>OX326952.1:22800588-25200588 GCA_946800315.1 Misopates orontium | reverse complement strand
ACGTAGTGCACGAGTGATACATGAGTGTGAGGAAGGCATGAATCTAGGCTGGCTAGAACGGAAATAACCTATTTATGCAGAAGTATAATTCTCCATTACCCAGAATTTAGCAGCATATGGAACAGATTTAGGCACCCATTCTTCCAACAAATACATGTATAATGGTTGAATTTGATAAATATAAGAAGTCAAAGTTAAAATGGAGATGAGCTCTCTGTTACCTTGTTCATTGGAGAGAACACCCAAAATTCGATCCACAAGATCCTGTGTGAACTCATTGTAGACAAACAGTGAATTCTCTTATAGTATTGAAACATGTCAAGCAGATACAACATAAGATGACAGAGACGCTAAAGAAAAAGGTACTGATTAACTGAAACACAGCATTCCAATTAATATGTTCACTCAGATCTCAAAATCACATTATCATAGTCAAAAACAAAAATAATAAGGAAGCACTCTGAGCTAGATTTCAAACCACAATTAATTAGAGCAAAGCACTAGACGAGTTTCTTAATTAACTGTTAAACACCAGACTACATGACCTCCCACCTAGAACTATAAAACAAGGTGCGGCAAGCTAAAGAAGACAGTGCCAAAACCATTATATTCATTGGTATAAAACAAAAAGGAACTGGAGCAGTACTAAATTCAATCTAACCATCTCTCTCAACCAAAATGAGAAGCACAACAAAGGGGAAGCAGTATAATTTGTACTCTATGCACAGATTTATACATTCATAATGTTTTTGTCATCTACCTGCTTTTTCCCCTGCTTTGAGAGTCCTAGCTGTGTGAGGACATCCTTGAGCTCTTTTATTCGAAAATATGCTAATTTGTCCTGGAAAGCGAGACAAAATTATTCACAGTACATAGGAAATCAAATAATTAGCTTTGTACAAAAAACAAATCATCACTCCCAGTTCCCCTTATGGCAATAAAAATAATAAAAAGCACCAGGAAGCCACCAACATGAATGTTAGCAAGTCTTCGAAGACATGAAAGGCAATCAGGTTTCTACTATTGGTGTTTGAAGTGGATGAAAGCCATGGATGATTTTATATCAAATTAAGAAACAAAACGACCAGGCTGTCCTTTACGAATTAGAAACTGAAAGCTGCACCAGAAATAAATATTATGTATGACATGCACGGATGCAAAATTTTAGGGATGTAATTAATAGGGCATTCAACACATCAATGTCCACCATAGGTTTACCATTAGCAACCTAAAATAGGCAAATATAAGAAATTTTCGTTCAAGGAGTTAAGTACAGTAGAAACACTATGATTCCTGGTGCCCCCCAAACTGGTGCCAAGTAAGCCAAATTATTTGTCTCACAGGGCACACATGAAACAAAATGTCATTCAATTGTAAGGACACTTATCCCTGTCTAATGCATATTGATTTCTAAAAATCCACTCCTTGCATGCATCAGAAAAACTAAAATATACAAGCTTGTAACACCTAGCATAAATGCATATGCATGCTTGCTGGCTATGTTGGTAACATCAAATTAACAATTTGACCACCCTACCTCACCATTAGGGGCCCAACAAAGTGAAAAGCAAGAATCACGAAAGGCATACATCTAGTCAGATATAAGAGATATTTCTAACAGTCATAAACTCCAACCTAACCTAGTTTTCTCCCCTAACTAAAATCTTTGGTGCATAAGCTACCAGTCACTGGATATTGTATAGGGTGATATAAGACCTCGACTAAAATGAAAAACAGATCAGAAATAGTAGAGACATTCCATACAGATCTACATAGTTACAAGCAAAAAGGATGGTTGAGTGATCAGATTCACGGATAGTGGCAACAATGGGAAGTGTTGGAAATGAATTAATGGCGATCTTAGTTTTTTACTATTAATAAAAATCATTCTGAAGTCTAACAAGACTAAAACTAACTCGTGCATTTTCAAGCAGAAGGCCCTATGGAAAAAATCACCAAGTTAAATTTCACCACCTTTCCGTAATCGAAATTGTGAAAAACATTGGCTGTCAATTAACATATAACAGTAGCGCTAGGCGGGATAGGTTACCACGAGGGATAGAAAGGAGAATAAACTAAAACATGCTTAATATATGTAAAAATAAAATATGAGAAGATAGTGGAGAAAGTCCTGAGTAAGAGTATAGTTTGCAGTTCCATGTTCAGATACTAAATATTTGCACATGGCAACCTATTTTCTCAAAAGTGGACCGGACCACCCGCTCTGGCCGGCTAGGCCGCCAATCAGAGGTATGACCGGGCTTCGGCCCCCACTCTAGCCAGCATTGATGCGAAGTATTGGGGACCGGTGAAAAGCGGCCTAGAACCGGACGCATTGCACCAGGAAGAACAAGTGAGTAACCGGCTCGGACATCTTTTGTTTTTCTGGAAAATAGAAGGAAAAATCAAGTTTTTACCTACCGTTTTGAAGAAAAAGAATAGCGAATTCTAAATTATTTTTGCCGTCAGCGCCGCCTGGTGTTGCTATCCGTGGCTTAGTGTTCACAACAGAAATGAAGAACCGGTAACGTGAAGATGAAGAAGAAAAGGAATTAATAGAGCAAGAGAATGTAAAGAATGAAAGAGGAAAAAAGTTAGGTGAAATGAAAAAATTGCAGAGAATTAAAGCGATTGATTTAGAAATCATAGGGAATTGATTAGAATTACTACTGAATGTCAATTAACGATTGTTGTAATTAACGCTAATAAATGACTGTTGATTGTTGAAAATTTCAGTAATCATCGCTAAAAAAATTAACTATTTAGCATCCAAATTCTAAAAGTAATTAAAATAAATATTCTAATTAATTATTTAATTTCTATCTGTTGACTAAAAATAGATTGTGATACCATAGGAACATTTACCATTAAACTATAAAATTTGTAGTGAATGTTGGTACATTTTATTCTTTAAACTGAATTTCCATATATACTAGCCACTTTTAATTTAAACACATAGAAGGCTTGTTTCTATAGTTTTTCTATATATATATATATAAGAATCACAATATGCCGGTTCGACCAATGATTGAACCGATCGAACCTGTAACCAGTTAGCATTCCGCTTAGATGCCCTGTCTGCTTGCTTTTGAAACACAGGTGGCAGCTACATGAGTGGACACCATGAGTAGCTGCAAAGGGTATGATTGTTCATAATCTCATGCTTCTTTAGCTGTTTAACATTCATCGTCTTTCAGTGGATCTATAGTAAGATAGGCTCTTCAATATAGCCATCAGTACGCGCTATAGCCTGTTTCCACTTTCCATTTACCAGTGGCTTGGTCGAACCAAGCCTCCAAATAATGGTGATGTTGAGATTCAGACTGGATGTAGTCGATGTTACCATACTTTAAATCATAAGCAAAACTACTCTCCGGAAATTCAATAATCATTCATCCCTAATTAACAACTATAGGTCAAACACAAACAGGTGGAGGATAAAGATATCCAAGTTATACCATGCCTTCTGGAGACGGGACTAGTTCAATACCTAATTCAAGATTTGGAGTAGAATGAGCAAAAATATCAACTGCAACCTTACTGCAAAGAGCAGCTTAGAGAATGAATAACCAACCGATGCCCATAGATGTCCTCTTACAAGAAACAATAAATCCATTCTCCTACTAACTTAAACTAATATACGTACTTAAGCAACTGGCTAGCTAAGAGCTGTAGATGAATTTCAATGAAAATGAACCAAATCACACAGGTACGGAACGCCAACTCTAAAGTTAGCTCATTCCCAGAAACACACGCATGTCGAATGGACTAAAGAGGCTGTTCTAAAACAACACCGCAGACATATCACATCATTAATCAACCATGCCACGATTACACCAATCATCTATCACATGAAGCAACAACTAATGCTCGCCACTCCCACACACCATAAGCAACAAATAGACAGGGTTCAAAATTAGATACCAAATTAAAATACTGAATTAATTACGGAATTGTACCTTGCAACTAGATAACAAGTCCATCCTCACAACACCTAAAAATTAAGGTGAGCCTGGTGCAGCACAATCAGCTAAATGATCACTCTTGAGCAACCGCTAAACACCGTCCACACAATCCAACTTCACAATTCAACAAACAAAACTTATTTCACAAAAACATCAAAAATAAAAGAACGTAATAAGATTCTTCTCAAATTTAAACAATAGAATTAGAAGACCAGATTAAAAGAGAGCTCACCTCGATAAATTTAAATTCTAATAATTCATAGATAAAACGAATCAGAACGTACGGAAAAAAGCCCAAAATTGGGGGAATTGAGCGAAATTAGGGTTTCGCTGTGAGACCAAAAGGCGACTCGGTTATTGAATCTCTCACGAGCACACAATTTGGTCAGGTTTTGTTGTTGTTATTGACCTCGTCGGAAGCGGAAAGGTACCAAATTCCAGGACGTAATCGTCAGTTTTATTTAATTTTTCAGTTTTAAGGTTTTTTCACCACATATGTATGCGTCATTAACTTTACTTTACTTTTCTCCCCAATATTTATTTAAATTAGTTATATTGTATTTATAGTTTTACACCCCATCCAAATTAACATTTGACCTAATTACAGAACTTCTTTATTATTTCTTTAAACTCGTATGAAGTTGAACCCTAGGAATTCTCAAAATAAAGAGATTTTCCAAAAATACAGCTTGTTATTTTATTTTTGTTTTTTACTTTGCCTTAGTTATTTTTGTAATTCTTCTTGTAATATAAATTTTGTTTTCACATGTTTTTTGGATTTTTATTTTGCTTTTCAGAAAATTTTGTTTTTACAGAAAATCAATTTTATTATATCAAAAATAACATTTACTTCAAAGAGAAGAAAACCATAAAAAATAAAAACTAAACCGCCGCCCAAGTTGCGTGGTCATTTTTGTAGACGCTCTAAATAAACAATACAAAAGTGGATTCTTCATAACCTTAAAGACTCCACTTACCACTATATACAGACCAATTTCGTCAGGAAAGATCGAATAAACTTAGTTTTGGGTGAACGGACAGCCGAGGAAACTAGTAGTAAGATTAAAAGGCTTGGTTCAAGCATAACAAAAATAATTGTAGCTACATTAGCATATATCGAAAGATACGTAGAATTGATCTGAACATGACACCTGCAGCTCTTCTTTATTAATGAATGTCACGAGTACTGGCTATATATCCCATAATCATATCTTCACGATTTTCATGTCCAAAATTCGCCCAAGGAAAAAATGATTGCGCAAGACAATCGCAAACTGCATAGAAACAACATAAAATCTAGTGTGTTTTAACTGATTTAACATTGGGTTCTTTTTTCTGGAAAATACAAAACGAAACTAAAAGATCTTAGCAAAAAAAGAACAAAACTAAACACATCTCAAAAAAAACTAAACTAAACGACAAAACGACAGAGAGATACAACTAGCGCAACCAATTCGTCACACCAAGTACGTTTCCAGTCAGAAATCTACGAGCATGTATATATTTATAAACTGCAAAAAAAAAAAAAAAAAAAAATCATTTAAAAATAGCCTAATAGCGTCTTAGAGTCATCTTTGTATAGCTATTTTTATAACTCTGTCCTCTCTCCATAACAACATAAAAGGTATAACAGATGCTAGGCTCCTCTTCACAACTCCTCAGTCCCAAATTTTCTGTAAGCGACAGAGGAGAAAATTTGTTACAAGTTAGCTCAAATATTTGAATTCATATACTATATGCTCCATTGCCACTGCAACTGCAACAGCTTTGTCTCGCTGATACTCCAAAATAGCGATATGGGGATACAGAAAAGAAAGTCTCTACTCGTCATCATCAGTTAAAGCGGCAAAGGAAAATGGTATAAATTTATAGCCATCGCCTTGGTAGAACTTGTTTTGAAATTCCACCCAGTGGAGACGTAAGGCATGGAGAAAAGCACTCAGAGTCTCCATCATCAGCAGTATGAATGCTGTGGCGAAAGAGAAAACAGCCAAACCCACCAGACGTATGATAATGTTGTCGTACCTGCATTGATTGAGAATGGTTTAGAGTAGAAAAGTTTGACAAAAGTCTCCATACATTAAGTAGACATGCAAAGTCTCAACACATTAAGTAGACATGCAACATCTCAACACATCAATAAAGGCTTCACCATATACTTCACTGTATCTACCTCCTGTACAATTTGCTATATACGTAGGGGTGGGAGTTTTACCATATCACTGTTACTACAAAACATTCATAATGTAGGAACACTTACCCCCACGCGAGAAGGAGGACTTTTTCATAGAAAACTGTAGATAATTCCGAGTGAGCCAAACTGGAATAACAAAGGGTAAAGGTTTCAGTAAAAAGTAAAACAAGAACGGATCATAACCAGATTTCATAACTCCTCCTACCTCAAAGCCCAAAGCCGGAGATATGATGCAGTATTGGAAACTGCACCCAAAACAAACTCAATAGCATGTATCATTTGATGAACAAAAACCTCACTAAAGTTGAAGTCCTCATGGTGTGGCTGCCTTGCAGAATCGGGTTCCTCGTCATTATACACATCCGAGGTTCCAAGAATCCCATATGTCCGGCCTTGAAATCTCTTAGATATGCACAAGAAATAACCAAGTTCATCACTGAATCAATAATCTCCTAATGATCCAATCATTACAATCGTGTAGTGGAAGTTAAGCACATTAAGTTGTTAAGCTACAAATAACCTCGAGAAAAAGAGGTCGATTAAGCACTTCACATTATCAAGTTTTTACATATCAAACGTATTCCAGGATGGATGAGATAACGAAAAAGTAGATAAAACAATTGAAAGGAGAACAAAAGGAAAGGATATAGACAGTACCTTGGTATGAAGTCTCCTTAAAATGAAAGGTTTGGGAAAGAGCATCCATGGGACAGCAACAATAGCTACTAGCAACAATATAACCTGCAAAAGTTTCGCTACTTCTCATTTCAATGAATGGGTGAATTATGTAGTAACTACAAGGTTTGAAGAAGAGCATCCATGGGAAAGCAATAACAGCTAAGACCGATAATACAAACTGCTATTATTTCATTAATTCTCATTTTTCTGTATCTATAGCAACATCAAATACATTGGAATAGTCAGAGAAAGATTGAATAACGACATGCCTGAAGTACACCCTGACCCCAGAACAGCTCATTTTCACCCAAATCTTCGAAGGGGCTCAAGAACATGTAAATCATCACATGATAGAGGTCTGCTTGGGAACCAGTACACCATTTAATAATGATGAGAAGAGAAAGATATCCAAAAAGGCTGTTAAGGAAGATCATCTGTGGCACAAATTGATACCTGAAAAAAAAAAAAAAAAAAAAAAAGATTAAGCACCTGTAAGGATTCTGAATAATTAGAACTGGGGGGTGGGAGGGAGCATACTTAATATCAATTGAGTTGTTGAAGTAGCGTGCGTTGAAATAGCTCAGTATAATTCCTAGATTCATCTGTACCACACCAAACAAAATAGACATTTTCATCTTGAGAGAATTCAAGAAAGGCAGCTCAGAACGACTTCCACGCCAACTTGGATCCACACCAAAGGGATATGTACCTAGGTTTTTTATTAAACCAACGGACCGAGCATCACTGTCGTCACAGAGACAGTGAAAAACAGTAAGATATCTATACATCACCGAAGAAAAGGGATAAAATAAAACATTGTCATACATTAAAAAGAAGGAAAACAAAAATGACGAATATTTAGCAATTTAAAGATGCTAGAGAAATTGAGAGGTTAAAATCCAAGATGTTTAAGGAGACGTAACTAGCTCCTGCTAGAAAGACATAAAAAGTACAAGAATGCACTAAAATATATGTCCAATACATACAAGAACTACAGATGAAATATGAGTTAATAGGCTTCCATAACTTATTTTAACTAGCTAACAAAGCAATCAAACTAAAGTCCACGTATCTGACTGAAATATTTTAAACAAACTTCTTAGTTTCATATAGACCTTGAACAACTTCAAGTCTCTAGTAATGCAAACCTCAAATAGGAAAATCACTTTGGGTAAAAAATAATTGTAAACTTTTAAGTTCAGTATTTCATATCCATATTCGAACTCAGTCAAATACGAACTGATTGTGTCATTGGTGACCCAAGTAGTTGACATAAGCTGCCACAATCGATCACGATTAATAGTCATATCCCTCTACTATCCTCTTTTCCTACCTTTCCCCAAATCTTGCTTTTCTTTCTGCTGAGGCGGATTGTGAGGACAAAGGAAGATGGAAATGACTTATTAATTCTAGTATAAAGCACTAGGAACAGATACCACTTGAAAGTGGCAAGAGTCGTAGTGACATTACCTGCACGTAGCATCTCGGCATTCGTACGCAGATCTACCAAATATGTGAAAAGGAACAGAAAAGAACTCGTTGTATATCAAGCCGCAGTATATTGAAAATATAGACATCAAGAGGAGAACATAACGGCCACCGAATAGCATCTCCATGAAGCTACCAAGTTTCTGAAGGAAACAAAAATCAAAATTCATAGTGGAAACGAAGCAGAATAACTACAATGAAGAAGATATGCAGCATTATCATGAACTTATGAAATAAGAATTCAAATTTTCTTAGTATAACCATCATAAATCAGTAACATGTGTGATCCAATTATTCTACAACTATTTCACCTACTATTTTTATCCTTGCCATGAAGGGTCCGTCTGTGTGCTAATACAAATTCAACCCTAAACCTAAGAACCAATGTTGACATCCAGAACCTAAAATCTTCGGATCAGAAGTTCAGAAGAAGAAAAGTTGAATCTAGCACGGCTCATTACGCATCCATAATCGGCTCCATGCAGCTTCCTAGTTCACATAATTACTTCGACACTTAATAATGAGACCGCTAAGCAGATTAATCCAGTTTTACACTCATTCATTTCTTTCTTCCCCGTCGACCACAACAAAAGCAATGCCAAAAATCTAGACTCAGACGGGCAAAGGGCTAGTGGTGGGATTTGGGAAAGTCAGGACTATCTGGTGTCTTCATTCAAGCAATTTCACCCTCCGCTGTCTCACAAAAGCTTCATCAAGAATTTTCATCCTCTGCTGCAGCTAAGCTTTTTTTGCCGTGATTGCTCCGCCTCAGAGAGGTGAATCATATTGCTGATACCTCTTCTTAAAAAGGTGTGGCCTCATGCAATGCTTGTCGGTGGTTTATCAGAGAAACAAGGGGCCGAATTGTGTCTCATGGGACATGGCCCAGGTTTTTGGGCTTAAAAATCATGGAGCAAGCACACAGGCGTATGACTCAATGAATGAGGCATTGCTCCAAGCAAGTGGTACCCAGAACTTCTTTTTTCTTTTTAACATCGATTACAGCTAATTCATAGAAACCAACTAAAGAACAAAGGCCTCAGTAACAAATTACCAATAAAAAACAGAATGCACAAAATCAGCATGAGAAAATTCAAGAATCACAATGTTAAATTTCTCTAGACACATTATCTGGAAAAAAAAAAAAGAAAAAAGGTTTATACTAAAAATCTTAGGAAAGAGATTAAATACCTGTGAACCAAGCTTTTTCTCACGGGCTATGAGGAATAATGCTCCCAACAGTAAGCATATACCATGACCCCAATCTCCAAACATGACGGCAAAAAGAAATGGAAATGTAATAATCGTATAAACTGCAGGATTCGCTTCCTGATACTTGGCGACACTGCCAAAATAACTTTTTGTTAGTAATTTAGAACAAACATTGGTATTTATAAAAAGGTGAGTTATCTAAAATAATGTGAAGATACAGAAAAGTCTCGAGCCCAAGAAATATTATTTTTTAACACCTATTAGCCTCTTATACTATCATTAATCTCTTTAAAGAGCAAATTTAACCTCACAGGCTTTGCACAACTAGTGTAACTGGTGGTGTAGTAACTCCTACGAGTTCTCGTTGTAAGAAGTTGGGATAACATCAAAAGCATGGTTCAAAATATCTTTATCTTGCACATAGAAAAAGCAAAGAAAGAAAGCAATATAATTAATTGCTCGGACATCTGATTCTTAGCAATTTATGTCTTTTGTAGAATAGGGAATTTGTTAGTATCAGTAAAACGTATCATGGAGGACCCTACCAATTAGATCAGTTAAACCAATACAAGTTGTCCCCCGTGAAAGTGTTAACTCAATAATCCAGTAAAGTCGATCAATATTGTAAGAGTAGATCAAGGGAGCAATGGCTAATTTAGTGAAACTTTATAGAAGGAAGACTAAGCAGCAATGGCGAAGCTGAAAAGGCTGACTGGTAGCTAATGAGGGGAGGATCATGTTAGACATAGAAAGACAGCATTAATCTATAACTCAAGCACGACAAAACAAAGATTTGAACTGAATCAGCTAATCCCACCAGATTGTAACTTGCATCTGAGGCAATCAAGAAGGGATAAAAGTGTGGTACTATATCATGGTAACTTATTATTGATACCTACAATAGATACTCTTTCCATTAGAAAAAGAATGAGGACGCTGTCTACTAGGCAACAACATGATGCATCTAACACTCTTTAGTGGCCACACTTAATCGAAAAAGAAATCAGGAAAACTTCATTCGGGATAATTTACTTTTCCTACTTTTCATTTGAACGATAAAACCCACAAGGATGGAAAAGTTACTAGATATTAGAATAAATCAAACATACTACCAGCTTTTGACTAATTGCTCTAACATAGAATACAAACTATAACGCAACAATGCATTGAGACATTTCCATCGATAAATAAACTTGATAGTTAAACTGATCAGAAAAATTGGTAAGTAGAAACAAAAGCAGGTAATTCCTGCCAAAGATACATGTTATCCACATTTACTTACCCATATGCATCGACAATTTCTTGATATGCATTTGTTAAATGGTTGGTTCTGAAGTAAGTTGGAGGAGAATCAACTGAATCCATCACATGAAATATGATACCCACTTGTGAGCTGCTATCAAATGTCGCACGTTGTAGAGCTTCCTGAATCTGTAGCATTGGAAAATCGTCATTTTCAAATTAACATTGTTGAAAATTGGCATTACAAATAGTTGTATCATGAAACAAATACACCTTGAAACAGTACAAGAAGCACACCTGAGTTTTCGCAAATATTGGGCACCAACCCTCACCAACCAGACACTTCTTCGTTACATCAAAATTCAGCATATTCAATGTGTCATAAACAGCCTTTTCCCTTCTTACCTATAAAGTGGATATATAAAATTTAAAAAAAAATCTGAGAAATACAATATGCATGCCAGTAGTTTGAGTTTAAAATAAAAAAAGAGCTCGCAATTCCTACCATAGTCATCCACCTTGCTAGGTGAAATCCAATGGACGTCAGTGCCTTGTCTCTATGGCGTAGACCAGCCTCTAAGGTTGTTTCCAACTCAGACAAGCGTGATAAAACCTGTGAATAAGAATTGATCAACAGTGGCTCTACTTTGTATTCACTCAAAATGTATACCACACAGCATTCACGCACCGCAAGATAATCCACTGTACTCATTATGGTTTAAGGGCAATGCAAACAATATAATAAGGATTTGCTAGTCAACCTGAGTCTGCTTAATTAAAAATTATTATTTTCTAAGAAGTTTTATAAGCAATCAGGTAAAGCACTATTGTAAATATGTGTGATGTGTGCCATAAATATGTCGACTGCTGAGTACCAAACTGTCACAATTATATGAATTTTTTGAATCAAAAATGACTGGAAAGGAGTTCATTCATGGCCTCATAAGTCCACATGATTGCAGTAGCATTAAATAAAATGGACATTTTCGACATTTATTATACATGATAAATACATATGGAGCAAACATGCACTTCAGGTTTATTCTTAATGCAAGCAAGCACGCAACCAACCGCTTTACCAACATACTTCTCGAGTTATTTGCCTCCGTTTTGTTGCGTCTTCTGGAACTGGATAGCAATTCGCGCCGAATGCTTCACAAATTTTCAGGATTTTCGTCCTCGCCTGCTCGCCTGAGAAGAATACCACAAAAACTATTTTCTCGACCTGCAAAGCGAACAACTGCAAGTGAGCCCCTTTATACATTTTCTGATGTTCATCAGTTAAGACAAGAAGATATTTTGAAAACATTTTTTGCGGAAACATCTCTCTAAGTGAAGGAACCAAAAATCTAGGAGGAAAATATGATGTTAGACGATATAAAACCTTCATATTTTTCATTCATTTCTTCGATAACAAATCTTTTTTTCTTTTTTAAGCTCCATATGGTTGAACCTCTATGTTTTTCCATCATTTCTCAAGTGGCAACTCTTTCTATAACAATCATATGGTTGAGCTTTAGCATTGAACTTAGACAATACCAAATATATCTGGGGAAAGAAAATAAGAAGAAAAAAAATGACCATTTCGTTTGATGCAAGATCCAGGATTTCATCATCAGCAGGTGCCTGGTTGAAAAGCATGTTGCCTCTTGTTGTGCGAAATAATATTCTCTCAAACCTCAAAACTTTAGATTTACAGATAATACCACTTATAAATCTCACGCCAGATTGATTTGATGGCCCAGGTCTCATCTCCTGAAAATCAGAAGAGCTACATGAATATAACATCGTTAATGGATCATGAAAGTGTCTAGACCAAAAGTCGGCATGCATTACCTGTTCCAGCAGTGATGCTGAATCAGCATGTTCATCATTTGTATAGATATTTTCATCTAATTCTGTCTCCTGTGCTGCAGCATGGCTGCCACTTGACACAAGGAAGTCCCCAGCCTAGAACAACATATCACAATATGCTGGTATCATTTCAAATGATGCAGAACAAATCAAACATAGTACTGGATAGTATCCTTTAGTCAAATTTCATGAGACACAACCCAGAACCAGAAGATAAGATATGGTGTTCTTTCAGTTTATTATCCATTTATGTTTTAAGAGTTTCAAGTTGCTGTATCCTGCAGCATCTAATTCAATCAACATCAGTCATGCAACCATCTCAACTATACAAAACTACAAGGATTATATAACAACAAGGAAGCGTTTCAGTATTGCAGATTTCTATTTTTAGCCTATAAATACAGGCTTAAGGTCTTTAACTGAAAATTAACAGGATCCTAATACAACAATAATCAAACTCAATTGCAATTAAATGGGATGGCTATGTGAACCAAATGAAGATCACATTAGGTCGAGCATATACTCTCAACACGCATAAAGTGCACCAAGCACAAAAGTCGTACATAAGGTGCACGAATATATATCTGTGTGTGTGTGTGTGCACTTGTTGTTTATATCTACAGAAGTTAATAAATTTCAACAACAATAAAGTATAAACAACTAACTTTAGCATATAAAAGCATTAAGTAGGCAAGATTTAAACCTTCATGAGAAAATTTCAGCAACTTTCGGCCAAATTTGAGCAAACTTTGGCCATTTTCAGTGAAATTTCAGCAACATTTCAGCTAATTTAAGAAATATAAGTAAGTTTCAGCAAGAACTCTGATAAAGTTGCCACATGCACCAATTGCGTCCACTTAACTCGACCACAAAGAGACAAAAAAAATAGATATTATCCTTGCTAGGTCCTAGAGAGCTGCTAGTAAAAGGGAAAGAGAAAAACGAGGACAAGGAGAGAGAGAGAGAGAGAGACAGAAGCCGGTGTGTGGAATTAAAAGTAAGCCTAAAGTAATTCTACAAAGGCATAGGGTGGATCTGGACAAGATCTCACTCAGGCTGAAGTATAACATTAAGAAAAAGCCTAAAATGGAATAAGCAGGTTATGAAAGAGGCTGCTCTAAGGCAGCACCTAACTCCATGTCCGTGGCAACAGAAGGCACACTTCTTGAACCAAGTTTACAGAGCACTCTGTCAAATGCGCTATTAATAAGTAAACGAAACTGCATTCTTTCTCCATAAACATTCACCATGCTTATTGATTATTAAAAACATAGTTTGAAACTTTTATGTCCTTGAAAACAGAGAGAGAAGATAGACGTCAATGATTAGACTAGTACCTTCTGCAATACCATCTTGAACTCAAGCAGCTCATTGTATGTTTGTTGCAGCTTCTCACTATTAGCGTTCATTTCAATTAGCTCATGTTCATGCTCCGCAAGTTGAATCTAAAATCAAAAGGACATAAAAACTTGAAATCATTGAAAGAAAAATAGAAAGCAAATATATATGTGTGTGTGTGTGTCTACATATATATATATATATATATATATATATATATATATATATATATATATATATATATATATATATATTCTTGAAGTTATTGCATGTAGAAAGAAAAAGAATAGACCTCCAATTCTTCCAAATCAATATCAGGTTGTGAAGCTGGATGAGGAGATGGCTTCAAACCAGCTTTAGTTATCTGATCTTTGAAAAAACGTAACTTTCTAGCCATTTCGGCACATCTTTTTACCTGTGAATAGTTAAACATACAAACAAAATCTAAAGATTGTAGCAGAAAACAATCACATGCAGTAATCCAACAAAAGCGAAGAATTGATGGACAACGCTCATAAGGCAAACTTAACTAGGAAAGCAGGACAGCAATTTTAACAATTAAAAGAAGTGTAGAGAACCTGTTACACGACTCCAAATAAGGACTTACACAGAAGTGATAAATGACAACATCACACATCTAACTTTTAAAACTAATGTAGGATTATACATTTTATGTGAACTCTAAAAAGTTCAAGTGGAAGGGGTGAATGAATAACCATAAATGTTTGAACTACTTTTCTAAACTATATAAAAAGTAAAAGCAAAGAATTTAGAATAGAAAACTCTCCTGCACATCCTAATATGTCAACGCCAAAAACTTTTCTCAAAGTAAGATATCTGGTGATGCAGATAATACTGAATTATTCCATAAGCATGTCAGACTGCAGTAGCTAAATATTTAATTAGAGAAACAAAACATACACTTGAAAGTCTTCAGCAAAAATAATTTAATAAATAAATTCTTCTCGAAAGGGAAAAATAATTCCTAACATGTCACGAGCAGAACATTTGGATATGGTCCACCATAAATACTTGCCTCTTTCTAATGAACCAAAATATTTGCAGAATGTTTCTTTGGTATATTTAAATTAATAGCTCTAAAAACGATCAACATTGGCACTTATTGGTTTGCATTTATTTCCTTTAATAGCATGTTAAAACAATGAATGGCTAGAAAATTCAGCTGGAAAGAAAAAACCATCTCATTTGGTCTGAAGTGCAAGCAGTGGAAAAAAAGAGATTCCAAATGGACCGGATTACTTCACCAAGTGTCTTTAAATTCTCGGAAATGACATGCGTACAAAAGAGAACTTTAAAAGATCAACAACCATAGGAGTCCACGAGCAATACCTGATTAACAAATGTCCGTTGGAATGGGCTCTTATCATTATTTAACTGCAAGTAGAAAGCACAGAGTTAAATGCATGAACAAGCATTAGGGAAACTCGGAAATAACAATAAATAAACTTGAAAAGACTTCTATCAAATACTTTCAGTTTACCAACCAGCATATCACTTTAGTTACCAACAACATTCTTTAAACTTTTAAGAATGAAATAATCCATTAAATGCGTGCAAGATAAAATAATCCAATAGAAGCATGTTTCTTTTTTCTTCTTTTGTTCTTTCACGAGATCTTTCCTTTTTTTTTCCATATCCCAGTAAAACAAATTGTTTTCAACTGCCGAACTGATTACAGTCATAAAAGGCTTCAAGACAGGAAGAATTAGAGCGGAAACATGCTCTTTGTATTATGCATCCATGTAATCTTATACACATATGTTCTTCCGTTCCAAAGACAACCAGTGCGGAAATTATGCACATAACACCATACCTACCAATAGACAAAAATGAAATCTAAAAGCTGAGGTGTCAAAACTCGCCATAATATATAACAGAACAAACACTAATGAGAAAATAATGGCGGTGGCAGCATCTAATCAATTCGATCAAGTAATTTTTTATGCGCATAACGCCTTACTTAACTGATCCACACACAAATTGCCAAAATGGCCTGATCAGTAATAGTATTTCGTTACATCAATCACCACATCATTACTTCAATCCACAGCAAATTTCCACACATTCAATTGCCAAAATGACTTGATTAGTAACAGTATTTCGTTATATCAATCAACACATCATTACTTCAATCTGCCGCAAATTTCCACAGATTCAATTGCCAAAATCACTTGATCAGTAATAGTATTTCGTTATATCAATCAAGACACCATTACTTCAATCCACCGCAAATTTCCACAGATTCAATTGCCAAAATGACTTGATCAGTAATAGTTATTTCGTTATATCAATCAGCAAACCGTTACCACACATTTCCACAGATTCTAACTAAAAACAAAGGATCAAAACACTAGAAACTCATCCAAATAGCAAAAACTCAGACCTATGTATACTTCCTTCAAAGTGTATATGTACGCATTACGTATAAACGAATTCACACTACCAAAACATCAAATAGAGATCAAAACATAACATACATCTCGAAATTGAACGAGACCGAGTTGTCCGAGATAAGAAACCGCGCGGTGAGCCGACTCGACCGGTATTATGAGCTGCACAGACGTCATCTTCTCGGACCGCATCAGATCCATACTCGGCAAATTCCGCAAGTAGTCCATTTTTTTTTTACTCTACCGGCAAAAGCGCCGATTAATCGACGCCGCTCAGATCACTCACGCACAGTCCTCTTCTAGATCTGAATTTTTTCTTCGATTTAACAGTGTGTGTGTGTTTGTGAGAGGATCAGTGCGATAAGAGTGTTGGTGTCGGTGGAGCGGTTATTTTTCTGATCAAAAAAAGAGTGTGTGCGTGTGTGTGTGTGTGTGTGTGTAGCGAACTATATGGCAGTGGTGGTGGTGGTGGCAACTGCTGCCATGGGTGTGAATTGAATTGAAATTCTTATTATTCTCTCTCGCTCGTGTCGTTTTTTTGGGGGTGTTTAAGAGTAAAATGGAAGGAAAAATTTGGATTACTATTCACGTTTACATTTGACGCGATTATAAGTATTTTATTTTTACTGGCAACTGTCGCGTGCACGATAAGCGCTTCACGTTTCTTTTTAACTTCTTCTAAAGTTTTTACCTTTTTTTTCTTTTTTGGAACAACCTTTATTATTTATTTATTTTTGCAAACCTTTATTACTTATTTAGTACTTGCATATTGTGTATCTTTTTAGGTGTTTCGATTGTGGTTGTAGGCATGATTCGAGCGTTATGTGTGTATTAAGGTGGTTTAGACGTAGTGCGTGCTTCTATATCATGTTTGCTTTTTTTTAGATGAATTATGTATAGCTTGTGTTTAGGTGTAATGTATGTATTTTCAGACAATTTAAAATGTCAGGTGTAATATAAATTTCTTTATGTGATTTAAATGTCATGTGTATTTTTCATGTCTAGATGTATGTGTATTTTAGGTGATTAGGTATAATGTGTAATTTCTAAATCTATTCTTGTAATGTGGGCTTTTTAGTTGTTCTAAGGTGTGGTATGTAAATTTTACGTGTTAATTCGTCGTGGGTGTCTTTTAGATGATTATCATGTAAATATGTTAATGTGCTAGGTGCACAATGTTAATATTATGTATTTTAGGTGCATTTTTAGTTGATTATGTGTATAGTGTGTTAAATTAGGTGTTATAGGTGTAGTGTGGGTTTTAAATGTTTTAGGTGTAGAGTGTGTTATTTTAGGTGATTAGGTATAATATGTATTTTTAGGTAATCTCAATCTAGTGTATTTTTTAATCTTTTTGCTTAGGTATAATGTGTTCGTTTAAAGTGTTTTAGGTAGTGCGTGTTCCTTTAAGTGCTTTAAGTATAATGTGTGTTCTTTTATGTAATTTAGGTTCAGGATGGAGTAGAGTAGTGTAGGGTAGAAATGGGAGTTGGTTGTGAGTTAATACTAAATAGGTTCTTCACGAAATGATGAGTTTACCAAATCTATTTATGACACAAATCATTAACAACACATTATAATTGGATTGTTATGAGTTGTCCCTTTTACTCAACTCATTTATGATTTACTCATTTACAACCCAACTCATTCATTTGCTATCCCTAAATTTCAATGTTAGATCAAGCATATTTTAGAAAAAAGATGTACTTTCCGATTATTGATCAAAAAACGGTCATCACGATAGTTCGAGTAGTTCAAAATGAATCGATGATTGATTAAGCGACAATACAAGTTGTTTGGGTGTTAAATAAAATGAGGTCGTTCCCTTTTAATAGGTGCATTAGCATATGTGCCGAAAGTGTTGCACAACTATTAACTGATGAATTTTTTCGAAAGAAAAATGGGATTTAGCGCATTTATGTGCTTTATTGTTTTGAAAGCTATGGTTTGTGAAATCCATGTGTGAGTTATTATCTGTTTTAGTTTTAGCGCAACAATGTCTTATAGTTGCACTACCTACAAATAAAAAGTTGATTAGTGACTATTTAATTAAATAAAAATAAAAATACAAGCATGGTGTTAATTTTCAAAAACTAAAAGTTCATGTCAGTTAAACATTGCCTCGATAAATCATCTAACAATGTATCTCGAACCCAAGAAGAAAAGTTTGCATTTTGGATTCGAGTGAATAACAACATTAGATGCTATATTTTGCTCAAAATGTACGACATAATGAGTACCAAATATAAGAGCATCTCGAACACCCATGACATTATGGAACCTCTTCAATTTATGCTTGGAAAAACTTTTGTAAAGACTCGATACGAGATGATTAAAGTGATAATGACTCCCATAATGGGATCCAGAACGTGTATATAGGAGCAACTTTATACGTATTGGTTATACTTTGTAAAGTTGAAGTCATTAGTAGGACCATTGATGATCACTCAGTTGGGAATGACCATGGAAATCCTTCCCCAACCATTTTTTTCAGTTTAATGGGTACTCTATTTTGAGCAAGCTTGAGTATACCACGAAATAGTTGTTAAATGAACTGTAAACCTTTAAGTCCATTCTCATTAAGTATAAATGATAAGAAAATATTGTTGAACCCAAAGGCTAAATGGAGGACAAAGTGCAAGAGAAGTGAAGGCCTCTATGGTTGGAAAAAGAAAAAGAAATGCAATAAGAAGAATAGATATAAGAACAAATCTCCACAAGGAATAGTGTTTTCACTCTGGACGAGAAACCGCTACGAGTACCTTGAGGAGCTTAAAGGAAATAAAAAGGTAGATGAAATTTACTAATTATTCATTCTTTTGTGCTTGTTAACTCTTAGGTACTTGACTTCTCTAGATTTTTTAATTTGCAGACAATTGAAGAAAAAACACTGGCAAGTTTGGGAAAACGAGTAAATTGGTTTGTGAGGTTTAGTCGTTTAAGACAGGAAACATAAGTTCGTTGCCACAAGTTGAGGTATTTGTTGGTTGGCTCCATCGAACAATAAGAATTAAAAGCTACTACGTACTTTCTAGTATCACAATAGCGATGCATTCTAATGCGTCGACATCTCCATTTCTCGCCATACATTCCAACCTTTTTGTGCCTTTTTCAAACACTTATTGTTAGATATATAATTTTTTCTTCGATAATCTAGAAAATGGGGGTAAAACAACGATGTTAGCATCCAAACATTTAATTTCTACATGCATGACACACTTGTGGTTTTAGAGGGTGTTTGCCGCCGACTTTGGTGGGCGCGAAACACTATTGGATGTGGGGGACTTTTGGTCATTAATTTTAGGGAGAATTACACAAACACCCCCTGAGATATGGGCTAATTACACAGACACCCCCTCATGTTTGGGAAATTACACAAACACCCCCTGTGATAAAAAAAATTTCGCAATTTGTTATGTTTTGCTGAATTTAAATTTTCGTCTCTCGTTTATATTGTAAAATCAATGAAAAATAAACTAAAATTGCTAAAACGATAGAAAATAAGTCTCATTTAGTCTGTTTTAGAAAATAAAAAAACATTAAAAATAAGGTATATTTCGAAAGATTTTGTAAGTTAGTCATCACATCATTATTGAAATTATGATCCAACACCATAAGTGTGTATATTCGATTAAAAAAACACACTACAAAGGGTGTTTGTGTAATGAGATGCATACTATAGGGGGTGTTTGTGTAATTTCTCAAACATGAGGGGGTGTCTGTGTAATTAGCCCATACCTCAGGGGGTGTTTGTGTAATTCTCCCATAATTTTATAACACAATGAGAATTTTATTAATAAAAATAAGAGGTAATTATAGCTACACACCCTAAAGTTTGATGTAATTACAAAAACTTTCCACGTGTTTAAGAAAATTACAGTGATACCCTCTAAAACCTACACAAACCCTTACAAGAAGGTCTTACTATTAAAAGACATTAAAGGGGGATATGTTGTTTTCAACATTAAATTATTGTGGACTTTCAATTTTGTCCTTTGGCAATTTCACTTTAAGCTTTGCCCATTTTTTGACCAAATTACCCTTCAATAGTAATGGGTGTGTCTAGTATATTTCATAAAGTTTGAGGGGTGTGTATGTAGGGGTTTAAAAAGTTTACAAAATAACTGTTGAAAGTTCAAATGTTATTTTGAAATTTGAAAAGGAAAATTACAAAATGAGGATTTGGCAATTTACCTCCCTGTGTTATGCTAATTTGGCAAATTACCTCCCTGTGAAAAATAAATAGGCAAATTACTCCCCTGTGATTTCAAGAATTGGCAAATTACCTCCTTATATAGGAAGGCGTAGTTCACTTGCTCAAATTTGAGAGTGGGAATAGTTTTTTAGGCTACAAAAAAATAATTATACCCTTTATTTCTCAAAAATAACTATCTAAATTGTTGGTTTAATATTTTAACTTGTTAAAAAATGAAAAAAAATTAAAACAAAAATTTTAAAATAAGTTATAATTTCGTAATGTATATGTTTTATAATATTTTTCATACTTTTACTTATAATCTTTTAAAGAAAGGTTATAATCAAATTTGAAATTACAGAAAATTAAATATTAGAAATAACAAGGGTATTTGGGTCATTAAGTATAAAAAATATACTAAATTTTTTTTAGGGAGGTGGTGTGCCAATTTTTAAAATCACAGGGAGGTAATTTACCTTTTTATTTTTCACGGGGAGGTAATTTGCCAATTTGACATAACAGGGGGAGATAAATTGCCAAAAACCCTTACAAAAAACTTATTTTTAAAGATAATAAAAACTTCTGAAAATCTAAATTTGAAAGAATTTGATCTTTTTTTATTTAATTAAGGGTAGGGGTGGGCATTGGCGGGTACCCGTCCCGAATGGGTACCCGCGGCGGGTACCCGACATGTTGGGTAGTGGAAATTCATTTCCCGATCCCGATCCCGAAATATGCGGGTACCCGAAGGCGGGTACCCGTTAGAGTAGAGTACCCATGAAGGCGGGTAGTGGGTACCCAAATATCTCATTGTTTTTAGCTTTTGTGGTGAAAAAAGTTGATGGTTTTCAATTTTTAATCTTCCACACAATGCGATCTTACGTCTTTTGGTACTATGGTGAAAATCTCTCGAATAATTACAAATTAGAAAGATGACTTATTCTATTTGTGTGTGATATTCGGAGCTTAGTGAATATCTCTTTTTGGACTCTTAGTCATTAGTCTTTTTTTCTTTATTATTAATCCCAACTACTCTAATATAAGTATAGTTTTTTCTTCTTTAATTGTTAAGCACAATGACTTATAGTATATATATATATATATATATATATATATATATATATATACACGGGTGGGTACCCGATTGGGTTCGGGAATTTGGTTAGCAATACCCAAATCCGACCCCGAACCCGACTCTTTCGAAGCGGGTACCCGACATTTGGGTACCCATACCCATATTTCCCGTCCCGAATGGGAAATACCCGATTGGGACGGGTTTGGGTATGGGTACCCAAATCTTTTGCCCACCCCTAATTAAGGGATAATTACTACTACAACTACTGAAATTTCTTACAATAATAGAAACCACACATGAAGGTTAGGAAATTACAGTGACACCCCTTAAAACTTACATAAACCTTACAACAAATTATAGTTGTTAAAGACATAGATAGAAACTTCCTACTTTACCTTTGGTTAATTCGAGTTGAATTTGGATTAACAAAATTGGACCAAATAACCATCCACGACTACATATTCAAATATTTCAGCTCTCCCTTCTACATCACTACAACAATATTTCCTTCATCAATCCTGTCGCGACTGCCAATCACTTTCTCTCCTCAACCAACAATGATTACAACACGACAATATGTCAATTCCAAATTTCACACTTGCGTTTCTTGACACCTTTTCATTTTATCCTCCCCTATTTGCAAAGACGAGTGATATTCCTTGCGCGATGTGGTGGTGGTCGCTTGGATCAACCATATTTAGATCGCACGCGATGGTGAGGGTTTAGTGGGGATTAGTTGATTTCGATCGAATTTTTTAGATTTGAATTTTAATATATTTGTTTTTCAAATTTGGATTTTATTTTAATTTTTTTAAATGATTGGATAGGATTTTGGGCCCTTGTTTTGACAAAAAAAAAAAAACTAAATAATGAATATTGATGGTAATTAAATCTTTTGTAACTAACTTAATTTTGGAAATTCTCTTAAAAAATTAATGAAAAGTATTATTGTATTTTACATAATAAAAATTAGTTAGAGGGGGTATCTATATAATTTTTCAAACTTCAACGGGTGTAGCTCTAATTATCTCTTTAATAAATGACACCTTCAATTTCAAAATTAAAAAACATACTAGCTTTTATTGTTATTTTTCGATCTCATATATTACTATTTTGTTATTCGTATATACTAGCTTCTCTATATTCAACACGAAAGTCTAACATCTCCACCTTTAGTAGGTATCCGACAATTACTATCAAGCAATATGGTTTGTGCTTTCTCCCTCGCTTGATGGTTCGAGACCCGCCATATGTACTAGTCATCCGCCACGATAAAGGGTGTATGTTTACGGGTTTGAGCAGGTTGTTGAAAATATGACCATACCCAAAATTTGTAGTTTTACCCATTTAAACTCGAGAAGGTGAGGTTCAAAAGTAAATCATGCGGGTTGCGGGTTGGGCAGGTGACGGGTTTAAATTATGAGGAAAAATATAGCAATATTGCGGTATATAAACCATAACCTACTTTACATTCTAAAAACAAAAACAAAACCATAACTTAATAAAAATACTTAAACAACAATATAACTTAGTTAAAATAACAATATAAGGATGCAAACTAAAATTTAATCCACATAAAGTATAAAACAACTTAAATCAATTCACGGTTCAAAAAACAACTATAAAATAATGAAAAAAGTACATTAGTTTAAGAACAATTAACATAACAAAATTCAAATACAACACATTTAACATTTAAGTCTTCTTAGTGTCAACAATAAAACAATAATCAAACATTGATTAATAGGTGTATTTTGCAAAAATCTATATAATTGTTGAAAAAATTTCTCACTTCCCCATTTTTCTACAAATATACAAACAAGAAGTGTTTGCGGACGAATCAATAATAAAATTTTGATCGTACCCCCATTTTAAGGATTACCAATTTGTCAATCCGAACAAACAGAGTTATAAAATAAGCCACGTGGAGTGTTAACTTGGCAGGTCGGATTTTGAGAGATCTAGCATGTCTTGGACACCCCTACCATCTACAATAGCTTGCAGGACAACAAATCTCACAGCCTCGCACTCGTCCATAGGGGTGTTCATGGTTCGGTTTTTAAATAAGCCGAATTTTCGGTTGGCCTAAAAACGTTAACCGATAACCAAACCAATGAATCGGTTCGATTTTTCGATTTTAACTCATTGGTTCGGATACGGTTATAAGTTAACCAATGAATCGATTCTCGACTTTACAATAAACAAAAAAAGAAATACAATTTACAACCAATAACTCGAAATTTTCTGTCTAAACACTTTTACTGAGTTCAACTTCGTAGTATTGTTGCTTCCCTTTCTTTTTTTTCTTCAACCAATTATTAAATTTAATTAAATTATGTAGGTGGGTTCATAAGGTGGTTAATTTATTGGAGAAAACTTGAAAAAAGGAATTGTAGTTGACAAAAATGAAATTACATCGTGACTTCATCACTTTTCTTTTAAGATGAAAATATTAATTAATAAAAAATTACATCCTTGCAAATTAAGATATATAACAAAGCAGTGCAAATATGTTTAGTAGTGTTTCTACCTCTTCTCTGTTACAAAATAAATAAGTTAAGGCACATAAAACTTAAAGGCCATTCAAAACTAAAGGCTAAAAATTAATCATTGGTTTTCAGTTAACCATTGGTTAAGTAGATTTGGTTTTACGAAAACATGATATTTTTTTTACGTTCAAATACCAAAACCAAATTCTCGGTTTTAAGTTCGATTTTTGGTTTTAACTAAATCGTGAACACCCCTACTAGTCCACCACAGGAAAAAACGGTGGGCATAGTAGTATAGGTATGCTTGTTAGTTTTTCTTTTAATTATTTTAAGCCTATTGAAGATAAAGAAAATAAAAAGATAAACTTGTGCTTAGAATAAAGAGTAGGGTTGACTTAGTCTTTAAATTAATAGCATTTTGGTCATCCAATCACTGACTCACACAAGTAAAAATGTCCCTTCTCTTTATATCTTTAATATCTTTATCATAGAATCTGAAACAGGTAATTACGCCAAACATCAAGAGACGTTGCTGTAATTATTCCTAAAAATAATATAGAACCTTCTTGTCAATTGAAATAACACAAAATTTTTTCTGCCTTGAACTTGAATCCCATTTGGAGGAGTTACTCCTAAGTTCTGAATTTTTAAGAGGTAGCTAGCTGAAAGGCAGTGCATCATCAATTGGTTCAATCAGAATTCTCCGACAGTTCATATTCATATTTTTTTTTATGGGAAGATAGTCGTTTATTCTCTTTCTTTTTCTTTTTTTAATTGAAACCCACTTGTACATGAACCATACTTATTATTTACTACTGCATATCATCATTTTGTAATGATTGAGTGTAGACTCAAGTTTATTCTAATGTTTGTTCAAAAAAAAAAAAAGTTTATTCTTATTTCCCTAATTAAATTAGTGAATGACCCAATCAATTTGTCTATTTTTCAATGCCAATTTTACAGCTCTACACTACATTATACATTCTATGGTAATAATTTTAGTATTGAATGTTAAAAATTTAGTCACACAAGTATAATACTGAAAAATGTCATCAAAATGTTACCCACACGAACCTAGTTTCTTAGGTAGCAAACGTTCCATCGGCACGATCTGAAATGGCTCTATTATGTAAATTAACAAAACATTATTCGGTAAATATTCCATCTCCTTTTGATTTGCAAAACACATGTAATTTGAGCCCCACAAAACATAGAAAAGGAGATGCATAATAATAATTGATGTGAGTCCATTAGCATTCAAAACAGCTCATTGCCCCTGAAAAGGACTCATCTGCTTTGCCAAGATGGACTAGACAAATAAAAGTTAATACATACAAAGAGAACCTTAAAGATTTTGATTTATACATAAGAAAAATGTTTCATATCTACCGATAATCGCAACTTCAAATCATTGTAGAAGCTGAGAATATAAGTTAAGACAAGAATTTGATATAAGTCCATTAGCATTCAAAACTGCTCATAGCCCTTTGAAAGAGCTCATCAGCTTTGCCAAGATGGACTGGAAAATTGTATTAAGCAGTATTTATCAATGAAAAATTTGGTGAAAAACATGAAGAGAAATATCAGACATTAGAGACGAAAATGAAGGAAGAGGATAACTGAGAGGAAGATAATTTATTACCCGCTTCTGGTGGAAAATGGATTATTGAGAGATCTGAGTGACGGCCTAAAATATATATAAAGTGTGAATGAAATTAAACCCTAGAAGCGAATTTGTGGAGAGGGCCTCAATGTTTTGGGCTCATAAGAGTCTTTTTTTAATACATGGCCCAATTTGTTTTTAATAACTTATATTATTATTGGATTGCTATTTTTGAGTTGGGCTATACCACTAGCATTCAATGAAAATTTGTTGTGTACGCTATCTTGTATTATACTAACCTTTAAATCAATTGGTCGTAAAGAGATATGTTGCAATAGAGAAAGAAAATAATACGCATTTCGTTTCTATAGAGTTAAAAAAGAAAACGTTTCAATTTTTTTTAAGATAAAGATAAAAAAAATTGATCTATGGTCACCATTATCTTACTTCCTCACAACTAAGTAACTAGAGCAGGAGCATAATCACCACCCTTTTGGTTTTGGACAAGTCACAAGACCTTTCTATCGACTAAGCAAGAACAAAGATTAATAATAAAGTAAAACCACCACAAGTCATCAAATTAAAAAGACTTTTTAAACACTTTTTACACAACACTCTCGCAACTCATAATTCTGTCTCTCATTCACTGACACTCTCAACTAAATTACAACACAAGAACTAGGGACAACTTGATTACCTTCGAGGATATGTAGACATCTTGAAAACTCTTCAAGTATAGCCATAGACCACACACACTCCGTCCCTTCGCATTCGACTGCCATGTCTTGTGTTTTGGGTGCTCCAAAATAAAATTTCTTGTATCATCAAGAAGTATTGCGTAAACTATACATGAAATTACATACAAACCATCGAAAACGTGATAAATATTTCATGTACACCCGCATTAAAAACATAGTTTATTTTTAAATCTTATGAAAAATATAAAATTTTATCATAATATGACGATAACAAAAACTAATTTCGTCTAGAAATCAATTGGCTGAACCTTATGGTAACATTGGCAAGAGTTTTAAGCTAAAACATTGAATTTCTAAAAAATGAAGGAAGTTTTCATAATTACATACACCTCAAGGGGCATTATGCAATTACCCTAATCACCCAAAGCTACCACAAAAAGCACCCGAATAGGGCATTTTCTCATCTCCACAGTCCCAATTTGCGATTCAGTCTCTGTAAAAATCATCAAAACAGTAATCAAAATCGATCGATTAATCGGAGTACCAAATCTGTGAGAAAATGAGCGGACCGGCGAAGAAGGTAGCTGACGTGGCATTCAAAGCCGGCAAGAGCATCGACTGGGAAGGAATGGCGAAGCTTATCGTCTCCGATGAGGCTCGCAAGGAGTTCGCCACTCTTCGCCGCGCCTTTGACGAGGTCAACACTCAGCTCACCACCAAATTCAGTCAGGTATATCGATGCTGCTGTTGTTTTCTCCGATTTTGAACAAGATTTGATGATTTGTAAATGTGTTTTTTGTTTTTGTTTTAATCTGTTGTGTGTGTGATTCGATCTTTGATTTGTTTGTTCCGATTGATGAAATTTGATGATGTTGAGGTGCGGAGGATTTTTTTTTTTTTTTTTTATTTTTTGTTTTTGACTGTGTTGGATCTGGAATTTTGTTTCGAGAGTAATGAAATTGGACAAAAAAGTGGAAAAAACACGGTGAAATAGCCGTGGTGATTGTTCAATTTTATGTTCACTTTCGTGAATTTCCGCGATGTCTAGAGGCTTTGGCTGGTCTGGGAGCGAGGAATAGGGCTTTAGTTCGATTCATATTTCGGATTTGGAGGTTGCGTTTCCTTGTGACATGTGGCAGTTTTTAATCAGATGTCTTCAGAGATTACGTCTAATTTCCATGTGAGGCCGGATCTCAGTGCTAACAATTGCAGCCAGTATCTTTGGTGCCTGGAAACCAGACATCAAACGGAGACGTAATTCCCACGATTTAGAGTTTGAACAGAAAATAAGTAGTACTTTTGTTAGTAAGTATCAAATATTGGTTTCTATATTAATGATACTACTACACCAAAAGATGTGTGAGCTAAATGGAGATATTGAGATGAAATATCACCCAAACAGGAAACAACTGGTAGATATATTCTCCCTAGCACTTTCTAGGGACTGTGTGCATGTACTACGAGAAGTTCTTGGAGTGTCTGAGAAATGCATCGAGGAGGAAGGTGGATTATTGAAAAATGTGATGCATATCTAAATACTTTTAGATTTCTCTAATTACGATGAAGGCAATTTGTATATAATGGTTATTTTACTATTTGCCCTTCCTTCCAAATATCGTATCTGGCAAGAATGTTAAGGCTCCTCAATAATCTGCCTTGATATTTTCTTAGAATGTTATTTTGGCTCAGTGGGTCTGCCTCTGTTACACCAATTTGACATTGTGTGTTATCTCAGAAGCATGAATATGATTACCTATTTATCTTCCTGCAAATTCTACCAGTTATAATATGAAAATAATTGTGCTTGAAAACAAGAAAACTCGTGTCTTGTCACCATGTAATCCTTATTCAGCATTCAGTTCTAGGTTGTTTAGTTTACAAGTTTTAGTATGTATTAGTGTATTGGAATGAAGAATGTAATTCAATTACCACCCCCCCCCCCCCCCACCCCTCCACCGGAAAAAAGAAGAAGAAAGAATAACTAGTAGTTTTACATAACAAGCTAAAGGCCAGATGTTGCTCTCATGCATGAACCAACATTGTTTCCTTGAACTTTGTATCCAAATTACACGGCGCTGCAACCCATCTAAATTTTTTTCCCATTAATTGAAATAGACGAGTAAGAAATTCTTCTATGTAAATTTAAAGCCTTATTTTGTCCTCTCCAATCCCATCTTTTATCATAATTTCTTTTTGGTTACTTCAAATATTCTATCATAGTTATCAATCGTAATAGCAAACCATTTTGACTTAAATCCATACTTCAGCTTAGCTTAAGGTTTTTGCCCTTCTTCAATGTTAAAATGATTCTCTGCAATGATAAAACTTTAAACTGTTAATGTTATCGCCGAACCATTAGGACTCCTTTTATTCTTTTGACCTCAATTGACTGAAATACTTGCGTCATAAACAATAGGACTTCGCTTGTCCTTTATTTTTGTGACTATGCAGGAACCAGAACCCGTAGACTGGGAGTACTACAGAAAAGGCATTGGCTCTCGCTTGGTTGATATGTACAAGCAAGCTTATGATGGTATGTGCCACATTTTTCTTTTCTGGCACTATTTTGGTAGTTAATATCTTATACTGCTATCTTAGTGGTTAACTTTGTTTCCTCCTGAATGCTATTGCTGAAACTAGGTATACGCCCTTTCTGTGATATTCTTCTTGTAATCCTTGCCTGAATATTAAAAGCCATATTTGCACCCTTCCTGGAGAATAAGTATATTTGTGAATTTAGGAAGAATGGCTCAAAAAAGTTCTCGTTTATATTTTCTGATGAATTTCTGGTAAATTTCCTAAAATAGCGTAAATAAGCCTAACTAATTATCACATCTTTCTACACTCATCAACTCATATATTGCTGAAAATTGATTAGCAAAGCAAAAGTGAAGTAGTTGGTGGTAATTTTGGATGTAGTGCTGAAGTTGCCAAAACCTTTTCTTTGGGGATTTTTACATAACTCGAAAGAGAAATATATTAGTAATGCAAGTCTAGCCCTCGGTTGAGACTGCACAGAAAATTGTAGTTGCACCTGTAAGATCATATTCCAGGAGTTCGTTTTGAATTTATTTGACATAAACAATGATGTTCATGATGGAAGAAGGCTGATCCAATAGTAGCTGATGTGACAATAATTTCATGTTTTCAAAGATAATTGATGAAGATTGATATCTGAATAGCAGTGTCTGAAGTCCTGAAAAAACTCTTTAAAGCTCTTTTGCGGTAACACCCAAAGTGTTTATTCTCCCAAGTTTAAAGTTGTAAAACATAACATGATTACTGTGTTTTTCATTCGCTGAGTTATTAAGATACAAACCTTCGGTAGCCTTCTTTGTTGTTTGTTGAAGATCCACCTGTGGTATCTCTTTGAATTTAATATTATTTTCTTCGTCTTGTTTCAATTCTTGGTCTATCAATATTTTTGTTTATTTAATTACTTATTTTGCAGAGGTTAAAATTCCACAGTATGTTGACACTGTTACTCCTCAGTACAAACCCAAGTTTGAGGCGCTGGTAAGATAAATCAATTAAAGAGATTCCTTGTAATGAAGTATCTTTGTCATCTGATAAACTTTTGATGTACAACTGTGCCTGGTTGAACCATAGCTTCACTGAGTAATTTTATAAAACAAAATTTTATGAAAATTTGAAATAAAGTTGAAGAAACATATTTATGCGTGAATTTTCATCCGGGGCATAATGCTCGGAAGCATTCCATATCATTTTATCATATTAATCTTCAAAGAAGTGCATCAGCCAATAGTAGTAGCATACCTTCATATCATGTGAAGCTATGTAAAAATGAGGTTTCCTTTTACCGGTAGTTAAGAAGTTGCCAGACCACACAATAAATAAACCTTTCTTTTCCATAATTAAATGTATCTTAATCATGAGAATCTCAAAGACTTGTTCTCTTGATTTGCAGTTGGTAGAGCTGAAAGAAGCTGAGCAGACATCATTGAAGGAGTCCGAAAGATTAGAGAAAGAAATTGCAGACGTTCAAGAGTTGAAGGTGATGAAGTCACCATGGACTTTTGTCTCCTCTTCCCGTCATCCACCCCCCCCCCCCCCCTCTATATATGTACATAATATATAAACATATATATATATATATATATGTGTGTGTGTGTGTGTGTGTGTGTGTGTCTGTGTGTGTATATGTGTGTGTGTGTGTGTATATATATAAAATCTGCAGACACATGCTTGTTTGTTGAGATTGCTCATATCTTTGCATTGATTTTACAGAGGAAATTCAGTACAATGACAGCTGATGAGTACTTCGCTAAGCATCCAGAGCTGAAGAAGAAGTTTGATGATGAAATCCGTAATGATTACTGGGGCTACTAGTTTGGTTATGTCAAATTGCTTTTGATTGTGACAAACTTTCGAAGTTCAGCTGCAAATTTAGAAATAAAGAGGTGAACTTTTAGTTGGCCTTTTTTCCATTTTCCCAGTGTTTTGAGGAGTATTTGTGAACAAATCCTCGTTTGGATGATTAGTTCTCAGCTGATGTAGTTGAGATTAATTTTCATCTCCAATTGTTGACGCTTTGAACATAAATGATTTCTTTGCTTAATGGACGTCTTTCTTTTCTACTCTTTCCGGTGGTAATAATTAAAATGATGATTGTGGTGTTTGTTTCTTTAAATGTCAGGTTAATGAACTATTTGCAACATTTTGAGTTTTGACTGCTAAAGCGTTAGAGTTATCTCCCTCGTGTAGACGATGATAAGGACCTAAAACTTAGGGTTGATTATATTTTCACTCCTAGTAGCATAACAAAATCTTCTTTAAGGTTTAATAGTTGTTAACTGTAAAGAGACACTTCTCTGCCGGTTGTTCGTTAAAAGTTATAATTTAAAATGTTGATGGATTTGATAATTGTCCATTTTGATTTCTACTAGAACTAGAGAAGAAAGAGAGTAAAACAAAGTTGCAGATCAAAATACTGATGTTTGCAAACTCTTTTTCGTAGGCAGAATCTCATCATTTAAGGTAAAGCTGTAAAATTATGCTTAAGCCATAAGTTGAGGGTGTTTGCAAAATAATCTAAAAGTTTACCATAAGTGGAGGGTGTTTGACAAAAAATCTAAAAGTTCCTAAAAACTTGGTAAATTATAATTATATTTATTGAAAGTAACCGTCACAAGCTAAAAGCTGGGAAATAACAACTTCTAGATTGTCGGCATTTTTAGCTTAAAAAAAGTACTTGTGTGATTATAACTTGTTAACCAAACACCATAAAAGTAATTATTTAAGATAAAAAGCTGAATATAGTTTTTTTTAGGAGTTTGCAAACACTACATCAGACTTATTTAAACAGTGTTTTGATGAAGGTGAGAGTTTCTCCTTTAAATTCTCTATATTTAAAATTAAAATATTTAAAGATATTTTGTGCTGACAAATTAGTTTTTGATTGAATAGTATTAGACATTTTTGTGTTTATAAGTTTTATATATGTTTTTAATTTCTGATTATTTTAGGGTAAAATAGATGTTTAATTAACTTAATTATTTTTTATGACATCTGTCATGTGTTTTTAATTATTCAAATTCAAGACAATATCATGATAATATGGCTTAATCTCAGAGGGGTGAGAAAATCGTTGTCTACGATATAATTTGGATGAGAAGGCAGTAAAAATTGTGGGGATTCTGTTCAAAGCGAACTCAATTCTCTATAGAATGCCATTCAGTTTCTTTTTTTTTCATCTTCAATCACCGCCCTAATCTCAACAAATTGGTGAGAATTATAATTTATAATCAATATTTGCAACAACAATATATTACATCTTCCAAATAACAATAGGTTATACAAACAGCAGAGCTACCTAATGGGGAAGTCCAAGCTGGAGATCATAAGCACAAAGAAGCTTTGAATAAACTTTGATAGCTTCTAGGTGATTACGAAAGCATCCGAGGGGCAAGAATATCTTCATTCTTTGTTCACACTAGGTGAAACATCTGGGCTAGAGGTTGTTGGACACTGAGGGGAAACATCTGGGCTAGAGGTTGTTGGACACTGAGGGGCGAACTTACAGAACCGGCATTTCCAGCGTTCATCGATTGGAGGATAACTGGCTTCTCTCTTTCCCATCCAAAACTCAAGACAAGAATTGATTTGATCCTTAACCCAATGAGGGTCATGAAAAAATTTATCTTCACCTAACAAGGACTGATCTTCCTGTAATTCGTATCTGCACCCAGATTATCAAAGGTATTCAGTGTTTACGCGAATGAAAATTTGGTCCGAGTTTCAGACTTCACAAACATGCTTGAAAAAGAGAAGTGCAAAAGCTTGTAAATTTCACAGGACGGGAATATCAATCTGAAAATGAAAACAAATCTCTGGAAGTGCATTTGATGTTTTTTTCTTTCTTTGTAGAAAACTGGCATTTTTGCTACTTGAGGTTGAGTCAATCTAATAAAAGTTATCAAAAGCCCGAAAACTGGAAAAAGCACAACAGTAAAAGAGCGTCTAGATAGTTTCTAATTTCTCTAAAAAAAGGCAAAATTAAATGTATATTAGAGTTAAGATCAAACTATGTGTAAAAGCAAAGCAAACTCAAGATGAGAGAGGTGAACAAGAAAAGCCCAGCTTACACTCACCTCAACAATAGCTGGTCATGAGATCGAGGCAGTGAACAGCAACTATTTCCAAAATACCTTACCAAATCAACTAGAGTCTGCATGAACAACCAGATAAAAAGTAAGTTAAAGAAAGCTTAACATCTCTCTCTTTCTCTCCATGCAATCTTTTTTTATATCAAGTACATCTGCCAAAAAGGGATGCATAGCTGGTATTAATCATATAGAAACTTTACCTCTGAAGGAAAACCTGATTTCTCCGTACTATCTCTAATATCTGGAGATAGAATTTGATTCGGATTTAATGAAAAGAAATCAAAAAACTTCTGTGAGGGAAAACTTTCAGCAGCTAAACGGTCCCACAAGTACTTGTAGCACATCAGTTGGAGCCTGCCAATCACATGTTGAGTAAGTAGTTAGCAAAGGGAAGGGATGATATCAAATAGTTCGATTAAACCTCAGGGGATGTAGATGTAATTACGAAGAAAGAAAAGGGAAAGTAAAGGACTTGAGCAATTCAAAAGAATTAAACTTCAAAACAGTTACTATACCTTCCATTTCTCCTTTGAGGTTCACTTGGAAGTGTTGGTCGCGCACGAGTTTTCGTGTCAACTAATATTGGAGTTCTTTCTGGTTCTGACACGGGCATCCGGATCTCATCTATTACTCCCACCATCCATACTCCTTCTGCAAAGCCTATTCTGAAGATTCAGTAAGTTATATTTCAAGAAATCATGATAAATAAACTACTAGAACTCCATTAAGGTACAGTAATTTGACATCATTTATACGGAAACAGCAAAATCATAATGATGAAGGGTCAAAATCTATACTTACAGGACACGCAGGTCTCATGCAAAAACACAACACCAGCCCACTGAATCGAAAGTTGTACTAGGTTTCTAAGAAACTGCCTAGTAATTAGTACATTATGGCACACATATTGCGTTTCAAGAAAATTCAATGCTAACTCAACTAGGTTCTAATCTTCTCCATAATAAGAGATTCTCAAACTTATGCCATTGTTACTATTATGCTAAGGTGAGGTTGAAGAGCGAGTTTTTCCATTTTTTGAAGGTTTTCTTGATCTTTTGGGGACAGCTGTATTCTATAGAGGAACTCAAGCTAGTTATTTTTCGGCAAATTAGAAAATTGGCATTCTAAATGCAGCTGATTCAACAATGACATAAGACATAACCGCATAACTAATTCATATCCCATTCTTGTCCTGAAACTTGTTGAAATCACTATTCATGTATGTTCAACAAAGGATGCATTATTCTTCAAAAGTTTCTTACATGTTATATTAAACGATAAAACTGTAACTAATTAACTTGGCAAAACATCACTCGCCAGATCTTGAATGTCACAAATTCTGAAACTCAATGCAAGCGTTATTAGTACTCTATTAAACTCATCAGCGTAAGGTGATAGTCATAACTTACAATCAATCACTTTATCTATACAAAATAACATAATGTGAATTTATTGAGCTGCATATGCCACATATAATATAAGAGATGCTTACATGGGTAACTCGCGTGTCAGTCCATCAAATAGTAGTTGATTTGTACCAACAATGAAATTAATAAGTTTAAGCGCCCATATATCTTCAGCTAATTCAACACGAACTTTTACTCTTTTGATCACCTAGCCACATACAAAAGTAATGTCATAAATACTACTAAGAGAAGTAAACAGGATAAGCTGGACAGAATTATAGATTCGCAATCTCAGAATTTCAAAAAGAACAGTTAGATGCCGCAAATGCTGTTATAGACCTGGAGGCACGATATAGGGAAAAATACGCAACACAAACAATTATGTGCAAAGAAACACATAATAATTCATTACTGAAAAAGTATTTACACCCTATGTCAAAGGAAACAATTAAATATTTTTTCTCTACAACACTGAATAATTACTGGAATACTTTCATATTAAATTTTTTACTGTTTACTACCATTAAATTCTATATCAACGCAATAATTCAAACTCATATTACTACAAACTATATATAAACACCATTCTTCAAAATACTGAAATGCAGGTGGGCCTGGGTGAGTATGATTTGTTTGTATAAAATATAAATACAGTGTCAAACTCTCAAATCAAAACAAAACCATTCAAAATGCCAGCTGAATTAAGTAGATATCCAACAGAATCAGTATAAATCCAACAGAACAAGATTTTGAGAAAGACCTCTTCTTCAAGTACTACATGGCGTGCACTACCAGCTTTCATAGCTTGAGTCTTCTCAGCTTTGCCAAACAGTAGCTCAAACTCCTTCTGTTTTTCACACCATTCCTATTTAATGCAAAAGATAAAATTCTATAAATTTCACGAAAGGTATATGTTTGCAAATGACAGAACTTCATTATAGAATTCTCGGAATGCTTAGTTGAAAATATGAAGAGCATAAGGAATATTAGAAGAGAACAATTTCCAGCAAAAAGGAAACAACAAAATTGTACCAGAAAACTCATAGCTTAAACACAGTATGCGGTAGAAAATTATTCAATAAAGCAGCGAAGGAGTGCTGCGATTTCAAGGCCTAAGAAAATTTTAAGATGTTAACACAGAGATGAACAGGTTAGTAGAAACCCGGCATTATAAGAGTCCTAAATAAAAATCTAGACCTACCTTCATTAAGAAAATTATTTAAATGAAGACGACCAATGAAACGTAAACTTAGGAGGAATAGTAACACATGACAAAGTAGGTACAAGTATGTTAAGGAGCAAAAGGACTACTTTTGTTTTCTTTAAGTAACCAGAACAAAATTGGGTTATTTATCAAATTCCAGATCTGATTTCAATAAAGCATTGCGCCATTTGTTTTAATAACTAAAGTGCATGTAGCCTATCTTTATCAAGAAAATCGATCAATCACAAAATGATGGAAACTTGGAGAAACCATGGTATGACTTAGCCTCACTGGCAAGCACACCCCTGCATATACAGTGTTGCTTAACATCTCTTGAGCCTAAAATACTTGGAGGAATCCAATCGAGTCTATCAATTTCTCATAGGCTCAAACAATAGCTTCCAACAGCTCCAGTCTCAAATACCGCTAAATGACTTGTTAACGAGTACGCCATTGTCATAGCCAAGTTAATTGCTCATGCTGCTTGTGACCTAAAAGTATGCAGCCAAGGAAAAGTGTGGTAACCCAATCACACACAATGATCGTTTGTGTTGGTTGCCTGTACTATTCTCAAAGAATCTCTGCTCACTATGACAAATTCCAATCTTCTGCTCCTCTACTGCCTTTTTAGGCTATTTCAACCCATTGTGCTTACATGTTTATGGCGTAAAAAAAAAAAAAAAAAAAACATTATCATCTCTAGGATGCCACCTTTTGCTAAGCATGCTTCTGCCTTCAAAATACTAACTCAGTACTCTCCCGTCACCACCTCAGGTTTTACCATCCCATCATGTGACCAAAATCAATCCAGCGCCACCTCCCACCCTCGCTAATTGTATTGTACAAGATCCCACTTATCTACATTACAGCATAAAATCAGTATTTTTAACAATATACTCCACTTCTTGCTCCAGTGCGATAACGCAACCACCTTTCACATTACTCACAAACCCAAATTAAATCACTATGTTACGCACAAGAAGCACCTACCGTGGCTCATCCCTATAAAGCCTTCAACCAGCTGACACCTTCACCAAACCCCTCAGGAAGGGCTCAGCTTCATCACTTTACACTAGTAAATTCAGTGTCAGAAAACCAACCTACTCATATTTAACAGGGGTCATCATCACACTAAGCCGGAGAACTTTTCTCCTCGACTTGATCATGTATAACAATGTAAGCTCAATACAGTCCATGATTCTCATCCCTAAATCATTCCAACTTTAACAATTCAGATACATATGCCCTAAATTCACACCTCAAACCTAAATTACAAACACCACATTATAATAATAAAACTCAATAAAACAGCACAAAATCCACGAGATCTGTACCGTGCCAGTGATGTCAGTAACAGATAGACCTCGTTTCCTCCTGAACCGGTACAAAAACGGCTCCAAAACTTTATTCTTCTTCTTCCTACAGCTCTTATCGGGGCTAATCGGTCCCAAATCTTCGATATCGGACGATTTAACACAGGCGGAGATCCCGCGCTTAGCCAATAGAGTGATAGATCGAACCGATTTTACATTATTGTGATTGTGTTTAAACGGAATTAGAACAGTGCTGCTGCGAGCTGCGGCGAAGGCGGCTTCGATGAGCGCCATTTCTTCGTCGGTGATTATATCTATAGGTATAGTTTCAGATTCATGCTCATTGTTGTTATTGTTATCGTGATGTGTTGAAGATGAAGATGAAGATGAAGATGGTGGTGAATGGGTCATGTTCGTGGGTTACCGGATTTGCGGGCGGATAATATGACCGTTGGAACCGCCGATGTGAAGGGACCGGAAGTTGTGCAGGGCAGCATGTTCGTTTGAGAGATTAATTAATTAATTGGGGATATTTTTGGTAAAGCAAATATGAGTTTAGATGAATTATTTAGTGTTACTTTATACATATATAAGTATAATAATTGCAGCTATGTCCTAATGAGGTTTTTAGTAATTACTAATGAAATTTGAAAAATTACGCGATGTGTAACATACATATTAGAGGAGTCGAGGAAAAAACAATTGTACACTTTATTTAATCAAATATAAAACATATATACTATTCAAAAGATACATTGCCAAAGATGTATACACCATTTGGTGCAATGGGTTGAACTCAATCTATGAATGGATTCAAAATCATATTAGTCAACAATTAGGCTAATTTTTTTTTCTTTTAAAAGTTAGTTAATAAAATTATTTTCTACGGTAAAATAGCTCCCCCTTCATCCCACGCTCACCTTAGGCAACTAAGGCCGCGTCCCAGTCGTGCACTTCAATCGTGGTGGCAACATCACGGCGACCATTGATAATGAATAGGCTACCAAACACTGTCGTTAGTGAAGCAAGTAACGACCCAATCACGCCTAATCGCACTGCTGCATAACCGTTTAGGAAATGAAAGACAGACAGATACAGGCGCTCAGCTGCACCCAATGAGCGCAGAAAGACAGATTGAGCGCTGAGCTGCAGCAAGCCCACATTGGAAGGAAACACAAAGAACACCAAACACTGCCTGTGAAAACGAAAAAAGAAACCCTATGGAAGCATACACTTGTACTGAAAACTCAAGTTTTAAAGCTCCACAGTCATAGGTAAGATTCAGTTAGCGATGGGCTCAAATGCATGACTAGATCTGGCGCGGAGCGCAATTTGAAAATAAATATTTGGTTTACTTTTTAATTCTGAAATTAAAATATAATTCTAAAAAAGTAAAGAGTGAGCTTAACTTTTGATAACTTACCATTAAAATTTCAATTAATTTCTTGCATTTAAATAACAAATAACTTTAATTACATGTGAGAACTAAAAAGTATTTTCAGAGTTTTATTTCAAATTTTCTTAGAGGTACCTTTAGTTTAATTTGATCTTCTTAAATATTTTTTGTTAATACAACCACTTAGATATAACAAATATATCAAGTTCATTCTCTGTATAACAAGAAGACCATGAGTAAAATTGGAAGTTCATCATTATTTCAGCAGTTAATTCTATGCATATTTTCCACCTAAACTTATTTGCAAGATTAGAGTTAATTTGAAGGGATATCTTTGTAATTTGCAAACCTCATGAATGATTTTTGTAATTACACCAAACATTAGGCGTATTTAGACTTAGTCCTTATAAATATCTATACATACTATTATAAAATTCTAATATAAGCCAGCATATAAATTGGCAATTTGATTTGTTCTCAAAAAAAAAAAAAAAAATTGGCAATTTGATATCGAATTTCAATCTATCTCAACGAGCTGATCACTTAAGCTGAAGTTTTAAGTTGTTTATAGTTTAAATAACCTAAATAAATAACTCAACTCATCGTAGTTCCCATAAGCGAATTCGAGTTAATTTGTGGTGGTAAGTTAGAACTTAGAACGTATGACTTTAATTAAACAATGCTTATTTCAAGATTTTGAGAGTTGCACATATTTTTGTGAAAGTGGTAACTTGTAAAATCAACAAGTTAAATTGCATCGGGGTTCATGTAGATACACTTTAAATTTTGAGTCTTATATTAATGAGCGAATAATTTATTTTAGGTTGCAAACAACTAATTAATGACCTTGTCCGAAGTTTAGACCGAATAACTCGCGGTCGCACCTAAATATCTCAACTGCATGTTCAAACAACAAAAGATAAAAGAATACTTCAACTGTGTCTTCATCACATTAGGCCAGCAACGCCAACAATTCATGCATGACCGACACGTGTCCACCATTCTCCCCTACATAAACCACGTACAATACAACCTTTTAAAACCCACAACACACTCCACTACTCCAATTCAAGTCCAAAAGAAAGTAAAGATGAAAACTAGTAAAGTTTTATTTGTTTCTCTTTTTTCGGTGTTGCTGTTTTTAGTGGCGAATGTGGGCGGGTTCCAGGACCAAGAAGAGGGCGGGTCGGGTCACAGAGAAGGATCCGAATGGTTCTTGCTCCGTGAGTCTAAGCACGTGGTGAAAACCGAGGCAGGGGATATGAGGGTGGTGAGGGGTACTAAAGGATTTATGAAAACGCCCATGCATATTGGTTTTATTACAATGGAGCCCCAAAGCCTTTTCATCCCCCAGTACCTTGATTCCAGCCTCATTCTCTTCATTCGCAGAGGTATTATGTGTGTTTGATTGTGTGTGGATTTTTTTGATAGTAAAAATTACACTTTGGGGTTATTTTGCCAATTGAAAATGACACAGGGTGGTTTTTGCAATTACCTTATTTTATGGTTTGTATAATTTTATCTTTCTGCTGAATTCTTACGAAAAACGAATTTTAGTTTACAAAAAATGTTATACCTTTTTTTCTTGAAAGATATATATTCTGGTCTTCATAAAATTGGTAAAAAAATAAAAAATGGTGGAATTCTATATAACTAAGAGTGTTTTGATCATTTTATGTTACAAATAGAGGCAAAATATAAAAGAGTGGTGTAACAATTTTTTAAAATGGCAGGATGTGACATAATGCAATTACTTTATATGAATATCTTGATTTTATGTGTAGCTAGCTAATTTGCATGGTTGATGCTTAGATTAGCAAGTGGTGATTGTCCTGTGATAAACACTTCAACCAAAAAAGTATCAATTTTGTTTTGTTTGTGAATTATGATGCGGGTATTACTCTATAAAGTTTTTAGGCATGCATATAGTATAGTTTGATGTATACAAGATGAGTTGATCCGCAGCTAGAAGTTAATCTGTATCTCGATATTATCGAGTGATTGAGAACTTGTTCAATGAATTTGGTGCAGGTGAAGCAAGAGTTGGACATATATACAAAGATGATCTTGTTGAAAAGACTTTGAAGATGGGAGATATATACAGAATAGCTGCTGGCTCAGCTTTTTATTTGATCAATACAGCAGAGGGCCAAAGGCTTCATGTCATCTGCAGCATTGATTCATCACAGAGCTTGGGATGGCATACATTTCAAGTACCACATTTTGTTTCACAATAACATATAAGATATAACTCAAATTGCTCATGTTAGTATCTATATCTATAGTACTTAAGATAATAATTTGATTCCAAATATGTTTGCAGTCATTCTTCATTGGTGGTGGAACAAATCCAACGTCGGTCCTCTCTGGATTTGACCACCTAACACTCTCCACAGCACTCAATGTAAGCATATGATCATCATATATGCCTTGTTTTGAGTCATTTTAATCATATATGTCTTGTTGTTAAGGGCAGGCATTGTAACGAGCGCCTTGATTTGAACAGGTTTCAGAGGCGGAAGTGGTCGACATGTTGTCGAGGCAGCAACACGGTGCGATCATATACTTATCGGACCCCCATTCACCAAGCACTAGTGTTTGGTCCAAGTTCTTGGACATGGAGGAGCACGAAAGGCTGGCTCACGTGAGACGAATTGTCCGACTCAGAAAAGAAGATATCGAGGAGGATGAGGATGAGGAGCAACCAACGTGGTCTATTAGAAAGCTCTTGATCTCTGTATTTGGGAAAAGGAGGGGGGACAGGACTAGCAAAGGCCCCGACTCTTATAACATCTTCGACAGGAAGGCGGATTTCAAGAACGATTATGGGTGGAGCACTGCATTGGATGAGTCCGATTATTCGCCCCTTAAGCATGAGGATGTTGGTGTTTATTTGGTCAATCTCACCGCGGTAATGGTCCACTTAAGTACTTGTGCTATTTTTTGTTCTGATGTGCTTTTCGTCACTAATCTGAAATACGTGTAGGGATCTATGATGGCACCTCATATCAATCCACGAGCAACAGAGTACGGCATTGTATTGGCAGGCTCAGGTACTATTCAAATCGTGCACCCGAATGGAAGTCTCGCAATGAATGCCAAAGTAACCGAGGGCGATGTGTTCTGGATACCACGCTACTTCCCCTTCTGCCAGATTGCGTCGCGAACTGCTCCATTTGAGTTCTTTGGCTTCACCACCTCGGCGCGCAACAATAGGCCACAGTTCTTGGTGGGCGCAAACTCGCTGCTCCAGACAATGGCGGGGCCTGAATTTGCGGCGGCATTTGGGATGAGCGAGGACAGGTTGAAGGAAATTGCTAACGCGCAAAGGGAGTCGACGATCTTGCCTTCAGCCACGGTTTCACCACCGGACGAGATGGATCGAGGTGAGATGGCGAATGTGATGATGAGCTTGGGCAATGAGATGGTGATGGGGTTTGATTAGATTATGGGCCAAGTGAATAAATGATATATGTTCATTCTCCATTTTTCCTTGGCGTAGTCATCGTTCTGTTTTTCTGTCTCGTGATGTTGGTTAAGAGTTTGGGGCTCTTTGTGGCCTTGGAATAAGTGTTCTGGCGTTGTGAATACTTTGGACTCCTTTTGTATTTAACGTTGGTTAATTAATTAAGAAGGATTTGTTTATGGAAACAAGATTTTCTAAGGCACGTACGGTTAGGACCTTAGGATCTTTTCTTACAAACTTCTTCTACATTTTTTATTGAGTTGATAGTAAAATCATCGAATTGTAAGATTTTTGTGAATTGCACTATAAATTATAATTACAAACGAATAGACCATGAATTATACAAACGAATATACAAACGAATAGACCATGAATTATAACATTTCTGCGTTGATACAACATACCAGCGAAATATTAAGACACTCCCTTTTTTTTTTAAAGCCAATGTTTCTGACATATACACGTCCTCATGAATTATACAAACGAATATACAAACGAATAGACCATGAATTATAACATTTCTGCGTTGATACAACATACCAGCGAAATATTAAGACACTCCCTTTTTTTTTTAAAGCCAATGTTTCTGACATATACACGTCCTCGGACATTGCTGTAGTTTTTGACACTTTCTTACAGCGACGTCAAAGCCGTTGCTGTATAAATATTAATTTTTAAAAAAATATTATATAGCAAACATCTTGAGCGTATACATATATATATATATATATATATATATATATATATATATATATATATATATATATATATATATATATATATAAAACACATTATATATTAATTAAAACCTCAATATTATGTAGTATGTGTAAAAAAAAAGTACTAATGGTAAAACTAAAAGATACACACACACATATATATATATATATATATATATATATATATATATATATATTGTGTATTACACACTAAACTTTACAGTATAGGATTTATAAAACAATCTCATTATCACTAAAACTTACAATATAGTAATCATAAAACATGTGATTATTCTACTATGTGCACTATATATATAGTATAAGATGGATGTATAATATTAAGTTGATGATGCAAAATAATCAAAAAAAAAAAGAAAAGAAAAGAAGGTGAACGAGTGGAGGATAAGATGATATGAGAGGGAGAATTGTAGTGGGAAGGTTGAGTGAATTAAGTGTTGTATTTATAGGAAAGGTTGGAAAAATTTGAAATTTCGCCAAAAATTCGATTTTGAAATAAGCAGCAAGGGAAGTGGGCGTTGCTGAAGGTTTGTGTCAGAAAATTGTACTTTTAACAAGGGAAATGGGTGTTGATGAAGGTTAAAAGCTTTACAACGTCATTTTCCCTTGTTGTGTCAGAAAATCTAGCAAGCAAGGAAGCAGCAAGGGAAATGCGCCTTGCTATAGTTTTATTTGAAAATGCAGCACGTTTTATATCACCTCCTCCACACATTTCAGATTTCTTCCCTTGCTGTTTAACAATGGCAAAAACACACATATCCTATATAATACAATTCTAACCGGTTAATTTTTAAAAAAATTACAGAGAAATAAAATATACTACATGTAGATCACATACCTTAGTTAAAATTTAGGCTTGAGAACATATTTAGATACGGATCTGAAAATTTGTCTGGAGAATGAGAGCTTCAACAATGGCAAAAACACCGTCGGCTAGGTCTTACAACATTAGAAAATCACAAATGGACTTTGTTGCAACGTATAATCCGTTGCTGAAAGTATTTAAAATAAAATAGAAGGTAGTAATCATGTGAGGCACCTTTAGTGCCACAACAAACTTTTTGTTTCACTTTAACTTGTAGGAACGTCAATGGGCGTTGCTACATTTTTCTGACATTTTTTGGCGTTTTGCTTCTATTGACGGGTTTTGTAGCTTTTGAAACTATATAAGACTATAGAGATGTTCTGCTTAAGTTTTTACTAGTTGAAGTATTAATTTATTAAAACATACGTCTTAGTGAATTTTAACGATTATTTAGGTAGGCTTTGCGCAAAAATAGGGTATAACAGTAATACTGCGGGAATATGTAAACTTTGCTAAGAGTTGGTATATTTTGAAAGTATACAAACTATCAAGTTTTTACTGTGGAATATTAATCAATTTAAATGACGTAGAAGATTTCGCACCTTTTTCTTAGTAACTCTGGATTATAATTTTTGGAATTATCTTACTCTCTTAAGCTATTACAGCATTATTATTTTATTTTATTTTAGTTTTTGTTTCTGAAATTCAAGATTTCAGTATTAAAGCAATAATACTATATTTTTTGAACAATCAAACGACTATTAAAAAATTTATGTTATTGCAGTTCTAATTATTTAATTCTTGCTTCACATATTCGGTCCATTATAGATCTCACGACCTTCATCTGGATTCAATTCAATTCATTAGCAAATAGCAATGTTAAGTTAGGTCCAATTAAAATTATAATAAGAACCATGGAAACTATTTTAACTCAATCTTTATAATTTAACGTGGCACATTTGAATGTTTGATTACTTTTTCAATGAGAATTAATTTCTCTTTAATTGTTTAATGAATCTGTAATTTGGTTTGGCTCACAATTAAAGACCTAAAAAACCCGACGAACAATACGACGCCGTTCTTTTCATCTCTTCCACACAAATTCACGGCGGAGCAAACAACTTCCGGTGATCCCTTACGATTCCGATCGTCATTTTCTCATGCTACATATCAACACCGATCAATCTTTTACATACTTCGATCGAACAAGCAAAATTTGTACATTCAGTTTTAGTGTTATTTTTTCACTTTTTCGCTGTAATGAGCTAATCGCCAGTTGAGTTCATCAGCATTTGTCTGTGTTAAAAACGTTAGGATTATTTTGTAGAAGACGGTGAATCAAAATCATACTTGTGCCTGATGTTCTGTTTCGTCTACATTATGAATTTGATCTGCTCATTTTATTGATTGTTAAGAGCTTTTTAGAATGATTAGGGCTTCGTTTTATCGATCTTTGAACTGCGATTCAATTGGTAGAGGTGATCGTGATCGTGATCTTAAGTCTAGGAACATAATTGAACAGTTTTCAGTTAGACAAGTACTCGAAATAAATGACCCCTTGTTCAAGTTGAATCCATATAAATGTTGTGGATTTGGCTCGTCTAGTTCTCGTGCTGCGTGTCAACGGAGAATTTTGCGTTCGTTGCGTAGTGATCGGAGCGATTCTCGGACGACAGCAAGTGAGTGAATTGAAGTCCAAATTATTAGATTAGTAATGGTTATTATGCACTGCCCATTTGTTGTGAATGGTGATGCTTATGGAATGATTGTGCAGAGGAGTCAGCGTTGATTTTGATTCGGCATGGAGAATCGATGTGGAACGAGAAGAACTTGTTCACTGGTTGTGTGGATGTGCCGTTGACGAAGAAAGGAGTGGTAGAAGCCATTGAAGCAGGGAAAAGAATTAGCAACCTACCTTTGGACATCATCTACATATCGGCATTGATCCGCTCTCAGATGACAGCTATGCTCGCTCTAACGCAGCACCGCTGCATGAAGGTATTCTCGGTTGGATATTTTTATGAACATCACCTAAGTCTTTAATCTAAAATATGACTTGGTCTATGAGTGTAAAACCTTCCTTTTCGTGTTTGTAGCATGTTACATATTTTCAGCTTATGTAAAGCACTGAGAATTCCAGACGTTCTTAATTACGTATAATAAGACTGTATTTCATCAAGTCATGCTCAGATAGTTTCACCAAAACTATGAACTGTTTGTTTGAGACTGTGGAAAACACGTCTCAGTTATTAGACGTGTGAAACTTGTTTTTGTCAACTATTTTTCTGGTTGCATTCCTTTAGTTTATATATACTTTGAGTTTCTATATATTATCTGTGCTTTTACGATTGTAAATATAGTATGAATTGGTAAAAATCCTCAGACATAGGCCTGGATATCCCGGTTAGCACCCAATATCCAAACATGTTACTTTGCTGTATAAAATTCAATGATAATAAAGAACTTGATACATCAGCAGCATAAGGTGGATAGCAGTATTAAATAATGAAATCTCATTGGTCATTCATTTGAGTTTAACAAGATTCAGAGTATTCATCTTACTGCTGCACTGTTCAGCGGTTTGAAACAAGTTAATCATGACGAGTTCAATACATAAAGTACTCAATGCATCATACATCTCTATGTGTATCCTAGGACTTCCGTGGATGTGCTCGACATCTATGGTGTGAAAGAAAAAACATCCCTAAGACACCTATACAATTGATAATTAATCTACTCAGTGTTTTCAGGTGCCTATAATTATGCATACTGAGACTGACCAAGCCAGGACATGGAGTCAAGTTTACACTGAAAGCACCAAGAAGCAATCTATCCCAGTTGTTAAAGCATGGCAACTGAATGAGAGAATGTAATTGTCGTTCCTAGGTTTTAGCCCCTATTTAGCTTATCTGTAATATTCACTTCTCCTTCTTGGTGGACCATGACTCTGTATGCTCTTGAGATTAGGTACGGAGATCTGCAAGGGTTTAACAAGGCAGAAACAGCAGAAAAATATGGGCGAGAGCAAGTTCATAGCTGGCGTAGAAGTTATCATGTTAGGCCCCCAAATGGCGAGAGCTTGGAGATGTGCTTAGGAAGAGCAGTCACCTTTTTCAAAGAACATGTAAGGATGCGTGAGTTTCTTTTAAGGTGTGCAAGTATGCATGTCATGGTTTGTAAATAGTGTTTGAAAATGGAGAAGACACTTTACAGATTGAGCCCCAGCTATTGAATGGAAAGCATGTGATGGTCGTAGCTCATGCAAATTCCCTGAGATCCATAATTATGTATCTTGATAAGTTGACTGCTGAAGAGGTAACAAAATATTCTTTTTTTACTTGTACCAATTACTCAATGATTTGCAATGCATCACCTAATTATGCGAATCCCTCTCATAGGTTATCAATTTAGAGCTCTCTACTGGTGTACCTATGCTCTACATATATAAAGAGGGAAACTTCCTCAGGAGAGGTAGTCCCCATGGATCATCCGAGGCTGGTGTTTATGCTTATACAGAGGTACAATCTCTTTTTGTTAGAGTTCGTTACACAAATAAATATGTTTTTTGGTTTTTTACTTACGTGGTATCTGCAGTGGAGAAAGTTTGTTTCCGTACTTGTCCACCATGTGCTTACAAAATTTGATTGAGAAAATACTCATTAGGGGGTTATGTTTCTGGAATGCATGCTTTCAAACTATGCTCTCTTTTGATTCGTGTCAACATGACGGGTCATCCGACTTAGGCTTGTTTCAATTATAAGGGAAAGTCTTTTATGACACATACTAAAAACATGGAAATAGTCGACTGCAGAGATCAAGTCGAAATTAATTGATATGGGAAAGTGAGAGTCCAAGCCTGTCAGGCAAATTTAATATAACATTTTTTGTGGTAAAATTTGTTTCTAGCAGAGATAATGCAAATCACCAGAGATAATAGCGATCAAGCTCCGGTTAGGAAATATATAACAATATATGTCTGGACCTTAATGATTATAATGTGATGTTGAACTTTATGCGTTAACATGAAATGGGAAAATTATACTCATTATTTACTCAGAGTCGGAGGTAAACTGAATGCATGTCTTAGTCACTAGATCCATCAGTGAAAAGAAGCTTTATGATTAAGTTTGGTTAGCAAGCAATTGATGAATTGGTTTTTTTTTTTGCACCTTTCTGACCGAAAGCATTTTGAATGAAAAATTTATCTATTCACGGACCTATGTTATTCTGGAAGCTCCCTATCGTTATAACAAATATCTTAGCAGCTCGTTTATTATATTTCTGCAGAGCTTGTCATTGTACAGGCAAGAGTTAGATGAAATACTCCAGTGAAATCAAAGGTACAATATCTATTTCTTCATTTAAATATTATTCTGTTGGCTCATCAGAAGTACCCCTGAATTATTTCTTTTCTATTATCATGGGACCAAACTTCGGATTACAGTTAGTTTTTTTTTTTTTGGACGAAATAATATTTATTCCTGAAGTGAGGTGTGAGTTTGTACAACAAGAATTAGCCCGCTTTACGATTCAAATTGAATAACGATTTATTCAAATTTATTCTTATTATATATATGCAGCCCTTCCATTTCCAAATTGTTGGTTCTTAAAATTTGAGTAAAGACAAAATGATTTCATCTTTTCAGTTACTTCAATTTGTAACAGATGAAAGATCTTTATAATAATCTCAAGCAGGGTAATAGTTCTCCCGACTTCCTCGTGGCCGTGTGCCGTTGAAACGGCAGCACCGAGGTGGTGGAAAGGATGCAAGCATCCAGACTACTGGTGTACGCTGAAGTTTGGGCGCTCTGGATGTTAGCCATGCGGTATGCGTTGCATGGTAGCGCGAATGTCTTTTGGCAGCACGGAGGGCGACTGTCGGGCTGTTTCGTAGTTTATTTTGAGCTGGTCCTAGTCAGAAAATCTCGATGATAAAAATGAAGACTACTGCTTGGAATATCAACACATTTTTTTTTTCATGTAATTTTATGTGATGAGTTGAGATTTTTGACAATGTTGTGCCCCTCGAAAAGTTTAATCATGACAAACTGTTTGATGTTTGTAGGTGTATGATAATTTTGAACCAAATAATTAAAACTCGTAATATATATTCACAGAACAAGTATATGCATATGTAAGTGTACGTATTTACGAGATGTTTTTCTTCTTATCTTTTCTCTTGTCAAGATTTGTACTAATTTTTGTTTGAAGGCAAGTAGGCAACATATAAAGGTAAGCCACAATTTTCTATGTTTTAGAAATTCCAAAGTCCTGGAAGATTCGATTTCAAATTGAATGTGACTGTTATTATGTTTTTTAAATATTATCTTCTTTTTTAATTAGTCTTAGATCTAAATCTTAGTGTGATACACGAGTCAGCCAATCAAAACTCGTCGTGGATCAGAACTGGAAAAGTAGAAAACGTATCACATTTCATCTTAGTGGTAATTATGGTAGAATGATGTACATATTTCTCTTCAGGAAGTAACAAGTAAATGGATATCAACCCGCATAAATTTAGAAAGTACATTCCCGAATATTTTATTAAAACTTACTAGGTATTTGAAAATGAAAAACCCTGATATATGATACAATGCACATCTAACGTTTATTTTCATAATCAAGTAGTACAGGTTCCAAAGTCTACACAGTACTTATGGAAGTTTTGTTTTGGGGTCTTTTTATATTATTTGTAAGTTATAGTGGTGTAGCTAAATATTATCTTATGGTCTGTAAGCACCACCGTTTTGTTTAATTTAGTCCCCCGCGCAATTTGAGGATGGGACTACAGAAATCTCAGATTCTCAACGCGTACACACTTGTTAGAAAAAAGAAGAAAAAAAAGCGAACACATCTGGCATAAGATTATTTTTATTAGAATGTCCACATTTACCCTCAAGATATCTAAACTTGTCTTGCCGTAGAGAATAGAAATGTAAGGACAACTTAGTCATTCTATCAGCAGAAAGTCCATATTGGTGTTCTTCACACCTGCTAGGCTGCTCTCTATTTAATTACAAGTGACCCAAAAAAAAACGCCTGTTTCTGCACGATCTCGCAATACACTCAAAACATGTCAATCAGAATTGGGTTATTATCATAAAGGGTCATGTAATGTGACTTTTATCAATTTTGGCCTTCTAATCTGAAACTAGTCAATTTTTATCCGACAAGGTGTTAAAAACCTTTGGATTGTAGCCGCTTAAAAGATTTTGGAGTGAAAATTAAAACAAGAAATTCTCATTTTTTTTTTTTCGCAAATGACTAAATCCTTTTGCCGAATGTCCTAAATTGAATTGATGGCACATTGTAGAGCCTAAATTTACTATTTTTACATTAAAGATCCAAAATCGATGTGCACATTACACGTCCATTTTCGATTAAACCCACGAGGATTTTCAAAATTCTTCAACTACCATAGAAGGAAGCATTACTAAAGTTTAAGGATAAAAGCATCAAACCCCCCATACTATACCCCTTGTTGCACTTTGCCCCCTGAACTTTTTTTTTTTGGCAACAAGCCCCCTATACTATGGATAAATAAGCACTTTGCCCCCTGAGTCCAAATCCAACGGCAAAAAGTGTTGACACGTATTCAAATCCAATGGTGAAAAAGTGACTCAGGGGGCAAAGTGCTTATTTATCCATAGTACAAGGGGCTTGTTGCCAAAAAAAAAAGTTCAGGGGGCAAATCGCTACACCCATATAGTATAGAGGGTTTGACGCTTTTATCCCTAAAGTTTAATATATTCTGACATAGCATTGACCAATCAAAGCCATCCATTTACCAATGATCTGATCTAATGGCAACAAATCAACCTAGTACATTATTCATACAAAAAAAAATATCAACCTAGTACATTATTCATAAAAAAATAAGTCAACATAAAAAAATAAGTCAACCTAGTACATTAGTCATAAAAAAAATAAGTCAACCTAGTACTAACTTTTGCTCTCCTCACCTACACTATATAATAAGCCACTGATCACTCGTCCTCTACACACTCCTACTCTTTCTTCAAAATACTTTTCCTGTTTTTCAATTTCGTAAGAAAATGGTGAAGGATTACCCAATTGTGCAGCCAGGCTACCAGCTGGAAATTGCTAAATGCAAGAGGAAGCTAAGAGTCCTCATTGCTGAGAAGAGTTGTGCTCCTATCATGCTCCGTCTTGCGTATGTTTTATTTATTTCGTTTAATGTACGTTTCGATCTGCTTATATATTAAAAATTTCTTTCGCAATTCTTCGGAAGCTTTTCGACGTGAAACTTCGTAAAAATGGTATTTATAATGAAATTGAAAAAAACTTATAGATTTTAGTTTGGACAAAGTCAAAAACTGAGTATGTATAGAAATTTTGATCAACGACTTTAATTTAATCGACTGCAGATGGCATTCGGCTGGTACGTTTGATCAGTGCAGCAGAACCGGAGGTCCTTTTGGGACAATGAGATTTCGACAAGAGCTGGCACATGGTGCCAACGCTGGTCTTGACACTGCTATTATGCTTTTGGAGCCAATCAAGAGGCAGTTCCCTACAATCTCTCATGCCGACTTCTATCAGGTACTTTTATTCTTCTTAATTAGCTCAACTTTAAGAGTTTATTAATTACTTATGAGTTTTGCATTAATGGGACCACAGTTGGCTGGAGTTGTTGCTGTTGAAGTTACCGGAGGACCTGAAGTTCCGTTCCATCCCGGAAGAGAGGTTAGTTAGTTAGCTACCACATCAGTCATACATTTTTAATTTGTAATCTATGATGATTTCTTGTATGAGATGTGGTTTGAGTCGCAAAGGATTATTTGTCCCACTTATGTGTCGCTTGTAGCCATCATGGATATTGAGTTTTGAGACAAGTATCACCATCACGATTACTTGAGACACAGTTTGAGAAATAAAGTGGGATAGAAGATCCTTGTCGAGTTTGATCCACCCGTCCTTAGGATTCGCTCGTTTTGAAAATTAAAAAGAACAGAAGAATAAAAATGACAAAAGTACCGACATGAAGATTTGACATGAAAACTCTTAAATCTGAACAACAAGGATCAAAATGAAAATACACTCTGTAGATCTTTTTAATAACTAGACACCCAGCGACACCACAATATCATAAATTGTACTCTCAAACTTACACTTGACACCCCAATATAAGTAATACAAAACAAAAAGTTGATAGAAGACTACATTTTGCTCTGTTTCATGAATATATAAAGCCTTACAACTTGGCCTCTATTTATCAGTACTTTGTCGGGGGAAGTTTCAACAACTTCTCATTGCTAGAAGCTTCTATACATAAAATGATTAGAGGGAGACCCTACACACAAATTTGGCCCCTAGACTCAAATTCTCTTGCTACATACAAGTTGGTCCTCACAAATAAATTCATCACATTATGAAGGGCTAATACTAACATGATCCGGCGTGGATCGACCGTGTTCACTTGGTCTGTAACATTCAGCTATGACGTAACACATGTTCTAGATCTGAATGCATGAACGATGAGTGGTTATAACCGACACACAAAGTGACGTCTTTTGTGAATTTGATCATGTTCTATGGCTATTAAGTATATGATGCAGTTGTTGAGGATATCGTATATATGGTTAATAACTCTCAGGATAAGAGCTGGCAAGACGTCCCAGAACAAGGTCGCTTACCTCCACCTAACGCGGGTGAGTACTTCAAACATTAATTTGCAAGTAAAACGGTATCCAAGGCGGTTCTTGGTGAACTTACTATCGAGATTTATCTTTATCAATGTTGCAGATCCTAATAAGCTGAGGATTGTTTTTCTGAAACAACTCGGTCTAACAGAGCAGGACATTGTTGCACTCTCTGGTGGCCACACACTGGTACTTTTTTTGTTGTTGTTGCAATAATAACTAATAATATTTATAGTCCGGGGTTGCAGAATATACTAATTTTCCTCCTAATTAATTTCTTGTAGGGAAGATGCCACCCCGAACGTTCTGGTATGGATGGACCATGGACTAGGAATCCTCTCGTATTCGACAACTCTTACTTCAAGTAAGATATACGCGCGTCATGTTGACATTGGTGTACTTTTTGTTATGTAAAATACGTTTTTGTATTTTAATTCCAAGTACTATTGTGTGTAGGGAGCTATTAAAGGGAGGGACGCCAGGGCTATTGCAGTTGCCATCAGACAGGGCTCTTCTTGTCGACCCTGTGTTCCGCACACTTGTTGAGCAATATGCTGAGGTTTGTGGAGCTGCCTATTGCTTTATATTGAATTTCATCTTCTTTTTCTTAAGTTCTTTTGTGCATGTGTGTGTGTGTGTTAGGATGAGGATTTGTTCTTTGCACATTATTCAGAGGCTCACATGAAGTTCTCTGAGTTGGGGTAAGGCTTTAATTTGCCAGTATTTACGCTTTCAATTGTATTTTTACGTGTTAGTTTCATTTTTATGTTTTCAGATCTTAATTGATTGTCAATTTGGTTTGCAGGTTCGCTGATGTCGAAAACTATGATCCTGCAGACCGCATGTTTCCTCCTGATTGTGATTCTGGAGGATACGATGCGTACATTCCTGATTCTGGAGGATATGATGCATACGGCAGGTTCCCCGATTCTGGAGGTTATGATGCATATGGGAGGTTCCCTGGAGGAAGTAATGCGTACGGCAGGTCCCCTAATTCTGGAGGATATAATGCGTACTGAAGCTGGTGGTGGAGGCGTAACTACTATTTTTATGCTTTTCTGGTTGTCTTTTGGAGAGTTTGTCTCTTTTTTATCTTTTTGTTCTTGTTTCGAAATGTTGCCAATGATGCATGACCATCATCTTTTTATGGAATAAAGTGTTATCAATTAAGTTTAGCATCTATGCCTTGGCATTGTATGTGTTATGGTAATGCTTAATTTCTCTTTATCACTATGTATTTTTATGGTATTTGGGACAAAAAGCGGAACACAACAGCAACGGGATATAAAATCCTTTGAGGTAGTACAGTATTGTGCGATGTGTATACAAAAACTACAATATCATGAATAACGAATTACCCAAATTTATTCTTATTATATATATGCAGCCCTTCCATTTCCAAATTGTTGGTTCTTAAAATTTGAGTAAAGACAAAATGATTTCATCTTTTCAGTTACTTCAATTTGTAACAGATGAAAGATCTTTATAATAATCTCAAGCAGGGTAATAGTTCTCCTTCAATACGGGAAATTCAAATTTCCTGACTTCCTCGTGGCCGTGTGCGGTTGGAACGGTAGCACCGAGGTGGTGGAAAGAATGCAACTATTGGTGTACGCTGAAATGTGGGCGCTCTGGATGGTAGCCATGCGGTATGCGTTGCATAGTAGCGCGAATGTCTTTTGGCAGCACGCAGGGCGACTCGCGGCATGTTTCGTAGTTTATTTTGAGGACTGGTCCTAGTCAGAAAATCTCGACGATGAAAATGAAGACTACTTCTTGGAATATCAACACAATTTATTTCATGTAATTTTAAGTGATGAGGATTTTTGACAGTGTTGTGCCCCTCGAAAAGTTAAACCATGACAAACATTTTGATGTTTGTAGGTGTATGATAAATGACTTTTAAATGCTACGAGAATTTATTTAACTAATGCTTCACGAATTCTCTGTGATCTTAGAAAAAGTGTGAGAAATAGTTTTAAGATACAAATTTCAAATATGAATCCAAACAACATAGTTGTTGCTCAAAAAACATGATTTATTTTCTTTTAGAAAATGCCTCCGAAGGCCTAGAATTTGTCAAACAGAAGGAACGGAAATAAAAAATGGAAAAGGAAAAAAGTTAAAGATAAAGAACAGAGAAAAAGATGAAAAAGAAAAAAAACTTAATATGAAGCAAAGCATCCCAATAAAAAAGTGAAGCCTATTTTTGTATCCAGTTATTCAATAGTTTAGGGAAGTAAATGGTCAGTACTCTAATCAGTAGTTAATGGATTCGTAAAATCAGGCTGTAGTAGACTAGTTGTACCTGCCACAAGCTGGTAAAACCAATCAAAAGTTGAACGATTAGTTAATTGATAATAGATCAGATTGAAAATCCCATTTCAAAAATTTATTTTCTTCTATGTTTCTCCAAAACATATCTTGCAATGGACGAAAATGAGGTTTAAATAACGAGAATACACCCGTTAAAATCATGATATATATTCGCACACAGCTATATATATGCATGAGCCTATGAGATTTGGCTTTGTCTTTCTTTTATTTTAATTTTTTATTACGTAGTGAAGATTTGTAATTAATTTAATTTTATCCTGAATGCAACGTATATATAGGTAAGCCACAATTTCATATGTTTAGAAATTTTAAATAATCTTAAATTAAGAAGATTCTTTTCAAATTGAATGTGACTTTTTTTATGTATTTTAAATATTATCTTATTTTTTAATTAGTCTTAGATCTAAATCTCAGTGTGTTACATGATTTAGCCAATCATTCAAAACTTGTCATGGATCAGAAGTGGACAAGGTTATTTATGATTGAAATACGTATTTCTACATTCTTAATACTTTTTCTATTAATGTGACAATATTATATATGCATATTATCAGTGCATGGCAACCCTAAGCTTTGGAGAAACATCCTAACCACCCTTTGATGTTTCAATAACACCAGAGACAGACCTTAGTTAACACTGCGAACCTTAAAAAAGATAGCGGGTGTTAGTAATATTACTCAAATTTCTTGAGACTTTTTTGATGTTACACAAAATCTATAGAACATAAATAAATAAAAAAAATAATCATGATATAAGATCAGGGACAAAACAATTGGAGCGGTGCATTTAAGACATAAGACTCTGACTGCACCATTTGTTTTATTTTTAGTCCCCCACCGTTCGCAAATTGAGGATGGATCTTCAGCAATCTCAATGCGTACACACCTGGCATAAGATTATTTTTATTCAAATGTCCACACTGCCCTCAAGAGGTCTAAACTTATCTTGCCTTAGTGAATAGAAACTTAAGGACAACTTAGCCAATTCGATCTCTACAAAGTCCACATTGGTGTTCTTCACACTTGCTAGGCCGCTATGCTATTAAATTATTAATGGCAAAAAGAAGAAATTAAAAAAACGCCTGTTTCTGCATGATCTCGCAACACATCCAAAACGTGTTAATCAGAATTGGGTTTCTATGAGAAAAAGGTCACCTAATGTGATCTATTATCAATTTTGGTACTTCAAATTCGAAAGATAGTTCAATTTTGATCCTACAAGTTGACAAATTTTTGGATGGGAAATAAAAAATCTCCAATATTGATCTAAATTGACGGAAATTATTCTCATGTGCCATATATAATAGAACACATTATCTCTTGTAATAAAAGAGGTGAATTACTCTCTCTGATTTTTATAAGATTGCACAAGACGCTCTATCACTTATGTATAAGAAGAAGTATATCCGACGTATAAAAGTAGACAAGAACATAATGCGTCTATTTAACATAGCACATGGAGTAATTCATCTGTTTATTTTTCACAAAAAGGTAATATGCATTATTCAATATAATATAAGGATAATTTACCAATTTATTTTTTTCATAGGAATAATATGTCAATTTCATATAATACATGGGTCTTAGTGCCAAAAACCCTTAACAATAATAAGCCACATTACACGACCATTTTCGATAATAGAAAGAAAGGAAACCATGAGAATTTTCAAGTCCTCACCTACCATAGGACGAAGTTTTATATATATTCTGACATCCCATTGACCGATCGCCGCCGTTAATTTACCGATGATTCGATCCAACGGTGACTAACAACCCACTGCAAACTTTTTCTCTCCTCAATGCACTATATAATAAGTCACTCCCTCGTGCTCTGCACACTCCCATTCTTTCTTCATTCTATACAAAGTTTATTACAAACACTTTGTCTATTTTTCGATTCTTAAAAACTTCAATTCAAAAATGGTGAAGAAGTACCCAATCGTGCTCCCAGAGTACCAGCTGGAGATTACTAGGTGCAAGAGGAAGCTAAGAGGTCTCATCGCCGAGAAGAACTGTGCTCCTATCATGCTCCGTCTTGCGTATGTTTTTATTTATTTCGTATCAATGTATGTTTCGGTCTGCTAGATATTAGAAACACTTCCGTACTTTTTTTGGAAGCTTTTCAACATGTTTCAGAAACTTCGTATAAACTGTAGCAGTAATAAAACTGGAAAACACTTCCAGGATTCGTTTCAAGGAAATCATAAAAACGGAAACGTTTTAATATTTTTCGAGGAATCGTATAGAAATTTTGATTCACGACTGTTATCGACTGCAGATGGCATTCGGCCGGTACGTTTGATCAGTGCAGCAGGACCGGGGGTCCCTTCGGGACAATGAGATTTCAGGAAGAGCTGGCACATGGTGCCAACAATGGTCTTGACATTGCCCTTGGGCTTTTAGAACCAATCAGGAGGCAGTTCCCTACAATCTCTCATGCTGACTTCTATCAGGTACTTTTTATTTTATTTTTAATTTTTATAACTGGCTCAATGTTAAAAATTAATTAATTACTTATAAAGATTCATTAATGGAACCACAGTTGGCTGGAGTTGTTGCTGTTGAAGTTACCGGAGGACCTGAAGTTCCGTTCCATCCTGGAAGAGAGGTTAGTCAGTTAGTCACCATAAAATGTGATGCATTCTTAAATTTATAATCTATGATAGTTTCTTATAGGAGATGTGGTTTGATTCGCAAAGGATTCTTTGTCCCACTATGTGTCCCATGTAACTATTTACCTTCCGTATTTTAAGACTCGAAACAAGTGTCATCATCACAATTACTTGAGACATAATGTCCTGATAAAATTAAAATCTGTCACCACAAAGCATGTTCTATGGCATTTCAGTATATGATGCAACTGTATATGACCTAATTCATAAAAATCTGTCACCACAAAGCATGTTCTACGACATCTTTTTGTGAATTAGATCATGTTCTATGGCATTTCAGTATATGATGCAACTGTTATGGACATCGTTTGATTAATAAATCTCAGGACAAGAGCAAGCACGAGGTCCCAGAAGAAGGCCGCTTACCTCCACCCGGCGCGGGTGAGTTCAAACCTTAATTTGCAAATAAAATGGTATCCTAACGGTTCTTGGTGAACTTATTATCCATATCCATTTTTATCAATGTTGCAGATAGTGAGAGGCTGAGGCTTGTTTTTCTGAGACAAATGGGCCTAACAGACCAGGACATTGTTGCACTCTCTGGTGGCCACACTCTGGTACTTTGTTTTTTTTTTTTTTTTTGCAATAATAACTAATAGTATTTATAATCTAGAGTTGCAAAAACATATTAATTTTGCTCCTAATTAATTTCTTGTAGGGAAGGGCCCACCCCGAGCGTTCTGGTTTGGAGGGACCGTGGACCAAGAATCCTCTCATATTCGACAATTCTTACTTCAAGTAAGGCATTCAATGCCTCAATAGTGTTTGAAAAATTACAACGACCTCCCAGGGGATGCACCGATATTGACATTGGTGCATCTTTTATTGCCCAAATGCGTTTTCTTATTGTCGTTGTTGTGATTGTTATCGGGAGCAGGGAGCTTTTGAATGGAGAGACCGAGGGGCTATTGCAGATGCCATCGGACCTGGCTCTTCTTGCTGACCCTGTGTTCCACGCACTTGTTGAGAAATATGCTGAGGTTTGTACTGTGATAAACATATACTATTTCATTTTATTTTATTTTCTTAAGTTGGTTTTTTTTGGTGTTAGGATGAGGATTTCTTCTTTGATCACTATGCATCGGCTCACATGAAGCTCTCTGAATTGGGGTAAGGCTTTTAATTTGCCAAAGTTTACTCTTTTCTCATCATATGTGTTAGCTTTTGCATGTTTACTTACACATTTTAATTGCCAATTTGGTTTGCAGATTTGCTGATGCCGAAGAGTGATGTGTACTCAAACTGGTGTGATGAAGGCCTAGTTGCTTTTCCTGTTCGTTTTTGTTGTATTTTGGAGAATTTGCGTCTGCTTCTTTTTAGCCTTTTGTCCTTGTTTTTTAACGTTGTCCAATGATGCATGGCCATCACATTTTTATGAAATAAATTGCATCTATGCCTTTGCGTTTTTCTGTGTTTTGTGTTTTGTGTTATGTCAAAGCTTAATCTTTTTTTTTTCATTACTTACGTCACATAAAGTGAGACACAAAATGAGATAGAAAATGAAATTATTTTTAGGACATTCCAATTTTGTGCTGTTTCTTAAATGCAAAAACTACAATCTCGTGATTAATTTAAACGATTGAGAAACTCCAAATTATATGAATTATATAACAATATTGTCACTCACAAAAATAATGGTAGTAATGAATTATTTCCTTATAAATTTGAATACTCCAAATTTTGGCCCAACACAAAAATAAAAATACACAATACTCCCAAATACGACATTAATTCCGCGTGCCGTAATCCAAATTTTGTTAGTCAAAATCAAATATTTCAATTGGTCCACTCCACACCTATCATTCAAAACTACACCGTACGAACCAACCACAGCTCGCCACGTCACTAGATGAAATATTCCCTACTATATAAATCAATCACTCACTCACTCACTTGTGCTCAGCACACTCTCATATTCTCTGTTGGTTAGGGTTTGTTCACTCAATCCGATTTGTTACTCTTGTTCGCGATTCGATCTCTTCGAGAAGGTAAATCAAAATCGTCTGATGATCTTAATCTGCATGTTAAATGTTACTGATCTCACTGAATTGATGTTGATGAAATGATTTTTTTTTGAAATGTAGGATTAATCGGTGCGAAAATGGTGAAGAATTATCCAACGGTGAGTGAGGATTATCTGAAGGCGATTGACAAATGTAAGCGGAAGATGAGAGGTCTCATCGCCGAGAAGAATTGCGCTCCGATCATGCTCCGTCTTGCGTATGTTTTTTTTTGTTTAATCACCAACAGATGATTTTGTGATTTATGTTTGAATAATTGCGAATGAATTCTTAATGATAGATCTCTTAGAGAATTCTGACAGAAATGATTAATATTGATTAAAAAATTTGGAACAGTTTGTTATGATTTATGATGTGGCTGTTTTTTTTTTTTATATTTGATTCATACTCATTCTGTTATGATCACCTGTATATTGGTGGACTATTCTCGGTCCGATCTAATCTATTGCCGGATCTAATTCATCATGAGTCGTCTATAGTTTACTCCTCAGTGGCTTGCGATATGCGATAGTATACTTTTGGTTTATATTATGTTGATGATTTGGTATACTGGATTGTGGTGTGATTGCAGATGGCATTCTGCTGGTACATATGATCAGAGCAGCAAGACCGGAGGTCCTTTTGGGACGATGAGATTCAAGGCTGAGCAGGGACATGGTGCTAACAATGGTATTGACGTTGCTCTTAGACTTTTGGACCCCGTCAGGGAGCAATTCCCCAAACTTTCTCATGCTGACTTCTATCAGGTACTTTTCTTTTTGCGTTTATCGATATATTTATCTGTATATGTTAATTACATATCAGAGAATTGAGCGCTTGGTTCATTTCATTGGACGTAGTTGGCTGGAGTTGTTGCTGTTGAAATTACTGGAGGACCTGATGTTCCATTCCACCCAGGGAGGCAGGTTTGTGACGATTTCATGTCTTTTGGTGCGCCATGAAACTCTGTTGTTATGCATAAGAAGAAAATTTGAATTGGGAATATTGTTTATTGGTGCTTTACAGATGTTCCTTTCTGATTCTATGTTATATCATATTCCAAGGCGTCTAAGTGCTGTATTCTTCTGCTTAACGAGGGCTCTTGCTCATCAACATATTTTTATCTGCCACGAAGTGTCTATTTGGTCTTATTAACTTGGAAAATCTTTTGTTGATATTTTTTTTTCTTAACTCTGGAAATTGAATGTTTACATTTGTACTTTGCACGCAGCTTTATGCATCTCTTAATATATACATGCTTAATGAGATTTCTGGTAATTATTGACTGACAATGGTGGACTCTTGTAATCTCAACCTGCATGTACAATTGTGTTGCAAACAATTACAAGCATTTCCTGTTCATCTCCATATAAAAATATATTTATAATATGTATGATTGATTCTCAGGACAAGGAGGAGCCCCCACTTGAAGGTCGCTTGCCTGATGCTACCAAGGGTGAGTCAATTTACTTTTCGGAACTATCAGTTAACAGAAAGACACTTAAGACAATCTTGAACTAATTTTCTATTTGTATCTTAAGCTCCTCCTTGCAAGTAAAAAGACAAGTGTTCTTGATTTTGTTCGGTTATTTTTTATTGCAGGATGTGACCACCTGAGGGATGTCTTTGCCAAACAAATGGGTCTCAGCGACCAGGATATTGTTGCACTCTCTGGTGGCCACACTCTGGTCTGGTTTGCTATAATATTTATCTGGGATTGCGAAGCATTTGAAATCATTGTAATTTTATGATTATTTCCTATTTTTTACAGGGAAGATGCCACAAGGAACGTTCTGGTTTCGAGGGACCATGGACCGCAAATCCCCTTATATTTGACAATTCTTACTTTAAGTAAGATATATATGCCCCACTTGTTTCTTGTACTTGCTATTAGTTTTTTTACATTCATGCATTTTTTGTTATGAAAAGTACTATTTTATTTTGTTTTTAATTTTTTTTGGTGATTATGAGCAGGGAGCTTTTGAGCGGAGAGAAGGAAGGGCTTTTGCAGTTGCCATCAGACAAGGCTCTTCTTAATGACCCCGTCTTCCGCCCACTTGTTGACAAATATGCTGCGGTTTGTCTCAGTCCCCACCAGACTGCTACTGATTCATTTGTGTTTTTGTTTTGTTTGCTGAAGTTGTTTCTTTTGTTTTTTGTTAGGATGAGGATGCCTTCTTTGCTGATTATGCAGTGGCTCACATGAAGCTCTCTGAGTTGGGGTAAGGCTTTAGGTTTCTGCATGGCCCAGATTTTACTATTGTCGACATCTATTCTATATGGTTTTGTAACCCTTTTGTTCACATCTTCCCTTCAATTTGCAGATTTGCTGAGGCCTAAGCTAGATGATGATGATGCACTCTTAGGTGGGTGTGATGGCTTATTTTCGTTTGGTAGTTGATGATGTATTTTGGTAGAACTTGCGTCTTTTTATCTGTTTTTGGTTGTCTTGAACGTTTTCAACAGCAACCGAGGACGCATGGCCATCACCTTTCATTAAATAAAGTACTAGCAAACAAATTTGCATCTCTGCCTGTGTTTTCACGGTATTCCAAAGCTTACTTTGTTGTGCATCACGTGTGTTTCAGTATTGTCAAATGTCAATGCAATATAGTTTTTGCGTTCTTAAAAAAATGTTTTTGTTTGAAGTCTGCTTTTGGGTCTGCTATTGGAAAGTTACATTTTATTTGAGAACATATGTATTCTAAATGGATCAAGTCACTTATTTTTGCTGAAGGTGTTGAAAGCTTTTCTACGTTAATATTACATAAATATAACTATTTACAACAATATACATTCTCATGTTTAAGATGAAAAAGGTTGTTTAAAGATTAAAATATGTTTGTGCATTAGTATAGTTCATTATAAAAATGGCAATTTTGCTGAGCTTCGTCGCTTCCTGCGGTTACAAAACGATACTAATCCATATACATCGTTTAAGTTGTAATATTCCATAGCAATGCAACAGATGGAGATAATGTAAATTGAAAATATTATAGTCAATTTGTAAGACAACTAGTTTTTAAGTACACATTGTGTGGCACAAATGTAAAACTTTTTGGATTATTGACGAATATATCACATAATGATTGAAGTCGTTTTTCGAACTTTAATTGGGAAGAGTGATTGTGTTAAACACCCCAAACTATATGTTCTGTTGCAAAATCATCCAAATTTATCAAAATATAATTTGCATATTTTTTAATAAGTTATGAGCAATTTACACATTTTAATAGATTGAGGGTACTTTGACCAATTTAAATATTACATGTTAGAAAGTAAATTGTATAATTTTTCATTGTTTATGACTGTTTTATGTAGTGTTCGATGGGTGGTTCTTTGGGGGGTTGAGTTCTTGTTTAAACATGTCATATAAAAAAAGTTCAATTAGTTCTGCACCTTCTCGAACGAAATTGCCTGCAACAAAGATTTGGTAACAATTTTAAGTCGTACAAAAGAGTATGCTCACCTCGCTACATCATCTGTTCCAATTATTTATACCTCCGGGTTAACAATAAATTCGTTTCAAGATATTACTAAAAAAGCGATAAAGAGAATGAAGTTCAACTCCAGTATAAAATAGTAAATAGCAAGAACCCCATGAAAGATGCACAGGTAAAAGAAGAATCCCGTTAACAAAATAAGATGAGAAGGAAGACCTTAATACCATAAAACATGGGAATCATCGATGAGACATCGAAATGCTTTCTTCTCGCACAAAGAGAAACTAATTACAAAGCTAACCTAAACCTAAAGTGTGAGTTTTAGTTAAGAGAGTGCATAATATCTCCATTATCCAATCTGATGGATGAAAAAGATTTATTCTTCGTGAAAAAGGTTATCATGTTACTACAGTACATTGTCATTGTAGATCATCAAAGGAGGGTCGCAGTCAAAATAATGAAATTTGAACCAACCTGTGGTTCAGTTGGGGTTAATTGTTGGTGTATTTCGTACAGTCAAATGGTCCGATCTGATTGTTCTTCTTTTTGACCTGAAAAGCAATGTAAAACAATTCATGAATGAGTGGAAGTAAAATAGGATTTAACTTTTAGCCATATAATATCAAATTCATATACTGTCAGAAATATATAAATATGGTATTTACATTTCATATTGTTCTAAGATCCATTTTGCCATCGAGAGAGTTAAAACCCCATGTAAAAGTCGTATCTTTACATTCTATTGTGTGGTAAAATTAGCAGATGAAACAGAATATTGTAAAGGCAACATAGATATGTAATGTGTGCTTTTACCTTTTTATGCATGCAATGCAGACAAAAGGAAAAATTCTGACCTTAAAACAGCATGTCAAATCCGTTGCGCTTAAACTATGACTATTGATTTAAGAGTAGCAAGGTAAACCCATAAAATCTTTAGATATCCAAGAAAGCTCTAAGTTGGCAGCTTAACAAAAAGATTATTAGATATGTGTCGCAAGCAGCGTTAAGTAAAACGAAGATAAACAAGATGAAAACCATTTTATCAAATCACGAGGAGAAAAGGAAGAAGCAAACGAAGGAGAAAGTCAAGGATCAGCAGTGACATAATGCTGACAACAAATATAATGTTTTTTAAACAAAACAGATGAGCATATCTAATTCTTTCAAAAACTAATGCTATTCAAATAACCATATTGACAAGCTGACTGTATAGTACTATATATTCGGCCACAAACGGAAAAACAAAAACTAAACAAAGAGGCTACACCTCCAAAGATCAATTTGATGGTTGAAGCTTTGACTTCTTATAGATTATTGAATATGTCAAATCTTAGGTTGCATGGTCTCACATAAACAGTAAAAAACTGAGAAAATAAATTCGAGCGTACCGGAGACCATGGGCTTGGCTCAGGAAGAGTTTTGTCGGGGGGTGAATTTTGCACAGTCCCACTCTTCCTAGTGAGGATATCCTGTGGATAATCTCATGTCCAATCAATTATAAAACAACATATCTACTGAGCAAAATAACAACATAATGATTCGAGAAGATTATTTAAGCAAAGAGCAGATGGAATAATGTATGTTAAGGGGGTCCCGGAGATATCTCATATAATTAATATGATCACCTGGGTTTCCTTCGTTCATATCCACAATTTTTATATGACAATATACTGAATATAGCCAATGAACAGCATGAACTTTTTTAACTAAAGTGGAAACCAGTAGGCAATTAATTACTCAAGCAATGTCCAACAAAAGTAATTGTTAATAGATGCTATTAGCTCAATGCAAGAATCAACAGAAACACTTATGGCATACATGTATGTATCTGCACATAAAAAATCTTTCCTACATTCTTCTGATAATAACTTTTTGACATTAATCAAACTCTCTTTTTCCAAGAGAAAAACTTCTGACCAACGCATATAACTTTATGCATCTAATAAGTAGCCCAAAACTTTACGTATAGCTGGAATAATAAAAAATGCATATATTATTTATTGAATTGAAATCCTTGGTGGTGAAGTTTGATTGATGTGTCCTTATAACCACCAGCAAAAAGATGAGAAGTGCCAAAGGGGTTTTGTCCATAAATCACAGTGTCGTGTCGCCTCTGTCCTCTATGTTTCATATTTCCAAGAGTTGAAGGAAAAAGATGGTCTTAATACGTATTTAAAAGAATTAATATCTCTTTCCATAAAAGAGATTAGGGGTTGAAGGTAAGTTTTTTGGACCAACTAGTCATATACTGCAGATTATGTGTGAACAATAAAAACAGAAGCCAAGAGATATGAACTTACTTCTCCAGCAGCTTCTATGGCAGCTAACCATTCATCAGAAAATGGAGTTGCATTCTGTGGAATAACTAACTCTCGACTTTTCTCATTACGACTATCTCCATTTTCACTACTGTCATGCAAAGAGATATAATTAAGATACTTTTTGAGAAAAGATGCCTAACTGATCATGATGTAAAGGAATATGCTTAACACTTACCTTGGCGTTAATGCAGCTTTAACCTGGACTTTGTCTAACTTAGGATAATTTTCACTGAAAGAGCTAGAATTGTCTTCACAAACTTCACCCTTAGTGAGGGAAGGAAAGGATTTGCCTTCCTGAAAATATGATTGATCATCATTTTCATCTATATGGCTGCAACTTTCTTGTCCTAAAGACGAGTCCTGCGTGGAATGGCTGGAGTTTCTTAAAGTGCCTACACTTACTTCTTGTCCACTAAAAGAATCTACTGTACTTCCCAACACATTATCTTCAGGTGGCTCATTAGATAAGGTGCTTCTTCTTTGCAAGAGATTTTCAAACTGCATTCCGCCACTGATAGGGTTTTGATCTTCAGCTACAATTCCAGCGATAGGCAACTCCAAGCATTCTGATTCTCCGCCACGACATTCATCCATGGTTGGTGACTGCACCGGCAGAGTCCTCCAGTCTGCTGCATTGCCCTGGTCATCCATATCAGTTCCACCTTCCTTTAACGTAATATTGGAAGTTGTGCACTTGATACCACTACAAACTTCAGTGATTAGGACCTCATCAGTCACATTTCCAACAAGATTCTTCCAGAGCGTTTTAGGCACGGAACTGCAATGGACAATCTCCATTTCCTCAGTCTCCTGATAAAGACTGTTTGATAATCTTCTATTAGCTGGAGAGTTTAATGAAGTAGTTTCTAATTCCTGACTTCTCAAGTTACTTTCTTCTTGCCATCGCCCACTCAAAGGAGCCACTGAAATGATTGTTTCATTTGAAGAAGCGCCAAACTCAGGTTTGCATGCATCTCTGCCATCAGGATTCGACATCAAGTTGCTTAAATTGTTGGGACTTTTGGAAAAAGAATGAAGCTCACTGCTTATTATTAGTCCAGTCTTTGTAATGTCATCAGAGTTGCATCCATGCATTCCCACCTCAGCCCCAGGGCTTCCCATCTTAGTATTACTCGATTTCATTCCACCTTTTTGGTCCAGGACAAGGGGGGATATCTCCACAATCTTTTCTTGCTCAGATTTTTCAAGACATATTTGGTTCTCAGGCAACAATATGTCTCTTGTTTTTGGTTCGCCAATCCTCCGGGATTCTAGTTCAACTACATCGCAAACTTTTTGAACGTCTAAAATTGACCCAGTTTCTTTAGCATAATCACCTTCACTCGAAATAAGAATGTAGTTCTGATAGCCTCCAATAGTTGAACCACACGCAGCATCCTGCATACATTCCTCTCCCACAAGTAACTTTTCTGCCATTACTTCTGCTGAAGCAGCTTCCTCATAAAGATATCCATGTTGATCCTTCGACCCAGTATATGAATGTCTAGTGCTGGTTTCTGAATGTTCCGGAGCTTTAAGTTTTCCAGTGCCACTACACCAACTTCTATTTACTTCAGACCCTCCAGGTAGCTCACCTTTTCTCTCGTTTGTGTTCAACAAATTTTTATCTTTATCAGTGTTTTTAGCAGTCTCACAAGGAGAATGTTTTGATTGGTTAGTTTTCTCCCTCCATGATTCGTGAAAATCTGGCTTGCTTAGTTCCTGCATTGCTGGCATACTTTCCTGTCCGTGTTCTTTTACATTTTCAGATTGTGTGTCAGTAATAGCATTTTGATCGAAGACCGCAAACTTGCATGTACTCAGTACTTTACATGGTTCATCCATTGAACTTTTTGTTTCAGATCCATGGATGGCATAATTATGTTCTGACACTGATGCTGGGTCTAACTGACGACATTGGATTGCCTTCTCCAGATTCTTGTCATGTATCATTTGGTCATCACTTCCTCTACATGAGGAGAATTCGTCGTCAATCATCTGTATTTCTGCATCAACTGGAGATATCCTTTCCCTTTCAATTTTCTCAAAGGTAACTCGAGTTTGTTCATCAACGTAACTAAGATCTCTAACGAGTCCATAACCAGTTGGCTCAGAATTCAAGGGGTCGTTAACGAACTTCACGTCCACCACCTGTGTAGGGCTTCTCTCCAAGTCTGATTTCATTATTTTATGTGAAACACCATTGACTTGAGATGGCACTACATATCCTGATCTGGAGCTTATAGCCACACTACCTCTACTTGCGCTCTCTTGGATGTTTGCATCCTTTTTGAATGTTCTTCTAGAAGTGTCTTGCAACCTCAAATTCCCAGGTTTCTGAGATCCACATCTTGCTATATTTGTATCTCTCACTGCCAAGTCATGCGATGTTGGAGCTTTAGGCTGCATTAGCATCAGAGAGTTAGCACTATCAAGAAGAAGCAAAAGGATTTTCTTATTCTACATTAAACCTCTACTTGATGGATCAATGTCACACCTGAGTGAAAAATGATAATGATGGTGACGGCATTCTCAAGCCTGAATGTTTCATGGTTTGAATCTGGGGCGGGTGAACAGTCCTACCATTATCCTGAGCATTCTGGGCAAGGGGAGCGGCAGAAGATTTGATTTCATCTTGCCCCTTAGAAGAATGCAATAACTTGGATGGAGCCGTATTATTCAAAGTTGTATTTGAGCTTGAACATTTATCAGCTTTGCCACCCAACAGTAGACCCATTTTAACAGAGGAGTGTCTTGATGTGTTGCTCTGTAAAATCTTGAGCTAGTAAATCATTGAAAATGTATCCAGCAAACAATAAAATAGTTAAGTTCATTTTAACAGTACATACTACTGCAAAGTAACCTACTAATTAGCTCAATGAGCAGGGCATAACCAGCTAGAACACTACATTAAGTGTTGAAAGCAATTAGGTCTTACTGAGTGTCTATCTGAGAGTTGTGCTGGTTGTAGAGTACTAGCTCTTGACGCGCTTTGGGTGTTCTTGAGGATTTTGGATAAGCTTCTTAATCCTGCATTCCTCTGGGTGCTTAAAACTGCAGAGAGATAACAGGAATGTCAATTTCCACACTGTGATGCTAATAAACATGTCGATGGCATGATACCATCTACTCAAATATCAATTAAGTTCTAAGCATCCATATGCATCATGCTAGCGTATTCAGACTAGCTGTTCCATGATGAGAGAAAAAAGTGATTCAACATGTGAGATCTGAAACTCAATAATAATTAGAAGTAACCTGATTGAGCAGTATGATTGCGGTTTGCATGGTTGACTTTAGGTATACTACTTCCAGATGTTAGTACTGAAATAGGGCATGTCTTTGAGCCTGGGACTTTTGGCAGCTTTGTTCCCTTGGCTGCAGCTTTGCCAGCATTTGCATTTGCATTTGCTAGCCTTTTCAATGTACTAAAATTATTAAGGAATATCCTTATTTCAATTGAAAAATATGTAAAGACTGACCAAATAACTCAGAAATACACTCAAAATGAACTGCATTTCAATTAAAGACAAGGATATGATGGTGATGGCAAAGGTCGAGGACAGTCACCACATCCGCGCTGGGGATTTCCACCAACATGATTTAAAGCATCCTGTGAAGTCTGAAAGATCACAAAATTTTGCAGAGAACTAGTCATGTACCCTCCATTAGGAAGAAAAATAAAGAAAACAGTGACCAGCGAAAACTGACCAAAGAAGTTGATGTCATAATGTTAAAGGAAGATGAATCGAGCTTTGGTGATAAGCAATGCTTCCTTCTGTCTTTACCCAAATCTTCTTTAGGAAATTCTTTTGGTAGATTACTTCTCAGTTCTTTGCGAGAAGAGGTTTTAACAGTCGACTGAGAACGACCAAGAGTGTCTTCATTGATGACGGGCAATTCTTCCACACCACTAATGATCGAGAGCTCTAGGGGATCCAAAACACCTGAGAACAAACAAAAGAAGCCCTACTTACCCTACTAAAATGAAGAAGGGAAAATCGAAATGCCTCAAAAACATGTATTAAGGTGGCAACCTTCTTCAGTAAAGAAAGCTCTGTCCCATGCTAGGCTTTTGCGCAAATTGTATCCTTTTTTCTTCTTTTTCATCTGCAGAGGCTCCATACTAAGCTTCGGGGTTTCAAATTTGTTAACATTGATATTCTCTTTGAAGCAACTACCTTCATGAGATGCAGAAGGACTTGCTAAATCCAAAGCACTTTGTAAAGGCTCTGCAAGATAATCAAGTTACTGTGTAATCAAATCATTATGTTCATTGTGTCATTTACTCAGTTATCCACGTATATCTTCTTTAACCTACACCAAAATTAAGAAAAACTACTTGCATAGCGACGATATTGCAAATATATCAATTGTAAGCAAATTACATTCTAAGATGCAGAACCAGAAGCTATATCAACAGCAATTTCATACGAGAAGCCATTGAACTAACACTTGGTCTCAATCGATTTTTCACTTAGATGGCCTAAAAGCACAACCGTTCACTCCATAAGGGAAGAAAATTTACCAACCTCTCCACTATTTCCACCGACCCAAACTAAATATGTGTTTTAACTATTTTGACTGAAATAAGTATGACCGTTAGCTAACTCATTGTTCAAAATATGCAAGTCCACTACTCTATCCAAAGATTCAGAATCAGAAAACCAGTCGGCACAACCACCACTCTGTAAGCAAAAATCTCACCCGCTCGAACACATTCACATAAATTAAACTCGAATACATCATTTCAACTGAAAAAGTACGACTATCAGCCGATTTAATTCCGCAATACACTACTTCATCACTTAACCTCAAATCTCAATGAAGATACATATCCACGCATTACAAATCCAAATTCAAAATCTGACGCAGATCTGACAGTTAAAACAAAGTTACAGGAAACTAATTCATAAATCCACAATTATTTACACGAAACTGTAAATTTCAAAACCCTAACATACATCGCTATTATAAAATTCATCAATGAAGACATAAAAAACATGATAGATTGAAGAGAAACTTACTGGTGGACGGAGTGCCGGTGGCTGAATCGCCGGCGGCTCGATTTTTCTGATGAGATCGCCGCATTTTGCTCTTCGATTCGAACTGTTTTTTTGAAATTTGAGCGAGCGGGAATATAAACGGGAGAAGCGCGTGATACTACTCGCCGATGAACCTCATCTTGTATTTACAAACTGTTGTTGAGACCAAAATATATAATATTAATACTTTATTTTTTTCCAATTATATGTAGCTTTTAACGCGCTTGTGTTGTGTGTGTGGCCAATTCAATTTGATCTTTTAAAGACGAGCAATTTGTGTATTAAATTAATACCCCTTTCTTGATATTTGATTATTTGTTATGTAGAAAACCAATGTCCAATTTGCCCTTTGATTCTAACTATTGGGAATATATTTGGGTTTATAGTTTGGTTGGTGTGAGAATTAAGTTTATGAATGATCTCAATAACTCTAGAAATCAACTGAAAACAGTTACAAAAATGATATTTGAAACTGTAAAAAAATAAAGATATCCCTATTCGAAAAGTTGGAATATAGTTTAGATCATGGATAAAAGTTTTGTTTCTAGTGTAGGTTTTGGTAGGCTAAATATAAAATAAAAAAAAAAAACATATTTCGAAATCTATTCGACATGTTACGAAAAAATCATAAAAGTTATTGTCGAAATGAACGTGAAAGATACTTGTACATTATTTTCCATATAGTCAAAAATAGAAACGTTCTGGTACTTTTCTTGTAGAAAAAATCGATCCATAGTTAAGATAGAATATAAATTTTATAACTGCAAAAAAAGAAACTTATTAGTAAGTCTCACATAACTAACATCATATATATTGGAAACTATTGGAAATAATAACAAATGAAGTGATATATATGTGTGTGTGTGTGTGTGTGTGTATGCATAGTAGAACTATATTGTTGAAACTAAATATAATTAAAGAACAATATACACAATAACAAATTTGCACACGCGGGGTACCCGCGCGCACCAGAGGCCTAGTATATGCGATCAAAACATAATGTACACTATAACGAGTTCACGTAAAAATATACCCGCGAGCTCCATGATATATGTACAAAAGTTTCATTTCGCCAAAACGTGATACAAACATATCACATATGTTACAAAGAGAACTGAGAGCCATAATTTTACATACATCTAACTGATATTACATTCTCGAGAGTTCCAACCCTCCTCAGAAGAGTCCCCGTTGGCATAAGCATCAACATCATTATAATCATCATCGTCACTCTCGACACCTTCACTATTTTCAACATATAACCGTGCTTGCCTTCTATGAAGACGCAAAATGTGCATGACCGCATCAGTAGTGAGTGTCACCCTTGAACGGTCGTCCTCTCGCCCTTGTCTGTTGGATTCAATAATCTGTATGCAACTAGAAAGATAAGTCACTGTTCCACAAAATTGATTTGTTCATATTTTTAAGGTCACAACGACTTCAACATTGTCATATTCTTATGTAATATGATATGCTATATGATTTGCTTGTGGATTTGACTTCCTCAGACCAAATTTTTAAAGCAAGTTGATATAAAAACCAGTGTCGTAATTGTGAACTTATGAAAGAAAATACTGCTCAAGTTCTTTGGACATCTTCTTTGTGCCTGTGGGGTGAAATATTTAACCACGTACTTCTCTTGTTCTTCTCTTTTACCTCTTCCAATTTATATGCAGCATGGATGCACACACAGACATACAACATCTGTCAATAACATTAATTGGAACAGACTCTATAAACCAAAAATAAAATAAAAAATCACACTTAACATTCCAATGAATGACTCATATCTATCACGCAAGTGTGACAAAATTTAACGCTGGCTGTCACATACTTACCATGAGCCTCCCTTAACGTGGCCTGACAATAGAGGATACACACACACACTTACGCATTAACAGTTGTGCAATTGATAAAGACGTGGTAAGGTGGTACCTTGTCAACGTTATCAGGCAGAGAGCTGACAACATTTGAAGACGGAGCCCAAAGCTTTATATTCTTTTCTATTCCACAGGTAGCAAGGACTGGGATCACGGGATGGGTTTCCACCTGATTTACAATATCACTATCACCTACCATTAAACGCACAAGTTCACCACCCTTCTTCTTCCACATAAATATGTGACCACAGTCGGACCCACTAACGACATATTCATCATTTGGACCAAAGAAATGCACTCCTTTCACCGTTTGTGAGTTCCTGTGACCTGAATAAACTTGTGCTGCATCTTTCAATTTCTCCAAGTCTTCGGGTGAAGTAGACAAGGGATTCACACCCAAACCCATGTTCTTTTGAAACAAATATATGAGCTCGTCATTGTAAGAAACAAGCAGCTCACTTGTGTTTGAGTAAGCTAATGCTGTAATATGAACATCATCTGTCCTGATGAGGTGATGAGCGCAAAATGTATCCACAGGGCTTCCAGATTTAGCTGACGCATTTAATTGATTCTTCCTGATGTCATAAACACGTGCATAAACATCAGCACCACCTATTGCAAAATAGTTGGGATTTCTTGGGTCGATAACAATGGCATTCAGCCCAATAGTACTACTTGCGGGCTGATTACTTTTCGAAAATGACGAGCAACAGAAAAGCTTGGTAGCAGAATCACTTCGTAGATCATACTGCAAGAGAAGTAAGGCGTCTGGCATGATAAATGATTAATATGGAATTTATTACGGTAATTAGAACTCAAGAGAGCATACATGTTGGACAATCCCATCCTCCCCACAGCTGTAAAATACATAAGGACTTCCTGGTTCTACAGCAAGTTTGTGAACACGGCCTTGGTGTTTATATAGTCTCTTTGTTTTTACTGAACCATTCTGCGACAACTGGCCAAGCCTGACCTGCAGAAGGTAGAAAAGTTTTAGATAGAAACAGAATAATACCAATGCCAATGCCAATGCCAATCCTTTTTAAAACATTAACCCCCTAGCAAGATTTAAACTACCAGAATGAGGCAGACTATAATAGTGGTCCCCCCTCTCTCCCTCCCAGTCTATGTCTTGCATATTCCTTGATGAAAAAAGTATATGAAAAATGTGAACCTAAGCCAATATATCAAGAATTGTTTCTTCAAAGGCCTTTCATCTATATAGATGCATAGGATGATCCTATACTACCAAATAACAAACTTTAGACACATGCAAATGACAACAAAATAGTAATAGTTACTACTCAATAGCAAGATAAAAAAAAATGACATGTACTAAACAATATGAGAGTTCTCTTAAGTTTGTGAATATGTTTTGGGATAAAACATCTATAACCACTGAGCAATGTTCTAATTACAGAAACTTCTCTAGAAGTTTGAATAATTACAAAGATTTCTGAAGTCTGCACAACTACAATGCGTTAGTGTAAACTTTAGGAGGTAGTTGTGTAGCTATTCAAACCTTAGAGAAGGTCTCAGTAATAAGACCAAACCTTAGGGAATTTCAAATGTAATTGTTCCTCATTTTTCTAATAATGTATTGGTTGCATCACTCCTGTAAATTTATGTAAACATCACATGTTATACAAGTTATATTCAGTCCCCCAAAATACAAATTTATACAATATCTGTTTATCACTTAAAGTCCGTAACTTTGACATACAGTCTCTTCTATATAAGTTGGACGAATATCCAGATACTCCAACATAACGGAATTCAAGCTACCCTGTGAATAAAGATACCGCATCTAAGTAGAAAAACTATTAAAACCTTTCTCGAACCTATTCGGTGCCAACATACCACTCTCAGAACATACTCAACAGTTAATCGAGTCCTGTACGCAAATATGTGCAGCAAATTTACCTGGTTATCAGCAGATGACGTTACTATTTTGCTGTCATCGGTAAACGGCATGATACTCGCCTGGAATATGTTGTCCGTATGGCCAGATGGATACGAGAATCTCAACTCCTTACTTGCCCAATCCCAGAGCATTATTTGTCTATCATCAGAACCCGACACGAGAACCTCGCCAGTAAAGCTGAACTCTACCGTATTCACACATCCCCGATGGCCGCGTAGTTTACCATACAAATCAATCTGCTTGATCACACTCTGCAAACATACAGCTCGTTAACGAAATTAAGATGCAAAACAACCTTAAACCCTAAACCCCCAAACATAGTGCCTGTTAACACCCAAGAAATTAAAGTACAAAACCACCTCACACTCAATATAGTGATGTTGAAGAACACAAAACACTAATATAACAATATAACAATAGATTGATAAAAAAAGTGTCCAAAACCTAATTAGGTACTAGTTTTTTGACTATGCACCAAATTGATCACTAGCAAGTATTCCAACTAAATTTCGGTTTATGCACAAATATCAGCACATTGTGAATTTGTAATCCTACAATTAAGTAATTAAGTGGAGCAATTAATGGATAATTAAGCTTTTTAGACCTGAGAAGCTGAGATGCGGCGAGGGAAAACCCTAGGAGGGTCAAAACCCATCTCTCTGTTGAAGAACTGGGGCATCAGATTCCCATTTTTGTAAATATTATTATTATTATTATTATTATTATTTTTAAGCTTTGATACCATTTTAATTTAGTGATCGATTATAGACGAAGAAGAGATGAGCTGATGAGCAGCGTTTCTACTATGGGATCAAGCAAACATTCACTTGTTATTTAAGCTTTGGGGAGAATTACACAAACACCCCTCGATGTATGTGCTAATAAAAATAGAATAAGTCTCGTTTATTCTGTCGTAGAAACATAAAAAAGAATGAAAAGTAATGTGTAGTTTTTAAAACTTTCGTAAATTATTTGTCATGTCTTTTTTGACTTTTTATGATCCAACATCGTAAGCTTGTCTCAATTTGCTCTCATGAATCATGGTTCATTAAAAACTTTTAGTTGACCTCACTTGGGTTACACAAATAATTGGTAAGTAATAGAATTACTTTGAATTAAGTCTAAATATTTTGATATTCGTTAGAAATTGAATGTGTATTTAATTTAGAAAACTAAATAAAAGACGTTCGTAAGGCAAAAATTGCCTTCTCTTTAAAACAGAATGTGACTTTTGCGTACTGTATGTTTTATCTAAACATATTTAGTTGAGATTTCAACGAATGTGATCTTTAATTTAATTTCAACGATCGTCGGATCATATTTTAGACAAACTATGTGGAGAAAGAGTAGAGATGGTAATGGAGATGGAGAAAGCAAGGAGAAACAATGAAGATGAAAATAGGAAAGAGAAAGATGAAACATATTTTTGTCTCTTTTCACAAAGTGTACTTAAAGAATCTGATTGATTTTTATAAGATAGGAGGTAGAAGTATTAGAATGAAATCCTTTCTCTTTCTTAAATTTATTAAAAGGGTAAATAGTTATTTAACAAGATATTTTCAGTGATAGAGTGTCAGTGAAATCATTGAAACCTCACGGTGCCGCCGATTGGTATTATCCTTTTTCTTTTATTTATTCATTCAGTCAATTTGAACTAATGAACTAATTGATAAAATCTGTAATTATGTATACATTTTGATAGTTATCTTTATTCATATTAATTTAAAATTAATATAACTTATGGTAGAGAAAAAAAACTATTTCAATCATAATTATCTTATTTGGTTAATCTAGATTTATCAATTCTTCATAACAAAAAAAAAAAAAAAAACTGTATTTTATCATATAAAAAAATCTATTTTAAAGCCTGAACTTTTTTTATATATTTAGTATACAAATTAAAAAAAATGCACATGAAAGAAGAGATATTAACTTTTAGGTACAATTAAAACAAACTTTAAAATATTAACATTTAATATTGTATGTAAAAAGGATATGCACTTATGCACAATATATATACTAATATACAAAGGAAGTGGTATCGGACATATTAGTACACCAAACTTTTGGTTTTCAACCTTAACCTTATAACATCAAATAGTTAATTTTCAACTTTAATCTTATAATTTAAATACACTATACTACCTACATTATTTACCTCACTTAAGCTTTTCATATTACGTCTTTCCATAATGTCTCTATTTTTTTTATACATATATGGAATCAATGTTTATAGTGTCAGATTTTTTTTTTTAGTTTTACAATATACTTTTGAAAAATATTTAGGGTTTATGAAGATCAAAATAGATTTCACGCATATACTGAGCACTTTTTCAGTTCGAAACTCCAATCAAATGCCTATTTTTCTTAGTATTTAGGATATGTTCGATTTAACGGTATTATATTAACAAAAAGAATATTGAAAATAAGGGTTATATGTAGTATACACGCCCTAAAGAAGCTAGGCAAAAAGTGGGGGGAAGGGTCAAGGGAGGGAGGGGAAGAGATGATATTTAATTTTATTATGTTTATAACTTTATTCCTTTTTCATTATATTTTTCTTAAGTTTTAACTACATTTTACGTAAAAATGAAATTTAAATGTAAAACTTATTTGAAAAATTAAATACACGTTAGAATTGAATATTTGTTTGTAATAATAAAGTTTGTTTAACTAAATTAGCAACAAGATTATTTAATGAATCAACATTTCATGGATTCAATGTGCTAAAATTCATTGTGAAATGTGCAATTGTACCTTTTGTCAGCTAGTTCTAAATTTTAATTGAGAAAAATAACCAAAATAGGACAAATCGCAATATAAGAGGACTAAATTGATGAAGAGCTGCAATAAATGACCAAAATAGAGCATCTGCCAGAATCTATACTGATATATAAATGACTAGATATTTGTGACACCAAACTTTTTTTTTTCAAGTTTAACCTTATAATTTATGTTCCACTACGACATCTTGTTATTAATTTCTCAATTACCCTACAATTTAAGTTAGATGAAATTAACTATACCATTTATTAAGAATGATGATGTACTTTCCTGTAATTTATATTCTTTCAATAGAAATTAGTTTTCTTTCCATTTTACTCCAATTATGAGGATTAAATCAAACTATTTCCATCTAGGCAAATATCTTTTTTCTTGCCTTTTTTTTTTTCACGATGTTTTTCTTCACACATGAATATGAACATATAATACCTTCAAATATAAAATACCACTACAATCATTTTACTAAGTGCACCAAGTTCCCAAAAAAAAAAAAGGAAAAAACAAATAAATCGACCGATTCTCCTGCATTTTTCTGCTTTGGATCTCCAAGAACCGTAGGAAGTTCTTGACAAACAATGAGACTACCTGTACTCATCTATTGAGCCACTTCACTGCCCATTATCGGCGATGTTAGAGGAAGCTGCGACAGACGATGTTTCTTGGGAGGCAACTTGACTATATTTCCAATTCGTCTGGGAATAGCCCAAAAATTTGTTTGCTTTTTAAGTGTAACAAATTGTCTCGATCCTCCTTGTGTTGGCGGGTGTTGTTTTGTTCTTTGGTTCGTTTCGATTTGGCTCGTAGATGTAGTTTGGTTAGACTTGTTCTTTGTCTAGGTCCTTTGTACGGTTTCTATGATGTATCCGAACTCGTTTTGTTATATGAATAATTCTAGTTTCAACAAAAAAAAAAAATCGACCGATTCTGGGTCCGAGTCCAAATCCACACCCAAACCTAGACGAATGATTCCAGACCCAAACCCGAGCGTGGTTGTACAGGTTTAGGTCCAACACTACCTTGACACCGGTGGAGGCGCTCTACTTCCGGACCGAACTTGGCACCTTTTGCCGATTGAGCTAGTTGAACCATTGTAATCCGGTTCGATTTTGAAAACAACGAACACAAGGGAAAGGTCTTGCTCGTACGATCTAATAGCTAACATATATAGTCCTTGGAGTTGGCAATTCGAATAAACTCATGCATTTTAGTTTGAGCTAGTTTGATTTGACTTGCTAGAGAATTGTTTTCTAAAAAGGCATTAGACGTGTCAAATAAAGAATGAATTCGTGTAGGTGTAAGATAAATATGGATATAATTTAGCTGTCAGCAGTTAGAATTATAGGGAGAAAAATAAACTAAGCCTGGTATTACATCCTTTTGTTTTAGTAGAAATGATATTGTAACGATTTATTGATTCAACGAGAAATGAAACAACTGGGAAATTGAAATTCAAGTGGGAGAAGAATTAGATTAAAAGTCCAATGTGGCAAAAATCTAAATCCTATGTAAATGTCTCAAGTAATTCATAGTTGCATTCACTGGAAACTGGAATTTGCAAACACCTTCTATGCTGTCCTCAGGAGTTCAAGAATTAAGACAACACAAATTTTCAGCATTATATAAAAAGTTAACCATAAGGATATAACCACTTCCTAATCTTATTTTATTTTAATTCAAGGTGCAACTATTATTTAATCCCTTAAACTCATTAGATGAACCATCTATATCTCAATTAAGGTTTAAAACTGGCAATCTTACTAAATCTACCCATGCATTAATCATTTTTTTTTAATTTCCAACAATTACATGAAAGTATATGATATTTTTCCAGGGCTTAGATCAAGAAAGATTAATCAAAATACTTAAAGAAAGAAGGCAACTTTATTTTTTTCTTAACAAAAAGGTTTAAATCTACAGAACAAGAGCACTGAAGACTAGACTTTGTAATCCTAAATGTTTTACATAATACTACTTCATCAGTAAAAAGTCAAGTAGTCATTTTCCCATACTGAGATGTAATAACGCTAGATGCAATTCCAAACGATAGAACAGACAACAGAAAGAAAGAAAAAAGATAGACACATACAAGTCAATCATCAAGCATAAAAGAACATGATCCCCCGAAGAAGGAGACAACAAGTTTAGTTTCAAAAACTGACGGTCTGTCAAAGCTGTTGCCTGCATCAATGAAATCTTTTGCTCATCCAATTGTTAAGAGGTAAATAGTCTTGCTACCATACAGCAACACTTGACATGGTATTAGTGCAAGCAGAGTCCCAATCTAAATAATACAACAGGCTTCCTATTCATTCACTGAAACAGTGTCACACGACAACATAGTATCGATATGAAATAGAATATACATATAATATATACGCCAATAACGAAGAAAATGACGTGGAAAGGAGGAGATTCCACAAACTAATTCTCCAAAAATTAGTTTGGATGCATTGCTCGTCTTAGAATATAGTAATAACCAAATAACAAAAGTACGATGGTCACCAATTCTGATCATCATAAGGAGGACATTCTCGCTGCAGTACCACACAATGGATTTCAGAGATACACACCCTCAAAGTTTCTATGAATATTTGCAATAAGACATACTCAAAATTATTTCACTCAATCCTTCGTTTTGATATTTGCCTTCGACGTTTTATTATAAATATGAATAGGAATAGGATTTGGAAAAGCAGCTGCAATAATTTATTACCTCACATTAAAATCAAACAAAACAGAATAGGAAAGCCTTCTTTTTTCCTTTTTTATGAAACATAAATAAATACATACAAGCTTGACATGTTTATGTATTATGCAGTTCAAAGAACACCGCCTCAAGGATGCGAGGAAAAACAAACCTAAGAGTTCTGAAAGCAAAATAAGATGCAGAATCATAAAACCAAAAGGACAACTTTAAGAAGATGGCTGAAATAACAACTGAATTGTTACTTGTAAATGCAGAACCCAAGTGCAAGAAACTGTTACTTCTCCACAGAGATCTCCTCAACAACCCATGACCGCGCAATTGTATACAAAGACACCAGCGTGCTCTTTTGTTCCAAGGACTTTCCACTCCAAGGTGCCATCCTTAACCCCCGATTTTGGATGCCAAGAATTCAACACAATGGCTTCACCTTCAGGGCCCCTTTGACCACCTACAACAAGAAGCGCCCCTCCACAGGACTTGAAAGCGAGACCCCATCCATTAGAGGAATCAGCTCTAACTGGAAGCCTTCCCAGTTCATGCCATGAGTTCTTTTCCTTGTTATACTTCTTTACCATGTTCGTCAAATATTCAACAGCGTAAAGCTCGTTGTCGACAACTGCAACAAGAGGAGGTGCCTGTGCCGCTCGGTTAACATTTGGATACATGCCATCAATCTTTCTCCATTTTCTTGTTTTAAGATCGAACTCCTCTCCACAGGTTAATGAATCAGTTGGACTTGTCATTCCACCAATGACATAAAATTTTCCACACATGAAAAACCCTGAGCACAGTCTACGAGGTGAATGCATGCTAGGTAATACTTCCCATTTACCTGTTAAGGAATCATAAAGCTCTGCCGACTGCAGCACGTTCCCATTCTTATCACTTCCCCCAGCGACAATAGCAATTGAGCCAAGACTACCTGATGCAAAAAGACAACGGGGACGATTCATACCTTCACACTTGACCCAATCACGACAAGTCAAGCTATACTTCCAAATAGCAAATTCAAACAACTCGCGTCCAAAAACTAGTAACTCAGAACCCACTGCTAATGACTCTTTGTCTGCGTAATTAAAACAGTCATCACAAGGAATTTTGGGCAATCTCATCCACTTCTTCTTGGAAGGGTCGAATGCCTCCCATCCCCTCGGATCACAAACCATATACACCCAATGCTCTACAATCCCCAACTGCCTTCTCAACTCATACAAATACCCACTTTTGATCAACAAATTAAATCTCGCATTCAAGCACGACAAAGAAGCATAATCTGATCTAGAAGCCCGAGCCAGACAAGTCAATGCAACGTCATCGTACAAACCAGGGAGAAACGAATCGGTTGATTCAGAACTACGTTGATCATCATCATCATCAGCTTCCCCTCTTCTCAATCCCACTTCAATTTCTTCTCCAGTCGAAAGATTCTTATTCCCATTCACAGAACAAAACATAAACTTCCTTAACTTGAGGGGTTTGAAGTCCATGCTATCACCTCTCACACCCTCACTCCCAACAAATTAAACAAATCAATTGAATCCCAATCACAAAACCCACTAACAAAACAAACTCCTCACCTTATTAATCTGTAAAATTCACAAAAAGTTCCCAACTTTGCCAACCATTTACGGTTCAAAACCCAATTTATTTCCTATAAACACAGTTTCCCCAATAACACCCATCAATTCATCATCAAAAGAAGTCAAATTTCTCATAAAAGTACCTTCATCATGTGAACCAAAACAAACACTCTTCAGACCTTAATTCATCAATTATCCCCAAATCACTCCCAAACTGTGAACAACAGTTCCAATTAAAATCCAAACCTTCATAATAATCTCTAATCCATCACTATCTCAACCTAATTTTTCAGATTCCATCAACAAATTACACAAACAACAACTAATCAAACCAATTAACCATTAAGATGTGAAAATAGAATTCATTTTCAAAATCGAATCGGACTCAAATCGAATTCGAAGACTCACTCGGATCCTTACGGATCAACCGGCGTCATTCCGGCCGCGCTGATGCAGCGGAGGCGGTAGAGAGAGAAGTGAGAGAAAGAGGAGTGAGAGAAAGTAACAGTTCGGTTAATTATTAATAATAAATATATATTAAAAAGGAGTGTTATTTATTTGCAGTTTTGGCACGTAATTTGTAGGTATTTATAATATTAGCGGTCAAATTTGTTGGTTTACTTAATCTTTTGTCTAACCGCGTGTGGGCTATCTTTTTTAAAGACCAAATCTGAATTTACTACTCATTAAATTGTTTGAATGGAATTTATTTGGGTAACGCATATTTTCATAAAGAGTCAATTAATTTGGTCTTATCTCAGTTGAACAAAGATGGTATAGTAACGTTACAAAATTGTGAAGTTAATTATTCTACTTTATGAGGACGAAATTAAGTACGATTTTGTAATATTATTCAATTTATTTTTTTACAAGGAGATAAGGACAAAGAAATATCATTTGTTACCTTCTTTTAGGTTCCTTTGCTCAGTCGTACGCCCAAATTTTCACGACTCAGACGTTGAAAAGTTGTTTACCATAATTGGGTATGAATTGACTTATGGTTGAAGTTAAATTGAGGATCAAATAAAGTTAGTTTATTATAAGAATAATACTTGTTATTTGCTTTGCGTAAAACTTTAAAAGAAACATGGCATGTTTCAATAGCTTTATGTACCTAATAACACATGTGCGTCCTTTGGCAATTGATACCAAATTACCTAATTGTTGATCATATAATGATATAGTTCCAAAGAAGTATCTATATGTTCATCAAATGCGTTTAAGAGGTTTCAATCTATGCTCTCATGAACCAATGAAGTGGTTTCAGGTTGACAACTTTCTAGAAGAGATTGTGTGGTATAGAATCCATCCATATAATGAACTAACAAACTAGTTTTATACATTTACAAATAATATAAAGATAAGTACATATGTTTATTTATCATATTCTCAAATTTCAACTGTAAATGTCGTCTCAACTTTCTCCACACCTATAAAAAAACTAGTGTATGTGGACGTAGTATAACCTCATGATCCCACTATTAAAACTAGAAAAACTTTTTCTATCTAATATATGGTGCAGATTTCTGAGTGTGTTTTCTTGTATTTACTTCTCACAATGAGTTAGAGAGAATGAGCAAAAACCAAAAAGAAGAGAAGAAGTAAATTGTAAGTTTTGGAGAATAGTGGAGATGCGCCTCTTTTTATTCCATCAATGGGATGGGGACCTTGCACTCTTCTTGTGTTGGGAGTGCAATGTTCTCAGGCTCGGATCTTTGAGTGGAACAGAATTTTTAGATCCTCGAGAATTTTACAACCACCCAAGTTGAAAATGTGATTTCATATTTTACAAGCCAGTAAAGTTACTCTTGAATCCTTGATGTTTATTGATATCAAATCACCAAACTAGGCAAACTATGCATGAGAGACATTCGAAAAAATCACACGGACTTGGACCATTTACATGACTTACCCAAATCCCTTTAGTTTAAGCCTCAGAACAATTTTAAGTAGGTTTCAATAATCATCAGTCGATTCCTGCAGGCCTGGATGAGAAGTTGCAAGCATGCCTGCCGCGAATCCACTTCAACGGATCCACCCAATACATAGAACATGGTAGCAGATGCCAAAGCCAGATTCTCTATATCACTTATCAACTATTTCTGATAATGAAGTCACACGTAGAAGTTAAAAGTAATCATCAACTGGTTTCAGAATGCCAATCCTTTTGAATTGTGCTCTAGAGTTTAGAATATCTTAATTCTATGCGACAAAGGTTACAGATTTCTCCCGCACAAGTATACGATAATTCCACGGAAATGTTCTTACTATAAGCAGTTGTTCATGTGATACCTGCATAAGACTAATGTTCAGGCAAACAGACATCATATGTAACAAATTACTTATACATCACCGTATATAAGAGTGAAATCAATTAAATAAGAAATACATGAAAAACCATGTTTATTTTACTCATCACCATATATACATTCAGACACAGTTTTGAGCTTTTCCGGTTGCTTGTGGACCACTAGCGCGCACAATCACTTTAACAATGATTATATATTTGGAGACAACAAAATATTCATAGCAAACCTTGACAGTGTATTGTGTTTACTTCTGGGCCCGTCATTTCCACCGCTTTATCATCAAGCAATGAAATCCCTGACGAAGTGATGTTGAATACAAAACCGATTGATGGAGATATTGAAGATTTTGCTAGCTTTATAAATCTGCACCCTATAATCAACAAGAAGTTTAATCATCAGTCATCAAGGCCAATACAGAATCAAATATTTGGCCGTTTATTGAACAAGAGTTCAGAACTATTTCCATAGATTAGATATCTATGCAATATTTCCTTGCTTTAGAAAGATCTTCATGCTCAGCCATTTGAAGAAACGCTACTCTTAATTTACCCTTTTTTATTTAATTACGGAACTTGGGTGGAAACCAAATTGTCCAGGAATCTATATACCCATCTATAAAATGTTTCACTCATCTGGCTCACAGAAAACTGCTGCTTTATTAAGTTCAAACTTGCAAATGATGGCTCACGCATGCTTTAAGCAAGCCTCTAAAGATGGATTTGTGTGCAATATATATTGAGATGGGGATTTCAGGAGAACCAGGTGTTGTTTTCCACTCTAAATGAAAACAAAAGAAAATGTCTGTCCACATGGTCAGAGAGAAGATTAGAATAAAATATAATTCCATATTCATGGACGTTTACAACAAACGTATGAAAGCTGCATTTCGTCCATTTATTCATAGGTAATCATCATGGTAAACAAAACATGTACTACATCCTCCTATAAAATCATCAACTAAGTATTTTATTTGATAAACTTTGAAACATATATCTCTGTGAACATGAGTTTCATTTGATTATTTTATCCTGGAGCACATCATGCAGGATTGAACTCACACAAAGACCCATAGCATCATACTCAAAAGGAGCACGCAGGCTAATAACCTAACATTTCCGACAACCCTCGACAATATTTATAACCTTTGATTCTGGTCAACTCCAAATTCATAGACACCGATGGGCTGGTCACATATATTCCATATTTTGTATCCAGACACTTTCTAAGTCCAGAGGGGGGTGGAGGGATTATATGGTTAAATGGGACTTGTTAGTTATTACCAACTCTTTGCCTTTTCATCAATGGAGTTTATTCTGTACTCCCCCTGTTTTCTCTTCTTTTGCCAACAACCGGTTTTCATCTTGAACTTAAAGAAATCTTAAATTTCTTGGAGGAGGTGGTGATACCTCCTTTCACACAACACAAAAATAATCCAGATGCAATAGCACAAAAAAAGAAACAACAGTCTAGCAGAGCATGAATATGCATTAGTCTGTTGAGCTTAAGCTTCATACATGGTAATTAAAGTAAGATGGAACCTGATCTAGATTCTAGCACAAGACGGATAGTAACAGCATGTGCCCAGTGAATCCCGAGAGCAGCAACGAGATGAGAATTCAGTGTAGTGGGATCCTCCAGCGTCTCAGCTCTACACTGATCTGCAGTGCACCAGGATACTATTATCAATTGTTCAAAGCAGAAGCTTCTGGAGCGAAATTATGAAACAATACCTTGAAATGAATATCCGAAAGCATCGTTGCGGACTTGTGATCTTACTTGATTAGTTACTACAACGGGAATTCGACAAAATTCTGCTAGTGATCTGAATATAAAAAAATAAAACTAATCGTCAAACTGAAAGAGAAAACAAGAAAATATTTTTCAAAAAAGACTCACTTTATAAAGGAGATATGCCAACCCAATGGGTGTTGTCTAGGAGGTCCCTGGTCATACCTGAACAATTAGATACATGCTTCAAAGATACCACTGAGAAGATAATATATTGATATGTTGCATGTAAAAGTGATTCTGTTTCCTAGCATTGGAGAGGAGTGCAGAGAACAACCAATATATTCTCGTCTAATATAAACTCTATCGGCTAGGCTAAACACATATCACGAATCAATGAATAAATGCGCACAAGTTATGGAGTTATATTGTGATCTGCTTATGATGTCCTTGGAGTAATTTCCTCCACCAATTACTTGCACATATTGTAGTTCTTTTACAGATAAATTCAGGTGATGCTCTAATTGTTTCACCAAATTTCATGAACAAATAGAAGAAGTGGTCTGCAATTACCTAAAGCAAGCATAAACAATTATCTTAAGGGTAAAGAATGACATGAGGAGACTATGAGAACCAAAGAAATGCAGTGTGGTAGAAGTACAGAAAACAGGAAATTGGGGCACACCAAATGTGTTTCTCCACAAAGATCTTACCGTTCAAATACTTTATTAATAATTCAAACAGTCTCTTTATGAACTAACTAATCAAAGCACAAATACATTTATGCATGAATTACTAAGAAATATTGCATCAATTTACTACCAAGAAACATATATATTACTAATTTCACCATTATATGACTTTAAGGGTTTGATTTTTCAGACAGAATTCAGTCCTTTTGTTTCAAATACTCTAGTAGTATCTTCCTCATTTTACATGAACGCAAATAAACTAAGAAAGTCCCATATACCGCAGTTTTTAATATCCGGGTCCTTGAAGCAATAGATTCGATCTTCTACAAATATGCATATTCGACACTGGTATTAACAAAGGAAAAGGTAATCACCCAGAAGCAAGAGCTGCCATGCTATCAACTATAAGCAGTTTAACATCATTCTGGAGGAGCGAAAGCTTTATTTGTTGCAAGCTGTCAACAGAAGCGATAAAATAATCAGAAAGTTACCACAACAGAAAGAAACACATTGTAAAATAGACAATCTGTAGCAACCTTGAGAATATAATGGTCATCGAATAAAAAGCACCAGTTACGGCCACAATACAAATCTGCTTTATCCTCCTCAGATTTCTTAGAGAGATAAATTATTTTGACCTTCTCGGCCCATCTTTCCTGCCTCAAGCAGGATAGGACTCAGAACTCTACCTACTACTATACCTAGAAATATCCAACTAGCTCGCTTACAAAAGTAGGAAGTAAAGAGCCAATAATAACTTAATTAGACATGTCATAGAACCATTAAACAATATCAACCTATCCTGGAAAATAAATGGTATGCACATGCACAACTCATATATTCAAGAAGCTGACTGGACTTTGGCATTTGTCAATTTACGGGATTCTATCATTTAGAAAACCTATCTAGTTGTGGGTTGACTATGAAAGACTATAAATGTTAAAATACTTCCACAGTTAACAGCTTAAACTTTTACATAATATCAAACCAGCTCAAGAAGTGTGCCTCCGTCTGTTCAATCACCACCATCCAATTTTGAGCAAAAAGTTATCGCAATATTTATAATGAGAGAACTACAGAAACATCAGTAGCTCATCATATCATGATTAAGCCGTGTGGAAGATTACACACCACTTTCAGATATGTTTTACATTTACAAATGAGAGAATGAATGAGTGACAAAGGTTAGGGTATGGGAAAATTAGAGGATCAAACATGCATATTGCTCCACAGAGCACATTGGAGAGCCATGATCTTCTCATTAGGCCAAATGCTTGTGCTAAATCAATTTGATTTATTTCTTCATATAAATCTATAATGTTTGATTAATTTAGCAAAAAAACTTTATATACGAAACCCAATCTAGTGAATCATATTCTTGAGTGTTATTTATCATTACCAACACGACCCTGACGGGTAACACTGATGCTTTGTCATTCCTAAATCTTTAGCACCATGTAGCCCATGTCAAAACTTCCATTTCCAGTAGACTTTAAAGTTTACAAGGAGTCAAGGAGCAGAAAGAATCACATTTTCCAGTAATTACTATACGACAATAAAAGGACCTCTGCTGTATCATGTTGAGTAAATTTGGATCATGTGCATTCAATGAAATTATAATTATTGAACTGATACAAGTTTCATATGATTTATATTTACTTTTATTGGACAGATTAATAAATTAATTTCACAAGCAAATAGTATTAACTCAGCATACTGCATATCTTAATACATACATAGGATTAACAGCTATGAGGTTGATAAGGACATGCATCTGCATCAAGATGAGAGACTAGCAGGATCAAGTTAATGAAGATCAATTTAAATACAACATGAGCTAATTCATGGGCCTTAGGCCTTAATATTCGAGGAAATAATACCTCGTGATTGCCATTAGTACATATGCAGTCACAAATATTAATCATAGTACCATATCGAGAGTTTAAGTCCCCAGGAAAAAAATCTCTATAATTTTAGTAGGGTGGTTCAGTCAGTACTGAGGAAAGCAATGTAACAGATAAGTGTTTCTACCTTTCAGTGAATTCAGATAATGATGTTGGTCGCAAAACTAGAATCCTTCCTGCCATCTGCTACGTAAATGATGTATAGTCTTATTACAAAGTAAATATGTACTCCACACAAGCTAAGGTTATATTTGAATAGAAAAAATATAGCATCATGTTCAAATTTCTTGTAGAACAAACAACTATTGGAACAGGCGCAAATATACGAGACACAAACGTCAGTGAAATTAAGAAAAAAACATATAGTTTCCTGCAATATGCAGTAGAATTTAAAATTTGTCACAAACCCAGTCATCAAATGACAATTTGGGGCATCTAAAGATACATAACTGCACAGCAACTTATTGATCACCACCTCAGATAAAGAGAAAAGACTGCAAATTATCCCTCCCTGTCTTCCTACTTGGTGGAGATCCCCTGTATTAAATAGTTAGGAAGTATGGTGTTGTGTAATAGATAATATGGTTCACTGATCCTCAACAAATTATGCAATAACAAGGAAAAAAAGACTTAAGTCTTTGGTTTTGGATAAGGTCTCAACCTTATCTCAACCCCACTATGCATGCACCTTCTCCAGAAATATACATTAGTCTTCCTCAATTTTAGCTCTCTCAAGACGAGGCTCCTCTATAATTAGGGTACGTACTCAACGATTTAAAAACACATCACATTCATATTGAGAAAGAAAAACACAGAATACTCTCTGCTTTTATTAAAAAAATAGTTCTCCTTTAATTATTAAGTCTTTGAGCTATAAAGTGTGAAAAATACCAATTTTATTGTGCAATGGAGATTGAGAAAAAGGAGATTTTCGGTTGCTTTATCCAGGGGATGACGACACTAAATCACTGCTTGCACATCATTAGGCAGAGCCGTGAAATATCTTAAAGAGAGCAACTTTTTTTTTTTTTTTTTTTTGCTATGAAAAGAGAGCAACTTAGTCCGCAAATCAGCCCAAGCGTTTTGGTAACTTTGTTCTTGTTTCGTTTACTGCTTCAACAATCGAAAGTCTGTCTCAAACCAAGTTTTTTGACTTCATTCTTGTTTTGTTTATTGCTTCAACAATTTAAAGACGTTTCGGAGTTCTGCTCAATGATGTGCAAGTAGTGATTTTGCCTTGCTATTCCCAGGATAATGAAACAGCACAAAATCTCCTCTATGTCAATCTTTTTTGCACAACAGAAAATTGGTATTCCCTCACCTTTCACAGCTCAGAAACTTAATAATTAGAGTATAACTTTTTCTTTTAATATAAGTGAGATGAGTCCAGGAGCCTCAACAATTTACTCCAGTCCCAACATATGGTTGAAGGGCCTCCTAAAATAATTATCACAAATGAGGCCCGACAAGAATTTGCCAAGTCTGGAGATTATAATTGTACATCAGAGAATCAAAAGCAAGTTCAAGGTCTTCGTAGAAGAGAAACAAAGAAAGAAAAAGCAAAACGTTTGCTGAGGAGATGGGAAGAATTCTGTGCTGATTTAGATTCAGAGAAGGAAGACAACCACATCCGTGTTCGAGCAAGCCATCGTTGCACAAAGCAGGGGCCTGGGCAAAAGGAGGAGAAAGGAGAATCTATACAAAAACAAGGTACCCGCCAATCTGAGCCCTTATGTAACTCTTTAAGTGGTAGCAACATTGAAAATAAAAATACGGTTATCTCGAGGAAGAATCGATGGGAGGAGGCTATTGAAGCCTGGAATTTTGCAAAGGAACTTGGTATTGCTTACGAAGGTAATGAACATGAAATAGTAAGCAGATTGGAGAATATGGAAAAAAGGGATAAGCTAGCATTTCTTGATAAAATTAAGAAACAGAGAAGTGGTGGAAATAATGTGGTTGTTAGATGAATATTTTGACATTCAACATTAGAGGTTGTGGAGGGAAGGAGAAAAAAAGGGAAGTTAGGTTGCTGGTAAATAAATTTAAGCTGGACATGATCGGAATTCAGGAAACTAAAAAGGAGAGTTTAGAAGCAAGAGACATTTATGCACTGTGGGGGAGCAGAAACTGTGGATGGGTCTCGAATAATGCAGTAGGTAGGGCTGGTGGTTTAGTTGTTATTTGGAGGAATGATGTGTTCGCTCTTGAGTCGTGTGTATGTGGTGATGGTTTCATTTTTCTTGTTGGCGATTGGGGTCCAACAAAAAAGAGGTGCTTCATTATCAATGTCTATTTGCCTTGTGTGCTGAACGAAAAAAGGAGAATATGGTCGGCTCTTATTGATCTTAAAAGACAGTTTAACCAGGGGAGATGGTGCGTCATGGGGGATTTTAATTCAATCAGAGTGCCTCAGGAAAGGAAAAGCACTATCCGTTTGCATGATCTGAATATCGACATGAATGAGTTTGATAATTTTATTTTCCAAATGGATTTGCTGGACCTTCCTCTACTAGGGAGGAAATTCACCTGGTTCAGTGGGACTTGCATGAGCAGGCTTGACAGATTTTTACTTTCTGAAGAATGGGTTGACGATTGGAAGAATTTGGTGCAGAAAGGTTTGAGTAGGTCGATATCCGATCATTGCCCCGTGCTTCTTAAAATTGAAACTCAGGATTGGGGGCCGAAACCATTCAAAATAATGGATTGTTGGTACAAACACAAGGATTTCAGACCCTTCATTGCTGATAAGTGGACTAAACTGAATATCACTGGAAGATTTGCCTTCATTCTTAAAGAAAAATTGAAAGGGCTCAAGCAGGAGTTAAAAATCTGGAATAAACAGGACTTCGGGGATTACGATACAAAGATCAGTGAAGCCAAAAATATCATTGCTGAAATTGACTGTAAAGGTGAAATCACAACTCTCTCGAATGAAGAAGTACTGAAAAGGAAGGAAGCGATTGGAGATTTATGGCAAAATTTGAAATACAAAGAGATATCTCTCTTTCAACAGGCAAGAACAAAATGGATCAGAGAAGGCGATGCTAATACCCATTTCTTTCATCGGTGCATTAATAACAGGAGAGTTTTTAATGAAATCCGCGGTCTTTTCATTGAGGGTTGTTGGACGGAGGATGCCTCAGAGATCAGGGAAGCGGTGAAGAATCACTTTGAGAATACTTTTAAGGAGGAACAATGGTGTAGACCAACAGTGGGAAATCTTGAGTTCAAGCAAATCAGTGAGGGAGACAATGAATTCCTCACTAGTCCGTTCTCTGAAAGTGAAATCAAGGATGCAATATGGAGTTGCGATGGTTCAAAGAGCCCGGGCCCAGACGGTTTTAATATTAATTTCTTCAAAAGGTTTTGGGAGCTGCTCAAATCGGACATCTGTAACTTTTTTCAGGAATTCCAGAATTTTGGGAAACTAGTGCGTGGTCTGAATTCATCCTTCATTGCCCTTATTCCGAAGAAAATTAACCCCCAATGCCTAAACGAGTATCGTCCCATCTCCTTGATAGGCAGTATTTACAAAATTCTGGCAAAACTTCTTTCAAAGAGGCTCGGGAAAGTGATCAGTAAAGTTATCTCAAACGAGCAGTCCGCATTCATTAAAGGAAGGCATATAGTCGACTGTATCCTTTCTACCACTGAAACTATAGAGGATACTAAAAGAAGAAGGAAAAAGGGACTGGTTTTCAAGGTTGATTTTGAAAAAGCTTTCGATAGTGTCAATTGGAATTATTTGGATAGTGTTATGCTGTCGATGGGGTTTAATGGGAAGTGGAGAACATGGATCAAAGAATGCCTTTGTTCAGCCTCGGTCTCTGTCCTTGTCAACGGTAATCCTACTGACCAATTCCAGATGTCAAAGGGCTTGAGGCAAGGGGATCCCCTCTCGCCTTTTCTCTTTTTGATCGCAGCGGAGGGTTTAGCAAGGATCATTAAAACAGCGAATCAGAGGCATATGTTCAAAGGATTTAAAATTGGGGGTAGGCGTGGAGATGTTTTGGAAGTTACACATATACAATATGCGGACGATACGGTTATCTTCTGTGATTATTCTCATTTGAATGTTATGGCAATGAAATCAATTCTTAGAATTTTTGAGATGATCTCTGGATTGAAGATTAATTTCCTTAAAAGCAGCATCATTGGGATCAATATCGAGGAGAACCAACTCAATGAGATCGCTGAAATTCTCAATTGCAAGGCTGAAAAGCTCCCTTTTAAATACTTGGGACTGCCGGTGGGGGCAAATCCCAAGAGATGCGAAACATGGAAGCCAGTGATTGATTCGATGAAGAATCAACTTTCTTCATGGAAAGGATGTCGCATTTCATTTGGAGGTAGAGTTGTCCTGATTAAGTCTGTTCTCGTGGGCTTACCATTATACTTCTTGTCCTTTTTCAGGGCCCCAAAGAAGATCATCCAAGAAATGGTCAGAATTCAACGACGCTTTCTCTGGGGCAGCGATTACGATTCACGAAAAATTGCTTGGATCAGTTGGGAACAGTGTTGTAAGGATAAAGAAAATGGTGGTCTTGGGATAAAAGACTTGAGCAGATTCAACAAGGCGCTACTTACAAAGTGGAGATGGCGTATTTTACAAGAAGAAGGTTCGTTGTGGGAAGAGATCTTAAAAGTTAAGTATGGAAATATTAAGAAACCGACTGACTTTAATAACGGACGACGCCAAACAAGATGCTCCTCCTACTGGTGGCGTGACTTGATGTCAATTGACAAGAACTGCCCGAATCAGTCTTGGTTTGATGAAGGGATTACCAAAGTAATTGGCAATGGAGAAGACACACTATTTTGGAAGGATAGATGGAGAGGAGAGGAACCACTATTCATGAAATTCAGCCGATTGTTTAGTATCGCTTCCGACAAAGACATCACGATTGCTAAAAAAGGAGAATGGACATCTAATGGGTGGCAGTGGAAATGGGAGTGGAGGCGTAATTTGTTTGAGTGGGAAAGGATTGCATTGGAAAATTTAATTGTTGAAATCAGTGGTCTCGTTCCTCAAGAAGGGAAGAATGATAAATGGTGCTGGAAAGGTGAAATGGATGGGAACTTTACGGTACGTTCTGCATATAACCTTATTTCTCCTCATCTCCCTGAACCATTTAGCCATGTTTTCAAAGCTTTATGGGGAATTGATGCGCCATTGAAGATGAGAACATTTGCATGGAGGGCGATTCAAAATAGAGTGCAGACAAAGGGTAATCTTGTTCGCATGGGGATTATAAATGATGGGAATTGCTGTTTTTGTGGATTTGATGATGAGAATGTGAATCACCTGTTTTGCTCATGTCAATATGCTTATGATATTTGGATGAACATAAATGGATGGCTTGGAGTTGAATCTGTACTAGTGCTTAATCCCTTAAACCATCTTCTGCAATTTCTTGGATTGGTTCCTAGATCTCACAAGCAAGTGGATTGGAGGTGCATCTGGTTATTTTCAATTTGGAAAATCTGGCTGGCTAGAAATAATTGCTCTTTCAATGGGATACGTCCGCAAGTGATGGATGTCGTTGAGTCTATTAAGGTCCGTTCGTGGAGTTGGATTAAGGCAAAAGTTTCGAATTTCACGTATTCGTTTGTCGAATGGTCTTCAAATCCGTTACAATGTATTAGCTATTGAACTGCTTTGTACCTCCGGAGTATTACTTATACTCCTTTTTCAAATAAATTCATTTTGCTGATAAAAAAAAAAAAAAAAAAAAAAAAGTGAGTACTTTGCGTTTTTTTTTTCTTTCACAAAATAAATTGATGTGTTTTTAAATTGGTGGAGTACATATCCTATTTATAGAAAAGTATTGTTTTGAGAGAGTTAAAATTGAGTGAGACTAACATATTTTTTGAGAAGTTACATAGTGGGTTTGCCTTATCCAAAACCAAGGACTTAGTCTTTTTTTCCTTATTAAATATTCACTTGTTTCAACATGAAAGAAGAGAATTTCCAGGTTACAACTCAGTCATTTGGAGTCCAACCAGGCAACCACTCAGCTAACTAGGTCAGTAGTGAAAGAAAAGAAAAGACACTTATATCAACACCTATAAGGTTGGGCCTAATTACAGGGCCGTCTCTTACTGCTTGGAAATGTATAAACCTCTCCAAAAACTAACTATTGGTAAAAAGAATAAAAAAAATTTGAAAAAATCTAATGATATTAATGAGAAGACAAAATAGTAGCTTCACTAAATTTAATACAAAAAAAGAAGCGAAAGAAAAAAAAAACACACACACACACACACACAAAGATAACTAATGACGAGAACATTTAACATATATCCCATGCATCAACAAGTGAAGAAGGAAGAGACAATACTACCTCTTGGGCCAGTCCGTCCTTGTGAAATATGTCTGGGAAACTATTAAGCCCCATTTCTATCATCCTAAAGATGGAGGTGTAGCAGACATGTTAATAGCTGTAGTCTGAGCTAAACATAACTGTAAAATTGCTCTAATCCGGGCTCAATCGTATAAGAGAAGTTGAAAGATACCTTTTTGAACTGAATTTAGATTCCACATCAATATATATTACACGGCCACCTAAGCCACCATAAGTTGTAGGCAAGGACGCCAGTAAAGCAAGCTTCATGCAAAACTACAAGTTCAAATTCAATAAGGCTAAGATTAGCACCTTCAACAACCAAGGGCAGCACAAATAACATAATCATTGGTCAACTCTACAATCCTACAACAGAACGACTTCATGATTTGATCAAATCATTAACAAATCTTGACGTCACCCGTGCACAAGTGCAATAAACCCGGTATAAGCACCAAAAAAGAACTAAAAGAAACATCCACATCAACATAACCACTAGAGAAGCTCGACCACAAATACATTCCAATAAATTTCAAAACTACCTGTGTTTTCCCAATCCCTGAAGGGCCAACTAACTCTGTCACGACACCAAATGGTATTCCACCACACAAAGCTGCATCAAGTCCTTGTAAGCGCGTGGGGAGATGGCCAGCCAGGTTCTCATTCTGAATTCTCCGCTCCAGCAACGATAGAGCCTCATAACACAATCAAAACAATCACCAGTTAGATAGATGGATCTACCTGATGCACAAAGCCGAGTAATCAAAACATAATTCAGTTACAATCACACACCTCAACATCAAACTTACCGTTTCATAGGGCGGGCAAGAATATTCACTAATGTGCGCCACTGCCCTCGTCACTTCTTCCAATCCAACATCCAACAACTCCATCAACTCGAACTCGCTTAACGACAATGCATCCTTGAAAATACACCGATTTCGCAAACACATTATCAGTTACGAGATTGACTTCACCACCTTTCTCTTTCAGTAATTATAAAACATAAACACAGCAGATTCTAGAACCTATTATGAATAAGTAACAATGCCCAGAACAAGATCAATCGTGCAAACAATAAATCGTTATTATCATCATCAACATCATCATCATGTAACTGGTTCAAAATCCATAATCAAAGTAACAATTTAACACTTTCGCCCCGTTTAATTAGGTCTGGTCAAACAATACCTAATTTACAAATATTTCAGACAAATTCAAATAAAACCCAATATTAGGGTTTAAAGAGATTCATATTCCAAATTAATTAAAATTTAACAGAGATAAAGAATCAACGACAATTTTTGGGCACTGTATTATGTACCTTAGCGGTAATGATATTGCGAGCGGCAAAGACGTGAGATGTTGATTTTGTGAGACCCATTTCGCTGATCAGCTTGTTCGCCATTTTTATCTTTTTTGTATCAATTTTTTTCCCGTGGACTATTTGAGTAAATGATTAAAAAGACTGTTTTTTGTTCGCCACTTTTTTTCATATCTCGCGCAAATTTTCCCGCCAAAATTAGTTTGTAACCCTTTGCTTCACTTCACTGAAATTAAAACTCGATTGGATAAATGAAGAAATATTACAATTTTGTTGATGAAAACATACATCGAATTTAATTATTTATATTTTGTTTTTTTCACTCTTTATAGCACTAGAAGAAAATTTCTAAGAATATTTTCAACGTACTTTTTAGCTTGTATTGTTACACAACCACAACCACAATAAACACTTCTAAAAAATGAACAGAAAGAATGACCTTTGACAATTTTTTTTCGTAAGAATGCTCAACGTAACTTAATATATATGAATTTGTAAATATTCTATCTTCTAAAATTAAAAGAAAGTGCATAGCACTCTAGTTTCATTGAAGTTCAACATCATATACTCATAACTTATTAGTTATCAATCGACAAAAAAGGTGTACATGTTACAGATACTTAATATGTATATATAAGCAAATTTATGGGCAAAATTTTCCTATCGTTATTCATAGTACATTAGTACTTATATATAGGAAAATTCTCACAACCCTTATTTACAATTTCTCAATCAGACACTTTATTTGAACTCAACAAACATATTTCAATGACAAATAAATAGAAATAATAATTATTATTACAAACAATACAAATGATCATCATATCATGGCAACATTTGAAGGTCTTGTGAACCTGCAAACTTTGCAAGCTGGTGAATAGAGTGATGGAGTCTTATACTTATCTTCTCCACCCATCATAGGCATTGGCACACCTCTCTTCACTGGACTCACATATCCTGGTCTGTAAGTTTTTCCCAGAATACCCTCGACATCATCGGACAAATCGAAAAACCTGAATTGTGTCTCCAGATGAGCAAATGAATCATCAGATGGTAGTTGATAGTTATGAACCCTGTTCTCTTCTTTTCCAATTGGAGTCACTCTTATGTCCATCTCCACGAGTCGTGATACCGTCACTCTTACCGTGTTCACATCATCCGTCCTCTCGACTACGACTTCTCTTCCGTTCTCGCCTGTTGCCCTCCATTCAGCGTCTCCGTCTGTGGGAACAATGACCGATTCTCCATCCCACTTAAAAGTAAGTGCATCCACGTCGTCTTTCCATTGTGAGACTCTTTTAGCCGCGATGACCAATGTGTGGGTATCGAACATGACCGAGAAGGCTTGTACCCATGTATAGTCGCGAGTCCTGCCTTGTGGTCTAGTACCAATTAAGTGCGCGTTGATATGGAGGTTTTCGTCTGAGACAATGGCGAAATCGCTTCCTTTTGCTCCGTGGAAGTAGAACATTACACCGTCACCACCCACGAACCGCGGATCGTAGCATAGAGAACCGTATCCATTGCACTTAGGCTTTCTCCCTGTCAAAGAAAATTAATTAGTAAACTTTGGCACAAAAGTACAACCAAATGCATAGTTATATGAATTGTGATTTTGACTTACATCTACAAGTGACTTCACACTTGCTACTGCAGTCAACAAAACACCCTTTTTTCTTTTTGTTTTGCTTGGGCTTCCTCTCAGGGCATTGAGAAGGACAAGTGAGGGTCTTGTAGATGCATTTTCCCCTGGCCTGGCAAAAAAACTTCTCTCGTCCTGTGCCTGGCTCGGGTGACAATGGATCGTAATGAGTTGAAGCTGCGTCGGTATTGACAGCTGGCTTCGGAGGGGGAGGTGTCACGTTCCCGTTTCCATTGCCGTTCCCATTCCCGTTCCCGTTCCCATTGCCATTTCCGTTTCCATTTCCACTTCCACTTCCACTCCCGTTACCGTTCCCATTGCCGTTCCCATTTCCGTTTCCATTTCCATTCCCGTTCCCGTTACCATTACCATTACCATTTCCACTCCCGGTCCCGGCTCCACCCCCGCTTCCACTCCCGTTCCCATTATTGTTCCCATTATCATGTCCATCCCCATTCCCGTTCCCGTTCCCATTTCCACTCCCACTATTTCCATTACCGTTATTGTTCCCGTTTCCACTCCCGTTCCCGTTTCCATTCCCGTTACCATTCCCGCTCCCTTGTGCCGCAATAAAGCTGACTTCCAATGAGATGAACAACACGAGGAGTCCGATTAATACGAACACCCTCCTCGCTTCCATTTTATGATTTTCGTATGCAACTTAAAATGATATTTCTTTTTGTGTTTTTTGCTGTTAAATTGATAATCTGATGGATACCAATGCGGTGTTTTATAACTTGGAGTTTAACTACTAGGCCGTGGAGTTTGGCTTAATCTATGTAGGATTGCTTGTTCTCATGAAATAGTAGGGAAGAAACAACCTGTGAGTTTCACTAGTTTATTAGCTGGTTTTAGTAGTTTTCGATTTCAGACCATGTTCTCTTTGAGTCTTCAAGAAGTAAGTTCATTTTGACCCAAAAAATAAGCTTATGAAAGTGTTCAGATTGGCAACACAAGATTCTTTCTTGCCATCAAAATCATTTTTTTTAACATAAACAACTTATATAACTTCCGTTCTCCTCATTATAAATTTATAATGTGTTCTAAACTGCCTTTTATTTCAGTAACATATACCGAACATTCATAGCAAAAATATTAGGATCAAGGAAGAAGAACTAAATTATTTCAGTTTTTATTAAGTTATGATACCATTTAATTTCCAAGCAACACTAAACTTTCTGAAATTGGAATTTCCTCCCCAATAAAGGAGAGATTATTAGATGCAGCGGCGATGAGGTGGTGCAGCAAGTCGGTTATTTTATATAAATACATGGTTGGGATTTGGTTTGGAGAAGTTACTTCCCTATAATTTAGGATGATGTGTCTCGTTTATGCACATTATTTTCTTTGTGGTCAATTATCACAAGCCCTATATATTCGACAACATGCATATATTTTTAATTTTGTACAGATGTAATGGCGTCAAAATTAAGTAGTGCTAAGTCAAACGCGTTTTACATCCCTTTCGCAAGACAAAACCTACATTACAGGCAATGGTATAGTGTAAGATAATCAATCACTTTAAGATCTGAAAAACCTTAAAATTAAATATAAGTCAAAACTTTTGGTTGGCACAGCACAAGATTGTTGCACCTGTACGGTTTCCCTTTGACCATGTAATGTCATAGCACACTTTGCTTGATTTGCTTTGCATTTTTTCTTTGGACTTCAGTTAGGCAAAACTTACACCACGAATATTTTAATTAATTTGTCACACACACTGCATCAATTGAGTAAAAATGGCAACTACTTTCTTGAGAAACGCATAGGATTAATTTCTGGTGATACTTTATAAGCGACAATAAGTACTTCATCTGATTTTCGGATTTATTTGTTTGTAGTTGTTATAGTTTTTATAGTTTCTTTTATGTTTCCCTATTGTAAGGATAAAATGAATTTGAATGACAAGTACGAAAATTACTTGCAAGACGTGAACATGGTAAACTACTACAAGTCTACAATCACCCGACAACTGAAGCATACTTCAAATACTTTTACTTTTGTTAGCACCACTACAATTTCAACACTGTTTTTTAATGAAACTCAAAGGAATTGACGGGGGTCGCACAAGCGGTGGATCATGTGGTTTAATTCGATGCTGTTGAAGAAGAAGTCAAAAGTTCAGCAGATTCAAATTCCTCAAATCAAGGAGAACTAACAAACCGATAAGGCTTCTATACTATGCTTATCCAAAATGTATTCTGTAGCTTTTCAAATTCAATATCATAACAGACGTGATAGGATGATAGCATTCTCTGTTGTAAAGTGTTCTATAAATATGATGTAATCAAATCATTTATGAGTAGTGAAAATATAGAGAAGTTCTTTATTTTACAGATGCAAAGCAAAGTCCCTCCATCGAATCAAATTGGCCAAAGGTGTACGTTCATGAGCCCATGCTAATTCACCCTACCTGTCGATGAAAAATGAGATTTGAGAGAACCACCATCTTGTTAGTTGTCAATTTTTAAATTATATTATAATCGAGTGTGACTTTAATCTGACAGAAAATGTTAAAATTCCAAATGATCATAAAATTAGTAATTTATATGAAGATTTGAAAACCATAGATGTTATATGTTTGTATTTTATGTTGTAGATATTGGTGCCGAGGATGGAATCACATTAGGCAAGGTAGACATGTAAGCCACTATATGATGGTATCTTACATTCTTTATGCATTCGAGGTGCATTAGGCGGGCCTGTCATTAATTTTCAAACCCATTGGAAAAACAGGATCGAGAATGGATTTGATGATAAGTTTTTAACAATCGAAAACTACAAAATTGAAAACTGTAGGCCCAACTCTGTCTCGTAATTATAATCATCTGAATTGAACCAAATTTGAATTAAATGATGAGATCTAAAACAATATATGTCTAGTTTAAACCGATTTTATTTTGTGTGACATATCCAAAAACATGATATAGGGCTTATTCCCATCTAACCCCGTCACCATTTGTCCCTTCGAATTTTCCATCACAAATAGGCTGAATTTTCGTGTTATAAACATATATATGCACCACTACAAATCTTTACGTTACCAAATTTCATACCACGTATCATGCTATATTCACGACATATGAATATTAACGTGTGGTTGACATTTTAATCTACAAAGTGGTTAGTGTTAGAGAAATAAGTCTCTAAATCTTTATTTTGTACTTATTTACATATGAGTTGTGATATAACTATTCAAACACCAAATCATTGCCATCTTCCTCCAAATTTAATTTAATTTATGTAATTGTTCAAATAGTGGATTGCTAATTTTTGATTATAGTATTTTCAAGATGTATAAATGTGATTATTCATTTTAATACATGTTTATACTTTAATAGTTCACTGTATATATATATATATATATATATATATATATATATATATATATATATATATATATATATATATATATATATACACGAAGAAAATCAGCTCCCCCCATCACATATAAAGAGCCAAATACGAGATATCAGATACTAAAGAAAAAAGGCCAAAATGCAGAATCTGGCCCGTAGTTAGTAGCTTTATATGTTTATACCCCGTTTTCGTTCGGGCCGGGATAAACTCCCTTAACTCCTCGATTTTTAAGCATTTTTTGTCCACCCCGGGCCCGAACGGGCTTTTGTGTTTAATGCGCGAGTCTCGTCTTACGTGTCGCCCCACGTGTACAAAACCGCCACTTTCCTAAATGCCACGTCAGACCATAATTTTTCCCGCTTTTTACGTTTTTTCCCCGCGTTTTTTAATCTCTTAAGCTACTTAAATCCCTAATTCCTAATTTTTGCCTCCAAAATCCCCAAATTTGAAAAATCCCCAAATTCTAAAAAGCCCTAATTCCTGCTCAACACACAATGTCCGAAACTTCCACAATGTCCGACCTCGTATGTTATTGTGGTAAGAGCGCGAGAGTGCGCTTTCGCTTACAGACGACAACCCAGGTCGGCGATTCCATGGGTGCGTTTCTGGGAGTGATGGTTGTGGTTTCTTTCGTTGAATGGACGAACCGTTATGTGAAAGGGCTAGAATTGTGATCCCAAATCTCCGTCGGAGAATTGAAGCCAGCGAAGCCTCCAAACGACAACTACAAACGAGGTTTAAGGATCTCGAAAGAAAACACGAATATCTGGAAAAGTGGGAGAAAGAGCTACAGAGTAAAGAGAAGGCCATGGAATTGAAACAGAATGAGCTTGAAGCTAAGAACAAATCTCTGCACCTCGAGAATAAGAAGTTAGAGGTGGATAATAAGAAGTTGGGAACATGGATTACTATATCATGGATGATGTTTTTCTTGTATGTGTGTTACATATTAGGATTTTAATGGTTGTTGTTGGTGATTAGTGGTATAATATATGGTGATTAGGAGATTATGAGTCATTTCAATTAAAGTAGTGTTGTTGTGTGTTTGTGTCCAATTTTGTGTTAAATGGATCTGCTGCAACTCGTGAACATGTGTGTTTGGGGATGATTCCTAATGAATGTATGCTTTATTTTGTGTTCTTCACAACAGTTCTGCAGATTGTATACACAACTTCCCTTACTAAAACAAATGATATGAAATGCACATTGCAATCATCAAAATGGCATTAAAAATGACAAAATACTGCTTTTTAGGAAACTGACCTCCATGATGTATCACCAGAGTGAAACTCCTCTTGTTAAATGTAGCTGAACAGTTCAAAAAAGCTATATATTAGCACAATTTCTAAAAACGACAAAAAATAAAGTTAAAGTTTAAAGTATAAAAATGCCCATAAAGCAAACTCATATGAAGGGACCATATGCACGTGATATATATTAAAAAAGGCCATTAAAAGCCACAAAAAGAGACAAGTCTATTATAAAACCATAAACACCCGACACAACCCCACCACACCCACTGTGTAGCTTCTCTAAAAGGTAACATCATCAATACACAACATTAACATACCCACATAAAACAAACAGTAAATCGTATAGATTTGTACGTAAATCGTTTAAAAAAATACGTAAATCGTTTAAAAAAATACATAAATCGTTTAAAAAAATACGTGTAACGAACAAACTTACGATAAAAAGGCACTGCAAGATCAATGTGCTGCTTCGAACGCACAACCGACATGATCCGCGTACGATTTTACCACCTTCAGTGCAAATAACTTAGGTTAGGGTACTCGATCTGCGATAGAATTCGAAAAGCCTTAGGGTTTTGTATTTAGGGTTTTCGATTTAGGGAATTTTGGACGACTGTGTGTTGTAGTGTTGTGTTTTTTGCTTAGTAATTTTTTAGTTTAGTGTGATTAGCGTGAAAACGTGTTTAGGGAAAAAAAAGTAAAAAACGGGAAAAATTATGGTCCGACGTGGCATTTAGAAAAATGGCGGTTTTGTACACGTGGGACGACGTAGGACGAGACACGCGCATTAAGCACAAAAGCCCGTTCGGGCCCGGGGTAGGCAAAAAATGCTTAAAATCGAGGAGTTAAGGGAGTTTATCCCGGCTCAAACGAAAACGAAGTATAAACATATAAAGCAACTAACTACGGGGCAGATTCTGCATTTTGGCCAAAAAAAAATTGTTACGTGTGTATACGGTGTACCTTTTCATAGCATATAGAGTATAGACAAACTTGTCAAAATCAAAGTTTGTCAAAAGTTATTATCATTTAGCTAGTCCCAACAAAAAGGTGCGGTAACCGCCCAGATGGCCGTCGCATAATTAAGAAAGGAATTAGTTATACTTAAGAGGTCTTTATCTAAGTGATTTGTAATTAAATTAACCACATGAATTAGCAGTGACCAGACTATGGCAGCTACTTGCATTTATTTGTTCACTGCTGTTTTTAAAGTACAAATCAGCAAGACTTTACACCGAAAGAGAAAAAAGATATTATTAGGCAATTGTCTTATCGGTATTCATTTTATTTACTTTTTAAAAGATTTAAACATTTATTGGATGAGACGTGTGTCAGCCTAAAAGAGGTCTTCACTAATGGAATTAATGTATTTTAGATAAGAAGGTGATTCACACGTGTCCTCCAATTAGCGTGCGATGTTCTTAATAAATGATGGTTTACATGTTGAACCCTGGACAATTACTTATAAAAAAATAAAAATAAAAACTCTAGCTGGACAATTCGATTTGTTGAAAAACAGTTTCAAACCAGGGGGTCTTGAACCAATTTGAGTTGGTCTCACTTAATCTTTTGTTAAGATTAAAATGTGAATGCATTTTTTTTATGTGAGAGCTTCAAAGAAATATATTATGTGCTCAAAATAATATATTAATAATTGAACAATTGATGCTATAAAATAAACAACTTGAATTTGTGATGTACTAGAACTAGTAGAAATTGAATTTTCACAAGGAAACGTTATCAAGAATTTGGAGCGTTTATGCGTAGAAGTTCATTTTACCCTTGGTAAAAATTATTTTCAAGATGCTCTTTCTCGCACGTTGCGTGGCGCAAATCACTCGCCAAAATCGATAGTGTCCAGTATGTGCACACACACGACGTACATGTCAAATTAAATACGATTAGCTCATTTAGCTTGCCCCTCATGTGGGCTTTGTTTTGCACTTTCTTGTATCTATTTTTGTGTTATAAATTGTGTCGCGGAATATGGTAAGCATCTGAAATATATTATAACCTTTGAAGTGAAAGTGTTTTCATTTATCAAATAATTATTGTATTTACTATATAATCTTGCAGTAATTGATTGTAACCCTTTTTTCTTTGGCGTTCTACGTGCATTAGTCTATAAAATAAGATGCTCTTCTATGAGTTTCATACACATAAAATTATTTAATTATATTTTTATAGCGTTTGTTCATAGAGGAAATACATAAATAGATCTATTTTGTGCCAACGGAATCGCTTGTCGTCATTATATCTTTAGAGTCAATAGCTTATGTTAACTAAAGTACCACAGAAAGAGCAAATCTATTTTAAGAAAACGGTTATTCATAGATTTCAATGTTCCCTGTTTCTTTTTGCGATTCCGATTGAAGTTGATTTATATATGGCAATATTTATTATTTTTATTTATTCAATAAAAATATTACTGTTAATTAGTTTCAGTTTCTTCATTTTTGTGCTATATTACTAACAAATTTATCAGATATTAAGAATTCTAATACAAGAGAAACCTAAATATTAATTTAGTGAGTGTTATATGTATGATTTATATGATAAATATCAAGTTTTTCAAATGTAAAGAAATCCATGGAGTCCCTTATTTTACTAGATTTGTGTCACGCTCACAAAAGGATCAATAGAACTATCTCATGTTATTAGTTCTAAAGAATCGTTTTATACAGTTTTATTGATGTTTATATGTTTAATCTCTTTTAAGATGTTCGGCCTCTTTTGAGAGTTCAACTTCTTTTGAGATGTTTGACGTCTTTTTCAATTGTTTGATGGTTGAGCTCTTTAGAATATCCTCGATCTCTTTTTAGTTGATTAACTTTACTTCGTGAGTTCGATCGCAATGACTGATTTATTTATAAAATTGCCATTAACTTTTTCACGTGACACACAATGTCTCATTTGGTCGACGAGTATCAGATAAATATGGCACATCATATAAATAAAGAAATTTTGAGCGTACAAATATCTAACAAGTAATATGGAGCTATAATGAAAAGGACGCCTATGTTATTTAAATGGAATGTACGTATTATCGATCATATGATCCTGGAGTGCAATTACCAAAGAGTGAGCAGCTACGCTTTTTGCCAATTAATTCAAACGGGATAAGGTCATTTTTGTCAATCCTCTTTTGGCGCTTACTGGAACTCTAATTTTTTCATTTGGGAGATTTGATATAGGCTTGTTGTCCAAAATGGAAATTTCGACATCTTTTTAGATTAAACAATAATATAGCGACTCATAATTTGGCCTATTTTGCTAGGAACTCTTGTCGATCTGACTTTATTTGCAAGGAAATCGTTAGTGTGGCCCTTTTTGCTATAAATGAACGCTCTAATTCGATAAAAATGAAAACCATTTCTTTGAAAAATAATATGTAAAAACTCAAAGAGCGCAAAAAAAAAAGAGAGAGAAAAATGTGATGCAGTTCAACAGTACACTTTCCAGAACAATTCGAAGGACAACAATTTGAAGCAGAGAAAAAGAGCCTAAAAATGTCATAGCCGTAAGTTTGAGATACGAGTCTACAAATGATTGACGAACTAAATTGTCCGTGCCCCTAATCACCTGAAATGTCTCACAACACGGTACAAATCCCAAATCCAATTCCAACCAACCACATCCCTCCACGTCAATAGACAGTTAGGGGGTAACAGAATTTTCGGTACACCCAGAACCAGAGTTTCCGTGCTACAACGGATCTAATATCTTAGTGAGATATATATAACAAAATAATATTTTTGTCACTTAAAGGTCCACAAAGTTCAAAAATTGTGGGGGCAGAAAATCAGCCCAACGCTGAGGTGGCACACACATCTTTATTAATTAGTATAGTTAATGTATTTAATACTCACTCGCCTAAGTGACATCAAAATCATTTCATTTGGCTCTTTGACAGCAAAGATTTTTGCAGCACATCAGTCGAAGCAATAAAACGATATCCGAGATGATGAACGAGCAGGATTTAACGTTGTTAGGGACAAAGATTGTGTGCTACGATGAAAGTGAATCTGTGGATTTAAGTAGACAAGAAGAAGCTGTTGATGATGAATTGAGAATGAAGGTGCAAATCTCTCAAGAAGAGGTAAAAAAAGATCATTTTTTAAAGTTTTCACACACTAATAAAGAGTGGCTATTACATGTTTATGTTTTGTGTGTGTTTTGTGATTTTTAAGGTTTTTGTGAAGTTTTAGAAAGATTCCCATATGCGAAAAACACTGAAAAGAAGTGAAGAACGAGATGGGTTCATTTTGTTTGTCGATTTCAGTTGCCTCATCATGACTTGTGTCATTGAAATTATAAAACTAGTCCTATAAGATTTGAAGTGAAACTGAAGTTTAATTGTGTTTTAATTAGTTGTTTTGTTTGTTTTGGTCTTAAAATCAATAAAATTGTTTAATGTGGAGTTTATATGAATTATCTGGGCTCAGCCTAAAATTTTCACGGGGTTTCAAAACCTGCACGAAACCTCATGCCGTCTGCTGTCTAAAAGCCCTTGTGGTTTTAAAAATTCTGCACAAAATCCATTTTTCATGAAATTGCGGGGTCTTGTGCAAAATTTTATGAAACCACAAGGGGTTTTATGCGAGTTGTATATAATTATCAAACCACAAGAGGGTTTCGTGTAAGTTTTTGAAACCGTAAGGGAGTTTATGGATTTTCCCGAATTCTTTATGCCGGCCTCTGAAAGTATAGACCTTTTTGTTGTCTTTTGGTGAAAAGAGATGTTTGTTCTGGAAAGTTCTGTACCCACTGGCCCATTTCCTAATATATTAGAGGTCCTAGATTATGTTCTGATCAATTGTATACTTCATTCTCAAAAGAGAATCAAACATGTGACATGCATTTCTGTTGAAGGATGATAGCAGATTTTGTTCTTACATGTAACTATGACTAAATATAGAATTTTGAGAAATATTTTCCTTTTTTTAGCATGGAAAATATAGAAAATTGGAGAAAGATATAGCTGGAAGACTTTCTGTTTTGTCCAAAGCTTCTATTGCAAGTATACTGCGATTCGTATGTCAACGTTAGATTTTTTGACATATGTATCAAACGTGTGGCGGAATCTTTACTTTAGGATCACGAAGTGCGTGTATTCTCTTTCAAAGTGCGTGTATTCCTCATGCCCTCGATGTTCTTGCGCTAATAATCTCTTTTGCATCTTCTCCGTTATGCATTACTGGTAGAATAAGCTGGTATAACATGAAGTAGGAAAATAAATTCTTTCTATAATGATAGAGGCTACAACTTATGGGACTTTGTGATTCTCAAAACTTTAGGAACAAGAAGCAGAAGAAATCTCTGAAACAAAGCCACAAGAGAACCAAAATCCAGGTGAGACAGAGGAATCTCATAACACCATCGACGAACAAGGAGATGTTGCCATTACTGAAAGCGACGCAATAAATCCACAACAGCAGAAGGCTCTAAAGAAGCCAGACGAGATCCTTCCTTGCCCCCGTTGTAATAGCATGGACACCAAGTTCTGCTACTTCAACAACTATAACGTAAATCAGCCTCGCCACTTTTGTAGGGATTGCAAGAGGTACTGGACTGCCGGGGGCATGTTGAGAAATGTTCCTGTGGGGGCTGGTTGCCGTAAGAACAAGAAGAACCATCAACTCACAATCTCGCAAGCCCTCCACAAGGCCAACATTAATGCTCGTAATGGATTTCAGCACGGGGCATTCCAAACAAATGGCACGGTCCTGTCTTTCGGTCCTAGCTCCGAGTCCATGGCTTCGGTTTTAAATCCTTCGAGGCAAAAAATATCAAATTGGGTTAGAAGTGGTTGCTTTTACAGAAGAAAATTGGAGATTAAGGATGACATTTCTCTCGGATCTTCGGCCACAACATCAAATTCGGTTGAAAATGGAGAGAAATACGGGCTCCAACATCCGACGTCACAAAATATGAACGTCGTTCCTCGGCCTTATCTATGGAACCCTACTGTTCCTCTGCCATTCTTCCCTCCAGTTTGTGGCATGCCTAATGCATGGACCAACAGCCCCTGGATCTCTTCTACTTCAACTCCAAACTCACCACTTGGAAAACACTCAAGAAGCGGAGAGTTGATTAAACCAAAGAAGAACTCAGAAAGCTCGATCGTGGTTCCAAAAGCATTGAGAATCGACGATCCCGAGGAAGCTGCAAAGAGTTCTATATGGTCAACTTTGGGGATCAAGTATGACTCCAGAAGTAGGGGTGGTCTTTTTAAGTCATTGCAGCCTAAGGTTGATGAGAAAAATGCGATGGTGACTGCCCCGGCCTCACCAGCATTGACGGCGAACCCTGCAGCGTTGTCTCGGTCCGTTAGTTTCCGGGAGAGAACCTGAACGGAGCACTCAGTTTTAGATGAATAAGTGTGAGTTCAAACTCACTGTCACAGTCCTTTGAACATGTTTAGGCTGCATATTTATCTTTTCTTCAAACTCAGTACAAACTACAGTCACAGTTTCACCTTCTTCTTTGCTTTTTACCATTGACAAGTGTTGTTTTGTTGTAAATACTTTTTATAGTAAATTACTGATGGAAGGGGACTTTTTTTCTTCTTTTTTTCCCGGGTGTAAAAATCATTGATGTCTAATGCATCAAAAGGTACAAAGTAGTGTGGACTTTTCCAAATATGCATGGAGTAACAAATATGGAACTGTGGAATTTAGTGTTGTTTAATGGCTAGTGGATTTTCAGTAAAACGTCTTTCAGCCATTTTCAGTAATCCAAAATTCAAAACCTTTTTACACTTCATAAGTTACACTTATGAGTTCGATAGGGGACCAAGCTTTAGCTTCAAAAGCTGATCGGTGGAGAGGACGGTGTACCTTGGTAGTTCGGTGTCCATGAGGCCTTCAAGCATAGGCCGCACATATCGAGCTTAAGATTGTCAGATCTTTAGGTTTTAAATCCAGAATTTATAACACAATTAACAAGGAAATTCCAGATTCATATAACATATTATACAAACATAACATAATAATATAAACAAGAATTTAACTTATAATAGAATATTAAAAACATCTAAAACAAAGAATCTGAGCGCGATTCAAAATTAGTTGCAAATAGAGCGAGATAGCGCTGGTACCCCTTCTGCTCAACATTGATGTTAGTAAAGATGCCAAATATACCATTTCTTTGGATGGATCGTGTGGTGTTTATTAGTATCCTCTCAAGTTAAAGAAAGCTCCTAGCGGAACAAAAGAAAGGCTGGATTAAAATTAATTTCGCCGCGTTTTTCTATCCTTTATTCTCAACTTCAGACTCATTACGGAAAGATCTTAAAGGATCAGTGATTCTCGCACACACAATTTTTTTTTTTTTTTTTCATGTTTGAGCCTGCTCTTGTTGAAGCCCAAGTAGTCTTGGAAGCTATTACATCTTTGCCAATGAATTCAACTAGGAAAAGCTAAGGTGGCGTTTGCAAACTCTTAAAAAAAGTTAAAATCAGCTTTTGACTTAAACTAAGTTAAAAACCATCACAGTCGTGAAGCTAGTAAAGAGGTGCTTCTTATGTTATAAATTCAAATATTAATACTAATGAGCATGGAGTCTTCATCCTATAACAAATAATCGTATTACTCTAGATTTGATTTATGAGTTTTTCTTAATAATTGCATTTGTTTTATCATTTTGACGAGTGTCATTTCTTAATAATTTCAAATTGAGTTTTCACATATATACATATAAAAATTAGTTTATTTTTATAAATTTTTTAATAACATAAACTTCTATTGTAGTTAAATTATCAAAATTATATCACCGTAAATTTGAATATAAGAATCTACCAAAATAAATAAGCATGGATGAAATGTATCTAGTATGTGTTAGCATATTTATGATTTTTTTTATACCTTCACATTGCTCAATACTTTAAAGTTGTAACTATTAAATTATGGTAATACACTAGATGTTGGTAACGTATAACTTTTGGTTATTATAGTCAAATTATGATGAAAATCTCTTGAATCACTTCTTGAAAACACTCTAACACGAAAGTTAGCCTTTAACTTTTTTTTAAACACTTTCAACTTCTGACTTGTTTTTGAGCTTTAACTTATATAATGGACTTCAGCTTTTTGGTATAAAGAGTTACTCCTCTTTTGGCGCTTAACTAGAACAACAAAATCTTTTTTTTCTTTTAGCGTAAAAGTTTAGCATGTTGGCATAAATCAAAATTTAGACATCTTTATAGATCACATAATATAGCGGGTCATAATCTGGCCTATTCTGCCTAGAACCGTGGTCGATCTGGCATTGTTCCTTTTTCTGAACTTCCTTCTACTTATGTTTTGGGAAGCAAAACTTTTTTAAATACATGAAAGCTCTCACATAAATAACAAATATAATAATTAATTTAAAAAATAATATGTAAAAAGTCAATGAAAAAGTAAAAACAAAAATGTGCTATACTCCAACATTTTTTTAAATGCACATTTTCAATTATTACATTAGTGATGTGGCGTAAGTGTAACTAACTATCCTAAATAATTACTACATTAAAAAACAATGAATCTAATATCTAAATGAGATATATAATAAAAATATTATTTTTTCACTCAAAGGGTCCATAAAGTTCAAAACTTGTGGGGTCAGAAAATCAGCCCAACGCTGAGGTGTCACACACATCTTTATTAGTTAATATATTTAATACTCACTCACCTAAGTGACATCAAAATCATTTCATTTGGCTTTTTGACAGCAGAGATTTTTGCAGCACATATTCGAAGCAATAAAATGACGTCCAAGATGATGAACGAGGCGGAGATATCGTTGTTTGGGACTGGTGATGATGAATTGAGAATGAAGGTGCAAATCACTCAAGAAAAGGTTAAAAAGAACTCCTTTTAATTAACTACTAGTGACATATACATGTGTTTGTGTGTTTTGTGATTTTTAAGGTTCTTGTGAAGTTTAAGAAAGATCCCATATGCAAAAAAACACTAAGAAGATTGATCCATGCGTTAATTTTATAGAGTTCACACTTGTTTGTTGATTTTAGTTGCTTCATCATAACTTGTATCATCAAAATGAAAAGACTAGTCCTTTAGGATTTGAAGCAAATCTGAAGTTTAGATGTGTTTTGATTGTTTGTTTTGTTTATTTTTTGGCTTTAAAATGAAAAATAATTGTGTAATTAGAAGTTTATATGAATTCTTTAAGCCCTCCCCCAGGGAATCAACCTAAAACTTTTTTGCTGTTTTGAAAACCTGCACGAAACCTTCTTGTGGTTTTTTAATTGTCTAAAACTCCCTTGTGGTTTCATAAACTCCGCACAAAATTCTCTTTTTATGAAGTCACAAAGGGGTTTTGTGCAAAGTTTATGAAACCGCAAAAAGTTTTTTGCAAGTTAGGGGATTTTATGCAGAGTTTACAAAACTAAAAGGGTTTCTAGACAATTATCAAACCATAAGGGGTTTCGTGCAGGTTTTTTGAACCAAAGGGGTTTTTATGCATTTTCCCCGGCCTCTGAAAGTATAGATATTTTATTTCTCTTTTGGTGAAAAGGGAGGTTTGTTTCTCAAAAGTTCTGAATCCACTGGTCTATTTCTCAAAAGTACAGATTATGTTCTTTTGAATCTGATATTTCTTTTTCTGAAGAGAATCAAACATGTGACATGTTATTCTGATGAATAATGATAACAGATTTTGTTCATACATGTAGCTACATTAAAAAAATTCACATTAAAAATATATTTTCTGATTGACCATTTCCTTTTTGAGTATGAAATATATAAAAAGTTGGAGAGATATATAGTTCTAAAGTATGCGGCAATGCGTATGTCAATGTTAGACTTATGACATATATATCAAAAGTGTGCTAGATTCTTTACATTAGGATCAAACAATTTCCTTTTTGAAGCCGTGCATTAACTAAAAAAGACTTGTCGGCTTTTGATCGATAGTTACATTATTACATGTGGCGTAAATGTAAAGGGCCAAAGACGGATCATCTAGATAATGTATCTTATGTGTGGTGGGATCTTTTCTTTTTACATTTATTATAAGTGGTGTAAATGTAAAGCCGGATCATCTAGATATATGTATAATGTGTGTCGGGATTTTTCTTTTGCATTTATCACACGTGACCTAAATGTAAAGCTGGATCAGCTAAATATATGTAACTAATGTGAGATGGGATCTTGTTTTCAATTCATTACATGTGGCGTAGACGTAAAGGCGACTCATTGTTTGTGCAAAAGATTTGGAATTATTTCCCTTCTTCCATTTATGCACTAATTTTGCTAATTATTTCTTTGTGCATTATTGGTAGAATAGGCTGGTATTAGAACATGTAGGATATTAAATTCTTTCTATAATGATAGTGGCTACAACTTATGAGACTTGTGATTCTTAAAATTTTAGAACCAAGAAGCAGGAGAAGTCTCTGAAACAAAGCCACAAAAGGACCAAAATCCAGGTGAGCCAAAGGAATCTCATAACACAATCGACGAAGATGGAGATGTTGCCATTACTGAAAGCGACGCAATAAATCCACAACAGCAGAAGGCTCTAAAGAAGCCAGACGAGATCCTTCCTTGCCCCCGTTGTAATAGCATGAACACCAAGTTCTGCTACTACAATAACTATAACGTAAATCAGCCTCGCCACTTTTGTAGGGCTTGCAAGAGGTACTGGACTGCCGGGGGCACGCTGAGATACGTTCCTGTGGGGGGTGGTCGCCCCAAGGACAGGTTTCATCGTCTACTCATAATCTCGGAAGCCCTCCATACGTCCAACATTGATGCTTGTAGTGGATTTCAGAACGGGGCATTTAAAAGGAATGGGGCGGTCCTGCCTTTCGGTCCTAACTCCGAGTCCATGGCTTCGGTTTTAAATCCTTCAAGACAAAGAGTATCAGACTGGGTGAAAAGTGATTGCTTTAATAGAAGAACATTGGAGGACAAGGATGATGACGTTTTTCTCGGATCTTCGGCCACGACATCAAATTTGGTCGAGAATGGAGAGAAATACGGGCTCCAACATCGGACCTCACAAAATGTGAACGTCGTTCCCCGGCCTTATCTATGGAACCCTACTGTTCCTCTGCCATTCTTCCCTCGAGTTTGTGGCATGCCTAACGCATGGACCAACAACCCTTGGATCTCTTCTACTTTAAATCCAAACTCACCACTTGGGAAACATTCAAGAAGCGGTGAACCGATTCAACCAAAGAAGAATTCAGAAAGCTCGATCGTGGTTCCAAAACCATTGAGAATCAGCAATCCTGAGGAAGCTGCCAAGAGTTCTATATGGTCATCACTGGGGATCAAGTATGGAATCCAGAAGTAGGGATGGTCTTTTTAAGTCATTGCAGCCCAAAGTTGATGAGGAAAAAGAGACGGTGACTGCCCAGGACTCACAAGCATCGACTGCGAACCCTGCAGCGTTGTCTCGCTCTGTTAGTTTTCACGAGAGGGCATGAAGGCAGCACTGCGTTTTTAGCTCAATGTGACAATCTTTTAAACATTTTTCTGCTGCATATTGATTTTTTTCGTCAAAAACAGTACTTTCTCTTTGCTTTTTGCCATTGACAAGTGACAATACTTCTTTTTAGTACATTACTGATGGAAGGGGACATATATTTTTCCTTTTATTATTTTGTTCCAGTGTGCCCTCTGTATCGATTTCTAATGATTCAAAAAGTAGCGAGTAATTTTTTATTTTTTGGAACATGTATAGAGTAACAAACATGGAACTTTGGGATTTTGTGCAGTTGTTTAATGGCTAGTGGATCTCACACACTTGAGTTAATAATAGGCCATTTTGTTTGAACATTTGCTGAAGAATGCCAGAACAAGGCCAAGTAACTGCTCTTTTCAAAAGAGACTGAGTGTGGGATAGGTTTATATTATATTAACAATTAAGTTAACATGCGTAATTGATTACAAATGCGGACTTATTGTATATTTCTTCTCAAAATTATTTCTTAGTAATTTCATAATGGTCACTCAGGCTATTTGAATTTCGAGATAGTTTAAATACTGATTATATTGTTTGCTGCTTTAGCAATGGACCACATTTTGAGATTTCGTAATGCTGTTGTGCATATTGATGGAAAAGTTCAGTTGTGAGGCCTGATACTCAATGCTAGTAAAGATCAGAGATCATTTCTTGGGGAAGATCGTGCAGTGTTTATTAATATCTCCTCAAGTTATGAAAGCTCCTGGCAGAAAACCAAAGAAAGGCCGCGACGATTAAAATTATTCTCGAAGGGTCTTTCGAGCATTTATTCTCGACTTCAGGCTCATTGTGGAGAGATCTTAAAGGATTAGTGATTCTCGCTCACACTAAATTTATTCCATGTTTTGACCTTGTTATGGCCGAAACCCGCGCAGTCTTGGAAGCTACGATTTTTCGGCAATGAATTCTAAGGGGCTAGTGTAATTTTGTGTTCGGATAGTCTTGAAGCAATAACTAGATTGTCTTTTGCACTTAATTGGAACTCGAAATCTTTTATTCTGGAGATGCGCAAATATTGAGCTTGGTGACCTAAATGGAAATTTAGACATCTTTCTAGATGAAACAATGTGGTGACTCATAATTTGAGCTCTTCTGCTAGGAACTGTGGTTGACCTGGCATTATTCCTTGTTTTCAACTTCGTGTAAATATCTTTTGCGTTGGAGGATTTCCGTTAGTGGGCCCTTTTTGTTAATATATGAAAGCTTTGATTCATATTAAGAAAACCATTACTTTATCTGAGATGAATAAAATGGACTTGTTCCATTTTAGGAAAGTTTTCAAAATCTAGTTATCTAATAAACTTAAAAGTTAATACTAATGAGCATGGAGTCTTCATCCTGTAACAAATAATCTTATAGATTTGATTTATGAGTTTTTCTTTCTTAATGATCCGCATTCTTTTATATCATTTTGATAAGTGTAATTTAATTAATAATTTCAAATTGAGTTTTTCACATAGATACCTATAAAAATTAGTTTATTTTTATAAAATTTTAATAATATGAACTTCTAGTGTAGCTAAAGTATCAAAGTTATATTACCGTAAATTTGACTATAGCAATCTACCAAAATAAATAAGCATGGATGAATTCTGTTAGCATGTTTATGATTTTTCGTTTTTCTTTTTTAACTTTGCATTGCTTCAATATTTTAAAGTTGTAACTATTTAATTATGGTAATACACTAGATGTTGGTAGGTATTATAGTCCAAATATAATAAAAATCTGTTGAATCACTTTTTCTTGAAAACACTCCACTGCGAAATTTAGATTGTAAGGTTTTTTTTTTCAAACACCTTCAACTTCCGACTTAAAGTAGTTTTTTGAGCGTTAGCTTAAATAATGGACTTCTGATTTTTGAGATAAAGAGTTACTCCTCTTTTGGCGCTTAACTGGAACTGCAAAATCTTTTATTTTGGAGCGTAAAAGTTCAGCATGTTGGCATAAATCAAAATTTAGACATCTTTATAGAACACATAATATAGCGGGAAGCAAAACCCTTTTAATTATATGAAAGCTCTGACATAAATAAATAAATAAAATTATTATTTTAAAAAATAATATGTAAAAAGTCAATGCAAAAAAAAAAGGTGCTAATAGTCCAACATTTTTTTTAACACACCCTCTCAATTTCTACATCAGCGACGTGGTGTAACTAACGATCCTAAATAATTAAAAAAAAATAACGATCTTAAATTCTCCGCGGCTCCATGCCTCTAATCACCTGAAATGTCTCACATTTACAAATCCCAAATTCAGTTCGAACCAATCATATTCATCCATGTCAACAGGCTGTCAGGGGGTAACAGAATTTTTGGTAAACCAAAAACACAGACATTAGCCCCCAAAATTTCCGTGCTATAATGAATCTAATATCTAAGTGACATATATAATAAAAATATTATTTTTCACTTAAAGGTCCATAAAGTTCAAAACTTGTGGGTCAGAAAATCAGCCCAACGCTGAGGTGGTACATACATCTTTATTAGTTAATATATTTAATACTCACTCACCTAAGTGACATCAAAATCATTTCATTTGGCTTTTTGACAGCAAAGATTTTTGCAGCACATTATTCGAAGCATTAAAATGACGTCCAAGATGATGAACGAGGCGGAGATAACGTTGTTTGGGACTGGTGATGATGAACTGAGAATGAAGGTGCAAGTCACTCAAGAAAAGGTTAAAAAGAACTCCTTTTAATTAACAAATAGTGACACATACATGTGTTTGTGTGTTTTATGAATTTTTTTAAGGTTCTTGTGAAGTTTCAGAAAGATCACATATGCCATTTTACAAAGTTCCCACTTGTTTGTTGATCTCAGTTGCCTCATCATTATAACTTGTATCATTAAAATGAAAACACTAGTCCTTTATGATTTGAAGCAAATCTGAAGTTTAGTTGTGTTTTGATTGGTTGTTTTGTTTGTTTTTCAGCTTTAAAATAAAAAATAATTGTGTAATTAGAAGTTCATATGAATTCTTTAGGCCCCTCCCCCAGAGAATCAACCTAAAACCTTTTTGTTGTTTTGAAAACCTGCACGAAACCCTCTTGTGGTTTGCTGATTGTCTAAAACTCCCTTGTGGTTTTATAAATTCTGCACACAATTCTATTTTTATGAAACCACAAAGGGGTTTTGTGCAAAGTTTATGAAATCACAAGAGGGTTTTTTGTAAGTTAAGAAATTTTATGCAGAGTTTATGAAATCACAAGGGTTTCTAGACAATTATCAAACTATAAGGGGGTTTCGTGCAGGTTTTTGAAACCAAAGGGGTTTTTATGCATTTTCCCCTGCCTCTAAAAGTATAGATCTTTTATTTTTCTTTTGGTGAAAAGGGAGGTTTGTCTCTCAAAAGTTCTGAATCCACTGGCCTATTTCCTAATATATACATTACAACTCCTAGATTATGTTCTTTTCAATTGGATATTTCTTTTTCTGAAGAGAATCAAACATGTGTCATGTAATTCTGGTGAATAATGATAGCAGATTTTGTTCTTACATGTAGTTACATTAAAAAAATTCATATTAAAAATATATTTTCTGATTGACCATTTCCTTTTTGAGTATGCATATGGAATATATAGAGAGTTGGAGAGATATATAACTCTAAAGTATGCGGCAATTCGTATGTCACTGTAAGATTTATGACATATCTATCTAATGTGTGCTGGATTCTTTATATTAGGATCAAACAATTTCCTTTTTGAAACCGTGCATTAACTAAAAAGGACTTGTCGGCTTTTGACCGATAGTTACATTATTACATGTGGTGTAAATGTAAAGGGCCTGAAGGCGGATCATCTACATATATGTATCTTATGTGTGGTGGGATCTTTTTTTTTTTTTTTTTTACATTTATTATAAGCGGCGTAAATGTAAAGCCGGATCATCTAGATATATGTGTATAATGTGTGTTGGGATTGTTCTTTTGCATTTATTACACGTGACCTAAATGTAAAGCTGGATCAGCTAAATATATGTAACTAATGTGAGATAGGATCTTGTTTTACATTCATTACACGTGGCGTAGACGTAAAGACGACTCATTGTTTGTGCAAAAGATTTAGAACTCTTCCCCTTGTTCCATTTATGCACTAATTTTGGTAATTATTTCTTTGTGCATTACTGGTAGAATAGGCTGGTATTAGAACATGTAGAATATTAAATTCTTTCTATAATGATAGTGGCTACAACTTATTGGACTTGTGATTCTTAAAATTTTAGAACCAAGAAGCAGGAGAAGTCTCTGAAACAAAGCCACAAAAGGACCAGAATCCAGGTGAGGCAAAGGAATCTCATAACACCATCGACGAAGATGGAGATGTTGCAATGAGTGAAAGTGACGCAATACATCCACAGCAGCAGAAGGCTCTAAAGAAGCCAGACGAGATCCTTCCTTGCCCCCGTTGTAATAGCATGAACACCAAGTTCTGCTACTACAACAACTATAACGTAAATCAGCCTCGCCACTTTTGTAGGGCTTGCAAGAGGTACTGGACTGCCGGGGGCACGCTGAGATACGTTCCTGTGGGGGGTGGTCGCCCCAAGGACAGGTTTCATCGTCTACTCATAATCTCGGAAGCCCTCCATACGTCCAACATTGATGCTTGTAGTGGATTTCAGAACGGGGCATTTAAAAGGAATGGGGCGGTCCTGCCTTTCGGTCCTAACTCCGAGTCCATGGCTTCGGTTTTAAATCCTTCAAGACAAAGAGTATCAGACTGGGTGAAAAGTGATTGCTTTAATAGAAGAACATTGGAGGACAAGGATGATGACGTTTTTCTCGGATCTTCGGCCACGACATCAAATTTGGTCGAGAATGGAGAGAAATACGGGCTCCAACATCGGACCTCACAAAATGTGAACGTCGTTCCCCGGCCTTATCTATGGAACCCTACTGTTCCTCTGCCATTCTTCCCTCGAGTTTGTGGCATGCCTAACGCATGGACCAACAACCCTTGGATCTCTTCTACTTTAAATCCAAACTCACCACTTGGGAAACATTCAAGAAGCGGTGAACCGATTCAACCAAAGAAGAATTCAGAAAGCTCGATCGTGGTTCCAAAACCATTGAGAATCAGCAATCCTGAGGAAGCTGCCAAGAGTTCTATATGGTCATCACTGGGGATCAAGTATGGAATCCAGAAGTAGGGATGGTCTTTTTAAGTCATTGCAGCCCAAAGTTGATGAGGAAAAAGAGACGGTGACTGCCCAGGACTCACAAGCATCGACTGCGAACCCTGCAGCGTTGTCTCGCTCTGTTAGTTTTCACGAGAGGGCATGAAGGCAGCACTGCGTTTTTAGCTCAATGTGACAATCTTTTAAACATTTTTCTGCTGCATATTGATTTTTTTCGTCAAAAACAGTACTTTCTCTTTGCTTTTTGCCATTGACAAGTGACAATACTTCTTTTTAGTACATTACTGATGGAAGGGGACATATATTTTTCCTTTTATTATTTTGTTCCAGTGTGCCCTCTGTATCGATTTCTAATGATTCAAAAAGTAGCGAGTAATTTTTTATTTTTTGGAACATGTATAGAGTAACAAACATGGAACTTTGGGATTTTGTGCAGTTGTTTAATGGCTAGTGGATCTCACACACTTGAGTTAATAATAGGCCATTTTGTTTGAACATTTGCTGAAGAATGCCAGAACAAGGCCAAGTAACTGCTCTTTTCAAAAGAGACTGAGTGTGGGATAGGTTTATATTATATTAACAATTAAGTTAACATGCGTAATTGATTACAAATGCGGACTTATTGTATATTTCTTCTCAAAATTATTTCTTAGTAATTTCATAATGGTCACTCAGGCTATTTGAATTTCGAGATAGTTTAAATACTGATTATATTGTTTGCTGCTTTAGCAATGGACCACATTTTGAGATTTCGTAATGCTGTTGTGCATATTGATGGAAAAGTTCAGTTGTGAGGCCTGATACTCAATGCTAGTAAAGATCAGAGATCATTTCTTGGGGAAGATCGTGCAGTGTTTATTAATATCTCCTCAAGTTATGAAAGCTCCTGGCAGAAAACCAAAGAAAGGCCGCGACGATTAAAATTATTCTCGAAGGGTCTTTCGAGCATTTATTCTCGACTTCAGGCTCATTGTGGAGAGATCTTAAAGGATTAGTGATTCTCGCTCACACTAAATTTATTCCATGTTTTGACCTTGTTATGGCCGAAACCCGCGCAGTCTTGGAAGCTACGATTTTTCGGCAATGAATTCTAAGGGGCTAGTGTAATTTTGTGTTCGGATAGTCTTGAAGCAATAACTAGATTGTCTTTTGCACTTAATTGGAACTCGAAATCTTTTATTCTGGAGATGCGCAAATATTGAGCTTGGTGACCTAAATGGAAATTTAGACATCTTTCTAGATGAAACAATGTGGTGACTCATAATTTGAGCTCTTCTGCTAGGAACTGTGGTTGACCTGGCATTATTCCTTGTTTTCAACTTCGTGTAAATATCTTTTGCGTTGGAGGATTTCCGTTAGTGGGCCCTTTTTGTTAATATATGAAAGCTTTGATTCATATTAAGAAAACCATTACTTTATCTGAGATGAATAAAATGGACTTGTTCCATTTTAGGAAAGTTTTCAAAATCTAGTTATCTAATAAACTTAAAAGTTAATACTAATGAGCATGGAGTCTTCATCCTGTAACAAATAATCTTATAGATTTGATTTATGAGTTTTTCTTTCTTAATGATCCGCATTCTTTTATATCATTTTGATAAGTGTAATTTAATTAATAATTTCAAATTGAGTTTTTCACATAGATACCTATAAAAATTAGTTTATTTTTATAAAATTTTAATAATATGAACTTCTAGTGTAGCTAAAGTATCAAAGTTATATTACCGTAAATTTGACTATAGCAATCTACCAAAATAAATAAGCATGGATGAATTCTGTTAGCATGTTTATGATTTTTCGTTTTTCTTTTTTAACTTTGCATTGCTTCAATATTTTAAAGTTGTAACTATTTAATTATGGTAATACACTAGATGTTGGTAGGTATTATAGTCCAAATATAATAAAAATCTGTTGAATCACTTTTTCTTGAAAACACTCCACTGCGAAATTTAGATTGTAAGGTTTTTTTTTTCAAACACCTTCAACTTCCGACTTAAAGTAGTTTTTTGAGCGTTAGCTTAAATAATGGACTTCTGATTTTTGAGATAAAGAGTTACTCCTCTTTTGGCGCTTAACTGGAACTGCAAAATCTTTTATTTTGGAGCGTAAAAGTTCAGCATGTTGGCATAAATCAAAATTTAGACATCTTTATAGAACACATAATATAGCGGGAAGCAAAACCCTTTTAATTATATGAAAGCTCTGACATAAATAAATAAATAAAATTATTATTTTAAAAAATAATATGTAAAAAGTCAATGCAAAAAAAAAGGTGCTAATAGTCCAACATTTTTTTTAACACACCCTCTCAATTTCTACATCAGCGACGTGGTGTAACTAACGATCCTAAATAATTAAAAAAAAATAACGATCTTAAATTCTCCGCGGCTCCATGCCTCTAATCACCTGAAATGTCTCACATTTACAAATCCCAAATTCAGTTCGAACCAATCATATTCATCCATGTCAACAGGCTGTCAGGGGTAACAGAATTTTTGGTAAACCAAAAACACAGACATTAGCCCCCAAAATTTCCGTGCTATAATGAATCTAATATCTAAGTGACATATATAATAAAAATATTATTTTTCACTTAAAGGTCCATAAAGTTCAAAACTTGTGGGTCAGAAAATCAGCCCAACGCTGAGGTGGTACATACATCTTTATTAGTTAATATATTTAATACTCACTCACCTAAGTGACATCAAAATCATTTCATTTGGCTTTTTGACAGCAAAGATTTTTGCAGCACATTATTCGAAGCATTAAAATGACGTCCAAGATGATGAACGAGGCGGAGATAACGTTGTTTGGGACTGGTGATGATGAACTGAGAATGAAGGTGCAAGTCACTCAAGAAAAGGTTAAAAAGAACTCCTTTTAATTAACAAATAGTGACACATACATGTGTTTGTGTGTTTTATGAATTTTTTTAAGGTTCTTGTGAAGTTTCAGAAAGATCACATATGCCATTTTACAAAGTTCCCACTTGTTTGTTGATCTCAGTTGCCTCATCATTATAACTTGTATCATTAAAATGAAAACACTAGTCCTTTATGATTTGAAGCAAATCTGAAGTTTAGTTGTGTTTTGATTGGTTGTTTTGTTTGTTTTTCAGCTTTAAAATAAAAAATAATTGTGTAATTAGAAGTTCATATGAATTCTTTAGGCCCCTCCCCCAGAGAATCAACCTAAAACCTTTTTGTTGTTTTGAAAACCTGCACGAAACCCTCTTGTGGTTTGCTGATTGTCTAAAACTCCCTTGTGGTTTTATAAATTCTGCACACAATTCTATTTTTATGAAACCACAAAGGGGTTTTGTGCAAAGTTTATGAAATCACAAGAGGGTTTTTTGTAAGTTAAGAAATTTTATGCAGAGTTTATGAAATCACAAGGGTTTCTAGACAATTATCAAACTATAAGGGGGTTTCGTGCAGGTTTTTGAAACCAAAGGGGTTTTTATGCATTTTCCCCTGCCTCTAAAAGTATAGATCTTTTATTTTTCTTTTGGTGAAAAGGGAGGTTTGTCTCTCAAAAGTTCTGAATCCACTGGCCTATTTCCTAATATATACATTACAACTCCTAGATTATGTTCTTTTCAATTGGATATTTCTTTTTCTGAAGAGAATCAAACATGTGTCATGTAATTCTGGTGAATAATGATAGCAGATTTTGTTCTTACATGTAGTTACATTAAAAAAATTCATATTAAAAATATATTTTCTGATTGACCATTTCCTTTTTGAGTATGCATATGGAATATATAGAGAGTTGGAGAGATATATAACTCTAAAGTATGCGGCAATTCGTATGTCACTGTAAGATTTATGACATATCTATCTAATGTGTGCTGGATTCTTTATATTAGGATCAAACAATTTCCTTTTTGAAACCGTGCATTAACTAAAAAGGACTTGTCGGCTTTTGACCGATAGTTACATTATTACATGTGGTGTAAATGTAAAGGGCCTGAAGGCGGATCATCTACATATATGTATCTTATGTGTGGTGGGATCTTTTTTTTTTTTTTTTTTACATTTATTATAAGCGGCGTAAATGTAAAGCCGGATCATCTAGATATATGTGTATAATGTGTGTTGGGATTGTTCTTTTGCATTTATTACACGTGACCTAAATGTAAAGCTGGATCAGCTAAATATATGTAACTAATGTGAGATAGGATCTTGTTTTACATTCATTACACGTGGCGTAGACGTAAAGACGACTCATTGTTTGTGCAAAAGATTTAGAACTCTTCCCCTTGTTCCATTTATGCACTAATTTTGGTAATTATTTCTTTGTGCATTACTGGTAGAATAGGCTGGTATTAGAACATGTAGAATATTAAATTCTTTCTATAATGATAGTGGCTACAACTTATTGGACTTGTGATTCTTAAAATTTTAGAACCAAGAAGCAGGAGAAGTCTCTGAAACAAAGCCACAAAAGGACCAGAATCCAGGTGAGGCAAAGGAATCTCATAACACCATCGACGAAGATGGAGATGTTGCAATGAGTGAAAGTGACGCAATACATCCACAGCAGCAGAAGGCTCTAAAGAAGCCAGACGAGATCCTTCCTTGCCCCCGTTGTAATAGCATGAACACCAAGTTCTGCTACTACAACAACTATAACGTAAATCAGCCTCGCCACTTTTGTAGGGCTTGCAAGAGGTACTGGACTTCCGGGGGCACACTGAGATACGTTCCTGTGGGGGGTGGTCGCCCAAAGGACAGGAATCGCCGTCTACTCATAATCTCGGAAGCCCTCCGTACGGCCAACATTGATGCTCGTAGTGGATTTCAGAACGGGGCATTTAAAACGCATGGGGCGGTCCTGCCTTTCGGTCCTAACTCCGAGTCCATGGCTTCGGTTTTAAATCCTTCAAGACAAAGAGTATCAGATTGGGTGAAAAGTGATTGCTTTAATAGAAGAACATTGGAGGATAAGGATGATGACGTTTTTCTCGGATCTTCGGCCACGACATCAAATTTGGTCGAGAATGGAGAGAAATACGGGCTCCAACATCCGACCTCACAAAATAAGAACGTCGTTCCCCAGCCTTATCTATGGAACCCTACTGTTCCTCTACCATTCTTCCCTCCAGTTTGTGGCATGCCTAACGCATGGACCAACAACCCTTGGATCTCTTGTACTTCAAATCCAAACTCACCACTTGGGAAACATTCAAGAAGCGGTGAACCGATTCAACCAAAGAAGAATTCAGAAAGCTCGATCGTGGTTCCAAAAGCATTGAGAATCAGCAATCCTGAGGAAGCTGCCAAGAGTTCTATATGGTCTTCACTGGGGATCAAGTATGAATCCAGAAGTAGGGATGGTCTTTTTAAGTCAATGCAGCCCAAAGTTGATGATGAAAATGAGACGGCGACTGCCCCGGCCTCACAAGCATTGACTGCGAACCCTGCGTTTACAATGTGACAATCTTTTAAACATTTTTCTGCTGCATATTGAGTTTTTTCGTCAAACACAGTACAAACTACAGTCACAGTTTTTACCTTTCTCTTTTCTTTTTGCCATTGACAAGTTAAAGTACTTTTTTTAGAATATTACTGATGGAAGAGGACATATATTTTTCCTTTTATTATTTTGTACCAGTGTGCCCACGGTATTGGTTTCTAATGCTTCAAAAAGTACCTAGTAGTTTTGGATTGTCGAACATGAATAGAGTAGCAAACATGGAACTTTGGGATTTAATGCAGTTTAATGGCTAGTGGATCTCACACACTTGAGTTACTTTAATAGGCCATTTCGTATGAACATTTGCTGAAGAATGCCAGAACAAGGCCAAGTAACTGCTCTTTTCTAAAGAGGCCGAGTGGGGGATAGATTTACATCATATCAACAATTACGTGAACGCCTTATTGACTACAAATGCAGACTTCTAGTATATTTCTTCTCAAAATTATTTCTTGGTAAGTTAAAGATGGTCACTCAGACTATTTGAATTTCGAGGTCGTTTAAATACTGGTTGGCTTTCTTCGATTATTTTCTGCAGATGTGACGAAATGAAGTCAGAATTAATCTGATGAAATGGAGCTTATATTGTTTACTGCTTTAGCAATGGATAACAGAGATTTGGTAATGCTGTTGTGCATATTGATGGAAAAGTTCAGTTGTGAGGCCTGATGCTCAATGCTAGTAAAGATGTCAGAGATCATTTCTTGGGGAAGATCGCGCGGTGTTTATCAGTATCTCCTCAAGTTAGGAAAGCTCCTGGCGGAAAACAAAGAAAGGCCGCGATTAAAATTTTATCAGTATCTCCTCAAGTTAGGAAAGCTCCTGGCGGAAAACAAAGAAAGGCCGCGATTAAAATTATTTTTGAAGGGTCTTTCGAGCATTCATTCTCGACTTCAGGCTCATTGTGGAGAGATCTTAAAGGATTAGTGATTCTCGCACACACTACATTTTTTCCATGTTTTGACCTTGTTATGGCCGAAGCCCGAGCAGTCTTGGAAGCTACGATTTTTCTTTAATGAATTCAAACGGGATAGTGTAACTTTTGAGTTCGGATAGTCTTGAAGTGATAACCAGATTGTCTTTTGCGCTTAATTGGAACTCAAAATCTTTTATTTTGGAGATGCGTAAATATTGAGCTTGGTGACCTAAATGGAAATTTAAACATCTTTGTAGATGAAACAATGTGGTGACTCATAATTTGGTCCATTGTTGACCTGGCATTATTCCTTGTTTTGAACTTCGTGTAAATATCTTTTGCATTGGAGGATTTTCGTTGGTGGGCCCCTTTTGTTAAATATGAAAGCTTTGATTCATATTAAAAAAAAAAAAACCATTACTTTATCTTAGATGAATAAATGGGCTTGTTCCATTTTAGGGAAGTTTTTAAATTCTAGTTAGTAGCCGTTATTAACTGACTTCTATTCTTACTAAGTTTGAGTTCAGGTAAGTAGTTTTTGGTGCACATGCATCGCATCTTAACTCAGTATAAATCGGACGTATAGCTGTTTAATTCATTCATCAAATTCTAATCTGAATTGGTGAGATTCTTCAATCGTACCTCTCTTCGAACGTTCATCTTAATTCTTCAATCAATTGCACATTCGTTTCTTTTCATTCGAGCTCAATTCTATTTCAATCCAATTCAATTGTTCATTATAGCACCTATCAACAATTTTTTTGCGTTTTTCACGATCGCTATACATCTGAATCTCTAATTTGAATTCGAAAAGTAATTTCTTCAATTTCAGTTTGCAATCTCTAAAAATGAATCATGCTGCTTCGACTAGAATGTTGCAGAAAACTTATAGTACGCAATGGATCATACTTGGCATGGTGTAGTCAGATCTTGTTGATTAGTCATTTGGGCAGCCTTTCCAAAATTTATTCCATGCTCTTGTAAGAGTCCAGATACAAAGCCAGGTTGGTGTTATACTCAGGGAGACTCAACTATTTTGATACATTTTCTCTAATAGCCGAGTTAACCACTATTAGTATCATTCTAGCTTTTAGTAGTGTCCAATAATTACACCTTAAACAACTTATGATAATAATGCTTTTCTTACACGGTGACCTTAATGAAAAGATTTATATGAAACCACCCTAGTTACAACACTCCCAATGACACTAAAGTATGTCTTTAAATAATAGTTTTAATAGTTTAAAGCAAGCTTCTAAAAAATGGTTTAACAAGCTTACCTCATGTCTTTTGATGTGCGGTTACACTTAAATAGTGTGAGATTAGTCATTCTTTATCGAAATTAATGGGACTAAGTTTACAGCTTCTTGTATTAAGCAGATGACATTATCTTAACAAGTAATGATCTTCAAGAAATTCAAGAGATAAAGTTGCAATTAGACAACAAGTTCACTATAAAAGATCTTGAAAACCTTAAATAATTCTTAGACAATGAAGTATGCAAGCCCAACAATGTTCCAATGGATTCTAAGGCCAAACCGACTAAACTGACACAGAGTTCCTTGAAAATGCTACCACCTATAGAACTTGTAAAAAGGTTGTTGTATTTCACTATTACTCGACCAAATCTCAATTTCAGCATCCACGGTCTCACATAGTTTATGTCCAAGCCTACTCAGGATCATCTTACAGCTGCAAACAAAGTGTTAAGATACATTAAAGTGAGGGGCAATGGAGTGTCTACTGTGCTCACTCAGATCTATAGGTCAATTCCTTTTGAGATAATGACTGCACAACTTGCCTTGAAACTAGAGTATCATTGGTTCAGCTGTTAATGTAGGAGACTCCGTGATGTCTTTGAAAGAGTAGAAACAACCAACAGTTAGTAGGTCATCTACTAAGGCTGAATATAGAGCAATAGCCTTGACCACATGTGAAGTTCTATGGCCAATCCAGTTACTTAATGATCCTCATATCAAGCAAACCAAACCTCATTTGATCTTCACAGACAACAAGACTGCAACATGTATTGCCAATGATCCCGTTCACCATAAATACACGAAGCATATTCTAATAGATTGTTATTTCGTGCGCATGAGAATGTCCACCAAGGAATCATCGGAATCAGGCATTAGCAATGAGCACCAAGTGACATATATGCTCATCAAACCTCTGTCGCTACAACCTTTTACCTCCAAAATGTCTAAGATGGGCCTTCAAGATATTGATGCACATGTGAGGGGGGGGGGGGGGGGGGGGGGGGGGGGGAGTCTTGGATGAATAAATGGACCTAATTATATTTTACGAAAGTTTTCAAATTCTAGTTAGTAGCTAGCCATTATTTACCGACTTCCATTCTAAGTAAGTTTGAGTTCAAGTTAGTAGTTTTTGACGCACTTGCAGCGCATCTTAGCTTTAGCATAAATAGGACATTTAGTTGTTTAATTCATTCATCAATTCGTAATCTGAATTGAGGAGATTCTTCATTTTTTCCTCTTCTCGAATGTTCATCTTCTTCAACCGATCAACGCACATTCGTTTCTTTTACTCGATCCAATTCAATCGTTCATTATTTTAAAACCTAAAATGTAAAAACTTAAAGATAGCAATAAAATAAAATAAAAATAAAGAAAAATATCAGTGTAGCTACAGTCCAACAGTACACTTTCCAGAACATTCAAAAGACAATTTGAAGCAAAGAAAAAGAACCCCTAAAAATATCACAGCCGTAAGTTTGAGATACGAGTCTCCAAATGATTGATGAACTAAAATTCTCTTGCCTCTAATCACCTGAAACGTCTCACAACACCGTACGAATCCCAAATCCAGTTCCAACCAACCACATCCCTCCACGTCGACAGACAGTTAGGGGGTAACAGAATTTTCGGTACACCCAAAACCAGAGTTTCCGTGCTACAACGAATCTAATATCTAAGCCAGATATATATAACAAAATATTATATTTCCACTTAAAGGTCCACAATAATTAAAACTTGTGGCTCAAAAATCAGCCCAACGCTGAGGTGGCACACACATCTTTAATTAGTTAATATATTTAATACTCACCCCGCCTAAGTGACATCAAAATCATTTTCTTTTTTGACAGCAAAGATTTTTGCAGCACATCAGTTGAAGATGATGAACGAGCCGGAGATAACGTTGTTCGGGACAAAGATCGTGTTCTCCGATGAAAGTGAATCGTTAGATGTAAGTAGAGAAGAAGAGGCTGATGATGGTGAATTAACAATGAAGCTGCAAATCACTCAAGAAGAGGTAACAAAAGAAAAAAAATATCACTTTTTTTTTAAGGTTTCACACACAACAAGTGTGTAAATTTGTGGTTTTTAAGGTTTTTGTGAAGTTTAAGGAAGATCCCATATGCCAAAAACACTGGAAGATGGATCCATGTGTTCGTTTTACAGAGTTCACACTTGTTTGTTCGATTTCAGTTGCCTCATCATAACTTGTATCATCAAAATGAAAAGACTAGTCCTTTCAGATTTGGAAGCAAATCTGAAGCATAATTGCCTTTCGGTTAGTTTGTTCTTTGGTCTTAAAATCCAATAAAAAATGTTTAATTTTGAGTAAATATGACTTCTTCAGGCCCCTGCCTCTGAAAGTATAGATCTTTTTATTCTATTATGGTGAAAAGAGATGTTTGTTTCTCGAATGTTCTGTTCAATTGGATATTTCCTTCTCTGAAGAGAATCAAACATGTGACATGCAATTCTGGTGAATGATGATAGCGGATTTTGTTCTTACATGTAACTATAACTAAAAATAGAATCTTGATTGACATTTTCCTTTTTTAGTATGAAAAATATAGGAAATTGGAGAAAGTTGTAGCTCTATAGACTTTCTCTTCTGTCCAGGTCTTCTTATGTGTGTAGGATTCTTTACCTTAGGATTGAAGAATCTTTTTGAAGTCGTGCATTAACTCATAATGGCTTGTGGCTTTCGATTGGTAATTACATTATTACACTTGGCGTAAATGTAAAGGCCGCTCATCGTATGGTGGAATCTTTTTCTGCATTTATTATATGTGGCGTTAATGTAAAACTGGATCATCTCGATATATGTATCTAACGCGTGGTGAGATCTTTTTTTAACATTTATTACACCTGGCGTAAATGTAAAGCCGGATCATCTGGATATATACATTTAATCTGTGGCGGGATCTTTTTCTTAAATTTATTACATGTGGCGTAGACGTAAAGGCGGCTCATTGTTTGTGTAAGAGATTTGAAATGCTTTCCCTAGTTCGGTTTATGCACTAATTTTGGTAATTATTTCTTGGTGCATTACTGATAAAATAGATTGGTATAATAACATATAGGATAATAAATTCTTTCTATAATGATAGTGGCTTCAACTTATGGGACTTTTTATTCTTAAAATTTTAGGAACAAGAAGCAGAAGAAATCTCTGAAACAAAGCCACAAGAGGGCCTAACTCCAGGTGAGGCAGATGAATCACAGAACACTGCCAATGCTAAACCAGAGGAATCACATAACACCATCGACGAAGAAGAAGATGTTGCCATGACAGAAGGCGATCCAACAAATCCACAACAGCAGAAGGCTCTAAAGAAGCCAGACAAGATCCTCTCATGCCCGCGTTGTAAAAGCATGGACACCAAGTTCTGCTACTACAACAACTACAATGTAAATCAGCCTCGTCACTTTTGTAAAGCTTGTCAGAGGTACTGGACGGCCGGGGGCACGATGAGAAATGTTCCTGTGGGGGCTGGTCGCCGCAAGAGCAAGAATTGCCGTCAACTTACAATCTCTGAAGTCCTCCATGAGGACAACATTGATGCTCGTAATGGATTTGAGCACGGGGTATTTAAAACAAATGGCACGGTCCTGTCTTTCGGCCCTAACTCCGAGTCCATGGCTTCGGTTTTAAATCCTTCAGGGCAAAAATTATCGAACTGGGTTAGAAATGGTTGCTTTGATAGAAGAAATGGGGAGAATAAGGATGACGTCTCTCTCGGATATTCAACCACAGCATCAAATTTGGTGGAAAATGGAGGAAGAAACGGGCTCCAACATCCGACGTTTCAAAATATGAACGTTGTTCCCTGGCCTTATCCATGGAACCCAGCTGTTCCTATGCCTGCCGTTTTCCCGGGTCCTGGTTATCCAATGCCATTCTTCCCTGCACTTTGTGGCATGCCTAATGCATGGACCAACAGCCCCTGGCTCTCTCCTACTTCAAGTCCAAACTCACCACTTGGAAAACACTCAAGAAGCGGAGAATTGATTAATGCAAAGAAGAACTCAGAAAGCTCAATTGTGGTTCCAAAAACATTGAGAATCGACGATCCTGAGGAAGCTGCCAAGAGTTCGATATGGTCAACGCTGGGAATCAAGTATGATTCAAGAAGTAGGGGTGGTCTGTTTAAGTCATTGCAGCCTAAAGTTGATGAGAAAAAAGCGACGGTGACTGCCCCAGCCTCACCAGCATTGACGGCGAACCCTGCAGCGTTGTCTCGGTCCGTTAGTTTTCGGGAGAGAGCATGAAGGCAGCACTGTGTTTAAGCTCAATGTGACAGTCTTTTGAACATTTTTAGGCTGCATATTGTTTTTTCGTCAAAACACAGTCCAAACTACAATCACAGTTTTACCTTGCTCTTTGCTTTTACCATTGACAAGTGTTGTTTTATTGTAAATACTTTTTGTAGTGAATTTCTGATGGAATGGGATTTTTTGTTCCCCATTGTGCCTCTATGTGGAAATCATTGATTTCTAATATTTCAAAAGGTACAAAGTAATATGGATTTTTACGAACATGCATAGAGTAATATAAACATAGATGGAACTTTGGGATTTAGTGCAGTTTTTAATTGGCTAGTGGATTTCACACACTTGAATTATTTTAATAGGCCATCTCGTATGAACAATTGCTCAAGAGTTCCACAACAAAGCCAAGTAACTGTCCTTTTCAAAACCAAACAATTGTTGAAGAGGTGGAATTATCCAAAAGCCGTGTGGGGTATAGATTTACATTTTGTCAAAAATTATATGAACATGCCCACAGAGGCGAACTAATTGGTTGAATTGATGGAGTTCATTTCCGCTCGTCTCGACCATGGTTCAAAGTCTCTAAACGTTTTCTCGAGTATCAAAATATTTATGTTTCCGATTATGTAGAATTGAAACATAAAAGTATTTATCTGTTGTAATTTACGAGAACACTTTTTACGAATGTTTCGAAATAAATTGAAAAGATTTCGAGACATCGCGATTTATTTTTTAATATTTAGCGACCAAAACATGCGCTAGAAACAAAACTTTGATCCATGGTCTCGAGAAGCAATTTCTTTTCTAATTTGTACCACAATCAAGAAGGGAAATTTGTTCTTTGTTTTTAAACTAAATTCTTGGTAATTTATATTGGCCAATGTTTAATATTTGTCGAAATTATTAAATGGAAACCAATTTGATAAGAGAATGATTAATTAGAGTCATGTAGAATATCATATGGTGCACAACAATAATATATTAAAGAATATTTGTAGGAAAATAATATAAAAGGAAGATATGCTTATCCAATTAGTCAAAAATACTACTTTTAGATATGCCACCAAAACATGATTTATTTTACTACTTTTGACGAGTCAAATTATAGGTGTATTGTATTAGGGTCACAATTTAATTAAATTTTACGTAAACTACCTATAATACTCTTAAAAGAATTGTTGTTTGCAACCCGTGGTCAAGTCGATTTTCCAGCCGAATGGCGACTGTTGCGAATAATATACAATACTACAGACTCCACGATCTATCATCGTACTAATATTATTAATTATATTATGATACTAGCTAGCATGTGCACTATCTCGAATGCTTTTTGCGACCATATATTTAAGAATTAACAACTATAAAATAAATAGGAATCTTTTTTTCCTCAAAGCTGGTGATGAGATTGAGACAAGAAGAAGGAAGCATTTGGCACATAGCATAATAGTGAAATAAATTAAAAGGTCCCTTTTATTGACTTTTTGGAGAAAGATCAAAATATGTGAACCTGATTGATCAACAACACAGATATTTTCATGTATCGAGCAAATGCAAACCACATCTTATGAATAAAGATTAGTTGTCATGGGGTCCTTCATAAACCATATACACAAACTGACATCAATGCTTTTTGGCCCTTTTCAATTTGCTTTTCCTTCTTTCATTTTTTCCTTTTTGCCCTTTCTTTTTTTTAGACGCATTACGATTTTTTTCTCTTTATCACACGTGCCAAGTATCATTTTCATTTGTTAGGTAACAACTAATTCGGTTCAAGGTTGTTCAGAGCACAAAAATACACCATATATCAAAAATAATTAAAGTGAACTACAATAATAGAAGTTAAGACGTGGGCCGGCTGGTATTCGACCTTTTTTGGTTCACTGTGGCGTCTTTTAAGTAAAATAATTTAAAACTTAAGATTATTTTCTAAACAACTTCGATTTATAAATTGAATTACGTACTATCGAACCTAAGTTAACTTATAAATTTCTGCTTTAGAAGCAGAAAACAAAGTTGAATAAGACTTCTCAATTAGTCGTCCCATATCTTCAAAAGGTTCCATTGACAAAATCAGGAGTCAAACTAAAATTTTATTATTTTCATATTTTAATCAAAGAGCAGATAACCATTTCATAATTTCTAAAATATCTGAATGCACTGCGAGTTTCCAAACAATAGAGAATCAGTGTCATAATTAACGAAAAACAAAAGAGGGAAAGTGACATCACCAAAATCTAGCCATTGCCATGGAAAAAATATCCGGATACGAAACCTTACTCATGTTATGTGGATCAAATAATTTAACGTACTTAGCGATTACTTTAGTTTTAGGGTCAATTGTGTTTTGCCCCTTGACGTTTGGGGTGTTCAGCAAAGTGCTTCCTAATGTTTCATAAAGAGCACTTTGCCCCCGTTAGTAAAAATATATGATTTACTCCTTGATGTCTAATCTAATTGATAAAAAGATAATCACGTGGCATAAACGAACGGTAGATCAATGCTTGGGAAGCAACTTACAAACATTAGGGGGCAAAATACTCTTTTCAAAACGTTAGGAGACACTTCGCAAAACCCCCAAACAATAGTGGTGATCGCAATTGACCCTAATTTTTATTTTCATTTTTTTCATGAAAGTGCGAGGATTCTTTTCTGGCCATTGAATATGGATTACTATCAATCGCGTGCGTTGCAGAAAAGAAAATACAAGGCCGAATCAATCTCTTGAACTTTTGCAACACCTCCAAGACAAAATGTATTTTTTTTTTTTTGGTAATTATCCAAGACAAAATGTATGACATAATAAAATAAGATTGTTAAGATACTTGACTTTTTAGTAACTGTCATCATGTGACAAATATGTGTGAAGGAGGATTTGGTCTTTAGACCAACCACTAAGGAATTATTTCATGCAATTAATGTATGATAACTTGATACATACAAATCGATTTTTATTGCCTGATTAAGTTATGAAGGGGTTAGAGAAATTAATTCAAAAATATATTTTGATTTGAACTATTAGTTGCACCGCATCATCAATACACTGTATAGCATCATCTATCCAACGATTGCATAAGGTAATTTTAGTTAGCCTAACTTATCCACAAAGTAAAAGTAAACAAAATAATTAGTTATATATTATATTGTACAAAAGTCAATCACCCACTCACATTTTTTTTCCATGTCACCACTTTCGATCCCATGTTTAGTGCTTTTCAGGTCATTCATCCAGTAGTGGAAGTAAAAGATAATCATAACTAAATTACATAAAAAGTCACACATTAGTGCATCTTTGTCAAACTATTGACGTTGACCACATCTATATACTATTCAACGAAATTGACCATATGTAAGAGGGGGGTGTCGTACCCCGGCTTTATCTAACTACCGAAAAATAAATATTTACAGAATACATTTTATAACAAACATTCATTAGAAAACATCACAACTACTTTCTATAATTTAACATGACTCTAACCTATAACTTATAAGTCTGAGTTTCTGACTAAAGCTCAGCGTTTCCGAACCGAGTGAACTTGTCCAAAAGTAGAGATTTACCCTGCAACTTCAAACAGTTAATATTAGTAGGCAGTGTTCTAGAATTTTCAAATTATGCGAAACGAAAGTAAAATTTATCATGCAAAAATATCATCATCGGGTGTAGCAAAGTACAGAGATCACCATATAAAATCGAATCACATTCTCTTCTTGATTGCATTTTTTGTTTCAGTTCACTCAACTCTTATTAGTAAATATTTTCAAACCCACAGTTATTTCCTGTTGCTATGAAGACATCAATTCGTCACAATGATACAAACGTCCTCTTCGGAGAAGTACTATAATGGATATTGAAGGATAGGGAAGTACACAAACAATGAATTGCCAAGAAGTGAAATTTAAATCACTCAGGATAATATAACATATAGGCTTTTGGAATAGCGTGAATAAATGTACCTACTGTCTGAATCAGAGAAAACAATAGTCCTTCAATATCTGTCTTGCTAAATCAAACGCCCCGCTATTCTTGTAGATTAAATGCAAATTGAATGCTGCTTCTCTTCTAATGTCGCAGTGTCCCACTTTTGTGTTCTCTTCGATAAGAGAGTCATTGATATGAATATCGAGTACCTTTTGGTAATAGGTTGCAGCCAGTGTAACTAGTCCAACCTGATGATATGCCCTGGCTAAGTTATATAGGGCCTCCTGTAAAAGTTCCAATGAGTTTGATTTAAACTGTGCAATGAACGGAATAACAGTGACGAACATAAATATAATGCCTTGGGGAATGCACTGAAAACAAGATTGGCAATTTAAGGCACAAAGAAGGATGGAAACCTCATGGCAACTTGTATATCATTCTAAAATCTGGGGCTGAAGAAAGTTAAAAGATGAACTTAGGCAAGATTTGCCATAACAAGACACCTCCACAAGATATATGCATAGCTGATAGCCTACAATATAGATTCGACAAATATGGATGTCCCAACAAATCTAATACAAGACTGAAACCTTCTTTGAACCACCAAGGACATGATTACAGTAAATTCACAGAGGAGTATAGTACTGAATGTTGCAGTGGGTTTCTCCAGAGATGACAAATTATAAGGATATATAGTGCCCAATCGAATGTCGAGGTCCACCCTCAATGACTCCTCGACTAGAATCTGGTTATGGAAACAAAAAGAATGTAAAAGAATATTCTTGATATAGCTATTTTATAAGGCCTAGCAAAATCCTCATTGCCTGAGCTAGGGATTCACCTAAGTGATACTTTGCTTAACCTAATGAACTATTACTCTCCCACAAAAGAAGCCACACCACCTAGAAACTAACCAAAATACCTCATATGCTTTAGAAAAGAATAACTAACTTGCAACAAAATTCAAAAGATCAACAAAATTGTTTCAACATTCTACATATACTAGATCCACCGATTTTTTAGAGCAATCTAAGAACTTTAAGAGGTGAATCTATGCTTTCTGGTTTCACAAGTACTTTCTCAGTTTAACAATTGCAAGATCTCTATAGTTGAAATCCATTCCCTAAACAAGGGCGTGATTGAAATTTCGATGCCTAGTGCTTATGTCATCACGTTGCGAAATGAAGTCAATTATTTGTGAGCTTGAAAATTCAACAAAAAGAGATGAAAAGGCACCTGACTGTTTCCACAAATCCGCATGTTATTGTACAAAAATGATAACCCCTGAACAACAGCCTGGTGCTTATTTTGAAGTCTCAATCCAAGCGCCAAGTTAATTAAAGCAGTTCCTGGAAGAAAAAGGTAAAATATTTATATTTCCATATATACTTCAATAGATATACCAACAAGGGGAAGACACAATACCAACGGATAGATTAATCAAAGCAGAGTTTGGCATCAACTTGTAAGCTTCTAAATATTTTCTAGCAGCGGCTTGATGCTTCTCCTTCTTGGATGACAGATGTCCTGAAATGACCAGTGCCGGCACACAATCCTTGTGTTTGTCTAGCATGGCCCGTATAAACTTTTTGTAGTCTTTGCATTGATCAGACTTCCTGTAAGATTTTCACGTGTATAAAAGACGAGCAAGCTTGCTAGTAAACACAGTAAGTTATATTGGAATAATTACATATACAATAAATGGGACCTTTGTGAAAGATATCTTAGAACTATGATCATCTGTCATCTTAAAATTACAGACTGGTAAAATAACAGATATTTGATCATTCACAAAGTTGTTAAGAACACAAGGGCTCACTAAGACACAAAGGTGTCCAGCGGAAGCTGAACACTATCAAAATAAAGCGCATAAACGCAGATTTTGGACTTCCATAGCAGATTCTGAATTAATCGCTAAATTTTCATATCGGAACAATTACTTTAGCTACATAAAATTTGTACTTGATCCAATAAAAAGCAAATTGTGCATATTTCACAAACTTCTGGTATATTACTACTCATTTCAATGTTTTAGAGAAAAAAACAAAAGAAAAATAGAGACAAAGGGGAGGGGCTAGCTGCATAAAAAAGCGATTTAAAAAGAAAGCAATAGAAGAAAGTACTAGAAATAAAAAAATAAAAATAAATAAATTAAGTAAAAAGAAGAAAAATGTAGCAGCCAAGTTAAGGACTATCCTGCATGAGTTGAGATAGTACCTAGATACTCACTATAAACAAGCTTCCCCATTCCTTAATATGCCTTGTAAGAGGTACAAAAGAATGGGGTTTCGATTTGTACATGGTAACAAATCCCAATAACTACCTAAGAATGAATTTCTGACGCACCCATTAGATAAGACCAAAGTAAACCCAGCTACAAATGAAGGGCATACCAAGAGTTGTCCCACATTGCATAGTATCTAGGCCACTCTATATAAACAAGGTTGCTCTCGGCACGTGAAAGAAAAGGCTTTTGAGAGGAAGAAAAAGGAGCTTTAATTTCTACAATCATGTACAACGATGAGACGATGTGAACAAACTGAAGACACAGAAAAGAATCTGAGATGTTACCTCTAGACCCTACTTAAGGCGGAAGGATAGTGCTTTCTAAAAGATATGGTCATCTAACGACATTGCACAAATATATGACTAATAGGCAACTCATTCGTTATTGTTTCATATTCACATTGATAATATGATAAAAACAAAAGAAGCTGGTTATTTGAGTCTTCCATTGAAACTAAATTCATTCCAACAACTACAACTAATAATACCCATTGAGTTCCTTCGAAAATTATTCACTAGATTTAACAATTGAAGACATGTTTTCCGATTTCCGTAGGATTTGGCCGCTTACTTCACGCCATAAAAACAATCATGAAATATGGTCGTCGATAATGCAGGAAACAAAAAAGACATAATCATGAGTACGTACCTATTAATTAATTTGTACAAAGAATTCCATGCCGTGAAGCTGTAAGGATTCTTTTCAACAACGCGCCGAATGCAGCTCCATCCACTTATAGGATCTTCATATGCTATTTCTGATTGATACAGGAAAGTAGCAAAGTTTGTCAGAACAAGGAGAATTGCCTCCCCAAATCAACCTCCCCATGGCAAAAATCCATAAATCAAACTTGATTTATGAATCCTTTATGAATGACATACAGAAATAACTATCTTCAGGGGGGGAATGTTTAAGAAATATAAGAGCGTTCAGGACATACGAGCTCCAAGATTCTGAAGTTCTTCCTTCTTGTCAGCAGGCAATTTGTTGCCAGCCATTCCTAGAATATGATTTATCGTCTTCAAAGCTACTGAGTACCTCCCCAAGGAAACCAAGTCATTGCACAACTACAGAAAATATATGCATACTCCACTTTATTTTCACGTAAAGAGCAAAAAATAAGAGCAGACTGTATTTTATTTAATTCTTTTTTTGGGAAGGGGGGTGGGGAGTTGTACTCACATCCTGAATTACATCTTGATGCTCCTCAATTTTCAAGAGATTAGCCAATGGAGGGTCTTCTGAGGTATGCTGTTTAAGAAGAAACCAACAACCCATAAAGCAACATGGTCAGAGGTACAAATTTTCGAGCATCAGTAAATCGGAATCAAATAAAATAATTGACTGAAGTTTTATGCACCAGATGCTCATCATCTGAGCTATCACTTCTCCAGTCAAGTCCAGCAGCAGAAGCTGCAGCTTTTCTCTCTTCCTCCAATACTTTATGCTTGTCAAGCAACTTCTTTGCTCTCAAAGCCTTTGACCTATTGCAAAGTATCGATGAGCAGCAATTCTTCTTGTCTTTTAAAACTACAATATTGAAAACTAAATGCAGATAGACACAGGAAGAAAGTGATAGATGGAGATAAACGTAAATAAATGTATGTCACAGACCAAGATTGCACTTTTAATGGAGTAGATAGCTTTTAGCACAAGAAACAATAAATTAGAAATAATTTGTTAAAAATTTAAGACACATTGCAATAAGTGAGATGGGGAAGATCACGAAAATACAAAAAATGCGGAAGAAAGATGTGATAAAAGTGCTTTTGTAACTCACAGGTCAGATGATGAAAATACAGATCTGCAATGACGAAATATGTTGTTCGCCTGCTGATGTTCCAAAACTTTAACTCTTTCCAAGAGAACACTTTTTGGCAGCTTTTTGCTCACTCTGTCCTAAAATAATTACAGATTTCAATAGTCAAAAGAAATATCACCACAACGATAGCTGGATAACAAAGTCACCGCCATGATTTTCTTAATATACTTGAACTTGGAAAGTAACTAACGGTAAGACCAAAAATATGGGATGTGACACAGATGTTACAAATTTTCTGGCTGACGGCAATTGATGATTCAATCCAAAATAAACAAATAACAACCAAACTGGAAGTCAAAGGATATGAGGCAATAGAAAATTCCCCTCTTAGTTGACTAAAATGGACCCAAGTCAATGCCGCAGATAATTGACCCGGATGGACCGAAGTCTGAGAGTCAATTGATAATGCGCCCCTTTTGTCCTTTGACAACCGCATACAGAAGATTTACTAATGTAGGAAGTCAAACTATCTGATAACAAAAAAGAAACAATTACCTTTTTCTGAGAATGAAAAAGTGACTCGCGAACTAGGGGCAGGATAATATCAACAAAAATTTCTGACATCCCTTCAGCCTTGTGAATATAGGCAAGCTTGAGCCTTATTCTTGCATCAAACCACCACGATTTACATTTATCACTGCTTGTGTCTTCCAGCGCTGGACCTAAAACCAAGCAGACACAATTACACAATTCCTAGCCAAAGACAATTACATAAATAAAAGGAAAAAAAGAGATTGGAATAGCAAGAGTGCCTAAGTCTGCTGGCGGAGAAAGCACAGAAATGGCTTCATCCTTTTTATCTTCTTCAAGGAGCAACGACGAGAGAGCCAACCGGGCATCAGCACTATTGTCAAGGTTCTGTGAAGCTGAAAAGGAATCATGTTAAACTGTTTAAATTTCTGCCACTTGTTTAAGTTTTCATTACAACTTTCCAACTACACATGACAAATATTTAAGCCTGAATGAACATGTTCAGTTCTTGATGTTGCACAAAGTTTAATACTTAGTTCTGTACCTTCTTTAAGCAATAAAGCAAGGTAGAGAAAATGTGATGAATATTAGTTTCTTTGATACTTCCAAGAAAATTTTCAGCAAAATGTCTGATTTTCTAACTTATAAAACAAGTCTCTCCACGAAACTGGGATTGCACTTAGATTTGAGTAAAAGAGGTACCAACAGACATGCAGTGTTCCAAAACTAGGAAATCCCCTACCTAACACTGAGAGCTTCATACAGATGTGATTTGTGTTTTACCATAATGCAGAAGCCTCACAGCACTGCACATATCACTGTCGTTGCTGGTAAAACTGAAATAAGGCCAAACCACTAGTCTCCAAACAGATAGTCTACTTGAGTTTTCCTTATCCCAGACAAGGCAGCTCAGTCATGGGTGATTGTGTATGTACGTATAATTCGTAATCTATGTAGCTCTATAGAATCTAACTATGTATCCTAATGCTATTTATCTGACAGCATGGCTTCCATTGATAGTTTGAGATTGAAAATACAAAGTAGTTACTCTATTGTTGGTTTGGAATCTCTTTACTCAACTAAAGGCAGAAAAATACATCACGCTGGAAGCATGGGTAGTGTTATGGTATTTCTAAGAGGATCACATGATACGAGTAACAGGTAAATTGAACATATAATTTTGACAGTGAACTGAAGGCTTTCCACAAATGAGAGGGAATAAACTATTTGAGAGATAAAATTCCATTCAGGTGATGTCATGTATCACCCGTATCAAAGGTACAACAGTGAAGCTTCTCGCTGTTTCCATAATTAAATAACGACATCTACTAAAGACCGACAAACTACTAATATTGGAGAAGCAGCAGCTGAGCGACCCCAAGCTGGATCTTAAAAATCCAGACTCTTAGGAAGATCAATTTGTTATCTTTCTAGAGTAATTTAATCTCAACAAACTGATCATGGAATACTGAGAGATTGTTTTAACCACATGAAGTGATTATATGTAACTAAGCAATATCATATGTAGGTAAAGTTTGGAGGGCGAGGATGACCAAAGTAAACATGAATGGAGGTCTTATGGAACCATCAAAGGACTAAATGAAGACGCTATGTCAGAAATGAGTGAAGAAAAGCAATTCATGTGACCGACACAACTTTTCATATAGCCTACCCCCAATTAACAAGGACCAGGCTTAGTTGTCATTGCAGCAGTTGAAAAGATGAAAGAGAGAGGAAAGGAAAAAAAAATTGAGAAAAATATCATTTGATTCATTATTACTACAAACATTTTGATTAGAAGCAATCCGAGTTGTTCCCAAAATTTCACTGTAAATTTATTCCTAATGCATGTAATATGGAAGAGCATAACCAGATTATCAATTCCTGTCGGTTGCCTTTGTTAAGTTGATTGGTTACATAAAGCTGTTTTCATAAAGGAAATTCAGTGCACACTGCACATATTAATGAAAAGCACATTACCTCGTAATGAGACCATATTATCAGCATTTAATTGGTTCTTCACTAAAAGCGATTTTACAAAGGAGATTTCAGCTAACCTTTATAAAAATATTGAATTGCCGACGCTCTATCCTTCATAAATAAGTAGCACTGAGCAATTTTCAAATGTAAATCACCCTGAAAAAGCAGGGTACAAAATGTTACCAACATAAAGTTGCTTTCAAATTTTTCTAAGCTATAATTTTCAAAAACAAGTACCCTTCAGGTGAGCTCTGGAACTCTAGGAAAGATTAGGCATAGCAAACACATATATTCCACTAGTTATGTTGCAAGCCAGTAAAAGAGATGCCCCGATTTTCAGGAATAAAACTAAATATACGAGATAAAATTGAAAAAATAAATAGAGAAGAGGTAATCTTACATTATAGCCGTCAGTATATCCTTCAGACATCTTAAAATACTTCAGTGCTGACTCATAGTGTTTAAAACTCACATATGTGTCAGCAACCTCAATTATCATATCGAGATGATCATGTGCATCTTCTTGCTGCAATCTGCTGAAGATATCCTACACGTAGTTGAACACGAAAGGAAAACCAATTTCTTAGTACATGAAAGACATTAAGAACATGACAATCATTTAAAAAGTTGCTCCAAGAGAGATCATGCGTTCTCGAGTCTTCAGCTACACCATTAACAAAAAAAAATAGATGCAGAATAAAATGCTGAGAAAAGTATCACCATGAGTAGTGAAACTGCATGCAAAAAGTAGGTGAGAGCTACTTAGCCAAAACACATCGGGTTTAGGGGTCAGAGTTTAAATATACTTCATAAGTTAGATTTTAAGAAGGATTGTTAGACAGTATTTCCAAAGTTTAAAACTTTATCAATCAATAAGCAAGCAAGCGGAGAGTACAACCCATCTGCAGTATCTATCTTAGGATGCATTCCAATGGAAAGGTGGTAAATGGAGAACAAATGAACGTAGAGCCGATAAAGTAATTTTTGTACTTCTAAAGTTATGGAAACCCACAAACCAAATCAAATGAGAGAAGAGGAATGAAGTTAGTGTCAACCTACATGCTTTATGATGGTACTAAAGGAAAGGTCTGAGACAAACCTCGGCTTCTTCCACGCGTCCAAGATGAATATAACATATTCCTTTTTTGATACTTAAAGACAATGGAAACTTTTCCCCCGTACAATAAACCTCCTCGGCATATTCAAAATGTTTTAGAGCCTTGATTGGAGCATTAGCTTCGATGTATGTTGTTGCTAGCAAATCAACAACTGTAAAATCAAATTCCTTTCCACAATTCTGAAAATACTCCTCCATGATGCTGATACATCTCTGATGCTGGCCACTTTCTTTGTACATCTGAACAAAACAATATTAGCTCTTAAGTCCATAAATATGTACTTGTAAAGTTCATCGTAAACAAACAAAGTTTTCAGCATAAAATTCAAGATTCATCAAAGATCAATATAGTTTTCAGCATTATAAGGCGGGATCAAACTATACGTGTGATGCCTAAATGAGTCTCTTGTTCTTGATCATTTTATTTTTCCACTGGAATTCTCTGCAAAAGTTATTGTTCACCTAGTTGATTGCTTGAGCACTAAATAATTACATTCAAGAATTACAGCTAACTCATAATTACAAAACTTGAACTAGAAGCTGCATCAGTATTTATATACAACCACCAAAATTTGATACAAGCCAAAAGCTTCATAGATCAACAAAAGCAAAATCTCCATTTTCAACTACATTCAGGGTTTTGCCTGTTCAGTGTACAAAGACCTAACTTTTGTATGGATTACTTCAAGAGTTCAGAGACTCACTCCAGTTTCCGTATCTTAGAAGTACTAAGGTTAAATCATAGAAAACTGTAGTTATCAATAACAACTAGCTGTACTTAGTTTGCATGATAGGAGAGACAATACTAAAAACAATATCAAATTCTTTTGCAAAAGCCAGCACCATTTTTTGACAGATGGTCTGCAGTATTTCCTGGGCTTAACAAAATTCAAAAACACCCATCTAAAGAAAAACTAGAAATACCATATCATACATAGCACATTTTATCTGGAAGCTCCCCACTTTATTGTCTTCAGTACAGATAATTAAAGCATCGTATGCATATGCATATGCGCAAACGAACATCCTTATTCTCACATCAGACTTAGAGTGGCATCATAGAGGCCGTCAAAGAGACTTAAGAAATTGAGGAAAAAAGAAATGTAAAAACAATCACAAAGACAGCCATGTAACATACAAGCAAAATTTCTGGTGGATCCTATACATAAAAATGCACGCAAATGACAAGAAATATAAGTTATATGTCCAACTAATAGACGACTTTCAAAAATTACATAGATAATAGATTTACTCAACAAAGGGACATGTAGGACAATACCATGGTTGCCATTTTAAGCGCCTGAACATTTTCAGGAGATAGTCGTGAAATTTCCTCATACATTTCAGCAGCTTTCTTAAAGTTTCCAACCGTAGTATAAAGTTGAGCAAGATGTTTCCTAAGGCTAATATTCTTGGGATCTGCAGTTATTGCTTTCGACAGACAGTGGCAGGCTAAAGCAATGTTACCTAATTCCCTACAAAAGACTTGGAAAGTTAGAAGACCTGCATTCGTTAGCTTTTCTAAATAGACAGCACATTCAGGTGAATCGGCAAACAGATACACTAGAAGAGGGGTTATTTCTACAAGATACATATTAGCTAGCACTAAGATGTCTCAATGACTGCAAGGGTGAAATTTATATGGACAAGATTAACAATTGAAATGTAGTGGCTTCCTAAGTCATAACAGCGCAAACAAGTTGTAGATTAGGCTAAAAAGCAACCCCAGTTTCATCAGTGGTACTGGCTCCCAAAGACAGGGTAGCTATATTTGAAGACAAAAGTCCCAAATAAGACGGCTATAAAGCATATTACTATGTTACCTTTGATGATTTTTCGAACTTCAATCAATTAAATAATCCATCAAATAAAAGTCAAAGGCAATTATTCTAGACTAGACCAGTCTGTCAGAAACTTTTTATAGAACCCAAAGTAAAACAGGCCCAACCTATCCTGATCTGCTTGAGAAAACAATTTCATCATCCGCCACTTATAGTGGTGCAACTGGTTTAGCAGAAAATTATATATCCATGTACTGCCTTTTCAAAGAAGCGTGACAAATAACAATAAAATTTGGTATTATTAGAAAAAGAGATTTGAAAAGGCTTTTGACTATTGGAGGAAAAAACAAAGAGCCGTTTGTTAATGTTAAGACAGAAAAAAAATGACTCTGCCAATGCCAAGTAATAACTATTACACAGCAGTCTCTCTTACCCTCGACAATAGGTATCGTACTTCATCTGGTGGTACTAAAGTTTAACTTTTTAACTTGAACTCCAATTTTAGATCAAGACTTAAACACATTATAAAAACCATTGAGATCCAGTTTTAAATGATGCTGTTAATTCTACATAGAGAATTAGCAGAATGTTATAGTACATAGTAAACCGGTAACTTGCAGAAAAACTCACAAGGCCCGAGGGACAAGAAGGTTCCAGCGATCTGAGTTCCCGTGTGTGAAAACCATTGAAAGACAGTAGGCCATAAGGGCTTTCTTTGCATCACCAATTGCATCATAGACTAGGCCAAGAGTATGGCATGCAAGTTGGAGTGTCTGAACTGAACCAGCTAACTTTGTTGAAAGTCGAATTATTTCAAGCAACAGAGATTTTGCCTGCCAAACAGTAAGTATCAATGTAAAAAATTCCCAAGACCTTTTCGGTCATGTTATTGTAAAGTATCTAATGTTATAATTTCATAGGGCTTGGCGTCCGGAGATTGGTTTAAAATGCGAGAAGAAGTATAATAAATCATAATAGGAGCTACGCGTAATGCAAAAACTGTTAATTTCATAATATATAAGTTAACATCACCGTAACTAATTGACAATTAAATCTTGACGTATGTGCATGGTCAAACAATGGAAAAGCTTACATCGACAAATACTGGGGCAACTTGGGTTACAACGACAACAGATATAGGTTGCACTGGACTTCCAATAAAATAATCATCAACTCCCTAAAAACTAAATAGAAAAAAGTATAAGCATTGTAAAATATGACTCTCGCTAGGGACAAAAACAGATTCCATCCTAGTCAGAGATAAACACAACAATCTCTCTCACTTGTATGTGGTTATTCCATTACTGTGGCTTACACATAGTTGAGTTGTCAATTTCAAATGGTTGGCCAATATCAATTTTTTTTTTCATTTTCATTCTCTAGATTGCCCTCGCATCCTTTGTAGGTTTTGCCATGTGGTGGGCCAACCTAAAAACTCATCCAATTAGTTAAATAAGCAACCATTATACCCTTCGAGGAAATTTTGAAGGTTATCGTCCATTATTTACATAAAGTATTTCTTGTGTGGCATTCATTACATGAAGAAGAACAACTTCAAAACTTCTTTTATTTTTTATTTTATTTTTGGATACAAGGGGAGGGCATACAAATGTATATCATTGTTGCTTCTACCCATAACTATGGCCTCTATCTGCTCTAATCAAGCCTTTTATTTCCATCACTGTTCACAGCCCATCATACTGACCACAAAGAACTTGAGATGTTAATATTTAGTAGAGACTAGAGATATAATTGCTGCTGAAGGATGGATAAAATTACTGGATGGAATGAAATAAGAGGTCGAGGCTCATATTAAAAAGTGAAGACTGGATACAGTGATCTGAGGCCAGGAATTGTTTCCTGTTTTCTTGGTCGGGAAGCTACGAGAATGAATCTGAAAACTTTATGTCGACATCTCTTGACCAAGTTTGAATTCAACTGTTCCATTCGTACAATCTTTGGCAAACTAATAATTATATAAGTAAATTAACAAAGTAAAACATCCATTGGTCTTTTATGTTGTGTACAAGGTAATACTTTTGTTCAGCAAAGTTCATCACATTCATAAGCTTACATCTGGGACAATTCAGGTCCTTGTGACATATTCAATTTCTGAGTTAGTGACTCCTACTAACAATAAAATAAACAGGAAATGAACAAAAAAAACCTCGCTCAGTAAATCCATTCAGGAGAATATCTGGAGATTCAATTGTGATAGTGGTGTGCATTATCGAATTAATGATGGACAAAGCCATAATTTTGATAAGTGATCCAACTCGGGAATTGAAGACAACACAAAAAAAAAAAAAAAAATATAGCCAGGTGAAACACATTCATCTAGGCTTCAGGCTACATAATACATGCAGTACCATATTCACCTAAGAACCTAAGAATACTTCTTTTTACACTAGTACCTCATTGTAGCGGCCATGTGCATAATGAAGAGTGGCATCACCAAGTTTTAGTCTAATTTCTGCATTCGCTTTGTTCTTTGATCCCCTTTTCCTTCCTCTCTTCTTTTGCTGCATAGGATGATTCACAACTACAGTTAAACAAAGAGAACAGGGGGGGGGGGGGGGGGGGGGGGCAGGTACCAGGTCTGATGCACCAATGGTGCAATCCGAAACACAAATTCATGTCATTCTTTTGTTTCAATACCAATGTCACTCTTAACTACTCAAAAAACTGTCATTAATCTCAACTCCAGAAATCAAATCAAAGAAAAAAAAGTACTAGTGCACGTCAGAACTCGACATTATTAACTTATGTTTTCTAGATTATACGCAGCAAGTTCCAAAAAAAAAGTTCACCTCAATCCTGAAATTACCAGTGGAATAAGAGATTAAAAATCTACAAACGAAACGATCCAATCGACATTTGACCCTTGCTAACCTTCTTTGGTTTTGTCATGATAATACAATTGAAAAACTCCGCCATCTCTTCCGTGTTTACGCCACTGTCGTCCTCATGCCTTGTCCTTTTAGCTGGAGGCGCACTGCAAAACAAAATCCTTTAAACATAAGTACCACTTGTTTACACATCCACAAATTCACAACTAAATAAGCACCCAACGATTCGATTAAATACGAAAAAACACAATAGAACAACTATACATAGTTCTTCTCACACACACACACAAAAAGAGAGAATAAAGCTACAAACATGCTACATTAACCAATAATATTACAGTAAAATCGTGGTAAAGATTGCACCTTTGAGCGGATTTTCGCTTTTTGGAGGCCAAAGCTTCGTAATCGTAGTTTTGGCCGCTTCGAACAAGGTCCAAAAATTGATTTGTGTCTGCTGCAATTTCATCGTTTTGCCCTTCTTCTTCTTCTTCTCCTTCATCTTCTTCTTCCTCTTGTTCTTCGGCTGCTGCTAAACAATTCTCATCCATGTCCATGGCGATGGTGTTTTTGTTGTCGTAAATTGGAATATGATCAGTTGTAATTAAGAATCGAATTGGGAATAATAAATATATGAAAGAATTAAAAAAGGAAAAAATTTCTTCGAATTGGTGTATTTATAAGGACACTTCCGAGTTATTAGTAGTAGTGTTTGGATGACCCGGAATATTTGGGCCGGGCCCGCTAAAACTTTAAAATGGGGAGGCCCGTATTATTTGGGCCAGGCCTATCATCCAAAACACTTAAAGAGACAATGTCGAGTCTCCACATAATAAGGGTTTGTTAATGAGATTGTGAACTAAAATCAGAATATATATATATATATATAACCATCGAAATTCATGAAGTTGGAAAAATTAATTTTTGCCAAAAAATTGAAAGAGCTCGAAAAGAAAAGGAGACAAGAAAGTAGCAGTAGATTTTTGCAACTCAAAAATGAAAACCTCCAATTGAACGAGTAATTCTTCCACACACACAATAAAAAAAAAAAATTAAAAACAAAATCTATTTGGCCCTACTAAACTATTTTTTTCAATGCAACCTTTATCCATAGAGGTAATTGTAAAATTGCCCATGTGTTAATCTTCATTGGCAAATAATGTGTCTGTGTTATTTTTACTAGCATAAAATATGTCATTGTATTTAAAATTGACTTTACTAATAATTAACGAGTTTTATGGATTAAATATTTGTATCAAAAGTGAACTTATTTAAATAATTATTACAAGCTTTCTTATAACTTTTTCTAAGATTATTTAAAAATGCAAGAAAGTTAATTTGTTAATCATTATCGTACTTTCGTTTTATCCAGATCTAGAAAGTAATATTCTTTTTAAAAAAATTAATAATCTTGAATGATATATAAAATAAAACTTTAACAAAACTAACTCTTTATACATTACGTACAAAACAATATAAATAAATAAGTAGGGGTTTTTTTTTGCCAATTAGAAATTAACACAGGGATAGGTTTTGCAAGTACCTCTTTGTCCATAAATAATCCGTTATTATTTCCTCCCGCACACGTGTGAAACAAATCAAACCATGAATTGGTTCGATTCTCCCGCGAGTTTTAGCTGCCGAAATCACAGTACCACCTCTCTCTCTCTCTCTCTCTCCTCTCTTTCTCTCTCTTCTCTCTTTCATCATTCATTCTTTCTTTTTAATCGTTTAATTGTTCATTAATCCTTTTCTTTTTTCTTTAAACTTCCATGTAACATCATGATTATGATGATCATTATCATTGTTCATTCTCTCATTTGAATGTCCCAATTTTAGGTCTTTAATTGCCATCGATTATATTTGTATATATCTCAATCGCCGCCATGCAAATTGGGGTTGTGATGCGGATGGTATTACCATTTTGAAGCATTATCCAGGGTTAATTCATCAAGGTCGTTAAATTGGCCAATTAGTACAGCATTTTGCCCTAATTTGTGCTGATCTTTTGATTGTGCTTTTCTGTTTCAATCAGAAGAATAGATGTGATTGATTATGGAAATTTATTGCGTTGTTTTAGTGTTTAAAGGAGTGATTTTTAATTGTGTGTGTGTAGGATGGGAAGGGTGAAGTTGAAGATACAGAGGCTGGAAAGTTTAAGCAGCCGACAAGTTACGTATGGGAAGAGAAGGGCTGGAATACTGAAAAAAGCCCAGGAAATCTCTGTCTTGTGTGATATCGACATTATTCTTCTTATGTTCTCTCCCACTGGGAAGCCGTCGATATTTCATGGACAACGCAGGTACTTGGCTACGTAAACTTCTGCATTGTCATAATTTGAGCATATGGTGAAATTGTTTTTTGTTTTTTTTTTACTTTTGTCATAGTTCTTGAATTTCTTACTATGGAAGTCGTGATTCAGTATTGGTGATCGAGTGACCGTTTTGTCTAGTTAGACTTGAAACAACAATGGTTGGGACTTCATGTATATTGTGGTAAAGGAAATGAAAAATCAGTGTTTTTGAGGAGGAGGATAATAAGTAGCGGTTCATCTCTGCTTTTAATACAACAGAGGCGATTGGAATTGGGGTGAAATCTTAATCATGAAAGATGATTGGAACTTATTCATCGATTGAAAGCTATCTACAACTTATGAAAACGTTACATAGCTTTCATTTGTAAGGTTTTGGTTTGCAGGCAATAAGATGATAAAACATGTGTACATTTTGAAACAATTAGCCTTGCCACTGAAGGGTGTGCAAAGTCGTCTTTTCCATATCAGCAAAACGTTATTTGTAGAAAGTTTTGTTCAATTGTCTGGTGTCTTGGAAGATTTCAGTATGAGCCCATGATTTTTGCAGTGGAGTTTAGAGAGAATGATATTCCTTGATATTTTGTAATTATTTGGAGTTCAGCAACTCAGTCTTATCACTGATGTTATAGAGTTTAAAAGTGGTATATAAGATCATAAGAGCGGGCCAAAAACCAGTTCATTTACAATGGAAAAATGTTCCATTTTGATTTGGAGGTCAATTTATTTCCTCAAAGGTAATCTTTGTTCAGTGCATTAAGTCAGAATTACTATTGATGATCTCCGAATCGGGTGCATATACTAGGGTAAAGCCTTGTGCACTAAGGCATTAGGATGATGTTTGATTGAATCTTTTTGTTATCTAATATCGAAGTTTCATCTGGTGGTCATCCTTGTCATTTTTATATTTTCACCAATGGCCAGACCTTGAAATGGAAAGAGTTTCTCAGAATTGATGTAAGAATCTAAGTAGTGGAGATTTTAAAACCACATTCATATCCCAATTGAATCACGACAAGAAGTGTTGTCATTTGAACTATTGGAAAGCATATAGCCTGAATTTATGGTGTCTAACTTTCTGGATTCTTTCTAAATGATTGTAATTTAGCCTTTTTGTCCACTTTGTAGTGGAGCATCGACTTAAAAGAAGATGTGGTTCCTAGTTCCTAAGCTGAAATATGCACCATATTATCAGATTTCAATCGATCTCCAATGATGCTTGCCCATATTTCTCTGTGTATATCGCCTGGCTCTCGTCTTTCAATCAAGTAGTAGTATTTTTTGTGACCTATAGGTCACAAGTTCTGGTATAGAGAGGCAGTTTTCTGCTCTTTTGAACTTTCACTAATCGCAACCATTCATAATAATATCCCCGTTACTGAATACTTATCATGTTTTGACAATTACAAATTTTCACAAACTACTACCCTCTTATCTGTTTTGTAGATTTACATTTCTTTATAGTTACTTTCCTTTGGGGGGATGTAGTTGAGGGTAAAACTCTGGCCTATTGAGAAAATTTTGATTCTTCCCTATTATATACATATCAAACTGACGGAATCGCGCAACAAGGCCTGAATGATTATCGATTAGTTGGAGGCATAGCTAACTTACACCTAATGCTGATGAGTTCTGACTATTATTGTTGTTTTAATTCATTATTTTATGTATATTTCAGCACCATTGATGAAATGATTGCAAAATATGCTCAACTTACACCAAATGAAAGGGCAAAAAGGTACATGGCTAATCTAGCAGTTGGTTAATATTTTAGAATTTGAGGTGTCAAATGCAAGTTAATTTCTTCTCACTATTTTCTTTTTATTTTAAATTGTAACAGGAGGTTGGAGAGTCTCGAAGTAGGTTTGATGTTTAAAATCCACCGAATTTCATTGTTTAATAAAAAATTCTTCTTGAAAAGAAAATGGAGTTGATCTATTTGAATTCATTGACATGATAGACTTTGAAGAGAAACTTTAAGAAGCTTGACCAAGATGTGGATATAGAAGACTTTCTTGATGCAAGGTAGAATTTTATAATGGTAAATTATGGTTTCTTAAGAATGTCGATATTATGATTTCTGTGTATTTGTTTTAATTTCTTTTGGTTTATCTTACTGCAGTACTCCGTCAATTGAGGAAATGCACAACCGTGTAAGGATGCTGCAAGCTCGTCTTTCCGATGTACATAATAGACTAAGGTGCAAAACAAAGACTTCCTAATCAATTAAATACTACGTCTATTTGACAATTGCAATTAACAAATAAAAAACCTCACGATTTAAAAGCTCAACCAATTTTCTGATCCATTACAAGAAGCTGAATAGTCAAGCAAGTTGGATCACACGTCTAAGCGGTCATGCTCGCCTGGCTTGTTCTCGTGTTAAACTGCAATATTTACTTTGATTTTTCAAGTTTAAGTGAACTCATCACTGGTTTCTTTTCATTATCTAGCTAGAAATTGAAGCTTTTTTTTTATCTTTTGGCCCATAGCTGGTGGACTAATCCAGACAAAATTGAAGACATTGAACACCTCAGTCAAATGGAAAGTTCACTTAGTGAATCTTTGAATACCATTCGAATGCATAAGGTAATTTCATTTTAAAAAATAAGAACTTATTTTCCTTTTATTAGACTTTAGCTATGTTCTGAACTTGAATTGTAGTACTCCTTAGTCCTTACTTTGGTGTCACTTTCTTTTTTCAGCAAGAAAAGTTTGCAAAGGACACACGTGTTCCATTTAACTGCACAAGCCAGGTAATGAAGCGGTCACTTGTGCAAAGTTCTCTCTGTGCTTGCTTATCTTTCTTATAAACTATAAACTCTTTGGTTACAGTTCCAAAATGGCATGCATTTCCCCATAGCAACTACGAGTAACCAGGACTGCCAAACTCAGTCATGGCTTCCAATTAATGAGAGTCAACCTATGGTACTACCAAATGAACCGCAGTTCTTGGCTAGTAGGTGAGTTCAAATATCTTCCCGTATTATGTAAGCTACCTCAAAATTTAAATAGCATTCCCTCTAATGCAATTTAAATCTTCTACTAGAGATATGGAGTGCTCAAGAAATGCACCCTTTCCAACCTCTACCAATTTCTTTTGTGACATAAAAGAACAAAATCTGGAGAATTCGAGTCAACTAAAGATTGAATCACAAGACGGCATAACAATTGATGATTACACCACTTCAGCTCAATTGAGATTACCTCTTGGTGAGCAATTTTTGTATCATTCATATGGAAATTTAAGTTTTCCGGATGTGACAGAATCCGGAAATTTCCAACCGAATCTCGTGGAGTATCAGATTAATGGAAATTTTGAAATTCCAAGATCCATTTACAATACTTTTCAGCATAGTTTGGTTCCTGCATCTGGTTCCTGCACCGTTTCTATGCTTAATGAGAGCTCCTACGCTCAGGTGAACCTCTTACAAATTTATGGTAACAGCTGTCAATTAAGCACGTAATTGCAATTCTTACTTAGATCCGATAACTAGTTTTACAATATAATATTCTTTTCTTTGGAGATACGAAAGAACTTTATTTCGGTTATTTGCTTGCTTGTAGACTTTATCATCAGATTGATGACATTGTGCAAAAAAAAAAAAAAAAACTTTAACTGAGGCATTACTGAATTTCTAAGATAATGTATGTAGCTAAGACAATTCACTTGGTGTTTCAAGATGCATGGTCCTACCGTCCGAAGGCAGCAGTGTAGATTCAGTGGAACTGTTAGATACTATGGAGCTTAAACCTATAAAGTATTAATACTTTTGAACCCCATACCTATGTTCTTAACATTCTAACCCCGTAGCTAAAAGCTAAAGAGAAAACGAAAAGAGTGACTTCTATATCGTATCTTTTAGCAACAATTATCCATAAATATAGATTATGCTCCTGCACTTTCACAGCACCCCTACCAAAGTATTGTAATGGGTATATTGCCGTGAAATTAGTATTTCTGATTTTTGTCAAAGCTTCTAATGCATGGGATTATGGCTTTGGTGTTGTTCAATAACAATATGCTTGCTAATCTTGATCACTTTGTGCAAATTGTGTGGATTCTGCAGCCACCAAATCAGTGTAACAACTGAGTCAAAGTATGGTTCAGACACGTCTTGCCTCAAACTCGACGGCATTCTACAATTTAAGAAGGCTTCTATCTGGAAGACAGCATATGTTTCCTAAGACGCAGGACATAGTGCTCATTCAACCTCAAATTGTGCTTGAGAGATTTGGAGTCTCAGATTATAAGTCCATCAGTTGCTGTCTAACCAGATATCTTCTCTTTTGCCTGTTTATTTAATACATATTTTAGTTCAGCTGTTACTCCCGAGTTCTAAATGACTCGAACCCCGGGTGAAGGTGAAAAATTACCAAGTATCTGACAGAAAGAAAGAAAAAAAAAAGAAAAAAAAAAAAAACACAAGAAAGACCAAGTGTAACCACATTGTTATTGGATAAATGAAAGTTTGTTTCTTATGGAGTGTTTCTTGCAAGTTATTTATACTGTCAAAAATATAGATGGGACTGTATCGATGATAATGCCATTTTGTTTCACTGCGTATTAACCAATCTAAAAGTAAGAGTTCACCGAGTAAATATTGGGCAATATCATAACCCTATGAACGAGAAATTCACCTCAAAATACTAGAATACAATCACATAAATTGAAGAATGACATAATTGGAAGAATAAAGAAAATAGAAAGGAGAAGAAAGAGTAATCTAAATTTTGGCTTGTTGGAATTCTTATGCAATTTGCCATCAATCATTGCAATCTTCAACTTTTCTCGTGTTTCTCTTTCTGTTTTTGGTTCTCTCTAACTTGGTAGATTTGGTATTTGATAGTCCTAAAGTATATATCCACCATTCCAAAACAAGCTTTAAGTAAGGATGCCTAATAGTTTTGCGCCAATGTACCATTTTGGTCATATCTTTTTTCTCTAATATGTCCCTAATTGCCTTTAATGCTTCCTAATTCTTTACTTAACAAAGTAGTCATGCAGTCAAAGCTATTCAACTTTGTCTTGTTTCACTCTCAACTTACAAAACATAAAATGAATGTAATAAGTGACAGGAAACTAGCAAGAATTAACAATTTGACAACTACCAAATCATGAGAGATCACACGCTCGTTAGAAAGATCAGTATTTTTAAAACCGAACCAGAGCTTTGAACCGGCAAGGCACCGGTTCACTGGTTTTACCGGTTAAACCGGTGGCTGAACCGATTCAACCGGTAAAAACCAGTGAACGGACAAGGGACCGGGTCCCGGTTCGACCGGCCGGCCTGTTTTAAAACCACTGAGAATGATAAAGAACAATGTTATTTTAAGCAACAAAAGAAAAGGAATGTTATTTTCCTTAGGTATGCCAAGTTGAGGCACTAACAATAAGGGAATATTTCAATTTTGATACACTTACACTCCGTAGGTTTTTAAAGGTCACAACCTGTTTTATTTTTTTAAATAATAAAAACTATAAAAACAAATGAAACTTATCAAAAAACTTATCTTTCTCAATCCTTTAATCAAACAACAACATGAGATTCTTTATACTTCATAATTAAATTTTAATCTAAAAATAAAAGTTTAATCATAAACTAGTTTTAACATGCAACCACTTTAATTATTCATTAAGTAAATACAAACAGAAAAAATACTTTGTGACTTCAACTCAAATTTTAAAAAATTGACAATTATCATACAATTAAATTATAAAACACCAAGACTGATCGAGGCCGCAATAATAGATGACCAAAACTGAAATAAAATCACAATAGAACACCAACATTGTAATTTTCCCCATACAAGCAAAACGTAAAACTCAATTGTGGGGCTGGAGGTTCAATTACAACACACTACAGGTCCTTCTTTGCAAATACTCCTCTTCTCGCTCAAAACCCTAGCTGTGCTCTCACAGCCTATAAATACACACCTTCAAATCAAATCGGATTATCATAAACCCTAATTATCGAGGCGCTCCAAATTTTTCACTCGTCTTCTTTCTCCATTCAATCACTGGTGATTTGTTCATTTCAATTTCAATTTCAATTTCAATTTTCAATTTTCAATTTTCAATTTGTGTATGCATATGATGAATTTACATAATTTGTCGTACTCCTTCGAGAGGATGATGATTAATTGTTGTTATAAGGAAATCAGAATCTCTGATGCATTTGTTCAATTTCAATTTTTGTCGAATTAAATTAGGGTTTATCTATTTGTTTCGATTGGCGAAATAGTTTTTTTTTTGCCTGTGATGGTGTTAAATATACTTTGAGTGATTAACTATGAAAAGCATCTTCATCTGAGGCTATTTATTTATTATTATTATTATTCCTTTTAATTTTTTTTTGCTATGTTTTAAATTTTTTTTTAGATTTGATTTATTATGAGATATTTTGCAAGTGATGAGAATACAGACAGGGACATCAGATCTCCTATTGGAGGAAGATGACTTAGTCTAAATGGGAATCTCTCTGATGCTTTTTTTTTATATTCATTTAATTGATTTTGTTTTTTTTCTAAGTGCATTTTATTAAAATTGTTTCTTTTATTTTTATTCAATTAGCAAAATTGAGTTGGTTTTATACAAGTGACGATAAAAAGACAGGGACATCAGATCTCTTTAAGAGTATGATGATTTGTCGATGGGAATCTCTCTGATGTATAAGCTTCAATTTAAGAAATTGTTAATTCTCTTAATTTAAGTTAATTATATTTTGCAATTGTTTGAATTTTGTTAAAAAAATGTATTTGTTGGTGTTGTTTAGCTTCTAACTTATTAATGGTTGGCCAGTGATGCATACATAACATTATTATGAGTTTATACTTTGATTATATGTTACGAAAATGAATCATCGCAGCTGAGGCCACAAAAAGTTTATTTTTTTCATCAACATTTTTTTTCTGAATATAAAATATATTTTGGGGAAGAATTGAAAGACTAGTAATTAAATCATTGGTTTTTTTTTTCATTATATTTTTGTTAAATACTATTTATTATGTTAGACGTTGGCCGCCTGTGATGTATCTGCCATTGCATTGTATTATCAGAGATAAAGATGTTGATTGTACATAATTGTCACTACCTCTGAGGCGAGCCATTTTGATATATTATAGATTTTTCACATTGTTTAACTAATGAGTTTTATAGATTTTATTATGTTTCTTATTTCAATCGATCTATCGTATTTGTAATTTTAAAAGTTTATACTTTAAAATTGATAATTTGTTCAAAACAAAATTTCCAAAATAAAAAGTTTGACAAATAAAAAACTAAAGCAGATAGAGAAAAATTTGAAAACCATTTCGAATAAATACTCAAAATATAATCCTATTTTTTGAAGAAATATTTTAAGGACTCAAAATTAAAGTTCAGCATATCAAAAAATAGTAATTAAAATAAACAATTTATACTCAATTACTTTAGTAGGTGATTTTGCGGCTGGTGGGAAAATTGAAGGAACCGCGAGAACCCTTTAATTTTTCTGGGCCGACTTTAATTTAATCTGGCGTAGGTTTCATCTGGACTGGGCTAACTTTAATTTTTCTGTACCATTTGTATCGGACGAATAATTTGGGCCGTGTGGTAAATTCAAGACATGTTCCATCAAATCTTTTGCTTTTGTAGTTGTACTTTTTGTTCAAACACATAATCAAATAATTATAGTGAAAAACATTATTTGACTGTTTATTAGAATTTTGACCATCACATGTAGTTTAAGTAAATGAAAAATAAGATCATAACTACTATTCAAACTAAAATACTATTAATTGTTACATATTTAAGCTTTATTTTAGCTTTGATCATGTGTCTACGAGGTGCGGTATAAGCATGCAAAAATTGATGACTAATAAAGTGTCCAATTGACGAGTAGTGGGAACTTTCAACCTCTTAATAAGTCGACTTTGCCTTACTAAGCTCGCCCGATAGAAGCTCCGGTAAAAGAATCACCAAAAATTGGGCATGTATTCTACTCTGTTTGACCCTAATCCCTTTGCCGCATATGAAAATGAAATACTATATAATTCATAAATGACTAATGGTTAGCTCGTATTTGCAAGACGTTAAGAGTTGGCTTCTTTTATGCCATCATCTAAGTTAGATTAGGTGATTTAAAATCAAAAGTAGATAGTGATTGTAATGCATCTTAAATAGCTATTTGAAAGATTTAAGAATTATTTATTAGTGAGCTACTTATTGTGATATAATTGTTTATAATTGATATAAATAGCGAGTAACACCATATACCTTGCTTCTTAGGTATCACTTTTTCTTTTTGATTTTTTTAAGACAAACAAAATCATAAGCTAGTATTGCAAAGACATAGAAAGTGCTAATATATGATCATAAATTGCATAAGCTCCTTTTATAAGTATTCAAAAACACCTCCATAGCTACCATAGGTGCTTATGATTCTCTGGAATCTCTAGATAGGCTTGTCAATGGGCAGGGTATTATGGGCAGGGTAATACCCTGCCCTTACCCTAAAATTTGATTCAGGGTAAAGGCCCTTACCCTGAAAACAGGGTAAGGGTATTGTACCCTTACCCTGTTAATTTTTAAGTTCAGGGTAAGGATCCAGACCCTACCCTGTACTTCAGGGTATTAAATAGGGTAATTAAAAAATTTAAATAAAAAATAAAATAAGACAAAATATCATTTTATGCTTTAAAAAATTCACCCCTTTCTCTTCTCTCTCCCCGCTCGTGAATTAGGGCTTTCTCTCTCATCAAAATCGCCCCTCTCTCTCTCTCCACCATCAAATTTTGCAAATAGAGCCTAGAGGTGCTGAGGATTGAAGTCAATATCAATCGACGAGGTCAGTGAGCAACTCGATATTTCTCTCTAAATTCTCTGTAAATATTTTCATAACAATTGTAAAAAAAGATAATGAACAAATGGTGAGGAGCTTCAGTAGAACTCAATAGAATTTCATGCTTATGGGATGAGAGAGAGAGAGAGAGGAGAGAGAGAGAGATAGAGAAAAGTTAGAGAGAGAGAGAGGAGAGATAAAAGTGTGTGAGAGAGAGAGTTAATAACTTAGCGGAGAGAAAGGAACAAAGAGAGGGTAGAATAGGGTAGGGTACCCATAGGGTAAAGCACAGGGCAGGGTAGAATCAGGGTCCATTCTAACAGGGTCTTCACAGGGTAAGGGTAAGGGTCTTTTACCCTTACCCTGTAGAATGTGATGTCAGGGTATTTACAGTGTATGGGTAAGGGCAGGGTATTACCCTGCCCATTGACAAGCCTATCTCTAGATAGCCACCACAAACAGGTGCACAATAGTAGTCTTTTAAGTTTCTTACTAGTGGATTGTACAATTCTTTGGTGGTCCGGCCATCTCCCACTCTTGTCTAGCCATGAGTATTATTAGGGTCTTAAAATGACTGGTCTCTAACAACTATACCTCGTTTAGGTCATTAGTCTAGGACAAAAGAACCAACACCCACGTGCAACTGTGCTTGCAATTAGGACATTGTCCTCGTGAGAATCATGACACCCAAGTAGGGTGGCAACATGCGATGAATGGGCCTTATTAGAGATGTATGGTGCTGTGGTGATGGTGTGGCCACATATTGCTACTGCAGTGGATGGTGCACCTGACGGAGGTAAGCATGGTGAAGGATTGGACACCATGAGTTGGAGTTGTGATGAAATGGTACCTACTGAAGATGTATAGTGTCGTGAGCATGGTGTAAGTCTTTGGTGTTCGATACCTTAAGGTCGCCTCCAATGATGATTGAAATGATTGCATCGCAGAAGTGATGCCACTACTTGTATTATATCTTAGCACCAATTGATTCGACTTCTTAGGTCACTCACTACTTGAAGGACGATGAAAATATGCTATCTAAAAATTAAATAATTTTTGAAATTGAAAACGCATACAAGAACCATTGTATCTGGCCTAACCTCATAATATTAAAAGTAAATAGATAATCTATATATAAAAAAAATCAACAAAGCACAATGGCAACTTTTGTATGATCACATGCATAGAATTCTAAATTTGCCCTGATACATTACAACGTTCCTATAGATTAAAATATAATTCGCATTACAACTAAATTGAAGATACATTCAACAGAGTTATTTTAAAATATTAATGTTTCTAACACTATGACAAGAGAGATACAGTACTACTGCGATAAACTAACAATTAAATAGCATAGTGTTGATTATCAAACTAAAAAATGCAGTAAACAATATTATATACTTATGTTAGTCAACCTAGATCCTGTCATTTCTATTTCTCAGATATTCACAAGAAAATTAGAGAGATTGACAGTGTGCAAAACCATTGGAGAATGAAGGGCGAAAAATCAAATTTAAGCAATGAAAAAATGAAAAGAAAATTGCAGGCGACAAACTGTTAGTGCGTTTAGCTCATTAGAGACGAATTATTCGTCTTAAATGTTCGCCTCTGAACTTTAGAGGGTAATGTTCCATCCCCAATACTTGCGAAATTCAAGTTTTGGAGATGGAAAATTCCTCCTTCAACGGTATAGAGGAATTTTCTGTCTACTCGTCCAAGACGCATTACTTAAAATTTGATCGTGCAACTTTAATTTTAGAGTCAGGAATTTCTTCCTTAATGTTTAGAAAGAACTTTCATCTCTAACATATCAAACGTCATACATAGAATATTGCCCTCTAAACTTTAGGGAGTGATTTTTTGTCTTTTCGTTTATGCAATTTTTTTAAAATTATCGTAATTTATGGTTAGGGAGAGATTATCCTCTTTATAATATACAGACGAATTCTCCCAATTCCCTCTCTACAAGATTGAACGTCAAACAATAAGGACAAAATCTTTAGAAAAGGAAACTTTGTCTCTAAATTTAAAGATGAAATTACTTGGTCGCTAAATTTGCTCTCGAATAAGGCATTTGTTTAGGTGTTAGTTGTCATTAAATTTATTTAACCATACATTTGAACAATCCAATAAAATAAATTCTATTGAATCATGTCTAGCCAAAGAGTTATCCATTTGCGACCATCCGAATCTAATCCTCTGAAGACTCAAGTACAACAGCCTAAGATGTAATAATGGAGACAGTCTGGATTGTGGAGTCAAGTTCTACATGGCAAAAAAAAATTGTTCCGCGTTCATAATACAGGACGAGTTTTTTCTGTAATTGGGAGAACATCCTCGTCAGCTCCACATATACCACGGATTACAACACTAATTTCGGATTAAATGTGGGACCCGATACTCTGGAATACAGTTCTTTATTAGTATCACAAATTTTGAAATTTGTTCTGCAATTAATCACACATACGATCCACCATATAATAACCATGTAAAAGAGTCCGCATTAAAAGTTTTGGATCACGGCATGCTTAAGATTTGATAAAGGTAGATCCTTGCATTAAAGTCTTGGATCTTGGCTTAATATTTAAAATGGAAGACTGATACGTATTTTATAAAAAAAACGGAAGTCTCAATAACACAACATAAAGTTCTTTATTTCGAATTGGACTTTGAAAATTCGACCTTAATAGGGAATTTAGATCCTGATAAACAAAAATAGGGAATTTAGATATGTAGCTTCGAAAAACTTAAGGTTTTATTCAATTTTGACGTACTTTTGTCCGTATTGGTCTATTAGATTCATTTATTGATTTTCTTTGAAACTAATGATCATGATTAGGTCTGTAATCACCCTACTTTATCCATTGTTCATAAAACTTGCCAATCCCATAGGATGCACATGATTTTGGATAAAGTGCCAGGTTGAGAAGGTGACAAAGAATTTTCGGTTTGTCATTCATCTATATTTGTTTTTTGCAGAGAAATTATTTCTATCAGTATTTATTTTATTACTAGTAAACAAAAAAATTCATTCTTACTAATATTTTTTAATATACCCTTTTTATTTCTTTTAGGAAAAAGCATATTATTTATATTCGAATAAAGGCCGGATCGAGTCGACATGTTTACTGAAAAAAGGAAAATACTTTTCTGAACTTTTCTATGTGGCATTTTAGAGTCACATTCTATTTATGTGACACTCGCATTATTCTTTTGTTTTTGGTTTAAATGAAATATGTCTTATCCAAGACTTCATCAAACAAATGCATGAACAAATATATAGCCACGTCTCAGCTCCATGATCTCTTAATATTTTTTTGAGGTTTTAGTTTTATGGAGAAATACAAAAGGTCGAAAATGATGTCGATTGAGAAGAGATTACACAAAATTGTTGCTCAACCACCTGCTTCATTTCTAACCATAGACAGTCCCACCACTCAAAATCACAAATTATAGAACGAGATGTGAGGAACCATAGTAATTTAACAACATGAAAACAAAATATAGGAGAAAAAATATCCATATGTTTTGACCGATCATTATAAAATTTATTATTCTTTTTTTTTTTTGAGGAATAAAATTTATTATTCTAATTACGACAAAACGTTACATGCAGTTGTTCTCCAAACAAACAATAAATAAACCATAAATAAGAAAAACTTTCAGGTAAAGATAAACACACGACATGCACTAAAGGAAAATCAAATTTCATTGATTTTAGAGTTGTAAAGTCACTGTCTATTTAATTATCAAAAAAAGTCACTATCTATTTAAATATGGTCACATGGGAAAAATGAAGAGTAACAAAATTACTAAAAGAAACAAAAAATGAAATGAAGTCCTATAAGTTGCATCTTTCTACATTTAATCTATTCGTACAATTGTTGAATCCCATCTGAAATAATTAATTAATAAGCACTTTTTCAGGCGGCTTTATGTTTCAGTTCACAGGTAAAAAGGGAGGGGAACTAGGGGATGAACGGAGAGTTGTTTTATCATTTATTCAAACTTTGTGGTCTATAGATTTCCAATAGAGTAACATTTATGATCATAACAATATAATATTACATGTTCAAAATCATAATTTTTGTAATGGTGTTCAAAGATTCTGAGCATCAAATATAAATATCTTGGTCTGTTGAAAGTGATTCGTTGTTTTAACTTCTACGTAGAGAAAAGCTATAACTTTTAGTCAAGTTAAAGTTATTTGGTGAGATATAGAGTTTACCAAGTAGTAATTCTTCAATTTCAGTGGGAAAACTTCATATCCTTTATGATTTTAAGTAGATCAACAAATTTCAATTTTTTGACCAAGGATAATATACTAATGAATAAGTTTTAGTTACAATAAATCTACTCGTCGTTGTAATATGAATAAGCTATGATCGAAGATGCGTAAGACAAGATAATAGTGATGCACAAGATGAATAGACAAAATCCCAATTCAGTCTTTAATGGCCAACCGATCCATTACATATCAATTGGCAAAAAATTGCCAAAATAATTTTCAAGTGCGAATTACTAAATAACTATAACAATGCCAAAACAAGTCAAGATGTAGATTTTAATAAGGATTCCTCGTCTAAATGTGCCAAAAACTGCCAAAAAATCAACCTACCACGGCCGTGATCATTAATTAACTCTTAATGCAAAGCAAATATGAATTCATCAAGAATAACCAAAAATTTCCAAGAGTAGTAGTAATCAGTCGTGGCCCATATATTCAAAATCTCACAAATCTAACCACCAACAAACATTTTACAGAAAGAGTCAAAGCAATTGTACCTACGAGCTAGCAAAAATAATCGGATAAAAACATACACCGACAGCTTTATCTTTTTACCATAAATTTTCATTTCTCCATTTCAGATTCAAAGGACAAATAAAACTTAGATAAAACACCACCAAAGAGATGGAACTATTTACATCTCTTCAGTCACATTTTTTTTTACTCTTTCACAAATATGAAGGGCTTATATCTAAAAAAAACCCATAGCCCTTCTTAGGAACAACCCCACAACAGCCACTATTTACATCAAAAAAGCAAAAGCAAAAAAAAATAAAAATATTTCTCAAATTGGATCTCTAAATTATCTAGGCCATCACCATGGCATTCCCTTCTTTGACTCCCATCATCTTATTGTCATCTTTGCTTAAGGCATTTCCATTTAGAACCAAATCCTCCATTTTATCACCATCTTTGTTCAAATTTGGTACCATAGTTCTTGATATTAGACCAATCGAGGCCAATGCCACGAGCTCCGATTCTTCTAAACCCTTAGCCGGGCCGAGGCTGCATCGTTCCGTCCCGTGCTTCGCCAACGCGTCTTTGAATTTCTTGATCTGGATTTAGAAAAAGAAATATAACAAAATAAGTATCACACATCAATTACTACATCAAAAGAAACAAAAAACTTGATGTAGGAACATGACTTACTGTTGCATTAGTACAACTAAAGTTACTAACTTTGCCCTGTGCACCTCTATAGAATCTGAAGAAGGGCAACACATGAACACGAAGGGCGTAGCACATGTCCTTGTGTTGCTCATAATTAACCTTGAGAAAAGTGGCATTAGGGTTCATCTCAGCCAGTTGACAGATCTGTTAACACATTAACACAATTAATCAATCACTGCAACTTCTTAACACAAAAAAGAATCAAGACATAAAGCACACACAATGGTTCAAATAACTAATTGTATGTAGCAAAGCACATGTAACAACTAACATAACAACAAACACTAAATAGATAAATGACAATTATAACATTAAAATAGTACCTTAGGATGCAAAGCTTTGCAACCACCACAACCAGGTGAGTAAAAGTCAACTATAACCAATCTATCACCAGCATTCAACAGAGAATCAACAAGCTCTTGTGCTGAATGGATCTCAATCATGTTTGGCTGAAGGGACTTTTCCCACCACTTCAAAGCTTTGGGAAAAGAAAGTGTTGACTGAGCCTAAAAAATCAAAACATAACAAGAAAAATTATAAACACAGAGCTAAAAACAGAACAAAAGATATTATAAACACACAGCTAAAACAGGACAAAAGATATAACATACCTAAAAAGGGGCTAAAAATTAAAATACTTACATAGACAGGATCCAATTTTGGTGCCTTCAAATTAAAACTTGAAACATCAAGAGATTTCCCCAAAAAATCTGCTGAATTAGATTCCTTAAACTGAAGAGAACCAATTGCAGAGCAAACCCTAACAGAGCCTTTGCCTCTGTTCTTCAACAAAACATCACTGGACCCAGATACAGAAAAACCAGCCTTCAAACAGCAAGACATCTTAATCAAGATTCAAACTTTTTTCAACCTAATAACATCAAAACCCAGAAGAAATAATATATCCCCTGTTTCTTGGATCAAGAACCCTTTTTTTGTTCTTCTTCAAACACCCAACAAACGCTGAGATGATACACAAAATCGAAATCTGAGCAAGACCCACAAATTTTTTTTCGGAAAAAAGTGAAAAGATTTGATCTTTTTTGGTGGTTGAGGAGACGTAGAGATGGGTTTGTGGTTTTTGTGTTCTTGAAGTTTTAGAGAGAGAGAGAGAGAGAGAGAGAGAGAGAGAAAAGAGAAAATGTAACGAGAGAATAGAATGAGGTGGTGTATCTATAAAAGCAAAAGAGTAAAGAGGATTGATTGTGGGGTCAACATAATTTGCCCTTATCCAAATTGTTTTTATGGATAAATTTTTTCTCTGTTTTTTACCACAACATATTTTCGTTCAGATTATGTTTTCCTGTTGTTTAGGAGTGGATAAGAGAAACGGTTTTAGTGGATTCTGTTAAATTGGATAAACAAGAATAATATATCAGACTTAACTTATTGTATCTTCTGTTTGTAAATTTATTAATTCTTTTTATTTCCATTAAGTAGTTTTAGGGTATTCAAACTTTTCCTATGATAATGCTTTATTTATTAATACCAAAAAGACCCTCCAAGGTCCAAGCTAGAACTCACATTATTTTGTGCATGATATAGTTTTTCAAATGAATTAAAGTTACAGATTCTTATGCCATCACTATTCTACAAAAAAAAAAAGTTGTAAAAAATTGAATTGCATGTAGGCCTCGCTATATTAATATTTTTAGAATATAATTACTTTCAAAAACAAAAGACATATTCAAAATAAAACATTGAAATTCATGTATGTAATTCTTGAATTTGTGACCTATGATATACTCTTTACACTTTATCAGCATACATAAAGTTCTTAAGTTATAACATTTTTTTATAAGGTTATGAAATTTGAACGAGGATAGTGCAAAGTGCAAACTAATGATATTATAGCCAATTTATGCGAGTATCAACTATCAACATAATCACTAATTATTTCTTACGAACGCCCACAGCGAGTAGAAATCCCGGTTTCCTAAAAGTCGGATCATTTTTTTCTTCAGCTTCTTAGCGTGTCACATTTGTAAAAATAAAAATATTATATATGAGTCATGTATAGTGTGATATTATAAAGTGAGTTATATATATATATATATATATATATATATATATATATATATATATATATATATATATATATATATATATATATAATAGAATTGATAAAATCATAGACTTCACTTGGATTGTATTTGTTAAAATTAATTTTTGTGGTTATACGGAATTTTGATTTTTTTCAATTTTCTGATGTACAATCCATCGTTTTCTCTTAGTACCAATGAACCGTAAGGTTGATAGTACAACATTCTAACACATTCTCGTCATATTTCAATTTTAAATGTGATTTTAGTAACACCAACTGTGGAGGTGGGGTGCCTGTTTCATTTTTAGAAACACATAATGTGATTTTATCTTGTTTGAATTTCAAATATCATGAGGCAATTCTTTTTCTGGAAGTTTTTCGGGCATATATAGTCTAGTCTTTCTGTATTATTGTACATAAATAATATTTCTTGTGAACTAAAAGTAATTCTTTACCCTGTTATGTATTTATATGCAGAAAAAAATGCAATTATCTCGTATTATGGTCAACATAAAACGCCGTTTTTACAAGCTAAAATACACGGAAAAATCAATCTACATTCAGTGAAGTCATAGTTTTTAGTATTATACTATTATGGGGGGATTATTGTTTTTACATAAAAAAACATAAGACAAAGTAATTTTTTTCTTGAACATACGTTAGAAACATTTTACCAACTAGAACCATTCAGTATAATTAATGAAGTTCTAAGTGAAAACATGGGATACTAAGGGTATAGGCGAATATAAATTTTCCTTGGTATCTTTTTCCCTATTAGCTAGCATTTTTTATTTATTTTTAGATAATTGGGTGGTGTGTGTTTTGTATGGATATGAATCCCTATATTACCGAGGTGGTCCGTGGTAGTTGGGTATTTTCTGGCTGTTGTGCACTACTGGTGTTCCACAAGAAGTGCAGTTTCACCGCGTAAAAGACAAACAAAAAGATAATCCACAGACTGAATCTTAAGTCAATTTCAAAACAAGGAAAAATATTGCGGTTTCTACGGTATTGGATAAAATTAGGTCGATGTCATTTGAATAGATTAACCAACCTAATCATTCTATAACAAGCTAATATAATTTCAACGATACACAAAATATTATTTATTAACTATATAAACACTGTTCGGTAACATGTCAATTTACATTTGAGACTAGAAGTGAAATATCAATTGTGGATGTGACAATAGTATGAATTGAACTGTATAATTATAGGAGACAATAGCTAAAAACCACTCCTTTATAAAAGTGATTTTTTCACAAACTATAAAGATACTTAATGTTAATAGAAGACAATTTACAAACAAGAGCTACTTTAAAAGTGAGTTTAGTCTACGACATTCACCATGTGTCATAGAAGAAATCAACTTGACCGATGAAACGCTCTTGAAAGATTTTTGGTATTGGAAGCGTGATTTGCAAATTAGACAATATTACAAGTTAGTCGACATAAAATCTAAATTGTTTGTCTTTAAAATGATATTGCTCTTATGCAGTATTTACAGGTTTATGACTTCCGTCTCCTAATATACAACCACTTAAACTCAACTAATAGTGTTGCAACAAAGTCGTGTTTTGATTTCCTAGGATAAGAACACAAGAGAGAGAAGCGAGTTGATGGAATGAAGCATGAAATCTATCTATCACTGTTGAAAAATAGCCTAGGGATAATCAGATTGACACGTTCCCTTCGTCACACTAGTTTTGCGGCATATGTCCATTTGGTAGTGATCGTGTTTGTTAGCGACAAACTTTTTTCTTGTTAACTAAGTGCTCGCTGCCTGAACAATATTTCACCACCGAACAAGTCCATTTGGCAATAATCCACCACTTATCATGCATAAAGACCGTCAAGTATCATAAGCATATAAGGCTACTTGTTGCATTTGAGAGGTTAACTAATAAGAATGATTATATGGCCTCTTGATTCATGTCTATCATAATATGTTAAGGTTGGCCTATAGAATTACCCAATGCCCATTTAATTATGCAAATGACATATTGTAGACTTGTAGCTAGTTCATGTCTATCATAATTCCGCATTAATCGTCATTTTCTTCCTAAGTAACAAAAAAAAAAAAGCCAACTGCAATTACCTAACAGAACATGCTGCAATTATTATTCTAAAATATCATTCTTTGTTTTGAATAAAAAAATATCATTCTTTGTTTTGAATAAAAAATATCATTCCTTTTTATCCAATGAAAGCAAGGAATGCAAGGAACAAAATGAAGAAGATGAAAAAGAAAGAAGAGGCATGACCATAATTTTTTATCGATATTTTGTGGAAGACATACGAGAGAAGCAGCAACTGCACACCTGTTTGGATAAAATTTTTAAAGTTGGCCCATTTGTCAGTAGAAACATGTGAGAGTTTCATTATTATGAAGGGTCCAAATGCAAATATTGCACATAGTTTTGGAGCACTTTTGTCTTATTTATGAGTCACAACCCATGGTTTTGGAACACTTTGATATCTTTTTTTCATATTACTTTCTATATTTCTGGTATGGGCGCGATGGAGTGTTCTAGAAGATTTTATTTGTCTTAACTCTTAATTATTTCTGTGTGGGGAATCGTCTTACGTGTTTAAAGTTTTCGGCTCTTGTTAAATTCAAACTCCAAAAATTGGATGGTACATAGTAACCACGAGAATTCAGTGGGTTATTATAATAATATATAATCTGGGATGATGATTTTCTTAAATCATTTGTACTGTACTATGCTGTAATCGATTTTCACGAGTTAATGATTTTTGAACAAAGAGTTATATGCCACTAATGCTAATATTGGCATTTTGATAGTGATGAAAGAAATAACCACCTTTTATCATGCACATAAGTATTTTTTTTCCCTTTCCGTTAAATTTTCAAAGAACTCGTATTCGAGAGTAAGAAAATAGTAACACTATGTGTGAATGTTAAACAATACAATAAATGTAGTAGAAGTCCGTGTGTTCGGCGCTATGTCATTTACTAATTTAAAGGAATTGCTCAGTCTTCGGGCAAGTATGTATGCACGGAATAAAGTTTCGATTTTGATGTATATTTCTTGAATTTAGAAACGTTCCTAATTTTTGAGTGTTTTTTGAAATGTTTCAAAAACTTCGTGAAAGTTACAGCTGTAATGAAATTGAAAACTCCTTTTATGTTTCGTTTAACAAAGTCAAAAATAATTATTTTGGGCAGTTTTCGAGAAAACGTATGAAATTTTTGATCTATGATTGTATGTTTGGCGGCGATGCTGCATTTGTTGTACGTGGGGAATTTCCTTTGACCTCAGTGTTCAATTCCTTGAGTTGGGCCGAAATTCAGATGTAATTTCGGCCCAACTCAAGGAATTGAACACTGAGGTCAAAGGTTTTACATCTGAACACTAACAAACATCTTTTATGGGCTGAGCATGGGAAACTTATGAATTTGAGCCAGCTAGAATCGGGCCCTTAACACAACGAAATAAAACGTAAACAACATCAGCAAAAAGTTAGAAGGAATAATTTCGCCGAAATAATAACTTCTTAAATGGTTCAACTATTGCACATGTGATGGTGCAAAGCCCACTCATAATAAATCGGATAGTTTTTAGTTTTTACACAACAAGAAAAAGAAAAAACTTCAAACAATACAAAATCAAAGAAAACTATTTAGACAATTACCGAAAAAAGAAAGACATAAATAGAAAATCATCAATTTGAATAGTTTTTGAAATTAAAGTAAAATCTCATTATGACATAGTAACGCAATTTCTATAATATAATATAATGACTTACGAGACGAATGGAAAAATAAGTAAGCAATTAACAAAATACTCACCAACCTCACCAGTCACCACATTCAAACTGTCACATTGTAATTCCCACGTAAAATTACAGCAATCTCATAAAAACATTCATAGACACACTTGATGAGGTCCTAATTCAGAGAAACAATTTGTTTCACTGACAGATAATCATGAAATTAATGTTTTCTTTTTCAAAAAAATAAATATAGACACGTTGCTATGGCGCCGCTGCATGCTTTCCATTTTGCATAAAATCCAACTTTTGATTCTCATTTTATTACCTCAGCAACAACAACAAAATTTTATTACTCTCATTTTTGTTGCAAATTTATTTTTATCGATTTTTACGAGAAAAAAATGGCGGCCTCGAGTAACTCTCGACAGCCAAACATGGCAAACATCAAGAGGTTGCAGAAAGTTCTCTCCGACCACGGGAGAGACGTTCTTAAACCCTCTAGATCGAAGGAGGAGCTTCTTTTGAAACTTGATGTAAGTTTTTTTTTGATTTAAAATGGGAGTTATTAATTAATTATTCGTAGATTAGTTTCTTGTTGATGCATGTGAATTTGGTTTAAGGGTTAGATCAATTCTCATTCTGTTTATTGAATCCTTTAATTTTATGTATAAGAATATTTGATTTGGTTCTTGATGTCGAAACTCTGTTGTGTGTAATCAGTTTTAATGGTAATCAGATGAGGTTTTTCTTGAATCAATGGTTTACAACTTCATAGCTAAAGGTTTAAGAGTAGTCCTTAAGGTTTGAAGAATTTTTCAAAATTGGTTAGATAACTTGTCTAGCCATCAATTACAAACAAAATTTACGTTCATATTTAATTAAGGGTTTTTGGCGATTTACCTCCCCGTGCTGTTAAATTGAAAAAAAAAAAAAAAAAAAGCACACCACTTCCCTGCAAAATTTTTAGTGTGTTTTTGTATTTAATGACTAAAATGCCATTGTTTTTTATATTTAATGACTAAAAAAAAAGCACACCACTTCCCTGCAAAATTTTTAGTGTGTTTTTTTATATTTAATGACTAAAATGCCCTTGTTATTTTTAGTTATTTTCTGTAATTTCAAATTTGATTCTAACATTTCTTTGAAAAATTATAAACAAAAATATGAAAAATATTATAAAACATACATATTATATAATAATAACTTACTTTTAAATTTTAGTTTTTGTTTTTGTATTTTTTTTAATTAAGTTAATGTATTAAACCAAAGATATACAAAATTGTTGAGAAAAAAGGAAATAAATGTCTTTTTTCGCCTAAAACATTACCCCCGCTCTCAAGTTTGAGCAAGTGAACTACATCTTCCTATATAGGGAGGTAATTTGCCAATTTTTGAAATCACAGGGAGATAATTTGCTAATTTATTTTTCATAGGGAGGTAATTTGCCAATTTAGCATAACACATGGAGTAAATTGCCAAATCCTCTATAATTAATAATCAATAATCTAACTGAATGATTGTTAAAAGTATGTTATAAGTAAATCTCACAATTTTTTTTTTTTTATATTTAATTGGAAGTATATATATATATATATATATATATATATATATATATATATATATATATATATATATATATATATATTGAGATAGTAGATGTGCTAATTTCAAAATTAAGGGGTGTAGGTGCAGTTATTTTAAAAGAAAATGGATTTAAATCAAAAGATTCGCACAATTAAGGGTTATGTGCAATATACCAGGAGTTAAATTAGACTGATGGCATGTCCCAATATTAAAATTAGACGTATAAATTTTTATAAGATGACCAAAACTGATACTCGAACGGGTTATAGAACCAATTACAAAACATTCCATAAGACTTTGAGAGTTAAAAGTTTGAAAATACTCAGTGGAGTCCATTTTCCTCTTTAGTTTTGAATGCTTTACTTTGCAATAAAGCATGTAGGCCTCCTGAATGACAACTTAAAATTAAGCATATAAATTCTTGGGAGATGCTTAGAAGTTTAAACCTTCTATTCAGTAATTACTAAAAAGATTTTGTTAGAACTATTTACAGAATGTATCATTAATCGATTTGTCACTTAACTCAACAATGATAAAAGAGATAAAATCAAGTGGCTAGAAACTATTAACACACGGTCCACACTTTTATATATTTGCATGAAAATAAGTTTTTGAGTTGAACATACTAACAATGTGGCTTTTATCTATTTTCAGAAACTGGAACATCTTCTGTCACATATAAGGCAAGAGGTCCGTGTAGTAGTAGTAGGGGCACTCAAACCCTCAAAAGAAGCATTATTCTCTGATACCCTTCTAAAGCACGAGGAACTGGCGGTAAGACTTAGGGTGGCCGCTTGTATGAGTGAGATCATAAGAATAACAGCACCATACGATCCATTCGAGGGACCTCAATTGAAGGTAAGTACTTACGTATATGCCAGCTTGTTAAGTACTTTGTTTCCTTAATGTAACTGATTGCACAATCATAATTTTTATTTATACTTGTGCAGGTATTTTTTCAGCTAGTCAATAGTACTGCTTATCAAAATTTACCTTGCATGGAAGGCCCAGTCCATACGAGGAATCTTGCAATTCTTGAAATTCTTTCACGTAGCCAGTCATGCGTGATGATGTTGGATCTTGAGTTGTTCGACCTCATCCATGAGATGTTTCACTCGTTTCTACATGGCATAAGGTACGCAACTACATTTTAAATCTTTTGGATTTAAATTTCCTTTACTATTATATTTATGTCAAATGATTGAAATATTTGCTTTTAGTAAAGTACTACTCAGTTTTTGCATAAGTATGTTTCTGATGTAAATCAAGCATGTGAAATCGTAAGTAAAGAGTCATAATTTAAGCGTGGTTCACTCAAAGACCCTAGTATTAAAAAGTTCCCTAAGGAACAAAGTGCCTACATTGATGGAGACAATAATGCCATAAAATAACTTGGTTCTTTCTCCTGGATTATTTGGTAAACGTTTCTCCGTCTTTGCTATCACATTCTACTGAGAGAGAAAAAAGACAAACTGATACTTTTGAATATAGATTGATGATATTGTGTAGAACCTTGAGTTCCTTTAGATCAAAATAAAACTCTTGAATCCCTAACTATAAACTAAGTTGCTCGTGTTCAAGATAGTTGAGAATGAGATATTTCGATGTATAAGCAAGAGTCTAGGTTGGGTTTGACTGTATAAAAATCGTTGTATCCTTGATCTTGTCACTTGATAAGGAAGTCTCTGAACTAAATCAACTCATTAGGCAAGTTGCCAGATTTTGTTGATCATATTGATCTTTTTCACTCAACGAATGGCCCAAAGAGCATTAGACAACTTAGCAGTTAAAAACACTTCTATTTGATTTGAAATGACAATATTTTGAAGTAGGTGATCAAGTATGCTTCAAATCCAGTATCCCTATATTTTTCAAAATATTGACCTAATAATCTTCCCCTTTGTCACAATTTCACAAATTCAAATGGTACAGTTAAGGTGTTTCTTCTTACCCCTTATGCCTGTGAGAAATAACACTCCTCGTTTCATGGTTGGAGAACTTAAACTGTTATAGTTTTTAACCTTGTATATGTTTATGAAGCAGTAGATTAATCATGAAGTGAAGGAACATTAGCTTGTGCCAATTGGCAGGTTCATGACTTTCATCTAGTATATGTTTATGCAGGTTCTGCATTGACGGATTTACATAGTCTAAAAGAAGCCATTTGATCTCCATGCATTGCATCTTCTTTATTTGTTTATGTAATAACTGCCAACCAATAATGCTTTTTTCTATGAACTTTAGATCGGAACACCCCCCGGCTATGTTCTCATACATGGAGAACATCATGACAGTAATAGTCTCAAACAGTCTGGATTGTGATGGACTCACATTGGAGCTTACAAAAATCATTCTTCCTTGTCTGAATAAGGAAAATCCTGTAGGTTCTCTTGACTTTTGCAAGTTCTTCAAATTCATTGTCATATTATACCCTTCTTATTTTATGAGGATCGATTATCATTTTTCTCAGAATACTTCACCAACTACCTTCGAGCTGGCGAACAAGGTATTCGAGAAATGTGTGGATTACGTCAAGACACATGTTCCTGATGCTGTAAGAAGCTTGGGAGTTCCTGTTTCCTGTTACCCCGAGATTGTCTCGTCGCTATGCCCTGACGAAATACAAAGGGATAACATGGTGTGTTTCTCTAGTCCTTAAATTGAATACCGATATTAATCCATTATGTGATTGATTAGATGGAAAACAATGTATACAAAAGTCTTTACTCTTTGTTTTGACCTTGAGGCACATACACTTGTTGTTCTGCATTTCTTATTTGCAAAAAGAATTATCTTTAATCTCTTCTTTCCTTAGGACTGCTATGTGCACAAATACGCAGTTAGAAGTCGCAACATATTCTAGCCTTAAAAGGACTTATAAAAATGGAATACTATCAAACAAGTTTAAATGAAGATTTTGGGTACGTTCTAGCAAATTTGGGTACGTTATCTGAAGTTTTTGGCTAGCAAATTAATGATACATCACATGCTTGTGTCGTGGCGTGTTCCCCTTGAAATCCTTGTACCATGCCAATTGCCAAAGTTGGTATTGTTGTGTTATATCCCTTAATATGATATGTAGTTACAGCTAGTATTCTACAGAGTTTTATTTTCTCTGAAAAAATTGATAGTGTGTTTCTGATATTCTATATTCAGTAATTCATGTGTTTCTAGTAGTCATGGTAGAACTGTCGTTTACTCAGCATCATAAAATTAAACTTTCCAAATGTAATGCAAGTCTTTCGGTTATTATGACGGAAGATTTGTTCCCGATTCTACTTTTGCAATGAGCCAATGAGTTATATCAACCTAACTCCCTTTTATATGAAGTGCCGAATTTGGGTACGTTATCTAAAGATTTTGGCTAGCAAATTAAATGATACTTCACATGCTTGTGTTGTGGCGTCTTCCCCTTGAAATCTTTGTACCATGCCAATTGCCAGAGATGGTATTGTTGTTTTATATCCCTTAATATGATATGAGAGTTACGGCTAGTATTCTTACAAAGTTTTATTTTCACCGAAAAAATAGATAGGGTGTCTCTGATATTCTATATTCAGTAATCGTGTTTCTAGTAGTCATGGTAGAACTGTCGTATACTCAGCATCATCAAGTTAAACTTCCCAAATGTAATGCAAGTCTTTTGTTTATTATGACGGAAGATTTGTTCCCCGATTCTAATTTTGCTATGAGCCAATGAGATATATCAACCTAACTGCCATTTATATGAAGTGCCGAATTTGGGTACGTTCTAGCAAATTTGGGTACGTTATCTGAGATTTTGGCTAGCAAATTAAATGATACTTCACATGCTTGTGTCGTGGCATGTTCCCCTTGAAACCTTTGTAATATGCCAATTGCCAAGTTGGTATTGTTGTGTTATATCCCTTAATATGATATGATAGTTACGGCTATATTCTTACAAAGTTATATTTTCTCCGAAAAATAGATAGTATGTTTCTGATATTCTATATTCAGTAATCGTGTTTCTGGTAGTCATGGTAGAACTGTCGTATATTCAGCATCATCAAATTAAACTTCTCAAATGTAATGCAAGTCTTTTTGTTATTATGACGGAAGATTTGTTCCCCCATTCTACTTTTGCAATGAGCCAATGAGTTATATCAACCTAACTGCCTTTTATATGAAGTGCCGAATTTGGGTACGTTCTAGTAAGAGTTTCCTAATATATCAATGAGGTTCTTTGTTTTAGCTAGCCCATTGCGGAAAAATCACTCCTATCTCTAACTAACGCAACAATGAAAAAAGTAACAAATTAAGTTCAAAATTGTAGTAATTTTATCCATAGTCTGCAACTGTCATAACTTAGTTTTCGTAAAGTATTTTATTTTATTTTTTCAGGATTTTACGGAAGATGGAATGGCTACTTTACATCTCGGACAAGTTGGTCAACCCGTAGGCAATGGTTTACCTAAGTTAGCAGAGGAAAATAAAACTGTTGGGTCGAAAAATGACGAGATTATAACTGAAAATGCTGGGAAATCACCAACTTCTCATGATGAGACCCAAAATATTGATAGTCCACAGCAAATGCCTCTTAAAGAATCGAGACAAGTAGATGCTCTCAACCTAGGAAAAAGGATCCCGAAAACCAACTCTTTCAAAAAACCGGAAGAGGGATATGAGTTCCATTCCTCATCAAGGCCTCTTGCTGGCCTGTCAAATTCTAGACGGACTTCCAGGATTACGAAACATGCTGGAGAAGGATCTTCCCGCAATATTCCTGTAACCGAAAATATGGGAAGCAAGTCTAATGCTTCCAACGATCTAACTGGACATATCGTTGTCAAGGTAATGACAGATCATTGGACTTGCTATAGTTGGAATTATTACTATCCAGTCAAGTGTTTTTATTTCATATTTGGAAACTTATTATATGCTCTTGAGCATGCAGGCATCAACTTCTCGATCTAAAGGAAAGGAAGCGCAATCTGTGGAAGTCCCCATTCCGCAACACCAGAAATCATGTGCCAGCTCTAATGAAGAGGTCAGGTCCAATAACTTTTACTAATCAGAGCTAGAGTGTTAATCTATTGAAGGCTCTTCTAAATCCTGATGAACAAAAATGTGATTTTTTCCTTTTCTGGTTATCTTTCTAATACTTATTTGCCACTGTAAATGTTGTTTAATCATTTCCTTATATATCATATCTATTTGGTCATTTCATTTTTTTTCTTCTTTTTTTGCATTTCAATGCATTACTGATAGATACTTCAGTGCTTAATGCCTTGAGGCCATATATTTTGTATATTTTATGAAGTTGTTCTATATTACTAGCTTTTTGAATTTTTTTTGCTAACTAGTCAATTGATCTACTTCATGGATTTTATGTTTTAATACCGTGTCGCCAATAATAGATCAACAAAAATTCTGCCAAACCGAATCGACCTTCAAGCCAACTAGTTTCTGCCGAAAACAGTGGCAGCAAGAACGTTAGTGCTGAGAAGAATGTTGCAGATGATATTCTTATCAAGGTAAGTACAGACTAGATTCTATTACAATGTTTTATGTTAGTACCCTCCTCTCTGCCTCTCTATACATATATCTATATCTATATATATACATATACATATACATATACATATACATATACATATACATATAGATATACTTTTGGTCCTTCCTTAGTACCACCCTTGCGTTATGCAGACATTGGCTTCTAATTCAAGACCTACATCATTAAAAGTGGAAGCTCAGCCTGGGAAAGCCAACAACCGACGACGAAAGCAGGACAGTGAGACTAGTAAGAAAAAGGTCAGACTTTCTGATATGTCTCCTTATACATTCACCTCATATGTTAGACACCGGACAAACATTTTATGAAACGTCATTGTTCCGCTAATTCAATATCCCGTCGTTTAGATCCGCATTTCTTTAGACGTCATCGTCTTGCTTCGAATGGTTTAAAAAACTTATACGTGAATACTTGACTAGCATATCTCTGAATGGTTACTGATATATGCTTTTCAGGAACAGATTACACTTTGTAATTATAAAGTTGTATTTTGTTATAAACAAAGTTTTAGAGGTCTTCATATGTCTCTTACAATTGCGGAACATCATGCTCAAATATTTCTTGTTCTATTCAGTTCTCCAATTCATCACATTATAGTGAAGCCAACGTACGTATTTGTGAATGATTTATTCATTTTCGTTTGATAGTGTAATTATATCGAAGAACATGTGTGCTACTGGATAGAAACTCTTGGAATGTGTCAACATTCCTGGATAAAATAAAATGATTCAAATAATTTTGATCTTTCTACCTGTGGAGATAGCGTTGAGTCCGTCATTTTCATGTTACTGAGGAAAAGCAGCCAATGATATTTTTCCCTTCCACCATTGCCTTACTTGACCAACTTCATGATAAATAGTTCATTTCTTTATCCCCCTCCTATGAGCCTCAATCGTCATTCTATAATTTAACGAAATATCACCTCTCTTTAAAGTAGTCCAGAAGGTTCGATTAACATTATTTGTCGTTTTACTTTCACATGAATTCGTATATGCATAGACAATACATGGTAGCTCCAAGACAGTAATTATCATGGTTTCTTTCAAGACCGATATCTTTTTGTCCCTGCCTATTCTTCTGTTGATTTATTAGCAGAATGCTTTTGGCAATATCTAATTAACTTGACTTAAATTTGCTACTGCACCCCACTTTCACCACGGACATACATGCATATACATACTTATATGCATTTTATGTGTTAGTATTATGCATTTGTGTACATCAGGCATTTTTATATCAATTCATCTGTAACTTCTACATGTTTAGGTTTCCAAGGTCGGAGGAAGATCTTTTGGTGAGGAGTTGGTTGGCAGCAGGATAATGGTTTGGTGGCCATCGGAGAAGATGTAAGTACTGACGTTGAGAATCATGCCACTGATATGTGCTAGAATTAGTCATTTTTTGTATTAGCTTATTCTTTAATTGTGTCTAAAACTAATTCGTAATTCAATAATTTCTCTCGTTTTGCAGGTTTTTTGAAGGAAAAGTAATTTCTTTCAACAATGTTACTAAAGTGCATGAGGTAAAAATAAGTTACTCTATATATGAATATGGAGATTCTTAATATAACGTTTATCTAGAATACATTGTGTACAAAACTACCATGATCTTGTATTACAATATATTGGATTAAACTTTACCTTATTATTCATTTTAGTTAACTGTTAGAATAGAGAGAATATTATAAACTTTATCAATAATCATGGCTAGATACTCGTGGATCGACTAAAACGAAGCAAGTAATTTATTTCTTGGCAACTACAGAATCACATTACAATACTTTTATCCTCCATAGCTCAAATTACAAACTTCATATGATTAGGCCCTTCCTTTGATGAATCAATTTATTATCTCTGGATATGATAATTAAGAATTTCAAATCACTCCAGCTAACAGTTGTGCTCTGTTTACGACATTATTACTAGGTTGATTATGATGATGGTGATCATGAGACGTTAGATCTTACAAAGGAACGTTGGCAAATGCTCCCTCAGGCCAATCTGTCTACTCATGTGGGTGTTTCTGTTTTACTTTCATGTGTATTTTAGGGGATCAGTTATAGTAGATAACTTACATTTTCTGATAACTATTTAACAGGAGCAGAATACTACTACGGCAGCTCTCAGTGCCGCAGCAGATACGTAAGCTTATCCTCTAGCAGACTCTCATTTTTGCATTGATTAACTTGGTTACAAATTATGCGATTACATCCTTCAAATGTGAATTTTTAATCTAGCAATAACAGTTATGCACAAGTTATAAACAGGTATGAAGTTTTTATGAAATGTTGCCGAAGTATTTAGTCGCATCATTTTTATTTTGTTCAGATTATTTTCTTTATTCCATACTTTTGTTAAGCATTGTCAGATATAGGAAGATTTGCTTCTTCCGGCTCATCCTCCATCTTCTAGAATATTTATTGTAGTACTATTACCAACCAATTTGCATTGTCTGAATTTATTCCATTATTTGTTTGTAAATCGCTCTTGGAGTTTATGGACTTGAGAACCTTATCATTGTTTTTACTACATTGGTTCATTCAATAGCTTGCTAGCTGGTTCAACAACAAAGTATAGCTGACTTATGTCCAAATTTAGACATCGATTTTCTTATTCTGTTAGTAATTTTTGACTTTATCATGTCGTTCGTATTGCATAGAAGCTTGAGTAGCCAAAGTTAAGATTACAATTTTGTTTATGCAGGTCAGGCAATCCTGAAGAAAGGAACTCTGATCATTTGAGTTTGGAAGTGAGTTTCCTTTCCCTATTTTATGTTATCCCGAATTCTATAGATCGCTCTATGACAGATATGTGTTGATAAATGTCTAAATCGTTTATATAATTAATTGTCAATGCAAATATTTTTCGACTTGATTTGTGTTAAAACTATAGCGAGGGCATTTTTGTTTGCGCTTTTATTTTAATTTGTCTCGCTTCAGGAGCGTTGGAGCTTAATGTTGGATTGACTTCTCCCCTTTCATGGTAAATCACAAGAGATGCAGTAGATGATGTTGCAAGTAAGTTTACATGTATTTAAATATTGCAAGGATTTACTCTTGATCATGTCAATTGTCGATTAATTTATTGATGACAAGTGTGGATTTCACTTCTTTTAAAACTTTATCTATTCTCTCATAAGTTCTCATTAGGATCATTTGATCTTCTTATGCAGGTAGATTCTTGTCAGCAAGTGGCAAGTGACGAAAGAATTAAAGAGCGGTTTTAAAGTGGTGCAGAGCAGCTGCTTAGTTAACAGGAGCTGTCTCTAGTTATGCCATGGTTTTCAATTTATGAAACTGGATGCAACAAGAACTACAAGAACAAGAGTTTTTGGAACATTCCTTATTATAAACTTAATGTAAGGGCAAATTGTTTACCATCTTCAAGACCAGGAATTGCCGTTACATTGTGTTGTTTTCTATGAGTTGTTTGTTTGGTAAAATAGGAAGTGACAAATTCACATCCAAATGTTTTTTTACTCAGTGATCAGTAGCAATCATCAAAATCTTAAATCCAAATTGCAAAGAGCAAATGCAAGTTCATTCCATCTATCTCTATCAATGAAACACAAGCCCTAAACAAGTGATCACATTTACAATATACTACCACCACACTCTCATCCTATACTATTCTAAAACATTATGTCGCCACAAACACTGGAAGAATTAAAACAATCCATGAATAAACACTTGAGCTCCTCGTCCTCATCATCAATTTCATTCAAACAATTTACCGGATTAATGGTGTTAGATGATAGAGTAGAATTAGAGGAACGGTTAACGTCCACTAATCCCATTTGCTTTCTCTTCTTGTAATTTGCCTTAAAACATGCTTGCCTTAACCTCTTTGTTTTGTCCTCCAATTGCATATCAGGAACTTCTTCCAACAATTTCTTCTCTTGTTCCAATATCTGTATGGCCTCCCTAAGTTTTCCTTCTCCTTCATCCTTCCCCATTTCCTATAAAAATAATTAAACAATCATATTTATTTTCTTCTAACCAAGAAAACAAAGTTGCATGACAAAATTCTCATTGAAAATTATAGAAACATCTTTTCATTTTTCAGTTAGTACATAGAAATAAATTATACATGAAGGTGCTCAGTACGTACGGGGCATAACGGGAAAGAGATCTTTTGTCCATCTTTATGTCCCACCTTATATTTCATATAAGGTACGTACTCATGCTTCATGTATTAAGATTATTGACACGTGTCATCATCACAACCACATAAGACAAAAAAATAGGACATAAAATGGTCATAAGACACTTGCTGGCTCAGTACACCTACTATATTTTTCATGGCAATTTGAACTTTAGACACAAAAAACACAGCCGATGCATGGTGGATGAATATCTAATGATTAAATTGTAGATATTCCAAGGACCACAACCTATTCCAATCATACATTTATACTAATAACTCGATCAGCTGCACCACCTCACCGTGTAGCCATTGCACGTAATAATTTCTCGTTTCTAAGAGAGGGAGAGATTATATATATACCTGGACATTCTTGATTAGGGTTTGAAGGCTCATGAGCTTCCTGTGAGGCCACCTCCTAATACCCAACTCTCTGCACCTTTTCTTTAAAAGGGTTAATCCAACGTTAAGCTCCTTTGCTGCTTGTGTTATAGGCATGTAAAAATACTGTGAAATGGCTCTCCTCGTTAACACTTTACTACTACTCGTATTATTACTATTTTTAGCTATTTCCCCTGAAGTTGAAGATCTTTTCACTAATAATTCATTCCCTACTTGATCCAATGGTACTAGTTCCTTACTATTCTGATCAACACTGATTATTTGTTTCCCTGTGCTGTTATTGGTCCCCATTGGAACCAACTGCTGCTGATTTTGGACTTCAAAACTTTCTCCCATTTCGTTCCAAACTCCTAATGCACTTGCGATATCGCATAGTAAGTCATCTGATCAAATAAATAGTACAATTAAAAAGTTGGATTTAGAAAAGAAAAAAATAGATGATATAACACACGGGGTTTCGGTGCAAGTTCTTAAAAACACATAAGCGTTTTTATGCATTTTCCCCGTGACAAATACTATAAAAACGTTACCTTGTGCGAGAGTATGTTGGTGTTGTCCAAAATCAAAAGATGAATAAGTGGAGTTGCTAAGAGACATCTCGTTGGCCAAAGGAAAAGCAGTTTCTTGTTGTATGCCAAAATCACGCTGGAGATCCCAAGTACTAGTAGTACCAACTCCACGAAATGCACTAAGAATAAAAGAGAAATTAAAAAAAATGAACTAAGAATCCATGGAAATATAATGCTATAGTTTTACTATATATATGCTATAGATATAGTTGTATAAGGACCTGAAATCGAGTGGTGGGAGTTGGGTTTGAAAAGAGAAAATGTCTTCAAATTCCTCTTTGGCAATTACATCATAATTTGACCTTCTCATTGTTCCCATATCGATGGCCGGAGTTTCCATCTTCTTTGAAAAAGAAAGTGTGTTAAATTTTCTGTTTTTTTGAAGTACCACGAACTATTCTCCACTAGTAAAGTGATAGTTGCGGATAGGACAATTAGGGTGGTGAACTTATATATGTAAAAGAAGTTGAGAAGGTTATAAATAATTGATTAATTTAATGGTTGTGTGTTAATGTGATTAATTATGGCGATTTACTGCATGGAAGATCGTGAGCCGTCGCATGGATTAAACGTCCTAGACTACTCATGCATGAATGTACAACTGAAAACATAATTATATCTGTATATATGTTCATTCTTATTTTCTTGATTATTGTGTGCGTTCTGTGTGAACGTACGTGTGAGAGATTGAAAAACATGGTTCAAAATGGTTTTGGAACTTGAGACTTTGGAATCTTGAAGTAGAAATTATCGCTAGGAATTTTGTTTTAACATTAATTCGTCGAAACTTCTATAATTGTAAAAGTTGGAGGACAGTAGAATAACAACTATATCAGATGCCTATACCTAAAATAGAAATTTACTCGTGCCATGATGCTCCAATACACTCTTTATTTTATATATTCAATATATTTATGTGCAAAGTTACATGTCCGTCAGTACTTCAAAGTTTAAGTATATATACTGTCACATATTTCATATGAAATACATTGTAAATATCGTAAAGATTAGATATCTGAATTTACTAATATATATATTAACACACACAAATATATATATATATATATATATATATATATATATATATATATATATATATATATATATATATATATATATATATATATATATATATATATATATATATATATATATTGTTAAATGCGCATTGAGTATTGACATTGTTTTTCTATATGCTTCTTATGTCTCTAAACTTATAATTTATGTATGTATTATTTTCTTATGGTTGCAACTTGAATACGTTTCATCGGCCGCATTAATATAATCCATTGGTAAATAATTTAAATATATATATTTAGTGTCAAAATTAAGTACATATCATCCTTGTTTCATCTCAGTATTCCGAGAAAGTCCAGCAACTATATTCTAGGTTTAATTAACATTTGAAAGGATATCAACAACTTACACCACCTAAAATTATCCTGCAAGATGAATAATTACAATAAAATTTCCTTGAGAGGTTTCTCTAAGTATTATAAAGCTAGCTTCAACAGTTAAAACAATCAATGAAGTTTGCTCATGTCAGATGAAATTTAAATAATACCTCCAATTTTGTCGTGAAGCAACTTTGACAATATTTTTAAGCTACCTATATTAGATTAAATTGTCCTTCTAGTAAATGTAGAGTATCTATTGCATTTTTTAAGTTTCATTGATGAACTCTCGTGAAAATACACTTATTATAAAAATTCTTACCATATTATCAATTATATTATATATTTGTAATATTGCATTTTATTATTTACTTTGTTATGAATTTTGAGAGTTTTTCTTAAATTAATATCCTTCGATTTTTACTTCTTTGCTTCTATTATAATTATTCTAAATTAACCAAATAAACAAAACAAGCTTCATTATATTAATTTTCTCTTGAAACGTACGGTGATAACAACAAGTTAAAGAGTATATTACATTTGTTCAAACATCACTATCTCTGTCACAAAACCTAATTACTTAAGCCTGGCAGCCCAAACTTAGCTTGCATTTCATGGACATATCAAAATTAGTTACTCGTTGTGATTAATTTATACAGTACGTACCTTCGAATGTGATGGGTAGTGAAAAGTGATTATTCGAGCTTAGTAAGTCTATTTGAATAAAGTATTAATTATTTTACAATATTAGCCATAACATTTTTGAAAGAGAGAAAAAAAAAAGTGGACTTTCTTTGATTTAATTTTCACTTTTTTGGGTGAAAAAAAAAATGGTGCCAAGTGTATATCTGTTACTTCGTGGCAGCGTGCTGATGTGGGGCCCACCACATGTGAGGGGATGTTTTCTACCATTGAGGGCAGGTAAGAACATCCCTTCTGGAGAGTGGAGACTATGGTTCAGTTCAGGGCCTATTGTCTCATCATTCATCATTACACGCGAAGCACAATCATGTTTTTGCTTCGAGGCAAGTAAATCCGCAGTGATTTTGCGGCAAAAAAAGCACAATCAGTCATGATCTTACCGATCGATATAAATCTTTTTTGGGTTAAGTTACAAATATACTACAAAAGATCTCGGACGTAACTAAATTTCATATCACGCAGTTTAAAAATATTATGTTAACAGACGTTGGAACGATCGTACATAAAAAAAAAAATGAACATTATGCATAAATTGAAGTACTTATCTACTAATGTACTATCTTGTGATCAAATGTAGACATCAAATTACATAATCAACAGTATTAACCAGTTTTACATTCTTTTTATGTATGAATGTCTCACAATTCTAATTATTACTATAAAGATAAAATTGGTTTTCCTTTGGCTTTAATTAAGTGCTACTGTAACTGAACTCTTGGCTAATGATGAAAGTGATGATCACGATCATTCGGCATTCACTGCACTTTTAAAACGGAGGTTACTATTAACTTACGAGTTGCAATTAAGTAAATAGATCATGAGATAGTGGTTTTTAATATTTCTCCCTGATTATAAATGAGTGGTGATGGGGTCATTATGTTGTTTTGATTAGTAAAATTTAAGTAATGACTAATGAGGTTGTACTACGAACATTAATTGCCACTACTATCTTTCATATATCAAATTACGGAAAAGCTCTAATTAATCTACTATTACATATAGAGGTACATGCATTTTCCGTTAAATTGTTGAGTCCGGAAAATCATCCAAAAACATATATATACGATCTCTTTTTGATTGAATTTGCAATTTTGATTCTTTAGGTCTTTCTTGCGATTCTAGGATTTTGCTTCAAAAAATTCATTTTGGATATTCCGCGTGCCTTAAAATTGTTTCAAAATAATTTGTTAACGAATACTTTATTCGTGTTTGAAAATTGTACTTCTCCCCCGGTACTTTTTGGATTGCTCTTTCACTTGATCCGGAATTTCAAAATTCACATCTTTTAGTTCTATACACTTCCTTAAAGCAGTAGTTCTCTAAACTGAAAAGAAACATTTTCACTTTTTATCCTATTAATTTTGTAATAGATTCGAATTTTCAATGATCGTAATCGCCATAACGCCGTCGACCACATGTGTTATGAACAGTGAGTCTACTAGTTGGAAAAAGAACATATACAAATCAATTATCTTTAAACTCAGTGTCTTTTGGTTTAGTATTTAATACATATGGATTTTAGAGTTTACTTTGACTAAAATTCTTTCGGATAAGATCATACTATTAATCTGACCATTGGTCGAATGAATCCCTCAAACCTGGACTTTTAGGAGTAATATCGTAATAGTTGCGATTAAATTAGTTTGCTGTGGTTTATGTTTCTCTAAAAATTAAACAGAACGCAATTTTCAACAAATATTTCGAGAAGCAACGAACAAAATAAATTAATAAAATAATGTAGCAAGCAATTAGGCCAACAAATACTAAGATGTAATCATATCATGTGTTTGGATGCCCAATACTATCCTATTGGAACAGGTCCATAATTTTGTGGGCCACGCCCAGGTTTTTGGCAAAAATATTATTGGAGGAAACTCTTCATTAACTATGTTGAGGTCCTAAATTACCGAGCAATGACGGTATTGTCCTTAACCTACTAGATTTGTAATACTAAAACTACTAACCTGGTATTAGTGATATTGTTATCACTAAAACTACTAACCTGGTATTAGTGATATTGTTATCATTAGTACTTGTTAGGTGAACATATGAGGAAATGTGAAGAAACTGCAAAGAAGTGCCAATAAAAACTGCGACTTGCCAAAAAAAGATATAGTTACCAACGTATCCTTCATTACAAAATTTTAATATTAAAACCTTAACTAGACCAGCAGAAGAACTCAGAATCATTCAGCCATATAGCTACCTCATTCAGAACTAGATCCTCATTTTACATTGTTTGATGCAAAAAAGAACGGTAGCCAGCTGCTCGATTTGTTACTTTATCTCCCACCTCTTCCACGACCGCGGCCGCGTCCACGTCCACGGCCACCACCTTTTCCATGTAATGCCTTATTGACGTCATGCTTGACTTGCATGTTTTCAGGTAATGGAAGTATATGGTCCACACACTTTCTGAAACTGAAGTCATCAGCAGATTCGTCCTCCCTAATGAGGAAGAAGCAGCGACTTTTGAACTGAGGATGGAACCGGATTTGGAAAGCTTTGATACCGGCGCCGATCTTTCTCTCTGCCTCCAAATGACCCTTCTTGAGCAGTTCCAGCAACACTAAGTATTCGTACTGAAACCAAAACAATGACAAGTTAGTTCAGGGACTTAAGGAAAAACTACCAACAATAAACTTCATACTAGAACTAACACGAAAGTATGATCAGATTGAGAAATGAAACACGCTCTCGTTACTTACAAAATCTAAGAAGTAAAATTTCAGCGTAATCCCAGGATAAGAAATGTATAGCAGCAAACCAGAAACTGAAATCTCAATTTTTACAAGTACCAAAATGGTTTAAGTGTTTCGAACATGGCGTGAGAAAATGTTAACAGGAATATGTTGAAAACAGAACACACGTTAATATTGATAATATATAAACTCCGACCTAATCAACAAGGATGTAACCCACATTCGTCTCTGGCACCAGCATATGGTGAAAGGACACAAGGTGTCTGTCTATATTTGAACTTCTCATACTACTGATGATGATGGAGTACCAACACCGAGTTTGCAAATGAACCGAAGCAAAAGTTAATAAGCAACAGGGCAAGAAAACCATCCTGCTTTGCTTCAAGAGATACAAGCCTAATTCCTACAATGCTACACCATGTAAATTATATTCCATGCTAAAATTTTCAAGCACAAAACTCTACCTTTACAACAACTTGATTGCCACGCATGTTGGTGGAAATTGATCAAAGATAAAACAATTCAAGTGCTATACGCTTTCAGCAAAACCCAACCATAGGTATCTCTTGGCATTATTTAAAAACCTAACATAAATCCTACCCCAACATGCCGGATAACTTGCAGCATGCCAAAGATAACGAAACGACAGCTGCAAAATCAAATTAAACTAAGTTTTAAGTACTCTCAATGAAAGTTCTAAAATACATTATCATCACTTCTTTTACTTCTAATTAACAATAATCTCCAAACACGAATATCGAAATCACGTTCGATAACCTCTGTATACTTCACTTTTTTCTAAACATCATATAGAACACTTGCACTCTTAATCTACAAAACCAACCCAATCACACAACAACAACAACAACAACAACAACAACAACAACAACAACAACAACAACAACAAAATCAACAGCCACACAAACTTAACACCAAATCAAAACCAAAGATTACAACTTTGACCTTATTAAGATTGAGATTAGGGGTCCACGAGTGAAGAATCTTGTAAAAGTAATCAAACATCTCCACAGACGACCCGAACTCCTTCGGGCCCAAATTGACCCGAACCAATTCCTCATCCTCCTCCATTTTTGCGCCATCATCATCATCATCTACTTTTGCTCTCTTCGCAGCATCATCATCGTCTTTTGTCTTATCTTCTCTCTCGCGCTTCGAGCCGCCGTTTTCAGGTTCAACTGAGACCTCGTTTATCAATTCGGGCTCCATTGAGACCTCTGTTGCTGCTGCTGCTTCGGCCATGATTAGGGTTTACGAGCTGCTGGCTAAAACCCTAGCTGTTGAATTTAAAACCCTAAATACAGCGTTTGATTTTTGTTTCTATTTTTTCTGTTTACTCGATTACTAATTGTTGTTATTATTTGCTTTTTAGTACGAATCTTTAGTTGGGCTTTTATGGGCTGTGAAATATATTGGTGTATGACCCAATTAGTGTATTTATGTCGTGAACTTTGGACATTGGACTGGAATTATTGTGCTAATGGACCATGTATATTCGTGGCATTCATTAATGGGTTGAGGTGTAAATTAGGTAGTAGCTAGTGCGAAGGCTCTGTTGTGTGTCAAAAAATCGTTTAGTAGTTACAATTTTTCACATAATATATTTACACTCTGATTTCTGTGATTTCTTTTTTCTACTTTGAGAGTCTCCACTTAAAATTCTTGTGTTGTTACTCGTTATTATTATCATTAGTTTGTTTATATATTCAAATTAGAAAAATTTCTGGAGGCGTATATTTATCGATTCAAATATTTAACAAATGGTATCTGAGTCAGGACCCACGGAGTTAAGTGGGTAGTGTCTTATATGAACAATAGTTAGTAACCCTATGTTGTGCTCATGTAAAACGTGTTCTCTCAACGCAATAAGAGGAACCCCATGTATCATGTAAGATGTTTACTTCCAATGCAGTGAGGAGTGGAGTTGATGCGCTAGCTTCGTGTAAGGTAGTGAAACAAAATGCGGTGGATATAAATTAATTGAGGAGAGGTTCGATGGTTCTTTGTTTAAGAAGAATTCCTAGAAAACAAACAGAGTCCCACGTAAGAAAAAGAAGGGGTGACCATGGATATATAGAAATGAGCAACATTTCCATTAGTTTTTTTTTTTTTTTTTGAGTAAAACCCAAGAGCAAATCCTAAAATGGACAATATTCCAACCAAGATTCTGTATCCTTCAATCAGAACATTGCCATATCAGTACACGTCATCATCTGCAATTAACCCTTCAAAACGGCAGAAGAATGTTCATTTGACAAAGCATCCAAAATTTTAAAATAGTTTCGCTACACCCTATGAATGATGGCCCAACTAATTAATTGTGTTTAGGAGAAAAAAGGAAAAGCAAGAGGCAAGAAAAGAAAAAGAAAGAGTGCATAGGAAACTGACAAAAAGAAAGAGAAGTGTTTCTATAAGAAGTTTGAATGAGTACTTAGAGTGGCGCCATCTAAAAGATGGAGCAAATTAAATAAAGGAAGTCCATTAAGCACAAGAAGGAATAGCTTATAATTCAAAAGTGGGAGCTGTTTTGGAATTTGCACAAAGCAAATTCTTGGTATTTTTGGGGAATGTTTTCAACTTTATCTGGCTTTCTTGTAACTGTAGTAATAATCCCAACTTTTCCTGCCTTGTGGATCAATTCTTACAGTCACTCTTCCTAGTAATTTTAATCCACTCACTTTCACTTTCTACAACTGTTTTATGTGTGATGGAACTAAAACAGTAGTTACATATGAACCTTTTAGCATTGGCCAAATAATTATCATGGTTAAACCTTATTATGGCACCGCCACACTACAAATACAGGAGATTGCGCTAAAATCATGGTCAAAAAAGTTTTTTCCTAATGAGGCTAAGTTTAAGAAAAGTACATAGTGAAACAAAGTCATAACATCAAAACCAATAACATTTTTCATAAAACTCAGTCTAAGGTGATGTATGTTGGAACGACCCTACGTGTAAAAGGGCAAGGAATATTGTGCAAGGATTCTTAGCTTCTCAAGAATGATGCTTTACAAGTAATAACTTTCATTCAAACTTGCTGTCATAATCTCTACTAAAAACAGCCTTACAATGCTTCTGTCAGGCTTATCATTGGGGTGAATCTAACTTCTCTAGATGTTTTGGGTCCCTTTGTGCTTTATTGCTTTAATCCCTCAAATCCCACAAGAGATGAAGTATAAATAAGGCATTAGTGAGGTAGAGGATTAAGTCCCCAGTGAGAGAGCATCTATTCTTTCACCACTGATTTCACAAGAAATTTCCCTCCTCCCACACTGAAAATGAGCTGCTTAAGCTACAGGATAATCATGTTTACGGTTTTTTGTATCGGGTTTTTGTCCCTCCAACCGGTGCCTGTTTCAGGATTGAGAAGCATAGATCTTGCTCTAAGATGGGTGGGAAGAAGTTCTCGGATTTTGAATGCTGATGATTTGCAGCACTTGAACCTGCAACTGGACATTGCGCCTTCACCTGCAATGTTTTTTGATCCAAATCAATCGGAAAAGAGAACAGTTAAAGGTGGATCAGACCCTATTCACAACAGATGTTGAAGTACTTGCCGAAACTGCCAGTTGATAAAGTACCACAGGGGGCCAAAAAGCTGCTCGAAGCATGTCGTATATGCAGAACTTTGGGGTGATGAAGAGTTTCTTCTGCTTTTTAAGTCTTTAGTATTTGCAGGTTTTATTTAGAGTGCTTCAATTATTTATATCCACAGTTTGTTCATATAACGAAAAAAATGCCAGGAAAAGAAAACAACACCTCTATCATATATGATATATATTTATAGCTTAAATACTTGGGAGCTGAAATTGTCTCTGCTTTGAAACAGATACTTTGAGTTTTTGTCCGATATTTTTCTAGCTGTCAATGGTTTTTCTTTCTTTCTTCATCATGTATAATTTTTCAGCTGGTAAATTACTAACGAACATGAAGCCATTAAATCCACTATTCCAGTATAAACTTTCTCCACAATAGTTTTTTTCTTGGCATTCAGAGATCTTACAGAACAGAAGTACATATAACTTGCCAAAACTGAAGTTTTATAACAGAACACCCTGCAATAGATAACTCTGAATACCTGTTATATCTGCATCTAATTGTCCCTTGAGAGAAATTGTGATCTGCTGTATCTACTCGTGCGGTGCACATTCAGCTGAGTGGGTGTTTTCTTGCGTGACACCGTTTGCCAAATCATATCCACAGCGTCATTAGGTTGAGATGGGTATTGGTACTCGAAGTGTCCGCTGACCTTTTTCAATCTTTCCCACATTTTGGTCCATTCCTCTTCTTTGATGCCCCTGAGAAGTTTGAGAAGGTAACCCTTTTTCACGGCATCTTCTGCTCTGACAAATATGCAGAATTCTGAGTAGTCGAGATTGTCTTCAAATGGTAGCTCAATCTCATCACTAATTATTACAGGAACACAGTGACTGGCTATGGCATCAAAGAGACGGTTTGACGAAGGGGTGTCTCCGGCGATATTGAGGCAATATTTGGATGAAGCCATCCCTTTCCCAGCCTCCTTTATCCCATTTGATTGAACACTTCCAAATGTAAAATGCACGTCTTTTTCATCTTTCAAAAGGTAGTATAGCTCTTGACGAATAGCTCCACCCTGAATAGCAAATGAAATAGCATTCGTTTTGAGAAGACATAAAAGATCAGGCTATAAAAGATAATGCGTGATCCTTTTCAAGATCAAAATGACGGGAAAAGAAAAACAAAACAAATAAGAGTTCCTCATCTCTTTTTTCCTCCCTATTTTTTCTACTTGTGATTCTTCTTAATTTCTTTTGTTGATGTTAAAATCTCTTTCCTGAAAACTGATATTTTTATGCTTTCCTCTTGCACAACTTGTATAGGGCTATTAATGTAAATGAAAGTGCATCAGGCAAATTCATGCAACAACAGCTTCAATCTACGGCAGTTTCATAATGGAATCTGATATAGTTTTAATTAAAAGCCTCATCTATTCACTCAATACCAAGGAAATTCATTTGGGTATTTCATTCATTCTGATTTGAGACAATATAGAGCCTTGTTCTCTGTAGATTCACGTAAGAGGCCCGTTACTGTAGAATTGTGTTATATTACACACAATGAAAGATAAGTTCTCTAACATTATGAGGATAAACCTTGCATAATAACAACCAAGCATCATAGTTCTGTAGTCAATAATACACACAAGGGGTATTTACAGAAATCAACTTTGTTGTTTTTATCTGGAGGAAAAATGCAGGATCCATCAGCAAGATAAACCCATAAATAACGAAATCAGATTTGCATCAAGCACCCAAACTTAGGTTTCCCCGCTTTCAGGAATCTCCAACAACTCATCTAATTTGAGAATGATACAAGAACTAGAATAACTGCTTGGACTTCAGAATCTCTAGAAGTGAATCACGTATGACTCAGTGCAGATAAACAAAAGCACCTCCAGTCTATCTTGTTGTGTTTTTACTTGAATCACCTAAAGTTAAATGCATGCTTCCTACAATATGGTCAGTAGTTTACCACACAAAAGATGGCAGATAACAAAGCGGTGAAAAGTGGGTATAGATTACTTACATCTTTCCTATAAATTGCTCCTTGAAAGTACGTTAATGTTGGCCGTTCGCCAAACGAAGCCGATTGAGCAGGCGGAATTGTCCTAACCATATGTTTGTAGGGAGCAATGACATCCTTGTCCACGTTAGCTATTTCAGCCGGGTATCTCCCAAAGTCTGCAAGTACAAACATACTAGAACCGAGCTTTTTCCTCGCGTATAGCATGCTATTTGGGTGGTGAGCCACAACCAAATGATCCCTCCCACCAAACCGCTTCCATTCTTTCCTGTGTTTCAGAAATTTCACCAATTTTTCTTGCAGTAGTCTATCCAAACTAACTTTTTCGTCTCCAATAAGCTTTGAGTGCCGGTTGTAACTGAGGGACGAGAAATAAGGTACATATATCACATCCGCTTCACTAGAATTATGCACTCTTATTGCGCTGCACGGCCTAACAACATTTTCAGTATTTGACGCCAGAAGATCAAGAGTAAGCCAGTACTCTATACTATGCTGTAAATTTAACCCACCGGGGTAAGATGGTATCACATTTTTGTCACTGATACTAGGCCACACTCCATCGCCCTTCCAGCCCAACAAACCGAAGTGAAATTCAGGCGGCATGTCATACATATATACCTTAAGAACAGCCTGAGTTTTGCCACATGATCTACTCCTATTTTCTTCTGATTCATTTATAGTTTTAGCGGGACTCGGATCTTCAGAAACGATGTGTTGAATCGCAACATCTTCTTTCATAGAACCACCCCTCGACATATCAAATTGGGCATTTCGTTTCGAGTCTAAAGATGCATTATTTACCAGAACTAACTGAAGAACTGATCTGGGTATGAAAGAATTGTCTCTGAACTCTATCAGGGACATTGTAGACGAGATCAACAGAAACATCGCAAACGCAATAAGGCAAGAAAGAAGTCTCGAGGGTACCAAGCTCTTTTCTGAAACTGATGACATCTTGAAAAATAACAAGTTCCTAAATCCTAATCACCAACAGATATACTCTAAAACAGGACAAATCAAACAACTTTGCCAATAAAACCAAATGCAGAGAAGATGAAAAAATGATTCAACTTCTGCAAACCAAAACAGCTGAAGATTTCAACAATCTCCAATGACAAAAACACAAATAAATTACATCCCAATTCACTTGCAATAACAGAAAAGCCTCTCCTTTATAAAGGGTTTTTCTATTATTCTCTCAAAGATTGCACCTTTTTAATATACTAATCAACAAAAACCAATCCCAACAACAACAACATCAACGTGCACCCATCAAACTAAACATATTAAAAAATCCCCTGTTTTCACCTCAAAACTCCTCCAAAATAAATTAAACACACCAAAGAATCAGTCTGCAGAATCAAACAAAACCCACAAAAAATAATTAGATTCAGTTTAATTTTCAATCATTATATATTCAAACTAATCGAAAAGTTGGCAGAAAAAAAGAAGTACCTTGCCAGCTCAAATGCAGTGTATTCATTCACCTATGAAAAGAGCTTTTTTTATTTTTAATTTTTGCCCCTAATTTTAATACTCCCGAGTTTCAGGCTTCTCTAGTACAAACTTCGAAAATCCCACTTTACTTCTTTATGTAATCTAGAGAATTAAATGCTAATATAAAGAAAAATATTTGATGGGTTTTTGAGATTATAGCCCAGTCAATATTTATGGAATATTTTATGAGCGTAATTTTATTAAAAGTGGGACAAGTGGTAAAGTAGGTTGCAAAGACTTTTGGCGTGTCCATTGCCCTATGGAACTATACATCTTTACGTAATCAAACACTTTTTTATATGAATATTTAAATCCGGAAAATAGTTTTTTTCTTTTTTTTTCCCTTAAGTCAAGATTGTGATGGTGGCAATTATTGTTATTGTTATGTTAGAATTTAGAAAAGTATTATTCGTGCTGTGTTACTTTCTTAGCAATATAAAATCTGAAATAAGAATAAATTGGGGCTACAATAGTAATTTTCTTTGCGTTGATTTAGGCGTGTCCGCAAGGGTTAATAGAAAGATTAAAGAACCATATCATTACTTTGCGTGAAGTTAAATTTAAATCAAAAATCGAAGGCGTTTGCAATATTCTCTAAAAACTACTAAACGCATTAATGCATATTTGCCATATTCAATGTAAAATAGTTTTTCTTTCAATTTTAGTTCCTTCTAAAATATCAATTTTCATTAGCAAGGGAACAAGTATTATATCATATGGACCAAAGGAGTACAAAGATTTGAAGTAGAAAACTATATTCCACCACACTGATACGTTTTTTTTTTTTATTTAACTCAGTTTTGTCTGCCTCATAAAAAAAAACAGCATATTTTCAAGTCAAAAAGGGGCAAAGAGTTGCTGGTAAAATGGGATTCATTCCATCGACTAGTATTTTTCGGTCCAGCCGTGTCCTTTGCAGCCCATTATCGATTCTACAGCCCATGATACTTCTTACCCTATTGTCATCTCATATCTAATATGAATTTTGGAGGACTATAGCCATATTCTCTATAACTTTCTTGTTCATATTTTAATAAAGTTATTTTAATCCATCATGATCATAAAATTTATCATCACATTAAAGGTTAACATGTACTTAGACACGTTAAATCATTAGTTAGTAGTTGATTACTGTAAATATGATTTAACGTTGGGTAGTGCATAATACCCAACGTACAATACTCCTTACTTGAATACATTACTTTTGCGACAAATAATATTCCAATTTAGAATATAATATCAAACTGTTATTGTTCGTCAATAACCGATAAGTATCATTTAAGCACATCACTTACCAATTCAGTCAATTTATTTCCTGTATAAAAAAATTGATAATGTAGATTTTCAACAACACAATTCAATAAAAGATTATCTTAGACTACATTTATTTTTTCGTATCAATAGTATTAGTTGAGAGGTTGACGTGGTCGCTTCAAGTATTGTGTAACACCCCTTCGCTCCTTATTTTTTTTCTTGGTGATTTCCCTTTTTTTAATAACGGAAAAGAGTAATCCCTAAAAATTCTCTTTGTTCTTCAATGTTTTGTGAAACAGATCGCAACAATGAATGATATTGCAAATTGAATCCACACTAAAAAGTTGACTGAGGAATTCGCACATAGAGAAATGAGAGGCGGAACGAGATTAAGACTTAACTAACTTATCGAATGATACCATGAAAACATATCGATTTATTGTATGCGAGCATAAATCGATATAATTTCGTGGTATCATTTGTTTGGTTGATCCAATTTTAAATCTCGATATGTTTATACTTTTCTCGTTGTGTGAATTGGTTTCGCAATTGTTTCTGCAATTTAAATCATTACTCTGTGCGACTCGTTTCACAATTACTTTCTTTCGATAAATTTTCTGATCATTACATATATTTGTTCACCATGACCACTTCAGCCGCTAAATCCGGAGTGGTGGACTCCAAGAGTTCAAGCAAAGAATCAACTTTTGTATATTGTTTAGGAATTTACGATTTTACATGGGCGTCTATCGTTGACGACACATTTAGCGGCTAGAATAAAATTTCTTGAAGTTCAAGAATTCAAATGGCGTTCAACATCACTCAACATACGTTTCATTGATGGATCTCTCCCAGTATTTACTGTACTTCACATCCACCTTTGATGTTTGGCAGGAGCTCAAGATTTGTTATAATTGGACCAACGTTTATAGGGTTTACCTATTGCGACAATCCCTTTTCTGCGATTTCTTAAGGTATCCTCATTATTACTGACTTCTCCAATAACTTTCATTCTACATAGATAACAAACTAGTACACCATGAGATGATAAAATGCCATCCAAATAGATTGTCATTTCATTCAGGAAAAGGTTCATCAAGAACTACTCAAAAAATCATGCACATTGCCAACGAACATGCCACATGCTCTGAAAACCCTTATAGAGTTTACCATTTTAAACACATGATGCCTAAGATGACATTATGGACATTCATGTCCCTCTTTAGGGGCTTTTATAATACATTTATCTTTTGTAATTTGGTTTGGAGGTCAATGTGTTTCCTCGAAATATTATATGTAACCAGTGGCGGAGGGATGAGGGTGCATGTGGGGGCCATTGCAACCCTCTCCCCCTCCCCCCCCCCCCCCCCCCCCCCCGCCCCGCCCCGAGCCCTTCAATATTTGGCTCAATGGCATATATGGATATGAAGATTTATGTGGGTTTATTTACGACAATATCCATCAGTTTTGCCCCCCTCCTCAGCCCAACGCGTCGTTCAGTCAAAGGTCAAACAATCTATAGTTTATTTCTATTACCCACAAATTTACTGATGGCCCAATGAACTCTTTTACTTGTCATGTGCTTAGTTTCAAAATAGATAAATAATAACAATGGTAGGTAAAAAAAACCAATACCCACAGAACTCTTGCTTATTGTCAAAATCTATTTTTTCATATATTGTGAATATGCAACATAAATATGTATTCTATATGTTTAGAGTTTTAGTGTTTGTTTTCTATTGTTGTACAAGTTTATGAAATTAATTAATTAATTACACTTTATGTGCTACAGGTATTGGATAAATTATCAATTGGGTATATTTATGTGAAATAAAAAAAAAATACTTTTTACAATATAATCCGCCCCCCCCCCCCCCCCCCCCCTCCCCTCTCCCCTCTGAAATCCTGCTTCCGTCCCTCTATCTAACCCCATAATTGGAGGTCAAGTAGCAATTTCTTAATAAATGAAATTATGAAAGAAAAAAAATTGCATTTTCATAGTATTAATTAGCATCCCATAGTTAGAAAGTTTCATCAACATTTTAATACATATTATCACATACATCCAGTTTGAGAATCAGTTACTTGTATTAAAGCAATTTAGGGTGTGTACTATTTTTTTCAGAACTCTTGTCACTTCTCTTTTTGGTTTCATTCATTTTTGCACGAAGAAAATAAAAATTGGCTTGTATAAAAACCCCCCAAAAGAAAACAAGCCAAAAACAATAAAATGCCTCTCGGCATATGTGGTGTTTTCTTATTGGATTGCACTAGAAATATTTTCCTAAAAAATTATGATTATAACTGAAGTAACAATAATTAAATACTCAAAGGCTTGCTACTCTTTTATTTTTGTATGTTGGATGAACTGAAACTTGCCAACATAGCAGTTTATAGGGCTAGGTTAAGATGCTCTCGCCCTATTTAACCAGCTTCACCACGTTCTTACAAACAATTGTAAAAACTTACTACGAGAAATCAAAAAATGAACAAGAGAGACGTAGTGAGGACCAGGGAAGTGCCTGATCGTCCGATAGCTCGTCGGGTTCGTTACATGGAATGCCGAAGAAACCAAGCCGCAGATAGAGGCGGCTACGCTCTCGACGGATGCCAGGAGTTTATGCCTGAAGCTGGACCAGGGGCAGCTGCCGCGCTCACATGTGCCAGCTGCGGTTGTCGCAGGAGCTTCCACAGAAGAGTTGTGGAAAGGCAGGTGGTTATTGAAAACCCCCCACCCCCAGCTAATGCTTCATGAATAGTTTTTGCAGAAATAGCTTTGTCAAGTGTTCTTATAATTCTACAAGATATATATGTGTGCGTGTGTGAAGCATGCATGTAAGCAAATGGGTGAGCACTTGCTTGAATAAAAATTTAATCTTTGATCAATTGCTTGAAGTGTGAGGCTTCTATATCCAATTTTAAGTGCGGGTACCTAATGGCTTCAAAAATATTCACGAAACCTCCTTGTGGTTTGATAGTTGTTTAGAAGAGTCAATTGCTAAACTAACCATCTTAAAAAAAATAATTGTCAAACTAACATCATTGACAAAGTAATTCCCAAAATAACACTATTTAATAAAAACATTACCATTCTAACCCTTTTCTTTAATCAAATAATTAGCAAAATTATACCAAAATGAAGCTGTGCATATAACGAAACATTTATATAGCAAAAAAAATATATGCAAATATTGAAAAAACTGAAAATGAAAATTTAAATATGATGTTCAAAGAAATGTCATATAGTGTGATATTTCATTCATATAGCATAAACTGAAGTACAAAATGTGAATTCGGAGTGAGTTAAAGCTATACCCTCTGAATTTAATTAGTTATATTATTAAAGTAAGCAATGAACAAGGTACGTGTTTCAGAATTTGAAAGATCACATTTATTTTATTTAGAAAATAGCAAACCAACTTGTGAAAAACTTAAAAAAAAGATTTCTAAAAATAGCTCATTTCCTAACAGTAAATATTAATTGGAAAAAATAAAATAAAGGTAAATCTGTCATCTCCCTCACCCAACCTATCTCCCCCCCCCACCCCCCCCCCCCCCCCCCCCCCTTCCCCATCCCTACTACACAACCACCCATCCGCCTATACCGCTTAAGGACGCCCCATCTTTGAAGATGACGAGCCCCACTGTTGGTACAATGTCCTCAAAAAACAATCTTGAGTTCTTTTTGCCGAGGGCCCCAAAAAATCACATTATTTCTTGAGTTTTATGATTTTTTTTCCTGTAAAAAAGAGTTTGAATTGGAGGACCATAAAGCTTCTTCGATGAATTCTATGGAGGGTTCGATTTGAAGGGAGGGGTTGTTTCGCGAGGAAGATGAGATAGTTAAAGAAAAACTGTATTTTTTTATTTTTTATTGAGTTAATATTTCTAAAAAATCTTTGTTATATATTTACAACTAAATACAGAATTAAGCATCGATTTGGAGTTTGGACATTGATTAACAAAATAAAAGGTGAGAATAGGAATAGGCTAGCGATATTGCCAAAGCAATAATTGTTGTTGACAGAGCAATTATTTTGTAGTTCCTAATTTGCCCTTGTCAATCAAACACTTTAAAAGTCTAAATTTATATATACCATGTTTTCTTTATTAACCACCTTTTTATTATGGAAACTCATTATCTCATCATTAATACACAATCTAATTCTTCTCTCACTCCGATCAATATTCTCAAAATTGAATCAAAACAGTCAAATATCATGTAATTTTTTTTTTTTTTTGTGATGAAATATACTATCACTTCAAGAATAAAACTTGCCTCATACAAATAAGCCTTTAACTATAAGTAAGATTAAAATAACATAATATATAGGGGCCTTTCAACTAAATTTTAAACTAGAGTGTGGCTCTATAGGTATGAGACGATATTTATAGAAATGTCAAAAAAAGAAAAAATCTAAAATCCGATTTTACAAAGGATAAGAAATTAAACTGCATTGTTTGATAAGTATTACTAAAAATCTATTTGTATAATCGTACACTATATGTAAATAAATGTTATTAAAATATAATAGAAAATGGTTAATAATATATCGTAAATATTCAACTTGTGAACATTTTTTTAACATAGTCTAATGCATTTCCTTTTAATTTTAATAGTAATTTGACACAATTCTCAATTTAGACTTAATTTATAGTTTATATATATATATATATATATATATATATATATATATATATATATATATATATATATATATATATATATATCATCTACTACAACTTTTAAATATTATTCTTGATAAATCCTACTCAAAATATATTATTCCTAACTTAAACCTTTTTCATAAGTAGAGAAGTGGATTCTCGTTATATTTTGTTCATTGACAAATAAAGTAACTTTTCATCATATATCACAAATCTTATTGGCTACAGAAGAGATTTTTGGAGAGATAATTGTGTACTTATGACAGAATTGATAATTTCCATAATGAAGGAGCAATTAATTAAGCTAACATGGTATGGAGAAAATTTAGACAATTAACTACTATAGTTCTTTAATTGAAAAGGGTAAATTAGAGAGATTGAAATAATAGCTCTGGCAACAACATTTTGAGCTTTGGCAATATCGTCAGCCATAGGAATACTATGTTCCAAAGTGATATTTTTTGGAATTATTTTTTCAATGATGTTAGTTTGGCAATTATTTTTTTCAAGAGTGTTAGTTTGGCAGTTCACTTTGTCTAGAATCCTCATAAATTCTGCATAAAATCCTCTAACTTGCACAAATTCCCTTGTGATTTCATAAACTTTGCAGAAACCGTATGGTCACGAAAAAGAAATCTTGTGTAAAGTTTGTGAAATCATGAGGGAATTTCGAGCAAATTTTTGAAACCACAAAAAAGTTTTAGGTTGATTCCCCGTACTTTATAAATTAAGAACTAGCTTCTCAAGAAAAGAAAACACTAAGATCTAGCTATATGTGCTCTTAACTTCTCTGTCTTCTTATACAATTAATTGTCCCATATGCATCTTTCTCTATGGACAATTTTGTTGCTCAAAATTAGTCAAAGAAATACAAATGGGAATAATGCACTTAGATAAATAGTATCAATTATTTTGTCCAAGATGATCCATATCGTATTTAACTTCCGAATCTTTCAAAAGAAGACAATACAAAGTCCTTAGACTTCCATCTTGACATAAAAAAAGAAAGGTCATAGGATGGATAGAGATATCTCTTGTACTCGCCAAAGCCTTGTAAATGTTTTCATCTACTAAAAGGTTAAACCTTCACAAGTCTAACTATTTTCTCTAATTTAAAATTGTAACATCTTCTGGTGGAAGAAGATAGCTTTGAGCAATTGGATAGCTAATAACCTGAAAAAAAAAAAAAAACTTCCAAGCTCAAGTTGTACATATAAGTACTTACCAGGACTAGTATTTGTAATGGAGTTATATTTGAATTGTCGTCGCTTTAAAAGCTCAACCACATGTTTTAATAAATAGGTGGGAGCGGAATTTGAACTCATTATCTTCCATATAGCTTGAGCTCAAATTAAATATGAAGTAAAAGCAAAACCATTGCAAGAAAACAAGGCGATCGCGACAACATAGTCCCAACAAAAACAAAATTGCCACTCGTAGTTACGGAATAACAACATAATACTGGTAAAAAGAAACTACATAATGGTTAGACCATATGCCAACAAAACGTTCAATCAACTAATTTTTTGTCAAAATTTTGTTATTACACTCTTGGAAAATGATTTGCCGCATCCAACAAAATTAGATTTATTCCTGAACACTTGCTTGAATAAAAATTTAATTTTCTAATAATAGCTTGAAATGTGAGGCTCATATATCCAATTCTAAGTGCGAGTACTTTGCGGAGAAAATACATAGAACCTCCTTGTGGTTTCAAAAAATACACTAAACCACTTGTGGTTTGATAATTGTCTAGAACCCCTTTGAATTCTGCATGAAATTACTAACTTGCACAAAATCACTTGTGGTTTCATAAAACATTGTAGAAAACCCTTAAGGTTTCATAAAAAAAGAATTTTGTGCAGAGTTTCAGAAATCACGGAGGAATTTTGTGCATATTTTTTAAACCATAAGGAGGTTTTAGGTTGATTTCCCATATTTTGTAAAGAACAATTTTAGCTCCTCAAGACAAAAAAAAAAAAAAAAAAAAAAAAAACTAAGATCTAGCCTATGTGTGGTCTTAACTTCTTTGACTTCTTATTCAATTAATTGCCCCGTCTTTCTCTATGGACAATTTTATTGCTCAAAATTAGTCCAAGACGCTAAAACGAAAAATATCTAAATTAAGCCATGTGATTTGCTTGCACCAAGACATTTCAGCAAAGCAAAACCACTATTTATAAAGACGCTAAAACGAAAAATATGTCGTCTACACATTTTTCCTTAAAAATACGGACCTAACAACATGCACTGTTCTAATAACGAACATGATTAATAGTAGTACTACACCTGATTGTGGTCAAGATTTTTGTTACTTTCTCGTCTACATGTGATAACCTTTTAATTTCGTAAAGATTTGTGATTGAAAGAGGTGGGCATATTAACTTGTGCCTCCTTTAAAATTGAATAAATTGAAAAGGAAAGGAAAATTGTTTTCTTTTGTCCGGTATATATACGGGTCTGTACGTACATGAACACGATCAGTTAAAGAGTTCTTATTCTTTGTCCTTTTTTTTCGTATATTTTTGCATAACATGATAAGAAAGGGTGGCACTGGAAAAAGTAGGGTGAAAGAACTTTACTTCTACACAGTTTTTTTTTACTATAGTTCACATATTTAGGTCTGGATTTTATTAATTACAAATAAAAATTGTGCATAGTGCGGGAAATAATAGATTCTATTTGTAATACTTTATACTTTAAATAAGTGGTTACGGGCATTTCAAGGGGAAGTAATTAAAGAGACATAATTGCTGGATCAAAATTGGAAAAAGTAGAGACTTAGCCGTGTATAAGGCTGTGATGTTTGAAATTAAATTTTGGTTGCCGTTTAGAAAACTGGTTATATTAACTTTTAAACGGGAAAAGAGACATAATTAAGTACTGGCTAAAAATTGGAAAAAAGTTCAGAGTTGCATTTAATTAAGGCTGTGATGTTCAAATTTGGTTACCGTTTATGAAACTGGTTAAATTACCTCTTAAGTTAACCTTAATTATGTTTTGCTGAAAATTTAGGTGCTTTGATTAATTATATACATACATGTCCGCTCTAGCTAAGAAAGAAAAAGTAATTAAAACTAAGCCAACTCTTCAGAGACATCAAGTTAATGCAGACCTAAAATATCAGTTTTAAAATTTAATTCTATCACCAGAAGATGTTAAAGCGAAAACCATTCTTGTTACAATTTTATGTCCTTTCTGAAAGTTGGTAAGTCATAATTTAATGAAAAGAAGATATAATTAATGGCAGGAATTAAGTAGCTGAGGAACTGTATAGTATATACGGTATTCAAATTAAGCATCATTCCAGAAGAAGCAATATTTTTTCCAAAAAAAAATGGCAATATTTGTTGCAGAAATGGTAGCGAGTCTTTCCTTTATGTTACGGAACACTAGAATTGAACTTATAGGTCTTGACTTATAGAAAAAAACAATAAAAATTTATAGTCCTTGGGATTTTCAGAAACCGTAATATGCATAAATAATCTAATAAATTGTACTTTTTCACAAATATCATTCTTAGAGCCATTCTATACCGCCAACACGGCCAACACATTGCTTCTTTGAGTTCCAAAGCATTAGTAGTCATACCCTAAAATCGCATTTCCTAGAAGGGTTAATCATGGCACGGCAAACATGTGTTACATATTAAAAAGACATTTACTCCCGTATACAAAAAAAAAATTATTCCTATTTTGTGTTAAAATAGACATATTATCTCCCTATAAAAAATAAGTAGACAAACTAATTGCTCGAGTTTTATTCTAAATAGACACATTACCTCATATTTGTATACGTTGCAAAATACCTTATATGCAAGTGTTAGGGAGTTGTGTTGCAATTTTCTAAAATCATAGGAAAATATTTTGGGTATTTCTATAACAAGCGCCCTATTTAACATAAAGCAAAGGGTAATATATCTATTTTAACATAATGCATGGCGAAAGTCGATTGCTTTTCCTAGAATATACACAAATGATGCATAAAGTACAAGTAAACTGCTAGCACTTTGTCGTTAAGAAGATGAGGGGTACTTATTTCTATCCAGCACATATGCATAGAGTCTAGACTACACATAATATACAGTTTTGTGCTTTTCCAAAACGGAGTAACAAACTACTACCAAGTTCAAGTTAAAGGCAATAAGATAAACCACCACCACACCCCCAAAACCACAAAATAGAAAAACCTAATGAAACTGCTAAGTTGTTCTGAAGAAACACATTTTTTTGTTCAGAACAAATCAGCAGTTTCATCCAATCCCATGTCCATGAAATCCCCAACCTGCCCTTGTGCAACAGCTGCATTATCATCCAAAAGCCATTTCTCCAACAAACTGAGGGGCATTTGATTGTCCGAGACGGGCTTGCTCTCGTCTTGAAAAATCCCATTAGTTGTAGCCTCAAACGTTGCTTGATCATGATCCTCAAACATATCTGAGTTTGAAGAGTTGAAGCTTATGAAGTTTGTGCTGATTGCACCTTCACTGGGACTAGAAGTACTCAAACAAACAGAAGGGTAATTGAAGGAAGTAGTAGTACTCTCCGATGATCCTGCTTGAGATGCCGATGAAGCGTTAATTGGAGATTTCTTCTTCCAGTTCTCGAGCAAACGAGCAATGTTTTCGGCGCTTGATGCATATGTTGGTGCTTGAAATGTCCTAGGTTGTGTGGTTTGGACAGTCAAAAGCTTGGGATCGCATGTCGACGAACTTGTTTTATCTAGGGAAAGTGCATCGCATAAGGCTTGTTTTGCCATGTGAATGTCTGTTTGAAGCCTTCTCTCCCACTGTCCCTTTGAAACTGATTTGCCAGAATCATCAGATGAATTCACATGTTGGCATTTTCCATTTTCAGGGCTTTGAAGCTTTCCCAGTTTCTTTTTCAAGTGAGTGTTCCAGTAGTTCTTGATATCGTTGTCGGTTCGGTGGGGAAGGTATGAGGCTATGGCAGCCCATCTAAGAAAAGAAAATTATTATAAGTACGTCAAAAAAAAAAAGTTCAACGAATAATACTTACTTAGACCAAGTCTATAGAACAAAACATTCTAATATTAAATATCATCTGATAATTGTAGCCACGAGTTTTATATATAACATGTCATGATTCATGATCTTATAATATTACATGATATATTGAAGCCACGAATATAGATAGATCACGTCATCAAAACGTTCTAATTTTGAATACATTAAATGATAATTGTAGCCACGACTTTTATATATATACGTCATCATAATATTCTAATATTATTAAATACATGAAACCACTGCTACAAAACTGTGACCACAAAATCTATTATAGACCAAAATCTATTATAGACCTGATTTATCTAAAGTATTTCCACAACAATGTATTTTCCAATAACAATTATACGAATCTTATACATACATAGTTTGTCACTATTTTTGTCACTGTCGAACTTAATTGTGTCATGACATAAATGATGTGTGACGGTGAATAAACCGCTAAGGCGGTGAATATTGCTCGTGTTAATTAAAATAATTGCCAAACAAAATAATTATCTTCTGTAAAATCTAAAAGTATAAAAAAAAAAAAAAAAAAATCATTTTAGAGGAATTCGACTTTACCAGTATCAGATCTAACCTAGCCTTCTCAGATATATACATCTTGCATGATGGCCTATTTATCAATTATTGTGTGTTGTGTCTTAATAATTATCTAATTAAAAAAAAAAAAAAACAAAATATTTACACACACGCACACACATACCGATTGCCTAGAAGAGCTTGAAGGTGGATAATCATCTTCTCCTCATGTTCAGTAAAGCTACCGCGCTTGATTCCTGGCCGCAGGTAATTAGTCCACCGGAGCCTACAACTCTTGCTGCATCTAAGCAAACCTGAAAAATCAAAAGGAAACAAATTTTTATACTTAATTAACCAAATTAAAATTTACTCAAAATTCCAAAACTCAAGTTAATATGTATTCAAGTAGGCTGCAGAATATTTATTACACCGCTTTAATGATTGCAACAACCCAAACTCAAAAACAAAAACCAAAAATGAAAAGAAAAATTAAATTAAATTAAATTAAATTACAAAAATAAAACCTTAAATTCTACCTGTGTTACTAGGAATAGCCCTCCAATTTCCAGGACCATGTTCTTGTATGTATGAGACCAAGATGATATCTTCTTCAGGAGTCCATGGCCCTTTCTTCACACCTATTTTATCACAACAAGGTGGCCTTCCCATATCACTTCATTAAAAAAAGAACTAAAATTTAGTTTGATCTATATTATGTTCAAGAAAAAGGGTATTTGTTTTTGATGATATATAAGAAATGTTTTTCGTAGGTTTCAACGAAGAAGACTTAGAAGAAAGAAGAGAGATTTGCATAGACAAGAGTCTAACTGAAGAGTTGGAAATAGTCTTAGGGCAATATATAGAGAAAAAGCCAAAAGCTGACTATAGCAAAGGAGTAAAAGGGCTATTTATCATCCAAAGAGTCAAAAGCGGACAGCAAGGAGCATTTACTAGGGTTGCTTACAAAAAGTCAGCTTAGTGAAGCACTCTCTATTCAATTTTCTCTACCATCCAACCCCACCCCCCCCCCCCCCCCCCCCCACCCTTTCTGGACTTACAAAACCGCGTGCCATTCAATGGCACGATTTTAAAGCTTTGGATTTTGGGAGAAAGCATAAGTTTAATGTACCCGTTGTAATTTACTCTTGGCTGTTAAATTTGATGTCTCGGAATAGTTTTCCTTTTTATAAGATGCAATTTGAGGTTTGATAAAGCAATATTTTTCAAATAAATCTAGAAAATAAGCTCCAAGGTAGGAAATTCTGTAAGATGCAGAAAATATGAAAAATAGTGGGCAATTAAAAACAATTATGAATCCATTTAGCTATAAAACAAGGTAAAGCTGAACAAATATGGTTCTTACAATATCCATATTTCTTTTAAGGGTCATGTTTCTTACATTAGTTGTGGCTCTTTATCATTTAATTTCGAATTTTAATGATAAAATAAATTCAAAAACAGATACACAATCTTGAACTTTAAATTAGAGAGGCCACAATATGCCCAAGTGCCCATCATGAACTTATAATATAGATATTAAAGTCCGTTTAGACCTAACTCAATGCGCAATATTCATCCTAGAATTAATATTATTAAATATCAAATCCAAATAAACGAGTTTGAACTCACTTTCTTTAAATGTGAAACAATTGCTCACAACTAAAAAGAAAACATATAACATCGGATTTGTTCCTTTAGATAAATTGGTTGCGAAATAGTCAACATTATATTCATGGTGCACCAGAGAAGGGGTTTAATTAAGTGGTTAAGGCCTTTAACAGTAGTTTCTAATGTAGCGGATATGGAAAGGCTAATGAAATTGGTCGAACAGATGTAATTCAGCTTTGAAACAATGTTTGGAATCTTCATAAATAGGTTTTGAGAAGTGTTGAAACAGTCAACCGATTTGTTGCGTACCGTCCAAGTCGTGCTTTACCTTTAAGCGACTTCGTACTATTTGTAACTTCTACTCTAAATGTCAAAATTTTGAATATTTTTTGCTTGGGAAGCTAGTCGTTAAATTTCTTGAGGTGTATAGCTAGACCCTTGTTAAGATGTACAACTCAACATGAAGTCGCGTTTTACAAAAGGCGTTTTCCAGCTTTCAAAACTTAGTTTAGTTAGTTAGGAATTTGACCCTTGAGGCTTCAGGCGATAGTATAAATACCCCTTCTTCAGATTATTTACTTCACTTTTTCATTTAACAAATTTATGATGAAGAGATCATGTTCTTCAATCATTCAACTCATGTAATCGTCGATTTCAAATTCTCAATACAATAGTTCGTTTGTAAACTTGATAACCCTAGTTATTTCCACAAAAAGAGCAGTAATAATGTTCCATTAATTCTTTTTCACTGTTTGACTCTATAAGCCCGAAAGACATGGAAACGAAAGAAAAAGAACTAAAAACAAATAAGAAGAAGTGTAAAACGAGGTAGAAAAGTATGCATACTCCTCAACGATTTATCTTACTTCCATTGGTATCTTTGGTGTTTCTAACCGATGTAAGTGATCTAATTATTATGACATTTGAGGCCCCTTGTGTCATTTTAAATAGAACATTACTCTTTGAGAAAAATAATAGACGAACTTATCCCTTTACGATTTTAAAAAAATTGCACACCACCTTCCTAACACTTACATTTAAAAGGATCTATTTATTTAAAACATAGAAAAAAATGCCAATTTAACATAATAAAAAAGATATGTTTATTTATGTTTCACGTAGATTATTTTGCCAATTTAAACACAACAAAGAAGATAATTTGCCAAACCTTTTGGGGATAATGTACCTCTTTAATAGGATAGAGGGAGGTGTTGTGCCAATAACATGGCTGCATAGTAAAATTTTCATTGACTTGGCAGAAACATTTGTACTAATATATAAAGGAAGCGGTAACACTATGCGATACTAAATTTTTGACTTTCAAGTTTGACCTTATTATTTATGTTCAACTATGATATCTTATTATTAATTCCTCAATTTAACCTTATAATTTAATTTAAATATAAACTAAAATATTTAATAAGAATGATGATTTAGTTTTTTCATAATTCATATTCCTTGAATGTTCTTTTCATTTTACTCCAATATTGTGATGATTCACTATTTCAATAATTCAAACTATTTCCATCTAGGAAAATATTTTTTCTTGTCTTATTTATCCTAGATTTTATTTTTTCCTCACACTTGACTATGAGCATATAGTACTTTACACTCTAACAATTAATGTGCTTGAACTCCGCGTGCCCCAATTTCTAGTAAGTAGGAAAGTATACATATGTGGAACTTAACATACTAACATTTCTATTGCTTTCCCCTTTCCCCTTTAAAAAAACTATTATTAAATTATGTTACAAAGAGATAAATTATGCATATCTTAATATAATACTGAAATTTAAAAGTTAACACTTCCCCTTGATCAAGACTAATCCGACTTAACAAATCTTATGTTTAGTTTATACTTGACTGAATAAACTTAATTCAAAATTCATAAATGTGAATTGACAAATAGATACAAGTTTTAATTAAGAAAGGGTCAACGAGATTTTATGAAGGTGAAAAAGGAAAAGCTCTCTCAAAGTGTGCTATACTCAAATAACTATATATTAACTTTTTTATAAAGCCAATAGAAGCAAATCAAGGGATGACGGGGGAATTAACATTTTAACAAAAGATGAATGTGAACATTTGCTCTAGTTTTCATCCGAAAGGTTGGAAAGACTAATGTGTTTTATTGTACATCGGAATTCAGAACATACTCTTAATGATCATGAGAAGGTACCAAAAATACGGCCTTGTCTACCTAACTGACTGAGTCTGCCTTTTAAAAATACTACCCAAGTAATATGAACATTTAACCAGTGTTATGTCGAATTGGCAAATTTACCTCCTCTGAGAATTAAATAGGCAAACTATTTCTTTGATTTTAAAAAAGTTGCACATGCATCCCCTGTGATTGATTAGTGCATTTGTTATATTTAATGACCAAAATACCTTAATTATTTATAATAGTTTCTTTTTGGGTTCAAGTTTAATTATAGCTTTTTGTAATATAAATTATAAGTAATAGTATAAAAATAATACAAACACATATTTTCTAAAATTAGAAGTTATTTTGAATTTTATTTTCTATTTTATATTTTTAACAATTTAAAGTATTAAACCAAAACATACACATATTGTTTGAGAAAAATGGGGTTTAATTATCTTTTTTGCCCAGAAAAATATTCATTCTCTATGCCTCCCTATATAAGGTGTAATTTGATACTTTTTAAAATCACAGAAATATAATTTACCTATTTACCTATTTATTGTTACGATGGAGTAATTTGTCAATTTGACATAATAAAGGGAGTAAATTGCCAATACCTCTTTAATTTGGCTTTGAACTTTTCGACAAAATAATTTGTGCCAGTTCATGTAAGGTCAATTAGATTTCTACAATTATACAAAGGATATCCATGGAGTTCTCTTGTAGAGACAGGGCGAGTTTTAAAATATCGTATAAAAGGATATCTATGGAATTCTCTTGTAGATGCATTTTTTTTTTTGCCCCTTACTCACCATTGTTGTTTATTTGAACTTTTCTATTTCAATATTTCATGTTATTACTAAAAATAAAAATGTATTACTTATAATCGCAATTCGTCAGTTGATTTTATGGTGAGAATCAGTTTGAGAGAAAATGAAGGGATACAATTTTATCTTAAACATTACACCTTCATCTTTCCTACTCCCCAAATGTGTATATGAATTATAAGATTCAAAAGGACAAATCTAAGTTGGATCTTCCTAGCTAGAAACTTTATTCTATGATTCTATGAAGTGGTCCGAGATATACGTTGACAATATTGAAGGGAGCATCTCACAATTTCTAGACTATTTTAGATGAGTAATTATTCTTTTATTAGTTTATAGTACAACTATAAATGCATATATAAACTGTATTTAAATTAGGAATCTGATGTTACACTTAAAAAGTGGCTACCAACACAAAATGTTCTGGTAGAGCAATTTTTTAGGTTCTCTAATTTACTCCCCTTAAATAAGGAACACAATAATCATATTCCGTAAATTCTTGTAACACATGTCTCTTTATTGACATCCCTTAATTGTAGCTGGCTGATTTGAACTATTCAATTAATACATTAAAAATTTAAGACTTCACCCAATTGATTTGAGAGTTACTTAAAAATTTAAGGTAAACTCGAGAACTTATTTACAGAATCATCATTTCGGAAAAGGTAGCTGATATATACTAAGCACAATTTTGTTGTTTTTCTAATTTACCCTTCTCAAATCAATAAATTGATTGAGCTTCTATTTTAGTTTCTAATTTTTTTTTATCTACGACCATAAAAAAAGGGAACTATCTCATCTTACTAAAACAACACTACCATGCATAATCAAACTAAGTAATCTAAATCCATAATTTGTGATATATATATATATATATATATATATATATATATATATATATATATATATATATATATATATATATTCTTTTATATTCCTATAGTACCGTAGGGTATTTGTAAGGAATTTATTTGTTTCTCAAACAATTTTTCCAGAAAATATTTCTTTGCAAAGATGATGAGTTAAATTGTATATTTATTTGTGAATATACATAATATTTCATATGTTCAAATTGTAATTTTTGGTATATAAATATGTTCTCATAAAATGCTATTAATATGTTTCAGAACTTCAACTTTATTTTACTAAAGTTCTTCTAATACTTCTTTTTGTAGTTTGTAAGAATTCTTAATTTAATTCTCACTTGCACAGTGGAAATTGGGAGATGCACTTGTTTCTGAATTTACTATCTTATTTATATTATCTCGCAGAACTAGTCCCACAAGGTGATCTATTTGTGAAATTATTTGTTTTTGGGTACGATGATGAAGAGGGGTTGTTGGGTTTTTATTTTGTATGTTTTGTGCTTTTAAATTTGAGTTTTGCATATTAGGGAAATTCCAAAATTAGAATTATGGCTTAAAAAAGGTATAGAATTTTTTTGGGGACGTAAATATAATTTTGTAAAAGTTGTGGTGTATAAGTGTAAGAAAAATTAATATTAGCCTATCAAACCCTGAGTTTTGGTCAAAACTCAAAATTGTTGACTTTGGCCAAAATTAGTTCAAAATCGTTAACTCTGACAAAAAAAGACTACTATTACAAATAGAGCAACTTTATAGGACTAAAATAACAACCTGTCACTTTTTAGGACCTGTTTTACAAATTGATCACTTTCTGGACTAGTTCTGCGAGATTTCCTTATGATATTGGCTAACTTTTTATAGTATTACAAGGCACCATGGATGAGCCAAAATTTTATATTGAAATATACAAAATTTCGTTATCTATACTGTAATATTACATAAAAGGTTTTTACTAAAAGAAGCACTATAGATCCAATCCGTTAACCATAGTTGGCAGAATATATCATAAATACAAATATTTTACTTTTTGTATAATTTCAGGTTGAATGAGTCAGATATACAGTTTAGAGTATAGAATTTTGAAATTAATTTTATTGCACACATTTTTTATTTTGGGTCATTTTAATTATTAAAGTATAATATATATACTTTTTAATAAGTAACCGGATGACATGAACTATTTATCTTTATAATAAGAAAAGTATTATTTTCTCTAATAAATAGGAAGGAAGAAGATCTTTTGTTAAGTTTCTAAAGAATTAGCTTGTTATGGGTAATTGTTATAGAAGGGGATAAATTTGCCTATTAATCAGAAGGATATAATGCAAAAGAATGAATTATTATTATAGTCAGAGATTTTGCTCTGTATCATTTGTTTTCGAAAAACTCGAATTTTTCACAACAAACAGTGAGAAATAGCTACAAGTAATTGAAGTTTGCGCGTGCTCCACAAGAAAAGTGCATTTCCTTCTAGAATATCATTTTTCACATGTACAAGAACTTTGAGCATCCCAATTACGGCCAGAGTTGCTAACACACACTAGTACTCCTCTCCTATATATACATTCATTTTGAAATCTTATATATATGACAAATCAACTTAATTAATTATATACCACAATTACGTGTACTAGTACATGATTTAGGACCATTTTCTTAATTTTGTTTGGACAAGAAAAGGAAAAAGAACTTAAGTTACCATCGGTGCACAAGTCTGCTTGACCTTAAGGGGTAATGTGCCCCATGCTTATTATCCCCACTGAAGTGTAGATGTACCACATGTGAGGCAGATGGTACACCACGTGCAATCATAATAAATGTTTGTGGACACATAGACAAGATGAGAAATGATTGGGTATAAGCTCTGTCTATTGACCCACTACCTAAAAGGCATTCTTTATTTTATCCTAGAAAGATAGATGTATATATATATTGTCAATTAATAAGTGATATATGAGAATTAAAAGCGGGCTAAGCTGTTGGGCAACGATTGCTCAACTGATATTGTCGACATCCGGGCATTTGTGGTGTTGATCGTGACTGGAGTGTGTACACAGCAGCGAGTTTGGTAAGATTTTTTTATTTTTTGATAAACTTGGTAAGATTTTATTTTAAATTAATTGAAATTTCATTGTCAAAAATGATAAATTATATATGGTTTGTTGATCTATGAATGTGGGGTTCGGTTTAAAAGGTGCATTGGTTTGTAAGCAGGGTTGGGGTGACAGACTAAAACATCTGAGCTCAAAAACAAAATATAAATCTATTTTAGATAATTATAAGTTTTCATTCTAGTAGTTTCAAAAAAAAATAAAAATTAAAACTTCCAAAAGAAAAATAAAATGCTCATAAAGCTACTCCCGTGAAAGAAATAAAAAGAATATTAACTAGCTTGCGTGTTTACATTAAATTGTGAATAACCTCTATTAAATATTTATGTTTGCAAAGATACAAATGCCTTAGCTCCCTTGTTGATCTAAATAGATGTCTTCAAGGAAAAGATAATGTAGTTGCAAATCACCCGGTCGACAGTAACAAACTCACTTTATGTCACTAATCGTTGAATCATCACTCAACCCGACAATAACACTCACTTGTGATATAGGAGGAATCACTCACCAAGGCGAAATAAAATATTTTTTGTTTCTAAACACTTTTCAAACTTTTTTTATTGTGAAACACTTAATAGCACCATCCCTCCAAATTTATGAAAATGAGTCTTGGCTGACTTCACTTTCCTGATCTAAGAAATAGATAATTGACTCTTGACTCATTGATCATTGATAATTGATAATTGAAATATAAACATTCTAATATCCAATCAAGACTAATAATTAATATACCTTAAAAAGACATAAAATTTATTGATCATAACTCGTAGAATCTAAAATCCGAATGTAGACACATTCACCTCACCTCTTGTCGTCAAACGGTTATAACTCTTTGCATGAATCTTTTTCTTGGGAATCTGTTATTTTTGGTTCAAAACTAGACTCATCGAGCTAAGTTTTAAATAGCGTGTATCACAGGTTCGAATTCATTGTCAATCAAAACATTTTATCATTTGGACTTGCCCATTCTGCATCCCTCGATCGAGAGGCTTGTTTACTTATGCTGATCATATTCTCTTCGTGGTACAACTATATGCACGTATGTGGCAAAACTCAATCACGGTTGATGAGATGTCCAATTCTTTTGTCAAAATATCATTAAGGTCATTATAACTTCACATTTTATGTATATATATATATGAAATGTTTACATATATACAATGTATTTATCTCTTAATCCTTACCACTTTCCATATATTTAAAACTCTTAACAGATCTAGTGACTATTGTTATGAGAAATGAAATGCATGCCAAAATAGAAAAATATCTCAAAAAGAAACAAAATATTACAAACACGTGTTTTCACCATGAATTGAGGTGGCGCCAAATGTTGCCACGACGAGACAAGTTATTAAATACTCTCTGTGGATTAATGTGGTGTGGTGTTGACTTGTTCTTCTAATAATAAACTATAGTATATGAGGTTTAATTAGCTGAGGTTTTCGGCTTTAAAAGATTAGGTAAAAAAAGTCAAACCGCAACAGTCTCTTTCACTTGGTGCACTATCGTCTGTTCGTTTTCAGCAATACCAACCATGCATGGCCTTGTTCCCTTTAGTGGGGCTATCTCAACTTGAGAAATTTCGCTTCTCCAGCCAATGAAAAACGGCAACTTGTCGAGCTATGGTTAACTTATTTTAATCATTTGATGTATATGATATACCTAGTTTTGTCCGTTCTATTTACACTCTCGTACCTACTGAATTATAAATTAATTTTGATGGGATTATTGATTGGAATTTGTGTTTTCAAATAGCCATTTGTTTTCTGCACTACGTTTTTTCTATTTGGCCATGCAGGCCTGCCTTCCTACTCTTTTTATATTCTAGCTAGAGAAACGGTAATAAACTAAAGTAGGATATACGGATACGAATACAAAAATACAACATGATACGAATACATAGACTTGGAATTGTTGAAAATCTTAACACACAATATAATGCGACATGAATAGGAGTATGTATTTGTATAATTATAAATAAGTCGTAAGAAATAAATGTCAGTGTACTATATAATTTGAATACATAAAGTAACAATTAATAGCATGTAATCAAAGTTTTGGGTGTAAGATTAATAATGATCATACTGATTGCGTCCCATTAGCGTAAAAGAATACTCATCAAGAAAAGTAATAATTGCATCAAATGGTGCAAAGGTTCCATGCCTTTAAATTAAGATAATTATAATTAGTGTATGAAGATTGTAAAAGGAAATAGCGACTTGGTCAATTCATCTATTTCTATACTCACTATTCTAGATTTTTATCATTAAATTTTATAACACAATAGAAGTTTACTGTGTTAGATATGGTCCGACACTTCTTGACAAGTAACTGTACCAATAATTTAATTTAATTTTTAATTAACTTGATATGTTATGTGGCATGTTTAATACGTATTTGAGGAGTATCCAAATAGACAACTGTCAGAAAGATGTCTTACACTGCATTACATAATTTTTAGAAGTGTATCCGCAACATAGTCTATTATAACTTATAAGTAAACCAGTTGCAAAAAAATTCGTCCTCTTTCGAACGAATTCATACAAAATTTCGAAGTAATTTCTAAAATAATATGAATGTCGTTCCCGGTGGAGCTAGCTTTTGCTATTTCTTGAGCCAATTACGTATAAATTTTACTTGAAAACTTTATTTTCTTACTATGATCAGTATGTTTCCACTTGACCTCAAGAGTGTTTTATAATCGGGGGAACTTACTAAGTTGAATTAATTTTTTCCCTAACATCATTTTCGGCAGAATATCTCATCAAGATTCTATCATCACAAATGCATGCCTTGTTCCTAAAGGCACATAATTAATACCGGACTGAGAGCGATTCGGCAGCTTTTGTTTTTTCTAAAGAAAGTAAAATTTAATTTTGAACTATAGTTATGTGTTATACACATATACATACATATCATATTTGTACTTTAAATTTTAAAAAGTTAAAGTCTGTAATTATGTAAAAAGAATTAAAATCATTAGACATATACAACAATACTTACACATGAACAGAATTTAAAGTACAATTTTGTTACTTCTTGAAACCATAAAAGGCCACTTTGTTTTCTTTTTCTTACGTGGAATTTGTCATTAACTTGGCATATATAAGATAGGTGTAACTTGCTATTAGCTCTGATAGAATTTGAAGCCCATTTATTTCTCCCTTTAAAAGGCCTTATTAAGTGGAGATGGAACTTCTCTTGGAACTTCTCTTTATAAGTATAAGCCCAAGCTCTTTTCCAAGAGATGTGGGACAATTCTTAACACGCCCCCTCACGTGTGGGCCGGTATTAACTTCGGTCCCATCACGTGGGTAGGTCGCAAGCCCATCATACGTCTTGGGTAGGCTCTGATACCATGATATAATTTGAAGCCCATTTATTTCTCCCCTTAAAAGGCCTTATTAAGTGGAGATGGAACTTCTCTTTATAAGTATAAGCCCAAGCTCTTTTCCAAGAGATGTGGGACAATTCTTAACAAGCTCTTCATACAAAGAACAATTACATAAATATATAGCTACAAAAATACCATGCATTTCATTGGTTACTCAAGTTAATCACAACTTTTTTCAATGAGACTTCACGTAGAAACAGCTCCACTGAAATATGACTTCAAGCTGAATTTAGCTATTGCTTAGAGTCTAAATATGGACTAGCTAGTAGTCAAGAGATTTTCATTCATCCAGAGCATGACGCAAAAGATCAGCCAAGGGTCAAACTTGTAAACTGCAGATGGCATCTAGTTCTATATAATATATATTTCAATAATTCTTCTGATATATATTAGTCATTTGAGTCTCACATGAGACTCAACAAGTGTAACTGCCTTTTGTTTTGCTCGTACTCTAGTTGCGGCTAGCTAGGAGAAAGAAAAAAACAATCAAGTTGTATCATATATCATGTAATCTTGAAATGTGGCCCTTCCGTAGCCTATTGTTTGTAAAGATGAGAATACTCCTTAATTAATATAAGAGTTCAGCTGAATCTCAAAGATTAATTTGTTACTCTTTATTTCGTTCAGGGATTATGGGTTTAATCAATGGACAAAATAAAGCATGTGGATAATTTGTTATGTATGAATCTTTTTAGAACGTAAGCATGCATATATATGATTGTCTTTTTAACTACGAAAAAAATACAGTCTAGGCGTGATCACGAGTGTACGTAGTTACACTTGCGTGTAAAATATATAGTATATTGCGACTTACAAGTATAAGCATGGAAGATGATTTTACGTTCTTAGGGAAATTAGTTGCTTTTCCATCATATATACAATAAGGGTTCGATGTACAATTTCATGATTAACCATGAAATAGAAACAATTGTATATTTGCATTACAACTATCATTATCGAATTAAGACTAGCCTGCGGGGAAAATCAATAAAACCCCCTTGTGGTTTCGAAAACCTGCACGAAACCCCCTTATGGTTTGATAATTGTCTAGAATACCCTTGTGGTTTCAAAAACTATGCACAAAACCCCCTTGTGGTTTCAAAAACCCTGCACGAAATCCCTTTTCCGTCCAACTTCATTAGAGCGTGGTCTACACTCGCTCTATGTGAGAGTTTGTTTGATTTTTGTGTACTTTTTCTCTTTAAAAAGTCAATTTTACCCTTTAAAACTTTAGCACAAAACCCCCTTGTGGTTTGGAAACCTGCACAGAATCCCCTTGTGGTTTGAAAAACCCTGCACGAAATCCCTATTTTAATTTATAGTTTATAAAAAAATATACGTAATTATTTTTATTTGTCTTATAAATTCAAACAAAATTATGTTTGATTTTTTTTTAAGTAAAATATATTTTTTAAAATTTAAACAATATATATTTATAGATAGTGAAGTAAGGGCATTATAGTCACTTAATAAAAAAACTAATGGAGTTACAAGAAACTTAACGGAAGGGATTTTGTACAGAGTTAATGAAACCACAAGGGGGTTCTAAGCAGTTTAAAAACCACAAGAGGATTTTGTGCAGGTTTTTAAAATCACATAGGGCCAGGGTTTTAGGTTGATAGCCCACTAGCCTGCAAGTGTTCTGATTATGTACGCATATCTGCTTGTTTGTACGTGAAGCAACTAATCCATAGTGTGAAAAACGTTCTTGTGCATGTAATTTTCTAAGTAAATGAATTATGGACACACTTGTGTTGATGATGTAAGTCTGCACACAAGTTCAACATCTATACTATCGTTTCCAAATCTATAGAAACAAACTTGCTGCAGAAAATAAAATAAAACAATTAAGTGATTGAAGGAGATAAGCACAAATACCAACTTCTTCTGCTAATCGTATAGAGGAGCAATCCGTACGTGTGCACAAGTCAGTGAGTGGGGTCAAACGATTTAATTCGAGTTTAATCTGATAAGTATGTGTTGATGTGAAGAATCGAACATTTAAAAGTCTACAAAAGCAGCTAGCCTCCTGTGCATACACACACACAAGAATCGTATCGAATGAGTATATATAGTATTTTATCGTATTATATAGTTCAATTGATGTTTAAGTAAGCATTTCATGTGCCAGTGACCCATGAATTTGACCCACTGAGAGGCAATACGTTGAACAGCAACACCAGCAGATCAATTTAGAATCTATAGTAATCTTTCTTGATCAGCAAATAGCATACTTGATTAGGACAAACAAACTACACGTTAACGTACACCACCAATTAAGTTTGAGCAAATTGTATTTTCAATTTAATCATATGCCCTATTTTTAAGCTAGCTGTTTCAGGCTGAAGTCCTACCGGAATTACCCTTATGACTTCGGACTCATACTTCACTTTTTGTGATCAGCAACATTTAACTTTGTTCAATAATTACTTAAATTCTGCAGATATTTTGTAAAGATTTACACTTTAAAAAACCTGATTTTGAACATGGCAAAATTTGTCCCCGAAAAAACCATTTATTGTTATTTAAGGTTTTCAGAGTCAACAAAATTATTTCTGGAAAGTTGTCCCTAATAGGTTGTAGTGGATATATTCCAACCAAAAGTAGTATGATGATGCATGCTTTCTAATTAACAACTATTATTCGTAACTTATTGGATAAAGCCAACAATCACTAGAGAGAGAATTTACGCGACAAGATGTTTGATAGTAATATTACTAAATTAATGGCGACATAATTATCGTTTCGTGTCATGAAAGGCATGACCATAAACACAATTAGTTTTAATGTTATATTATATGCGTCATTGTCATAAAAATCTCTTTGGAACTGTAAAATTTTGTTACTGTTAAGCTTAATTTGCACTGAAAATCTAACACGAAAGTTCTTTGAATTTAATTTATGATGGTCACTTTTCATAGTTGGATAGGCATAAGATACCGCAAGGCAATAAGAAGCTTATCGGCTGAACCTATTGTGAAGGACTCACCTCTTCAGGCATAGCCGGAGTTCGTTGTGTCTTTCTGGAATACTCATTGAAATGTATATCTCGTTACATTTTCTGAATATTAGTTTTCTCAATATTATTTTTCTTTCTTCCAGACTTTGAAGACTTTGAGGTGGCCTAAATTAACTTCTTTCGAGTTATAAATCAAAATATTATGTTAGACACCTTTCTTTTTTCTTTGTTTTAGCCTTTCAGATATGTTTTGTTTTGGCTTAAATTTTCTTTTACTAATAGAAGCATGTTGTCGCCAAAGCCCGACTTTTAGACTCATATCTTGCGGAATTAGACCTAGGGGACCGAAAATATGAATAAAATGAATGGATTAATGTTGAAATTAGCAATTCAATTGTTATACTTAGACTATTTGAAATTTTGAACACTAGGGTTCATAATATATTATAGATCAGTGTTTCTAAAATCGAACTGCACGAGTTTGTCCAACTAATTTAACTAGGCGACTAGCCTTTTTGTTAGGTTTAAAGAGGAGTCAACAATCTGGATTCTGAGAAAACGGTCTTAATCGCCATGGACCGGCCGATTTACCAATTACAATAGTTGAATAGTTTAAGGTAAATAGACAATTAATGACAAAGAAAATAAATAAATCATGGGAAAAGAAACAGGTGTATGGTCATTAATGATTGATGCAATTAATAATTGATAATGAGTAAATTTATAGAAAATTGAAAAGTGGTAAGAGAGAAGAATAAGAAATGTTGATGTTATGTGTGTATGTATATATATGTGTGTGTGTATATATATATATATATATATATTATGTTTAATGGGTATTTTATAAGAATTAATATATACATATATGGAACATATAATATTATATAGCTAGGATACATTTTTGTTTGTATCTTTTAAAAATACATTTCATTCTTCATCGGTCCAAATAGTGGTTTGGCAGGTACAAGTTTCAACTGATTGAACGAACCTGTGTAATCGACAAAATCTCCCATTTAGGTTCTAAAAATATTGTTATAAATAGAATTGAACATTCAAAGCTAATGAGAGCTAAAAGGGCTTTTTGATGTATGGGTTCGAATAAATCAACAATAGCCTACATAAAAATAAAATAGCCCAAATCATGTGAACTTCTATTTGTCTTATTAAAAAGTCAGAAAATGTCCAAACCACTTTCGAAGATATAGTATTTTAAAATAAAAACATGATTTCTAATTAAAATGAATAATTCTACATTTAAAAAAAAGAGTCGTAATTTGGTGTAGTTTTTTTCTCTAGGGTTTTAACATAAGGCCTATCTATAGCCGCTGCTGATACCTTCACAACAAAAACACACCCAAATTAGAGAGAAGAGAAAATGGTGCAGCGCCTGACGTACCGCTCACGCCACAGCTATGCTACCAAATCGAACCAACACCGCGTCGTCAAAACTCCAGGTATCTCATTCTTTTGATTTTAAGTTCGATCTGTATCTATAATTATTATATATATATATATGCAATGTAACGGCGTCGTTTTTGTATAGGTGGTAAGCTGGTGTACCAGACCACCAAGAAGAGGGCGAGTGGGCCCAAGTGTCCCGTCACTGGCAAGAGGATTCAAGGGGTTAGTACTGTGGATTTTTGAATCTTAATGATTTGGTGCCTCTTGTATTTGACTCGGATGTGATTTGATTTCGAATTTAGGTCAGAAGAATGTTGTTTTGTCATTTTTATATCAAGATTCAGTGTGTTTTGAACATTTTCTGTGGCTAATTTGAGGTGCAATAAGCTAATTGAAAGAGTGATATATATATATATATATAAATTATAGGATTTAAGTTGGATCTGCTTTTCGTCAACTTTGGATGCATTTCTGTGTGTTTGTTCACTTGCAATAAAGATATGGTATGAAAGTTTGGAGAATAGTTTGATTAGTTACAGATGTGAAGTTGGTGAACGAGGTTAGACTTGCTCGTAGTGGAGTGTCAATGCCGGAGCAGGAGAGGCTCCAAGTTCAACTTTTTCGAGCTTTGTAAGCCCAGTTAATACAAACTAGCTTTTTGAATGATCGGAAGCAATTCACAACTCAAGCGAAAGTTAGAATTCGTAGATCTTGTTAGTATTACACGGGGGACAGGCTTGACATTAAAATAACCTTCGATATAGAACCTTTATTTGTTCTAACAGCTACTTTGCCGTGCATATTTAGCACGGGGTCAAGCTCTATCTTCTGAATCTCTTTCTTTATTCGTCATATTATTTAGTTTTCTTCTATTTCATTATGGGGTTTTAGTGAAGCTTCATCAGTGTTAATCAGGCTAGAGAATGTAATGAAAATGACTTGGTGGGGGCTTCATCTACGTTTGACACTCTTTTTGGATTACTCAATCTCAATCCCTCTTTGTCTTCCATTTTTCTCTCCCCGGTGGTATAACTCCTCTTCATGGGCCAGATCCTCTTCATTTATATTCCCCTCAAACTGTATTTTTTGCTGTTTCAGCATGTATTTTATAATATTTGTAGGATTGACCAACCTCTTCAACAATGTTTCCCTGTGAAAATTGCTGGCTCGCCTACAACTTCATTTTTACAGCAATTCTTCTACTAATTCGAGTTAGTGAGTATGATGTTGCTAAAGCACGAATTAGAATTTCTTGAAGTGTCTTGTGTGCACCCCCCCAATTTCTTGAAAACTACGTCAGCACAATTATCTTCACTAATCGGCAAACCTACTGTGAGATTTGCATCCTACATGTAGAAATAAGGCGCCCCACTGATTACACCAATGTAAAGTCAATTAGAGTGGAATACACTAGAAATCTATGAAAGTGATATTATAATTTCAGTGTCCTGTACTTATCCCCTTTGTGATTGTGATGTTCAATTTTTATTCAGTGAGATTAGAATGAAATCAAACGTAAAGCTAGTTGGAGTTAGCATTTCACTTTATTGCTGTAGTTTTTCTGCGGATCTTTTCATGCAAATGAAGAATAAATATAGCATGCATAGCTACTATGCCAAATCTTATGTTTCATTCTTGTTTGTGTTTCTCGGTCTTATTATGTGCAGTGAATTAGTATAATTGATGGTGGTTTATTGTTCTAGATTTACTGAATATATTGGGATTTATGCAGATTCCTCACCTGAGGCCTGCTGAATATAAGAGGTCCAGACTATCAAGGAACAGGAGGACTGTAAACCGCCCTTACGGTGGTGTCTTGTCTGGAGGTGCTGTAAGAGAGAGGATAATCCGAGCTTTCTTGGTTGAAGAGCAGAAGATTGTGAAGAAGGTTTTGAAGATCCAGAAGGCAAAAGAAAAGGTTGCTGCAAAGAGTTAATGATAATACCGGGAATTCGTTCTGTAGCTTTTTGAAACAAATTTTGACACTGGAAGTGATTATGACTGTATCAACGTTTTGATTATTTGATCTTTTCTTGCTGCAAGTTTTCCATTGCAGCATAAACTCATTATGTTTTTGGATGATATTTCTCTATGCTTCAATGCCTTGGTTCACTTGTCGCACATTGTTAGCTTAAAACCTTAGAAAGGCCAACTCTGTAACTGTCATGATTAATGACACTAGGCACCCCGTTTCTGAAATGCACCATACAATCACACACAGTAAATAAAAAGATAAAAGGAATTGCATTCAGCTTCAAAACTCTCCAGGAAAAGTGGAGAACATATTAATTTTTCATTGTCTGGCCAAGGTTATTAGTATTACATACCTTGCAATCCTGATCAAAAAGTTGCCTAAGAGGCGCAAGAATCGATCCAGGACTTCATCCGAACATGGTGTTTAGAATTGATTCATTCTATCAAGCTGAAGAATACCAAAATCCACTTCAACAACTCTCTAAAATCATCCAATGGAGATGACACATGAATGCAATCGTATAATGCACTACAATACTTCTTTACATATCAAAGTAAAATATTCTTCTTGAAATTTTTAAATAATACAAAAATATTTTTTCTATATCAGTTTACTAAAAAAAAGTAGATTTTGATCTCATATTTCGTCATACCAAATTAAAAGCCTAGGAATTTTAAAATAATGTAATGTTTGTGTGTCAAGAGTGGGATTTGAACCCACGCCCTTTCGGACCAGTACCTGAAACTGGCGCCTTAGACCGCTCGGCCATCTTGACTAGTCAATAAGAATTTTAGTGTAGTATTTAGTGTAAGAACTGGTCACCGTCTCTGTGTTTACCAGTTTTTCAAACATAGCGCGCCTAAATCTCTTCCTCCATACGTAATTCCAAATGAATGGCTTCATAGCTCACTCACTAAAGCACAAAACTTTCTCATATTCACTGCGTAGATTCTTCTCCTCCGCCGCATTACTCGAAAACCCATCAACTGAATTTGTTGGTCACAATAGTAAATTCGATCCACATGACCTGCTCATTAACCCCCGTAATTTAAGAAGTTTAACACTCAAAGAAACCAAAATAGCTCATACCCTCTTGCTGAAAACTCCCGTACTGTATTCCAACATAATTGCAGCAAACAATTTGATCGATTCGTACTTCGAATGGGGCCGAATGGATTACGCGTTCACGCTGTTCGAGGAAATACCCGAACGACATGTAGTGACGTGGAATTTGATGATCCTGGGATGTAACAAGAATACCCTTTTCGAGGAATCGTGGAGGGTTTTTCGTAGAATGCATAGTTTGGGAGTTGGGATGGATGAGTTTAGTTATGGTAGTGTTCTTTCTGCTTGCGGTTCGTTGGACAATGTAGTGCGTGGCGAGCAGGTTTATGGACTCGTTACGAAAAATGGGTTCTTTTCAAATGGGTACTTGAGAGCTGGGATGATAGATTTGTTTTCTAGGGGTCGTAGGATTGAGGATGCGCTGAGGGTGTTGTATGATGTTCGTTGTGCGAATGTGGTTTGTTGGAACAGTATGGTATCTGGAGCAGTGAAGAATAACAAGAATTGGGTTGCTTTGGAAATTTTCAGCCAAATGTGTCGTTGTGGCTCTGTGATCCCGAATTCTTTTACGTTTTCGAGTGCTTTGACGGCCTGCGCTGCACTCGAGGAGCTTAACTTCGCCAAAAGTATTCAAGGGCGGGTCATCAAAAGCGGTGGAGGAGCAGATGTTTTTGTTGGGACTGCTACTGTTGATTTGTATGCCAAATGTGGAGTTATGGATGATGCTATCAAGCAATTTAAGTTAATGCAGGTACGCAATATCGTCTCTTGGACTGCCCTCATCTCTGGTTTTGTTAATAACGGTGATTCAGCTTCTGCTGTGGTGGTCCTTAATGAAATGCGGAAAGCAGGAGAGGAGGTTAACAAATACGCTATCTCAAGTGCTCTTGCCGCATGTGCTAATTCGGTTATGTTTACTGAAGCCACACAGATCCATTGCTGGACTTTGAAGATTGGTCTCTGTTTTGATCCAGTTGTAAGGTCATCTTTGATAACAGTTTATTCAAATGTAGGAGCCATTAGTTTGTCCGAAGTAGCATTTTCAGAAACTTACGATCTCAAGCAAGTAGGTATCTGGAACAGTATGATTTCTGCATACGCTCAGAACGAGATACACAAGAAAGCAATTATTTTGCTTCAGCAGATGCTAAAAATGGATATAACACCTGATCAATTCAGTATGTCCAGTATCTTGAGCATCACAGATAGTCTAACTTTAGGGAGGCAGTTACATGTCTATACTCTTAAAGCTGGTTTGCTTTCTGATGTTTCTGTCGGCAGTTCAATTTTCACAATGTATTCCAAATGTGGCAACTTAGAAGAGTCTGTCAAAGCCTTTGATCAACTTGAAATGAAAGATAACGTTTCATGGACCTCGATGATTGCTGGTTTTGCAGAAAATGGGTGTCCGGATATGGCTATTCGGATGTTTAGAGATATACAATCCAAAAAATGCATTGCTGATGAAATGAGTTTAAGTGCTGTTCTAACTGCTTGTTCTGCTCAACTTTCAATTGAGCTGGGCAGAGAAATTCATTGTTTTTCTGTACGGCGTGGGTTTGACGAGGAGAGAATTGGTGGGGCACTAGTGAATATGTACTCAAAATGTGGTGATCTGAATTCAGCTGGGATTGTTTATCGCATGATTCCCTTAAAAGACCAGGTTTCATTCTCTTCATTAGTTTCGGGATTTTCCCAAAACGGGCTCATTGAAGAAGCTCTTGAGCTTTTCCGTAACAAACTTCTGTGCGACATGAGTACTGATGGCTTCGCAATCTCATCTATTCTTGGGGCTCTTGCAAATTCAGATAAATCAGGCATTGGCACTCAGTTACATGTGCATATCATAAAACTGGGGTTAGAATCAGAAGCTTCTGTAGGGAGTTCACTTATCATGATGTACTCAAAACACGGAAGTATTAATGATTGTCATAAAGTGTTTCAAAAAATTAGGAATCCCGATTTAGTTAGCTGGACAACGATAATTGCTAGCTATGCGCAGCATGGAAAAGGGTCAGCGGCCTTAGAAGTTTTTGACCTTATGAAAAAATCAGGAATAGAGCCAGACGCAATCACCTTCGTTGGTGTTCTATCTGCCTGTTGTCACACAGGCTTGGTCGAAGAAGGATATTTTCATTTAGATTCAATGAGTAAAGACTATGGAATTGATCCTGGTTACAAGCATTACGCCTGTATGGTTGATCTTCTTGGTCGTGCAGGAAGATTAGAAGAGGCTGAGAGGTTTATTATCAATATGCCTATTCAACCTGATCTCCTAATATGGGAAACGCTGCTTGCTTATTGCAAACTTCATGGTAATAGTCAGCTTGGGAAGTTAGTTGCGGAGAAGATCATGGAATTGCAGCCTTCCAGTGCTGGAGCATACATTTCGCTGTCAAATTTGTGCGCTGATGCAGGAGAGTGGGATCGTGTTTTGGAAATCAGAGAGGCAATGGAAGAAACTGGAGTACAAAAGAAGGAACCTGGGTGGAGTTATCTGTGAAGTATAATCATGCTATGTTTGTAAGCATTCATGCTACTTCTCTTAAGTGCAAAAACAGATGAAAGACCAATGGTATTTGAAGATGGCTGAGAAAATATAAGCACAAAAGCTTCTGATTCCGCGATGGGTGAAGCTGGTGATGCTAATCTGTGATATTTATTCGAGCGGAGGTGTATAGCTATGAGATGCTTTTCACCTAGAAAGCCATTAGCGCGAGAAGGTGAGCAAAGAAAACAGAAATGATCTGAGAAAATATGGTTGGTATAGGACTTAAAGGAGAACATTCTGCTCATTCGGAACGAAGAAAAAAAGAGAATCATACAGTTGATTCAAGATGATACACCCACGTTCTGAGTCACATTGTCTACTCCAATCAATAAGGATTAAAAGTTCAGTGGTGGCTGTTGAAGTTATTCTATGACAGGCAATCAGCTACCTCTTTTGGAGCATATGAATTTAGAAATCATCACAAACTGAATAAAGAGATTCAGAGCTCCAGCCAAGCAAAGTGGTTCTTGAACAAAATTGATGTTCTGAAGCCAAAGTAGTCAAAAGTTATCCAAAGTCTCGACAGAATCTGCTATCCTTGAAAGGAAGTAAGTTCCCAAGCCCCACAGTTTTTTTTTCCTCGATGATTTGTAACATCCGTTTGTTATTAACATGAAATACGTGCAATTTTGAATATCTGAGAGTTTTGACTTACTAAAACAAGTGCTTTCAGTTTTGAGCACGTCAAGAATAACTGCTAAGTTAAAGAAAAGGATGTCTGTATCTAGAGTAGCGCTTTTCTTGGGGATCAATGTCTTCTGAAAATTGACTTCTCCTTTTTTCTAACAACAAACCTAGGTATAAAAGAAAATGATTTCAAATCCGACAGTTCTTACACCAATTATCGAGTTTCCTAATTTATCCCCTATTGATACACTTACAGAAGAAACAAATACCACAAAGCTTTGTAATTCCCAGTTGATGGCTACCACAAGACCAGCGCTGCAAGGCCTGTTCGATCCTCACGTGCATGCGGTCCTCACGTTCACACGGTTGCGAGCACTCTAAGCATTAGTTGTTGCTTTGATTTTTCTTGTCAAGAACAACCAGTGTAAGGGTTGGATGTAGTTTGAGTTGCAGTTGTTTTGCATCATTATACACTTCTTGTGGTGTTCACTTGTTTATGGTTTTTAGGCTGTTCTTACAAAAAAAAAAACAATATAGGTTATACTTTTGAAGTTGGTTTAGGTTCCTTTTGTTTGATGAGGATATTGCAAGTAGACTTCTATATTAAAGTGCTTTTATAGGCAGTTATTGACTGCATGTAAGTTGTAGTAGACCGCATCTATCCTATAAATATTAACTTCATTGCATTACAAAATTGCATCTGTGTTGTCTAATCCCTGACATCTCTTTTTTTTTTTTTTTTTTTTCTTCTCTAGCAGCTTAATTGATGAAGAACACAATTTCGAACTTAAACAAGTAGTAAAATGTATCTTGAAAACAATTACCCGCTTACGAAATCTATATGCGGTCTATTACAACTTTAGTAGTTTGAAGGATCAATGCTTGTAAGCAATACAAAATATTCCATGATATGTACTCTACTGCAGTAGTAATGCAAGTTCAAGTGGAGCAGAACAGGATGTTTCAAGTGAAAAACAGTCATATTTTATTGGGACAAATGTTTATTTCGGATTTACACGTCTCTGAAAGAGGGGGACAATTGTATTTAAAATTCCTTATGTTGGTTACTTCTTTGAATCCTCTGAAAAATAGGTTGCCCCATTGTATCTGCTGCTCAGATCCATGCGAGAAACTCATCGAATCAGCTTTTGTAATCCATGTACAAACATGGGTCTATTCTCCTTTTTTCTGGGCACTAAAACTGCAGCAGCCATACAACAGAGGATCAGTTGTCTCTAGCGATTCTTAATTTTTATTGGGGGTTTAAGCGGCTTCCTTCATTTCTGAGATATTCTGTTATGTCAAGCATTTACAGTTCCGAGATTCTTTTGCTTTGAGTTCTTCGAAGTATCTCTGGCCCTTCTTTTCCATGAACTAATCCTTTCTCCATATCATCTCAGCAAGGATTCTGGCAATAACACTTCAATTGCAGGCATCTTGATGATGTATGAAGCTTCTTCTGCAGTCCATTTCCATCTTTGCTATTTTGAAACTGTTGAAATATTGGAGAGTGACATATAAGATAGGCGGTACATAAACAGTTCATTGATTAAATTGCACTAAATTGGTTGTTATATTAATTATTTTGTACATTGTATATAACTTTGCATTGTCCGTGGGACTAATTGTACGAAGTACCTATTTCATTTTCGCATGCTGCAGGGTGGGGCAAATGCCCCTTTGCCCTGATCCCCTTGGTCAATGTCAGTCTTGCTCCACTACTCAGTTTCTATAACAATTGACCTTGAAAATGAATAAGTTACACACACATAAACGCACTCACTTCGTTGTGTGTAATATAACTCAAATATTACCAGTTTACTGTTGGTTGGATGATGCTTCACCTCCAACAGGAGCGTACAGAGCAGAGACCTGGAACAGGAAATACAAACAAATTCATACATATCTTGACGTAAAATACTCAGCCCCATAGTAGGTAAGCGAGTTCCATTAAGGCAACAACAAATTTAAGACTGTCATAATTTAGAGCACATCTTGTGATGTAAATCCAATAGCATATTTTATTTAGGGCAGATCTCGCGAAGTAAACAGCTCTCATAATATACATCAATAGAACAATTCAGGCCAAATTAGTAAAACCATTTGGGTCACAAATCACAAGGCGTAATTTTATTTAGGCAGATAATGTGCTGTAAACAGCTCTCATAATCTAATTATACATCAAAGAAAAAATTCAGCCCAAATAAGTTAACCACTTGGCTGATGAGATGATAATGGAATTACCAATTCAACCAGTTGAGGAGCAAGATAAATTACTTCATTCATGCTGCCAAATCCTGAAACCACCATAACGATGAACTATTATATAATTGCCCGGAAAAAGCAAAATGAATTGAAATAAAAAGGTAAATTACCATGACATGAGAAGTTACTTCAGTCAATGTCCCAAATCTCGGTTTCCAGTGAATATTGGCTAAAGCTCGCATATTCAATCCTTTCTAGTTGAAAGCTCCATCTAATTGAGATAGGCCATTTTCAGAGCCGCTTAAAATTTTATTCAGCAACTTTCTTTTAACTAGCTTTTTATCTCTAATGGCATCATATAAGAGCTCATATGCATAATAAGTTATATGGGACTTCTTCAACAAGTTCTCAACAGTTATCTTAGGTGCTGCAACTTCCTTCTTATCTGCTTCAAAAATCGTGTCCACAACTTCAGGAACAATACCTTTCTGCACCATAAAGTGTATGATGCCAACTGCCTCGTGTAGTCTATGTTTCATGCATAGGCAATTCAGCACTCGTCCAAATGTCGTTAGCGATGGAGTAAAGCCTTTCATAACATTGTCAAGGATAAAACGATATCCAGAATCAATGTTTCCCACCTTGCAGTAACCATCTATCATACAACGGTAAGTGTAGTTATCAGGTGAACAGCCACCATGGCTCATCTCATGAAATAATTTCTCAGCCATGTCCATATTTATCCTCTCAGAAAATGCATTTACTAGGATATTATATGTTGCTAATGTAGGGAAAAGCCCATACTGCTTCTCCATTCTTCTAAACATGTCATAGGCTTCATCCAAATCCCCGTTCTCACAAAATCCATTGATCAATGTGCTGAAAGTCACTGTATCTGGACGTAAACCATTTTGATGGATTTCATCAAGAAACTCAGCAGCTCTCGCTGGTTTTCGAGCTTTGCAGAAGCTCTCTATGAGTATATTATATGTGATGACATTTGGAATACATCCTTTCTCCACCATTGCTTTGAATGTTCCCATTACATCATCAGTATTCGACGTTTTGCAAAGCCCGTCCAAAACAGTGTTATAAGTGATGATGTCAGGAGTAACGCCATGCTCCCACATAGTATTGACAATTTCAAGTGCATGATCCATCTTCAACTGTTTGGTATAGCCGTCAACTAAAGTATTAAAGGTGAATATGTCGGGCAGAAACCCTTTGGTCATAGCATCATTCATAAAAGTACATGCATCAACAACACAACCCATCTTGCACAAGCCATTTATAATTAAATTGTAGGTCCAAATATTAGGACTGCATCTGTTTTGCTCCATCTCATTCATCAGCTGCAAGGCTTCTAAAATAAGTCCTTGTCGACACAATCCTTTAATTAATGTATTGTAAAGAACCACATTAGGTTTTATACCTTTTCCAGTGGCTTCCTTAAACAAAGTAATGGCCCTGTCTATGCTACCATCCTCACAGAATCCACATAATAACGAACAGTAAGTGAACTCATCAGGAACAAATCCTCCACAAACAGCATCTCGAAGAATCTTTTCGGCCTTTGATACCATATTAAGTTTGCAGTATCCATCAATGATTGAGTTGTAGGTGAAAGCATCAGGCGTGAATCCACCATTAACCATCTTATGCATATAGGTTTCCGCTTCCACCACTTTTGAGTTCTTACAAAAGCCACAAATAAGGGTATTATAAGTCACAACATCAGGAGAAAAACCTTCTCCACTCAAGCTATCCAACATCCTGGCAGCTTCAACAAGTAGACCTTTCTTGCAAAGGCCCTGAATGAAGATATTAAACGTGAATAAATTTGGAAACACGGCCCTTTTAAGAACCTTATTTAGCAGCTTTTCACTTTCCTTAGTATCTCCCTTCTTACAAAGTGTATGCAGAAGCTTATTGAATGTAGCAACACAAGGAACAATTTTAAGCCCAAGCATCTGGTTAAACAATTCATAAGCCTCCGTCCGATAATCCCCTTCATAAAATCCACCAATTACTGTACAATAGGCCACAGCATTAAACTCACACCCCTGCATAGGCATGTTATTCAGGAGTCTTAGAGCAGCATGCGGCCGATTTGTTCTACAAAACGACTTAATCCTAATAGTATAAGTATACACATCCGGTGCGATCCCTTTATCCCTCATTCTCATATAAACCTTGTGGGCCTGATTAAAATGCCCATTCTCCACCAAAACATTCATAATCACATTGTACGAATAAACCGTCGGCTCACAGCTGTAAAAATCCATTCTTTCAAAAACGTCAACAGCCTCTTGAATCTTCCGTTTCTTACCATAATTTCTCATCACAGCAACATACACTCCTTCCAACAAACCGTTATCAACGTTCGCCCTCGTCTCTGCCACGATCTTATCCATGGCCTCAAAATTTCCACCATTACCGAGCTTTTCGATCATGCATTTGTACGTTAACAACGTGTGTCTGTACCCATGTTCCTTCTTAACAGAATCAAAGAGCTCCAGAGCCCTAAACGGGTCTTTTTGGTACTTTATAACGGCGGCTACATGTTTAGGACGGACCAAAGAACTCATCCCAGAGTAAAAACTAAAAAGTAACTCCAATTAATTATTATGGCTACTACCCAATTTGAGATTTAAGCTTAAAGACTGAGTCTTTAATGACTATAACTTCAATCAAAAAAAAAAAAAAAATACCTGACGAAGTTAATTGATGAGGTGTTTGTATCTTTTGCAGGAGTATTACAAATCCAATGTTTTGGAATCAGAAAAAATAAATGGAGAAATAGGGCTCTGTTTGGGGCAATTGATTGAGGGTTTTGAGAGGGGACAAAACAGAGACGAAATAGGGCATAGTGAGTGAACATAATAAAAAGGGAATAATAATTTCAGAAAATAAATATAAAACGAGGAAAATAGTCAAAATACTAATAAAATAGAAAAATAATGAGAATGGAAAAGGAAAAAGAAACAGTAACAGAAAGCAAAATATTTTTATGCATACAAATATGTATTTATGCACATAAGCAATATGTTTGAATAATTTACAATAATCTCTATAAATGTAAAAAAAAAAAAAAGAATATAATAGTTATCATCGTGATTAAGTATATGGGTTTATATGAGTACATTTTCACATAATTATAATGTAAAACAACATCTAAATTATAAATGTAGTTGTTTTCTTTAAAAAAATCCATTATTTCACAATCTATAACATAATGATTTAATAGGAAAACCTTAGAGGGCAAGATAAAGCGGATAATTCAATGGAAAACTTAATGAAATGGTTATATACATCTAGTTCATGTTCACTTTATACTAACTTCCACGAATATGGATACAATAATACAAGTACGATATAATACCCTGATTCTTATTTGTAATGTATGAAATATGAATATGGTCACTTATTTTACTATTATTATTATCTAAAATTTAATCTATAATAACTTAAACTTTTTAATCTATAGCAAAATTAGTAGAAGAATTCAATAATTTTTAAAAATATATATATATATATATATATATATATATATTCACGCAGCATAGGTTTATAAATCTCCACGGATCTGACCCATTATGTAGAGCCTTTAAATAGATAGATTAAAATTACATACACAAATTTGGCTGTGTGAAAATGGCGAGAGAATCATCTGGAGCGTGGTTGGAGAAGGCGTTAATGGAGCTTCGCAAGAAAGTGGAAACAAGTCTGGAATTGGACGACGAGATCATATCTGGCCTCGTTTCCTACTGCGAGATGGCTCCTCCGCTCGATGCTAAAGAGTATCTCGATGTATGTCACTCACAATCAATTTTGACCTAATTTGTGTGTGTGTGCTAGTTTATTTGAATTACGGTTTGAGTTTTCGTCGTTTTTGGTTAAGAGTAATTAGGTTTTAGATGTAATTTTGAAATCATCGATCGACTCTCATTAGCCGGCATGATTAATGTGTTTGGAGGAAGCATAATGTGCAGCAGCTTGTCACTTGGTTGTGGTTGTAGTAGTTATCGGAGTACATCGTCCGTGTTTGGGCGAATCATGAGCTGATCGGTTTCCATAGTCGATGTATGACGGTGTTCACCGTTAAGTACCTATGCATTTTCTTCATTAGATTAGCTTATTTGTGTTTTTTGTTGTTATTGGAAGTTTATTTAATTGATTTCGCTTGTTCTGGACTAGACAAGAGTTAATGTGATTTAAAATCTTTGGTGCTATAGAATGTGAGTGAGTTGTGTTCTCGAGGTGATGAATGACGTATGCTGGCAACTGGTGTTCTAGTTGCCGTTTCGAGAAGCGGCAAACTTAGCCAAGTCAAACTCATGGTTTCTATATGAGTATATTTTTATTTTTCTTCTTGAAAGGCAAGTATCTTGGCAACGGATGTCTATAGAACCCATCAATTATATGTGTGTGCGTAGTTTAATGATTTTGCGGAAGAAATTTAGTTATCAGGAGGTTAATCCATAATCTAGGAATATGTTCTAGTGTTCAGCAGGTTAGCAGTATACATTGTCAGTCTACTCTGATGATTATCTCACCTCTACTTACGGTTTCGTACCAAGTATAGTTTTCTTGAAACTTTAAAAGTAGCCAATTCACACTCACGTATTTACTAATATTCTCTTGAAGAGCTTTGTGATTTTTTATTTAATTATTAAATGATGAGGATACAGCCAGAGCTTTTTTTCCCAAAGCTAGAGTAAATTGACACAATTAGCTTTCACACCTACCCGTGGAGAAATCTCTTTATTAGCAATCTTTATCCCTTCCATGCACCTCCATTCTGCACCCTTCCCCTAGTGTGGGACAGTCGTGACTTTTTAGCAAGCTTCAAAGAGGTTGAGGTCTGTGTTTTAAGTCCCACCTTTGAAGAGCCATAGTGGTAGCTTCTCCCTGTCATATACCAATACCAGTCTTTCTACAAGTGTCACACACAGAAGATCAAAAAGAAACCGTGCAGGCGGTCAAAGGGAAGCAAATGGGAGTGGGTAAATGAAAGAAAGAAGGTAGAGAATTGGGAAAATCGTCACCGCTGAGCAACCTGGAAAGAAGTCCATACTTCGCTTCCAATTGTCTGGCTTTTCTTAAAGGTTGATTCTAGATCTTACTGGTGATATGACATTCTTTCCAAATGTGCTTTAAGGTTCTGAAGATTGAACAATACAAAAGTGGACAGAGTATAGAGGGGTGAGACTGGACAAGACAGTGGGTGGACATGCTGAGCTTTTATTTTTTTTCTTATGTTGACAATAGCATGTCATTTTTGAAGATTCTTTGTATTTATTTTTCAGTTTTTTAGTGAGATAATTGTATCTGCAGAATATCATTGGTGAGGAAGCTGGAAAAAGTGTAACCGAGGAGTACTTAAAACGGAGAGGTCACTCAAACATTTACAATACCACAACAAATACCCCAACTTCCAACTTACAGACCTATGTTAAGCCACGCTCAGATGAGGGTCCAGTCGTTGCAGTTAAAAAACCACAAAGAGCTCAAAAACAGGCTACACCATCCGCAAATCAGGATAGTCGAGTTAAAACTGGGACATCGCAGCCCCAAAATATGCAGAATCAGAATCAAGTTAGTTCCAAGAAGAAAAAACCAGGAAAAGTTATTTCTCTTGCTGAGGCTGCAAAAGGGTCGATAGTATTTCAGAAAGGGAAGCCATGTTCATGCCAAGCCCGTCGGCACAACTTGGTGAGCAATTGTTTGTCTTGTGGGAAGATAGTATGTGAGCAGGAGGGAGAGGGGCCTTGCAATTTTTGTGGGGCTCTTGTGCTGAGAGAAGGAAGCAGCTATGCTGGTCTGGATGAAGGTAGCGTGCGACTCACAGAAGCTGAGGCCGTGGCTGAAGCATATGCAAAGAGGCTTGTGGAATACGATCGCGACTCGGCGGCCCGTACTACAGTTATAGATGACCAAAGTGACTATTATGAGATTGAGGGAAATAGCTGGCTTTCAATGGAGGTGAATGCTATTATGTAATATTTGTACTTCAGAGAAGAAAAAATTAGTATTTTGTCATTTTGATCTTAGATTTTTAACTAACTTCGCTGTTCTGTTTTGTTCTCAGGAGAAGGAACTTCTAAGGAAGAAAAGGGAGGAGATAGAAGAGGCTGAAAGGGCCCAAAGAAGTAAAGTAGTTATGACATTTGACCTTCTTGGCCGCAAGGTTATAACTTTTGTGAATATAGCCTCTTATTACGTATATTGTTTTGATTTATAAGTTTCTCAATTCTTGCTATTAATTGTGCTCTATTTAAAAGGGTTCCGTGAATTGAAGGTAAAAAAAATTATATGAGATATATCGAGGAATTTCTGTTGCTATTTATTCCAGAAGAGAATATTCATTAGGAGATGCATCTCAAAATGATATAATTGAATCATCTTTCCATGGCTCACCTTTCGACTTATATGACATTGCAGGTGCTTTTGAACGAAGATGATGCTTCTGAAGAATTGCAGAACAGGATCTTGCTTCAGCCAAGAGAAGAAAATCGCATAAAACCGAACCCAAATCTCAAAATTCAACCTATTTTTATTGACCCCGGTACTAGAAAAACTGCCAAGGATAAGAATTCGAACAGAGGGCTGAGCAATGGGTTGTGCTTGGAGATTAGTGGGAGGGTACAGCATGGTGCCACTGAGTTAGATGTTTTGTGATGACTGGCCTTCAATTTATGGTTCTGATAGCACAGAATATTTGCAGGAAAGATGACATGGATTGCTATTAAGAAAAATCGGCGGAAGTTACAGATGGTACAAGGGTTTATTCGCTTTGTTTATATACAAGAAGGCTTGAAATTGTACTTGACATCTTGTCTTAAATTCTTAATATGTTTCTAATTAAACTTAATTCCAAATTTGTCTGCTTTTAGTTGGAGGGAAATTATCATAAAGAAAACACATGGAACTATTTGCACTTTGGTGTAGTAGATAGTTGTTGGTGTCTGTCTATGAAAAGAACCTAGACTCTAACTAGGAAATTACTTTTTGAACTGTTCCACTTTACTCCTAACAACTATGCGCTCTTACAGAGTTGATAAACATGTAATCAAGTATGTTTAATTGTCTACATTACTCAATACAACTTAGATAATCATACACATAGTATTTAGTAAAGAATACATACAGAGAGTTCACCCCATGTAAAACAAGTGCTCATGTTAAATAAGCAAGAAGACAGGACGTAAACAAAAACCAAGACTGCAATACAATAAACAAAAGTTGGTATCTTTCACCAATAATAGTAAGAGGAAAACTATCCTTGGATATAAAAGAACGGAAGAGCAGAATAGAAAGAAATAACAATAGTAAATTAAATCTAGTTCTTTGTTCCTATCAGAATTTAATGCTAAATCTGTTCAGTCGACCTGATATGAGGCTGGTAACATTCCGATTCCTTTCTCTTCAGCCTTGTGGAGATCAGAATCTGGGAAGAACAAAGTATCAAAATATGGAATTATAGGAAAAGCACAATAAACTTGAGGTCCAGGTATTTTTAAGTATTCAAAAGTTTTCTCTTGAGGACTATAAAAGATAAAATTTCCAGACCAGCACATGATTACGAGTCTTTCATTCTCTTTAGTGAAAAACATTTGGCTAATAATGTAGAATGGACAACTTGTCTCCACAATCTCAATGTTCAATAACTCCGACCACGAACACAAGTCGACATGTCCTTCCATTATCCAAATTTGAAGTCTAATATTACTGGAAAATCCCACCCTTGTGGTGGAATATGAGGACAAAGAGCTTCCCAAACTTGTCAACCGGAATGTTGCAGTCCATACGGCAAGTTTCGGCTTCTGTAACTCTTTGAACTTGTCGTCCCTAGGATCAAAATATACTATGTTTTTTAAAAATATTTATTTTTCAAAATACAGAAGGAAAATCCACCAACCAAGAGCCCTCTATTGGTTCCTACTGCGTACTTCTTCTCGAAAACAAGCTCTTGTTTCTTTAACCATGTTTTATTTTTCCACGAGAAAACAGCGTACTGCTTATTATCTCTAATTACAACCTTGTAATCGTTTAAGTCTGGATCATGACAAAGTCCGAAGATTGTCCTATGATTATTAAGGAACCTATAAGGGCACGAGAACTCCGTTTTTCTCCTACTTGAGGGATTCCATAAAACGTACAAAGTTTCCTTGGAAGAAGTGTTGCCCAGGAGTACTAAACCATCACCATGCAAAGGTTGTTGCAGCACTGCTTTGACTTGCTCGGGTCTGTTGTCAAATTCAAACAGGCAAAGCTCCTCACGTGATGAATATATTAGATTACGGAGAAATAAATTATGGGGTTTGTAAACTTTTGATTTTTGGTGATGAGTTTTGGCGAACTTACAATCGGAGATTATGATGTTCCATGGTTTGCAAACTGTTTTAAACCTTTGAAGAGATTTAACAGGTAGGTTTAAGAGAATGATTTCTACGATATCCAGGTGTTTCATTATGGTTGATTTCTAATGTGTGGTATTTGGATGACAAATTATACAGTTTATAGGGATTTCTCAACGGAGATGTAGGAGAAAAGTATCATTATGACATGTTAAGAGGTTTATTATTTTGAGAAACTATTGAATATGCCCAGTTTGTGTTGGAATAGAAGTCCAAATATATTCTATCAAAAAAAAAAGAAAAAAGAAGTCCAAATATAAAAATATTCCAATTTGAACTCCTTTTGATGGTTAATTTTTTTACTTTTTTGGTGTTTGTAAACAGATCAAAGACGAAGGTCGACCTACAAATCTACTTTTAGACTCAAACTAGGAAACTACTTTCTAGTTGCTTCTAGTTTTACACCTAGTTAACAACTAACTAGTCATACAAAAAAAAATAAAAATTTAAACGTTTTCTCAAAAAGTGATGTTTTTTTTTTTTTTTTTTTTTGACTTTAGGAGAATGAATATTTTGTATGTCTATTGCAACTATGGTTTTGTTTGCTTTTACAAGCTTCTTGAAACCTTTCGAAAATATGTTAAAATATTGTCACAAGTTTATAATATTTAGCGGTTCAAAATATACACAATTAAAAGTTATACTCAAACTAAGAAATATTTCTTAATTAATTTGTTCCAACTTCACTCTAAAGAACGACTAACCACTCAAGTAAATTTTATAAACTCGATTATACAACTTATAAGACAAACATAAATTACGATACAACTTATAAGACAAACATAGATTTACTAAAATGACTAAAATTAATCTAAACAATAGATACAAATAACCAAAATTTATAAAGTACTATAAGAACCATTAAATAACTGTTTTGGCATGTGAGTACGAATGTTTCTATAACTCCTCGCAAATGGAATTTTATGGTTATCACATGGCTCTAAAAGTCATCATGCTTTCTCCTACGTAAATCAAAAAATTTCAATTTGAATGTAAAAAAAATATAGTTCAATTTCAATACGTTTGTCCAAGTTTATCAAAATTTACAAACACGTCTTTCGGTGCACATGTTAAAAAAACACAATTAAAGATACAATTTGAAAATAAATCATAACTACTGTACAAATTATAGATATTGATCTCTTTTGCCCGTGAACAAGGGATGTAACTTTATATTTGGATCTAAAGAATGGAACATAGAATATAAAAACTATGGCAATAAAATCATAGTAATAGTAGATTCAAATAGAAACATAATTCGAACTAAAATTGTATATCGATCTCAGACAATGTCGATAACATTCTATGTCCTACAACTTCACTTTCTCAATCCTGTATCGGGAAGAATAAAACTATCCATATATTCATTGGAGATTATGTTGTTCCATGGTTTGCATACAATTTTAAATCTTTCAAGAGATTAAACTAGGTTTAAGAGGATGGCTTGTATGTTATGTAGTGGAAGACATGCCATGGTTTTTCCCTGGGATTGGAAAAATAGTTTGACCTTTTATATATTATTCTCCGAAGAGATATCGGAATTAATTAAAAGGTGTGTTTTATTTTATGAAATTAATGAGGAGAAGTCCAAGTATATAAAAAGTCCTAATTTGAATTTTAAAATAATGGGTAATGATATAGACTTGTTAATGACAGAGCAATTTTCTCAAAAATGCATAATTTGCCCCTAAAAATTTGAGTTATAATATCTAATTAGCTTACTTAATTGGCGGAACTCTCTTAGATATTCCTTTTTCTTCTACGTTCTTGATAACCAGAACTAGTGTACGTATATTGCACTTGTTCTCGTATGGATCAAAACCTTTCATCTCCCAAACATAATAAATTTTGTTATTAAAATTTAAAACAGTTGCGACTTGCGAATATCTCTTCCCGAATTCTTCATCCTACGAATTACTTTTTCAACCGTTCCACTTTACTCCTACCAACTAAGCGCTCATACAAAGTTAATACACATGAAATCAAATTTGTCTACATTACTTGATACAACTTACATAATCATTAATCATACATATAGCGAAGAATAGATAGAGATTGTTTTGCCAATGTAAAATAAGTGCAATACAATAAACAAAAGTCGATCCCTTTTGCCGATTAATGTAAGATGAAAATTTATTCTTCCATATAAAAGATTTGAACATCAGAATAGAAAGAAATCATGACAGTAAAAAAATCATATAAAAGATTTGAACATCAGAATAGAAAGAAATCATGACAGTAAAAAAAATCATACAAGTTCTTAGTTTCGATTAAAATTCAACAACTTTTAAGTCGACCTGATCATGCCGGTAACACTCGATATCCTTCCTCTTCAGCCTTATGGAGTTCAGAATCTGGGAAGAACAAGCTATCGAGATATGGAATTATAGAAGCAGCACAAAAAACTAGAGGTTCACGCCGTTTTATGTATTCATAAGTTTTCTCTCGAGGACTATAACAGATAAAATCTCCAAACTCGCCCATGATTACGAGTGTTTCATTCTTTCTAGTGAAAAACATTGGGTTATAAATCCTGAATGGATAAATTGACTCCACAACCTCGATGTTCAATAACTCCGACCAAGAACACAAGTCGACGTGTCCTTTCATAATCCAGATTCGAAGTTTGCGACCCAATCTTCCCCGGTGTCATATAAACACAAGCAGTTTCCCAAACTTGCCAAAGGTAATAGTCCAACACCCATAAGTTCCGGCCTTTGTAACTCCTTGAACTTGTCGTCTCTAGGATCAAAATATACTATACTGCTACGGAGATATTCACCATACAAAATCCAGAAGGAAAACCCACCAACCAAGAGCCCTCCATTGCATCCGAATGATAACTTCATGTAGGAATCTTGTTTTCTTATCCATGTTTTATTTTACACGAGAAAACCATGTAATCCGTATCATCTCTAATTACAACCTTGTAATCGTCTAAGTCTGGATCATGACAAAATCCACAAATTGGGTGACAGAATATTAACGAACATTCTATAAGGGCAGGAAAACTCCGTTTCTTTCCTACTTGATGGATTCCATAGAACATACAAATTTTCCTTGGATTTTTTTTTTTTCGTAAGAGTACTAAACCATCACCAAAGCACAAAATCTCGTCACACCGATGTTGTTGCAGCACCGCTTTGACTTGCATGGTTCTGTTGTCGAACTCAAAAAGGCAAAGCTCTTCACAAGATGAGCTTCGTGTGCCGAGAAAGAGATTCTGGGGTTTGTAAAATTTTGATTTTTGGTGATGAGTTTTGGCGAACATACAATCGGAGATTATGACGTTCCATAGTTTGCAAACGGTTTTAAACCTTTCAAGAGATTTAGCAGGTAGGTTTAGGAGAATGATTTGTATAATATCAAACGGAAGATATGTTGCTGCCATGGTTCGTCTCTAACTATGGCTCAGTTTGGTTCTAGGAAAAGGGGGAAATAAAAAAAACCAAGGAAAAAAAAGGAGATCTCAATAAAAAATTTTAAAATAGTTTTGATTCTCCTCCTATATAATAGGTATAAGATTTTAACAAAATCTCACGATACTTAAACTTCTTATCTTCTTTCTAAAAAATAGGTGGACACGTTCATCATATTTTGGATATTTAGGAAAATTTCCAAATTTCATCTCCCCACCAATATGAAAATGAAGAATTACATAGAAGTTCCCTATATATACTCCTAAAAACAATAAATTTTGTATCGTCTACCAATCTTCTTCATAAGAAATTATATTTTAAATATCCGTCTATTTGTTATCTTTATCATCTTCAATAAGACGTTAATGGCCCAATGTGTATTTCCTATTTGATTAACATATTTTGTTTTATTATTATCGGTATTTTGGATATACTTATATAAATTTTGGTTTATAAAATGAGATTTTAAGATTTGGGTGTCTCATGGAGAAATTTGAATGCACCCTAGAAACCTTAAACATTTGCTTAACTTTTTATCGGTTATTACGAATTCTCACAAAATATAAAGATATACTGTATACATATTTATTTTGTTTTAGTTGCATTAGATAATAAACATTTCCATAAAGTTATTAGTTTTTTTAATTTATCTTAACTGAGTTTGGATTATTATGTTCTTTTTTCTTGTAGGTACTAGAAATTGGGGCACGCGGAGCCCCGTGCAAATTAATTTTTTATAATGTAAAGTATTAGATGATCATATTCAAGTGTGAAAAAAAAAATCTGGACAAAAAAAAAATGCAAAAAAAAAGTTTGAATTAATGGAAGAATGAATCAACATAATTAAAGTAGATTGGAAAGAAAAGTAATTTCCAATAAAATAATATGAATTATAGGGAAACTAAATCATCATTCTTAGTAAATGGTATAGTTAATTTTATCTAACTTAAATTGTAGGGTTAAATTGAGAAATTAATAATAAGATGCTATAGTGGAACATAAATTATAAGGTTAAACTTGGAAATCAAAAGTTTGGTGTCACAAGTACCTCTTCCTTTATATATTAGTATAGATTTATGTGAGTTTCAAAATAAAGTAAATTAAATTAGGATTGTATTTCTAAAAGTAAAGTACAATAATTCAAATTGTAGAGTTTGGATTATTATGTTCTCTTTAATTTATGTGAGTTTGGATTATTACGTTCTTTTTAATTTGTGGTCATTTTCTTTGTCGTGTTTCATTCTTTGACAATAATCTTTTTTTCTTTCTCACAAAATATACTTGGAAAAGATTCCAATTCATGTTTTTATCGATGACCGTTTCTTCTGTTTACTAATTAACCAAATATTTCAACAAGAAGATAAGGGAGTATATAAATATGAAGAATACACCTCGACAAACGCTTAGCAATGAAAACTAAATTATTCTTAATAAACCTGAGAAATAGAAACACACATAAAACTCCTTGTTCAAGAAGGAAGGTTCAACATAAATTAAAATATCTCATATGAATAATCATGCACACCAAACATAGAAGTCGGAGATCCCTGTAAAGTCTGAATATTGTGCGCGCACAATAACAATTGCATTGCAACGTTAATTTGAGTTTGGAAAATATATAGAGAATTTAATTTTGGATTTTTGGGTTCATGCATGAAAGAGAATGAATCTCAGCCATTAGAACATGAGAATAATTCTATTTTTTGATGGTTGATAGAGCAGTAATTAATGAATTAAAAAGAGAAAGAAGAATTAATTTAATAATTTGAGAAGGGTAAATTGGTAAATAATAAAGAACTGATATATAATTAAGAAATTTGCTCATCAGTCTATATCATCTCCCTAACTTTTAAGAAACTTAAAATCAGCATTATAAAATAATTTTATTCCAAGCTTACAAATAATTAATTCATTACTTATTATCCACATTTTCAAAAGAATACTAAATGCTATTTAATATTATGTATATACATTAATAGTGTTGACCTGGTCAACATATAATCACATTTTCCCTCCAACTTTTAAAGTTTTAACACAACGAACTGAACATACATAGTTTGTTAAAATATGTAACATTAATGGCAATGAAGAACACAACAGAACAATTGTTGAAAAACTGCAAAAATCTCAAAACCCTTCAACAGTTCCACGCCCATCTCCTCACGATTGGCCTCGCCGGAGACCCAATTGTCGCCGGAAAACTCCTTCTCCACTGCTCAGTTCATCTCTCCGGCGCACTCGATTACGCTCGCCGCCTCGTATTTCACAGCCCCAGCCCTGATTCCTTCATGTACAACACGTTGATTCGAGGGTTGTCTGATTCGGACTCTCCTCAAGATTCGATCTTTACGTTCACTCGGATGCTTAGTAAATTGGGTACTGGTCCAGACAGCTTCTCGTTTGCGTTTACGCTTAAAGCCGCAGCGAATTTACGGTGTTTACGAACTGGGTCTCAGCTCCATTGCCAGGCTTTGACGCGTGGCATTGATTCCCATCTCTTTGTTTCGACAACATTGATCAGTATGTATGCTGAATGTGGGTGTCTTTCGTTTGCGAATAGGGTGTTCGACGAAATTCCTGACCCGAATGTGGTGACGTGGAATGCGATAGTGACGGCTTTCTTTAGGTGTGGCAACGTAAAGGGTGCGGAGAGAGTGTTTAATTTGATGCCGCTGAAGAACTTGGCTTCGTATAATTTGATGCTCGCGGGGTATACGAAAATGGGGGAGTTTGAGTTGGCGAGGAGGGTGTTTGGTGAGATGCCGGTGAAGGATGAGGTTTCTTGGAGTACGATGATTGTGGGGTTTGCTCAACACGGGTGGTTTGAGGAGGCGTTTGAATATTTTAGAGAGTTACAGAGGGTTGGGATGAGGCCTAATGAAGTAAGCTTGACGGGGGTTTTATCTGCTTGTGCACAAGCAGGAGCACTAGAGTTTGCAAAGATACTGCATGGCTTTATCGAGAAAGTGGGATTGGTTTGGATTACTGCAGTAAATAATGCGCTTACAGACACTTATTCCAAGTGTGGGAGTATTGATATGGCTCGTTTGGTTTTCGAGAGGATGCCTGGGAAAAAGAATGTTGTCACGTGGAACTCAATGATTGTGGGTTTGGCAATGCAAGGGTATGGCAAAGACGCAGTGGACCTTTTTCATGAGATGGAAGGATCTGGGATCAAGCCAGATGGGGTTGTGTTTATTGCTGTCCTTTATGCCTGTAGCCATGCTGGTTTGGTTCAACAAGGATGTGATCTTTTTGATAAAATGACAACAGTTTATGGAATTGAGCCTGCAATGGAACATTACGGATGTATGGTTGATTTATACGGTCGTGCTGGCAAGCTTCTCAAGGCATACGATTTTATAACTAATATGCCATTTCCACCCAACGCTGTTATTTGGCGGACACTTCTTGGTTCTTGTAGCTTTCATGGGAATGTTAAATTGGCTGAGCAAGTGCAAAATAGGCTATCGGAGTTGGATCCTAACAATGCAGGTGATCACGTTTTATTGTCAAACATTTATGCTGTTGTTGGGAAATGGAAAGATGTTGCCACGGTGAGAAGATCGATGACTGATCTTAACATGGTCAAAACTCCTGGTTGGAGTATGATTGAAGTGGACAAGATCATGTATACTTTTGTAGCTGGGGCCAAACAAGATGATGCTACTAAGGAAGCTTATCAAAAGCTAAAGGAAATCATGTTGAAGCTTAGAGTTGAAGGAGGTTATGTTCCTGAAGTTGTCAGTGTTCTGCATGACATTGAAGAGGAAGAAAAGGAGGATGCAGTTGTTACACACAGTGAGAAGCTGGCCGTTGCTTTTGGAATGGCGAGATTAAATGAACCTAGAATCATCAGAGTTATAAAGAACTTGCGAGTTTGCAAAGATTGTCATACAGTGATGAAATTGATTTCGAATATTTATAGATTGGAAATTGTGTTGAGAGATAGAAGTCGGTTTCACTCATTTAGCAATGGCATTTGCTCGTGCGGAGATTACTGGTGACTGAGACCAGTCTCCTAGTCAGTTTGATAAATGCCTTCGTATAAATTACCACCAAAAAGGAGGAAACCTCAGAAGCTGGCGGCATTCTCAGTGCATTGGGGGGATCCATTACATGAGAACTTTTTTAAAGGCTATTTTAGTAAGCGCATCCCATGTATGGAGTAGCAATTGGCTGAGTGTCACATAATGAGAGAAAAAGATAGATTCTGAACAGTTTGGAAAGAAGAGAAGAACCAGAGTAATGAGATTATTTAGCACTAATCATGATGAATAAGGAGATTCTGGACAAATAAAAATCCCTAGGAAAGAGTTCATGGAATTCCCTCAGTTGGTTCACTTAATGAAGTTACGGCGAAGTTCCTGGAGGTAACCCTGACTTTATCCTTCTCCTTGTTCCCTTCAATCTTGCCGCACTAGTGTTTGTCACATCACTGGTCTTGAGAATTAACGGACACAGTTTGACACAATTTACCCCCAAATTTTATGTGGATCTTGAATTACTTTAACAAACTTAACTTCTACAGTGTTATATATAATTGCCTTGAAGCGAGAACATTTTACGAGGGGAGAAAAGCAACCAGTCTTACTTAATACATGTTAGATACTTGATATATCCAGGTAGAGGAAACCAGATAAAGGCAAATAAAGAGTAAATAAGCTTCATAAACATTTCTCGAAGTCGGTGCTACGTTTTCTGATATTTTTAACTTATTGTCATACTCAGTTAGCTCATGCCAGTTGGACAACCTTATGACATATGATTTCTCTAAACCCGACTTAGCCACGGGCATAAATATTTCCTTTCAGAACTTATATAAGAAACAAAAAGGTGTTGAGAAGAGATATTATGATCCAGCCGCTCTTGTAGCCATTCTAGCTATATGGTCTTTTCATATCACTTTATTCCACCTACTACTCCCCTTGAATCACTCAGAGCATAAAGTATTTGGAGCTTTAAATCTTGAATTCATTATGATTTGGACTCTGTTGTCTGTCCCTTACTTGTGGGTTCACTTGAATGAGTGGAGGCTCTTAAACCTTGGCTTTGAGCCACTTCTTCATCTGCTGCCTTTGTTATAATTTCAGAGCTAGCATTAAGTGTAAATTCCTAAACTGAGAGCATATATTAAATGTCAACCGTATCCATTTTTTAATGACAATTGACAACTATAATGACTATTATAGCTACATTTTCATTTATTGGATGTGATGAAATGATGCAAGGTTACTGCTGATCTTTCTATCTTATTTATCACATGACTTGTATATATGCATCGTGAAGAAACTTTAGAAATTCGACCAGAGCTAAATACAAGAAATTATTGGCCTGGGACAAGCTATTATTATAAACGGATAATATTCAGTAAAAAGGTTGATAGTGGAAGTACTTTCTTTACCACTGGAATAGAAAAAGAAATAAGAAAGTCCAGAATATGTGTGAAACCTCGTTTGAGAATTGGTAAAATTGTGAAACTGCCTTGCATGACTATGCCATTTAATAAGTAGGATCCACTTCCATACTGTTGTATGCTCTTTGCATGCTTATTTAAAGGACGCCTATCTTGGAACTAAGTGAAAAGAACAAAGCCTTTTCAAACACTTTGTTTCATATCAGATAATTCCAAGATACTCTGTTTCCAAGACACTTTGTTTTATTTTCTTCACACTTCACCTCTAATTTTCCACACACAGTCTTCAAACATTAGTTTGTGCCCTTTCTTGCACACAGAAAGCAATATATTCCAAACTCATGGAGGCGGACGACAACATGAACATTCGTGTTGCCTCATTTGCTTGTTACCTGGACACTGCAAAAGAGAATTTGGTGCAGAGAGTTTTATCTCAAGAGACTCCACCTATTTTACTGAGCCCAGCAAAAACTAAATCTCCCTCTAAACAAGCACCACTCAATATCAGCTTTTCACAGTCAAAGGGACGTCAAGATGGCCTCAAGAATCTCTCACATTCTTATCCCAACAATACAGGAGAAAACTTTGCCTTTGAAATTCCAGGGCCAATTAAAGATCCCACTTCTGCATTCAGTTTCTCCCATGAAATCCCAAAAGACAGTGAAATCAGCGTCTTTGGTGCTGATAAGTACTTCAATATGAAACTGGAGTATCAGACTGGTATGAAACACAATGACAAGAAAGAAGGGCCTTATAATCTCCCCCGAGCCGGATCAAATATCAGACCAAGAACTCCAAGTTTGTGCTCTGAAGAAAGTAGCATGAGTTCCCAACCTGTGTTTTTGCCAAATCTCCAGAGAATGGGATCTCTAAGAAGCCAGAAAAGGGCGTTTGGAAGGAGTATCTTTGGTGGATTTGGATGCCGGGGACCTTGCTTTGACAAGAAAGCGGTTTATATTAATGAAATTGTTCCGTGCTACGGCTCAAAGCCTACTCGAGCAGGATCAGGAAAAACAGATCCACTTGCTTTACTGCCAATTATTAATCTGAAGACGGATAATACAGTTAATAAGCAACTGGAGGTTGCAATTATAGAAGAATCAAGACATTCAATTGAAGTTTTTGGCTCAAATAAATCACTAAAGGGAGATGTAGCTACAAAAATGGAGAGGAAACTGTCCATGCTGACTTGGGATGCTATCCCAAAAGCTAAAAATCTTCCGACTTCAACAATTGGAAGCGGCACAATGTGTGATGATATGGCTAGTGATGCCAGTTCCGATTTATTTGAAATCGAGCATGTATCAGGATCTTTGTATCCAGTGCCACCAGATGATATGTCTAGCTGTTTGAGTCCTCAGTCACACTATGCACCAAGTGAGGCCAGCATTCAGTGGAGTGTTGTCACAGCCAGTGCTGCAGATTATTCAGCTTTTTCGGATTACAACGATGAGTCAAGTGTAAGTGTTGCAGGCGAGTTTCTTCCAAAGAATAACAGAAGTCCCAAAAGTAGCAGAAACGGAGGGGGCGGTCTTTTGGGATGCAAGAACCATAAATCAGTGGATGTTGCTGAAAACTGTGCCACAAGGCCAATGAAAAAGTAAAGCATGAGGGATTAGATTTGTCTGCCTAGCTCATTTGGGAAATTACAAAGCAATGTGGGCAGGATGCAAAGTGTTGTCACCCCAAAGCTGCAAAGATATTTTGTCAATGGTGGTGGGCTTTGATGCATATAATATAAATAGATTTAGAGGTTTGATGAACATGATTATGTATTGATAAAGTTTGCTTGATTATGTTTATGCTGTGTCCCTATAAATTTTAAAGTCTAGCTTTTGGTTCTACTTAATAATGATGCTTATCCTACCATACATAGCAAATCATTATTGATTATTGTACATTTTATGTCGGAGGAAAGCAAAAACAAAAAGAACATAATGCAGAAAAGCTGAAGTGTAATTCTCCAGATCAAAACCTAATAAGATTATTATATCCCCCTAAGGGAGTGGACCATCCTTGTCTGTCATGCAAATCTCTTTATTTAACCTTGCTAACGCTAATTAAGAAGAAAAGTTTAGTTGTTTGTCAATATTTGCCATGCAGATATGTTCAAAACTCCAAGGTCCAATACATTTGAATTGCACTTTTCATAATCTCAAGCCTAAAAGAGCTCCTTTAATTATCTCAAAGTCCTACAACTTCTCATATTCTGATCAGTTCAGAGTGCATGCAGAGCGACTAGTGAGGGAAAATAATATGTACAAAGACGTTTTTTGGATTGCGATGGTGGTCTATTCACGATTTCTTCACGATTCTCTGTTCACTAATATTCGTCCTGGTCACCTTATGAGCTTTGCAAAATCAACCATGCTTAAATTGACTATTGTGCTAGCACGAGTTATACTAAAATAAGAAAGTAAAGTGAGAAGTTCAAGTCATTTATAAAGTTTGAATATATCATGCACGACAAAAGTTTGAGTACATATCATTTCCGATTCCTTTACCAATTTTTTTTTTTTTTTTAAGTCACTCAGTTATTTTCCTACTTATATGTAGAGGGTCTGAAGATAATTATATATAGGTATCAACTACTAAATTATAATTATGTAACGTGAGAGTACATTAGGTGATTCTTAAATATGTACAGTACATGCATTACAAATATTGTTGATTAAGTTTTGCTGGACAGAGATTCGGTGGTCGATCACTTTACTTCGATATTTATTTATTAAGTTGATTTGTAGCTTTAAATGTGTTAGAATTGAGGCCAAAAGTAGTCAAGCAAGTCGATTTCCAACATTAAATTCTGAACTGTCTTCACAACGACAGTATATAGATAAGTAGATCCATATAACCTTATCTCATTCTATTCTCCATTTACTTAGATTGGATATAAAAATAAATAAAAAATTATAGCATTATGGTGACAAATAAGCAGACTGCAATCACAAACTTGTGATTCTTTTTATACTTTTTTGTATCATTGTAATAGTCAAGAGTTTTTGGCTAATTAAGCACTGAGAAAAAAAAATGTTTTGTAGGGATGGTCCGTTTCTTAGATTTAAATATAAATGGCGTGAGATTTTATCCGTATCATCCATGATGAGACAAGAAAGAATATTTTCTAATAAAGGAGCAGAATATATATTTCTTGGATGCTTGTATTACTTATTAAATATTTTTCATTTGCCTGATCAAAAAATAACTTTTTTTTATTATTATGCATGCATGCAATAGTTAAACATAAAACTGGTGTCATTTTCCATTTCTTTCTCATGGCAACGAAGTTGTAGTACTAGACTAGACTAGAATAGGGATTTCAATTAATGAAAAGTAGAGAGGTCCCGGATCGGAATGGGAATGTTTCTGAAAGGGGACCAAACGTAGGTTGGATATATATCAGTATCGTAATGAGGTGGCTTGATTTTGAAGTTTTTTTGGTGAACCCTAAAAGTTAAAGGACCACTTCCATATATTATTAGTCCACGGAGGCAGCTAATTCTGCATATTCTTTGATCATTTTCTCTTGTCTCAATTCGATCGTAATATGGATAGTTTTTGTAGTTATACCTAATCTCTAGAAATGTAGGTATACGTCGTTGGAAGATTTTAAATTAGAAGAACTCTATACAAGAATAAGGAATTAGCTAGTAATCCCTCTTTCTCGTTATTCCCTTATTGAGGGGTCACTTGATTGTCACGAAGTTATGTTGCACGAATTTGGACACGATTTAGTGCGGGCACGGGGACATAAACTTTTAAAAATGATATGACATGAATACACGTACAAGTTTATATGATTATATTATTTATAATGTATAAAAGTAGGATACCATATAATTAGAACAGACAAAATTATAACTTTGGCATTATTTTAAACCTTAAATTAACTATTTTTACGCACTACTTCTAATTAATGGAAAAGGAACATTGGAGAAGAAAAATATAATAATGAAATTATTTAAATGTTAGAAAGTTGTCTCAATTTAAATTAGAAGAATTATATATTATATATAGCAATATTGTAATTCGTCTCTCTTCATTAACTTTCATCATTCTAATATTTTACAATTAAAATTGGAAAATATGTTAGGGTATATGATGTGTCAAAAATAGTTGGACACGTCCACGATAGGTATTCAACACTGGTATCTCTGATGAGTGTCGTATTGATATAGATACGTACCTGCGTCATATAACTTTTAGAAAATATTTGTGCAACATAGTTAAATGGTGAAAACACTTTATATATGGGCCTTGTTCCTCTAAACCACCAATTTGGGTTGGAATGCTTGGTACCAATAGAACTATTACTTATGAGATAGATCTCTTTCCAAGGCCCTTCAGTATTGTTTTCTCCATACTATTCGGCCCAAGTCCATAGTTTTAAAAGTCTGTGTTGTCCTTGCACTAATAAAATTTCTGATCATAAAAGAGTATATGTTAGTATGTCACGCGTTCATAAAATCAACTCCCTCAAATAAGTTACTCAAAAGTTTTTTTTAATTTTTAGTTAATATCAGCTACGAGCGATATATCAATCTACAAATTGTAATTTGTCCTCAAAAAGACAAAAACAGTGGTAAATAAAACTCCCGAACACCAAAATAAGAATTTCCTTTTTTCTTTCAAATGTTTAAATATGTTAGTGGCAAAAGTTTTGTAGTCAAGATAATTTCTGAAAAAGATGGTCTCGCTAATTATTTAACTCATGAAATGTAAAAAACATTAGTGATAAGACATTATAGTCTAAAGTTTAAATAAGAAAAGAGTCATTTACTCTATTGTAATTAATATATAGATAATAATAATAAAAAAAAAACAGTAAGAAACAGCTGAGGGAAGGGTTTAGTTAGGGTTTATGCTAAGGCCCTCAAAAAGCAATCTTTTTTCCCTTAATTTGCCTCTAAATTTGTTCAGCAAAAAATGGGAGCTGAAAAAGGGAAGAAGCAAAAATTGGATGAAGATAACAACGGCATTGATGGTGAGCTCGTTGTTTCAATCGAAAAGCTCCAGGAGATTCAAGATGAGCTTGAAAAAGTAAACCCCTTTTGCTTTAATTGAGGATTTTGTTTGAAAAAAAAAATCTCATCTTTTGTTTGTTTTATTGGTTATTTGGGGTTTTTATGAAAAACCCATGATTTTATTAGCTTGTTACTTATGTTCTTTATGTCTTTATATGTGTTGATGGCCGTGATTGTAATTTAAAAAGCAATGAGGTGTATTGAGGTTGTAAAGATGAGTCCTTTGGTGAATTTGCAATGAACTGAACATAATTATGACTTGATGTTTTCGATGTGCAGTTGGCGAATATGACATCATATCATAAACTGTTTTGTGTAGAGTGGCTTAATGATTTCGAAGATTTGACATAAATGTATGAGTTGTCATTGAGTACCTGCCGTATATGTTTCATATTGTAAAGGTTTTAGTGAGGGCAACTGCGTTTCGAAAATACTGTTGTCCATAAATTGAGTGAATTTCTATACTTAGTTCTTTATGTTTTCTGGTAATGGTTATTTTGAATCCGAATTGTTGTATCACCCTATTCTTATAATGGCAATGCAGAGCTACAGGCTTGAGCTAACTCAAAAATCATACTATCATACACTGATTTTGGGTGTTTGTTGGATTAGATATTACTATTGAAACTTCTAATAGTTTCCCAAGGATGTAAAACTCGACTTTAGAGGGACATGATTTCATTTTTCTGTTTACTTTTTCCTTGTTGGATTATTTTGATCAATTTGTCCTGTTTAAGAGTGCATGCAAAAAATATCTAGCATTTGGGGGAGAGGAAGTTTTTGATAACTTTGTACTCTCGTACACCCTGATCTGAAACTCCTGCTATATGGCTGGTGGGCAGAATCAAAGAAATTTGTTACCTTTTGTGGGTTTCACTAATTACATCTGAGTTTGTATTAGAACATTTAATCTATATGGACAGCCATTAGTCTTTTCTTTATTTAACCGTTGAGATTAGGTTCTGAAAGCAATATATATCTCATCATATTTCGTTCCTTATTGCATATTGGTGTATGTTTCTGTTAGTGTTTAGCGTAATGTTGATGTGGTTGCAATTGTCCCTAGGAACCCTGAAGCTGTACTCACCTCCTTTGATTTGCATGTTGTTCATTTTTTAATTAACTCTTGTTCTAAGTTTATTTTTTCTCTATTTCAGATAAATGAAGAAGCAAGTGAGAAAGTCTTGGAAGTGGAACAGAAGTACAATGAGATACGCAAGCCTGTCTATGATAGACGAAATGGCATCGTCAAATGCATTCCTGACTTCTGGTTGACTGCGGTTAGTATTTATTGTAACTACGGTTCTCTTTAGATAAGTCTCGCATAAAAGTGATTACCGTTAAAATGGGTTGTTTCTTTGCAGTTTCTGAGTCACCCTGCCCTCAGTGAACTTTTGACAGAAGAAGACCAAAAGGTTCCATCTTTCTTCATAAATCATAAGAATAAAATGCACAAATTAATATGTTCTCTCTTTACTAAATTCACTATGGTTTTGCATTCTCCTTGTGAACATCTATTACTCCTCGGCAAAGGTTGCTCTCCATAGTCTTAAAATATATCCTTTTCTTTGTGTTAGATTTTCAAGTATTTAAGCAACCTTGAAGTTGAAGACTTCAAAGATGTGAAATCTGGTTTCTCCATTACGTTTGTGAGTCTTTTCTTCTACTGTTCACTCTTAACTATTTTTCGAATATAAGAATGCCAATTATAACTGCGTAATTTTATATTTTGTTTGTTTGTTTTTCTTAGTCTTTGTCTATATCTAAAGTTGTTGATATGCTGTTTCTTTTTCTCTACAGAGTTTCAAACCTAATCCATACTTCGAAGATAATAAGCTCACAAAGACATTTACTTTCCTCGAGGAGGGAACTACTAAAGTCACTGCAACATCAATAAAGTGGAAAGAAGGCATGGTAAGCTTCTGATGTCTTGGTAAGGAGTTTTGCGTCTCTGTTTCTTATCTTTGTAGTTTACTGTTGTTTTCTGGTTCTGTAGGGCATTCCTAATGGCGTCGGTGAAGCGAATAAAGGAAACAAGCGCTCTCATGTTGAAGAAAGGTGAGCTTTTCTTTCTAAATACTCTCTCTCTCCTCATACACGCATATATATATATATATATATATATGTATATATATATATATGTGTGTGTGTGTGTGTGTATATATATATGTATATATATATATATATGTACATATGTGCGATATCTTTATTCTGTCTCTGTTGGGGGCATCAAATCCAACTGTACCACACGGCTTATTTACCCCCTATGAGGTAATTCCAGATGATGTTCTGTTACAGAACCGAATTCCTCTATCTCGACTATATAAAAACTGAACCTATAGATAACGTGCAAAACTAAGGCTAAAAAATTGAAATTTGACGTTGGGGAGTGGAGACCGCCTCACTGATAGAGGTGGAACCATCAAAGGAAAGATCTTCACCAGAGAGCAATGCGGTTGAGGAGGTTTTCTGGAAAGATCGCCTTCTTGATAAATTATCATGGTACTTTGTGTGTGCACTGAGTTTGTAGTGTGCGTGGCTGATGTAAGTGAAGATGAAAGTCCAAATCTGTGTATTAGATCTGCCTTTTCATTTTTCTCCATAACCATTACTTAAAAAGAAATACATCTTTAACCCAAAAGAAAAAAGGTAACCTGTTTGGTAACCAATGATTGAAGACTTAAGCCAAACCAGTTACTGTCTTGCGTCAAAGTTCGTTCCTTAATCTGATTTAGCGTTCATAGAATCTTCTTCCATATTGTTATGTACTAGAATTTTGGCTCTATGCATGTACCAGTTTACAAAATAGATGTAGTTTCAATTCAGTATATACTAAAGGGCTAACTTCACTAAAATATGTGGCTAATACAATATGCTTACGTTAAATGCTGAGAGATGTGAATTCCGGAGTTCAGCTTTGGCCTTGGTTTCTCACTTCTAAAACCCTGTGAAATGCAGCTTCTTTTCCTGGTTTAGTGAAAGCCAGTATAAAGGGGATATGGATGAGATTCATGATGAGGTAACTTCTACTCAAACAGATTAGCTAACTTAAATGAATGCATCAATTTGATGTTTTTTTTTTTCCTTTTCAATTTTGGTTTATCGTGAATGTTATTTTTTGTAGCAGATTGCTGACGTCATCAAGGATGATTTGTGGCCAAATCCCCTCGCGTATTTTAACAATGTAAATTTTTTGTCCCTCGACTGTCTTTTCTCATATCTTGTACATGCTCATGGAAGTTAAATGCTTTCTCAGTATTTGATTCTTGTTATCTTTTCTACTACTTTATTAATCTGATATAGGAGGCTGATGAAGAGGGTCTTGAATCCGACGACAATGAAGATGAGGTATGTATGTAGAATGTGTCTTTAAGTTTTTCCCTGTGAATTTGCGGTGATTGTTGACAAATTGTAAACCAGCAGTATCTTTTCCTGTTAGTTAATTTAGGCATTAACTCTTTCATGGCATAGCATTACTATTTCCTCGATGTTCCTTTCACTTTTGGGCTTCCATTCTACATTTTGTTCAGAAATATTATGGTGTATTCTTGCTTTTCTACGTTAAGAAACAACTGCCTAGTGCCTACAAACAGGTGATTAAACTTGCCTTCTAGTATATGTCAAAACGCTGGCGCCTTTGTACAACCAGTTCGTTGATTGCATCTGAATATAATAGTATAATGAGGAGATAATAGAGGCCTCTCTGACTATTTATACTGGTGGTCTGATTTAAGTGTGAGCTTATTTCACATCCAATGGTTCTACAATTCAAGTACTAGCACCTGTTTTGTGTTCTAAGTATCTATCTGATTTTTCCAGGATTTTGATTATAATGCATATTGTCATGGTTCAAGCTATTATAATTTATCTACTACAGTCTAAAATCTAAACGTATACTTGGCCATGTATTTGACATATGAGAGAGCCAAAAAGATTAAGAAGGCGTAGTTAGGGGTTTATGACACTCTAATATGTTTGATACTTTTAATAGGCTAAATGGGTTGAAGCTCAAAGAAGGTGGTACTGACTTTCTTGGCCATCTTTCATCTTCATGAGCTTGTGAATATTCAAAAGGCCATGGGCACTGTTGTACCCATTATCATCTTACCCAACTCTAAAAAGTTTTTGCAAAATATAGAGCTTGTGTATGTTTTACGCCTGAAAACACTAAGCTAACGTATATTGTTGCTCCAGGAAAATGATAGCGATGACTCAGAGGGTGATGATGATGATCAAGATGATGAAGCTGAAGATTGAGCAGGTCCATAACTGAGATTTTGTGGAAATTTTAGTAGCGTTGTTTGTATACACTGTACAAGTAACTTAGAGGTATCTGAGAGTAGGGGTTGAGAATTCTCGACTTCGTGTTTCTCCGTATTATCTATCTGGGACTCAGATCGACTGTTACTAATTAAAGTCCAGTATCAATTTAGCGGTTTTGTTGGGGTTGTTAGCATGGCATGCTACGGTCCTATGACTTGAAGTATGTGGTTGCTACGGCTATCAGCGGTTAAAGATGTAGCCAACTCTATTTATGTGAAATAGCTGATTTTTAACCTACAAGCGTAGAACGAAAAGTGACATAAACTAAGAGGAATGAACCACTTGACAAGTTAATCGGTATGCAAATCATGAGCGTTTTACACACTCATCAATTATCATTAGGAATAGTAGCTAGATATGTGCTAAAAATCTAGATTATGTGCCATTTATGGTCTTGAAGAATCCTATTATCTATGTGCTATTTGTGAAGAGTGTGACTAGTGACTGTTTAATTGTTCTTGATGTGTTTTGTTGTGTTGATGGATTCTTGGCCCATGATTTTCCACTTCTGCAAACTATGTTACAACTTTTTCAAGCAAAAGGCATTTTCATTTTTGTCGCCAATTATCGTAATTCTTTTGAATGTTTCATTGTCATTTAATTCGAGTAATTGCTCTGGACACTCCTTAGACAATTATAATAATAAATTTAACTAAGGTTATAAAAGATCTATATTTTACTTGTACATGCCGAAAACCTTAAACACGATTAAGACTAAATGACCTCAAATGAAGATATAAAAGCGAGACACAATAATAAATCAGAAAAAAAAGGGAGATGATATATACATAGCAAAATTCCTAATTACAGAGCAACTTTTCTTTTTTTTAGTAATTTATCCCTTTCAAATTAATTATACAATTCATTTACTTCTTTAGTACCAAGTACCAACCAATGGTTAACAGAAATATAGAAACTCAATAAAATTATTTGAGTAAGTTATGTATTAAAAATCTAATAACGATTCATTATTTAGAAAATAAAAATAAGAAAATGAATAAGGAGAAATCTAAGAACGTGTCATTGTTGTCTGTTTCATAAAGGTGTTTAATTTATTTCACAACAAATTTCTTTTTTTGAAGGAATTAATCTTAAAAACAAATCCAATTCATATTCAAGGGGGCACTTCTCTGTTAATTAGCTAATTCAACTTCTTTTTTTATCCAATTTCAAACAGTATTAAAAACAGGAAAATGATTATAACATACGGAATACGGAAAGCAAGAAATAATTATAAAGTATAAAGTATTGAAAACGGAAATAATTCATGTTTGTTTTCTTTTTAGCAATTAAATGAATTGTGTTAATTTTGTTCACAGGAACCAAAAATAAATACAATAAAGAAGAAAATTCCAAAGTTCATCATAAAGAAAAAAATACCATGCACGAGAATCATTTGGAGGAAACATTCATCTAATTTTGTATTTTGGGAAAAAATCACTAATAGAGTTTCTTTTTTCTTTTTTTGTTGGTAGACATGTAAGAAAAGAGAAACACAGTCTTTAATGCATGAGAACATTCTTATTTTATGGTAATTCAATGTAGGAGAAATTAAGGAGATAAAAAAGGGAGAGAGGTCAATTTGTCTACTTAGAAAGGGTAAACTAGTAAATTATAAGAAATTGTTTTGTAATTAGGGATTTTACTCTGTATATATCATCTCAAAAAAAAAAAAAAAAAACGCTGAAAAAAAAAAACAAGAAGATATTTTGGAACTTAAAACTAAGTTATAGAAAAAAGATAGGCGGCATGGGAGAGCGAAGGTGGGGACTGAGGTGGCTAGGTTGGAGGGTCACTACTGGCGACAAACTAAGGGACAATTTTGTGGTGCTGTAAGGGATGGGAGTTGTGAACTTGTGATACATTAAACTACTGGTGCAAATTCATTATTGCAGTAATATTTATACACATATATGATGTTTTTCATATTCAGCTTCATTATATTTTGTAACCACAATCTTTATACATTAATTTTTGTTTTTAATGAAGATGTATATTTCTTTTAAATAAGTTAGTCACTTTTGGTATATTAATTAATGTTTACTTAATTTTCAAGTGCATTTCACTTTTGAATTCACAAAATTCCAATTCAAGTAACACAAGCTCGGCCACATGTGAGATATTGGAACATAATTTATATAAAATAAAACAATACATTTTTTTTTTCAAGTGAATTAACTTCGGTGTGAATATTTGAGATCAACAATACCCATCACCTAATATTAGTTATTGTAAGAAAATGACATTTGTGTGCAATTACAACGTTGTTGCCACAAAATTACCAGATCTCATCTCCTGTGCACGTGAAACATTAAGTGCCCAGAATAGTAGCTTGGTTCTTTTTTACCCTAAATCCTTCGGAGTGAAAAGGACTATGCTGTCATACATAAACTATGAATAGTAAACGAGACAAAAACATAAAATTTTAATCTTCGTATTCACATACGCAATCAAGTAAACAGACGAGAATTATTAATTAAAAAACATATAAAACTCTAGCAAAATGTCTAAATATTTAAAATTATCAATTTAAATTTAATTATCATTCCTACATTTTTAATGTATTCACATGAGAGTCCAAGAAAGAGGATTGTAAGTTTGAGATGTCATCTTCACCCGGCAGAGGAGGAAAAGCTATTGTCTGAAAGGAAGGAGCATTGGCTACATATACACAACAGCCATCACATGGGAACAGGACACTCAAACTTATTGCCTATCCTAACTGGAAATAACTTGGCATATTTTGGTTGGTTGTTCAATTCTTTGATTTGATTAGACAAGCAACTTACCAATATGTTGTATTGTGTTGCATGAGTTTGGGTACATCATTCATGTTGCAATCTCAATTAATATATGTCCAGTTCAAGATGTTTCTGTTTTGTTTTAAACTTATGGGGCAATTCATTAAGATCAATAAAGATACTTTTAATGTAATAATAATATGCAAAGTTTAAGATCAATTACTATTGCAGGTTGGTTTAGTTGATGGTTTTATTAGAGTTAATATTTTCTTTATTTGTTATGCAGAAATGGGGATAATCGTTCTGCATATAAAATTAGATGATATTATGATTCTAAGAGTTATAATGTATTACACATACGTTGTAAGATCTAACACTATCACACTTTCTCTAATAATTACGAGAAACTCTTATAAATCTAGAAGAATATATTGTTAGATATATGCATATTTCGCGATAATTACGAGCACTTTGACCTATATGAAAGTATGGTCACATAGATAAAACCATTTTGTTCAACCAGTTTGTTTTATGGAAAATTTATTTCGTAGGAAGACAATTACTAAGTATGCATAATACAGACAACTAATTTTTTATTGACTTTGTGATACCTAGCTAACTGTTTCTCTACATAAATAAATAAATAAAAATCAATAAATAAATAAATAAAAATCTATAGACTTATTTTAAGTTGCTAGATACGAGTGTAGTGCTTGTAGATGTGAAAGGAGATATATCACAATCTATATATAAAAGATTCACAGGAGGTAAATTACTATACATATCAAAATACTATTTCATTTACCATTACGAGGAGGATTAATCACTGGGAAATATCCTAATTCAGGATCAATATATATATATATATATATATATATATATATATATATATATAACTTTGTTTCTAATTAAAAAATTATAGAAAGAAAAAAAGAGAGATAAATGCAATAGTTATACGTATAGACAGGTTGACCATGTCAGCCAGATAATTAACCACATAAAATCTTGACTCTCTGATTCCCATTTCTGGTCAAGAGTTCAAGGTGGCAAATCTAGTGGGTAGAATTAGATTTAGATGGCCTGAATTTCAATATTTGTAACTGTGGTCAAAGGAGTCGGACGGTAGAGGGGATTGCTTATTTATTCTATAGATCATTTCAAATGTTTATGTTATTAACAAAAACAATATTTTGAAAACAATAAAGCGCCAACAATATGAGCATAATGCATGTCGCTATATTCATGAAACTGATAATGTGAACAATAATTAATAGAAAATTACGTAACAATCTTTTTGGTCGGCAAAGGATTCCGCACATTTTGATTAGTATTAATTTCCGATATTTTTGGTTAAGTTGAAAATTCAATAGATTTTATCTAATGGCATGGTCTGTAAAAATAATAAAAATTTATAGAACGATGGAGCGACATAATTGTTTAAAGACTTAGTCATGCCTTTTTAAATCTATAGATATCATGGTAAAAATTATCTGGAAATAATAAGTTGGTTAATGTATTTATATTTTTAATTAAATCCATAAAGATCAATTAAATGTCATGAGATTCTTTTACACCTCACATTTATGATTTATCGGCATGGTTATGGTTATTGTTGATATTTTAAAGAATTCCTAAAAAGAGAAGATGAACACTAGCGACACATATACGCTGTTTTATATACATGACGGTTTGGCCTCCTCAAATAGCTCCTCTTTTATTTGTTTAATTATATATATATATGTGTGTGTGTGTGTGTGTGTGTGTGTGTCAAATTAACTTAATTGTCAAAATTATCTGGTTGCAATCGATGCTTTTTGTTGTCTGTGATAATACATTATTATTAAAATATTAGTCTTTTTATATTTCTTAGGGCGACAAAAAAATGTTCGTAAAATAATTTGACAAAATATTCTTAATTTATCACCGACCTTGTGTTTTCATGTCACTTATGATAATTTTAAAATTTTTGCTATAAACAAATTTGAGACGGTCTAGCATGCAAATACTCGTGACTATTAATACCAGTATTCAGTTCTCCATTTTCAGGACTACTTTTCCGTCGTTGGAAGTCATACTTTTTTTTTTTTTTTTTTTTGTAGATAAATATATATCAATTTACTGATGTTTACTGTATATGGATATCTTAAAGTATCATATATTTGCTGTATTTTCACTCACAAAATAGGTTTAGTACGTTATACGTATATATATATCCTTAAGCCATCACCTCGTCCTTGATAAACAAGTATATATATGCAAAACCTGCCATTCTTAATTATCAACATGTGACAGTCTCGCAGCCATACCATTTCTTATCTTAAATCACCTCCAAAAGGCGTGTCCAATAAACAATATATTGAGTGATCCAAGCGAAAGTTGCCATCTAAGATCTGGCCACCATGCGTTATGATGTCACTGTTCATACGTTATAAAGCACTTCTGTTATTCATAGATTTGTATCGGCACATTAACTAGTAAGGACATTAACCGACATAGTCAATTAGTTTCCTTTTTACGTTTTTTTCTGATTGAATATTTTAATTACTTGTTTATATCTTATGCACTAAAAATGTTGACTGCACTCCTGACTATTTTCCAGTTACGCACTAAAATTATTTGACTTGATCAGTCACTATCGAATATATTTCGGACTCTGCAGTCATGATCTCCCTATTTAAGGATGGATATTATAATCATATAAATTAACAATTTTATTTCTAAAATACTTTACATATAAATTATTATTCTCGGTCTCACATCTCCCCGGGTCCTAATTTAGTGGTAACAAACAAAGAGTTGGCTATGACTACCATATCACGGATACGCATATACCCGAACACGATATACGTACAATTAAACAATATGACGCTACAAGTTTTTATAAATTAGAGAATTTGAGACGGCGATGGTACCAGCATAAGTCATGCTATGATTATATTATGTATAAGTTATAACGATACCATACAATTAGAAAAAATATACGTAATTTTGATTATATATATTTAGAATCTTTTACGAAAAAGAAAAAGGAAAGAAAAGAGCCTTACATGTTGTGTCCTACTTAACATAGAAGAGCATTAGCCGTCAACGTCGTAATAATATATTTATTTTTAGACTGCGAAGATTTTTAAAACTATAAATATATAGAACTATGTTTAGTTTTTGATTTTATAACATAACAATAAAGAATAATCACAGAAGAAGAAATACTATGAAATATTTAGCACATCTCTTTTTATATTGTGTTATTATTTTATGTTCTTCATTTAAATTTAATACAATAATTTTTCGCAATATCTTGAACTCGGCCGATTTGTGTGTGACATCTTATCTTTAATTTAAACTTATTTTAGATTAGGGTCAATTGCGTTTTGCCCCTTAACGTTTGGGGTGTTTTGCGAAGTGCCCCTCACGTTTCAAAAAGAGCACTTTGCCCCCTAACGTTTGAAAAGTTGCCTCCTGAGTCAAATCTAATGGATGAAAAGATAGCCACGTGGCAAAAATCAACGGTAGATCAAGGATTCAGGGGGCAACTTTACAAACGTTAGGGGGCAAAGTGCTCTTTTTGAAACTTTAGGGGGCACTTTGCGAAACACCTCAAACGATAGGGGGTGATCGCAATTGACCATTATGAGATACATCATGTGATACATTTTACACTATCTAAAGACTATTCAAGGAGTATTAATCCCAGTCAAGTATCATCAAACAGAATTCTACTAGTATTAGATGATAAAACTAACAGAATTCTACCAGATTGAAATAGAGTTTAATCGAATCCAAAATGAAAATTATATCGATGTTCCATTTGAATGAAATCCTACAAATAAAAAGTAACATCAAAAAATAAAATTATTCAAATACATCAAAAATTTCAAGTTTTTAAACTTATACTTCAAAGATGAAAATATATCGCGTTCGATTCTTTAAGACCAGTGCATATAAAAGAATAATAAAATACTGTAATATGCTTTAAAAAAAGAAAAGAAAACAGGGTCGATACTTGCTTTACAATTTGATGGAGAAGGCCAAAATTAAGTAAAGTACAATAGTATTAATTTTATATAAGTTTTAAATTCAAACACAAAGCAGAAAAGGTAATAAAACAGATTAACATCAGATAAAGACATTGAGATTGATGACCCGTCAGAAATATGGAATAATTATTTTTTATAAACGAGTTTTAATTTTTTGAGTTAGCTTTTGAAAAGGCGTGACAAATAAGTAAAGATCATGTAAACAGTTTGAAATGAATCAATTGATCGAACTGCTCGCGTTATATGACACCAGATTTCGGTTGCAGTTCTTCTGTCGTGCCACTGATCAATGTTAATTTGAAACAAATAAAACATTCACAAGAGAGAGATATTAAACTTATTCGAATTGAGCTTGGATCATGACTAATTAATTAATCGATCACCGGTTAATCTTGATCACATGCAATAGGATTTTGGATTTTTTTAAACTCGGGAAAATGTTAGTGAGTATTTAAATCGAGAAAATGGATTAACCTTTCCCTTTCTATTAGATTTCGTGCATAAATTCCTCAACTTGATGCATTTGAATGTTTCTTAAATATTTTGTTTGAACAATATATATATATATCTATCGCAACGGAAGGAAATTAATTAAGCGGTTAAGAAGGTATAAAAAAACTTATACGAAATTTTCATTCAAAATGAAAGGTCTCATTACATTACATCTAGTCACCATAGACAACGCAACCCTTTTTCTTACGATTCTTAATCATCTTTATAAGTTCTCTGGTGATCAGATGCGTACAATAAGAATCCTATTTAACTATACGAACTTGTTCAATTGTAATCGCACGCTAGGTTGTTTTATTCACTTTACAGGACATTCTTGCAGCTTGACTAATAGCCATCTCAACATTATTTTTATGGCCTAGTATATCATTTGTAGCTCTATACTTAAACAACCAAAAGGTTTTTCTTTTCTTTTGAAAAAAATAGGGATAAACTTCTATAAACATTAGTTTGTTTCTATATGCTTGGCTGGATAAGTTCAATACCAATAAAAGTAGTCTAGTTGCACCAAATCAAGAAACTTAAAATCAATTTATTAGAGCAACCGAATTTTGCCAACAAAATCATTTACGTATCCCAGCAAAATCATGCTGGCATAAACAACATACATACTATACTAACTTAGATATTATCTTCTTTATTAAACTAATAGTTATAGAATGTTTAGACATTTGTTTAAGCTAAGCAAAGTTAGACATAGTATATATTAAATAGACATAAATAACAAGTGCCCAAAAAGCAAGGGAGGGAATTCCAGGAGGAATCCCGAAGTACCCCTCAAAGGTGCAGAACAAAGGCAAAGTGCCAAAGGCAAAAGGAAATGATTACTTGAATGGAGGTGTCGGCCCTACTTTAATTAAATCTTTTTCTTTTTCTAAGTCTTTCTCAATTTTTTTGACTTGGGGTTGGGTCCCACCTTGGCCACCATTGTCTTTATGGATTGAATGATAAAAAGAGCACCTCACGTGGAGTCTGAACCAAAGACTCTGTCCAACCACAATAAAAAGAAAGAAAGAAAGAAGAAAAACCCTTCTCATAAATTCCATTATTTCTCCAAAAAAAAAAAAAAAAACAATCAAAATTAAGAATCATCACAGATTTTCATACATTCTTTCTTTCTAGTGCATTTCAACAAAGGGGTTTTTGTCAAAAAGACATAAACAAAAGCACATATATATTTTCTTTAACTATTTTTATTTCTTTTTAAAGCTCACCCCATATAATTCCCACTCATTATCTTTGTTGCTTAAAGCTTCACCTCCTCCCTTATCCTCTCTATCTCTCCATTGTTGAACCAAATACAACTCAAGGAATTTCACTTCACCATATGAGAGAGTGAGAGACAAAGAAAGATCTAGAGAATTCCTTATTCCATTCACCTTAGTTTTCTTTATCATATCATCAAAAAAGAAAAAGAAAAAAAAAACAAGAAAACACACTCAAACACATGAGTTACATAAATTCTAAGGGTCTATAGCTATCATTGTCCTTGTTGTAAAAAAAAGGAAAAGAAAGCAATTCAAATAATCTTTCCATTTTTTTCCCAACATCTTAATGTGATCATGGAAGGAGGCGATGATCATCTCCACCATCACCACCACCACAACCAAAGCCGACCAAATTTTCCCTTCCAACTACTCGAAAAAAAGACAACCAATAATCCACCCTCCTCCGCCCTCGTCATCTCCACCGATATCGCTTCAAACCCTAGCACCACCACCTCCACCACAACCCTCACCGCCGCCTCAGCCGAAACATCCAAGAAACCACCACCGAAGCGTACATCAACCAAAGACCGTCACACGAAAGTCGACGGCCGAGGGCGACGTATCCGAATGCCCGCCCTATGCGCCGCTAGGGTTTTTCAGCTCACTCGAGAACTCGGTCATAAATCCGATGGCGAGACAATCGAGTGGCTGCTACAACAGGCAGAACCCTCCGTCATAGCAGCCACAGGTGTCATTTACTTACTATTATATTGATGTATTATATTCACGACTTAATTCATTCATAAATTATCTTTCTGTCTGTAGACTTTGTTGACTGTTTGCTATGATCTACTGAACTCAAAATTCACGACGGACAGACTAGACGCTAATTAGCTTATGTATATATTTTCCAACAGGTACCGGCACAATTCCAGCTAACTTCACTTCTCTAAACATTTCATTACGTAGCTCCGGTTCAAGCATGTCCGTGCCATCTCAACTACGATCATCCTACTTCAGTCCTTCGAATTATACAATGATGTCGCAGCCTCGACGAGGTTTGTCGTTTCCCGGTATAGGGTTGTCGTCTTCGGAGAGTTCTTCTTCGGGTACCCTATTGAATTTCCAGCAGGCCGCGGCAAATTTAAACCCTAGCTTGATGCATCAAGCTAAGCAAGAAATGCGAGAAAATAGTAATAATAATAATAATAATAATAATAATTCATTGGAGTCGGAAGAGGAAAACATGGGGCGGAAGAGGAGGGCGGAACAAGAGCTGCAGCAACACCAGATTGGTAACTACTTGGTCCAGTCGAGTACCGGACCAATGGCGGCCAGCCACGCGTCTATACCGGCCAACTTTTGGATGCTGGCCAATTCGAGTAATAATAACAACAACAACAACAACAACGGTAATAATAGTCAAGTGATGGGGAGTGATCCGATATGGACGTTTCCATCGGTTAATATTAACAATAGTGCTGCTGCTGCTTTGTACAGAGGGACTGTTTCGAGTGGTTTGCATTTTATGAATTTTCCTGCACCGGTTGCATTGTTGCCTAGTCAACAAATTGGTGGAAATGTTTTGGGAGAAGGGCAATTGGGTAATTTCATGAACCCCTATAGGAATATCGGCGGAGCGTCGGAGTCGCAGGCGAGTGGCTCACACGGTGGTGATGATCGGCATGATAGTACAAGTCACCATTCGTGAATGAGATGATCTATATGAAGCTATGCAATGCCATGCTATGGTACTTGGTTTTGTGTTGTTTGATGTTTAAAACACACACGTGAGGTTTGATAAATTTGTTTTTTTTTTTTTTTTTTGTTGTTAAATGAGTTTTTTTAATTAATGTGGTCCTAATTTTTATTTTTTTCTTGTGTGATTGATATGGAGGATTTATTTAGGGTTTGAAGAAGGCGAGAGATTTTCTTATTTGATTTCTCTTTTTCTTTTTTCCCTTTTTTTTGGTCACACAACATCTTATATTATTATTGGTTTGTGAATTATTGATTTTTTTTCTTTTACAAAAGAGATATATGTAATTTCATGGTTCGTCAAGACTTATCATATATGTGATTAAGAATTATGATTGACCTGCATGTTTCAATTAGCTTGTTACATTATGGTTTTACTTCGTCCATATATATGTTCTCTCATATACTAATCTATCTTCAGTTGATCACTTCTAGATACATAAACTTATAATTATTTGAAGTCAATGTGAATTCTTATCCCAATGAGTAGTTAGAAGACATAGCATATGAAATTTACGTTGAGATGATTGCACATGACATATATATTAACGGTCACATAGGAGAGTTGAGAACATCCAAGGTAGGTGGATCATAGTATGAAATCATAATTAGAAAAATAAGTTAACGTCACCCTATTTTTGGTGAATTTTTGAATTGCACCAACACATATAAATTAATTTGTGTGGAGTAAATATTTCTTTTTGATGTGTTGTGTTTAAATGAGGAAGATGGGACAATGACAGTACCTTGTAGGTGCAGAAGGAGCACAAGTACCCTCATTTCAATTCAAAGTGATTCTCACTTTTTTTGTGCAATGAAATCTCAAGTTGTTTTTACAGCATCCTATGATTTTAGATTTTTAAAGTGTTGCAAAAGGGATGGGAGTGGTAATTGGGCTGAGTGGGGCCCATACCTTATCAGTCCAGGTGTTGGCTCAGGTGGTGAGGTCCACATGCTGGAAAATTACATTGAAGTGAACTATATGATATAGTTATACCATATTATATACAATAATGCATAGCTGGCGCCATGAAGATCGGTGGTGGGTGTTCCTGGTCCCACTAGGATATTTGATCTGGACCGTCTAGTTAAGTGGGCCTCACTGAATGATTAGTTCTCAGTTGGAGTTTTGCGATTTATGCCACACGTTGATATGTTACCATGTATATTATTAAAAGAAACAAGCAAGGGATGCCCCAATTAGATGGGACGTTAGAATTATCAAGGGTGTCGACCGATTCCCAAATATATATTATAGACTCTAGAGCATGTTAAGATTTAATTTGAAGATGAAATAAACGATATCAATAAACTAAAAGAGGTCATAGAGATGACGTGTCAAAGTTTGAAGTATGAAGATTAACATATAGTTAATCGCTATTTGTGAAACAAACTTGTTGATAACAATCAAGTTTGAGTCCTTAGCTTGGGTCTAGGTCATATGAATCAAACTAGGTGATATGAATAATAATGTGCTTTAATTAGATCGTTTTATTTGCCTAGCTCAGTTAAGTGCTATGGAACCACATTTTCATGTTTCACTGCGCCTTCATAGGATGCCAAAGTTTACAGTGGTCGACCTCTGCAACCGGTTGAGGAGTCTTCTCATGATCAAAGGTATCTAATTACCAATCAATATTACGTACTGTTATGCTAGTTGTTTCTATGAGACTTAGTTGAAGAAAAATCTAAGTATTGGATTCATGTGAGTGTACATGATGATCATACAAACCATGAAGATGCGTGATGAACTGCCATTGATAGAACACGAGGAGAGAATGGACCCTAAATTTTAATAAACTATGAGATGTAACTATTTTATTATGGGTAATAAGTGAAGTAGGAAAGACGCACACTTAATTACAACGTAACAGATTTTATTTTTATTTAAATTAACTAAAAACATTTTGACTTTTTTCGTTTTATCTTTGGTAGTTGCTTATTGGCGACATCATTGTTAACACCTATAATTTTGAGTATTGGAAAAAGAATCTTACGGCAAATAGTTTTCTGCGCGTGTTGCTTTTCACTTGTAGTGTTTTTGCAATCACACTTACCATGGTTGTATTTTTCGTCTCCCCATAGCTTTTCGGAACAACATTTTAAGTTATTCCTAAAAGTTCTTCTTTAATACACATTTTCTTATAGTGTTGGTCTCTAGACTTTCAAGAGAAACGCAAATACAAAGGAATTATTACTGTTGAACTAATAGTAACAATATGATTATCTACAACTTTTGAATATTAACAAAATAGTTTCATGTAGGTACTATAAGTAAAATATGCTAGAAGCTAATTTGTGCTTGGAAATTCTATTATATCTTGAAGGAATGAAGAAGATGTTGAAGTAGAGGACGATGGACAAAACAATGACGAAAAAAAAGTAACGAGTTTAAACTATTTAAATCGTCTATCGTAATTCAGCAGCGCGTCTTAATTAACTATTCGTCTAAAGCTTTTCTTGAGAATTTAATTAAGCAAGGCATTATTATTGTAGAGAGGTATTTTGAAAATCAACTTGTTCTGAGTTTCTGTAGCTATCTAGCTATTCTGTAAGCCTATATTAACATCGGTGAGCATGAAACTATACCAATTTTATTTATAGTAAACTTATCTGGGAATAGTACTTGTTTCCGAAACAAATTTCGAAGTAACCCTTTTTCGAAAGATTTCTTTCTTTACTAGGAAAATCTTATGCTACCAAATGGTTGTGATAAAAGTGATAACAGCCAGAAAAATAAATTTCTCTCTACTCTCTTTTTTTTTTTTTTTGCTCTTCCTGGTTTCTCTCATTGCAGGTCCTCATAACCAAATTGAGAGTTAGAATAGCATACAATTAAGGAAAATGAGATGAAAAAGGTAATTATGCCAACCCCATGCCAATCCACCACTGTGCATGAGAGTATTAATATAACTTTTTTTATACAAATCTGATGCGACATATAAGCTATATATAGAAGAGTAGGAGTGTACGAGGACATTTTCATTCAAGTGGTAAAAATTTCATTAAAACAACATCTAGTACAACAGCCATTTATGGGTTATATTTGAAAGATTCATATAATTCTTGAATACTTTCTATTTTTTAAAGACATTGTTCATAATTTTGCCACTATGATATTAAGTTCATAATAGAACTGTAGCTATAAGTCATAGGGATATAAAGCTTTATCTTTCCATACAGACCGATTTTAGCACTTTACCTCTGAAAGTTCAAAAAAATATATTACTTTGTTTCCCAAGTAAATTTTCTCTCAAATCTCAATGAAAATTTAGTCGTAGCACACTGTTTAGGGGCCAAAGTGTTGTTTTTGGTAATAATGGCACACATATATTTAAGGAAGAAAAAGTTGGATGTTTTATAAATTTGTAGGGGACTTGTATAATGCCCCATTTCAATTTTTTTACTCTGACCAATGATAAATTGTCTTAAATGTGTTTTAAGTACCAGTCATCTATTCACTTTAATTTCGTAATTTGAGCTCAGTTACATCCATAACTAATAGTTCATGAAAAAATAACTTGGATATTATAAATGAAAAGAATTCACAATTTCAATTAACTTTATATGCTTTATCTAGCTTTGTAAGACATGCCTATATTGAATTTTAAAAGTAACTCGTAAGAGCACATTTATTTTAGAGCCAAAAATCTTTTTATATTTTTCTTTATACTGCAAGATATAAAACAAAAAGAAAATGTTTTTAAAGTTTAATTATAGTGTACAAGCAAAAAAGATTCTCAGTATAAATTTATAAAATTTTAGAAAATAATCAATTGAATTTAATTTTAAAAGTTGGCAGATGTTTCTTGTCGAAAAGGCCTGAAACCATATGAAAAGAAAAATTCTTAATTTGAATAATATTGGATTTAACTATTTTATCAGAAGTTAGTTGTGTTATGAATTGGGATCTGAATATTATTTTCCCTACAAAATCGTTTGTATTTCAACTCTTTTTTGTATTACCTTATTTGCTTATTTCATGTAAAATACAAATATGAATTGGTTATGAATAAAACCGCAACTTAACTACATAAAAGAATAATGGCTTTTTAACTATAAATATATATATATATATATATATATATATATATATATATATATATATATATATATATATTACACATGTACACCACCAGAAATGGGAAATTGAAAAGTTCATGGGCAGTGTGGTCTTTTTGTTTCAAAATCCAACACCCACCTGCACTTATGGAAATGAATTACTGATTACACATTTCATATCGAAAGTCCTTTTTGCCTTTAAATTTGCTAACACAAGGAATTCTTTGTCAGTTGAAAAAAACACGAGGGAGTTTTTTGTATATGGCTCAGTGTCATATATAAGGGATATAAGGGAGATGATATATACAGAGCAAAATCCCTAATTATAGAGCAATTTTTTTATTATTTACTAATATACCCCTTTCAAATTTATTGTTTTATTTATTTTCCTTCTAATACTTATCTTAATTAGTAGAACATTAGGAAACTTAATTAAGACAATCCTCTTTTCAATTTATAGAATGGAAAGATAATCTTTCTTTATTTAAAGACAATAAATAACCCATGTGAATAAGTTAATTGAAGAAAATGTTACTTAATTAAATTCTAATTCATGTAACAAAATTGGAGTATGTACCAAAAGCAATAACATTCAACTGATTTATATACTTATTCACCAGCAAGTTATATATATATATATATATATATATATATACTTTATTTGAATAATTCAAATGTACATGCTAAACATATTTCACAATAAATTTCTGTATTAGCTAAAAACGTTTGCATTAAACTTGGACATTAGATGTGTTATTGCGAATTAAGAAAGATTGTTAATATAAGTAATTTTTTCAATATTGAAATACCGACCATGCAATTTATAAACAATCAAATTCCAAAAAGAAAAGTTCAGAAACAAAATAAAAAACTAAATCACCTACAGTCCACTAATGTCTTACCGGCAAAGTTTTGCTGAAAAGGTTCTTTTTTTTTTTTTTGTGACATAATCTCTGGGATTATTCTAGCGGAGACCATTTTTTTTAAATGTTAAAGTAATTAATTAGATATTGATGAGTTATTACTTATTAACTATTTTTATATAAAGAAAGATTATCTTCCCATTCTATAAATTGGAAGGAGGATTGTCTTGATTAAGTTTCCAAAAGTTCTACTAATTAAGAGAGGCATTAAGAAGGAAAAATAAATTTGAAAGGGGTATAATTGGAAAAAAATTAAAAATTCCTCCAAATTGCTCTGTAATTAGAGATTTTGCTCTGTATATATCATCTCCCCATATATAATACATCCTAGAGTTTTCTTGACACCCAAGGCGGAGGGAAGGGTGGCTTGTCGACTCCTCCTTTCTCTCGACTCCACATCCTCATGAGCTTATATTTAGTATAGTACGTACAGTTGTATTTATTATAATAATAATAATAATAATAATAATAATAATAATAATAATAATAATAATAATAATAATAATAATAAAATAAACGTTACATACTAGTAAAAGTTACATATTCTCATATAGTTCTAATTATAATTTTCATGTATCTAAAGTTTTAATTTGACTTCTAATTAGCTTTTGTGGTAAATTTTTACTTATTTCGTTTTTGGTATTTAATTTTATATCTTTCTTCATATCTTCTGCATAAATTAAGTATAATAAATGAACCAAATTATAAATTATTTAACAAAGTTTGAGTGTATATTTCCTTTTAATAGGATAATTAATTTGATTTTTTAAAATCTTTGTAACCTTTGGGTGTGTAATTTTGGATAAAAATTTGGTGTAGACAAAGTTATAAAATACAATTCAGATAATTTCTTACATATTGCATAAGTGCTACAATTGACAAAGATGTAAAACGTCAAGTAAGAGATACTGGGAATAATTAATCAATGTGACATACGTAAAGAAAAGACATGTAAGAAAATAGACGAAGAATCGTATATAGTGAAAACAAATTCCATGAAAGAAAAATATGTGAAAACCCTTCTAGCTACTAAGAAGAAGAAAAAAAAAACACAGGGGAGAGATAATCGTCCTTTTTGTTGTTTAAATTACTTTGGGAGCTTTATGTTTTATTATAATAAGTAATTATAATATTCATGATGAGATATAACTTTGAAATAAATTAAAAGAAGTTAATTGATTAAATCATACATATTAGCTAGTGAAAATAAATTCTACAACATTAGTTTGCCACTGTAAACTAAATTTTTGCCTTCGCCTTTACTTGACACAATTAAACTTTTGTAAATCCTAATATATGTAAGAACTTTGTGTCATTTGTACCATTATAACATCATTCATAATGTCAATAGTCGTACGAGAACGGCACATGGGTTGACACCAAAGGATAAACAAATTGGTCCCATTCCACGGGATCTTGTAAGCTGAAAAATAGCATTTGGATTGTCCTCTCTTTTGCAAGCTAAATCTAATAATCGGATTTGCGTGCAAAATGACCTAATAAGTACTTAGTACGTACAAATTTGGCTAAATTTGGCTTATAAACAATAGTATATTCCAATTGTCATTTGCTAATCATTATCATTATTGGCTTTACGAGTTTCTATTGAATTATTGAGGTCTACTAGCTAGTGACATTGATATTCCTCCTACTCTGTCCAATTACTCACTCGACAAATATGTAATATATATTATCGAACATAAAAGCAACAAATATGATATATTTGTGGAAGTACTTGAGAAGACAACTATAACGTCATGTCAAGAAAACTACACTAAATACAAGAGTGATAGGTAATTTCAAAATTGAAAAGGACCACATCTCAAATCTACCCCACGCCAAGACCCCATATGGGCCGCCATGTGCTCTCAACAAGTGGTAGCATGGATCTCCAAATAACATGTTTCCACAACAAAATTTGAGTTTGTTTGATTGTTCATGTCATCAGAATTAACCCTTTTCTGTAATTTAAAGTTTCAATAATAGTTTGATTGATTAATTTAGTATAATATAATACTTATCATCGTTTAATTAACTTCTTAGATTAGTCGAAAAAATTATTTGTGAATTTTCAATCTATTGTATTAGACTCAAACTTGTCAAACTATACATTTTTGTTTTCTCACACACATGCACCAAGAGCAACTCAAACCCATGATTTCTCAAGTGTGCATCATCTTACCGATATACTGCATGCACTTTTATCGTCAACTCGTAAAACTAGATGTTGGATATTTTAGTTGGTAGTTGTGAGCAATTGTCCCACTCGGTAAAGTTCAAGACTATAGTCTTGAACTTTACCGAGTGGGACAATTGCTCACAACTACCAACTAAAATATCCAACACTAGATGTGTTTAAGTTACTTCATATTAGTCTTGACCCAAAAAACCTAATCGAAAACTGGTGCGTTAGAGGCGTTCATCGACCTCGATCCGTACCCCGCATGCAACCATACTCCTAAAAGAATCTCATCTTTATAAAGAATTTAAAGATAATTTTTTTGGTTAGTTACAGTATTTATGATATAACTATATATTGATGAAACTTCTCTCATGTTTTTTCCACATAATAAAATTGCCCTAAACCCTATGGAACCTGACAGGATGCAGAAAAGAAACAACAGTACGATCGATGGAAATAGCCTGTTTTGTACTCGTGCTAGCAAATACACACATTCAGGAAAAAATTTACTCACATGCTAGTTTGCTTAGCTGTATGCATGCAACAATGGCACAGTAACATATATCTAGCTCATTCACTCCTCTGTGAGCTGTCCGATTTTTAAGTCCTCAAATAGTTTGAGAGTTATGCTACCTGGTGAAACATGTTGGTGAATTTTGCTTCAAATGTACAGTACTACACTCAACTAATTGTCATCATTATTTTTGGTGTGCACCGGAATTCAAAGTGAAAAGCTAACTATTTCGTTTTCTCCTTTTGAATTTAATTTGTTCAACGACCGTGTGAATAAAAATTATTTTGTTTGAATCCATATATGGAAGAACATTTCATAAATGTAAACATTTCTTTTATTACGAGTCTTTTATATAATTTTTTATTATAGATGCATCTGTTTTGTCTATAGATGCTAGTTTGGTTAACATAATTTTTTATTGTTCTTGGGAGTTCGTCTCTGATACGCTTTTTTCATGTAGTATTTACTTTTAGATGCTAAAAAATTAACCCACATTAACAACAGCGTTGAATTTAGGGTGCTTAGGGAAGAATTAGTCATTGCATTACACACATCATTTTCAAGAGGGATTCTTCATTTCTTTTTCACTGTGTGAACAGGACCCATGACCCTCGCGCCCATCTGGCTAAAAAGGTTCTCGTTCCTCATTCTCGGTGACTTAAAATTGTACGTTTTATTTAAGTTTGAATGATATTTGGCTTTTATTAAAAAATATAAAATTATAAGTTTGACCTACTACCGCGTCAATTACATTTTCAAGACACGGCCCAGCCCGGCTAAGCCCAATGCATTCCAATTTAACAGGTGACTGGACTTTTCTGGGCTTTTTTTTTCAGCTCAGCTGCACTGACGTAGGCCCATTACCAGAAAACCCCAGCCCATTATGTTCCTGGACTGCCCGGCCGGCCAAGCCCGTTTAACACCTCCATCAATTCTCACGCCACCATTCAATCTGCTCACATCATGCGTAATACTTCTATTTCAGAGTCGCTCAAAAACAAAAGAAGCTTCTTTTCGATTTTTCTTCAGGTGGAAAAAACATTCTACTTAAGCCCAAATCAGGAACAAATTATTATAATGTCTCTGTAAATAAACAATAACAAATTAGTAAATTAAAACTTTGTATGATGACGAGAGGAATAACGAGAATCTGGTGGACTCGCTCAGTTAAAATTAGTGTAATTTGGTTTATCTCCGCAGTTACTTTTTACTGTTTGTTTCAGATGGCTCTTCGCAATTCTTCACAGCCCACTACTTCAGGTACCGTACTACTACTAAAGAAATGTCTAAATTTGTTGTTTTCTATGTTTAAGGTTTATGTTTCTTGATATTGGTAAATGGGGTCGTCTCAAAAAGTGTTCTTTTTTTTTGTTGCTCTGCAGCTGTAATTTGATGTAGATTTTTTGTTGGATTTAATGAATGTTTGTTACTGAATTGTACAGTGAATTAGTTACTAAATTCAGGGTTGTTTTTGATTTGAGTCTTGTGTAAGTGTTGCATGATAAATAAAGCTGTAGCTTTAAGTCATTTAAATGGGGCTTTTAATTTGTTGCTGATATGGGATTTCCTGTATAGACATTCTTGGAAAAAAAATACAGCATAAAGATTGATGTTTGTGATTTGTCATAAAGATAATCTGCTCTAAGTTTTGAGAATTTGAAATTGGATGCTGTAATTTGAGGCTTCGTGTTTTATTACTAGTGCCGAAAATTTGATTTTGGCAGTTTTCTGTTTGGATTTGTACACGACCTCGAATTAGTAGATATAGCTACTCGTTTATGAGGTGTGAAGAAATTTGAGCACTTTTGATCGAACAGGGTCCTCAATTGCGTATGCGGAACAGAGATCAATACTGTATACAAAAATGGCAAAAGATTTGGATGAGAATGGGGCTGTTTTTCTTAAACAAGGAGAAACTTCTCAGTCTTTGTCGCTGTCAGATATTTTTACCCTGAAGGATGGAAAAGTGACACCCGTGCTTAAGGTAAACATAAAAACTTTACGTAAAACATAGCTATTTCGCTCATAGTTATGCCCATGGACTCCTCAAATTACATGCAGGATAGTTTCATTTTATGTAGGCTGCGAATCCTCCAGTCCGAGCTAATGTTCTGCATCTAAGTACTGAGTTCTCTGTTCCCATCTCGTAAGTTATTTTTAATTCAGGTTCACATTTGGAACTGTTGTGATCCTGTCATGTCAAGAATAGCTTTATCCTCCTTAAAAATGAGTGGACCTAACTTCCATTATCACGACAATTTCTGTCTTTGAACATGTGCGGGGCGGTTAGAAAACATTTTATTTAAATTCTGTTTGGATCCCATTTCTTCCCTTTGCATCATGCATGAGTATAGGATTCAAAGGCAGAAGATAGGTCATAGTTTGCATTGCGCTTTTAACTCTAAAGTGAGTGGCATTAGATAGATTTTGGTGTTAACTAAGTATTGATTGGCTGATGAAGAACCTCAAAAAATACAATGTCTAGGACTTAAAAGTTCGGATGCTCCTTGGTAGATATTGTCAGAGAAATGCGTGTTACGCTCCTCAACATGTCAGTAGTACTGACCCATGGCTAGAATTAAGATGCAAGTTAGCACAATCATCATAATCGTGTGATACCCCCATTCAAGTCAGTGGTGCTTGCACTTATTAGTCATCCTACTCTTTAATATAAGCTTAAGCATTTTGTGCTAGTTTTCTAGAATTCAACAATTTTGATAGGGTGGGCAGAGGGTGCTGGAGATATTTTGGAATTGAGTCCAAAATAATAAGTGTGTGAATGAAATTGCTTAATCAGAAGCAAGTGAAAATTAAATTAATTTTTTTAAAAATTAGATATTTAATATTTAATTAATTTTAAACACACTGAATCACACGGATAAGTCTGGATCATGCGGATAAGACTAAATCTCGTGATAAGTAAGATCACAATCGTGTTGATCTTATCTCGACTTCCCCTTAGTGTAGCTGGTAGTTTCACTTATCCCCCGCCTATAAATAGAGGCACCTAGGAAGTGGAATATTCATTAAGAAAAAATCCAAACATTTTCTCTGCATTTCATAAGCATAAGTTTTAGAGTTCTGCAAAATACCCGAGGGTTCGTTAGAGGAGTAATTTCAGCTTCAGAAACTTGTTCCATGGGAAGGACGTTGTACCTGGGGAGCTCAGTTCATGAGGGCTTGAAGCAGTAGTTGGACTTGAGCTTAAGAGGAAGGGGTTACACCTCCATCTTGTCAAATTCTTCATTTCATATACAATTAGTCGAAGATTATCTTGTTTAAACACTTATAAAAGGTTTTGAACTTAAGATTGTTAGATCTTCTAAGTGTTTAAATAATACGACAACTATAATAACACAAATAGGCAAATGTTTCCAGATTATATCGATGAACACATGACCAACATGTATATAGCAATAATTAACAAGTACATCAAACACAAACAAGATAAACCTCAAACTAATTGCAGATGTAATGAAGAATTGGACGAGGCAGAGGTGTGACCCCTTCCCATTCAGCTCAATATGTCCAGCTACCACTTCAAGCCCTCGTGAACAGTGAGCTCTTAAGGTGTAACATCCTTCCCATTAGAACAAGTTTCAGAAGCTGAAATTGCTCCTCTATATTACCCTCGGATATTTTGCAGAACTCTAAAACATATGCTTATGAAATGCAGAGAAAATGTTTTTATTTTTTGATGATTATTCGACTGCCTAGAGGCCTCCATATATAGGCAGGGAATAAATGAAACTACTAGCTACATTCAGGGAAAGTCAATATAAGATCAACAAGATTTAATCTTATCCTCGTGATTTAATCTTATCCTCGTGATTTAATCTTACCCGCGAATTTAGTCTTTTTCATATGATTCAGACTTATCCGCGTTATTCATTGTGTTTTTAATTAGTTAAATATCTTTTTTTTTTTTTTTTTCACTTGCTTCTCGTTAAGCAATTTTAGTCACACACGTATTATTTTGTACTCAATTCCGAAATATCTCCAACAATCCCCCACATGATTGTAATTGTCTTAATGATGTGATGCAAGAATTCTGCAAGAACTTCTTGCTGCAGAATAGGTGGTTCTTGCCTTGAACCTTCCTTGGTGAAGTACCACCGGACATATTGAGCTTAAGATTGTTAGATCTTGTAAATGTTTAAATCATACGACAACTATAACAACACAAATAGGAAAAGATTGCCAGATTATATCAATGGGCAGAGGGAGGATTTAAATTGGAGGCGGGCCATGATTATGCTGGAAAAAGTTAAAATTTTGGTATTTGCAACATGAGCAGTTCTCCTCTGAGTTAATTTTTTTTTTTTTTGAACAATTTGAACAAAGTTTGATATCAATAAAATTAATACAGGGTAGCTAGATATTGAAAGAAAGTGGTGAAGATCTAAAACATGAGAAAGACGTTAATTTGATCATAAGAAAAGTAAAACATCAAATTTAGTTCTCCGTCCTTCCCTTTTAACTTGAAAAAAAATGTGCACAAGTGTTCACTGCTACGTTCCTAGCTCCAGTTAAGTTGCGCATAAAAAGTGGGGAGCCAAGGTGCAAATAAAATATTTTTTGAAACTAATCCGAAAAAGTTAGATAACAATAATTTCTTGGGGGATGCATTAGTGGCCACTTGCACCCCCATCTATCTGCTCTTGGTGCTGATTGATGCAAGAAAAGGATAGTATATGAACGAATAGATGATGATCAGGAGACTCATGCAACACTGAATACTTCCAAAATTTTACTATAGTATCCATCTCACTGTCATGAGCAAAGAGATCTCTTGAAAGTAACTTTTTTTTTTATTGGCACATTCTATGTAGCCACTGTGGGGTAAGAACTGATACTGACGCAAGATCTATTATTTTACGTGGGAAGACATTAACTTATGTGAGTCTTATGTTCGGAAACAAAGCCATCTGCTGTGACTACATATATACTTGGAATCTGTGTGCAACATTTGCATATTGTGCGCTCAATTTGAAAGTCGCGTTCGGACACTGTTGCTTGTGTGGGAAGTACCCTGAGGATACATGTATCTTTTATCAAAGAAATGTAGTTTTATAAAACTTGATCCTGTTTCTCCTTAAAATGGTTGTAATGCTTTACCATGTTTTTTCCAATGCACTTTAGTGAAATGTTTAAGGTACTACTTCTGGGACATGCATTTATGTCATAACAAATGACCTCCTTTCTTCATCTATAAATGCATGATTTAATCCGTTTGATCTTACTGCAGGGAGGCCGTGAAGAAAACTTTTCAGCCATTATTTGAGAAGGGTAAGATAAAATTATTCTTTCAGCCTCTACCGCCTTCAATGAGAATTTTCATTTGAGACAATGAGCAAAACCACCCTCTATATGCATGCATTTTCAGTGTTACTTTTGGAGATACTGATAAGATACTTGCTTAGCAATTTGGTTTCAGAACTCTAGTATGTACCACTTTAGTATGTTCCATGCTTCAAATCACAAAATTCCTGTGCCCGCTATAGAAGCAGAGGTAATTCTCAATTTGGATTTGAGCTGCAAACTTTTTTTATTTATTTTTTTATTTTTTTATATATATCATTCACTCTCATATAATTTTGATTTACTGAGTTGATAACCCCTTCTGTTTTCCTAGATTGAAGCTGAAGCTAATGCAGTAAAAGCCGTTGCAGCGGCTATTTGTCCTTTGAATATTGTCCTAGATCGGGTTGTTTTGACTTCAACTGGTGTACTACTAGGTTGTTGGCAGGTTATCTTTTTAATCTTTTCCGGATCTTACAGTTTTCACAATATGACCCATCTATAAAGATCTGCACTTTTCTCCAAGACAAGCATAATTAAGCCTGTTTTAAGGTACCAAAAATTGTGACCAAGTAAAGGAACTAAAATGGAGATTTAGTAGGGCGGAGCCAAGAAAAAGCCATGGGCTAGTTAGGTAAGAATGTCATGTAATTTGGTGTGTTGCCCAGTAAAGGGGAAATTAGATGGCTATCGACGAGAGGGCAGCGCCTTTTTTATTTGCTCTCGCTTTCGACGATCTAATTGGAGTGAATGCATTTCAGCTCTCTTATCTCATTTTGATGTTGAAAAACTTTACATATCAACTAGGAGGTCTTTGAATTGACGGGTATCACCCCCATTGATAGTTTTGTCTAACAAATTTTGTTGGTTTCCTTAGCGGAAAGTGATTGATGTATCACCTAAGAATTATTTTTCTTTATCCACCAGGAATAAGTTACACAGGAGTAACTTACTTTATGTTTTTTTTTCTCCTCGTGAGCAATTGTTGCTATGATTTGCACCAAGCCTGATGAATGTGTCAGCTTTTAGGTTAGACTGCACTTGAATGATTATATAAGACTCATAGAATGTAAATTGTGCTCCACATAAATTGGAATTTAATAAAGTTATAAGAAATTGTTCATGAGATTTTTACTGAAGTTTCAAAATCCATGCTTGCCATGTTCAGGTGCTCTCTGGTACGGATCCAGTAACTATTCGTGCTAAACTCAAAACGGCTCTTCCGCGTGCTCCAACAGAACAACTTGTAAGAACTTAATGATTTTGTATGCTTATCTTTCTTTATATCTTTTTATGAAGCAATGTTCTTTTATTGTCATGGATTCAAGTGGTTTTTGAACCTGCAAAATGTTTAGAATTTTGTAAAACTTTTTGGGAATTTTGAGAATATTTTACTATCACTATAAAAATTTGATGCGAGGCAAGTTGGAATATCCTTCATTTTTAATTCAGTTGAGTTAAAAGAAAAACCTTCCAGTGTTTTTGATTAAGACCTGTAAAAAAATTAGTTCATGTGTATTAACCTAGTATGTGCACAATAATAAAGAGTTTTCTGAAAGTTCATTTTTTCCAACAGAAATAATGAGAATTGGCTAGCACCATAGTTAACCGTTACTGCAGTTAAAGTAGCTTCTGCGGTATCTTTCACTTCAGCAATTGTGCCAACAGAGTTTTTCATTAGTTAGTCTTTTAGTTTTTTTTCCAGTTTCTTATTGTTTCGTATCATATTTCCAATTTCTACTTGTGCTTTAGGATTCTAAATTTACTTGGATTAGAAGCTCTAAATGGTCCTCCGCTTTTTCTTTCTTTATAATAAAGAATGGCTAATAGTTTCAAGTTTCAAACATATAAAAACTTTCATACTTTTAGTAGTAAATATTGGAGTTATTTATTATGTATTAACTGTTGTTTCTAATGTTCATTTATACTCTGAACAGTATAATGAAGCAATGCTTCACACTTCATTTGCAAGGCTTCTGGGGCCTCCCAGCAGTTTGTCTGAGGTATCTATTCTGATCCCATTTTCTTCAGCTGTAGAAGAGATACTTATAGCATGGTTCTCTTCTTTAGTATCATGTACATTAAAAGTGTGTAATAGTTGCTTGTTCCTTTTCCTTTCCATATTGTCAATACATATCTAATGGTTACGATAATATTTGCATAAACTTAGAATTGTATAATACAATGTACTCAAAATCATGTGCCGCAGTACTGGGTGCCAAATCTGATGGCATGAACACCATTTTCTGCTGATTTTATAATTACTTTGAAGATCCTTCTGGAGAAGTTCTTGTAGTAGATCGTGACATTCACTTAAAATCTGTTTCCGGGGTCATACTTTTGACTTCCTTCTCTAGACGTTGCTTATTGTTTTCTTCTCGTGTGTACAGGAGGGAAATAAAATTTCGGAACTCCAGATTTATCATGAGCTTGTAAGCAAAATAAATGACCAAATTCGAGGAATGAAGGTAGTTGTGTCTTTGCTGAATCCATTTCAACCATGGACTCATTTCTCCACTCTTAATTATTGATATGGTGGCAAATGATCTTTGAAATTGTTTATACCAAAATATTTTCCTTGCTATCAGCGTTTGGCACAATATCAATTTCCGATACTCTCCTTGTTCGAATATTTGAATAATTACCGAAACACTTCTTGGAAAATAAAAAGTAAAACTACAGATAGCCTTCTGTCAAATTTGAATAATTCAAGATTCCTGAAGTTTCGAAAAAAAAAGCTCCATCGTGTCTGCGACTATTCAAACTTTAAGGAAGTCTCTGTAATTAGACCAAACTCTAGGGGTATAGATGTAATCATCTCACATTAACATATCGTAATGTTGCCGTTGTACTTTGATTGTGGCCAGGCGACGGTTTCAGAACTGTGGTATGTGGAGGAGTATGATTTACTCGCCCTTGCACTCAACGGGAAAATGAAGATTCGCAAGTTTCATCTAGGCTGTTCAAAACCCTAATGGTTTCACATGCCAGAGATCAAGTTCAAATACCTCAACACCAAGTCCATGTTGTATGGCTAAATCTGACTTCCAGAGGTTTGGGATAAGTAAATTTCCTTTACTTTATTTAAAGAACTTTTTCTCAATATTTCTTCTTCTTCTTGTACATGTATAAGGTGCACCAACAGAATATAAGGTTACAGATAGAAACAAATAAATATACGCTACTTTCTACTTGAGCTAATTAAATTTACATTTTCTCTGGCTATGCAATTAACTGAGGTTGCCTCTGCTAACTTTGACAATATACAGTTGTTACTGATACAACCCTCTAACTGCAACTTGGGAGAGAAATAAGTATGGACTCACCTATGTTGAGAAAGAAAAGAAAAGGAAAAGAGGAATATGATGCTTGCTTTTTGGTGGAAAGTGTTTTTGTTCACTGCATAATGTGAATCGAAATCTTTTATAAGATGATCTGAGAAAAAAGAAAAGCTCTTTCACTTGCCCCTGTATTGGGAAAATATATATTTGCAACTGTGCTTCTCTCGTTACCAACGTTATATGAAACTCCACGGACCTTTAGTGACTCGAACCATCACAGGAGAAGTGTCTTACTGACAGGCTGCGCATTGTTGTTTTAGATGAAACTTCACATTTCGTTACACTAAACCGGGTGATTGAAATTAAGATCAGTGGGAGTTTGTGGTGACATGATCGCGTCTTATATTGCAAGTACATGATCGCTCGAACTACTCTTATCGAAGAAGTGTTTTTGCATAGAACTTCAGCTCTTGTACTGATATGAATGGTAAAACAATAAAGGCAAGAACTATATCAACAACCTATGCTTATGTATTAGACTACTCACTTCTTCTGTCACTTGAGTTTCTTTTCAGTCCCAATGCAAAAAAAATCCAAGATCTTGTTCCCACTTATTGCATGATTTTAATTCCAACGCCCTTTATTTTGATTTTAATCTTTGAATATTGATATGATTTAAATTAACTGTGGTGCTGATACAAAATGGCATTTTAAAAAAGTGGAAAAGAATAGTTGAAGTATAAACTTACTAGGTGTTGACATTATTAATTTCAACAAAGAAATTTTAGTTTTTGACAATCGACAAGAACGAAAATTGAAAAAAGTTACTTGAATACTGTTTATTATTTAAAATATGCTTCTTATTACACCAATGCATTCCCTTGAGAGACGTGTTGGATGTACATTACTCCTCAGGTAGTTTAGTTTACATGTTAAAGCCGTTGTCTAAATTGATATTGATAGGAGGAAAAACAAACGGAAATTTTGTTTAAACTTGTGATCGATAACTACCACCAAGTATTTTATGCTTAAATTTAAATATGATTTATGGACTTCAATAAAAAGTTTTTTTTTTTTTTTTTTTTTTCCTTCTTGCAAAACAAAACGGAAAACCATCAAGCACTTGCAACTTCTTACATGATTTTGGAAAATAATTTCTTTTATTTATTTATTATTAGTGTAATTTCCGATCTTAATTTTTTTTTATCAAGTTTTGTTAATTGATAGTTTACTGCTTACGCAGGTAAAAAGAAACCCTTAAATAAGCAAGATGAACACACAAATATAATCAATTGATCTTGCATGTTAGTAAACGAAAACTTCCAAAACCATAGATCGAATTTCCTAATCTTATCACCACTATCCCTATCATATATTGCAAAATAACTTATAAACATAGAAATTTTACCTTTACCAAAAAATATTCGCCAAATAATTTACATAACTAGTAATTATGTACCATATAAAATGGGCTCTTTTCTCAATCTATGCAAGTCACTTGGGTTGCGTCAGAGTTATAGTTTACACTCCACTAACCTACATTCGGACAACAACATCTGTCCTTCTCATCATCTATTGTCCGTATATTATACACACACACACACACACCTCACTTTTTTCTACTACTTTTGTCTATTTTATTTTTTCTTGAACTGAACTAAGCGGTCGAACCGAATACAAAACAATTACTGTTAGTTTCTCTGATACTCCGAACATCTCTGATCACATTGAAAAACCTATTAATTTTGATCTTTGTGTTGACAAATCGAAGATAGATTTATGGGGGGATCTGGAGCAATGAGTTTCCTCAAACTGGTGGCCACTAATTTCGATATTCTTGCTGGGTAAAATTTTTCTAACTCTTAAAGTCTGTTCTTTTTTATTTAATTTTAGTATTATGTGTGTTTTTTGTCTGTGGGTTTTGGTTCTTGACTCATAATTTTGAATATTCTTGGTGGGTTCTTGATTTGATGATATGGGTTTTTCTGTTGACCTATTTGGGGTTTGAGGATAATATTCAAGATGGGTTTTTGATAATAATGGTGGATAGTGGTTAGTTTAGTGTACTGATGATGAATTTACTTGAGAACTTTTTTCTTATGTTTGATGGTTTTTTTTTTTTTTTTGTAATTATTGCAGGCCAGTGGTTAGTCTGCTTTATCCTCTGTAAGTGGCTTTTTTTTTGTTTCTGTTTTATGGTATATACAGTTTTTTTCTCTCTGTTTAAATCTATTGGGCTCAACTGTGAGATGAGAATTTAAAGATATGGTCTTTAGGGTAATTTACTGATGTTATTTGGGATTCTTGTTGTGGCTATTTCAATTGTTTGGCAGATATGCATCAATTAGGGCGATTGAGACAAAATCATCGGTTGATGATCAGCAGTGGCTTACTTATTGGGTTTTGTACTCGATGATCACTCTTTTTGAGCTTACCTTTGCGAAGCTCATTGAATGGTACGTTAGTCTTACCGTAAGTTGATGCATAATTGTTTTGTTCTGTTTTAAGGCTAACTTTGCAAAGCTCGTTGAATGGTACATTAGACTGAATATCTAGCAAAGTAAATACTTTTATAAAGTATCAATAGAACATGTTTTGAGTATATCGAGAGCAGTTCTAACCAGCAGATATCAGATGCTTCATTAGAGAAGGAATGTGACTGCATAGAGGAAGGGATGTAGAATAAGAGGCTGGATGTGTGCTTCTAGGAAAAGTATCGAATTACAATTATTATGAACTGAGGAAATAAGATCATCTCTTAAGACTTTCTTGTTACAAACTTTGAAACTTTTACTTTCATGTCATTGCTAGTTGGAAGGTCTCAAGTGCTTTAGCAAATTATTGGTTATCTGGCAGTTGCTTTATGCAGAGAGCTTAAATAATCACTCTAAACACGATAACGTCAGTATAATTAAAGGGAAATCGTATGTATAGAGTTGAATAATACAGTGCAGCTGATTGAAATTTTATGAGCCCCTGAAGTATTTATCTTGAATTTATTGGAACCATTATAGTTTTGATAATTAATTCATCTGAAACTTGGGTCCCTGACAAATATATGGCTTCCTACAAGTTTCATATTCTGTCTGCTTTGTGGTGCAGGCTTCCTTTCTGGTCATACGCGAAGCTGATTTTTACTTGTTGGTTGGTGATACCATACTTCAGTGGAGCTGCTTATGTGTATCAGCATTATGTTAGACCATACCTTGTTACCCGCCAGAAAAGTGTTAACATATGGTATGTACCACGCAAGAAGGACGTATTCAGCAAACCGGATGACATTCTAACTGCTGCAGAAAAATATATCCAGGAAAATGGATCTGAAGCATTTGAGAAGATGATCAGGGTATGTGAGTTTATATAAGCTACAGCTCAATTTTTCATTACCATCCGGTGTTTTTAGATCTTTACCATGAATTACAATGTATATTTGTCTAGATGTGAGGTATTGTTATCATATTTCACTTTCTTTGTTGTTTAATCTGTAGTAGTATTATGGTCTAATTCAATTTCTCTTCAGGCTAATAATAAAGAGACAACATCGAGGAGTAGCAATTACACATTCTATGATGACAGCTACAGATATGAGGATGAGCACCGGTACTGATTGTAGTTGAATCTATTGTCTTTTTGTGGTTTTCCTGTTTCTTGGCCACTCAAGGTCGCTCCATCTGCTTCTGTAAAGACTATCTACTATCTTGACCAAGTATTGTACAAAGTTCCGACTTTGAATGTTGTGTGTTTTAGAGGTACTCGAGTAATCTTCAGTTACTAATATTAGTGTAATGTGTTTTCTTTTGTTGTCATCATCTTTCTTTGAATGTTTTTACCTGCTTTCCCCTTTGAAAGCTTATGTTGTGATTCTGCAGTAGCAAACCTGAAGTTGCTACTCCGGTATACATATGATTAATAAAATCTTGTGCTGCTATGCACCATGATTTCTTGTGATATTTGTTCATTTTTTATACATCAAGGTGATTGTGAAGGAGAATATTAAAAACAACTTCATTAGGGGACTCGTCATTCTAACCGAAACTTTTGCAAAAAACCAAATCTTTGATTTCCTTGCTTCCCCATTTATTTGATGGAATCTGACATTAAAGAATTTGGAATCAAATGGTAAGAAAGGAAGCGATCAGATTATGGGAAATAGTATTAGGAAAGCAAGAATTCTTAGGAAGTGTTTGGTTGTAGTAGGAAAATTGATAAGTTGAGGAAGTTCTATTGGATGTTTAAATTTTAATTTGTAGAATGATATGCAAGCCCTTGATACTATTTTTTCTCTATAATTTTCGAATACATGATCAAAGACAAATATTAGGCGTTGCAGCCACAGATGTTCAAATGCTTAAGCCGTTTGTAAACTAAAGTGTCTATTGATCTTATGGTTCATATTTAATGTGAAGATTACTAGCCAAGAAAATTTAATCACCTAAAGTGGCAAAGACCACCTTAGAACTGAGATCGCTCACTGGTAGCTTACAATTTCCATTTCGAAAATTCCAGGGTAGCTTACAATTCCGAAAACCTCTTCCGTTGTTGGTCGATGTTTTATAGTCTCTTGTAAATTGTTGTGTTTCTTGCTACCTTGTGAATAGATATTTCACCTATCAATGCAAAACTTGGTAAGCCAAGATATGCATGGATGAAAATATGTTGGTAATACATACTAGGAAAGATATCTTCGGTTCCTGGACAGTTCGAGACAAAAATTATGTTTTTTGTAACCCAAAATTTTCACTTCGCCAGGCGATATCAAAAACATAGTTTTTGCTACATAGAGCGGTGTTCATGTGGTCTTAAAGTGTTAACTATTTATATATGATACATCACAGACATTACTTATAACATCGGTACGTGCTCAAAGAAATAGTTGTAATATTACAAAGTACATCTTTGGGATTGCTTTATTTATGATAAAACAAAAACAAGATCAGAATAGAATCCACTCTTTCCAGTATTAATACTATTTTACAGATCCTTATGAGGACTGGTGAAAAACGGTAATATTGCTCCTTCAAACTAGTGCATCAGTACTTACATAATTTGTACAGGAAAAAACTCCAAACTAGTAAAATACTCACATGGTTTATACAAGATGCTACTCCACACCAGTAAAATACTCACATAATTTATACAAGATGCAACTCCAAACTAGTGCAATATTCTCATAAGTATTATACCACTCTGATAAAGTAGTACCATGCTTCTGTTTTCTAAGTACCGGCGAGATAGTGAGTTTGAGATTGAAGTTCGAGTTCTCCGGGGATGATATCCTGCCAGAGCGATAATGGGGGTGTCTCCGAATTCATCCAAGTATTTGTCATGAACGCGTGCCTGTCACCTTTAACCACATCAGGAGAAGCATACGATTCGAGTTCAGTCTTTTCTTCTCGGGTCAAGTCCACAAATAATGCTCCCATATTCTGGTTCAAGTGTTCAATCTTTGTGGTACCAGGTATGGGGCAAACATCGTCTCCTTGTTGAAGCACCCAGGCCAACGCCAGCTGCGCAGGGGTGTATCCCCTTTTTGTTGCCATCTCATAGATGCGGTCCTATATTTTTTTGTTTACTTGCAGATTTTCTGGCTTGAATCTTGGGAATCTCTGTCGAGATTTGACAATGTGTATAAGCAAGAAGTGGAACAATCTTAAATCACTCTGGCCTATAAACGGCTTAATGTACCAACCTTACGAAAATCAGTCTCGGCCAAATTCTCAATGAAGGTGGGACCTGCGGCGAGAAATCCCCGTCCAAGAGGACTATACGCTACAATCCCGATCCCAAGTTCTCTAAACATGATCAACACTAGTGAGAAATAGTTATCTTAAAAGGTGTAAAATTAAGTTATTTTATACCTGCAAGTAGGGACTATATCTTGTTCCAAATCTCTGGACCATAAAGACCATTCTGTCTCAACAGATGTTAATGGATGAATTGCATGAGCTCTTTTGATAGTGGAACTGGATGCCTCAGAAAGGCCTACACATTTCACTTTCCCTTCTTCAACTAGTTTTTTCAGTTCCCCCATCTCCCAAAACCATGCAAGGAATTAGAAGGTGTCATAAGAAATAAAGAATACTGAAATACTTTAATCCAATCTTATTTTCAAATGACTAATATTCTCTAATATAATTTTTATTAACATTGGCGTGGTGGCATAAATAGTCATTGCATATATCATAATTTAATAAGCAACTTGAGTCACTTTATTTTCTCTCACAATTTCAATCTTTGTTTTTTAATAACTTGCAAATATATTCCATTATTATCATTCAATGAGGCACTAAAGTAATTTTATTCACAACTTCAGTCCTTCTTATTAATAACTTGCAAATATAGCCATGTAATTTTAATTGGTTAGCAATTCACTTTGATTTTGTTATGCTCATCAATTTAGCTTCATCAGGTGAATTTAATTTCAAGTGGTAAGTTTATCTATTTTAGAAGTTAAGGATAACAAATAACAAAAAGGAATGTAATTGATATTACCTGATTGAATATATAGATTTTTTTTAATAGATGCAAAAGGTAACTAAATTACAATTGAAACAAGACGTGCATGCATTGAAGACCAAATTGACATAGAAGAAGTTTATGTTTGCAAGTTGGAAAGACAATTACGAGTACTATTTTTGTAGCAAATCCATATTAAAAGATGAACATTGCATTTTGCTCGAAAAGGCAATGATGAGCTTCTGTGCATGTTAATCGTTGGTGATAAAGTATTGAGATTTATAAGCAAGCTTCATTAAAAGAGCAAGTGGTAGAAAAAGAGATAAAAAGAAAAGCAAACCGTGATTTCGATGGGCACTTTAGTATCAATTCGATGAGCATAGTAGAGATCAATGTAGTCAGTGTCCAGGCGCATTAAGCTGGCCTCGCATGCTTCCCTTACATACTTGGGATCACCTCGAATATCTAGTTTATCGTCCTTCATACGCACCCCAAACTTTGTAGCTAACTGCACTTTTTCCCTCATTCCTCTTTTGAGTGCCTGCACCAATTAATATCTCGCACTAAGATTATAATTTTCATGTTGTTCTAACATATGTAGACATAGTAATGGATGTGAGCTGATCATTACAGTGGCAGAGAAAAAAAGGGACTTACATATATATAATAGTTATAATATCTTGTATCTAATATATTATATATATGTAGTTACATATTTTATATGTAATTATGTTTCTAGTTATTTTTTCTATATTAATTTAACTTATTACTATTTGTTGTGATAAAATTTTACTTATTACTTTCATTTATTAATTTATAATAACTTTTTTTGACTTGTCATACTACTTTAAAATTTTATTTTCACATAGTCTCATACTTAATTAGTCATATGTTTTACCCAAAACCCTAAGCCTCCTATATGTAATAGGTAGAAATCTAATGTGAAAAATAGGCGAAAAATCCGTTATTATATATACCGAGCAAACAAGACACACGAGAGAAAAATAAGCGGAAACCGTCCTTTTCGTGAAAAAAGAAGGGGGTGGTTTTTTTTTTTTTTTTTTTTTTTTTTGTATTTAGATTATTGTAAAAGTAGCTTTGCTTCTCTTTTTAGAAGTAATTACATTTTCATAGTGCATTACAATTTTGTAGTATATTAAAATAAATTAATTTTTTAATCATACATGTTTAATGTAATAAAAACCCTCTTTCAATAGTATTTGGTCGCCTAAGTCAAAGTTTTAGCTCTGCTATGGATCATTAGTAAAATCTTTCCAATAAAAAAGTAGTAGTATATTATTAGAAGGACATCAAGAGATATTAATTATATTACTGTAACTACTTCACATCAAGATTTTCGAAGGCACATACTTTGCCAAGGAGGATCTCATTGGTGTGTGGCCCATAAAAGTCCGATGTATCGAAGAAGGTAATACCGGAGTCCACAGCGTGGTGGACCAGCTTGATCATGTCCAAGTCGGGCTTTGGAGGCCCGTATGTGGCGGACATCCCCACGCAGCCCAGCCCAATCTTGGACACATCTAATCCCTCTCCTCCCAGCTTCACTCGCGGCACCGTCACTTTAATCGTAGCCATTGTTCCTTCAAATTAAATACTTGTGTGTGTGTTTGTTTCTTCTACGTACACTTTTTTTTTCTTCATCCATATCAGATAATATTTATAACATGTATGTAATGGCGAATCATGTATTTTTCTCAAAGTGATCAGATAGAGATAGATGGTCCGCGGCTGCTAACAGAATCTTTGGTATTATGTAATTAATATATGTGCCGTTGAAATTTTGGTTCCTCATGTTTAATTAGTTTTTTAGGTATTTGAAAGAATGATGTGGTCAATGTAAGCCATAAGTGTCACACATTGTCAATTAGTTACATTAAATATATACGGATAATTACGACTTGGTGTAATTATAGAACCATCCTCTATTGTTTGGAAAATTACAAAGATACCTCATATATAGAACTTCAACAACATTTTAAAATTAAGGGTTAATTTATTTGTAACATTTTACAATCTTTATGGTGTATTTCTATAATCTCAAGGGTGTATCTGTAATTTTTATTATAAAATTTAAGGAATGTTCATGTAGTAAACAGTAGAGGATCTTTTGTAATTAAATAAATTTTTAAAGTCGTAAGGCGATTGTATATGCCTAAATTATTTATATATAGCGGAGGACTTGATAAATTGTTAATAGCGGCGATTTTTTTCTCAAAAAATAATACAAGTCAACTTAAAAAGAAATGGTTTAAATCTACTGAGCTAAGCAACGGATTGGCGAGTTGGATTCCAGTATGCTCTGCAATTTGTTCTGTGATGTGGGATTCATAGGAAATAATTAGGTGTGACCGTGTGAGATACATGATAGAATATTCAATTAAAGTGGGAAACGAAAATGGAAAAAATATGGAGAATAAACCATAAAATTCACGGCCTCTATATTATTTTAATCATATAAAATACTTATGTATAAGTTTTAGGGCAGTCGTACTAACAAGATTGGCCTAACGTCAAACATATTCAAGGGGTAGCTTGTGTAAGTAAACTCATACTCTAAGGGTACCTTCGCATGTAACTTATTAATCGTGTAATTTCATGTAGTATTAAAACGTCCTATATGATTGCTTACTTATGATTAAAGTAATAAAACAAAAGGTAATACCAATTTTTTCCACCATTATTATATAGTTCATCAGTATATTACATATACGTATACTACTTCTACATAATTGAACTTTAAAGATATAAAAGATGGAACGTATAAAGCACTTTGACATGCAAGGTACGTACCATGCTTCTTTATATTAAGTACATATATATAATATAATGATGTGCTCAACTATTAATATAGGTTTCCTTTTTTTTAATAATTAAAATAATTAAGTTCGGCTCGTGGTTCAAGTTCCTTGGTGATGTTCTCCTGCCAGTGCGATAACGGGGGTGTGTCTGAATTCATCCAAGTATTTGTCATGAACGCATGCCTATCGCCTTTAACCTCATCAATAGAAGCATAAGATTCGACTTCAATTTTTTCTTCTAGTGTCAAGTCCACCAATAACGCTCCAATATTCTGGTTTAAGTTCTCCATTTTTGTGGTACCGGGTATGGGGCAAACATCGTCGCCTTGTTGAATTACCCAAGCCAATGCTAGTTGCGCAGCGGTGCATCCCTTTTTTGTTGCCATTTCACATATTCTCTCATATATTTTCTTGTTTTCTTCAAGATTTTCCGGTTTGAATCTCGGAAATCTCTGTCGAAATTTGTATTATGCATGCATCAGCAAGGAGCTAGCTAGGTGAAAAAATTTAATTTTTCGTAGCCATTAAATTGTTTATAGCATAGCACTCCCTATAATATTAGAGTTAGCAAAATATCCGTTTATAATTACAAATCACAAGATACATAACTTAATGCGAAAGACAACTACATTTTGGTTGACATAGCAACAATTTAAAAAGAATTCAGAAGATCCTTAAAAGCAAAAGAGTAAGTTTATTTAAAAATATTTCACATTTTTTAATTAAATCTAGATTTTATATATTTTTTAATATATAGCAATATATGTTTAATCTTAGTATAGAAATAACAAAATTTACTATTTATTTTTGAAACATAAGGGTAGGTATTGTTTTAGATCAATTAGCAACCTTACGAAAATCGGTGTCGGACAAATTCTGAATGAAGGCGGGACCTGCTGCAAGAAATCCCCGTCCAAGAGGACTATACGGTACAATTCCAATCCCAAGTTCTCTAACATGGATCAACATTCAAAACTGATGATCAGGAATAAGGAACTTTGGTGGTTCTAGTTTATTATCTTAAAGGTGGAAACTTAAGCAATTTTGCACCTGCATGTAGGGACTATTTCTTGTTCCAAATCTCTGGACCATAAAGACCATTCTGTCTCAACTGAGGTTAACGGATGAACGGCGTGGGCTCTTTTGATAGTCGAACTCGATGCTTCGGAAAGGCCTATGTATTTCACTTTCCCTTCTTCAACTAATTTTTTCAGTTCCCACATCTTCCAATAAACCATGCAAAGGACATCAATAAATATTTAGGGAATATATAGGCAAATTTATGTGGTAAAAAAGATATAAAAGTTGTAATTACAATCATTTTAAGAAATACGAGTGTATGCACTAGTTACTCCTATACTTCACTTAATCAATGTTAACTCGTTCTCCAAAGTAATATCTAAAATTGATACTTGAACAAGTTATAGGACCAACTTTCAATTTTATCTTTTTTCTTTTTAGATCTAATGATACACAACTCCGTAAAAGATCGATATATATGGTTTGAAAGAAAGGCAAACCGTGACTTCAATAGGGACTTGGGTATCTATCCGATGAACATAGTAGAGATCGATGTAGTCTGTTCCGAGTCTCATTAAGCTGGCCTCGCAAGCTTCCCTGGCGTACTTTGGATCGCCTCGAATATCCAATTTATCGCCCTTCATACGCACCCCAAATTTAGTAGCTAACTGCACTTTTCCCCTGATCCCCCCTTTCAACGCCTGCAATATTCATATCTTTTACAAGTGAATTTTCGTGTTGCATGCAAAAAAATCATGTAAGCTTGATTAGCTCATAATTCAGATGTTTACGGTTAAAACAGCAGTACACATTAGCTAATTATCGAAATCGATCTCAAGAGATTTCTATTTATACTTCAGGCAGAATTTAGGAGATGTCCAAGTGATAGCGTCAGTTACCAATCTAACATATTTTTTAGTTTACAAGAAATATCTTATAAGCTAGGTTCCGTAATATAAACCACAATTTTATCAAGTATTGAAGTTTGTGCATGGACAAATAATATGTCAACTTGATTACGTTACTTGTTAAATATATAATTTGAGCGCACATTTACGGCGTTTGTAAAGCTTTAAAACAAATTATTGTCCTTTTGACTCTTATAAATACTTTTACAGTTGAATGCACAGACCAGAATACAAATACGGGGACAACAAAACAATACAAACACGTACGGGGGCATGGATCTGAAGATTTAAGATGCAATACAACATGGACACACTTGTATAATTATATAATTATGAATTTGTAACTTATAGAATGATTAAATTTAGTACACCATATAATATGGAATACACAAATTATTAGCCATGCATATAAAGTTTTCAATATAATTTCTTTTACAAATGATGTCTAAATAATATAAAAGAACACTTAAGAGGAAAAGTTCAATAGTAAGTGTACTTAAAAATGAGAAAGGTTTATTTGATTTAAATTAAAATTATTATATCTGTGTAAAAAGATGGTAAAAGAATCTTCAACCCGTACCTTTCGATTCATCTTTTTATATTTTTTCATTCTATTTATTGTCATCAAATTTTAAAACATAATAGAAGTTTACGGTGTATTGGATACGGTTGGACACATCCTATAGATAAATGTTCCAACACGATATATATAACTTTTTTAAGTATAGAATACACTGTGTGGCACGTCTAACACGTGTCTAGGGAGTATACTTGTGTGCGACAGACACTGCATTATGTAATTTTTAAAAGTAACGGTATAATTCTTAAAAGTATCCGTCAACGTAACGTTTAGAATAATGCAGAAATAGCTAAAGAAGTATTAGAATCTCATAATTCACAACTTGAATATGCATAAAAGTAATTTATCTATATAAAAAAATATGATTAATTAATTACTGTGCCGAGGAGGATCTCATTGGTGTGTGGACCATAAAAATCTGAAGTATCAAAGAAGGTGATGCCCGAGTCCACAGCATGGTGGACTAGTTTGATCATGTCCAAGTCGGGCTTTGGGGGCCCATATGTTGCGGACATCCCCACGCAGCCCAGCCCGATCTTGGACACCTCTAATCCCTCTCCTCCTAACTTGATTCTTGGTACAGTCACTCCAACTGTACTTGCCATTGTTCCATCCATTAATTTTTTTCCTTAAAAACAAATCTTTTCTCTATTATATTGGTGGGTATTTTTTTGTAATATGTGTTTTGTGCCCACTTTATGAGGGAAATTGAAGATATATATATATAATGGTGAATCATATGTGCATTATTGCTCTCATTTTCTCTTTTTTTTTTTTTTTTTTTTCTCAAGTGATCATGCATGTATAGACAAGGTTGCGGCGGCGTATGCATGATACTCCTTCCTAATTGGTGACGCTTTCCTATTTAATAACTGCATACTCACTGTAGTGTGGCTGCTAACGGAAATTTTGGTATTATGTCATTGTTTATGCATGCTATTTCAGTTTTGGTTTATGTTGGTTTTTGGCAAAACACCTTTGGCGACATAAACCAAATCAATCTTAAAGGGTATAGATTGTCACTTTAGCTAGACGTATTTCGTATTATTAACTCAAATCAGCAGGCAGCAGCATTAATATCATGGAAACTCGTTGCCCTGTGTGGAGTACAGCCAATTATCAAGGATATTAATTACTCTTAGAAAGATGAAAGTTCTAGAAACTGTGAAGCAAAAATAATACAAATTCTTAATAATGCATTTCTGTCATTGTCGATTTGACAAAGAAGGTTCTCGTATTTTCAACTGTGAAACATTTGATTAATTCTATACATGGGCGGAACCAGGAATTCTTTTTACCTCGGACTATTTTTCACTTAATTAAATTAATGAAAATAAATGTTATAAATAAAAATACAATAATGTATAAATTAGAATGAGTAATATGCATTAAGTGCTACCTCAACCCATCAACCAAAAATACGTAATAGTTTTCTTTTTTTTTTTTTAATCTTTTTTGCTTAGAATTCATTACACATTTAAATTATCAAACAAAATAATATACAACAAACATTTTATGTCCGTAAAAAAAAATTATATTAGCCACACTTTCAAACCCTCTCGATCAATTTTGACTAAGATAAATATTGACAAAATAAATAAAAACTACTTTTGATGTGTATTCAGAAAATTATCAAAAGATAACTAGCGGTTATATGCAGAATAAGCATCATATATTTATTTGATGAAAGATAGCAAAAATCGATAATGAAGTTTGAACAACTTACAATTAGTGAGAAGTTGAAATTGAGTGTTGACCCATTCATGTGACTATTTTAGTGGGTTGAGTTGTTTTTTTTTTTTTTTTGGTTTGGTTTTTAATTTTATTGACCCGAAATGTAACTGCTTTGTTGGGGAAAATAAATGGGCTTTCATATTATCTCTATATTATGTTTAAAATGGTTACACATTAATACATATATATACATATTAGATTTAGGCCAATTTACTCTAGATCTGAACGGAAATTCGCCATAGCCCACTAGGTAGATCCCCCATTCTATGTATAATTTTTTTATAACTAATATACAAATTGCTAATTATAAATGATGTGAACTTACTTTATATATTTTCCTACACAATAACGACTCGGGAAATGTAATAAGTTAATTTAATCAGCATGTCTCCAGCTAAGAGTCTTCCTTTATCAAAACGATCAATTCCTGAGACCAGATAAACATTAATAAAGAAATAATCTATTCTTCATCAAATAATTGTGTTTAGGGATGCTCGACGGGTTTGAGCGGGTTGTCATTCGAAGAATGAAAATAACCAAAGTTAGTGGGTTACCAATTTTTCAACTCATGCAGGTGAAGTTAATAATGTAATCATGCGGGTTAGGCAGATTGGACCGGTTGCAAATGGGTTGGGCGGCTTTGATTTGTGAGCAAAAAATAACAATTTTCCAGCATAAAAACAACAAACAAGAAGTTGACCAAGAGCGCAAAATATACGAAAATAAGTTGTCCAATAAAAAACAACTAATATGCTTAAAAATAACAATAATTATGCACAAGATATTCAACAATATGTTCAAAACTAAGTTGTTCAAGTATTTATGAACATGAACAATAAGTTAATAACATGGAACCTCTCACAAAACACTACAACACAACATAAATAAGCATCAACGGACGAGTTTCAAGTAAATAAAATGTGAGTGACTTGAATTGAGAGAAGGGGGAGGGCGCTTGTGAAGCGGTAGACGGGTGCACGGGTGGGTAAAAGGGCTTACCGGCCACCCACCCACTTTTGAGGGAGTCACCAACGTTACAAACTGCTATTAAATTAATAGAAAATCATGACGAATGCAAGTTTGGCAGGTCGGTTTTGACGAGTTGGTAATAGAATTTGAAGCCTATTTATTTCTCCCCTTAAAAAGCCTTATTAAGTAGAGATGGAACTTCTCTTTATAAACACAAGTCCAGGCTCTTTCCCAAGCGATGTAAGACACTTCTTAACACGCTCCCTCACGTGTGAGCCGGTATTAACTTCGGTCCCATCACGTGGGTAGGTCGCAAGCCCATCATACGTCTTGGGTTGGCTCTGATACCATGTAGAAATCAGAGCCCCCTCATATTTCCCACTAAAAGGCCTTATTAGAGGGAGAGGGGGAAATCCTTTATAAACAGAAGCCCAAGTTCATTCCCAAGCAATGTGGGATATATCCAAACACGTCCCCTCACGTGTAGGTCGGACTGGACATCGGTCCCTATCACGTGGGTAGGTCGCAAGTCCATCATACGTCTTGGGTTGGCTCTGATACCATAATAGAATTTGAATCCCATTTATTTCTCTCTTTAAAATCCTTAAAAGGCCTTATTAAGTGGAGATGAAACTTCTCTTTATAAACACAAGTCCAGACTCTTTCCCAAACGATGTGGACACTTCTTAACAGTTGGGTGGCTCGTTCGAGTCTTGAACACACTAACTGTGATGGTTCAACTTACAACCACTTTAGAAGCGTGAGTTTGAAAAGAAACTTGGTTTTACAAAAAAATATAGCTGCTCATGAAAAATACATTGGGTGCTAGAACCTAGATTCTTTCAGGGAATTTTTGGTGGATCATGGTAAGAATTGGACTTGCACGGTCAGGCCCATAACATCCATGTCATGAGATTTAAATTTAACTCCAGACCAATTAAGATTTCAAGTTAAATATGGATAAATTATACAAGTTTACTGCATGTTTATAAAAACATTTTATTCTTTTTCTCCACATGTTTTTACTACCACACACTACTTAATTAAACGTTAGAGGACACACAATCCTTTACAATTTCATCAACCTTATAGTATAATAGAAAAATAGATTATTTACCATGTTTCATTTGCAGGTGCTAAACCAAATAATCACTCCCAATTGTATGTCTTAATTATATATCCTACTTATTTCAATTTATTTTCAAGCACATACGTGGTGAAGAACGAATGTGCGCATATGTGCATGCATATTATGCCTGAAGATATTTTCTTGTTAGAGTTCTGCACTCTGCCGTTTTTCATTTTCCCGAAAACTCAAGATAAAATAATGCATGCATTTAATAGAGGGATGTATCCCCTTCATTAAGAACAAACTATTACCTGTACATGATCTTTCCATTTAATGTGAGGAAGATAAACCCGTTTGCTTGACGATATGAATTGAATCCATAATCCTTTTGGCATAAAGTAATTTTATTTAAGAAATATTCAAGGCACGCTTTTAAAGGCACAGCGCATGATGGCATGAGAGTACGCAACAATAATATCCGCAGATTGTACAATTAAATTAAGTTGTGACAAATCCAGCCAGAAACTTTTAAGATGTTGAAAGAACAGTTGAAGTGATATAAAGATGGGAAAAGCATAATGAATTAAAGAAAACAATATTATTTTGCCAGAAAATACTATCATAACAAAAATTATCAATAACTATTGAATCTTTATGGGGAAAAAAATCATGTCTCAGCTCTAAGCTCAAAGTAAAGTATGACTTAATGTGGCATTACACTATTAAGAGAATTCTTTTAGTGACGATCTCAAGTCGCATCATCGTAAAACTTTCTTTACAGCACAATATTATAATCTATTGCATTGTGGTTTATCACTTCCTCTCTTCTAAGAAAACAAATTTATAGAGAAGTTTTGTAAAGAGGCTTGATAATTATTTTCTTATTTTGAATTTGCGACACGTTGACATTGTTCCGAGTAACTGAGAGTCGACGAGCTTTGAATTAGGACCTCTTTTTTGTCACGAGTTCCAGTAATATATTAAATTGTTGTCTAAAAAGATCAAATTTTGTAAAAAAATTTGACATATATTAATTCAAATATAGTCTCGGCAAAACATCCTAGCTTAATTTGACTAAATTAAGTAGTAGGTTACCAAATCACCAGAAACAAACAAATGTAACATCATTAAAGAAACATGGCATACATCAAAATAATCATAAAACTAGCTAGCAAGCTTAAACGCATCAAGAAACAAACCATAAGTAAATCCGATCTTGAAAACGTTTAGAAGAGCAACATAAAAACTCACCTTCGGCCTGCTGTAATAAAACCTCGTAATGTACTCAACCATCAACACACACATAACAGAAGCAATAACATCGTTTACGCCTAAAGCCCCGAACGAAAGAGACACCGTTTGCGCTACATAAAATCCTCCCAACAAAGATATGCCGCCAAACAAAGCTCTCCTCGAAGGTTTCTTGAAGTAATTTGTCGTGAGTTGTGGCACGTTTTGCAATATGTCTATGAGCCTGAGTCGTCGAGGGTTGTCGTTGTTCGGGACTTGAACGGCGGCTCGGATTCGAAAAAGAACGGAGTTTTTCGCAATTTGATGATAGTTTGTGGGGGGTATTGGGATTAGGCTGTTTGTGTGAGGGGAGAATATTGTCTTGTTAATTATCATTTTAACTAATGGGATTGTTTTTGTTTGCTAGTAGAGATTCATTGCATTTTCTGTAGATCGAGCTAGAAAGGTTGGGTTGGTGAGTAAAGGGAAAACTGATGAGAAAAATTAAAGATCACTGGGGGAATTTGATTATAATATGGTATGTGATCTTGGACTTAGTTGTATTAGTTTATTCTTTCTTCCCGTTGGGCACGGCATGTGATCTTGGACTTAATTAATACTTAGGTATATGTTAATATATATATATATATATATATATATATATATATATATATATATATATATATATATATATATGTTATATTTAGAATGCTAGCGTAGTGCCTTCGTAATTTTATGGGAAGATAACTTTTTTCTGTCATTCACAAACTAGGATTTTGAAAGTTTGACGGAAGAAACCACGTAAGGTGACGGCTTGGCTTGAGTAGGACACGTGTCATAATATAAATGGTGGTACAGAGTGTGGTACACACTCATGGTACAGAAAAATTGGGGCGTCTTTTCAGTGTGGTGGTGTCATCGACTGATATCTTTATATATATGCGCGGATGTTTTATAGCACTGCAAAATATACATTTATTGCAATCATATCTTTTAAACATATGATTATATTACCTTATCATATATTGAAAAAAAAAAAAACATCTTAAAGCATTAAATAGTTACTTTGGATTGAGTGGGAGGAGGCAAACCTTGCATCGAGGTTGACACATATGCAAACCTAATCTTGGACATTAATTTCATTAAATTATTTGTTGACAAGAAAGTTTTAAGTTTAGATGGATAAATCGAAAAGCAAACACGCATCAGAATTAGGTGGTGTTTACAAATGCTTATTAAATGAGCTTGTTCACTATTTTTACTTAAAGCCACTTAAAGTGACTTTTAATAAAAAATCGAGAGTGTTTGCAAATCTTTTTAAAAAGATACTTAAATCATTAATTAGGTGTTTGCAAAAATTAATGAGAAGTAACTTTTCTTTTTAAGACCTTTTAAAAATAACATAATTCCAAAAGCAGCTAGAGAAGCACCCCTATGCATGTTTTTGCGACTTGTGCTTTTTCTGACTTTTTTTTAGACAAGCAAAAGAAAAAGTCAACATTTCAAATACTAAAAATGTGCTTTTACGGCTACAAAAGCCAACAAACTCCTTTTATAAACATTTGCAAACACCACCTTAGTAACACAAGCTAATTGAAACTCGAAATGGTTAAAATCTTAAAGATGTGTGTATCTATATCATATAATTAAGAATATATTTTATCAGTATGTGTCTGTGTTTCTCTCTACAAAGAAAGTACATAGCTAAAACAATTAAGCCCATTTTTTTCGAGCCAACAGAAAACGGAAAGAGAAAACGACTAGCTGTATGCATTAATGTGTGATTATTGTGGAATAATATCGGAATGGAGCAGCAGCAGCCCATAATACACCCAATTTATATCCATTAAATAGAATTGTATTAATTCATTATTTAATTAAAATAAATATATAATACATGTATAGTGTATGTTTTAAATTAGTAAACTATAGGAACCCGTAAAGCATATAATTTATAAGTTCATGGCTATGGACTAGCGAATAGAAATTGTTCAAGAGAATAACCATGAGATCAAAGATTAAGTACTATTCTTTATTTCACTTTACCATAATCATTTTAGTAAAATCATTTATATTTAACTAAATGGATTATTGTAGAATACACTTGGAAAAAGGTCTTGTGGGATTATTTTATATAGATATCCCTGGAGTTTTATCTAACTACAAAAATCTCAGTTATTGTTTAAGAAAATATAGATACATCTCCTTATTACACTAACTATTGCTAAAAACAATAAACAGAGTTCATAAAAAGTAACAACAATACCTTCGCTAAAATTGAAATAAAAGTATAAAACAATAAGATTTTATAAAAATAAAAGACACAAATAACCTAACTAAATGAGTAAATTTAAATGACTTCAAACGATAAGAATGGCTCGATATCAGAAGAAAATCACTCATATACCCCTCCTAGACTTAACTCCCAGTAAATTTTGAACAAGCCTGCTTATGCTTAACAGTGACTCCAGTATCTTTTCAGACTTTCCTCCAAGCTATCCTTCATGACATTTTACACGATATGATGTAGAAGTAGAACTAAATCATACGAGAAGTGATCTTAAAATTCCGTTAAACCTACCAAATTATGCGACTCAAACGTGTGATGTACAAGCGTGCAACCATAAAACAGCTAACATTTCAAGAAATCTAACATTCATCAGACGTACATAAAAGCAGAACAAGTGCTATCACGTGGTTTCACCAAAGGATTTTTCAAATTCCAGAACTGATACCAAATTTACCAATCAAGACCTAATACAGGGAAATTGTCAATGACTCTCTATAGCAGCAACTTTTTTTTCGACTGCAGATGAAATTTCACTTAGTGATTAGGTCAGTGATCACCATCTTGGGCTGGCTGGGACACAATTTCTTGAGCTTCTGCAAGGGCCGACTCTTTCTCATCCGCAGCATATAATATCTTCTTGATTGCCACAGACATCTGCAGGAATTTGAGTCAGTTTTAACTGCCATATCCTTTTTATGTAAATAGAACCTTAACTACAAAGCTATTTCTTCATAATTGATAGAAGGAAAATGAATATTTTTTGTTAGTTTACATTTAGGTATATCGAGTATTTATATACTAGCTTGGTTTGGAAAATTATGGTAAATAGCAGTCAACTACAAACCTTCTACATGCACAGATAATCATACACAAAATTGCAGGTAGAATGATGCAGGAAAACCATCATGTTTGCTTGTCAAACAAAGTTGTAAAAGAAGTACTCACCTGATCATCACCAATTTCCAATAATGTCTTGTGTATTTAACCGCATTTAAATTATTGGGAAAAACACGCTGCAATAGATATGCTATGGAAAATGATTAGATGCAACTTCGAAGAGTCAAATTTCTAAACAGTGGCATCACCATGTCAGAAAGTGTTTTATGGTGTATTACAATAGTTCGGCTGATGTTCCATCACAATCCGTACGTTTCAAAAGTCACAATAACATCCACTCTAGTGAAGGAATGCCAACTCAAGCACATGTTAAAAAAATGAGATTTTGGTTCTTTTCTTGATTCTATGATTTCAAAAGGTTGATTGAATTACCAAATGTTCAAAAACATAAGAACATTTATTGAACAAATTTACATTAAGTTCTTTGTGCCCCTCCAAATTAATTCTTTATATATTTTGTTTTGCCTCTAAGCAGGAAACCCTTCATTTCATCAGAGGTAGAACATTGTTTTGTATTTGCAAGTGTTGATAATATGGATAATAACATCTAAACATTCCACGGTTTGGTCTAATTCAAGAAACATCTTTGAGTTTGATCAATAATAGAGAGACCCTCTAAAGCTTGAAATAACATGACAGATAGGGGGACCTACCTATAAATTTTTTTCCAAACTTGCCTTTATAACTTTATGAGCATATTTCTAATATCTTTTCAAGCTTTAGATGTATAAATGTAATCATCCCGTTACTTTATAAGGCGTGTTATTGTATTTGACCAACATATACAACAGTAAAAGCAGTTGGGAAGCAAGACCACTGCCTCCAAGCAAAGGAAATGTTGAAGCCATTCATTACATAACTCTGAAGCTATTCTAAAGCACATCAGCAAATAAGTTAAAACTGAAGTTGAGCAGCACAATGCACAAATGTTGAAACCAAGTAAATTAGAAACATTAACAATGCAAGTAGCACTACTTGCATTGAGAAAGGTCTTACCGGAAGCTTTTCTAGCTCGGGTTTCTGACAAAGTATTTCAATATCCCTTAATTTTCCAAAGTAAAAATCTCTTTCCTTTTCCAAGAGGTCAACAGATAACTTCAGATCTGTAATCTGGATGTCAACGAGATCCCATCAAAGAAAAACAACACAAGTTTTAAATAAAAGCAGAACAGATAAAACTAACTTTTTCAGGAAAACATATGAAATTCAATAGCAGATCACTTCCAATAAGCAGACTGCAGTGCTCAAAATCTGAAGTTATACTGAAGTATAATGCTGGCAGTGGTTAAATAGTTATTAAAAAATGGCATGAAAAGTTTAGCACCATTACCTCCTTTGATAAAGGTTGAACGTCTACCGAGGAATTAACTCCACTAGCTACAACAGCCAACTTCCCTTGTTGTCTGGTACCTAAGAGCAGGAAACATTTTCAAAACTATGCTAAAAAATGCTTAGAGAGAAGAAAAGCAAAAGAAGAGGTTTGGTCGAACCTGATATCTTATTACTAGCTGCTGGCTCACATGAGCTAGAATTGAAAGAGTTGCTTGTTTGCAATGACTTGAAGTTCTTCTGCGAACCCCTGACATTTCTCTTCTCTCCACCTTTCGTTCTGCGCTCCACAGGATTGTAGTTCCTGAAATAACTCAAACCAGTACAAACATATATAGTAAGGGAACTGAAATAAAGTTGGAAAAGATTTCCAATAGAAGACATCAGATCAGTTTTTACTCATTCATTATGCCACCATTAATAGAATCACAATAGCGTTTCAGCCATTGCAAGAACTCTAAGTTGTCCAATGGCCTTGCTTTGACAAGTTTGTTGACCTCAATATGCTGCAAGAGTTAAGACATATAATCAGACTGGCATACATGACTGAATGTTCTCCAACAATGTAAAAGAAAAAAACAATTAAACATACATCCCATGAGGCATGGTCCAATTATAAAGACTTCGCCGACCGTTTGAATAATTATAGACACCCCATAAAGCTTCAAAATACTAAAAATTGGGGGTCAATCTATTATGTTTATCAATCTTTAGGGGGGGGGGGGGGGGGGTGTCTCTACAACTATTCAAACCTCAAAACCTCAAATGGACCTATCCGTTGTTTTTTGAATTTGAAGAGATGTACATGAAAACATTCAAATGGTAAGGGATATTTCTGTAATTAGACAAAACTTCAAAGCGTGTAGGTATAGTTATCCCTTAAAAAAACATGACTGAAAAATTTACATAGGACAAGGGGGTAAAAGGGTTATGTTAGCAGCCAAAAAGAGGATTACCTTGTCAATTTTTAGTTTGTTAAAGACATCCTGAAGTACTTTGTAATTCTGGATCCTATCATACTCAGTTTTAGCATCAAAATTCACCTACAAGAAATGAATGTGTTAGTATTTGCCATAATAGAAGCCATTTTCTTAAAGAAGAAAAAAAGTATGAAATGAAACTTCACCTTGTGCATGGGAACAACTCCTGGATAGGTCATGTCCATCATCTGACACTGCACTGCCCCAGAGGCGGCCTACATAAACGATTTACAATTTCAATGTAATAGAATATCAACCATGCAGTAAAATTACAGCAGCAGAGACCTAATACATAATAAGAATTAAATCCAAACACTCCAAGTAGGGTGTAATTTGAAAAAGGAGCCACCAAGAAGAAACATAAGCAAGAATACCAAAACTACAATAATACACAAGCATATACTTGCAACTTCTCGTCGTTGAAATCATTGCCCATCAAACTAAGTAGTCTAGCCAAAACCAACACAGAAGCTCGAGCAACATGCCTCAGCATGGTTTACAAATAAGTTTATGAAATTACATACTTAGAGCTTGCAGAGATCTAGCTTTCTCTCTTTTCCCTTTTTATTTTTAATAATAAAAAGGAAAAACAACGTACAGATTATGCTGTCAACCTAATTCAATTTTCTGTGCAGCTTGAACAATATTAATGGAAAATCCCTCATTTCATTCCCCATTAATTCTCAGATTGCCATAAGAAAAAGTGGTCTCATAGAAACATCTTATCTAGACCAATTAAATAGAAGTCCTGAGACTTCTCAAGCAGAAGCTAGTGCCTAGCAAAGGCAGTTGAGCCACCCCAAAATAATATAAAGAGTAGATTCATGGACAATCAAATTAACAAGGCTCGAATGCCACAATGCTTATTAAGATGGACTCCAGCTTCGAATTCACATGCTACATTTGGAAGTCAGTATTTCAAAGCTATAAGAATCACTTAATCCTCGCAATCTGCTCTTTTACAGTTTATTTTCACCACATCAAATGCAACAGTCTTTCTCTATTCGCTTCATGGCGTAATTGCATTTCATCAATGAAGCTTTATCTTTACTACTTCCAGGGCTTCTACAGAACCACAGTGATGCCAGCACTCTATCACGAAAACTCAACCAAATCCTCTCAGCGACCCTCCTCTTAATACAACAAATTGAAACAGAACATTGTCGGCAATTAAGTCATCAGCTGATCTTCACCATGTAACAGTGATAGAAGGCAGAAGCAAAAAACTGCAAACTTGTATAAACTCATAGGTTATGGGCTAGGCCAAGGAAGTTGGCTTAACACATAACGGAAACTAATGCAGTTCAACAAATAGCCTATTCATTCTTCCATCTACTAGAATCAACAACAAACTGCACTAATTTTCCAAAACTCTTTTAACCTTTGCTTTGAACCCTGAAGATAATTCACATGATGCCAGATTATACATTTCCTATAGTACCCGACAAAACGCCAAATTCACCAAACAAAGACGTTACATCGTTCCAAGGCGTACATACAGAAACAGCTAGAAAACGCACTATCTTCCGCAAAAACACACTTCTAACATCACATTCTTTTTATCCCAATCCATACTTAAAATAAGCCTAAGAATCCAAAAATCACAAGCACAGAACAACACCCATAAATTCAAGTTAATTATCTTCGTAAAAGCACAAAAACTAAAAACCTAAATACACTCATCAAATTCACCAATAATCACACAAAAATTAGCACATTCAGTCAAATACATACATTAAAGAGCAAAAACATATCTAATAATCAAAACACCCAATTCTCCTGATATTATTTACAATTGCAATTGAATCGTTTTTTTTTGTTTTCATTTGATTAATGTATAAACAAAATCACAATGATTTTAATTATACCTCTTCAACACGAGAGAGATTGAGGTGAAGCCTGGCATTAACCCACGCAAGAATCTCATTTCGTCCCACAAAATACGCACTATCCATCATCCCTATATTTGTCGCCATTTTGTCAAAACTAAAACAACAAAATATAGAGAAAAATTAAAAATCAAAATTGATCCTCTACAATTATACAGCCTGCAGCTACTTCAATGATTCTACATCCAACATTTTCTGCTTACAGGTATATATATAATGAAGAGAGAGAGAAGAGAGAGAGAGAGCGAAAAGGTGGGATTTTTTGTAATTCAAAAATGTTTTAGGTTTTTGTTTTTTTTGTTACTATTTTGTTTTTCATTTTAAGTTACGGTGAAATAATGAATGAAATTTTTATTTTATTTTTTGATGAAAAATTAATGAATGAATTGAAGGGAGAGAGAGAGAATTGCTCAACTGGATATTATAATCTGTTATTCTTTTTTTTTTTTTTGTCTCTGAGTGCTACAATATTAATAGTAAACAAATGGAAGAATTAAGAATATAAAGATGCCAATTAATTTATAATTTGTTTGAATCCAAAACCACTATTTTTTTTAAAATTCGTTTAGTTACCAAGATATTTATCGATTAATAACAAAGCGTTGTGCATGATTTGCTTAGTGGTTAATGCTCATTACAATAAAATATCACCATTTAATTACATAAACAAGATATCAATTTCAAAAATAGATCATCATCACGAGTAAAATTAGGCAAGTAGAGTAGAGACACTACGGGGTTCAAACTTTTAAAAGTTTCGCCTCTCAGTTTTGTTACAACATGAGAATTTTTCGCAACTTTATCTTTGTAGAAAAAACAAAGTTTTGATAAATGCATTGTGTACATATTAAGTTACATTTTATAATAAACATAGATATTAAAATTAGGCAGAAACCACGAAAAGTAAACAAGAACCGAGAAAGCTGGCCTTGGCCAGCAATGTGTGGAAGCTTTTGTCAGTCGCATTCTGTGATTTGTTAATTAACAAATTCACATATGCAAAGGAAGCGTGTGGAACAACATGTTACTGTCATCTTATTCATTAGTTGGACCAAGGAAAAAACTTTTAAATTGTCGTTGGAATAAGTTTTAGAAAGGAGGCAAAATTTCCACTTTTTTGTTTAAAATTATACCAAGATATCTTTCTTATTTATCATAAGGTAGTGTTTTTGTTTACTATATTATATTGTACACATATAGTACATGATCTTTTTTGTTGTGAGCTTCAAACCATATGTGTGTGGCTCAAGAAAGGAATAGTTTTGTACTTTGGGCCATTGAAACTATAAACATTGTTACGTACATCGGTTATACGATGATGTGGTGAGCTAATTTGATTGTTGTGATGTAAATATATAATTGTGAATCTTGTGATAATATGATCGATTAATGTTAAGAACTTAATATCCCATTAAGTTAGAAAAAAAGGTTAGAAATTTCTGTCACATCAATCTTTAGTTGCATGAAGTTGTCATGACTCGTGACATAAATAATTTTTCCTCGAGACAAAGCCCACTATGCCAAAAGAAAAAAAGAAAGGGAGGATATAGAACGTCGTTGTCCGGTGTTTTGTACTTAGAAGTCTACAATCTGTTTTACAAGCCCGTTAGATTTCTATTTGGGCTTTGCACTATGGGCCTTCGTATTTGGGTCATTTTGAGCTATCATGAGTGACATTGTTTAGTGATATTATATTGTGGAGCGTATCAACAATTAAGCGATTTATTTTATTTTTTATTTTTGTTAAGAAATTAAGCGTACAGTGGTTTTTTTTTTTTTTTTTGGTCCAGCCCACCACATAGTCTTCTTATTTGTGTTATGAATAAAAAACGAAAAGCACAAAATATTTGGTATGAAGAGCCTGAGATACAAGAAGCTTGAGAATAAAATCTTGGAGTAAGTTATAAGTATGCAACCCTAAATGAAATTGTAGGAAACGCTAACCTTGTTTTCATCTTGAATAAATTCCAAAAAATGCTCTATAAAAAGACCTTGTTTTCATATTTGATCTTATGACCGTTTCTCACTTCTTCGTACTCCCTATTGATCCAACTACAATCACAAACGGAAAATAAATTATTGCCACAGCCAAGGACCAAGTTTGATGGTGATTTCTTCTAAAAAAAGGATAGGAACTTGACCCCTCAAATTTGAGCTAATGTACATGTACAAAATTGCATATTTTCTCTTCATAAATCACAATTGAGATTGGACAACTTTCACGTGAAATAACTAACTTACATTATGATAGAAGTCTACAAGTTTAACTGGAAATATCTTAAAAGATTCATTTGCGGACAAACAAAATTTAATTTAATCATTGTAGGTCATATTTAAGAGTTGACTTGACTTCAACGACCCACCAACTCTGACGACTTTTCCAATCTCTCTCTCACACATCATCAAAGCTTACAAAATGCAATACGAATTCTTATTCCATCACAACCAAAAAATCAAATTTACACAATGAACACTACTACTACTACTACAAGTACAACCACTACTAGTGATGAGAATTTCACTATCTCCAGCAAAGAAACACTTCTTCCACTCCACCAAACCTCACCAACAAAAAAGTACCGTAAACGCATCTTCATATCATTTCTAATTCTGCTCATCATCATCGCCTGTTCCATAGCCTTAGCCTCAATCTGCAAAAACAAAAAACACGACAAAAAAAAATCCTCCTCCTTCAAACGATCCAAAATTTACTACTGTAGCCTCACAAAATACCCTAATTTATGCTACGATTCGATGTCAAACTCGCTCATCGAATTCAACCCTAGCGTAGTCTTCTCCGATTCGATACAAATCGCCGTTAATCAGCTCAACAGTTCAACAGTTTCAATAGCCAAAGCTATAGCATCGACAACAGCGGTCTCGAAAAAACTGATCGAGTGCGAAAAATCGGTGAATCGATCGGTGAGTCAGCTCAACGAGTCGCTGAGTGCGATCGGCGTTGACTCGAGCGTCGCGGCGTTGACCGATTTGGAGATGGACGGAGTTAGGGCTCGAGGATTGGCGGCGATCGAGGGGGCGAATGAGTGTTTGTTGGCGTTGGAGGGGGAGATGGGGGCTGGAGTGGAGGAAGTGAAAGTTGGAGTGGAGATAGCAAGAAGGTTGGTGGTTAATAGTGTTTGGTTGATGAATAGAAGAGATTACATACTATTTGATTTTTACCATTCTAAACTTAAGAGTGATGATGATAGTTATTATCATATTGATAGTTATTATTATGATAATGATTATTATAGTTACGACTCTTTTGGTAGTATGTATTTGCCTTTGGTGTGTATGTATGCTGCCATGTATTTGTTCTTGGCTTTGCTCTACATTTTGTTTTTTAGGACCGATTGATTATATAATTTTTTATTTTGATGATTGAGTAATTATTTTTCATACTTTATGTTGGTGTGATAATTTTTATTTCACTTGTCATTTGCATGGATCAAAGTTTCGTGTCGAACGTATGTTTCGGTACTTTAAATATTAGAAACTTTTTGCCATGTTTCAAGATATATTCGATATGTTTAGAAGAATTCGTAAAAATTGTTATTTTATTAGACATAGGAAATATTGTATGTTTCTTTTACATAGAGTCAAAAATAGAAATGTGTCGGTACTTTTCGAGGAAAAAAAAAGAAGTTTTGATCCATGGTCATTTGTACGTAAGATCGATCGCTTCTATGTTAATATAACCATTCTGTGAAGAATTAGACATTTTATAAAACTCCTAGTCTCAAATGCCTCCTAAATCTCATATGTTTGTGAACTTGAGAGTTAAATGTGATATACAATTTTGAAGAATTCCAATTTGTGAAGAAATTTTCTTTAATAAATAGTCTGCACTCGGACCATTGACTGGTCATTTGGCAGATGAAGTCAAAATAAAGTTCATGCGACAGAAAGGAACCTTCATATACTTTTACTGAGAACTATTGAAGAAAAAAGCAGTCATACATAGCCTGAAACAAGAATCAGCAAAACTAGTGCAAAGTTTCTTAATTAAGATCACAGTGATTGACAGAACCATATCACTGCAACAGACACAACGATGATCCTCAACCTTATCATTGAAAGTGCGGAGAATGAGGAAATATAAAAAAGAAACAAGGGATATCGGGCATATAAGCACAACCTAGAAGAATATTTGAATACCTTTTTATATTGATATATCAGAAAATTGGGGTGAATTTCATCTATGCTAAATGAATGCCCTAGTATCAAAATTTAATCAAGAATGCTTCTCAATCAATAGATTTCCCACAAATAATGGGGAAAGGTCGCTATAACATTAGCGTTCCAATAATTTGGCAGTATTTACGAAGGTAGCGCTCTTATTGAAGTTCTCTTGCACAAGAATTCGAACCGCTTCCAAGCCATTTTGAAAGGTGAAATCCAACTGGGGAAACACAAAGATTGTCATAAATCAAACCCTACTTTCTTTGGGTAATAAATCAGTTTAACAAGTTATGCAAGCAAGTCGAGTACCTCTTCACGTTCTTCTCTGGTGAAAGGCCGAAGAACATAACTTGCAGGGTCCATTTTCCCTGGAGGCCTCCCAATGCCTGATAGAATTCAAATGATGATTCAAACAGTATATTGTATAATTTGGAAAAGACTATCAGCTTAGTATGTGCAAATACCTATTCGTAAACGAGGAAAATCTTTACTCCCTTTCAAGTGACTAATAATACTTCTCATCCTGCAAGAACAATAAAAAAGCAAAGAATTACTCAAATTATATAAATGGTAATATTATTAGCATATGCCTCCATCCATCACTATTTTTCTTCTTTCAACAATTCTATATATCAAGAGGTCTAACTTCAGAAGGACACTTAAGCCAATTTTATACAATTTTAGCCCTTCAAAATCAATAAAAATTTATTTTAGTGACTTCAAAAAATGTCAAGAAATCTAACTTGCTTTTCACTCTTTAAACCGCCTCAATGTCCAAATCATAATCAACAAACATGATTCCTGTCCTCTAGATTTGTCTCTCCATCTACAACGTGAATAGAAAATCAAGTCTGATGCACATGTGTGAATCATATGGATGTGTGCAAAGATGCTACTGAGTTGAGGGATATAGTAAATACCCATTATGCCCTCCATGTCCTCCTTTAGGTAACATTCTCAACTTTGCAAAAGGCAGATCCATGTCGTCAAACATCTGACAACGAGGAAATATTTAACTTATACAGTTGTAGTGTGAAAAAGAAATCATGTATGGTTTGAAATATTTACCACTAATACTTGCTTCAGGGGGATCTTATAATATGAAACGAGGGCTCCAACCTGTGAATAAGAGTATAACAAGAATTCATCTCGTGATACAAGAGGATTTACGGAAAAAAAAAATTAATTTTGAGTGAAGTGAACTTACAGACTCACCGCTGGCATTCATGAAAGTTTGTGGTTTAGCAAGCATAACAGGAACATCTCCAATGTAACCTAATTACACAAAAGAGAAGAACCAGAAAGATCAGGCGTCGCAACAAGGACTAAATTTACCATTATTTTCTACCATCCATTACATCAAAAGACTGTCAGCGTCAGGTCATCACTACCACAATATGCATCGTCATCACAACTATCTCCACATTGACCTAAAGCTATATGACACCATCACAAGATACTAATCCAGTATCTAGAGGAGGAAATTGAGAATATTTGACGTGCTCCCACAAAATCCTTGTCTATCACCTCAGTTTAATGTGTTGTCACTCAGTTCATTAGTGATATCTTAAACTATTTTTTTACTTTATAAAGAAAATACAGCAGCATAATATGGACGAAAAAGAAATAACATATTGCCACCAAAATAAGCATGAATCAGCTAGCATGAACAAACTGCACAAACATACAAAAGTAATCTTTACGGGAATCACCTACAAATGTACATAATAAGACAACAGACAAACCTTGCAAAAAATTGAAAATTCATTACAAAAAGCAGAAACTGTGCAAAGAAACAAAAAAAAGGGCTACCACGGTGGAATGCCTTACTTCCCGACATAAGGTCAAGAAACCTCAAACATGGCGCCACCCAACTAAATTTTGCTGTAAACTTCAGATAATTACAATACCCTATATACTAAGAAGATGATTAATGGTAGATTCATAAATTAACCATATGCAGCAAAAAAGGAAGAAAAAAAAAACCTCATTAACGGCCAGTCTTAGTAAACATACGAGCCAAGCAAACATACGTATATGCAACAATTAATACGCACGAGAGTAAACCTTGTACATTATTAGCATTTAGCGGCAAGCATAAGTTCAGAACCACCTACAAAACCATTGCTGCATCACAATAAAAATACTTCATCACTAGCACGGAATCCTTTACTCCTAAATTTCCAGAACAAAATACGAAAGCAGACATAACGTAGATTTCTTCACAAGTCAGCACACAAACATAACCAGAACAATAAACGCAAACGAGCCTCACATCCGAACTTCACCAATAATCCAACACAGATTGGTTCAAAACACGCAATCCTTCGACATACTACAAACTTCCCAAAGAATAATTTCGACACAAAAAAAAAAGACGCAAACCATCAGTTTTAAGCTCTCAAAAAGAATAAGAAACAAGCTCGAACCTTTTCCGAATGCCGATTTGAAGGAGACGCTATTCATACCAATCCCCTCAGCTTCCGCTATATAATCAAGCAACTCAAACCCCACCTGATCATATTAACAACAAAACAACAACAAATTTTTACAAAAAAAAAAAAAAAAAAACGAAAAATTAACAAAATTCAGATACTACAAATACACAACAAACTGTACTCACATTGTGTCGCGTGGCGTTATAACGTTTCCCAGGGTTCCCTAACCCGACAAGGAGCCAAGGTTTGGGATTTTCCACGTCAGCATCGGATTGTGTCGAAATTGAAGCCATTGAATTACGCCTAATTGGGCGAATTGATGAGGGGACTGAAATTAGGGTTTGTGTCGAGCGGCGGAGATGCCGAATCGCCGCCGCGCCCGCCGCCGACGTGGACCGCGGCAACAACGCGCCGGCTGAATTGAACATTGTTATCACATTTAGTTTGAATGAGATATGAATTTTGTGCAAAATAAGTAGGTGAAAAAGATTGAGATTAGGGGAAAAAATTAAAAATATCACGATGGTAAAACAGTAATAATTAAATAGTAAAAATTAAAAAAGAGTAGAGTTAGTGTTGCTGCGACCTTTAATTTTTGGTCTGAGGTTATGGAGAAACTGTTTTGACATTATTCTTTTTTTCTTTTTTTGGGCAGACAGAAACTTTTACCGCGAGAGTATTTGGAATTTCTTTTATTTAATTACAAACCACTTGAAATAATTACAAGTATTTATAAGTTAATATGAAGATTTTCGATAGACCTAGTCTAATAAGGAATACTTGAATTACATAAGAACAATGAGCTAAACTATGTGATTATATCGTGAAGTACCTATTTTTTCACTATGCAACAAAAAATTACAAGTTTTATGGAATGAATAACTGCTCGAAAACCCAAAGGTGAATTGTTTGAACTAGTTTAGAAGTGTTTTTCAATGGTAATTTCTCAAGTAAGGAAATTATTGCTCAAGAAAGGTGAATTAGGACTTGATTTTGAACCAAGTTGGACTGGACTTGGGTCTTCCACTTTAAGACCTCTAAATCAAAGATATAATGGGCTTATAGACCTAATAAGGGTGTAGTTGCTGGGTGTGGGCAGTGGTGACTTGGTTCTATCATATTGGATATCAATTTGAGCCCCAACGCCCCAACGTAATGGGCTTTGAATTCGGCATTAGAATATATGTTGTAATTTGGATCTTAATTTTATATTTTCCTTTAGTTGGTAGGGGAAATAAGACCCAAAATGTTTTGGATGTGGAGTATAACTTTTGGATTTGAATATGGATTTTGTTCTTATATTTTTTATGGTTTCGTATGAAAGTCTGTGACTTAATGAAGATGATATGGGGGTGGGGGTGTATAGAGGCAATTTCGGTCCCAAACCTAGAACTGCCCTTTCGGGTCTAGACTTGCACCTGGGCTTTGGTATACGGGTCAGTTGCATACCAACACAGTTGCACAATCGTTTGGTAGCACGATTTCTTACCACATAGTAGCACGATAGCTTATTAGCACAATAGTAGCACGATAGTATGATCACTTACTAGTACTTGCTACGGATCACGTATAACGGACTTAGCTACTGGTCCATCAAACTCCATTAAATACTCTTAAGAATACTAAAAAAAAAAAGTACCTTATTCTAACTTTATACTTTTTCTCTTTAAATCGAATCTTCTCTCTAATCATAAGAAGGTCTTATAGTCGGAGACAGTTGACAAACTTAATGTATCTTACAAACTTAATGTATCTTACAAACTTATGTTTGTTGTTGGAGTGTAGAAGTTTGGAACTAAGCTTATAAATCATTTCTAAATAGTAATAGGACGGTTCTCAATCTAACACATAGTTTTTACGCACACAAAAAATGAGGCCACATCAATAATAAATTTGTTGTGATTTAAAAATTTCTCATACTTATATTTTTCTATTGTAACGATGAAAAACTATATACAAACTACACCAATTAAGGAGAACAAGTGTAAGTTACCCACACAAATGGTTCGAATAGAATTCAAATAAAAGTACAACTGAGTGATTTTCTTATTTCAAAAAACTAAATAAATCGATAATATGAACTACTTGACACAACTAATTGAAGAGATTTGGAATATGTCAACACAAAGAGCACATGTTGTTTGTACTCTCTAATCCACATCCAGGTCATTTCATGATAAAGCACAAAGACTTTTTCAGCAATCAAGTCTTCGCATGCATGCATCATCTTGCAAACTGTAATCCATATATTATTGTGTTCAGGCTATCATAAGCCCAAGTCAACAAGACCTACACTAATTAAGGAATCCTTTTTGCTTAGTTTATGACTTTTTTTCTTTTTCTTATACCGATAAAAATATTAATCCATCTATTTTCTTGAAAAAAATTCTGCTATATTGCCAACTTGTACATATTTTTGGCAATAACAAATGCATAGTCAACTTTCCTTATTGTCGACCGTTTCTCCAACCAGCTACGCATTTCAAGTGGCAGTTTTTTTTTTCTTTTTTTTTGATAATTAAGTTGCAACTTCTTAATTTCTTTTGATTCAGTAATATTCTGAAGTCATCTCCACGACGACATGGTGAAATCATCGTGCTTTCGTTTCGCATATTTGGTACAGAGATTGAGAGATTGGTATCATTGGGTACGGATCGGTACCTCCCCTAAGTTAAATTGGGGAAGACAAACAAAATTATAAATTTATCTGTATTTTGCGTACTCAAATTATGATCATAACCATAATATTATTATCTACTTTATATTTTCCTTTTTACCAAAAAATATCTACTTTATTTTTCAAGTTACTAATCCTGATCGTGTTATTTTGGAAATTAGCCTTGCAAGACCTAACTTAAAAATACCATCGAACTAGAAGCATGTTTACTACAACTTTTTTCTCTTCTACTTTTAATATATATTTGAGTTCGAAGATCGCGTAGTGGTGGTGACAACCTAGTCAGGATTACTAACCGTTTCATCCTCAGTCTCCTTTTCATGCCAAAAAAAAAATATACTACCGCTGGAACACAAAAAAAAAAAAAAAAAAAAAAGTGAGGTTAGCTCACCCTTATGGGACGGAAGACTAATTAATTCTAGTCCATTTTACCATGTAGTCATGAGACTCATGACATGAAAAGTATTTTCCTTGAGACATAATTAGGACATAAATTACAATGATTTTATTCAAGACTATCTTTCTTCTTTATGTTTAGCAATAAGAGGGATCCATCCGAAATTACATTTCGTAGCATTCGAATATCAAAAGTCTTTGTATATTTTAACACATCAAAATTCAGTTTCTACGTTTTACTTATTCCATACACACCTAGCATATTATCAATCCACTCTTACGACTCTTTACTAAAATCAGATCACTTTCGTTTAAATTCAAAAATTTACATGCATTACGATCAACAGACCCACAAATATAGTAGAATGCAACTATAATTACAATTCGTTGCCTGCATATGAATAACCCGGTCCTTAATATTATTGAATACCTAAAGTTGAAGCTCACGGATAAGTATAACACTCATTAGTTGTTTTTATGTATATTCTCCAAAAAAAACTTGGCATACGAACACTGTAATTTTTATGACTAAGTTTAACCCGTCATAATTTTTAATAAATCGATAAGAGTGATATTCGAACCACCACCTCTTTTCGACCGGTATTAAATTGGCGTCTCACTTAAAAAACTCGAACTAATAGAGCCACAAAACGTTTATTATTTTTATGTATATTCCAACAAACATGTGTATATATACATCACATGTACACTCCTTCGTTCCCTTGCTCATACATAAAAAACACAACCCACAAGCTCATCAACGAGACGAGCGAAACACCAAAAAATGGGACGCCACGGCTCCAACGGAACGCCAAACCACCAGGCCCCGGAAACCATTGACGACTCGCTTCCCCCATACGACGAAAAGCGTGACCTCTATGAACCACCTAGTAATTACCAAAAGTCTCCTCCACCTCCTCCTCCTCAACAATATCACAATCAGGTCCCTCAGGCGTTCCCTCCTCCTCATCCTCAGTACGAAACAGCGCAACCCTTTCCTCCGGTTCAAAACCCTGCCCATAATCAACAATACTATCAACCAAATGTGCAGTTTCAACAACAGCCAGTTTATTCCCAACCCATTAATGGAGGGGTGCAAATGGGACAATATCCCCAGCAAACGAGGTCGCCTTCGCCGTTCAACAACATTAATCCTGCTGCTCAAGTACAAAATCAGCTCCCTATTCAGCCCTGGAGCAGTGGTCTTTTTGATTGCATGAACGATCCTGAAAATGGTAATGAAATTGTTGTAAACAATATGATTGACTTTTAGACCTTCTCTTTATTAGTTTATAAGTAATATCCTTTGAGAATCTTAGCAAATCTCTCGTTCTTGACTTTTATAAATTTAAGTTAACTTGGTAACTTACAACTAGATAAGGAAATTTTGATGGATAATGCATGTGATGTTAAGCTATTATAAAACCCGTTATGTTTTCAAAAACTGCACAAAATCCTATTGAAAATCCTATTGTGTTATGTTTTTGTCTTTTTTTTTTTACATGGGGAGACTTGCTCATGTTTACCCTGATGGGTGTGTATCACTGTCTATAGAATCTCTTGTGCTGTTTAACAATAAAAATTGCCTTATCTAAAAGTAAAAGTTTCCTTGTATTTTCAAAAATTCTACATTAAAACCCCGTGTATTCTAAAACTTGCGTCAAATCCCTTTTGTTATAAGAAACCGAAAAACTATGCACCAAATCCCCTCGTGGTACTAAAAATCCATCAAAATTCATCTTATTAAAAATGGTAAAATTGACAATTCATATTTAATTAACATATATCTGACAAGTGATATGTGCTTTTGTTAAAATGGGAGTTTGGTGCAGGAGTTTTTGAAAAGATGAGAATATTCCGTGCAAAAAAAATAAAAAATAACATGAGGAAGTTTGGTGCAAATTTTCTAAAAAATGGAGTTTAATACATCTTCCCATATATGTATATATATGCTGCAAACTTAGTAGTACAGTACTATGCTGGATGTTATTAGATTGCTGTTCAACTATGTATTAATCAGTTACCTTTACCAATCAAATCCAGCGATCATCACTGCATGCGTTCCGTGTGTGACATTCGGTCAGATTGCTGAGATAGTGGACTCCGGTGGTACATGTAAGTCGGAACTATATTTTTTGGTTTTCAAACTATATTGTAAACATTTTATTTTTATTTGATTTGATCGTAGCTAACAAATTTCAAAATAAATTTCTTATAGCTTGTGGTACGAGCGGAATGCTATACAGTTTGATCGCTTTCTGCATCGCGGTACCTTGCATAATGTCTTGCACGTATCGCACAAAGATGAGGAGTCGATTTGGGCTCCAGGAATCCCCTGCACCAGACTGGATTGTTCATTGTTTTTGTGAATGGTGTGCTTTGTGTCAAGAGTACAGAGAGCTTAAGGCGAGGGATCTTGATCCTTCTATTGGTAAGTGTTTTTCCTTAGAGCTAGCTAAATGCAAAGAGCGAATGTTAAGATATATATCATTCTGAAAAAGTAGCCAGATCATGCCCATTTTGTATATTTTTGTATGTATGACTAAGATATCTTTATAAGAATACTAGAAATAGGGGTAAGCGGAGTCCCGCACATTAAGTATTATATGTTTTTATTCAAGAGTGAAGAAAAAATAAAATCTGGAAGACAAAAAAGCAAAAAAAAAAAAAGATTTGCTAGATGGAAATAGTTTAAATTAGTGAGAGAGTGAATCATTATAATAAGAGTAAAATAGAAAGAAAAGTAATTTCTACTGAAAGAATATAAATTATAGGGAAATAAGTCATCCTTCTTAGTAAATTAATGGTATAGTTAATTTCACTTAACTTAAATGTAGGGAGAAGTTGGGAAATTAATAATAAGATGGCATAGTGAAATATAAATTTATAAGGTTAAACATGTAAATCAAAAGTTTAGTGTCACAAATACCTCTTTTTTTATATATTAGTATAGATAAGAATCATTCGTTGAGTTTGAAATGATTATTTACTATTCTTTTTTATTATCATTTTACAAGAGAATAATGTGGTTATTGCGGTTTTGCAGGATGGAGTGGAAATGTAGCCAAGCAGCAGCAGAAGCAGCAGTTTAATATGGCAGCTCCAGGGCAGCAAAGGATGATGTGATTGGCTAGCAAGAATATAATTATTAAATGTCATATTTCGATTCCTACTTTCTGTTCTTCCAGTAATATTATTATATGGGTTTTCCTGAATACTTCCGAACTACTATGTTTCAGTTGTGTTACTTAAACGTGTCTTGATGGTTTGTAATGATCTTGTTGATGGATTGTATATGTGATTGATTTTAGTGATGGATTGTAACTGTAAATACAAATTTTTTTTTTCCTTTTAAGTATCTTGATAGGATTCTCGTTAGGCTTTACAAATTAATACTTTAATTGCAAGAATATTTCAAAATAGTAACTAAATAGCAGTAAAAGTAAGGAGATCGCATAAATCATAAAGCGATCCGAGGTCCTTTAGAATAGTAGTCAAATATTTCCAGGTTACTAGCTTCTGGCACTTGAATAACACGGGTCTCGCACTCACTGCTAGAATCACATCAAACGCCGCCACCACCACCCACTCTCCATCCACTTCACCACCGTCCAGAGCCATTCAGGTTCATGAGATAGATATATGTCGGAACAAACAACGGTGACATGTATCGATCATTGCAGAGAAATATCGGCATCATCAATGAGTTTGTGCTCCGTTAGTCCCCAAAAGGAGCCCTTTGTGCCATCCACTATCACGGCCTAAAGATTTTGCTATTAAGAGATAACATAGCTTATGAATTTTTTATTTTAATTTTACTCTTCATGTTGATGAAAGCATAATATTTCATCTATTTGAAAAATCAGTAACTTACTTAATTTCTTCATATATTGTTTAGATTAAATAGAACATGAAAATCCTGATTTCCTTTCTTTTCTCTCATTTTCGTTCACCTGGGCTTCAAGATATAGCAAGTAACCCTCTGAATTATAGGGATTTTGCTACATAAAATAGATTGTTTGGACATTTCGTTGGTGTATTGTCACTAAATATTTTTTTGGTTATTTTTCTGTTTGTGCTTGTAACTCAGTTACTAATGGTGAAAAATTTAATTTTGTCGAAATTATATTATCGTTGTTGACATGCTTCGAATTTCTCTAATATATAGAATAACAATATAATTGCAATATAAAATTATTGGCTGGACATTTCGTTTGTATCATGTCACTAAATATTTTGAAGTTAGTTTTTGATGATTTTCTGTTGTATCCCTTGCTAATAACTATATATGTTGCCTAATTGTTTTATAGTGAAAATACTGAAGGATGCTGGGAGCAACGATCAGCGCACATCCATATCATTTGGTTATGAAGTCCGTATAACCAGAAAAGAAAGAGACCTTAAAACTTCGACAGTGGACTCAATTTATTGACTTATTTAAACACCAAACATGTCATAGTCTTTAGTCCAGACTATAGAAACTTGAAAGTAACTGCAACATCACACAACACAAGATTAAGCCGAAGAACAAGCAGAAGGAAAAAACATCACGCCAACACAAATACTAAGCTGAACACAATACTAAGCTGAATTATTGAACTTCACCCCGAAATGGATCATGCGATGGACCTGTTTTGTCGTTTTGCCCGATTCCCCGAGTCAGATTCTTCATTTGCTTCACGTGCTTGTCTTTTTGTTTCAGAAATTTTATTTTCTTCAACCTGTTTGGTAGAGTCAGATTGCTTAATTCCTTCGGCTGGTTTGGTAGAGTCGGAATCGTTGTTTCTTTCAAGTAGGGATGCAATGTCTTTATCTAGGAAGTTCATCCACCATATAGCTGATTTCTTTGGGTATCTTGCCAAATGGTTCACAAAGTCGACATAAAATATACCGAATCGCACCGAGTAACCTTCAGCCCACTCGTAGTTGTCTAACATTGACCACAAAAAGTAGGCTTTAACATTGACGCCATCCCTGTAGTGAAATAAGAAAGAAAAAAACTCAATTGAAGTTTATTTTAGATGATGGCATTTCATTTCATATATATGTTATGTGTGAAGTATGCACATTACCTTATGTGAAAAATACATAGGCAAATGATCTCAATTTTGTATTTAATAAGACACATTATTCTACGTGGTAAAAAAAATAAGCAAACTATCCTCTAGTAATTTTAAAAGTTGCGCGCAATCCCCTTAGCAATTAGCAAACTATCCTCCAGTAATTTTAAAAAGTTGCACACAATCTCCCCATCGATTGCGTAAAAGAAGGGTTATTGTTTAATTATACTGACATTTTGTAATTTTCCATTTTTACTAAGTCTTATGTTCATTTATGTTAATACTGTTCACAAACCTTTCAAAAATAAGGAAAATTCTGTTAGTTCAGGTTTGGTATAAATAGAACCCAGGTCCCCTGTTTTATATTCATTCAATAATTCTGCAACATTAACGTACTCCTACGATTAAGATTTAAGAGAGTAATCTTCCCTCCATAATTCATTCATCACAATATTTCAATTCATTTCAATTTCAGTTGCAGGATGCAAGTTTTCAGTTATTTTACAACGTATAAAAAAAGTAATTTGTCTATCTATTTGTCGTAGTAGGGGTAATATATCAATTTCAACATAACACAGTGAGGTAAATTGTCTATTTTTTTTTTCAGGGGTCATGTGCCTATTTTAGACAGAGGGTGTTGGGCTAAAAACCTTTTATTTTAGTGTTACAATTTTTGTTTATTTATTTGTTTATTAATGTATGTTGAGAAATACAAATATTGTGGTCAAATAACTCAAAAAGGTCTGAAAAATCTTAAACTTTGGGAGTTTGAGTTTAATAGCTGATGAATAATTTAATTAAATCGCAACACTTACTCATCAATGGCTTTCTTAGTGAAGGTCAGATGATCTCGATAACATTTAACCCTTTTGTCATCTTTAAGAGCTTCGGTAACTGTTAAGCTTGGATTGTTGACTTCACTCATCCCTGCAATATTGGAGAAAATAATTGTTATACATTTTCCATCAAAATTAGTACTTAAGATTGAATTTATATTACCGTTCTCCGTAATGTAAATGAGAGGATTTTTATAACACTCCTTCGTGTGCACTAGAAGGCTGTGTATTCCCTTCGGAACAATGTATAACCATGGAGAACCAGGCTGACATGAAAAACGTGACATATTACCAATGTTTATCTTAATAGTTTATTAATACTGATAAATATTTGAGAACTCGTTAAAGAACACTTACACATTCACCAATTGGGTTCCCATCTTTTGCAGCTAATAAATCAAAAAACAATGACAAATATTTTAGTTTAGATCTGTTATGTTATAGTTCATCTGAAGCTAACAAACTACATGGTACTTACTGAGGAGTGCAACCTCTCTATCTGTGTAGTAATTCGGATTTGCAACGGCCAATTGAGGCGCATTAACCACATAACAGGTGGTGTAATAATTCAGTCCAATAAAATCATAGGATCCCTTAATCAATTTTTTCTCTTCATCTGAAAATCCGGGAAGTCTTGTTCCCACTTTTTCTTTCATAACATCCGGATAATCGCCATGCACTATGGGTTTCATAAACCTGAAAAAGAAATAAATACAGAACAAATATATTACAGGATACAGGACACTGAACACTAAATGTACCAAAAACCAAAATATGAATGGTAAATATTTCTCTTATGAACAATAAGAATTTAATGATCACTATATACCATCCCCACATAAAGTCCAAAGCTCTTGAAGCAGCGGCCTTATCTTCTTCGGTGTCGTTAAGAGGCTCAAACCATGTAGTCATATTGGTAATCCCTATCTTACCCTTTTGAACCCCCTAAAAAAAAATTGAATTTTCGTTATGTATGTAACAAATTAAGAATTAACCTATACTCTTAAATTACCTGATACCACTTTTTATATATATCAACAGCTGTTGCATGAGCAAGAATCAAATGGTATCCCGCGGTATATGGTTCGGTTCCAGCATTTCCCGGAGGAGCAATTTGCAACTCCTTAGTAACATCGTGAACAAGACCATCTAGTGCACTATTAGCGATGAACAAATTGGGTGCCATGTTAAATGATCGGGCCGCAATATTTTCAGAAATAATTTCCGTGTGGCGAGATGCATTTCGCCATATTTTAGTAGGGCATCTATGTGGTGTAGATATAGGCATGGCGAGACGCGGTGTGGTAGAAGTGAAATAGCCGATATTGTCCATGCCAGAAATTAGGAAATTAGCATTTGATTTAGTTAATGCAACTGGTCTAATTGGCTCGACGGGTGTGAGTGGTTTGGCATCACCATGGCCAGGTGGATAAGCGCCGACGACATATGCATTGTGAGCGAATGTCCACGGCTCATTCAAAGTTATCCAATTTTTCACCCGATCACCGAATTCCCAGAAGCACAATTCTGCAAACTCCGCAAAATCTTGCCTGAAAATTAAATATATAAAGATGTCTTGGTGTTAAGTTAGTATTAGAGAATATATATATATATATATATATATATATATATATATATATATAAGTATATAAATTAATAAATATTTATGCTTGAGCTTTTAGAAAGACGACCAATCTATATGGTATCAGAGCTTAGTTCGAAGAAGAGTCTCAAATTCTCCTGCCACTTACTTATTAAAAATTGTCACGTGTCAGGCGTTACAAAAAGATTTACATCTAACACGTAAGCTGACTGAAAACATATATAAATTAATCAATGTCAATCTTTTCTATAAGCCGGCTTTTAGAGAATATAAATCAATACCATCAATAAAAATGGCCCTGTAGGAACTAGGATTCAGCCAGTAAGCAAAAAGGATATACATCACATACATCTATAGATATAAGAGTCGAGAAACATTTACTAAAATATATATTAGAGGAAGAACTTACACAATTTTACGGTTTAGAAAACCACCATACTCATCTTCCAAACATTGAGGTAGATCAAAATGGAAAATGGTTACGTAGGGCTCGATTTCTGTGTCATAAGGATCAATAACTAAGAATATAGATAATGGTAAATGATGTTAAATCAAAATCAGAGTCCTCACTTTGCGAGATGCAAAAGTTTATGAGATCGTTGTAGTACTGAACACCTTCTTTGTTCACGCCACAACTTAACCTTCCACCTTATATAAATGCAGATATTGTTAATACACAGAAGTCAAAAGGTTTCTCAACTTGTAATATGCATACAAATATGCATCAAGTTTCATCTTGTTTATCACTTTTATAGAACTAAAATACCATACCAGGCAAAACCCTAGACCATGAAATGGAAAATCTGTAAGCTTGCAGTCCAAGCTTTTTCATCATCATCACATCTTCCTGTACGTAACAGTTGAAAATATAAGCGTACTTTAGCCTAGGAAAAATATACTTTAGCATAAGTCCGTTAACTTCGTCTCAACTAGTTGTCCAAATGATATTTCATTTAATCCGAATAAAGCATGTTTGTGCCCTTGCAAAACAATGGCCTAATAAGTTTTGAACATTTCATTCACTTATTTATTTTTTTTTTTTTTAAAGTACTGGAACTTCTACTTAAGCGGTTGCCGGGATTACCTTGTACTTGTGGTATTGATCAGTAGCCACGCATCCATTGGTACCATCCTGAATTCTCTCTGTCAATACAAAAAATAAAAATCATATTTAACAGAGTGCTTCCAACTAAAGATGTGCAATGTGTCAAGCCGGGATGGCTCAAAACTTATTCGGCAAGGTACGCCTGATAGGCGCCCGGTGCAGTGTACTTTTCTTTTTTTACCAGAGAGAGATAAAGCTAACGTAACACAAACACCCTTGAGGTATAAAGTTCAAGGTTACCCTCAGGTTTTAAAAAATAGAGACACCCTCCAACGTACGTATCTCATACAGAAAACACTCATGTAGTTTATATCTTATTAAAAAAATTCTAATGTAGTTTTTGATTGACCTCTAAAGATCCAAGTGGTACAATTGGAGAATGGCGTGGTGGGTCGTGACAAAGGTGCGGTGGTGGATAAAGGTTGAAGACAAATTTTTATTTTTTATTTTTTCTCTTAAATAAATCAATATTTTGGGAAAACAAATTATTTAAGAACATACTAATAAAATCTTAAACTAAAATAAGAACATTTATGCTTTTGATACATATTTCTGGGAAGCAATCAATTTTACAAGTTTTGTAAATATTATGAGTTAACTTCATGGGTGTAAGTGTAATTATTGGAAGTACTAGAGGAAGAACCAAAATTTATCACATTTTACAGGAAGATGACCTTACCTTAGTTGGATCTCGTTGGTGTCAACAATTTCTTGTGGCGAACTAATATTCAACTATTTACACAATAGATGACTAAAACTTGACTATTTACACAATAGAGCACTGAAATCAATACCCTTGGCACTATAGAAGACTAAAAATTGGACATGTGGCAAATTAGAAGACTAGTTTGATAAGAAAAAATATATATCTAATAGTAGCATATTTGTATGAGAAAATCAACCTCAAACCTCCTTCTATTTTGAAAACTTGTACGAAACCCTCTTGCGTATTGCTAATTGTCTAAAAGCCCTTGTGGTTTCATAAACTTTGCTCAAGTTCTCATTTTCATGAAACCACAATGGAGTTTAGTGCAAGTTAGAAATTTTATGCAGTGTTTCATGAAAATTTTAGACAATTATCAAACCATAAAGAAGTGGCGCATATGTTTGTTTTAGGCATTTTCCCCTATATATGTGCTTATAACAACTGGTTTATGAGGTTGGTTATATATATATTTAAATATTATAATGATGGATGATGGAAAGAGAAAGAGATATACCTGGTCTCCTTAGAGTGTATGCGTCCCAATTGCTCAGGCTTTTTCCGTCGGCATCATAACCCCCTTCAACCTAAATAAATACGCCGAGGGCGAATAGTGATAATTAATCGAAACCAACCAAAAGAGAGAACATCATGAGTAGATAGTAATTGCTGCACTTATGTAACTTTCAAGCAGTATTGTTGATGTCCTACTGTTTGTGTCCATAAAGTGGGACGGATTAGAGCACCATGGAGTTTTTGATGAATTTTAGAATTTGTAATAACTGTGTATAAAATATTAAAAGATTGAGATATATATTTAGTATTTATACATCATGAGGGGGGGTACAATGTTGTAATATTTTGCACGGGGCGTGTACAATATTTTTCCTTATATATTACACTGATCTTACTTTTGTTTGTTTCGCGTCGTTAATATTTGAAATATCTTTGTGAAATTACAAAGTGAATAATTTTCTAAAATGTAAGGATTAACGGAGCTAGGTAGATTATTTTTGTTATTTCCTTCTTTTTATTTTTTATGAAAGGTCAGTACGGTCGTTTTAGTGCTCTATCGAACTTCACTAATTAATGACGTGCGCCAAAACTGAAAATCTCTATGGCTTAATCAAGAGGTTGCATTAACACAAATTAATTTGAGGGTCCAATAGCCAAACTGGATCTAGTAAACTCTATTGCTGCAGTAGTTATACTTTTTAATTTGGTATCATAATTTCCAAACAATTGTATTAAAATTGTTACCATGAGTTCTAAAGTACTGAATTAAGGTGGTGTTTGTAAATGTTTATAAAAGGAGTTTGTTCAATATTTTTGCTTAAAGCCACTTTAAGTGACTTTTAATAAAAAGTGGGGAGTGTTTGCAAATCTTTTTAAAAAGCTACTTAAATTATTAATTAGGTGTTTGCAAAAATTAAGGAGAAGAAACTTTTCTGTTTGAAGACCTTTCAAAAATAACGTAATTCCAAAAGCAGTTGGGGAAGCACCCTTGGACATGCTTTTGCGACTTCTGCTTTTTCTGACTTTTTTTAAGACAAGCAAAAGCAAAAGTCAGCATTCCAAACACTAAAAATGTGCTTTTGCAGCTGCAAAAGCCAACAAACTACTTTTATAAGCATTTGCAAACACCACCTAATATCCCCACCTAAAACTTAGCTCGAGCACTACACTAATTTATTAGAAGTATAGTGTACCGGATAATTATCTAATTAATCGAAACAAATACCTGATAAGCGGATGTAGCCGCACCAAATACAAAATCGCTGGGGAAGTCGCGGCGGCTCATATTTTTATTTGCCATTTGATAATTAAGTGTAAAGAACTCTAGAAAAGCGCACTTATATTTGCCTTTAGAAGCTATTTGGATTAACTGCTAGTTTGCTATATGTGGAAAGGCATGACGGGTTTAATCCCTATTTATAGGAGAGAGCTCTCTGCATGTACACTTATTAATTTACAAGATTACACACACAAAATATGTAAAGGACAATGACAGGGTCTAGATTCAACACACAGAAATTTAGAATTAACAAAACAGGATACAAATTTATGAGTGTTTTCTTTTTTAACGAAAAACAATTTACATTAATCAGCTAACAGTCATATTGTTGTCAATTTAAGACCGAAGAGTGAAAAATCCTCATGTTTTGTGCCTCTTACACGAATATCCTTCCTTATAAACATCTTTTGATACTAAATCGGTAGCAAATTGCCCTTCTCCTTATTTTTAATTTTTTATGTTTAAAATTGAAAGGCTAAAATATGCCTACTTATAAATTAGTAAGTGCATATATTCCTGATTTTGGCTGCTTTTCTGTTTCCACTTTTTAAATATTTATAGGCATATATAGTCTCTGTCGAACAGAAATGAAATTTGGTCACAAAGAAACCATATCGGCCGATCGATGCACTAACTAATATAATTTTTTAAAACTTTAGAGTCTATACTTAACTCAAATGTGTTAAGAAGTCTGGATGCAAATAATATATATTTGTTGAATCGTGAAATGAATAGTGGGAAATCCGCAAATGGTACTTTTTGAAAGAATGTTATAATTAAAATCATGTGATAACAACAACAACAACAACAACAACAACAACAACAACAACAACAACAATAATAATAATAATAATAATAATAATAATAATAATAAAACTGAAAATTCAATACCCTGTTACACGGACCGAAGTGTGAACATAGTGCTTCCCAACAAATTGTCTTTTGTCCGTTTCTTTATATTGGTGCTGTGGATTCCAGCCACCTGTCATTAATTTTCTTTTTAATAGTTCGAATTAATTATGCACCATTACACAATACACGCGTACCTTGCAGCGACAGTAAAACAGTTAGACTTTTTTTTAACATAATTTAGGAGTAGATTAGTGTCGAAAGTCCTTTTGAGGGACCTGTATCTTACTAAAAGTGGATTCGATGAGACTATGAGTGCAGCTGTCTTTTCATAGTTGAACTTGATTTCTTCTTCGTAATTTATTGATTAGCTTTTGATAATAATGCAGAAGGCACTCTATTACCGTGGGAACAGTGTTTAGGCCTTGACTTGAGAGATGCTTAATTAATAAAATCGTCTTTAATTTAGTGGATTCAAAAGTGCCTAATGGCAATTTTGGCAACGATCATATTCTTGGTTTTCGATCTCTTTGAATTTATTGTCAAATGCAGATGAAGAGGCAATCTAGAACATGCTGTTATATGTTCTCGTGCCCGTTAATTTATAATATTTTGAAAGTTACTTACTATTTAATTATAAGAGAACAACGACACCTTTAACAAGTCGTTCTGTAACAAACTGCATCGGTGTTCCACGTATTGTAATGTGATTGAGCGCATTCAGGTTCATGAATCATGTACAATTTCCAGCAATCTAGCTCATCCGCTTCCTAACAACCATCTATTTGTATATATTAGATATATATATTCTTTGTATATATTTCCTTTTCTTATTATTCATTGTATATATTAGATATATATTTTTTGTATATATTTCATTTTCTCATTGTGCATAATATCATAGAGAATATGTTTTATTTGAAATTTCTTTTATGTATATTTTTGAATTATTCAAGTATTTACTATTTGTATATACAGTATATGTGTTATACGCAATGCATATAGGAGTACATTATATTTTGTAGTATACAATACATTAGAAATATATACCTAAAATAATAAAATATGATGTGCAGATTTGAATATATATTGAAAATCATCCAGAAAATTCTTTAAAGTTATCTGTAACGTAAAGAATAAACAAAACTGCACTGGCTTTGAAGGCAAAAATGCAATTTTTTCCCACTAACTTTGGTCATATAGGGATTTTGTCCTTTATCTTTTTAGGTCGTGATTTTTTCTTATAAGTATCGATTTTCACTACAAAATATGCCTAATCGAACTGTGAATGGGTTTTTTTGCCTGACATGAACGTCTAGGTGTATAGTCTCAATCCACATGGCAAAAAGTGCGTCTGACGTGTAAAATTTACCAAAAAGTTGCATTTTTGCAATTTTCCTTAAAAAATTCAAAAAGAATCAAAAAAAATTATTTTAAAATAATTTATTCAATTGAATGTTATCCTTTTATTGAGAGGATTTTAAGAATTTTCCATTTTTTTATGATAATTTAATATATTGTAAAAAGTTTAATAGATAACATTATAAATAATCAATGAACACACACACACACACACACACACACACACACACACATATATATATATATATATATATATATATATATATATATATATATATATATATATATATATATATATATATATATATATATATATATATATATATATTGTAGTTTCTTGACATTTAATTAAGTTATCAGCAAACATGCCAGTCTTTTTTTAATCAAAAAATAGATATTTTTCATATGAGTTATAATTTATAAATATATGAAATTACTTTTTATATGAATTATCAGCAAAACACATGTGTTATTAATTTATGTTATGTATAAAAATAACATAAACACATATAAGTTGTTTTATTTTTTAGTATTTATTTTGTACCATTTTAACAACTTAAATTAGTAAAACAAACGATACACATATATAGTTTTTGAGACAAATGGGGTGCATTTCTTTTTTGCCCAAAAAATATCTCACTCTGAAGTTTTGGAGAGTGAACTACGTGTATTTGCTGCTTTTTAAAATCACTTGAAGGTAATTAGCTTTTTTATTTATTTTTTATTTATTTATTTTTTACACTGGAGCAATTTGCCAATTTAACATAACACAAGAGGTAAATTTTCAAAATCTCCTTTTAAAATATAAAATATTAGGATTGTATCTAGGAAGGGGCTTTGCCGACATGGAAAGGGTATCAACAATTATCAATTTACGGCAATTATCATCATTGAGATAAGTGTAATTACCTAAGTATAGCAGAATATGAAAACGAGTATATAGTCTCAATGCATTTCTAGTCATTGCTAATTTAATTACCGTAATTATTGCCTAAGTAATTGGCAATAACTGATTTAACGTGTTTTCTATTTGTGTTCTCCTTGCATTAGTTCGTAAAATGGGTCGCTCTTCCAGAGTTTAGATACTTTCTAAACAATTTTATATGCAAAAGAAACTTTTCCTACGTTGGTGATGAAGTAAATTCACAAATTTGAGTTTGCTAAAAATAATTTTCTTTGTGCTAGGAGAATTATTTGCCGTTGTAGTACTCTGGCAGAATTTTCTGTTTCTTTAGCGCGATTTCCAATTAAGTTTTATTTATATTTCATAATTTTATATATTTTTATTTCATCAATAAAATGCTTCAGTTCGTTTCAACCAGTTAATTATTTTGTCAACAGAATTCTTGTGTTCATTTCTGCATGACATATATGATCTATTAGTATATTAAAAGCAAACCCCATACTCTCACACATGTTAACAATTCTTGTACTAAATTATTAGTTTTTCTAAAATAACCCTAACTCCATTAATTCCTAACAATTCAAAAAGGATAGAAAAGTAATTGTCTTTTTTTCAGCACAATCCCACTAACCCACTTTCTCACTAATATTTTAACTGCAATTTTACATACGGCATTCGTGTGTGTCTATTTTTAAATATGAAAAAAATAACACCCAAAAATAAAAATATTATGTATACTTTAAATTTTAAACGCGGTCCGAGTGTGCTTTGGTGGCTAGTAAAAGAATATATAGAAACTTCCTCATTTAAACAACAACTACATTGATTTGTTAAGACTAATTAAAATTCTTCTTAGTTGAAGTAAATAGTACTGTTTTTGGTATATTCATTCTCCATACTGCATTTGCTCTTTCAATTACATACTAAACGTTTAGTACTTGATGGGACCGTTAGAATAAGCATATAATTTTACAACCAGAAAAGAAAGGGGACATAAAACTCTGATAGAACGAAGATTTATAGTTTGACAAACTGTAGTAACATCATCCTACACAAGATTAAGATGAAGAAAATACAACCTCATGTACAACACAAGATTAAGCTAAAATATAACAACATCCATGCTGCACTTCACAACCAGATAGCCTAGACCAATATTCTTTTACGCTTTGCTGGATTCTCGCAATCACATTCACAGTCAGACTCTAGAAAGTTCATCCACCATATAGCTGAGTTCTTTGGGTATCTAGCGAATTGATTCACAAAGTCCACATAAAAAATTCCGAATCTCACTGAGTATCCTTCAGCCCACTCGTAATTGTCGAATATTGACCACAAGAAGTAGCCCTTAACTTTCACACCCTCCCTACAAAGAACGTAATTAGAAAAAAAAAAAAAAAACCAATTTAATATATGTTAGTGCTATTATTGTTATTGTTATTTATTTATTTATTTAATTTTAAAAAATAAGATAATTAAGGTATATACAATGGTTAAATAACGCAAGAAAATCTGTAAAAATACAAAGCTGATGATGTTTCGAGTTTCATCTAAATTAAATTGTTTTACGTACGTAATGGCCTTTTTAGTGTAGAACAGATGATCTCTATAAAACTCAACCCTTATGTCATCTTTAAGAGCTTCACTACGTTTTTTCTTTGGATCATTGACTTCACTCATCCCTACAATGACGAAAAGAAATGTTATTTTCCATCAAACCGCATAAAGTCAGAATGGATCTTAAGTCAATGGGAACATGAAGATATTACCATTCTCCGTAATATAAATTATAGGATCATTATATTTCTCCTTCGTGTGCACTAGAAGGCTGTGTATTCCTTTTGGGACAATGTATAACCACAATGAACCAGGCTGCCATGATAAGACAAGACGAATTAAATATAGCATATATATTAGCAACAACTATCTAAAATTGATTTGTTAACAATGAAAATATTGAAATTCAGTTAAAGGACACTTACACATTTACCAAGTGGAGCTCCAAGTTTAGTTGTACCTAATTTTTTTTTTTTTTTTTATTATTTTAAGAAAAAACGATAGACGTGTTATAGTCTTATAGACAGGTAATTTGAGGAATCCAATTTTATTAAAATCAAGTTCATCATAAGATTGGCATATGAAAGAGTCACACATTAATTAGTACTTACTTGAAGCTACAAGCTCTTGATCTGTGTAGTAATTCGGTTCTGCAACTTCCCCTTGAGGTGCATTAAATACATGACGAGTTGTGTAATAATTCATTCCGATGAAATCATAAGATCCAATAATCAATTTTTTCTGTTCTTCTGAGAATCTGGGAAGTCTGTCTTCTTTAACTCTCTTTAGCATTTCTTCTGGATAATCGCCATGCACTATTGGATTCATAAACCTGAGATAGATATTAAACAAAGAATAATATATGACAAACACAAGACATTTAACGATTTAACACGCCAAAAATCAACAAGTGATCGATGGAAGTGTGAAATCTTTACTAATTTTCAGTCCGTATATATTCGGTATATATGTATCACATGTCACATAACAATATTGTTTAATCAAACAATGAAAGTTTCAATAGAAAACTGAATAATTTATTACCATCCCCACATAAAATCAAGAGCCCTTTCAGCAGCTAACTTATCGGCGTCACTACCTTCATCGAAAGGCTCGAACCATGTAGTCATATTTGTAATCCCTATCTTACCTTTTTGAATTGCCTGTAAATATCTTTTTGTTATTTCTGGTCGGAAATTATTGAAAAGGAGTTTATAGCATAAACACATTGTTAAATCTTATCCCATATCGCTTTGAGAATGACCTTGTACTTCTCTATATTGATGATTTTTCCCCTCCCTACAATAAAGCGGAAGAGAAGGATATATAGTACGGGTACATTCTCAAGCGATGTGGAATATATTTTTATCACAAACAAATTACCTGATACCGCTCTCGGTATATTTTTACAGCTGTTGCATGAGCAAGAATAAGATAGTGCCCCACGAAATAGGGTTCTGAACCAGGAGGCATAGGTTTCTTTAATTCCGTGGCCGCTGCAGTACTTTTCGCAATGTCGGCCTTCCCATTAATGTTAGTAGTAATGCCATTAGGTTCTTCACTAGCATAAAGCATGTATATGCTTTCTTCATGGTGAGGCATACTTAGCCACATTTTAGGATGGCATCTATATGGAGTTTGGAAAGGCAAGTTCGCTCTTGTTGTGGTATTCAGTTTATAAGCACTGTTGTGGCTTATAGCAGAATGTAGAAGGAAGTTTTTTGCTGTATCATGTTTCATTAGATCGCTGGGTGGTGGTACTACCGGTGAATGGTTACCATGACCAGGCGGGAAAGAACCTGCAACGTAAGCGTTGTGGGCGAATGTCCATGGCTCGTTCAAAGTTATCCAATGCTTCACCCGATCTCCAAATTCCCAAAAGCACAAATCTGCGTACTCCGCAAAATCATCCCTGGAAAATCGTAAATTGTAAATATCTTAATTTATGTTTATTTTTTATAGTTGCTCCTTAAGAACTAGCTTCAATCACAAAAAAGTAAAAAAACTTGATCAATTTTAATTAATTGATAAGACTTAAAATGTGTCTATTATATATATATCTGTATATATATATATATATATATATATATATATATATATATATATATATATATATATATATATAAATTTAACACATTATAAATCTATTTTCCACAATGTTTATACAAAATATCTATTAATCGCGATATTCAAAATTTCAAAGAACTTTTTTCAGTTAGAATTTTCTGAAATCTTTTCCTCTAAAATAACGTTTTAGTACTTAACACGAAATTACAAAAGAAAACATTAGACCGCCCAATAAAAAAGAAGTAATACTACCTATTAAACGTTGAAAATGCTGCTATGCAGTAAGTGTGAGCGTGTAATTAATCTGTAATTTTAGCCTTGTGATATTGTAAAATAGCATATAGTCATACATAGCACTTCCTAAGAAATATGTCTGGACAGTTAATTCAGTAAGAAAATATATATATTCACGAGAGTTACTTACACAATTTTGGGGTCTAAAAAGCCTTGATACTCCTCTTCCAAACATTGAGGTAGATCGAAATGGAAGAGAGTTACATAGGGCTCAATTTCTGCCAAAAGGATTAACTATGTTAAATAATATATGAGGTAATAGTTAATTAAACTTTTATAGTGGAATGAATTATAGAACAGGCGTTCTTACGCTGAGAGATACAAAAGTTTATGAGATCGTTATAGAACTGAACACCTTTGTTGTTCACGCCAGCGCTTAATCGCCCACCTTATATATGTATTCATATTATTAACATATACTTAGAAGATCACAAAGCTAACCAATAGTTAGTGATTATGAAAATATACACTCTATATATACAAATTTGGATGACCTTACCCGGCAAAACCCTAGACCATGCAATTGAAAATCTATAAGCGTCCAATCCAAGCTTTTTCATCATCAGCACATCTTCCTAAATGATGATCAATGGATGATGAATATATACGTAATATTTCATACATTATACCTTTATGTTTTATTTATAATTAGATGCCAAGATCTTTTCAGCTTAAAACATAAAATTTGAATATATATATATTAAATTTTTGTCCTTGCAATTCAGTGTCCAAAGATAAAAGCCCAAGAAGGAACTCGAAGTACCATAAATGATGAGGGGTTGGATCATATACCTTGTACTTGTGATAATGATCAATTGCCTCACATCCATTTGTACCATCTTGAATTCTCTCTGTTAATATCAAAATTTATACATATAACTACTAACTGAAGAAACATAGAATATACGAATGTCAGAGAGATTGAGACATAAAATTCTAGCGTTCCTCTTATTCAAATTTATATGTGTAGTTAATAATTGAAGGAACATATTTTACTAGTCTTTACAACGAATTGAAACAATACCAATTGGTGATATATATACAATCAACGACAAGTCATTATTTAGGTGATAGTTCGACTAGTATCAAGATATCATGTATTTATGGAATATAATACGTGTTTCATTTTTCCATAATTTTTTAAAAAGAGTCAAAAAAAACCATCTTATTTTTTTTACACATGTTCTTTTTGGCCCATTTCTCTGTGACAAGGGGCGTTTTGCCAAATAAGCCAAATGTATGATGTTTTTTTTAATTGATTATTTTTTTGTTTGCATTGAGAGGTTTTGCCTAGTAAGCATAACATAGCGGATTAGCCAAAATCTCACAAACTAACAATAACGATTACAAATGACTTGTGTCTACAAGGACAAAATAGTAATGTACACTAAATTTTTTAGTTCCTATTGCACCTCAAACACACGTAGCTAGCTAACATTGGGTATAGGTTATAACGTCTTTTCATAACATTTAACAGAGGCTTAACTTTGAGAATAAATATTATAGCTAGCACTTTTTTATTTTGGCCAATTTATACATGCATACCTTTTGAAACTAACCCTGAATTATGACTATGTATATGTTCTTGATGAATGGTCAGATATATACCTGGTCTCCAGGCTGTGTATACATCCCAATTACTCAAGCCTTTTCCGTCTTCTTTATAAGCCCCTTCCACCTAAATTAAATACGCCGTGGACAAAATAGTGACAATGAATAAAATTCAACCAAAAGATCAGCCGATAATAAAAATTAAGTAATTAATTATCAAAACATCTTTTCGCTTTTGATCTTACTTAATCTCAAGAAGTTATCTCTTTAAAGCGATGGAGTACTAGTTACAAGGACTGTGTCTCAGTCTAAAACATGTATATATAAGACAATCCTTTTCTGATTGGATAACCTTATTATACTTTGATCCTACAACGACTTAAGTCGCTGTAAAGGAAGAGCATGGCGTTATCAAGAAAATTTTAGTGCATTTTTAACTTTTCCTTTCATGATGATTGTGGAGTTCTTTTTAAGGGGGGGAAGTTGTAATATTACTAAATTATTTAGCAACAAACAATTTAACTGATAACGTCTTAAACTGAGAAATATTTAGCCTGCAATTACCATTTTTAGATTATAATTCCTCGCGTTATAAATTTCTTTTATTCAATTTAACTAATAACGTCTTAAACTGCTATATATTTAGCCTGCAATTATCAGTTTTAGATTATATAATTCCTCTCGTTATAAATTTCTTTTATTCGCTATGATATGGAGATGCAAATTCTTAAAAATGACATAAGAAGACTACATAATTCCCCAACACTAGTTTTAAACCCGTAAGGATCTTCTGTCATATTTTTGTGTTTTCAATGCTTGTATCACTTTTTATGACAACACGTGTATGTGATCTTAATATTTTTGTGTTTTCAATGCTTGTATCACTTTTTATGATAACACGTGTATGCGATCTTAATACATGAAGGGTGAGTGGATAACACGTGTCGTCTTGATCTTAAAACTTCTCAAGATGTAACTCGGCCAATATTAATCGTGAATTAGATGTCATATTCCTAATTGGAAATTCCGGTTTTTTTAATAAAGCGCATTTGGTCAAAAGGCAGGTAAGTACTTTATAATTAATTATGTTTTATTATTATCATAATTTTTGAATAATATATTACATTTGTGAGACGAATTGCATATGGATTACCTTTTTCCTAATTCAATATAATGTGCCTCCTCCGTGGCTTCAAACGTAACTTAATGAACACTGGCAGTCACCATATATAGATAAAAAGAACTAAATACTTTCAGGAAAAATGGCAAAATATTTGCGCTTTTGACCCAGTGGAAATAGAACTTAAATATAGTTTTTTTTTTTTTTTTTAATTTCATGACAACAACTATTTTCATGAGTATTGCGAAATCTTAAAAAAACTTCAAAATCAAAATTTTGCAAGAACCTTAGTCACAAATACCTGATAAGCTGATGTAGCTGCACCAAATACAAAATCGCGGGGGAAGTAGCGGCGGGTGAACTCGGGGTCTGCCAGTTTGGGACCTTCGGTTGATAAGATGCCTGCCATTTGAATACGAAAAGGATGCAAAGATCTGGAGCAAGTGCACTTTATAATTGGATTTATTTGTTAACTCACTTATATTTGGATTGAAAATCTCTTGTAGTTTAATACCATATATGGAAAGACATGACCGTGATCCCTATTTATAGGCGAAGAGCTGTTTGCAAATATTTATATTTCACAATTTTTACATTATATAGGGGAACTTTACAATTTTTACATTATATTGGGGAATTTTACAATTTTTACATTATATCTGCCAAAGAAGTGCACTCATTCTTTATATATGAAGTTCGCTTACATTAAAAGAGAACATGAAAATGATATACATACATACATACATATATATATCATAAATTTACAATAGTACATAACTTAAAACCAATATATCATCACCTGTTTTAGTTGGCCTTATAAAGTTCTTTTCTTTTCTCTCTCTAAAGTTCAACAACGTTATTGTAATTAATAAACGGGGATATCAACCTAAAACCCTCTTGTGGTCTCGGAAACTTGCACGAAATCCTTTTGGGGTTTTGTTAATTGTTTTGGTTTTGTTAATTGTTTAAAAATCGTGGTTTCATATTCCCTACACAGAATTCCCTTTTTTATTAAACCACAGGAGTTTTGTGCAAGTTAGAGGATTTTGTGCGGAGTTTATCAAATCACAGGGGGATTCTTAACAATTATCAAACCACGAAGGATATTTGTGCAGAATTTTAAAACCACATGCGTGTTTTTATGCATTTTCCCATATAAACATTTGTTGTTTGATACAAAAAGTTTTATTTCAAGCATCTGTTTAAAGGTGGCTTAAATATTTATAGAAATATATCTTCCAGCGTAAAGATTAGCTGCACAACGCTTAGAATAGTTTTTTTTTTGGGGTACAATTGCTCAATCATGTTTTGCCATTTTTTTTTTATCAGCAATATGAAAATTTTATTGAAGCAAGGCTTAAGAGTATATACTCTGCCAAAATGAGAAGACGTTACAACCCCAAGCAAACCAAATGATGGTTAGACCAATTCACAACAGAGTAACAAAAATCTTCCCTAATTGTTTTTATCCAACACCAGTTCGTGAATTTGATGAGATCCATGCTGTCATTAAGATTGAAGACCTCGTTATTAAAAATGAGTTTATTTCTGCTTGTCCAGATTGTCCATATAAGATGAAGAACCATAGACACTTCTATTCTTCGCCTCCCTTGTTACCTTTGCAAATAAATCCTTCTTGCATGATATGGTCCTTAAGGTTGTTTGGGAGAACAGAGCACACTCCCAACCATTTTATAGCAGCTCATCCAAACTTCATGAGACATCGGACAATTGAAAAATAAGTGTCGACAGACTCGGGTTCTCTGCTGCAAAATGGGCAAGTCGTGTTTTGCCATTTAAGTCACTCATGTCCTACAAATAGAACTTTTCAGTCACTCAGGTCCATCCATCAATGTTCATCTACCTCGGTCATGTCCATCAATGTTCACGGATCTCACAGTCAGTAGCCAATCCGTCAAGTTAATGGAAAGTTTGCATGTGCAGCGCATGTAAGAGCCAAAACTAGTTACTGTGTGTCTGTAGCTAAGACAAAATTGTGTTTGAGAGGGTCATTTTCAAATTGACATGTGAAGAAAATAAAAGGTGATTAACATTTTGCATAGAGAAAAATACGTCTTACTGCACTTTGCACCCTAATTTTTTTTTTTCTTCATCTTGTGCTTTAAAAATTTGCATATCGATCTTACCAAGAAAATTCCAAAAAAAAATGGCAATTTAAACATATTCTTATTAAATTATAGGTGCTTATGTTACTATTACGAGCTAATGGCAAATTCATACCGCGAATTGTATACTTTTTGCGGATTACACCGCAAATTGTAATTGCGAGCGAAATACACCGCGAATTGTAATATTTTTTGCAAGTTGCACCGCAATGTGTGTTTGTATATTTTTTAGTGGGTACTTTCAGTATTTTAATTTTTATTTGACCAAAATTTGCAATTTAGTCCCCAATTGAAACCGTGCTTTGTCTTTCCAATTTCTTGTTTCATTTTTTTTTTTTTTTTTCTGAAAACGTTACTTACATATTTAAAAAAAAAAAAAGTTAAGAGAGGGAAACATACGCTTCAGCCGCACCGCAGCTCCACCATCGCGCCACCCCACTGTTCCACCGTCACGCCATCCTGCCACCTCTGCTCCCCCGTCTCAGAAGAGTTGTAGGATTTACGACGCGATTTCTAGGGTTTCGATTTTTTCGCAATTTAGAGTTTCGATTTCTCAAAAATTCTTGCCATTTCTCTAAACCCTAGAAATCGCGTCCTAAATCCTACGACTCACCTGAGACGGGGGAGCAGCGGTGGCGGGATGGCGCAACGGTGGAGCAGCGGGGTGGTGCTGAAGCGTCTGTTTCCCTTCTCTACTAAATGTCTGTTCCTTTTTTTTTTTTTTTTTTAATATGTAAGTAACGTTTTCAGAAAGAAAAAAAAAAATGAAACAAGAAATTGGAAAGACAAAGCACGGTTCAATTGGGGACTAAATTGCAAATTTTGGTCAAATAAAAATTAAAATACCGAAAATACCCACTAAAAAACATACAAACACACATTGCGGTGCAACTTGCAAAAAATATTACAATTCGCGGTGTATTTCGCTCGCAATTACAATTTGCAGTGTATTCCGCAAAAAGTATACAATTCGCGGTATGAATTTGCCATTAGCTCTTACTATTACAAAGATTTCATCACAATCAAGGGATAATGATTTAGGAATTATTTTATTTTGGAAACTTATTTGAATTTTTCTTCCTCTATTATTTTCCTCAAGAAGATACTTTTTCGTGTTCATTACATTGTATGATTTCAGGAGATCTGGCCTTTTTTGAGAGACAAAAATCTTGTCATGTATTTATTGATTGACCAAGATATATTTTTAAGTTTGATATGTTGCAAAGCGGGTCTCGCGAGTTGCAACACGAGATGCAATTGTTTTTCCAGGAATATTTTATTCGCTATTTGTGAGAATAGTTGGTGATCTTGTCTTTTGATGATAATCTTGAATGAACTTAATTTATATTTTGATAGAAATATTTATTGATTTAATGGTCAATAAAATCATTATAATTTTCCAAAAACTTATTGTTATTTTACTGAAGCAAAAAGAGTCAAGAATGCTTTTAGAAAATATGATTTATAAGGATGGTTTTAAAAGAGTTTATCCTTTCCTAAACACGATTTATGGAATTTCATACCTTATGATAGGAAGTTTGTTTGAGTCAATTTCATTGATTGAATCATCTTGTTTTGATTAATTTGATTAAAATAATTAGTACAATCAATTTATCTTTCATTGATTTATACCGCAGATCAACATATATAGCCGAAATGAAGGAAGTTGAAGGAAAATTTCATCTCTTGTAATTTCGTTTAATATCTTCTATCCAAGTTTAACAATACTACCTTACTTTTCTTGCAAAAAGGTATTCTCTTGATCATTGATCTTCGTCTAATTGATTAATCTCTACATACTTAAATAAATATTGATTAATTAGTTAGAAATTTTTGGATAGATTTCGTATTTTAAATATAGTACAAACTATCCTATGGAAATCAGGATACACTTATCTAAGAAAATATTTTCGTATAATCCGGATTTCACATCTTCGTACAAAATTAAATGTTGATCAAATTCTTACGTTGGAAAAATTATTGTGTTGATTGATAATCACATGATCTGATTGATGAGAAATTGCAAGTTGCTAAACAAGTTGCATACTTTCCGATCTAGAGTTGCACAAGACTTGTATAAACTATGGAGAAAATTGAAGATTCAAACCATCTCGAAAATATATGAGTAGCTACAAAGCTGAGAGTCTATTTCGAGATCAAGTTACTCTATTATCTCTTGAAGGAAAAAAAAGTGTGCTAAAATAGAATTCGTGTTCTAGACTTAGGACATTGTCAAACAGGGCGCTTTAAGTTAGAAGGGAGTTCTATACTTTGGGGGAAAATAATTGAGTAGAGTAAAAGAGGGAGTATTATTGTTTTGTTCAATGTATCCTTTGTCATGTTTCTCAAAGTGAAAGAGGTTTCATCTATGTTTGGACAAAAGCCTCGTGGATTAAGGCAGGTGTCTGAACCAAGTTAAAATCCTACGAGTATTTCTTAAGTTTCTGCACTACTGTTTATTTCAATTACAACTCTTTTAGATACAACGACAATTTTTGTTAAAATATCTTAAAAAGATCTTACAATTACTAATAAGTTAAAAATAAAATATGATTAAAAATATAATTAAAATTATTTGAAATATAAAACTTACGTTTAGAAAAATGAAAATCAAAATAAATCTATTTTGATAAGTAAGAAACCAAAAAGAGAACAACAAATACACCAAAAAAGAAAAAAAAAAGAAAAATGGACAGCAAAATTATTTCCGGACTCGCGAACATAAGGGCTCCGTAGGATTGTGCACCGGTTCAGATCCGAGTGCAATGGGTTTGTCGCGAGCAAAAAGTGATTTGCCGCTCTAGATTGAGAGAGATTATTTGGGAGAGCGACTGCACGATAAACCGGTGTAGTCAATTTAGTTATTTTACAAATGCATGGTTAGAATGTGGTATGAAGAAGTTATTGTCCTATAATTTAGGTATTATATTTGATCTCGATATTTGGTTGTACCACGTCATCATGCAGTGACTGCATGAAATAATTTTTCCTAGATTGGTGACTCATGGTGCATATACTTTTGTTTCATATTTTACTATTGAATACAAATAGAACAAGAAAAAATAAAAATCTGATTAGAGTTTTTATTATGAAATCTATACTAAATACTTGTGATTGTAACTAACAACAATAAAATACCTATATGTTGAGATTTAAAAAGAAATTTATTTGTTGTTTCAGACTTTCAGTTTTAAATTACAATAAAAATTACATTTCTTGTTTGAAAAATCTAAGAAACTTGAAATTGAAATCCATAGTAAGTTTTCTTTTTAAAGTTTAACTAATAAATGGATGTAAAATGTGAATCTATATTTGTTGTTTGTATGAATCAAATTCAAAATGAATCTCAAACATACTATAGGCAAAAAATTGTTAGGACCATGCGTCCGTACGATTTTAATTTACAAGTTTTGGAAATATTCTTTTATGGAAAATTGCATGTATTGTAGTTACCTTACAGTTTCTTAAAGTGTGCATGGAAATATAATTATATAAGGACAGGGATTGTTAGGAGTTACCATATTTTCCTAGAGTTTGCATGGAAATAGAATTCCATATGATTAGGAATATTTGGTAAGATAGAATAGAATAAGATTTAGGAAATATCTTGTTTATCTTATGGAAACTAAATCTTTATTCTTTCTTATTTTTATCCGGTCTAACAAGCTTTCTATTGGAAGATTTTGTTATTTCCTTGTGTGCAGATTATGAAGATGACGAAGAGATTAACATAAGGAAAGATTCCGGACTTTTAGGAAGATTCGAGTCGCGACTGGAGTGGAAGACTTCAAGATAAAGACTTATCTTCTAAGAAGGGCTATCCTATAAATAGTAGAAGAACTAGGTTTTAGAACTTAGAACACACGATTTAATTCATACACATTGTAAGGTGTTCTCGTTTTTATATTCCTTAGTTTTTATAGTGCCGAACGAAGAAGTGAGATACTTCGGGTAAAAAGAAGTGGGATACTTCACCGCATGTGATCAAACCAACGAGAGTTGAAGGGAGTTCAACGGGAAAGGGTTGCACTAGCAAGAGGGATTCTGGGCGTAGGTGTTTTAGCCGCTTGACGGTTTGGTCATAAGAAGATCGACAGGAGTTTGATCTTACGGGTTCAAACGGAGTAGCGATAAAAGTGTTGCTATAGGTGTCGAAGCACTAGAGGGAGTCTGAGTGTTAGATTAAAGCTTGCATGTAGTTATAAACAACTTTTGATCAGTGAAAGAGGTTTGAATTCTTGGGCGAAAGCCTCGTGGATGTAGGACGGGAGTCCGAACCACGTTAAATTCTGTGTCTTTATTTTTACTGTCTCTTTACCTGTCTAGACTAGGTAACACGACTCATTGTTTAACAAAAGTAAAAATAATTGATTTTAAGATTTAACAAAAATAAATAAATAAATTTTGGATAACAAAAAGTATCAATGGTGAAACTTTGAGTGATTAAAATACGTCTGGGTTGAGTGACTAAAAATACATTTTTTTTTTCAGTTTCCCGGTCCAAAAATTAGCAAGATATGTAGGTAGATAGATCTATATAAACATTATGGCCACAGTTATTTTATGTATTAAAATTTTTGAGTACAATTATTTTATGAATTTAATATTATAACTTTTGGTAACCGGAAGGTTTGTTTTATAAAGTATTAATTGCCCAAATACTATTGCATTTTTGGTGGGTGTATGTAGAAACTCCTTTTAATTTCCGACATTTCTAATGCAATTTTCGTAAATCAATTCGGAATAAACCTTAACATTTATATATTTTGCAATTTTAGGATTCTGTAATCAATATAGTTGAGTATCACGAAGCTTTCATCAACTTCTTTGACTTTCTAAAGAATGTTAGTTTTGGGACAAAATTGTTTGACAATGTTAAAATGATGATAAGTAGCAAACTAAATATAACATTTTTTTTTTAAGAAAATGAATGGAATGCTAATCACATGAAAAGAAAAAAATAATTATATTCGCTTTTTCTAAAAATTCTCATTTTTTTACTCCATTTTCTGTAGGACCAATCGGAATCTAAACGTAAATCGACAAGTCACGGGAGATAAGTGTGAGGTGAGCCCAATCAAGTTCGCAGTATATCTTGAAGTTCTGTTTTCTCTGAATTTCGACGCCACGTATGCACTTATCGTTTGTTTCTGAGCGACGAACGCATACTAACACTCTTAATTTATGTGAACCAAAGAAGATAAAAAAGTGTGAAAGAACGTCAAAATCTTATCGCAAATTTTCCCACTTGATGTGACGTATTTTTCGGATACTTGATGTACACACACAAAAGAAATATTAAATATAAATTATAGTTAAAAGACGGGACCAAAACGTGGCTACAAAAACCAAAATTCGTCTTTTTTTGGCGTTGGCTATATCGGCCAAGGTTCCTCAGTCCCGTCAAAGCATAAGACAATTCGTGTGAACAAACAAGAAATGAAAGTTTCCTTTTTCTTTTGCCTTCGGTACAGAGAATTTTTTGTCTTTACGTCTCTCTCGGCCAACAGTCAAGCTTCAACATTACTCATAGGCTCATATAGATTACTATTAAAAAGAAAACAAAATATGTTTCTTCAACAATACGACGGGTTTAAGAGGTTAACTTGTATTATCTTTAAAGATATATTAGTTGGGCTGACAAAAAAAGTGTTTTAACGGTAGAGAAGATGGAGTTGTCGCTACATAATTTCACAAATGAAGAAAAGATGAAAATTACAAATTTTGACACTTCAACTTCTTTAGTATTTAACTGAAAAAACCAAATTAAGAAATTCGAAGTAATTGGACAAAAACTCTATCCCATGCCGAAAGATGTCATTGCAACTTCATATTTTTGGACCGCAATATAAAGAGGACAAAAAGTGCAGGTCCAAAGTGACCACAGAATGTCCGGTAAGACAATCGACTATATATCAATGTGAACATTCTAATACGAGTATTTCCTTTTATTTTGCCAGCAAGAATTAAATATTTCCTATTTATGTTTCGATGGTCCTGGAATGAGCCACTGCTGGCATCATCCCAATGGACTCATGTTTTTTGTGGCTAAGGAGAAAACTTTCTAGTAAAATAATTCATTTGTTTTGTACTAGTATTAATAATGGGCTTTTGGTGTTGGTGACACAGGCATGGATGTTTTTTTTTTTCCTTAAAAACGATTTTTCAGAAATATTTCATATCTTGTTTGCAATTACCAAAAATTTCAATTTATGGAAAATCATAAAGATAGCGATATAAGAAATCTCGTTTCTTTCTTTTCTTTCTTATATATTTTATTTTTGGAAGCAAAATGAGCCTAAGAAATTTTGGCAGGGGAACCCTTTGTGTTATATTAGTGTTTTGGCACTTTACCCTCAGTGATTAATGTAATAAAGAACTCCATTATATACAATGGGAGGTTCATATCTTTTTTTTCTTTTGAACAGGGTTTATTAGCAAACCACACAGTTATATACAAAGATATGGGGGATTGGGGACGCGGGATTGCCTGCGATAAGTGCAGACCAAGTCAGACAAAACAAGTGATAAAAGCCGGTCAGGACAAGATGTCCAATATCTACATAAGTGATCAAGCTAGACAAGAGCCTCAAAAACGTCCTGGCTAGCTCCCAACTTCGCTAACGCGTCCGCTACCTTGTTGCTCTCCCGAAGCACAAAAGAAGACCGAGTTTCTGCAAACTCAGTCCAGATCGTCCATATGTCCATCAAAAGAGTTATCAGGCGGATGGGATGGGCCTGTCTCGTCGTCAAAATTTTGAGCTCCAAGTATATTCTTCGCGATGGGAGGTTCATTTGACGACAAATGAAGACTGAAATTGAGTTTTTACATAAAAGAAAGATACGGGATAATATCATTCATATACCCTGAGGTTTGATATAATATCAGAAACCTTCCCTGAGGTTTGCACCAACATATCACATAGGTCCATCATTCTCTTTTTACCCTTGCTCAACTATGACCACTTGTTAAGACCGAAAGAAACTATTTGGTATTCAAATTAAAATTTTAAAAGACAAAAAAGACAAAATAATTCTTTTGAATAAATATTGAGAATTTAATATTTGCTTTTAAATAAACATAACTTTCGAATAAAACTTAAAAAAAAAAAGCAAATAAAAACCAAAAATTAAAAGAAAAATAAAAATTACTTAAAATAAATATTCAAAAGTCTTATCTTATTTTGGATATATATAATGATAGCAGATTATTTATTCATTTTTAAAATAATATTAAAAAAAATCAAGTTCTACATACACACACACATATATATATATATATATATATATATATATATATATATATATATATATATATATATATATATATATATAGGTATTCCTATTTTCTCTTTTATAATATTTTGTGTTGCATATATCTTTTGAATTTTGTTTCAATATATTTATCAATATTAAAATGTAATATTTAGAAATCCAAACATTCTTAATAATTTTATAAAAGTTTATTTTAAAATAGCTCTATGTTAACAACTTTTAAAGTTGTAAATATGCTTTATATATGCTTAACAAGTTGGGTGAATAAGGGCAAAATTATACATTATCATAAGTTGGGTGAGCAATAGCAGAAAGAGAATACTGATGCGATATGTTAATGTAAATCTCGAGGAGTGTCACTGATATTATTGAAACTTTAGGGAGGTTTATAATATTACGACAAACCTCAAGGAGTGTGAGTGATATTACCCCAGATGTTATAGAATATAATTGTTTCTCTCTAAAATATATATTTCTGGTCTCTGCAACTTAAAATACAAAACATTTAAAAAAACTAAGGTCTCAGGTAGAGTTCACAATGATGAGTGATTTTTTCATCATGTGAATGGAATTTGTGCCGGTTTAATGTATTATACGCAGCCCTCTCTAAGGTATCAAACTTCCTCTGAATTAACGCGAACTAACTGTTAGTTCTTTTTTTTTTTTTTGACACTAATTGTTAGTTTAAACACCTGCTTCTTTCTTATTTTGGTGGGCTCCTTTCTTATTTTGAAAATTGCTTTTCACACATATTTATTTTCCAAACTAAAGAATAGTATTAAGTTTTTATACATCCTATATTCTCGAACTATCCAGACTCATAAATGAGTTTTAATTTAGATTACTATTATTTTAAAAACAAATGAACCCTATTTAACCCACCTAACCATACCCTACCCCTAAGAGGTTTAAGTGAAAACACAAACTGATGGGTGGATTGAATATTTAGGTTTTATTTTGTTGTTTTAATTTTTCTCAAAAACAAGTGAACCCATCATAAATTTAATAGCTCCCGAAATTTTTGGGAGTGCTATCTAATTTAAAGTTATTCCGATAGTCTAAACTTTCGACACCTGTTTTTTTTTTGCTTTTAGAAAAATATATTAAAAATATGAAAAAGGTCACTCCTGATATTTCTGAAACTTCAAATGATGTTAGTTCTGATATTAGTTACAGCACTATCTAGATTATCAACAATATTTCTAACTGATATGGACCAGATAATTAAAAGAGTGCCTGTTAAAAAAAGAAAAAGAAAAAGAAAGCAAAACAGTCGTGAAAAACAAAACAAACGTGTTAAACAACATCACAATCTTATGGGCTATATATACTCCTTTCCTACTGCGAATGGGACCAATTTTGGAATTATAGAAATGAATATTAATGGGAAAAAATACAGAGTAGTACTGGGACATTTGGTGACCACTGAACCGGAATTTGTCTTTTCCTGGCAGCGTCTATGCCTCAAGACACAGTCAACATGAACACACAAGGATTTTTTCTCTCCCATACTTCGTACTTCTTTTGGTAATCAATCAATATAATCGTAATTAGGTCGGAGTCAGAAATTTGTCTTAGGAAGCGTAATCATGCAAAAACATAAGTACTTTAAGAGATCGATAAAAATATAGAAAACTATAAAAGTAAAGTAGCTCAATTATAGCTAAGATTATGAAAGAACATAACTATTTTTCATATTTTCATGCAAAAAAAATGTCACAATTGTATATGTTCGTAGGAATTTTTTAGTGTTTATGTTTACTTAGACATATATAATTTTGACGCATATTTTAAGAGAATATAAATTACAGCTAAACTAATATTAAAACATTTAGTATTTTGATTCTTAACATGTATCGTTAATGCAGTATTTAAGAAAATGACTTTAGTTTTAGTATATAGCTTCTTTTCCCACAAACAAAAATATTAAGGATGAAAGATCACAACATACATGAATTCCAAATAAATACTGATAAATTAGGGAAAAAAAAAATACATAGTCAACATATTTTTTCAAGAATTATTAAGTTCTAAAACATAAACCAAAACCTAAAAAGAAAAAGATCAGAAGAATTAAATGAAACTGAGCTTGATGTATTAACTAACTTTTGTTCACAATCCAAGGAGGAAGAAAAACTACATTCAGTTCATTATAACCAGTAACAGAAAAATATACTATGCACCAGTCATTTGATGGAAAATTTCATTGGACATTTTAACTTTAGAGAAATCACGAATAAATAATTTGATTTTCATCTTTTGGGTAAGAGAATCTCAATACTGATATATATAAGTGGTTCTATTTAATGGTGGCTCTACATGAAGAAATTAAAAAAATATAAAAAGGAAGGTAGTTTAACTTATTGATTTAGCAAGGGTAATATAGTAAACAATGAAAAATTACTTTGAAATTAGGCATCTGACCGCGTGCGCTTAATGGATAACCATTTGCTACCAATAGAGAATTGCTTCTGATCTTAAATTCAGGTAATTGGATTTTCACCAATGAAAACCATAAACTTCATAGCCACTCTGGAGTAGTCGACACATTCAAAAGTACATGATGATACGACTTGACCATCCTTTATGGCCGAAAAAGTCGAGTGAAAAGAGTTCGTAGATAGCTATCCTTCACTCTGCATGTATCACCTTCCTACAGTTATATCCTAACATTCAAGTAGATTTTATTTTACAAAAATAAGTGAATCATGAGGGTATCTCGTAAAAGTTTGAAAAACCACGAGGATTTGTGTTGCATCTTTCTCGTGTGATACTAATATTGTTTTATTTATCATTTATCCGTGATATATATAATTAAACAGTTCGGTGTATTTTTATATGTTTTTTTTTTATCAGAGAAGAAAACTTTTATTAAGGGAGAAAATGTCAAGAGTATAAGAAATACTCTCAATACAACAAATCAACAAGACAGTCTAGCCTTGTGGATCCAAGAAAAGAAGAAAAAACAAGAAAGGGAACCAAAGCAACAATACTAGTGGAAAGCGAGTTACAGAAATTTATAAGCATGCAACTAGAGGGAAAATCTAGTGCCTTTAATATTGAAGGAGCAATACTGTATTTGGTCGTACAAACAATCGAACATGAGAACTTAGCGCCGCAAATCAAGCACTTATTTGATACAAATCATATATAGCAAGCATGGTTCAAGCAACAACATCCCTTATTTGTCATTCTTATCCATGAAACTCTTCCACCATATAGCTGAGTACTTGGGGTGTCTTGCCAAATGATTGAGAAAATCCACAAAATATATGCCAAATCGAAGAGTGTAACCGTCACTCCACTCGTAATTATCGAACATTGACCACAAGAAGAATGCCTTAACGTTCACTCCTTTCCTACAAAAACACAAAACCACAAAACTCAATTAATAAGATATAAATTATAATTATACCAAAATCGTTACATATTTCAGTTTTGATCTAATTATAGAAACTTCCTCATGTGGGATATGAATAAGCACAAAGATACCTATTGAAGCATACACAAATATTAGAAATAGGCCCAATTTCAGAACACATGTCTATAATATATATATATTTGTGTAAACTATTGGTAGGGCTTTATAATTTTGGGAGACATCTATGTTATTATTCAATGCATATATTTTTAGAATGTAAATGCATTTATTTCTATTTGTAACGACAATGCTCACGTTATGGCTTCCTTGACGTGGATTAGGTGATCTTGATAAAATTTAACCCTTATGGGATCTTTAAGAGCATGCTCAACTGTTAACTTTGGGTTGTTGTGTTCACTCATTCCTGCAGCAACAACAAACGGAAAAATTATGTTCCATAAGATGTTAACTAAAATGCGTCTGGAAGAATATTGACTATATATATATACGTATTAGTTACCGTTCTCAGTAATATAAATCAGAGGATTATTATACTTCTCCTTCGTGTGAAGGAGAAGCTTTTCCATTCCAATTGGAACAATGTATTGCCAACTTGCACCAGGCTGAAACCAAAGAAACAATCGTAATGGTAACACTTTTTCAAACAAAAACATGCATTTTGCAAAATTAATTAACTTAGATATAATTACACATGCACCACATGACGTTTAGACGACATCAAAATTCGACCCTATTTGTATTATTTTTTAACTTTTAATTGGTATTTATGTATCTATTAAACAGTAGAGAAAGGTGTTGTTATTCAACCAAACTTTAGAGGATGTATTAATTTGTAGTCATCGCAATTAATAAATCTACAATATTTAAACAGAGCACTAGTTAAAGAGAACTTACACATTCACCAATTGGTTTTCCATTTTTTTCACCTAAAATTCCAAACATACAAACATGAATTCAAAGGTTTGTTACCATCAAGAAGTTATAGAACCCAAATTAATCATAAGTTATTAATTTGTGCCTTGAGAAAGTTAAGAATAATGAATATAGTACTCACGTATCTGTCCAAGATGTTGATCTGTGTAGTAAGTTGGCTTTACAGTGGATTCTTGAGGTTCATGGGTTATATAACAAGTGGTGTAATAATTCAATCCAATGAAGTCATAAGATCCCATTATTAATCCTTTTTCTTCATCTGAAAATTCTGGTAGTCGCGACCCTACGTACTCTTTCATAACTTCCGGATAATCCCCATATACTACAGGTTTCATGAACCTGAAAAAGGAGAAAACGTTAGTTTACTCCGAAATACCACATGTCAAATTAACAATATATCTATTTTACAACGATGTGTAATATTTTGAATATGACATCGGTAACAGTTGATTTAACCACCTCACACCTATGAATATAGAATCTAGACAGTTTCTCAATTTAGATAGCACATCAAGGAAAATACAATTTGTATCCAACCTTGATGGATCAGACCATAACCAAGTCCGCCGGAAAACGCACCAAAACTACTATAAATACTTTACTAAATCCATTTCAAGTAAGTCATTTATTATTCTTTTGCATTGTTGTTCAGTTATTGTTGACCGCTAAACTTGTTGTCTAAGATAATGTCTAATGCCACCTAGACTGAGCCTCAACTCGTTTCGCTCTTAATCTCCAACTTAAGGCATCAGAGAGCCCAGATCAGGTCAGCCCCGACTCAGCTCATGAGCAATATTTGAATACAAGTGTGCCTAAACTAAAGCTGATTCAAGACTCTAAACAATTTTCCATAAGTCTAAAGTCGTGCGTCCAATCTGCGCACAAAGATACCCCTCATTAAATAAGATTACTACTATTTGGAGTACGAATTAAGAAACAATTACCATCCCCACATAAACTCGAGAGCCCTTGAAGCAGCCTTCCTATCTTCTTCTGTGTCGTCGAGAGGTTCAAACCACGTAGTCATATTGGTAATCCCTATTTCGCCTTTTTGGACATTCTGCAAAAGTAATTTTGTTATATATACTATTAAATTACACAAAAAAGTTTATATAAGTGATCATATGAAATAACCTGATAGTTGGTTTTGTAAATTTTAACCGCGGTTGCATGAGCAAGAATCAAATGGTGTCCCACAGTATATGGTTCAGTGCCTGCGTCCCCTGGAGTAGTTTCTTTCATTCCGCGTTTTGAAGTATAAGACAAAGTACCGACATTATCGTCCCACATATTTTCTGGGATCCAAGAACCTCTATACGGAGGCATTACAGGCAATGCGACCTCGATTAAAGATCCAACACTCTTTGGAGAAATAAAGTTTGCTGATGAGGAATATTGTGCAACGTCTTCGACTTTATATTGTCTGACTACTACTACTGGTGTAGCTCCACCACGAGAAGGCGGGAAATATGCCGAGACATATGCATTGTGGGCGAATGTCCATGGCTCATTCAGCGTTATCCAATGTTTGACTCGGTCACCGAATTCTTGAAAGCATAACTCTGCAAACTCGGCAAAATCTTGCCTGGAAAATTGGTAATAAACAAAATTAGGACTAATTAGATCATTAAGAGCAAGAAAGGATAACAAATATTTAGTTCGTCTCATTTAGGTTTGGTTTAATTCTTTTATACTGTATAGTTTTATACAATGTTACAGCAAAGAACTATGATGTAACACACACACACACACACACACACACACACATATATATATATATATATATATACATGAGTTACTTACACAATATTACGGCTTAAGAAGCCACCATACTCATCTTCCAAACATTGAGGTAGATCAAAGTGGAAGATGGTTACATAGGGCTCCATTTCTATAAAAGAAACAAGATAAAATATTATCATGATATATGAGGGACATAAAGCGCTATATTAGTTAATATGAATCAAACTTGGCAGTGAAATAAAAAGATAAAAATAAAGTTCTCACTTTGAGAGATGCAGAAGTCTATGAGATCGTTATAGTATTGAACACCTTTTCTATTCACGCCAGCGCTGATCCTCCCACCTTACAATCAGATATTATATATTAAGACATAAAAAATGAATGCTTAAAAGTTAGATATTGTTTAAGTATCATACCTGGCAACACTCTAGCCCATGCAATTGAAAATCTATAAGCCTCTAGTCCTAAATTTTTCATCAGCATCACATCTTCCTGAGATTCATAATTCAAAATGAGTAACATACTAATTGATTTGCTCTAGAATAGAAAATAATTGAACACAACATGATGTGCCCGGGTACCTTGTACTTATTATACTGATCAATAGCGATGTTTCCATTGCTTCCATCCTTAACTCTTTCTGTCAATATTCCCAGAGCACACATGCATAATTAATAAGATATTAAAAGTTTATGTAATCTTTATCGCGCGAGTCAATGTTTTGAGACATAAAAGATAACATCTATATAATCCTTTCGACCTATTATAGTTTTCCAAAGTATGCAATCAAATTCTCGTACATAGCAACAATTCATGTGATAGTCTTTTAGAAAGATGTACAAGAAAATACGTGTTGAAATTTTCTAGAATTTTCTTTCATTTATAAACTTGGTATCGCACGTTTAAGTTTCTCTTGTTTACTTAAAGGTAAACTTAAGGGAACATAAAAGGAGTAGATGGATCTTAATTTATGAAAAGATTAATCAAATCTTCATGCAGTTATGTTATCTTGTAGTGCAATTGTTGTTGCTATAAATAGAGATTTTTTCTCTCGTACGAGTTGGATGTGTCTATGTATATATTTATGTAGTCATCGATGTATATACAGTAATGCTGAAAAGGAAAAAGAAAAGACCTAATTGCAACACTTCATATCAATGTTGGGTTTTGTATGGTTGGGAAATCTACACGAGGCTTGTTTCCAATACTTCAGATTTTGTGCCATTTGAAGTTTCTGGAGGAAGTTGTGTCAATTTTAGTAAAGTATACAAATATTACATCTCCGGACAATGATTCGCTTGGGCCATCCTATGTCAACTCTTTAGTGTCCCGGAGTTAATGTAATCAAGGCTCCTAAGATTCTTGAAAGTTGTAAAAGATCTAGTATTAAAGAAATAAAGTCGAGTTTCCTATTTACAGTATGAGCTGCTACTATAACTTTGAAAAAGAATAAAAATTAAGTTTGTAAAATATTTCTTAATCTCTGGACTTGTTAGGAAGATGAATTTTTTCTAGGAAGTTTTACCCGTTTTGGTGGATTTCTTAAGGTGACGAGTAATTGTAAACTCTTTCATTGATTTTCCTTGAACAAAGAATATTCAATTTATGACTGCTATTTGTGTTATCTCCTTACTTGTCCAATAAACCATAATCAATCAATTCGTATAACATTATGGAGGGAGGGAGAAAGAGAGATACCTGGTGTCCTTTCGGTATATGCATCCCAATTACTCGGTCCTTTTCCATCAGCATCATGTGCACCTTCCACCTAAGTTAAATATACGCCAAGGACATATCACGGTATAAGAAAAGAAAAAAAAAATCAATGGAATTGAAAAGATATAGCTAGTATATATGAACGCATGCATGCACCTATAGCTACACTAGTACTCTTGATTTTAAATTACTGAAGTCCGAACGATATATGGATTTCATCTAGAAAGGGAAAGAATGAGAAGGAAACAAAATTATTAGCACAAAAAAAAAAAGAAAAAAAGAAAGAAAGAAAAAAACTAGTGTTCTCTTTTCAGCTTCCAATTTGGATCCCGGAATAGAGAAAAGCATATAAACTGGCATAACTACAAACAGTGTAGTGTGCTTATATCAAAACATCAAGTAGAAAAATTATGAAACAAAGTAATGAATTATAAATTTCTCTTGGATAAAAATTAAATCTTGCTGCAGTTGGTGCTTTTCGTCCTATGTTCCAACTTTGCAATATTACTAAAGAATTACATAATATATTTTTTAGAAACTCTAACTTCCTTACGTACGTAAATCCAATTAGTAAAAGTTATTTTTATACAAATTAAACTCTTTAGTTTTGTCGATGTTGTTTGTTGAGCAAATTATAATTAAATCAACCATGTTGTACTTATAACATTTGGTCTATAATATTTATGTTCAACTTGCATTGAGATCATCATAGTTTAATAAGAAGACCATGCATGGAAACTCATGAAGAAGACAAGGCGAAAGAAAACTATGTTATTTCCGACATTAGTCTTTTTATGAATTTAACTATTGATTTTTCTTCTCATAAATTAAAGTTAATTGCATGTTTATTACTATTGGGTTAGTTTAGCACTTATTAAAATCTTGGATTCGCCGTGACGAAGGAGGACTTATTGATGCTTGCGTAATTTAATGTTTCCATTTTATGCGCAAGACTGAAATAATTATTATTATTTAATTTGACGATAACGAAAAGACTAGTTAGAGTTTGATATTAATTCATTCATATGAACTTAATAAATTACTTTATCTTATGAAAAACTAAATTGTCCCGCGCACCTTTGGGAGCCCAACTGTGGATCTCCCTCGAAACTTTAAGCTCGAAAAGATAGCCAAATTAATTAATAAATTTAATAACATTTAATTGTCAAAAGTACCTGATAAGCGGATGTAGCTCCACCGAAGACAAAATCGCTAGGAAAGTCGTGGCGGGTGATCTTGGTGACTGCGTGTCCGGACGCCTCTTCACTTTTACCTGCCATTAATACTTTACAAAATGTTGAAAGTATGTAAACTTAATTATAGTTGCCTTTAGAAGCTATATTTGGGTTTATTGCTGTGGCTACATATGAATTTCTCATCTGTATTTATAGGCGAAAAATTAACATAACGTTCTTTTATCTAGAAGGACGGCTTACACTGTACACTGTCCCGATCAAATTTAAAAAAAAAAAGAAATTATCATTGAAATAATTGCATGTTGCATACTCCTTAAAAGTCAATTTTATGGTCATTGGCACTTTCTATATAATAAGTTTGCAATTATATGACGCCCACATAGGGCTGAAACCGGAGGGAATCCTCCTCCCCAGTTGGCATATGCTTAATGATCTTAAAATTGTCTTTTTATAATAATTAGCTTAATATATATATAACTTGGCATCCTTAATAATAAGTGCGGAATATTACGGTGGAATAAGATAATTGATCATGTATTGGTTCCAATTGAATACATGGATATCAATGTTTTATCTTACAATAAACTCGTGGTAGAAAGAATCTTATGATTTTAATATGTAATTCTGTTTCGGCATTTTCGTTGTTGTTTTTATGTGATAAGACTTCTTCCGATAACATGTATGTATTCATTCCCATACATTACTCGATTCTGTGTAATATAGAATTTAGGTTTGAAATGAGAATCATATTGGTGATATAAAACTTCTAAAATTTAAGTACTATCTTTACAACAGACCTAGTCATTTACTCATTTATAAACTCAATTTAATGCAAATAAGAATCATTCCGTAAGGTTGTGATGAATTTGAAAGCCAACTTGTTATAGATTTTGAGTTTATTATCAATATTAAATCTTTCGAAGTCATGACTCTTTGTGGGATGAATTTCTTGTTGGATCAACAGGGGCGTATTTTCACGAAAAAATGATTTAGAGATAACAATAGTCACAAAAGAAATTTCCAAAATATTTAACAGATTAGAACTTGCTAAGGCCTAGATCTCTAATTGTGCAATAAGTGTTGTTTCAAATGTGACGTGTGCGTGATTTTGTCATGGGGACATGTAAACGATATTGAAAACCAGACTTCCATGTCTCTCTTTTCCTAACCATAAATAGTTTGTTTCATCCAAAGAAGTTAGTCAAACTCACGCTGCTAAGTAATCACCTAACTTCTTGAAAATAAAATTCGAATAGTTTAATTTGCTAAAGAGAAAAAAAAAACCGAAGTTACATTAAATTAAAGAGCAACTACATTGAGCTCTCATTGACGTTTCCCAATATTTCACAAATTTCATTAGCTTATAAAGACGCGTGCCATGTTAGTGTTTGAACAAAAAAATACTCTCTACAATAAAATGATAAATCTAATTCGATTTAGCAAAAACCATATATAAAGAATTAATAGTCATGTTTTTTATATCATTGGGAGCTAATTACAACCGAATAAGCGGAACTGTATTTTGAATTCATAACAATCATTGTTTTGTGAAGTGTATGTGGTTAGCCGTGTATTCTGAGATATATTCTTTTCAGTTTTTTTTTTTTTTTTTTTTTTTCCTTATGATGGATATCAGAGGAAAAATAAAAATCAGATCCACATGATCGAATTATGATGACTCTTCGCATTCAGGAGTGCCCCTTGATAATATATCATATATCATCAACTTTATATTGACCGCCGAAGATTATTGTTGCTCTAGTGTTCAAACATGCATGGAGGATTATAGAATACTCAGGTCTGGTTAATTGGTTGTTGTAAATTGTACCTAAACTTCATAATCTAATTAATTGACCTGAAAAGTACTCTCGCCGACCTATTTAGATTTTCAAACTGAGTGCAATAGGTGCGTTCAAACTACCTAGTATTTTTACTAATCTCTTTTGTAGTTTTGTTGATATTAGAAAGAATAAATTAATTAATAACTTCAACTGGTGACAGTGATAGGTAAGGGATAAGTTCTTTTACTTTTAAAATATCATTTAAATGAATCAAATAGATTATCGGATATTGTCTTGATCACAAGACTTCTGTAAAATCTCAAGAAAAGAGCTAATATTTTTTAATTGCTCAATCAAACTTCAATATTGACTTTATATAATTAAAAATTACTTTAGGAAAAAAACTACTATGTATCCTATAATACTGGATACGGCTGATATTTTAGGGATCACAAAAATCTCTAATCACGATTAGAGATATTACCACACTTTTCACTTCAGAATTTAGAGTCTTAATCTCAATCACCAATCAAATTATACACTTTTAACCGAGAAAAGACCGTTTTTGTTGTAGTGCCACACAACCCACAGGCCCCATACCCACCTATCAGTATTGCAAGGAATCCCAAAAGGATCATTAATCCAAAAGACCAAAAATAAAGGTTCCAACTACGAGTTGGTTGATCAATGAGAGAACTAAATTTCACGTTTCAATTTCACAAAGCTGATACATCCATTCTTTGCTTGATTACATACATGTCTTCTTTGGGCTTTTCTGCCTAACTCTCTTATTCGTTTTCTGAGAAATGGGCTTTATTTTGCCCAACTTTGGGATATGGCCATAACAATGGGCTCAAAAGTCACGTTTTTTCTTGCCATGGATGCAACTTGTAAAGGTTGCGCCTCAAGCAACTCTGATTAAAATCACATTTTCATTTGAATAATATATGTAGCCAATTAGTCGGTGTAGGACGTATATCAGGAAAAAGAGAATTCTCATAAGTATCTTGACGCTTCATTTATTTTCTACTTCTTTAGCAGTTTGATTTATTTTTAATTTATTATAGAGAAAAAATGACGATTGCGAAATACGTGATGTGTATCTAAGTATTTTGACAAAATATCACGGAGCTTACTTTATAATCTGCCACGATTTTTAAAATTGAGGCTTCCAGATAACCGTTGACTGCATGAATAATAATTCACTATTATTTAACTTACTAATTAAATTTGTTGGAGCAAGAGAGGAGAAACTTCCTAGATGGCAACACACAAAAACCAACACAGTTTCTCAATGAGCTCTCTCACTCTCAATGGACCTCGTTGAAGAAAAAGATTCCACATTGTCCAAATTCCGCAAAAGAAACAAGATCCTAATCCTCATCTTATTCTCCTTAATCATTTCATTAGCACTAATCACAGGTGCACTAATCCTACATCTCCTGCACACCATCCCCAAATCAGAACCCGACAGCGTCGTCAACCCAGCGGTCAACGCATTTTGTTCCGTCACTAACGACACTAGCTCATGTTTAACATCCCTTAATCACATCATTAGCCGCAAATCTATGTTCCACCCTGATCAAATTTTCAATCTATATCTCAAAACAGCCGTTGAACATCTAGAAAATGTTACTATTTTTTTGACTAGAGATAATCGCAACACTTTAAGGAACTGCTCGAGTTTGTTACAAGATGCACTTAGTCAACTCGAGCGAGCTTCAAAGTCAATGCATGCGACCCCGGAAATTGACTCTCAGAGTAGAGAAGTGAGGTCTGAGATTGTGAACGGGATTATCGCGGCGGAGTATGATCTGTCGGCCTACGTTGAAGATGAATCGACGGATGTGAGTGAGGCGATGAAGGAGAAAGTGTATGTTGTGAAGGATTATGTTGGAGCATGTGCGGATTATTTGATGAGATTAGATGAGGCTGATGCTAAGTTTAGGGAGGCAAATGCAGTTAATTATACCAATAGTTGGTTGAAATTGGAGAACATGTTGCATGTATGTTTGTTTGGATCTCAGTACATGCTATTGATGTTATTGTTTTGCTCATTATATAGAATAAGTAGATGTTGATTTAAGTTTCGAGATGTCCGATACAATATGTTTCCCAGTCCCCTTGAGGTATTGAAAATCTTGTATCAAGTTATCTCTTCAATAATTCATTAATTTGTATGTTATTATTCATTATTCCAATTAGAAGCATGAAGTTTTAAGATTTCAAATAATGTTGGTTCATTTTAGCATTATAGTTACATATTTATAAGTATATGAACTTTCTTTATTTGGTAAAAAAAAATAGAAATACAATGAGTAGTTTTCTTTTTTGACAACAAAATGAATTAAAAGCCCTCAGGGCAACATCCGTAACTAAAACAAGAACAGAAAGCAAATGAGGCGGAATAGACAACAATTTAAAATCTCTCCATCCCCAAGACATGGTAATTTGGCAATCGCATATGTAAGCTGGTTCTGCGACCTCTCGATCCATTGGAAAACATGATCCCATGGTTTGTGTAATAGTGCGCGACATTCTTCAATTTTCTCCTTAAGCAGATGACTAGCATTAAGTTCTCCCAAGATAAGTGAAAGAGCTTCTTTCGAGTTCGTTTCGATTTCAATTTTCCTAATCCGTTTGTCCCAAGCAATAGTCAGACCCATTCGAATTGTTTCCACTTCCGTTTCAAGGACTGTAAGCTAAAGAATCTTGATTACAAAACCCCATTGTCATGCTCCGTTTTAAGAGTGAATCTGAATATTTTGTTACTATGCACGTCTGAAGCTTGTAGTGGTGTTGTATTAGTTACATATTAACACACATAGTATAATCATAAGTCGTGATAAAAAAAAAAATTCACATCTGACAAGTTCCAGCTACAAACTTTATTCGAAGCGATCTTAGATACGAAAATCCTTGCAATTAGCGTAGTAGGAAGTTTCTCACAAGTTTCCATACGAAATAATAATTGGAAATCTTAGTCAAATTAACAACTGTTCAAAGTCAACATGCTTCTTCTTCTTTTTATTTGGTTATATTATTTTCAAACCCCAACTAATTCAAACATTAACTTACAAGCCCAATTTTTTTACTCACACACTAAGCCATATCCATATGGATCCTTCACAAACAAGCCTACTACAACAACACCAAGACGATCATTTACTATCCATACGCAAACGCAACAAGTTGATAATCATCTCAATCTTCTCCTTAATCATCTCATTATCACTAATCATCGGCCTATGCATCGTCTCAATCATCCACAAAAACAACTCTCGCTCGCACCAATCGCTCATTCACCACGCGTCGATTCGGAATTTCTGCTACCTCACAACTCAATCCGAGGTCAATTGCGTCAATTCACTATCCAAAACGGCGCCGTTCTCAAACCCTAACCAGATCCTCCAATTTTCGCTCAACAAATCGATCGCGGATCTGAACGACGCCGTTAAATTGGCGGCTGGATACTGCTCGGGTCCGTTGACCCGCGCCCTGGGTCAAATCGGGACCGGTTTGGATTTAATTCGGGTCAAACCGGATCCGGATACGCTGACGGATAGTGAGAAGAGAGATGTGGTGACGTGGATTGAGAAGGCGATAGAGGATCTGAGATCGTGTGTGAGTGAACTGGGGGAAAATGAATCGACGGCTAAGATGAGTGATGTTCAGGTGTGGTTGATGTACGGTCGAGATTATATCAAGCGGAGCGATTTGGCGAATGAGGATTTTCGCGAGGAGTTGGTGAGTAGTGTGGAGAGTTGGAGGAACGGGTTTGTTGAGGATTTGGTTGATGTGAGTTTGTTTGGGACGCAGTATTTGGTTTTGGTGCTTTTGTTTTGCTTGCTTTTGAGGTGTTATAGATAGAAAATTAAATAAAAGTTGAAAGTTTTTATTTTTACTTGTCTTTTTAAATATTATTATTCAGTATTTGTATTTTAAGATTAACTGTGTTTATTGGTAATGAAACGTTCCAAAAGTATATATGAGCTTAATTCGGGGTTATGGATAATATAAAATCAAACCAATGTTTTTAAAATCGGACCAGACCGTTCGGTCCGCTCGGTTCAACCGTCGACCAGAGGCGTGTCCGGTCCGAAAGTGATCTCAAACCATTTTTTGCCAGAAACGATCAAGATTGCCCAAAATCCGGTCGAACCAGGGCGGACCGCTACTTGAACCGCCGCTTCTCCTGCCTCGTGATTCTCATTTTTTACACCTCAAAATTTCAGCTCCAATTGACTAAATATGTAGGAGAATAGAAAATAAAGTAAACTTGAAGGTTGAAGAAAAAGTAAAAATCCAAAAACAATGGGAAGAAGAACGTAAAATTTCCATCTCGCCGTCCAATAAAGAGTAACAAACACAAAAAGAGGAGAAATGAGTGAAGAAAGTTAATATAACCATGTAATTGTAATTGTATATAACCATGTAATTAATATATGAATTCTCATATATATGTAGCTTAAGATTATGTATTAGTTGTGATTTTTTAGGTATTAAGTTGTATATGATTAAGTTTGTTGCTACTTTTATTAATTGTGTTGATGCTTGTTGAGATTTTTAAGTTTTGTAGCGTATAGTTATAATTAATTTGAACTATTTATTTTTAAGTTCTTAATTGTGAAGGTATATATTTTTCAAGATGACATTTTTGAATTATTTATTAAATACTTCGTTTACCAGTTCGATAAGCGGTTTAACCAGTTCAACCGATCGAACCTGTAACTAGTGAGACCACCGGTTCAGTGTTCGGTCCGGTTTTAAAATCATTGAATCAAACTATGGACTATCGAAGTCCCTGAATTCAATACCTCTATAAATCGATTTTAATTAGATTGGTTTCAAGAATCTATGTGATGAAACTTTTTCGCTGATTGTAAATTGAAGATTTGTGATTATAATCCTCTCACGGTCCATGTACGATTAGTTAGATCTAAGTTGGGACAATTACACAAAACGCTTCCTCGAGGTAAAGGGTATAACGAAATTACACAAACACGCTTGAAGTTTACTGTCGCTTGAAAACTGATAATGTGTAACTATTTTCCCCCTCAGCTTAATTAATTAGAAAATAAACTAAAATTGCTAAACCAATAGAAAATTTTATTACATCTTATAACATAAGAAAAATGAAGAGAAGTTTCATCTCCACTTAATGAGGCCTTTTACGTGGAGAAACAAATGTGCTTCAAATTTTATTAGAAAAGTAACAAAAACATATTCACTTAATTTAGACTATTCTTTCATGTTAATTTTATTAAATTTTCTCAAATATTACAAATATGTCCAACACATGATATTTCAAGAATATTCTCACAACTCACAAGTCTCAACTACTGAATCCTCTATTCAAAATAAAGAAATACAAAAACAAAAAACAATTAACTTCGTTACTAAATTGGATAATGACTTTTATATATTAAACTTATAAGAAATTTATTCCAGAAAATCTATCAAACCAACTTGTTAATATTCTTTTGTATTTTTGAATACAAAATTTAAATAATATTTTAATTTTCTTAGGAATAGATTTATTTTGAAAATAAAGAAAGAAAAATATAAACTATAGCAATAAAAGTTTTAAAGAGGGAAAATCCTACCCTACCTCTTAATATGGATATTCTCTCTCCAAATACCAGTTTAGTGGACGAATTGCTAATCCATAATCATTGAGAGGGCCAATATGTCTCTAAAAGTGGATACGAAAACAAGTGATTGGTTCTTCCATTTTTTAAAATAAACAAAATTAATCAGTTTATATGATCATGAAGTTTTGATTGGTCAAAAACATGCCATTTTTCACTGAGTGTCTTGATTTGAGTGACCACAAAATTTAAATGATTTGATTGATTTGAACACCGCACTTTGATACTTGGCATCATTGGCCAGCAAAATATATTAGAAAATTAATTAAATTAACTAATTTCTTTTGAAATTTAATTTAGTAAAATTCCTAAATTTAAATAGTAAAAATTGAATTAATCTCTAATTAATATTACATGTCTTCAATTAACTAAACACAAAATTTAATTGTCTACACTTCCCATCTTCGAATTTTGTGCATCCTTTCTTTCATAACTCTTTACATTCTTTTTACATTATAAATTTATTTATATTTTCCTACCTTTTACATATTCTCTTAGCAATACATTTCCAAAATTCTTCCCACCTCCAAATTCTTTCTGTATTTCCTTCTTAACCTAATTACATGTTGTTACATTGTAAGCTTATGTGTGATTTCTCATGTTGTTAATCTTATGTATTTCTTTACTGATAAATAATATAGTTTTATGTTACCTCTTGCATGTTAATTTTTTATTTATTGCACTCATACTATTGCTTTATATATATATATATATATATATATATATATATTTGTAGCTTGAAGTGGCGAATGCTCTTTCTTCCTATCTGGGAATCATAGTCTCGTGTGCAATGAGAGGAAGATGGTATCGTCAATCAATGTATATATATATATATATTTGTAGCTTGAAGTGGCGAATGCTCTTTCTTCCTATCTGGGAATCATAGTCTCGTGTGCAATGAGAGGAAGATGGTATCGTCAATCAATGCAAGGTGGATTAGCAGCTTCATCGGGAATCACGGAGCTCAAGGTTTACGTGAGTTCCATCTCTAAAGAGAGTCTCGGTATCGGCCACCAAGAAAGGTCTTAAGCCAGTCTTACCCAATTTCCGCAGAATCCTTAGAACACCCTTCCTTGACTTAGCAGCCATTGAAAGAATTCTTTGGATAGGCTAATGAGTTGGCTCTTTACTTGTTACTGGATTGCTATTGGACTTCTTGTTAGAGACTTGCTTTCTTATATATATATATATATATATATATATATATATATATATATATATATATATATATATATATATATATATATATATTTATATTTATTTATTTATTTGTACTATAATATCACTAATTCCTCAATGTTCTTTACGTATAAATTTTGGCATTTTTAATATTATATGTTATTATTAGTATCCCTTTTCATTTTTCCATATTATGTTTTTATATTAAGTTTCTTTCTATTTAGAGACGGATCTATTTTATCTGTCCATACAGGCAAGTGTCCAGGAGGTTTGTATTGACAAACTTGAGAGAGGATTGTTCTACCTTTAAAATTATCATTTTCTGAGACAGATTTGACTGTCTATAAGGAATTATTATTTTTATATTTTTTTGTAGCTAAATATCAAATCCAAGTTTTTGTTGTTGGTGTCGCTAAATGTTTAGCAACTCCTTAACTTATCACAAAGTTTTATCCGCTACAAGTCTTTTGGCGATAACTTATCGGAAGAAAGTATTTGTGGCTACTGGCTAATAACTTCCATTTCCAAGGACGAATTAATTTGAAGTTGACATTTCTTTAGTTTGTGGCGATGTGCGAGTCCTTAAAAAGGAGAAAACTACAGACTTGGGGATCTTTATTATGAAGCTGTAAATGCTGCGATCAGGACCTTATAATAGGTAGGCGGATCACATTTATTTATCGAACTAACAATAACTATAATAAATTGCCAAAAAAAATAAAAATTGCGGTACTTTATGCAGAACTCTTACACATAGTTCGGGACCAAAATAACGTTGACAAGGAATTGTATGTCTTGCACCAGATTTATGCACTAGATACAACGCAATAATAAATCTGAATTTCCGTTGACATATTATTAAGATGATTTTACAAACAATTAAGCATTTTACAAATTTCATTTGCATTGTATAACATTTATTATGGTATAATGAAAAAAGTTACGGACGTGTCATGATTTAATACTCCAAGAGGATAGAAGTAAGGAAGTTAGGAGACCGATGGTCAATTAATTAGAAGTAATTAAGGAAAAATAGTACGTCATTACCAAAAAATCTTTCCACTACAAAATTGCTCTCTAAAAGTATATTAGAAAAACATAGCACATTACCTCCCATGTGAGCTTTTAGCCCTATTTCTCAAGAGCACTTTTGTTGGAACGTATTTTCATTTGGGAATATATATACTTTATCTTTTAAACTTTTGAGTAATGTGTTAAGAAATGTCTCACATCGCTTGGGAAAGAGATTGGACTTGTTTATAAAGAGAAGTTCCATCTCCACTTAATAAAGTCTTTTAAGAGGAGAAATAAGTGGACTTCAAATTCTATTATGGTGTCAGTCTACCCAAGACGTATGATGGGCTTGCGACCTACTCATGTGATGGAACCGAAGTTAATACCCGACCCACTGAGGGAGCGTGTTAAAAAGTGTCTCACATGGGCTTCAAATTCTATTACAATGACCATTTTGGCGAGAGCATATTTTAAAGCGAAGATAAACTATGTATTTTTCCAAATTTCAAAAGGACAAAATTCTTGTTTTTTTTAAACTGTTAAGGATTAAATAACAATAAGATGTGCCATAATAATATAATGAAGGATTTGAAGCCGAGCTCGACATCTCAGTACACCAACTCGCAATAACTTGCAAGAAGTTAATTTATACGAGCTCTGTATCCTCACATGCATGCGCCATTCAGTTTATGAAACAATTCAATACCAGTCACTGTTACTCAAACCTTCGATACCTACGATTTTAATGTCTCAGTTGTTACCAAGCAAATCTTTATCAAGCCAAGCAAAACTTAATTAGGTAGGTGCATGCAAATTATTATATCCCCCGTGGCACACTTATAAGCAGTTAAACTTGGCCTTCAAACTGGGGTTACATATAACTAACAACCTGTGATCAAATCAATTTTATAGCACATGGAGCTAGTAGTAAATGAATTGAAGCACATTCGTCGATGGTGAAGTGTAACAACTTTCGTAACGAAATTAAAACCTAAACTTTTTTCATAGTTCCCTTCCACTCGTGATTTATTGTGCTACAACTTCAGGCTCTTTTCGCCATCAGATAATTAATAAATCCATATATAGTTACTGAAAGTTCTTCATACGCCTTCTATGGTACCCTATGAAGAGGACAAAAAGCAATATTTTGTTATTACCCTAGAGAAGTAGAATTCTGACACACGTTTAGGGGGTGGACCAAAATTTGTACTCTTTACAGAGTTCTTGAGTTTCACATGCAAATTGAGATGCGGCCGTTTTCCCTCTTTAAGGGATCAGTTTCATCATAAGTCTTTTTCAAAATGGAAATCGATTAATTAATAGACAAATGACTGATTGAGTAATCCATTCACCCGGTGTGAAATAGTCGTCGATTTTCGAGCTTTTGAAAAATTCGGTTGAAAGGAGCTATCAACGTGGCTTTTGGGCGGTAAATAAACTTACATATGCATATGCAAAACTAACTTAACTATGAAAACTCTTCATGTGGTATGATAAAGTACCAAAACAAACAATACACGTATTAGAGGCACCGAATTTGCTTGCTAAAAGTCCCAGCTCCTAGTTGAGATATCGAAAAAAATGTTACTTATAAAAAGTGGACTCTAATTATTTGAAGCGAATGAAGTTTCAGCTACAAAACAGTAGGTATGCAATCTCAGGATTTTTTTAGTGTCGACTTATCAGGAAATGTTTGTTGACACCCTTCGGCGACAAGTAGTTTTTTTTATTATAACTACTTTCATGGGCAAGTAATTTAGCTCTAGATAGTACCCCAAAAGTTTCTTCTCTGTTGTGTATTTAGTTACTTTTCTTGAAAGGGTACTAATATCTACCTAATTATCGGAGACGCGCGCCTCGTTTTGTCTCTAATACCCAAAAGTTTATATCTCAAGTACTCATTATCATGAACAAGTTTCTTGTCTCTAATAATATATTAATGACGTCTCTGAAATTTTTACGAGAATTAAGAAGATACACTATTCGTGTTTCTTTTATGTTTGGTATACTAGAATAAATATAGTATGTGTTTTTCTCAGTAGAAAGGAGAATTTTATTGCGAACAAAAAACGTGAAGGAGTACAAGAAATATCCAATACATAAGTAGAAATACTATTAGCTATTCCGCATATTAAACTTAATGTTTTAACATACAACTCTGCAAAATAAAAATAAAAACAATAGCTTTTGACTTTGATCCAACACTCAAAGTATTTGGATACTTGTTCTTTCAAAGAGTACTACATTGCTACCACATCTTCTTTTCTTTAATCCAACTCCGAAAGTGTGCTTAGCCATTTTTTAAAAAAATTGAAGCAAATGCTTGGAGAAGATGTCCTTGCAAAAATAATAATATATTAATGTCTTATACATGAGTTACTAAAATACAAAGTGAGGATGACAAGAGAGAAAAATCGAGTAGACAATAACGCAAACATACCAAAATTCGAGTGAACATCATAAGAAAAAAGAAATTCAGAAAGTGGATATTATGTATATATTGAAGAATATCCTATCATTTCCAGGGGAAAAATTGTTGTCCCTAAAGGATTCGGCGGAATACAAAGTTTTAAAAATGATGCTTAAGAAATCCAATATAAGAGACTATCTGTGGTTGGTATTCTAAAAAATTCGAAAAGTTTTGAGTCCTCTTTATAACACGCATAAGCTTTTCCCTTGATAAGTTCATACTATTAGGGAGAATAAAAAGTTGTGTGTGATTGATAAAATATCACAAACACCATTTTTTGCTTTTTATTGTTTATCACTAATTTTTGTTTGTGCTTGTCTAGAAGAAGGTCTGAAAAAGCACAAGCTAGAGGTATAAGATTTTTCACAAATTGCTTTTTTGAATATGCTAAAGTTTAAAGGAAAAAGTTAACTCTCGCTAAATATTGCAAACACCTAATTAATGGTTTGAGTAGTTACTTTTAAAGTATTTACGGACACTCTTGACTTTCACTATGGATGAAGGTTATTTTCTTCAATTTGTTGAGTGATGAACATAACTGTTATACACGACAAGCCTAAAGCATCCTCCAGTGGAGAGAGAGTTTTTCGTGCAAATTGTCAATGAAAAGAAGCCTATACACAATAAAATTTACATGCGTTAAGTTGCATGTAAGTCTTATACTCAATAGTCAACACCGACATGGGCCTTGTAATTTTCTTGTAGCTACTCAGATCAGAGTTTGGTGATGCGGTGCAATTGGGCAAGTTTCACCACTCCTTAAGATGAATGTGTCATATATTGAAACATAGGCTGTCTCATCTTATAAGCACTATTGTCATAAATGAATAACAAACTCTTCAAAATAAGTGTCCTCAATGATAATTAACCAGCGAATTTTGGGTGTAATACTGTAACAATTGTTAAACTATATATATCTTGGTAAAAAGTTTGTAGCTCAAAATGAGCAACTAAATGCTTAAATTATACGGATAATTACAGCTACACCGCTTGAGGTTCGGTGTAATTACACATACCTCCCTTGTGGTTTGAGAAATTACACATACCTCCCCTGAGGTTTGAAACCTTACACATACCTCCCCTTTACAACTTAAGGGTTGTTTGGGTGTAAGTTATGATAAAATTATGCTTATTATGCTTACCCCCTAAAGTTTGGTATATTTGTAAAAGTAATCCTTGATGTTAGAAAAGTTAAAATTAAATACTCCAAATAATTTTACAAACTACTATATGACTAACCAAAAATATAAAAAGTATTTAAATTATTTTTAAAATTTAATCTAATCTTAACATTTTTATTATTTTGTAAAAATATTTAATTTCTTGTTTTTGTTTGTTTTTTTATTTCTTCATTGTTGTTTTACTTTTAATAATCTCATAAATTTTATTATAATTCCATATTAAATACTATTACGCGTGCCCACGGAAATTTCAGTTTATCACAATAAAAAAGAAGCATTTGGTAAAATAATAAATATCTATGCAATCTCCGAAAAAAAAGACAAGAAATAGAAAATTCAATTGTAAAAACTCTCATTTTCAATGAAAATTAACAAATATAACAGAAATAATCAAGATTTTCATAACCCATTTTAAAAATTGAAGAATGATGACGAAATTACCAGCAGCAACAGTGACAATAAAATTATCATCCTTGGATCAGACATGGTCACTGGTTTTAGGTAGCATGTTTTGTTGAACTTTTTGACAAAATAAACAACCTAAATGCACTATATTTAGTGAAACCAATTTTCGGTGTTTTATCTTCTTCTATTACTAAAATAATTGTTAGTTTAAAATTGTAACGAGAACAAAGGCACAAAGATGAGTAGTTAGTTAAGCTTTGACTGAGATTTATGGGAATTGTTTTAAAGAAAAAAGCTAAAAGTTACGTGTTTTGATTCAAAAATATATTTTGGATTAGATTAACTTATTTTTAAATTTAAATTTAAATACTTTTTATATTTGTAGGTAATAATATAATAATTTATAAAACCTTTTGGAGTATTTAATTTTAATTTTTCTAACATCAAGGATTACTTTTATAAATATACCAAACTTTAGGGGTGTAAGTATAACAAGTATAATTTTATCATAACTTACACCCAAACAACCCTTAGATTGAGAGGGGAGGTATGTGTAAGGTTTCAAACCTCAGGGGAGGTATGTGTAATTTCTCAAACTATAGGGGAGGTATGTGTAATTACACCAAACCTCAGGGGGTGTAGCTGTAATTATCCCTATTTAATATCTATATCATTTCACAAAAAAAAAAAAAAAAAAAAAAAAAAAAAAAAAAAAAAAGAACTATCTAGCAGTCAAGTGTCACGTTAATTTCAGTTATTTCTGTAAAAGAAACTCCACGTAACTTGTTAGAATCGAAAATCATCGCAATTCTCTTGGGAAGTAATCTCTAGAAACAACTTGGTGAACTTGTTGATTAGCTATATTTGGACTTTTGGATCTCCTTGTCCAGGAATATTGTTATATATGTCTAGTGTTGCAACTATTGATTTTTTATTATTTAAAAGTTTGGAATCATCTGTAAATTAATATTTGCTAAGCAATAAAATTATAATCGAAAAAAACTGCTTAAAAAGAGAGGTGTTACAAGAATAATCCAAAAAAAACTAATGCCGACACAAACTAATTAATAAAAGAAAACTTTAATCGGATCTAATTGCATCAAGCTATAGTACAAAACTTTGGTTGACAAACTACAATCTTCACACTTGTACCTTCTGTTGAAATTCTCTATTTCACAAAATATAATGCGAATACTGAATTTCAGTTACAAACCAGAAATGGCAATTGGCCCAGACAAGAAGACCAATTTCCAGCAGCCGTATGCTAAGAAAATGAGAAACAAGGTATCTTTTCTGGTGGCATGTAACCATCTCTCTTAATTACCCAAACTGAGCAATCATGTGCAAACACGTGTTCAATCTCCTCAGGGGGTTGTGTAATGAAAAATAGGATGATTTATAGTAGTTAGAAAGAAACTGATAGATTTTAATCAGTCAATGGGCTTTTCTAATTGCAAATTTGACAAAAAGGGCCAAAGTTTTGGGCACTGTGGTACAGTAAGGCTAGACAAGTGTGGCCCACACATGGGCCCTCAATGATATTCATGGCCTTTCTAACTAACCCTCACACTTTGATTTCCTTTTTAAGAGCCTCATTGGTCCCCTTTCTGCTTCCTTCACATTATACTAGCTAATATAATAGTGTTGGAATTTTTAAAGCTGAATAGTAATGTCAAATAGAGGATCAAGAGTTTCAAGAATTACACAAGATGAGGCTAATGAACTCATCTTGAAACTACAAGCACTACTGCCAGAAGCTAGTTCAAGGTGCAATACAAGGGTATGTTTTACTTTTTGCTAGTAATTTATTAATGAAGATATCTTCTCATGTCATAAATGTTTGTCAAATGAGCTTAAGTTTAGCTCGATATATCATTATAGCTAGCTAACCTTATGAAGATACTTCCCTCTAATCAAGCATGTAATCTCAACTAATTAGAGTAGGCAATATGAACTCAACGACAATCCTATCGGGTAGACATATATAATCTTTTTCTACTCGTTCAGGTTGAGTAGACTGTCTCATTCAGGCTTCTAAAGTTCACATCACTTCGTATGACTTCCATCCACCTTTTCTTCGATTTTCCTCATGCTCTCGGATAAAAAGATGCATTATAGATGTAGCACAACAAGGGTTGCATACCTTTTCGAGACGCAAATTTGAATTCCGGTTCTTGCAAATAATTTTGAGCCACCAATATTAATTAAGCTACTGATATCAGATCTGAGTTGCCAAAATTGAAGATATTATGTTCAAATCTGAACTGGAATATGCTGCAAATATTGACTCAAAAATTGCGCTCTCAACAATTCATCATAAGAAAAAAATTGTTCAAGATTTTGTAGAAAACAGATAAACCTAATCTCTGTCAAAAGCGAGAGAACTTTTAGAAATCAATGTCCCCAATGCAAAAGACAAGTTATTATTGATTAGATACCCAAATTCTTGTAGTGTAATAATATGACTTTTGCACCTTATAACAGAAAGTCACCCACAATCAACGCATGCATGGTTTTGGGAAGTCAGCAGACATGTGACATAAAACTATATTGGTGATGATTATATATTATGTACTTTAATTTTAATGTAGCTAGAGATATATATGATTTGATAGGTATCAGCATCGAAGATTTTGAAGGAGACGTGCAATTACATCAAGAAGCTGCATAAAGAGGTGGATGATTTAAGTGAAAGATTAGCCCAACTTGTGGCTTCAGGAGACATCACTAGCACGGAAGCAGATATTATCTCGAGGGTTGTAAGACAATGAAACAAAACCAAATTTGATAATGTTTAGAAAATTTGGAAATAAGATATGGATTCTTGTAGGGTTTATAATTAGCAATATGTCTTTTCAAGTTCTGATATGATTGTATTTTGGAGTACTTACTGGGCTCAGGTGACACTTGTGCATAGGTGTGTACTTCGTGGTCTAATTTAGTTGTTGTCTTGCTGATATCATGTGTTTCGATTTTATCATTTTCTTTCTTACGAATTACGATCAATGGTATGTACGTACTATTACTTTTTTTTTTTTAAATGAATGTGATGAGTTATAATAAACATTTTAAGCGTCATATTTTTTATTGTTTTGAAAAGATGAAAAAGTTACATCTCACACAAACACTGAGGTTAGGTCAAGTTTTTTGGGAAAAGGAACGGGAATTTGCTATTGTCACATTGAATTATGCTAAAATTCTACTTTTCCTCATGTACAATATTGATTTTTACTTTCGATGAAATTTTGAACCAAATTAACCTTTATAACATATAATAAATCTGATGTAATTAGTGACTTTCGAAAGATGTACATGTACTGGTGTTAAACAAAGTCTATACTGCTTTTTTTATAAATCTCAATTGACATTTGAAATAATTTAGTTTACTTAAGGCATGTAACTTGATTTATTGATATAACACGTTTAAAAGAAAATCTTAGTAACTTTTTGTTATTTCAAAAATAATACATATATATTTCTAATTATAAACTAAAAACTAAGAAACATATATATTGTTTGAGTCTTCACATATATATTATTACTCAATCACGACTTGTTTAGGTGTTCGAAGATGGAAGAATTATCTGTGATAATCCTGTGTTTATGTTTCATTTCAAACTTTCGTATCTACCACTTCCGTATCATTTAATTTTTTCAACCAAACAAGTGCAGGGTTACTTCACCATCATAGTTTCAGTTCCCTCCTTATATAATATAAACTTTTCACCCCAAAAGTATAGGCTAAAAATTCACATTAATTTGCATGCATGCATGCTTAACTCTTTTGTTTAATACTTGGAACTGTGACATCCTCTAAGCATTTCTTTCAACTAATTGTTGACGGGAAACAAAATGTTTGAGATAGCATAAATGCAATGAACAGTATAAATAGTGAAAGGGAAAGTTTTTAGTGCATTGAAAAAGAGTTGGAAAAAGTGTCTCACCTTCAGGTACAATAGGGGGCCGCCCTTGCTGCAAAGAATCCTTGAAAAGTTGCAAAATAAGTTCTCAATAATTGAAGAAGAAGTAAATAATAAGAGAGTTTGGCCGACACTGCTCGCAGTTCAAACAACTAGCCCTTAAATGGGTACAATAATCCCAGATTATGATTAGGAATAATTACGGCCATACCCCTGAAATTTAGTCTTAGTATAGGAATCTCCCTACTCCTGAGAAATTACAATAACTTCTCTAATCTCTTATAAATTAACAACTATTGGAAAACCTAATGGAATTAACAAAGACAAACTATGCCTTACTGTTCATACATCAAATCTAACTAAGTAAAATATATTGGACAATTCTACCCTCAAAATCATGAAGAAAAAAAATGGTTTTTAATTTGTTGTGTGGATTTTCACCTTTTTTATTTTAGTAGAACTAAATTTGAGTTAAATAGAACTAATTTAAATAGACAATCAAAGTTTTCAGAAATTTAAATTATGGGTAGGTACAACACTACTTTTTAGTTTTTAACCAATATAATAAATCTAGTAATATGTGAATGTCTATTTTTTCTGTATTTTTCCATTCATCTAGTTCTTGGTTTCGTAATAATACTTCTTTTAAAAAAAAAATAAGAAAGAGAAATACTAAATAATTTAACTTAAAATATCTAAGTATAAATATTTCAAAAAGTTATATGTAAGGGTTTAGAAAAACAATTTCGTAAAACCAATTCAAGTTCTTTTGAAAATCTTTTTTGCTCTAAATTGCCTCAGCTGGAAAAATGCAGATTTTGTAACATTACATATACCCTTACTACAATGTAATAAATATGCTCCCTTGTGACGAATGTTTTAATATGGTCCAAAATTTTGTCTAAAGCCAAAAATATAATTGCCCAAGAGAAAAAAATTAAAGTTCGTTCGTTATAATTTTGTGTTGACATCTCCAATTTTGGATCAATTTCTTAAAGGTAGGACCTCACTGTAAAGTTTGAGCGAGCTTCTTGGAAGTCACTATAATTTTTGATGTAGTTGGAGAGGTTGTGTAATTACATGCATTACACTTAGCTGTAGTTATCCTTTATGATTATAATACCCAACACAATTGATTATGAAGATATGATCAGATGGACACGACATTCTTTATAATTTTTGTATGAGATAGCTAAACACATAAAAGTTAAAAGGAGGTGGCGCTTCCTGATTGAGCCATAAAAGACGATTAGACGTACAATGAGGGGCTAATAGGAGGCATGTTTGCCCCAACCTTGTCATGTCTTGGTCCATGACATGTAAGACAGCCTTATTGGGCAATAAGTAATTGTAGGTCCGCCCTCTATCGGGGAGTTGCAATCTAGAAGTAAGGAACGTTTTTTTTTAAATTATTATTATTATTATTATTTTGCGCATAATTGCATCTTGACCACCACGAAGCTGGATAACTATTACATATTTGACATCCGTCTTCATTTTATTACTCAAAGGTGGCTTTAGAGCAAGTACATACCCAAAGAAGAAAAAGGTAAAGGCGAAAAGAATGCTCGAATGTTCCTGTCGAAAACCAGAAACATAAAATCACCAGAGTGGAAGAATGCAAGTACATGCCCAAAGCAGAATAAGGTAAAGGCGAAAAGAATGCTTGATTGTTCGTGTCAAGCGGTGGCCACAACCGAGAAACAAAACTAGATGAAAATTTATCATTCATATCGAACATAAAACACATCTCAGTTACACCGATTCAAGCCCAACAACATGATTTACATACAATACCTACATTCCATATTTCTTGAACATCTAAACTACAAGCTGCATCATATTCATCATTGCCACGATCAACACAACATCACGGTTTAAATTGGTTGGTTTTCATGTTTACCAAAGAGAGGTAATAGTTGTTTCTCCAGCTCTACTAAACTGGAAACAGAAATATTAGGCATATAAGTACACAATTAGTGAAATAAGTGAATCTATTTTCAGACTAAACAAAAGAAGAGGAACCCACATTTCGTATTTCCGTGAGGCTTCACTGTGTTTCGCTCTGTATAACTCACTGTCTTTAGGCATACTGCTCAAACTACAACCTGCGATAATAGTACCTCATCCTCAACCAAGAGTATGAAAGATGTCAAGAGATCTTAAGTGGAAACTAAATCACTTAGATGAGAAAAACGAAGCATAAAATTGACAGAGCTGCTATTATCTACTTCTGAAACTTCTGATATACACGTAAAAACTGCAAAAAGATGAACAATACTAAAGAGATTGAACCCTGGAGAGATTGAGAGGAGATCCACATGGTTTACTGGGTTCTGTAGACTAATTATCCTAAGTAGAATGTCTGCAAATGAATGTCTCCATCAAAGACAAAAAAAAAGGTCTGCAATTGAATCCATGGTACAATCCCATCGTGAGAGCTCTTTTCAAGCATCTCCTTCCTTAAACCTCCCCAAAGGTTCATCTGCATATTTCAGTCGACTTGATGAAAGTTTGTGATTTCATTCATAAGCTTCGGTATTTTGCCGAGGAAAGTATTTGGGAACATCTGTTCCCAAGTATGGATGCTATCTGCAGTAAGGTTTCTAGCCAGTCTCTTACTTGATCCCTAAACTTAATCCGATTTTCGATGTTGCCGTACAGCTTCAACTTAATGGATTAATGCACTTAGGCCAACTGCAGATTTGACCAAGGTAGTTAACCTTTTCCATATTCTTTGTCAAGTCATTTGATATCTTCAGTAGTCTAACTTGCATGAAGTGACAATATCTTGAAGAAAACCAATCGAACTTCTTATTTGAATACTATGATCTACAAGCATATCTAATTAATGTGACTCCAACAATATGATTCTCACCACAAATGTTGATCATGACAACTTTATAGCATTGAATATTTAGACAAAGCAAATTAATTACCAGTAAAATTAGGTGAACCAGGAGCTCTTACTTCATTCTGATCCACTCTACCCAGAGGTATTTTTGCAACAATTAATCCCTGTTTTATGTGGAAATGGCATGTTAACAACATACCTTCAAAGTTAAATCTCTATTCTTCCTAAATGACATTGTACTACAATAAGAACAAAACATCTGTAAATCTCAAAAGCCAAAACCAAATAAAGTCATAAAACTCTACGGATTACAGACAAGATAGGAGACATCTCAAGAAATGCAGTACCGGAGAAGGATCATTTAGGCCAAAGAACGCAAAATAACTTTCCAGTGGGTCGATTAACAAAGTCAATCCTAAGAATTGTCTCCCACAATTGTGTTGAAAATAATTCACTGAATCAGTCACCAAAGTTAAATATAGTCAAGTTTTCACCATATTGCAGAAGTATTTGATAAATATTGTAATTGTCAGCCTGAAGATTATGTAGAAAAGTGTTCTTCACTTGATTTACTCCCAGTGTGAAGAAATTTCTCAGTATAAAAGATTACATAGTCTAAGGAATCTAATAAGAGATTAATCAACAAACTATCACATTCTAATTTTGCAAAGCCTTGAAACAAAACTCTGAAAACCAGTCACAGGGGTACGTAGCCCACTTAATTAAGATAAAGCTTGACAGCAGATTTTAAATTGATGGTGATCATGAACATTATTACTCATGAGCAAAATGAATCTAAAGACTCCAAATGGAAACAGAAATGTCTCTGTGCTTTACAATTAATTCCATTAACAAATAATTAGGAAGACAAAAGAAAGTAAAACCTTCAATCTTCGCATGGTTTATAACATGGTGCTAATCTTCATAACAATCTCTTACAAGCCACAGAATGCCAAAATAAAAAGCATATAAATGAGATAATGCATTTATTAAAGTAATGCCTAGAGTAAGTCATGGATCATATATTAGTTGCATGTTTAAGGAGAGGCAAAAGGACATGAGATCAAATCAACGGTTGCTAAACCTATTATGAGGAGGAAATAAAAAAAATCACGGCAAACAAAAGAAAAGAAACAGAACTTATCTTCATATCATTGCCACCAATATCATGATTATAGCTTTATAGGCATGAAAAGGGCATGAGGACGTGACCCATGGTTTTTCTCTTTCTTTTATTTTTTTAAGTATACAGCTCCCACTTCACTTCAAAGACACATTTTATATACGATATGTGTACTGCTCTCAGTTTCATTGGAAAACCATGATTAACAGTAATATTTAAACGTCATTGTTGTTCGGTTTATTTTAATTATTTTTAGCATTCTGTGTCTACATGAAAATCTAAAATTATACTCCATGAAAGCCTGAAATTCTTAAGGGAAACAAGCCACGTAAAGCAATAAGAGAACCGATAATAGAGCGTATGATAAAAGGTAAAAGGCACACTCATCAACTTGTGCAAGCTTCTGGTACCCAGCCCAAAAGTTAGAAATTATGTCAGGTTTGTTAGAAGACAAAGATCTTAGAGGAATGAAATGCATTATACCACCATTTTCCATGTACTTTTGCTTTGTCATATTATGTTCTCTGATTCATATTCTCTAGTGAGATCTGGATACACTGAGATTAATCGACCAAAACATGGTACACACGCTCATCTCGCAATAACATAACATGAGGTGTTGCTTAATTCACCACACTGTAACCTCATGAATGTGCAATAGATCAGGCCAAATGAATATTGTTAACCACTCGAGCCACCAAACATACATGAGAAGAGTTTTCTTGAAATAGGGAAGTACATGAACGAGAGAAACCAAAGCACTTAGCGTCACAATATCGTCATCACTCATATGGCTTGGCATAAAGAAGAAGTCATGAACCCTATGTTGGACGTCTACATCCAGCAGCTCAGTTCACACAATTGATCTGCATCAACCGTTGCAACAAAACATCACACACACACCTGGAGTTAGTTAGTTAGACAGCTGGCATTTGGTTGTTACATTTTCAGTTACAAGTTTCCCGCCTTATTATCTTGTATATAAACAGATTAGTTTTCATTCTGTTAGCTAAGTGAATTCATTCTGTAAATTGACACACTACTCGATCAATAAAATTCTCTCTCTACATTTTGAGATTTAATTCATATCAACAATGGAGCAGATTCAATTTGTCTCAATTTACAATTTCGACACCTAATGACAGAAAACCACATTCACATTGAGGATAAAGGAAGAGAGACCCCAAGCCCCTTCACGGGGTTTGGAAGTATTCTTGACGAAAATTTACAGGTGTAATCTAAACAACCCGCCCTTGAACAGAGTGCGTGTTAATGGAAACAGTCTTCGCCTAGTAGTTTACAGCTAAAATTTCGACCCTGTCTGATTTTTCTGTACCTAATACTATATGATATTGGTTGCTGGATGCCTTATCCCAGTATTCTGGATTTTAAACATAGTGAAAGTATTTAAGCATTCATATACTTATGACATGAAGGCTCACACAATATTAAAACCTCAAGCAAAACTTTACTTCACAGAAAGTTTAAGTACACAGACGTCTCTATAGAATTATGAACCCAAATAGTGATGGAAAACCAGCCATTCGAGCGGTCATAGTTCACTTGGCACATAAAAAACTAAAATCAAGACGCTGAGTGATCGACACATCTAATTATAACAGCAGCTAGGAAACGAAAATAAGCAGGATACAAACATCGAACTATACATCCGAAAAGGACACCCTGTTTAACTCCCAACCTAATCCGGGACAATAACTTAGCTAATTACGAGCACTTGCAGAGCTATCGTGTTCATTTTCTTGGTACATTATGTTGGCAAACCCAATAACTCTCCTAATCACACCATTTCAAACACCAAAACAGCAACAATTTAGTCAAATAAAAAAAGGGTTTTTGTAGCATACCATTTTTTCTTTCCGCTTCAAGATTTTGACATGGCATTTCTTGATGTAATGCATCAAATGGTAGCGCGAGTGTCGCGCGTACAAATGGTCCCTTATCTCCGGGTTAGCCGTCAGCCAATCCAATACATCCTTGGACTTGATAACCTCGTCCGTGTCCAGCGATTCCAGCCACGAGTAGACAGGCTTCCACTGATCAGTTCGCTGGAATCTGTGGTCGTACAGCTTCTCCTGTGTACAGTACAGTACAACACACAAAAGATTTTATAATATTTTTTGAAAACAGAAACTAAAAAAGTGAGTTTTTAAATTGAAATTTACCATGGATTGCTGATAGTCACTAAACATCTGATTGAGTAGAGTTAGGGCGCGATTTGGTGAGATTGATGATTCAGATGAAATTTGTTGCGAATTATATTATTAAAAAGGATAAATTAAATTATGTTACGTTTTTTTTTAATTCTTTTTATAAGGGTGGAAGTTGGAACAAATGGGAAAGTTTACTTGGATTGTAACTTGGGCCTGTAACTTTTGAAATTATTGGTCCTTCTTAATTAGTTAAAACTTAAAACCAGTCCAACGCTATTACTAGCCCAATTGTTTTTTGTTGTATTGCAAGTTTACAACCCAATACCAATAAAGAATAATGAGTTAATGACTCTCTTCAACAATTATATCTGGATTTGATTTTACGGTCCGTTAACACTTTCTTGGACTATTTTCGCGTTTGGGCTGGGTTGATGTTGCAGTCCATTTCCAAACATCTATGTTGAAGGATCATGGGTCCAATTGCGTTAAACCACCTAAATTAATGTTCCCCCTTAGCGTATTAAAATGTGCGACTTACTAAGATGTGCAATTGCCTCCTGATGTCAAATCTAACTGAGGAGAATATAGACACGTATCGAAAATGAACGGTTGGTTAAGGACTCAAAGTGCAATTCACACATTTTTCAATAGGTTATGGTCAATTTGCACATTTTAATAGGTTAGGGGATATTGCAACTACAGACATAAGTTAGACTATTAATTTTTGAACAATTATTTCACACTTGGATTCGTCAAACTAGATATTTATAAATTGGTAAAAGAACACAACCAGTGATTTTATTAACCCTCTTGTACATATAACTTAAAAGAAGTTGAAAAGCTCATATATCTTCTCATATTAAGAGATAATTAGATTGATAATCTTTGTACTTTCGAATACTTGAGTACTTTAGCACTGATTTTTATCTAAATTCATCGTGAGAAAAAGTTTATGGGTCGTTCATGAAGGCATGACCTGAATTGTTCTATTAGAATATGAATTCAAATGAATAAGGAGTACCCTATTTTTAACATAAAAAACCTTCCACCCTTTTCTCCTATTTTATTATTATGTGTATTTGTTGTACGATGAAATGGTGCACGTAATTTGGTTACTGATGTAAATGCATTATTGAGAATAGACGTTGTAAATTTAATTGTTAATCTTTAGTTGTAATACATAATCATGCATCAGTTGCACACAATGATTTTCTCATTCTTGATAATTATCAATGGAAGTTTTCTCTCGCTAGACCAAAAATGGACCGTGCCACTCTAAAAGATCAAAATTGGAACATATAAACACTATAGAACCAAAATTGATAAATTCTCAAATGTACGTAATACAAGTGCATGATCAGAAAATAAGTAGTATAAAACTTCTGAACGCATAAATATTCTGCATCACCTGGACATTCCAGAACTCCTAAAGCCAGGAACAAACCCGAGTAGCTTTTTCTCGTACCAACCCTAGATTCCAATTTCTTATTTTATGTAAGTCCCACTTGCAGGATTAATTTCTAAATTATATGCTATGCTAGCTGTTGGGTCACAATTTGACATGATGGTCTTGGTTAAGGATGAATGGAGATGCATGTTTCTACGTATGAGGCAGTTCACAACTGGCCCTATTAAATTCTGTGTAGGATTTGCAGTGACCAATCCCATTGGACTGTCAGAAACCAAAGCAATCAAGTTGCAACTTGGTTAATTTCCACTTGACTTTAATAATGTGTAATCGATTACATACGACCTCAAAATTATCCTCTTAGAACGAGAATTAATTTAATTTTTTACGGTATGGGAACTATAAAATTCATCTCAAATCTTCTATACCAGCAATGTGTATAATTATCTCAATCACACCTAGATTTATGCTATGTACATTGATAAATATAAGATAAGAACTTAGGTAATTATTTCTCTAACCGTTCACTATTCACCGGCCATAGCGTACATTAAGATCACGCCGCACGTTATATCCACATGTCGTAAATCTAACAATGGTACAGAGAGCCATACATGATTTTGGTTAAGAAGATTTGCGCGGTATACGATTACCTTTAGAAGCGAGGGATTTGGTCTCACTAGCATTCTAGTATGTAGAGCCATGACGAGGGACTCACTCACTAGATAATTGCTAAGATATAAGTCACTATAAGTTAAGTATACGTGAGCTAAACCATCTTAGAGTTTCAAGAATTACCTAGCTATCTCTACGTAATTCTTGGACAAATATTGACTTGCATAGAGAGAAGATGCCAATCGACATAATAAAGTCCTACACATGCAACAACATTGTCACGCTCAGCTCTCATGCTCTACTCTCCACTCTAACAGGCAACAGCCAAGTACCACTTCATACAAATTAGTGTTCGAGAAAAATTAAGTTTTCTTATTCCAGTTTTTCTGACCAACATAGTACGACAATATATCAAAATAAGACAAGTTTAGTAAAATAGGAAAGCACGTGATTGAGGTACAAAATAGCCTTGGATTCCATTCTATGTGTATTATAATATCTTCTACCAAATAAATATTTTTCTAATTAGCTATGATCGCCAAACCCAATTTATTAATGTTTTCATCTGGACAAAAACGGAAGAGATTAAAAAAAAACAAAGTTGAAGGATCTCTTTGATTTTGCTAGTGAATTGTGATCAGTTATTCTGAAGTAATTAATTTAAGACTGTAAGGATTAAGAGTTACGTCATTTGAAAGTGGCTGTTAGAGTAATTAACAATATTTTTGCATCTTAATTTGTTCACATTATGTTTGTCTGCCTTATTTAAAAGCGTTTATTTAATTTTCATTGTCTTCTATGTCTTTCGCATACTGAGGCAGTATTAATTCCAATACATTATTTAAAAGTGGCTGTCATTTGTCTTCTTTAAAAGACTTATAGTCTGCAGTAATTAAGATAACTGTGTTAGGAATTGTAAGAACACAAAATCTTGTTAACTAATATAAAAGACAAATCGCAGTACTAATTCCAAAGCTTATGTACAATCTTCTATCAAAATTATCGTAATTGATTCCTTAGTACAAAATACAAAAATTAATATGTCCAACATTAAAAACAAAATTACTCCAATATTATTCTCTACCTTCCGTGTCGACGGTCATTGGCGTGTTACATCTTTTTTATGCTCCTAATCCCAAGGTCTCTCCTATCTCCTTCACCGACCACTAACTATGCTCCCACTCGAATACAAAAAAACCTCTGACTCATGTAAATTAAATTAAGTTTCTATAACTACAAATCAATTAAATATTCTTAATTCTTACATATAAATAAATAAGTTGTAATCAGTGCATCGCATATGCTTGGAGATCAGCAAAAAATCTTTTTTGGACTCTATTAAACTCTTAGCTTTTATTGAATTCGAAAAGTGGAAAAGAATAAGAAAACTGCAGGAATCCTCGTGACCTTGAAACCGAGTCCTGGCTGTGGATTGGTTCAAAATCATGTGCCCCGGGATGCATGCTGATCAATCTCTAATTTTTATTCTGTCACAAAAGGTTGATCACGTAGTTTATATGCATTCTGCTGCAGAGGTTATCTTTCATATTAAATAATTCATTAATGACATAATATCCTTCAACTGTTTCAATGTGGTCTATTTGAGTAAGGATTCCTAATTACCGTCTCCAAAATTTCAACCTTGGGAGAAAATTAACATTTATTACTTTATATAATGTTCAAGACGACGCATCACATGCTGAATATAATTTTTTTCTTACACGTGATATTTTTTGATAAGTCGATGGCGGTAGAATTTGAGTCCAAAACCATTCTTTTGGCCCAAACTCTCATACTCTATTAAATTACCGTATTTCTAAAAGCTCAAGCTTGTGTGTAGAGAAGATTGACATTCTGAAATTTATATATAATCTCTACAAAAAATTGCCTCTTATCATGTGTAATATTTTATTAAAGTTCATTTTATTCTACAGAAACAAGAAATAGAAAACATGAGACATCTCAGTGAAAATAACAATTGAAATTACAGTTTAACAAGAAAGAATAAAAAATAACGTATATTAATGTTGCTCATATATTTAAATGGGATAAAAGCGTTAAACCTCCTATACTATGTCCTCGATTGCACTTTGGCTCTTATCCTTTTATTTTTGGCAACTTGCCACATGTAATATGGATAAATAAACACTTTGCCCAAGGGACCAAATCCAACAGCAAAAAATACTAACACGTGTTCAAATTCAATGTAAAAAATCGAATAAGGGAGCAAAGTGCTTATTTTTCCATAGTACAAGGGGCAAGTTGCAAAAAATAAATGGATAGAGGGTGAAGTGCAACATGAATAAAATATAGAGGGTTTAATGCTTTTATCCCTATTTAAATTAATCTAAAACCAAAGGGACATGATCGAAACATAGACTAGATACCATCTTAACCAATAGGGTTACTTTAACGACAACCCTCAGTGTATAATAGCAAAAAGTGGTAGACCTTCGTTACATATGAAAAGTATATATAACCCTGGTTGGCAAATATATATAAACATAAATGCTCTATAAACTTAAACTTCCATATGAAACTATAATTGTAAATGGTACCACACGAGATCCAAAAGAGATCTAGTTCGAATCACGGATCACTCATCTATCAAAATATGTCATGTGTTATATGTAACAAAAAAAAATTTAGCTGAAAGTAGGGGTGTGTTCCAAAACACATACAAAATTGTAAGTCTATTTATAGACCTAAACTTTTAAACGACACGACAATCTAATATGGTATCAAATCTAGATGAAAAAGAGATCTCGTTACCTTTTATTTTAGCTACAATTCACCAACTGACATATGTCGCTCCACATTAACATACATATGCTGAACTTGAGACCATATATGACTTACTTTATTTGCACATAATCTACTGTTAAATTAGAAAAATATTTTAACTAAAGTTCTTATACATTCTCCCAATAAAGAAAAGTGAAAATTGTATATCTTTCAAAATATAGCAACAATGAAAATACGTCACTTGTTTTTTCAATGATGAATTAAAAATACATATATTAAAAAGCATTCACTATATTTTTATAAACATTTCTAATAATTAGCAGAAGAATGAAGTAAATCCATGATCAACATTAATCGGCAGTCGGACTATAACAGAGAAAATGAGATTGGAGATAATTTGCAACTATTTATTTTTATGACAAGTAAATTATGTTTAAATCGTTTAAGAAAAAGGACGGCTTTAGCAATGTACTCTTTTAGCATGCATGCTCGTAAAATCACACATCTTTTTTGATCATCCTCATTAATTCGCATCTGGCCGGTAACGTTTGATTCCTCAGGTACTTAAAAGTAAACCATCTTCCAATAATTGGGAATCCTACACCTTCCAACCATTGGATGCCTTATGTGCACGTGTGTTCTTCAAAATCTATTATCGATCGAGAGATTCTTATTTTCTTGATATAGATTAATATTCACAAACAAACCACTATTGACCACCACGTTAATATGCCAACTAACTACAAATCGCACCTTGATCAGAATGTAATTAAGCTGATTAAAAAAAGATTCCATGCTTCGAGCCAGATGTTATTATCAGGTACCACTCAATACAACTATAACATTGAGCATATATATATATATATATATATATATATATATATATATATATATATATATATATATATATATATATATATATATATATATATGTGTGTGTGTGTGTGTGTGCGCGCGCGTGTGTGTGTGTAATCCGTTCATAAAATTACTTTTAGTCTCTACAATATTCCAACGTATTGGTGATAATGGAGTGGGAAGGTAGGAAATTAGCTGAATCTCATGAAATAACGGGTTTTTTTTCAACTTTGATCCCTTAATGAGTACTGATTTTATCTTTGGTCTCCTATTGAATTTTTTTGCAACTTTGGTCCTCTAATTTGTCTCACAATTCATACTTGATCCATTTTTTCACCAAAATCGTCCCTTTTGGCCAAAAAAATTCACGTGTCGTGCACGCGGTCACATGAGGGTTATTTTCATGCGAAAAAGAAGTCGCGATTCTGAAATCGCACCACTCTTTTGTTGGTTTAATGAAACACTTTTTTCAATTAAGGGACTAAAGTTGCAAAAAAATTCAATAGGGGACCAAAGATGAAATCAGTACTCATTAAGGGACCAAAGTTGAAAAAAAACCCTGAAATAACGAGTACAAGAGTGCTTATGTTACACAATGGGTTTACTCAATCAATTAACCAAATTTAAAAGCAAGATCAACAACATACATTTTAAACACATCCTAACTCTAGAAACGAAGAGCGTAGCTCATAATTACAAGAATAAGGTTAAAAAGATATAAGAATGAATTAACAATGACAGAAAACAGGAGAAAGACATATCGTGGTGAGACATTACTACATCCCCTGCGAATTCTCGATTCATTTTTTAATCTTCTCTCATATAGCTCCCTAATTTTTTAGGTGTTTTTGTCTCTCTCAGCTTGAGTTTTCTTTTTTCCCCTTCATACGCTTCTATAGGGGTTGTAGGAAAGTTGTCATGTGATTAGAAGTCCTAAAAGAAGTCCAAAACAAATCAAAAATAAGGAAATCGCAAAAAATGTCTTTTACGATAATATGCGCAGGTGTGCTATTAATTGACTAGAACCCTCATTCTACTCATTTCTTTGCTGCAATATCTTATTTTGTGCATGCAGTCTGCCCTCCTCTTTCTTTTCGGGCTCCACTCTTCTTCATTTGACTCTATTTTCTTATCTTTTGTCATTCTTAAACCTAAAATATGAGGAACATAACAATATCAAAAGCAAAAGTAAAACTAAACTAAAATACTCAATATCGTAAGTAAAATCGTACATAATTATAAGCGTATTCACACTCATCATCCATGGTGTTACTTTTGGAATCTCACTCAAACTAATAAGAGAACTTCACATTATAAGAATTGTTTAATCAGTTTTTTTTTTTTTGGTATAAAATATCTAACCTATTATTAGGTTGTTTTTATATATGTGGAGTTCAACTTATCAAACGACGTCCAACTTGTGTTTAAAAATAATTACGCAAATAAAAAGAGTAAAATGGTATCACTATATCCAGTTATATCAATATGTATTATCACTCAATTGAATATTAGTGAATGAGAATAATTGCATAAATTACAACGAAATCTTTTTATTATTAAATAGACATTTCGTTATCTTAAATTGGAATTAAATTACATATTTTGAAAGAAGAAATAGAATGTCATAGAAGTTACATATACGATGAAGACCTAGTAATTCTAGCTACACAAATATGAACTTGAGCTTCTATTAATGCCATTTGTACCATAAATTCTGCATTTCTTTGAGGGATGCGTCATATTCCATAACTCGAATCACTTTATTGGTTCAACTTTTTCATACTTATTTAATTGTATGTATTAGCTAGATAAAAGAATATCAAAAGAGTGATGAAATATATAGCATAAAGGTGGTATGCATATATATAAGTAATTAACAACCTCAATACAAACTCAATTTGAACGGTTTGGGACATAGAAGTTGATAGAATCATGCGCAAAAACAATACAATCAACTTGATCTGCTAAAAGAAGATGTATGGCCTGTCATAAAGATAAGCTATGGATTCAGTTTGATCACAATCATCAGTGACCTCACTGTAGTAATATAATAATAAGTGCAAACAATTCATAGATATAAAAATCACAAACAGGCGATGTAACGCTTGCTGCTGTTTTACGTGTCGATTTCTGTGCTTTTCCATTTGAAGAAAAAACATGCATGCGCAACTAGTGCAGGAACATAATATTGACTGGTCAATTTGAATTTGCAAAGATTAAGTGTCGTAAGAATTAAAAGTATTGGGATATGTCGTTCCAAATTTAATGAGATTTATGCGTAGTTTATGTTTAAAAGTAAGAAAATATAAATGAACCAAAATGAAGGGAACACTAATTACTTCTCGAGATGTAATCCATGATGAGACATTATATATTTTCCTGTCTTGTGCCATATATGGATAACAATATTGAAAGGATTTGCTTTTCGTTCTTAACGAATAATTGATTGTTATTATATATTGACCTCATATGATTATTATCAAAATTGATCGAAGCTTTTAAATTCTTTCTCCAGATTTTGGTTCTTCCTCCGAAAGAGAATTTCATGAAGTATTTACGTATATCACTAATCCTTCTAGTATCAACATCATTAGGTTTAAAGCGTCTGCGTTTTTTTGATCGTTATTATCTCTTTGAATATTTATTGGCATAAAATTTCGTTTAGTCCTCGATAACTATTTCATAATAAGAAACCTTGTGAACCCAAAGCCCACCACATGCGGGCATGCAAGTTGCAACACGTGGTATTTATTATGACACGTAAAAACCTACTTATATTTTTCTCTTGAAATAAAGAAAAATGTAAAACTTTAGAAATAACGAAATGAAAAAACAAAATTGAAGTATATTCAGTTTTAGTTTTTATTTTGCGTAATATTTTCTCCAATTCTTTAAAAGACTTTTGTTTTTTTTTTTTTCCTTTTTATTTTATTAATATAATTATAATAATTAGTAATTACGGATTAATTTATTTTCTACCGAATATCTTTTGCGGTATACACGCGCAAGACGAAGTTTCAACTTTAATTTTGCGGTTGCCGTTCACTTATTAGCAACGTAGCTAGTGAAAATTTCTGCATATGCATCAGCGCTTCTTAGTTAGAAAAAACAAAGTGATGAGAATAATATGAAATTTATAAATCTTAAAAATAATTTGGGAACCTCTATGTGAAGCGTGTTCATTCCTTGTGGATCTCTATAATAACCTCCTGATGGTGTTCAGAGAAATCAAGCCTGATATTTGTAACACTTGCGGCTTGAAAGATCTTTAGAGTAATATGCAAAATTTAATTGTGTAGCTTTAATTGGTATTATAAGCTTCCCTGTAAAACTTAGCTATCGCATTGACATATACTGTAACTTCCTTTCTTATTTTTTTTGTTGTACTTCTCAATGTATAAGGGGCAACCACATACAACAAATTTTAATGTAATTGAAATATCTGAAAAAACTAAAAAGAAATATCAATTACTTAAAAATACATATCCAAATTAATAAAACTTGTATTAATAAAACACCGTAAATTATGAATACACTCAATCGAAAAACATTTAATGTGTTGTTTGCTATGCTAAAAGCGTCACGTAAATGACATAAGATACGTAGATATATATATATATATATATATATATATATATATATATATATATATATATATATATATATATATATATGTGTGTGTGTGTGTGTGTGTGTGTGTGTGTGTGTGTGTGGTAATATAATTTGCAATTTACTCCAAAAAAACTTGGCTTATTAACTTGGTGAAAGTTACCTAAACATGGTGGGAAGCAGGACAAGAATTTGTCATATAATCTACATGAAGACAAGTGTGGTTCTCAATGATCATGTGACTTGGTATATATGTGATATATTTAAAAGATTTTCAATCTGCAGTCAACAAATAAACTAAGAGGGGCCGACAGTTTGGCATGAATCTAGAAGTAAGCCTCTCAAACTCTCAAAAGCACATTCACTGTCTTTGCCACTCTCTGCCCAAAGCTCTATTTAAAGCCAACCCTACCATTGCATAATCTCAAGCAATTCACTTCCTTGAAGACACCATATTTTCTTTAGGTATTTCTCCGGCAAGCAAAGTCTCTACTAATATCCCTTTACTTCCATTCAACTACTACCACATTCTATTTCCCCAAAATAAGTTATATAGAAATTTTCACTTTACACTAATATTTCTCAATAGTTCAACTATTTTTTCTCCTACTTGTATAATTTATATTCTAACTACAAACAATAGAAAAATGTCGAGCCGAAGGTCGAGATCAAGGCACTCAGACTCTTCAAGAATTACCGACGATCAAATCCATGAACTTGTCTCCAAGTTACAGCAGCTTATTCCTGAAATGCACAATAGGCGCTCAGATAAGGTACGTAGTGAGAAATTATTTTCCATGACATTCCGGCAGCTCTGTTAAACGTTGGTGTTGTTTTTGTATGTGTTGATTTTTGTATTGTGGTCTAGTCTTTTATAGCCTCGAAAACCCAAATGATATATAAATATATTGTAATTAGTTCGTTAAAGACGGCAAATGATCTTCCGTTCGACTTTGTGTCTCAGTCATGTCCAGTGTATTGAGATTCAATACACATATAATCATCACAACTAAGTCAGACATGGAATGAGATACACAGTGGAACAAAAAAATTCTTGCAGATGTAAATACTTAACTTAACTTTCCGTCTATTTAGAACTTTTTTGAATGTTTCACAATCCCCAAGACTTTTTAAATTTTCTAGGGTTTTGAAGATAACCTTGGAAATGTGTGATCCCAATATAAAACTTAAGATTCCTTTTAATCTTTATTATAATATGCATGAATTTCGGTAGAAACAAATCTACTGTACGTGGTTGTGGGGTTTCTTATATACATAAAACTGAATGCATAAATTAAAATGTATTTGCAGAGGTCAGCAGCCAAAGTCTTGCAAGAAACATGCAACTACATTCGAAACTTGCACAGAGAGGTGGATGACTTAAGTGAGCGGCTCTCCGAATTGCTGGCAAACGCGGACACCTCTCAAGCAGCTCTTATTAGAAGCTTATTTGCGCAATAAATCCTCATTCGCACCATTTTTCTTCATTTTATTTTAAATTTTTGATTTCATTTCAGTTTTCCACTTGTTCCAAGGCTTAATCACTAGACAACCAATTAATGTAATAAGATGAATTTTGAGCAATAAGATATTTTGTCCATTTTTCTAAGGATAAATAGCATGTGTGGTCTTTTGTCTATATATAGAGACATATATGGAATATCCGTTTACTCTCCAAGTTATATATATATATATATATATATATATATATATATATATATATATATATATATATATATATATATATATATATAACTCCCAAGTTATATCAAAAAGAAAATCATAATGAACCACGATAATGTAATACCACAACCTAATCGATTTGTAGGGACAAAATTTAAAGTGACAATGTCAAGATTGCATTCATGATGTATGATTTTCGCTATATTGCTATGATAAGCTTATATCACAGTAGATAGTGAAAAACTAATCTACTTTAATCTATAACACATAACTACTAAGGAAATATATATGAGATATCCTATGTGACAACTTAATAGTCAAAGCAATTGTTATCACTGTTAAGATTGATTCACTAGTCAACTAGTTGTAATACAGATCTTTTACGGAATATCATAGTTACAACTTACAACCTAGAACCAAATCATTACAGAGAAAAACTATCAACAAACTAATATTATTTAAATATCAACAAATATATGAACGAGTTTAACATTCTTAGGAACGACCCCAAGATTTTGGATATTTTCATAGAAGAAGAAGCCCTAGCATGTTGCCGCCATAACATTTGATCCAGTGCTCCGTTTTCGGCCTATAAGATATTAAATCGAACGTCTTTGAGGTTATTACTTAAACTAGCACATTTCTGGCCCAAATTCGAACGTTTAGGGCAGCTGTGCAGCCTTATAGTTTTATATTGCTTTAATTAAGAGTGTTATTAAAACTATATTCCTCTTTAGTATTAGGGTTTCCTTTCAATACTATAATTTTTTTTTTTTTTATTTTCAGCATCTTTTGAAAATTTTCGTCTATTAGATTTTGTATCAAGGGCAAAATCGCACAAAAATCAATAGGTTGGGGGCATATTGCACATTTTCATAGATTAAGGGGTATAGTACAACATATCCCATAGGTTGGAGGATTTTGCGGTAATTAGCCATGTTAAAAATATAGCACAAAAATTAATAGTTTGATTTTGAAATAAAATAGCATAAAACATATCATCATAAACTAAGAATACTAATCTTAAGTTAATTTGTGAATTAGGGACTGATTTAGACTTTCTAAGGCTCTGAAATTGGTAAAATTGGTGGAACCGAGTTAAAGAAGGCGAAATTACGAAGTAGATGTTTTTTTATGGTGATTATATAGGGAAAGATTTCTTGACCTGGAGGGACGCTTAATTTAGGGCCGGAATCCGTTCCTGAATCAACGATCATGAAAGAACTGTATTTTCTGTACCTATAGAGTCAAGATGCATTTGTTGAGACTTGACCAACCAAATCGCACAGACGAATCTCTGTCCCTAAACTGTAAGGACGGATTTTTTTTGGCGCTTGTCGCGTCATTTTGTTTTTTGAGTTTTTTCAACTTTCTTTGTATATTCTTAAATCTATGAGAAAAAATCCCGTCCCTAAACTTTTTTGAAGAAAAATATTTTCCAAAAAGAAGGACTTCTTAGGGACATAACAATATTTAGGAGCGAATTATTGTCACCTGTTCCTATATTTCCGTCCATGGTCAACAATTTTCTTGCATTGTGTGTATTGCAAAGTCATGTATTTCGAGCAGTTGTGTTTATGTGTAGCTTATAACGATAAACTAATATGTTCAAATGCTAAATAAATATTAACGAAAAAGCTTGCGTGTATTATTCAAATACGTATTGATTTCCTTTGTAATTTTATTAAATTCTTTTATTCAAAATAATAAAAGTATACCTTGTGATTCAAAATAAGACAGAGAATTATACACCAGTATTTTGTGCAGGAAATTTGTAATAAATTTGGGAGGTTACTAGTTTATAAATGTCAGTCACATATAAATGGTAAGACTAGAGTGTTTTGTACTTAAACCCAATCTTCACGGTATATTGATATATGCATCGACGTGCATCTTTTTTTAATTTTTATATTTTTTCTGTAATGGTAATAACTAATAACTAGATAAGAGAAATTAATGCAGTCAAATTTCAGTTGGAGACCGCTAATTCACACTTATCTGTCGAAAAGAATTGAGTTTACGTGAAACATAAGTTTGACTTTGACTTATAACTTTACCCATAATATGCCACATCAACGCTGATGAAATGCCCGTATTTTAGTTACTTCTGGGCCAAGGTTTTCAAACTTCAAAAGCCGTAGTATATTCAAAATTTGGGTTACTTGGTCAACATCCTTACAATTAATCCTAACAATTTCCAAATCATTTGGACCAAATCTACTAAATTAATATTAAAAATTTATCAACATCGCCAAAAAATTACACGTGCATCGTATTTTAAAGCATCCAACGACATATATTCCGTGGCAATAATATTCACGGAATTTGCTCTCATATCTAGTTCTTTCTTCCTCTCTTTTATGTCCGTTTTTCTAAATGTTAATCTCTCTCACGCAACACGTTTGTTCTTCTTCTCTCCAAATAAATGGAGATGGAGAAGAGGATAATCAAGAAATGGTTGAAATCACGGGCCCCATTCTAAATTCTTTCTCAATAGGTTTAGATTTTTATTTAGCATGGGCAATTGCATTCAGAAGAACAAGAATGTTACGGTAGGAATATTTAATAATGTATCAGCGAATAAATGTAACGAACACAGTCATTGGCAAAAGCAAGATGGTTTTAGTAAAATGTGCGATGAGCAAAAGCAATCCGTTGAAGAGTATCACGAGGATCCCAAATTGGACGAAACAAATAAGATTGCAAAGTTGAATCCACCTTCACCACCAGGTAATTAATCAATCTTCTTTTTATATGAATTCGATTAATATTGTTATTCCATGCAATTGGCATTTTTTGCATGTCGTTCATTGGGAACGTAGTAGCCATGGATTTCGAAATGAATTTAGTAGTAGAATTAATTTATCTTGTTGTGAAGCATGTATGGTGCGACGAAACTGGAATCTGTTTTTCATTTTGTAAGGTAGTGCTAAATTTAAACTTTCTTGCATCTTACTGGGATTACCTTATAACGGAGAATAATCAGAGTGCCCTAGTCCTTTCATAACAATTTGTGGAACTTATTTTTAGGTACTCAAGCTTTAGTAAATTGGAGATTTAGTTTCGCTTAAGTTTCAATCCAATTTGAGTTTGGTAGACCTAATATTCTTATGCTCAAAGTGGTATAAAGAATATTTCTCAAAAATGAACTGAGAAATTAAGATGTTCATAAGATGCATTCGGAGATGCTTGACGACAGTGTTGGTCTTTGAAGACGAATTGGTTAAGAGTATGAAGAATGAAGTGTTACTTATTTGATGTATTTTTGTTGCGAGTGATAAGATATATTCGAATTAGTAAAAAGAGATTTAGCAGGATAATGCATAGTGGATATGGAGGGAGCTAAAAGTTTTACATTGAGAGAACATTTATGTTGGCCACTTTGATTCTCCACAAATGTTTCAACTTGTTGAGGACATTAAATTTGTCATGCATAGTGTAGACCTATGGCACTCTAGAGTAATCACCAATAGAGAAAATAAAGTACTTGTGTTCTCCATAAATGGCTTTCTCATCGATCTGCAAGCACTAAATGTGTGAGCTCTAATACTGTTTTTGCTCGTCCAGATATACCGAAAGGAAAGGATTTTCGATGCTGTTTTCCTTGTAGACATGCTTCAATATGTCTGTTTAGTCTTGTTTTAATAGAGGAGCTTGCACCCTTCAAACTGAAAGTAGCCAAACTTTTGATGCCGAAGCCACGACTTGTCATCTTGGACCATCATGGCTTTATTTTGATAATAATCCCATTGAATGAGAAACATCCTTTGACCTTGCATTTTTAATTTTAGCCTCATGAGTTCCTTTATTCATGCACTCGTAATCATGCAAGACTGTCCTTCCAAGAGTAGAAAAAATTCATTTTCCATCATCTGACAAACCTCAGTAAATTCGTCTCCAAACTAGGAAAAAATTGAAAGCTATCTCTAATAAATTTGGACCTTTGGCTTGTGTTGACTGCTATAGTTTATTTGCCTCAACATTCACCCATGCACATTTCCAAACTTGACTTAATAGGATTTATCTAACTTTGTAAAGATTTGTTTATTGCAAGTTATGTGGTTTACGTCAACATATGTCTATGAGATACATATCTTTGTTTGATCTTGCAACCTGACTTGCATGGAATACGTGATTTTTATTTTCCTCTATATTCTTGATGATTTTCTCAAGACCGGCAATTTCTACGAACGCGCCCATATTTTTACATTTTAGACACTGAGGTTTGTTCCGGAAGTAGCGATGATTTTCTAGAGACTTGTGGTCTGCAATGACGGCATGATAAATATCTTCATTCCATATTGTTTACTGGAAACTTCCTCCATTTTGATTTCCTCAAGAACTTTCTCTATTAAAGAATAACCTTCAAATCTTATTTCATAATTCATAGAAATACCGAGACCCAAAATGCAGTTTAGATCGAAAGGCATTCTCCAAAAAGATTTTCTTCCCACATGCTTAGTCTCTTCTAATATGCTTAAAGATAATCATATGTCGTTTCTTCAACAGTTGGTACTATTAGATGGTATATTTTTCGCTCAATATTTTTTCACCCACCTTCTTGTTACAGATAACTTTCACCATATGATTTAAGAGAAGCAGTTTTGATACACACAGTGTTTAATCAAACTAGTATCTGATGCCAAAATGTTGGTTTTGAAGATAAATTGATGAAGAGTTAGAAAAAAGTACTTACATATTTGATGTGCCACTTTATGTGATGATGACACGTAATCGATTTCTTTAGTATATGAGAATAGTGGTTACAGTTGGTGAGGTTCGCATAGAAGAGGTGGTGGAATCTATCAAGAGTAGAATGTGGGTCTGGATAAAAGCTAGAAATGGCTCCTTTCAGTTTTCCTTCAATGATTGGTTGTGCTATCCGTTGGATTGTCTTCGTTAATCCTCTTTGTGTGCAGATCAATAGGTTTCATTTTGGCATTCTTGTTGGTTGGAAATCTTGTTTCTTTTTTCTTACGTTGGGAATTGCTTCTGCTGTTGTTCTCATGTAATTTGGGTCAAGCTCCCCTTGTGCTTTTTCTAATAAAATTGTTTGTCTTATCAAAAACCAAAAAAAATATGACACATAAAAGTGCCTTAGACGAACTGTGAACTTAATCTTGAGAAATTTCTCTTTTACAGGTTCCATGGAACAAACTCACCAACAGAGTCATCCTTTACCAACTCCAGATGTCCCGGTACAAATAGGCCATCACAAACCTAGTAACTCAGTAGCGTTGCCAACGCCGGATTCCTCTCCTAAATCAGACGCTGGTCAAAATTCGCATGCAACATCGAAGACATCGGCTTGTGTGTTGCCGATACCAAGGACAGAGAGTGAGATATTAGCATCACCGTACTTGAAATCCTTTGGTTTCGACGACCTTAAAAAGGCCACCAGCAAGTTTTGCAAGAGCAGTTTGCTTGGAGAAGGTGGATTTGGGTGTGTTTATAAAGGGTGGTTGGATGTTGTAACGCTTAGTGCTACAAAACCAGGAACGGGCCTTGCCGTGGCCATTAAGAAGCTAATACCAGATAGCTGCCAAGGTCACAAAGAATGGTTGGTAAGTTTTCTCAAGATCAATTAGTTCAATTTGGAACGCTCTCAGTAATAAATTTTGTAGCATATATATAAGCTTTTCACAATTCAAGCTCACGTTCTTTTGAAGATCAGTAATTTTTCAATAATACGTTTTTTTTTTTTGGTTGAATCTGTTTTATTTCTTTCTTCTAATAGCTTAATTGATATAATTGTTGGTGCAGTCAGAAGTGAACTACCTAGGTCGACTTCACCATCCAAACCTAGTTAAACTCATTGGATATTGCTTAGAGAATGATGACCGGATATTGGTCTATGAATTTATGCCCGAAGGAAGCTTGGAGAATCACTTGTTCAAAAGTAATTATTACGTTTATTGTTTATAATCACATTTTTGCATTCAAAAAGTTTGACTTTTACAATAAAATTGTATTTATTAATCTAATTATATTACCCTGCAGAAAATGTTCAATCCCTTTCTTGGGCGAATAGGATTAAGATTGCTTTAGGTGCAGCTCGAGGGCTATGTTTTCTACATGAATCTACATCGCCGGTCATCTATCGAGATTTCAAAACATCGAATATCTTGTTGGATTCGGTATGTGTATAGGAGTAGAATTTCTTAGTTAAATATTTGAGCCAAGATAAAGTTTCCTACTTGATAATTTGAGATTTGATGTTATTTGTGCAGGACTTCAACGCAAAGCTTTCGGATTTTGGGTTGGCGAAAACTGGTCCTACAGAACTTCAGAGTCATGTAACCACGCGAGTAATGGGCACAGAGGGCTATTGCGACCCACATTACCGAAGGACAGGTATAGTTGTTTCTTCTCGACTTTTAACGTATATAATTTGAAGATAACTATGTATAGTATAGAAGTTAATTAAGATTTGATTATCATCACTTGGTTGTGCTATTATTTTGTCAATAGATTGAACTTTTACATCAGTAAAAGCCAACATCGCAACCTTTGAGGTTTAAGTAACAAAAAGTGTCATATATATGGTTAGTAATTGGCTCATCAATGTGACTAACATGATAAAAGTTTTTCAGAACACTTAAAGGTTTTGTTTCATGTTAGTTGGGTTTAATAGGTTGCTTGAAATCTTAGTTATAATGCAGGTTCGTGCATATTGAAACCGTCCAACCCGCCTCTTATAACTAGGCATAAGTGGATACTTTAATAATCAATATAGCCTAACCTATAATACGGATCTGAATGAAATTTTCTTTATAATAGTGCCTAATCTTTGAGTAATTAGTAGCAATCTAGCGAACCAAACAAAAAAACTTAGAACAACAAATTGGATCATCCAGTTAACATGACGATGAAACAACATAACGGTGGATTGAATCCACCATATTCAACATGCCATATTCTAGTCCGCCCTAATTTGAATTTCCAACGTGTTCCTGATGTTTTATCAAGAACTGGTATATCTGCATATCCAATAATGTATGACTTGTAGTTTCAGTGCAAAATTCTGCAATATATTGGCCTTCATCTTATTATCAGCATTATAGCGCAATTGCACAAATTCTTGATCATAAAAAAGGACTAAAGAAGTATCTTTCACTATAATGTCATATAAACATGATCAGAGTTTGTATTATTTCTTGATTTAATCTAATTTGACCCAAAAACTGCAAATTCTGCGTGTAATTGAGGTTTATATACACTACTTTGTTCCCCAAGTGAGACATCAGTAAAATTCTTAATTGACTACCTTACCAATTATTTTTTTATTGATTTGGTGATAGGTAAATTGACAGTGAAGTGCGACGTATATAGCTACGGAGTTGTGTTATTAGAGCTGTTAACAGGTCGTCGGGCTATCGATGAAACAAAATGCGAGGAGGAAAAAGACTTGCTACGTTGGGTGAGTATTCATCTACAGGACAATGGCAAGATATTTCGGATTATGGACTCTAGGTTACAAGGCGAGTATTGTAAGAAAGCTGCCTATATTGCTGCGAATATTGCACTACGCTGTATAAATCAGGAGCCAAAGTATCGGCCTCCTATGACTTACATATTGGAGATTCTAGAAAATCTTCCATCACAGACATCACAAAAACCCCGCATAAATGGAGCTTAAAATATGTGAACGCAAACTTTTTTATTTTATTGTAGTTCTATGTTTCGAAGAATGATCTGATATTAGATGTACATGTAGATTTTATATTTTTCTACAAAATTTTGTAACATCTAGGGCGTGCTTGCTTCTTATGATTGTAACACACATTTTTTGGGACGGTCAAAAGTAAAACAGCTGATATCTAATTGCCTTCTGCAAGCGAATAGATAATCTTCATCATTTGAAATTAGAAGGGAGTTTAGACAATTAACAAATCACATAACAGTTTCGTGCAAATTTTCAAAACCCATAGAAGACTTTAGGTTAATACCCCAATTTTATCATTTGCTTAAATGTCAGTACCGTTATCAATACCTTATATTGTAATATATTAATTTGGAAAGAAAAGGCAAAAGTCTCATTGGCTGTTTTTCATTACGAAAAACCATGTGATTCGTGAATTTCATAAATGTTTATAAGATGCCTTCAAATATTAATCCTCTAGCAATTAAGAATAAATATTTGATATATTTTAGAATATATTGGAAAGATATAGAGAACTTTTCGTTTCCATTTGATTTAAAAGATCTTGTTGCCTGCTTAAGCAAAAAGTAACCATAAATATGTGATAACCAAAGAAACAAATAGAAAATGAAACACATATGCGAAGGATAGAATCAAGAAAGTTTTGTTGGAAAGATGATATAAGTTACAATTCCTAAATTTAGACAATAATTTAGTCATGTGTAGGCATACATAACTCTATGATTAACATGCATTTTGACATCAAAATAGATAAAAAAAAAAAAAAAAGTTTAACTATGATGCTCAATAATAGTTAATTAAGGCTTGGTCCATAAAGGTTTTTATAAGAAGAGCTAGTTGCAAAATTTTGATACATTTGAATAGAAATTGAGTAAAATTAAGCAATGATTGTTGACAAACCGTGTAAATTAGATTTTGTTTTTAGTTCATCAAATTGAAGTCACTTATCACATAAGGACCATGGACGACTCACAAACAACATTTTATTTCCCAAAATTGAATTGTTTGCAATGTCTTTTTATGGTCGTCCGGTTGTCGATTAGTTAAATTGCATAGACATCAATTGCAATGTCTGTGGTATTACTATTTATCCGCCATGTGTCTTGTGGACCCAAGAAAAAATAAGGCAGCGTATTTAAAGATACAATTTGACCACACTATCTCACGCGCCCAATGTAAAAGAAATGAAAATGTAGGCAAAGCAAATCACAATTTGTTTGTTTGAAATTAACAAGCATTGATTTTCATAGTTGGTTTTGATATATGTTTTAGCATGCTAAATATTCAAAAAAATTATGTTTAAAGTTTAAACCGTGAATCTTAATAATTCTTGAAGTAAATATGATCTGAATACAAATACATCCTAATAAATGAATTAATTGTTATATTCACTGCAAAAATTTGTGAGAGGGTGTGATTCTTTTGCTGTTTGGAGGGTAAAATTGGGCCATTTACTATTTTTAAGGATGTAAAGCGTTCAATAATATAATTCAAGAGTACAAAATGAAATTATTTTTTCTGTTTGTCTTTTGGGTATGATTCTGTTTTATTTATTTTTCTTTTTTATTATGTGGGACAGAGAGAAACTGATCAATTGGTTTCCGTATGTTTCTTCTCTCTGTGAAGGTTTTGAGCGCTTGAATTGTTTGATTAAATTGTTTTCAATAGTAAATATTGCCTTATATATAGTTCTTGGCCTCATAGGACACGTGTCGAGAATTAATAACACCGCAGACAATGTCATAAAGGCTGCCATAGAAGATTTTTGCTAAGTTAAATCCCCTTAAAGAATAAGAAATCATGAACAAAAGGGTGATACACCAATAACAGTTCTCCAACAGATTCTAGAAATTGAACTTTTGTGTAGTGAGCGATTATATAAAAAAGGTCCTAGCCTATAATGACCTTTGTAATCTAAGACTCGGATCTTTAAAGCCTCTAGTCAACAAAAGAAGTCTGAGAAGCACATTGTTTTTCTCCTGAATAATTGGTTCCTATAACTGTATCCTAAGCTTCATTTTTTTTTTTTTTTTTTCTGTTTATTTGTGATCGGCAGTGTGTGAAGACATTACAATTTATATCAGCCCGTTAACCGGAACAAAAAACACAAATGTCATCGGTTTGGGGGCACTTGATAAGGCTTGAGGATGGAGGAAGTGTGATTTGAACTAATGATGAAATATTCAAAAGCATCAAAGTATTGATCCTGCCATCCTCCAACGACCATCCATGGTAAGAACGAGGCGGAGTTAGGAATTGATTTATTTTCAATATACATTACTTTGCCATTTTTAATTGTATGAAAAGTTTAGCCGCGATATCCATTTCATTATTATTTCTTAAATTTATGTATTATGTAAAAAAGATATCACTAGTTTTACTCAATAATATTGTTTACACGTTTTTTTTATCCAAATATACACGCTCGAGCATTATACAAATTTTACATATAAAATAACTTATCCTATTGAAAATAAATATACACTAAATATTGTAGACGATCGTCTTCTTTCTTTCTTTCATTTAGTAACTTTACGTGGCATTTTTGCCAAGTCACTTTACTCATTTATATTGGCATTTAATGTTATTTTACTTGTGTCATCTTGAAATATATGTACAATCATATTTAGTGGCATTTTAGCATGTAAGTCCATAACCTTATTGTATATAGTGATTGCAGTATTTTATTTATGCTACTGTGCAATTGGATGCTCATATTACTACTTTTAGCTACACCCCTTCAAATATAAGTTGTATAATTGTTAGAAGTGAAACTCAAAGCGAAAGATTCTATAGAACCAATTACTTGATTATATATATATATATATATATTTATATATATATTATCAAGTAATTGGTTCTATTATTTTAATATATTAATTAGTAGAGTAGCGTATGGAATTTTATCGGCTATGTATAAAATTTAAAAATAATAGAACCAATTACTAGATAATATATATATATATATATATATATGTATATATTAATATATTAATTAGTAGAGTAGCGTATGGAATTTTATCGGCTATGTATAAAATTTAAAAAGTATATAAACAGTTTGAGTTTTAAAGAGTACATAAATATTGCGCATGGCCTGTAAGATCAAGTTTGCTCTTGTTTTTTATTGAACCTGGTAAGTAGTTTAGTACAAAAATGAGAGACGTTAGCAAAGTATCTAAAAAACTTCTTAAACTGAAAAAAAAAACTATTTCGAAGTTTTTGAGAGTTGTTTCTGAGCGAGCCATCATTATTGTTAGTTAACTGACCCAAGTAAGTTAAACTTCATTTTTAAGGTGCACTTCAGGCTCGAATTTTCGGATTTCAACTTCTATTTTTGAAAATAGAAATAGTAACACCAAAAAGAGTTTTACAAGAAGTTAACCGAGTGACAAGAGGGGAAGAACAAAGAGCAATCTCTATATAGTCAAAATCAAAGGCGTGGTCTTTATTAAAACCCCAAAAGCAATAGTATACTCATAACAAGGTTGAAACAGAAATGATAAATGAAGTCCTATTTCCAGGAGAAGAAGGAACAAAAACACCGAAAAACGAAACATCTAATTCGCTGTAAACCTGTAAACCATAACGTGCACATAACTCTCCCCTGGATTCACAATCTGCGACGGAAAATTCGGGTGATTAACCGAATCAGGGAATCCCTGAGTCTCCAAACACAAAGCATAATGTTTCTTGTAAACAAATCCACCTTTTCCCACGGTATCATCCAACATGTTACTCGTGTAAAACTGAACTCCAGGCTGATTAGTCCACAGCTCCAATTTTCGCCCTGATTTATCCTCGTGCACCATCGCGGCCTTCGTTAAGTGCTTCCCTTCGCCTGTTCTGTCCAAGACATAGTTCGTATCATATCCGTTTGGAAGATCATTGAACATGCTCCCAATTGTCCGAGGCTGGAGAAAATCGTAGGGTGTTCCACTGACGGGTGTGATTTCGCCTGTCGGGATGAGTTTGTCGTTGACAGGGGTGATCTTGGACCCGAGGAGTTGGATGGTGTGTGAAAAGATGTCTCCACTGTTGTGGCCGCCGAGATTCCAGTATATGTGGGATGCTAGATTAACTGGGGTGGGCTTGTTTAGAGGCTTGGCTTCCATTTTTATGCCAAGCTTGTTTGCTTCTATGAACATGTAGGTTATCATGACAGAGAGGGCACCAGGGAATCCTGCATTGATCCAAAAATGAAATTGTTTACATGTAAGATCTATTATTTTTTAGACTAGAACTTATATGAATTAATAGAAAAAGTGAGAGATAAACTAATTAGCAATTGATGCGATCACAATGATATTGCGAGGTTTAGTACAAAGAGTTGTGTGAACAAAAAATTTTGAGGACATAAAAGAAACTAGTGGCAAAGTCTGTTTTCCCCGGGGAAAATGCATCAAATTCTGTCTCTATTATGAGAAGCAGGCACCGAAGTATCTCGTATGATGTTATTTATTTATTTATTTATGAAACTCATCAAATAATCTTACATCGACCCTCTCTCTATTTATTTGAACAAAAAATAATGTATTACACCTGCCACCATTGAAACTAATTTTTCTATATATTTTAAATGGCTTACTGCAGGGTTTTTAGTGACAGGCGAAGGTTAACACATGAGAGTTTAGTGCAGATTGTGAAAGCACAAAGGTACTTAATGCATGTTTTTTTTTTTTTTTGGGGGTGGGGGGGCAGATGGCATAATATTTAACGTCCGTTAAGCATTTTCATAAAAGGGTGGTTTGGCGCATTATTGTTCATAACAGGAGAAGGCTTAATGCAAAGTTTTGATAACTAGAGGAAGTTTTTACTAAAAAAAACATGACATAAGGAGGTGTGGTACATGTAAAAAACCATAAGGGAGTTTTATGATTTCCCGCCCTTTTTCTCCCTCACACTTAATTTGTTTCATAGTTTTGGACATTTTTCAGTTTATTATATAATCTCCTTCTAGACCATATAACTATGAGAAAAATCAAAAGTTCATTAGTATTTTCAGCTTTAGCTTAAAGTCTATTCATAAAAGTGGTAGTTTAAAATTTCCAAACGTGAGAACTTATGTGTTGCTGTAATTAAACCCAACGTATAATCTTAGGCCACCCCCTTCTAATTTCTTGAATGATGAACAAAGAGAGACTATAAATTACATAATCCAACCTTAATTACCTTCTTCACCATCGTGGCTGTCATAAGTGAGACTTAAGTGACTGTCTTTTACATAGCTTTTCACGGTCCATATAACATCGCTGAATCCAATGAATCCACCTGATACAGTTTCATGATCTATAAATTAATTTTACAATTCTTCTAACTATAAACGGGAGAAGGCTATTTTAATTTGGCACGTAAAACCATACCGTGGAGCGTATTTCCATTATCGTTAGCTTGCAACTTGTACGTTTTGCCATTCAATGTGAATTGAGCCCCACCAATTCTATTGGCTACGCGCCCAACAATGGCACCAAAATAGGTTGAATCATTCTACAAAATTAAGTGATATCATGCTTATAATTGATGGTAGGACTTCTATTTCAGTACCTCAGTTAATTGGAAGAGATATTAATGCCAATAATGAGACCATTAGCACTACTAGTAGTAGATGATGATCGAAATTACACGGCTCTTGAAATAATCTATCTATAGATGTGTAATGAAGTTTTATTCTGAAAAAATAAATTAAAAGTTTGTCCCATAGCAATTTGTGATAACTTTGTTATAATTTTGGGAGAAGAAATGCATAAAACCCACTCATATTTTCAGAAGCCTTGCACCAAATCTCCTTTTAAAATAAACCATTAACTAAATATGAATTTTCAATCTATTTCTTTTACCAAGATGAGTTTGGTGCATGATTTTTGAGAGAATAGCGGGGCGGGGCGGGTTTGTACATGTTTCTAATAACATGAAGGGATTTGGTGCAGATTTCAAGAAACATATGGGGTTTTATGCATTTTCTCCATAAAAGTATTTTAGTCAATCTAAGAAGTATACATACATAAAAGACGAATACAAGTCTTAATATATATAAGTATATAACACAATCATATGCATAATCTCTTATAATAAACGAAAATGGGTTATAGTGCAGATCAGATTTTACAAAAATATGAAAATTCTATGGAGACAATTGTGCATTTTCACCAATTCAAGGGATCAATATCAAAAGAACACATAATTTTCCGTATCCTCAGAATTTAAGGCCTATGCGTTTAACTTTCGAAAAAATAAGCACCGGTAAGTGGTAAATTTAGGAGAGTGCATATAATTTCAAATAGTAAAATCAAGATGCTTATCAAACTGACCTTGTATGCATCTAGAGATTCATAACCAAGTACTATATCATCTAGTTTACCTGAAAAAAGAAAAAGAAAAAAAGATGTTAGATGTCAATGAAACATTTAGAATGACGATTCCAAAATATTTGTATGTAATAATACACTTCAAATTTGAACAACAACGTCACTCACCATTCTTATCCGGGACAATAACAGAGAGAACAGTGGCACCAAAATTCGTGATCTTAACCGAGAAGTCACCTTTCTGCAATTCATAAATTCCTATATCTTCTGCAGCTTTACACACATTAACAAGTGCAAAAGCTGAGACCACTAGTGTAAATAAACATAAAGATATTTTATCCATATTGAAAGATTTTATCGCAAAAGAATCAAATAGGCATGTCTACTAACACTTCTGATATATGAAGAAGATGAGACCGAAAAAATGGGAATAGGCACAACAGAAAAGATATCCAGATAAGGATAGTATGTGTTAATTAGTATGTGAGAGAGAGTGGACTGAGATCTTAAATGGTTCAACTTCAAGATTCTTTTGAAAAAGTAAGACGCCAATATCTGCGTGAAGGTTCAACTGCCCTTCAAAAATTCATATAATTATTGTTACGTATTCATAAAATTATGGTGAAAAAATTTGTTAGCCTCTTGTAAAATGTGGCATATTAAACAGTACAATCATGGTTTTTATTAGTCACATCGTAACATAATTGGTTGCCATATTTTATTTACAATTAATTATTGTATCCGGTATTTAAGTCATATTGAGAAGTGATCTATATTTAGTTAATATTGTAGCATCAATCTGTTCATAATTAATCGTAACTGGAAACATTGGAAAGAGAAAAAATATGATGTGCTCAACTTGTTGTAATCGTTTTGTCCAATTAAGTATTGAAAGTGAGTCAGCTGACCTATATATGGATATTATCACTTTCAGTACTGATTAAGATGTAGTTGCCTGACCTTACCTCATTAAATTCATTTTTGCGGTACCGCAAGATCACCGTTGATATGACCTCATTAAATTCATTTTCTTCTGGGCGTAAGAGGGATATGGTCCAAGACAAGCCCAATATCCTGTTCAGCCCATGGATCTTCCGGTTGGCCCAGGCGTGTGAAGCATATTGGGCTACTGGATTCTCTTAGCCGAGTGTTGCAGGGTAAAACTTTTTAGCGTAAAATGCATCAAACCCCCCAACCTATACACGTTTTTACAAGTTACCACATAACCTTTGTTTTTTTACAACTTTCTCCTCAACCTATTGAAAAATGTGTGAACTGCTCCCTGAAGTCAAATTCAACGAACAAACATGTAGAAACGTGGTCAAATTCAACGGCTGAATTTGGGTTCAGGAGGCAGTTCACACATTTTTCAATAGGTTGGAGGGTTAGTTGTAAAAAATAATAGGTTAGGTCGTAACTTGTAAAAAAGAGAATATGTTGGGGGTTTAATGGGATTTACCCAACTTTTTAAACCAATGAATGTAATTTGCTTATAATATCTCTTAAAAGGGATAACTGTCTACACAATGAGAAGTAATTTTTTCTTTTACAAACTTTAAAAATAACATTTTTTTTAAAAGCAATTGGAAAAGCACCCTGGACATGTCTTTGCAATTTATGTTTTTTTACTTTTTTTTTTGGACAAACAGTGTTCCAAATACTAAAAACATATTTTTTAGCTACAAAAGCTAATAAACTTTTTTAATAACTACTTACAAACACCACCTAGATCATAATATGAAATTTAATATAAAAACATTTTAGCAATGACGTGGCATGACGCCATTAATATGAAATTTTACACTCATCATCCACGAATAGTTCCGTAAATTTCCATGGTGCTTAACAAACGTTGGCTAAAAGAACGGGAGTGGCTACACTCTGAAAGAGAACACTGTCATTGAAGCAATTATATTATAATTCTGTAGATTAAATACTTGAGAAACTTTTGTAAAGGTTTTCGTTACAGATTTAATATTTCGAAAGAAATGGCAGATTCTTCAATTGGGCCAGCGAGTTTTGGGACTCAAGCCAACGCTTTGCTGCGGAAGAACGTGACATTTCAGGCAAGTTTTAAAAACTTGTTTTAGTATTTCAATTGAGAAGAAATTCTTTAAGAGACTTGTAAAGCATTTTACCTAAAGATACAAATTGATTCGTTTTTAGGAAAAGGACATAAGATCATAGAGGGATTTGCAACTTGTCACCTTACTAAAACAAAGTAGCAACCGACATTCTAACCTATTAAATACGTGCGACTTGTCCTTGGTCAACATTTCATCTAACCCAATCTTGAAGAATATTCTAATTGGTTACTTTAGCAGTATATATGGTAAAGGGTCCCTCCAGTGGGCCAACTGACTCAATGTTAGGGTTCTTGTCCTACATTCATTTTCTTCAAATTTGTAAAAACTAAAAATAATTTTTGTATGATTAGTTTGGAAATAAGTTGGAAAATTACAGGAGAAGACGACGAAACATCGTTTGGAAGATTGAGCCTAACTACAAATCTGAAGAAAAAAACATTGAAAACAGAAACTGAAATTAAAAAACATCTTGAAAAATCCGAAAATTTATGGAAGTTAATATGATTCAATGAATTCAACGCAAAAATCGAGCAATTGGACACTAAGTCTCGGACTGAATTGAAAAAAAAAAACACTTGTTGCGATGCTCGATGAAGAAGAGAAGACCATAATGGTGGGCAAGTTCCTCAAATTATGTTTTCAAAATGTAAGAACTGCTCCTAACTGACAAATATACCCTTAGGCTTATCACCTGCAAAGCAAGAGATGGTATCCTTCTAGGAATATTTTGTGCAAAATAGACAAAACTTTGGCAAAGCCGATTCGCATGTATGTGAATAGGTTGGGGGTGTTGGTTGCTATTTTTTGGTTAGGTGACAAGTTGCAAAACTGGGTATACATTAGGGGGTTTGATGTTTTCTATCCAAATTTATAATTATATTCTCTCAGTTTCACTTTGCTTGTCAATGCAGAAACGAAATATCTGTACGAACTGTCGACTCATCTTATTCCCGTTGTTACTATGTATATTGCTCAGTTTCCTCGAAGCTTTCATGAATTCTTCAATGAAAGGGCCCGCTGGAAAATGTGGCTGCGCTTGTGTTGATACTGGCCGTGGCCAATGTGAGAATAGATGTGGAATTGAATATTCAACTACGAACCAAGTAGCCAAATGCGTTGTCCCTCATCCACCGCAATGGCCTCCTTTACTACAAGTACATCAGCTGCGAATCGTGCTGTAAGGACTGATTTTATGCCGTACGGAGATTTGCCTGATGAATCATGCAAGAACACTGGCTCATGTCCTGTAACTTTTCTTATCACAGGAAATAACCAAACACTTGGACAGGGTATGTCTATTTCATTCTTAGTTGCCCGTTAAGTATCATAATGGCTCACATTAATGTTAGGATGTTGAATGCTTCTCGTCTTTCATGATAGGTGTGGCTCAAAATATGCTTGTGAAACCATCAAGCAATAACATATCTGATCTTTACTTGTTAGCTGAAGCTGCGTTGGTTAGTTTTATATCTCTCAACAATCGATATTTTATCCTATTTGTATTGTAAAGAAGGTACTTAATAGTAGTTGCGCTCATAATGAATTAATAGCGAGTTGTGCGAAAATTACTTACATTCAGAGGTTTTGGTGTTTCAGGGGTCTAAAACAAGTCCTCTGGATACAAACTTTTTGGACCCGGCTTTCAATACCAACACTTCTGTTGATTATATTCAAGCTCAGTGCAACTTAAACTCTACATTTTCTCTTACTCTACAAATAAATTCTGCTTCAAAGCCACAAGGTAAACTTTTATATACACGTTTGTTTTGTTTTACAGATGATGTTCATTGATTTTTGGAATATGATAACAAGATAATGATGTAGTTCTCGATCTTTAACTCGTTTTGGGCTGTGAAGTACAAATTAATCGATAGTCTTTACCTTGGTGGATTCTACTCGAACTCTAGATATTAATTGGTTCATAAATAAGTTCGTTGCTTTAAATCTGATGTTTATATTGCAGTCGTACGTTGTGAACGAGGCTTGCTTTTGTGGCGTAATAGTTCTTCAGAGATTGATGATGCGCTGTACAAGGGTTACTTTAAAGGGAACCAGGAGAAAAAGATAAATGAGATTTTAGCAGGTCTGTACCTTGAAGAAAACATTGTGATTAAATTTCTTCTCTGTTGTCTAAAATTTTACATGATTCATTGTTCACTTGGGTTCACAGCATATGATTTTTCGAATTCAAGTGCAAATCTGTTCAATGTGAGTATATGGTACAATTCTACCTATAAGAACGATCAAGGTGGTTCGATTCTTTCCATGACTCGGGTGCCTCGTTCTATAAATTTGGTATATAATCCTTCTCTTCTTTCATTCCAGTGAAATCTTCTGCCACATTGTTCAATAACTAATCAGAACTAGAGCTATTGATGATTGATTTTTTTATTTCATAGTTTACTACAAGCCCAAATGAGTATTTCTAAATAACTTGGTCATGCATGTTCTTAATTTGAATCTATACGGTTTGCAATCATGCATTATTTTTCATTCACATAGTGAGCCCTTAGAGAATCATGTCTGATGCCTAATGTGAAAACACAGAAGATTCAATTTGTTACCTTTATATAAACAATCTTGTAATCATGGTATATACTACTTCTGCTTAAAGTTACTTTTGACCAAAAGTCGCGAGTATTTGCAAATATTTAAAATAAGTTGGAAAAAATATTAATATAATGCAGCTTTTACCTTTCCAAAACTTTCTAAATATCATATTTTACAGAAGCGGTTGGAGAAACACCTTTATACACAACTTCTCTGACTTAGAATAAGCACAAACAAAAGTTAATAATGCAAACTCTTTTAAAGTGCTTATGTTGGCCCATAAGCCAATAAACCAGTTTCATAAATATGCATTTGCAAACACCATCTTAATAAGAAAATAACTATAACCTCATCGGATACACTTCCCCGTCGCTGCGACTGTATATGTGACTATTATCCATGTCCGAAGTCTTTATTTGTTCCCGAGCCATTGCTCTTTTATTTTACTCATTATTAAGCTTTCTGTTTCTCTGGTTTGAACGTAATAAAAAAAAGTAGTACAAATGCAATAACCAGGGCACTCTTGGTTTTGTTGTATTGTAAAAGCATACATGATTTTATAAGTTGCATTCATCATATTTATTTTAAATAATGCCGGTTCATCGACAACATAAAGTTATCATCTTCAATACCGATGCAGACTATGCAGTTGTTCCAAAGAAATGCCAGCACTCAATGTATGCATCTGTATTATGAAAAAAAATGCTAACACTTAGTGTTTGCATTTCCAGGCATCAAATGCCTATCTCAACTATTTGCTAGGACCTAATGCAAAGATGCTATTCGAGTTTGTGAAAGAGATGCCAAAGGCTGACAGAGAAGTCTTGATGAATTTCTCACTTATGGTTGGATCACTATTTTATACATGGGTGATTTTGCAGTTATTCCCTGTAAGTTGAGATAGTTTTTTTACTTTAACTGCAGTTATTTCTGGTGCTATAATTTTCATTCTACATTAACATTAGTGTAGCTATTGCTATTACAGTCGTTAGCAGCACTTCCCTATCATATGTGCTTTAATTGACGAATAAACAGAGATTTTTGTTATATTGAGCTTGATCATTTTCTTTAGAATTTCGGACTGTTGTCTCTGCTTCAGTTTGTTGGCTTTCACGAGATTATCGTTTAAAAATTCTCAATTTCTTCTTGTTGACAGTTTTCTTTTGGTCTATCAAGCTCGCTATCGTGTGAGTTAATATATATATATATTTTTTCTTGCAGGTTTTCCTTTCAGCTTTGGTTTATGAGAAGCAACATAGACTAAGACTCATGATGAAAATGCATGGACTTGGGGATGGACCTTATTGGATGATAACTTACGCTTATTTTCTTATATTATCTTCAATCTATATGCTATGTTTTGTGCTCGTTGGTTTTGGAGTAGGTAATTATGCAATTAACAGAGTATATATGTTAGCTGATTACATGATATTTAGCAAGAAAACTGATATATTGACTTGAATCTCAGGGTTAAGGATCTTCACCGATAATGCTGCTAGCATCCAGTTCTTGTTCTATTTCCTCTACATAAACTTGCAAATTGCCTCGGCTTTCCTTGTCGCCTGTTTGTTTTCTGACGTGAAGACCGCTTCAGGTTTGATCTCAATATAACAGGCTATTTACTGTGTAATTACATCTTTATTCTTTAATTTCAATTATATGTCATGGTTAAGCTTTCTATATTCTACAAATCTCAGTTGTCGCATATATCCTGGTGTTTGGATCTGGGCTTCTGGGAAACTTTCTTTTTCAGCCCTTTGTTCAGGATGCTTCATTTCCAAGTAAGTCACGATATTTTACGGCACATAATTTCTTTCATGTACGATCAGTTGCTTCTAATTAGAGTGATGGTAATTTGTTAAAATATTTAAGTTTGTCATAAGATACGAGGAAAGTATCAGGAGATAACCAAGCAAATCAATTGGAGTAAAGCCTCGCGTTTGTGTAACAAAGTGACAAGAACATTAACAATTATTGACAGAATGAACTTTTTTTTTTCTATGCATGTCCATCGTCCATGTTCCATATGAAACTGCTTACACACAATTGTTACTTAATTTGATGATATTAGAAAAATTAATCCAGATCATAGTTCATATGTTTCTATAGCACAAATCAGCCATGCTTCTGGTATATTCACAGCCTTTTCCAACATATGAGTTCCTAGAGTAAGAGTATTTTCTAAAAGAACTTAGTTAAAACGATAGTAATACCCTTGAAAAGTCTTTTAAATCTTGCAACTGGACATACATACATGTAGTTAATATTTCTCTGTATTTCATCTTCTATAGAAACAATATAAATATAATTCTTTATAACTATTTTTCCTGATTTATAATTTTTCCACTGGCCGACAACCTTACTCAAATACTGCAGAGGTTGTGATTATAATTATGGAATCCTGGATTTTCTCTGTATCGTGGCCTCTACGAATTTTCACAATATGTCCAGCTTGGAGACTACACAGACACATATGGAATGCGATGGAAAGATTTGTTTGAAGCCGACAACGGGATATGAGAGGTCCTGATTATCATTTTTGTGGAATGGCTAGTGGTTCTTGGTATTGCCTATTATATAGATCAAGTCGTTTCGTCTGGTAGAAGTCGTTTGTTTTTCTTGGGGATGCGCCAAAAGCGCTCAGCGACAGTCCACAGTATTAGCGACGAAGAGCAGGGGTCTAAGGATTTTGCTTTGATGGAAAAAACTGATGTTGTCCAAGAGGTAAAATGATGCATGATATATGTAATACCATTACCCTTTCTTAAATGAATCCTAGTTGAGTCTCTATCCGTATTCCGCTGCACTTTTTCTTTAAAAATCATTCACAAGATCAGTGAAATCAATCTGTATGTTCCACACCACGTTTCACACTATTGTTATCATTTAGCGAGGGATAATTATTTTTTATCTGCTTTTATTCCGATAGCTATATTTTTTCGCTGTACTCTATCACTTGTGCTTTGTCATATTTTCTTCAGAGGGAGAAGGTTGGGCAGTTACTACGTGAATCAGATAAAAGTCATGCCATCGTCGTCGATAGTCTCAGAAAAGTATATCCAGGGAGGGACGGAAATCCAGAAAAAATTGCAGTAAAAGAACTCTCACTTGCTTTGCCGCCTGGAGAATGCTTTGGCATGCTTGGTACAAATGGTGCGGGCAAAACGTCTTTTATTAATATGGTGAGTTCCCTGTATTAGATACTTTATAATGGGCGAGGCAGTTCACTCATTCCGAATATGCAGAGGTCATAAGAATCTTACACATATTTTTGCTTAATGGTTGAATCTTACTATGATCTTTCCTTTATTTAACAGTTAATTGGGCTTATAAAGCCAAGCTCTGGCACTGCATATATACAAGGACTAGATTTGCGGACTGATATGGACCGGATCTATACGTGCATGGGTGTTTGTCCGCAGCATGAGTAAGCATTGATGTCCACGAGTCTTTATCATACAGCAATTAGAAATCTAACTATTCTCATTTCTCAATTTTGCATGAGTTCAAGATTACTTTTAAATGTATATATCTACTTGTTTGTGAACGGTTGCAGCTTACTCTGGGAAACTTTAACGGGAAGGGAACATCTTCTCTTTTATGGAAGACTCAAAAATCTCAAAGGTCCTGCTTTAACGCACGTAAGTCCATATTACATTGAGCAAACATTTATTGACAATCTTAACGTAAAAAACATTTGTTGACAAAGGTCAACCGATACTGAAAATAGTTGGAAAAACTAAAGAGTAAAGAATGTGGAGTACTAACTAATTTACCTTAATCTATTTCTATATCCTGATGCAGGCAGTGGAAGAAGCTTTGAAGGAGGTTGGCATATTTCATGGCGGGGTGGCAGACAAACCATGTGGACAATATAGTGGGGGCATGAAGAGAAGGCTTAGCGTTGCCATATCACTCATCGGAGATCCAAAAGTATGATCATATTCTGAAATAGTTCTCCCTGTGCTAAGTTCTCTTTCACATTTTTACAGCTTCTAATCGTTACATTTGCTTCGTAAAAGGTGGTTTATATGGATGAGCCAAGCACTGGACTGGATCCAGTTTCAAGAAACTTGTTGTGGAACGTAGTGCAAAATGCAAAACAGAAAAGAGCTATAATTCTCACCAGTAATCTCTTCTATCTTTATAGGCTTTCCTCAGCATACTCAACAACATAATCGTCGATTTTTGAAATAATTACTATGTCACTGATACATTTTATGAATATTCAGCACATTCGATGGAAGAGGCAGAGTATTTATGTGACCGTCTTGGAATTTTCGTAGATGGGAGTTTTCAGTGTGTTGGAAATACTAAAGAGGTAACTTAAAACGGTAGCCACCGATAGAGTTCTTATTTTGCATCCTATGCGTTGAAAAATCTTAATAATCGGTTTAGCTTATCATTCTTCATGTGTTATCTCTGCATCGTACCTCTTGCTTTCACTGTAACTTGTTCACAAAATTCTGGTACTGGTTTCAACCTACATCTTGAAGAAGTTGAGGCACTTATGCTTTAATTAACTTTATTTACCAATGACAGCTGAAAGCTAGATACGGAGGTTCATATATATTCTCAATGACAACAACCTCAGATCACAACGAAGATGTAGAAAGTTTGGTACGAAGCGTCTCTCAAAACGCTAAAAAGATATACCAAATCTCTGGGACACAAAAGTTTGAGTTGCCAAAGAATGAGACAAAAATTGCAAATGTTTTTCAAGCAGTGGAGAGCGCGAAGAGTCAATTCGCAGTTCAGGCATGGGGTTTGACAGATACAACACTGGAGGATGTCTTTATTAAGGTTGCAGGAGGGGCTCAAGCGTTCAACGTTCTATAGTAAAAAGTTGCAACGCTTACTCGAGCTAATGAAGCTTGTAACTTAGTCACATTATGTATGTGCAGTATAATCTGATAGTTGGTATTAGTTTATAGTTATGATTGTAAACAAAATTATCAGTGCACACGATTGTGCTTCTGAATGCACCCAAGAATTTCATATAGATGAAAATTCACTCAGAGGTGCAAATATATGTATTAGTAACTGGTATGTGAACAACATCATATTCATAAATTTCAGCGAGCAAGGTTCATACACTTGGTTAAATCTGCACAGATAGAGTTGTACTTAGATACCAAAGAGTATGTATTCTGTATTCATCTCATTTTATGTACAAAACAGTTGTGATTCACAAAGTATTGAACTATACACGCAAAAGCGCGTTTTACGTTTTACGCTTTTTATGTTTTACGTTTTTCATTTTGTAAGTTAGGTTTATTAGTTAAATTTAGTTGACCGGTGGAGAGGCGCGGGGCAGTTTTCCCCTCTTTAAAATAGCTGTCTTCAGATGAGATTAACTCACTTTTAGATTTACGAATTACAGAATGGAAACTTCGCTCTTTGTAATTTTTGACACATATTCATTCAATTCACACAATATTTAATTCAGTTTCCAGATTTCATCACAAATTAAAGAGAGCAATGTGCAAATTCAGATGAATATGTATCCTTGTAAAGTGTTGATATCAACTAATAGATTAGTGAAAATGAAGTATCTATCTTGCAAATTATTTTACCTTGTTTTGTTAATTTATCCAACTTAGCAATTGACAGGTTACAAAGCAAACTCGCGTAAAGTAGAAGACGTATAATTTTAATGTAGTTCGGTCAACTATGTACTCCACAATGGCACTCCTAGATGTCAAACAATCCACCAAGATTAACGAGTTTACGATGATGGCACTCAACATAATACCAATGACTTATTAATAAATTTCAGAATAATGAAACATAACACAACGAACTAAACTCATAATGTAACATAGGCCCGAGTAACAATAGCTTAATATAAACATTTGATAATGTTTCAATAATTAATTAAAGGTTAGCGATATTGCCAAAGCACAAAACGTTGTTGCCAAAGCAATTCTTTAAAACTCTCTAATTTGCCCTTGTCAATCAATCACTATAATAGTTAAGTGATTAAATTTTATTCATGTCATATTCTTTTAACTAATCAGTATGGAAACTTTAGTACTCTCTCTACCATATATGATCTAATTATTTTATCATCCCAATTAAATATAATATAAATTAGTTTTCTCTTTTGTGAATAAGCATATACTGAGTAACTAGCATATAACTTATATGCTTATGATTTACTTAATAAAGAAAAATCTACAAAATATATATGTCTTTGGACCAAAAATTAAACAATCAGAAAAAGTATTTTGAATAGAAATTAAACAAGTTTCTGTAATTAAATTAGGTTCAAATAAAAGTATAAATTTATACAACGTTTAACAAATATGAAGAAAATATATGCAATATACATGAGTCCAAAGAAAAAATGAAATATCATTGTTTAGTATTACGTATAGAAGAAAGATTACTAATAGAAAATCATATAAAAATCAATTATGTAGATAATGAAAGATGTTATGATTACACGTGTTAAAATGTTTTAATCTTTTGAAAAAAAAAAACTAATGTAAGAAATTAGTAGAAAAGTATAAATTCATTTTCAGATCTAAATTTATAAAACAACTACTGAAACAACTTCTTTAGGTGCTAAGCTGAATATCACGTGTACATGCGCTTCATGTAAAATGTAAATGATGTATGTAAAAAAAAAATATAAGGAACAAATTAAATTAAAATTGTTATAAATAGTTCTTAAGTAATACTTGTCAATACATCTTTTTTTTTTTACTTTTGATAATTGATTTTGCATTTCCGTTTTCTATTTAATTTTTTGTTTGTCATCTAACTATTGCGTACATATTGTTCAATAGTTTAATATCTGGTTAGTTTTTTGTAATTTGAAAAATATTATCCTGGTTCAAGTATTACTTCTAATTTAAAGACTTACTGATAAGCAAGTTTTGGATTACAATTACAAGTGATAATTAATTTATTAATAAAAGAACTAAGTTTTCATCTTATATCACAATTTTTATTAGCTTTGAGAAGATTTCTTGGAGTGAGAAAATAATTAGATTATGTATTAATGATGGAGACAATTGAGTTTCCATAATGTGAGAGTAATTAGTTGAGAGAATATGGAAATTAAGATATTTAACTTTTTAGTATTAATTGATTGAGAAGGACAAATTAGAGAATTTTAAAAGATTGCTTTGACAACAACATTTTGTGCTTTGGCAATATCGCTAGACTTAATTGAAAGAGAGTAATTTTAATTGAAAACTAAACTAATTTTGTGATTCACGTATATATCAACCTCAAAACAAGAGAAAGAAAGCCCAGATATATAGTGCATGCGTCCGAGAAGTAATACTTTCAATAGAAGTGTAGGGATGTAACTTACCTAAGCATATATCCACTCACAACAAACTAAAAAACAACTCCAAAATAGTCACACATACGATCAATTCATCACAAACGTCAGTGTCGACCCTCTCTCTGCATGCTTACGAATTTCCCCCCGAAACAAAGTATCGGGGTAAAATCGTAAGACCGTCTCCACATTATGGAATTGAGGAGTGGATTCACACTTTTGATACAGCAATACAATGCATTGCTATTCAAGAATCTGCTCCTCGCCCGGCGCAACATTCGGTCCACTGTACTCCAGCTGTTTTCATCCATCTTCTTCATTTTCCTGATTTTCTGCATACAGAAAGCGCTCGAGTCGAAGACCTCTTCGTCCGCGTTTAAGGATGTCAAGCATCCCGACGCATTGGTGGCGCTGCCTATTCCACCTTGCGAGGATAAGTTCTACATCAAGCTGCCGTGCTATGACTTTTTGTGGAGTGGAAATGAGAGTAAGAGAATTGAAGATATTGTAAGGAATATTAGGACGAATAATCCTGGTAGACACATTCCTAAAGGAATGGTAAATAAGTTATTATATATCTTGTTACTATATACTTGTTTAAATTTATCTCCAATTGTTTAGGATTGATCGGAACTTCTATAAATTAATAATTGAGAGAAAAATTGCCGAACCCCCTATGATACTTTATATTTCTTAAAATCTAGGCCAATTTTTTTAGGAAATAATCCAAAACTTCTACATACTTAATAATTGGAAAAAGAATGTTGAGCCCCATATGGTGTAATACCTACTTCTTGCTCGGGAAATGCAGTAGTATGATCCCTTCAATAGCATAGCGATTTAAATAAAAAGAGAGAAAGAGCCTTCTTTAGTTCTATATACTATCCCAATCATTCATTCATTTCGGCAAAAGGGGCAGTAGCAAGGAACAAGTACAATGAATGAAGCAAGGATATTCAATATATATATAGCAACCTTAACTAACTCATTAAGGCGTTACAGTACGGGTTCATTCCATAAAAGTTTTGGCAAAGTAATCCCTACCTTTTAAAAAGAGAAATTTGTCCCTCAATCTATTTAAAAATTTGCGAGTTGCCTCTGATCAACTTGCTGACTGAATCTTTATGCGAAAAGTTCATTTTTCGTCAAAATATGGACAGCAAAGCTGGGAGTCCATCTCGATTTAAACTTGAAAATCAGGGTTTAAACTAAGAATATATAACAAAAAGTGAACGAAAAAAATGACATTTTATTGAAGTTTGGGTTAAACCGAGATGTTAAATTCTGGGCCGGCATTTTGCTGAAATGTTGACCGATGGCCTTTTTGCACATTTTTTAATCCGTTGAAGGGAAATTTCTATTTTCTAAAGGTTTGAGGACAGTTTGTGAAAGGAGTATCCAGTATGGGGTTTATACTTTTTTCCGTAAATAACTTTCCTCACAATTTCTTTTCAAAATACTTAACACGAGGTAAACCAGTATCCCTCACAAATTAAATGGAAGAGATTATCAGGTGCAGTGGATGCACAATGAGATAGCACAATCAATTCAAATATAAGTGTATATGCATGGTTGAGATAAGGTGTTGGGAAGTTAATATTCTATGATTTTGGAAATATATAAAATCTTGACCCTCGATTGTACTACGCCATCATGAAGTGATTGCATGAATTTTTTTTTGCACAAATGGATGCTTTCACATTAATTGCAGTATTTTTATTAACATCATTTTTTTAAATTGCACTAGCTCGCCATTATTGCCAATGGGAAGTTATTTCAGCAACTATTGTACAATGAGGGTGGCACAAGTTGGTTATTAGTGTAAATACATAGTTGGAATGATGTTGTGGGGTGGTTAGTGCCTATAGTTTAGGAAGATATAATCGTTTTGGTTGTTGGTTGCACCACGTCAGCAATGTAACAGTTGCATAAAATAATTTTTCATTGCAAAGGCTGTTACATAATTCACAAAAAAATGTGCTTTATTTGTTGAGCAGGTAAAAGCATTCAAAACTCCCAACGACGTAGATGACTGGCTCGCGAGCAATCCTCAGCGTTGCGCTGGAGCTTTGCATTTCATTGATAGAAACTCAACAGTTATTAGCTACGGCTTGCAGACTAATTCTACTCCACTTGCTAAGCGTGGTTTATATGAAGATCCAACTTTTAAGCTTCAAATTCCCCTTCAACTTGCTGCAGAACGTGAAATTGCAAGAAACTTAATTGGGGGTACATGTTTGATAAAAAACTGCATCTAAGAACAGAATGAGTAAATTAAAATGTTGCGAGACTCTTTTCAAATATCTGCTTATATATGTTTCAGATTCCAAGTTCCCATGGTTCGTTGGTCTTAAGGAATTTGCCCACCCTGCTGGTGAAGTTTCCTCTGTTTTGCAAACCATTGCTCCAACATTCTTTCTGGCGATAGCCATGTTTGCATTTGTGTTCCAAATCAGTGCTTTGGTGACAGAAAAGGAATTAAAACTTCGACAGGTATAGTGAACTAACTATTCGCTTATTCGCTGATAAGGATCTTCTGTTCCATTTTGTGTCCCGCATAGTTGTGAATATAACACGTGTCATTGATCTTAATACATGGAGGATAGGTGGTTATATGGGATACAGAGTGGGACCAAAGATCTTTTGCCTCTTTTATTAAGATAAGGTGGCCTTTATTTGCCTTCTGTTCTTTCACATGAGGCTTTTTGCAAGTTACACAATATGCATGAGGATTTTTTTTGTAGGAATTGTTTTGCCAACACATGAGAAGTTTTTGCTATAAGCTATATTTTTTGATCTGAAAATGGACTTGATATCTTTATCTGAATAATTCTACACAATTCCTGATATATCTTTAATTTCCGTTCCAATTTGTTGTGACAGGCTATGACAATTATGGGTCTATATGATAGTGCATATTGGCTATCATGGCTAACATGGGAGGGATTTGTTACTCTTCTATCCTCTCTCTTCACAGTTGTTATTGGGGCGAGGTTCAAGCTTCATTTCTTCTCGCACAACAGTTTTCCTGTTGTCTTCCTGCTGTTCTTTCTTTTCCAATTGAACATGGTAATTATTTTCCTTAGTACAATCTTGGAATTGGATTCCATATTTTGGTTGTCATAATGTTTCGAGTGATCATGAAAGTTAATATTTAAAAGATTATGATGCTACTTAGTTTTTTTCCAGACTTCATATGCATTTATGCTATCAGCCTTCATTAGCAAGTCATCATCGTCCACCAACGTGGGTTTCTTCATTTTCATTGTTGGCTTTCTGAATCAGGTACATCTCTTTGATATCGGAAAAAAGCTTAATGTTCACTATATACTTATTTTCTACTATAAGGATAAAATACTGTTATATATATAGTACAGTTCATACTCAATTTCTTAAAATTAAAAAGAAGTATATATATCACTTATGAGACTTACTGGACATTGTGTCACTTGTAATCACGTATATTTCCTTTTTTCTTATTCCAGCTCATGGTAACATCTGGATTTCCTTATGGGCGGAACTACTCTCCTAAATTACGAGCCATCTGGTCATTATTTCCACCAAATCTTTTTGAAGAAGGTCTGAAGTTGCTTTCGGATGCAACTGCAACTCCTCAAGACCCTGGCGTCAGCTGGGGTAGGAGAGGCGAATGTTCACCAAATGATTTTCAGTGTGTCATGACAATGGTATATGTCCAACATGACCATATATAAGTATCAAATGTAAGGGTAAAAAGCATCAAAACCCCCTATGCTATACTTGATTTCACAAAGTATTCTATTACTTTAAAAAGAGAAACTTGTCCCCAAAGCTATTCAAAATTATGAGGTTTGCCCCTGGCCATTCTTTTGACGGAATATTCCTTTTGAGATGCCATCTAACAAGGAATATTCAATCAATTGCGGCATATTCCATCAACTTTGACGGGATGTTCCTTGGAATATTCCATCAAAATGAGAAATAATCCGTAAAAAGTTGACTAGGGGCAAATCGCAAATTTTTTAATAGGGTAGGGAGCAAATTTTTCTGTTTTAAAAGTAATAGATATACCATACGAGGTTTGACGCTTTTTACTCTGGACATAAATTTGGTTGGCGTTTCTGTTACTTACTATGTTCTCTGTCAGGATTCTGTCTACAAATGGCTTGCATGCACATTCCTTGCATGGCTCATTCTTGCCTTATACTTGGACAACATTATACCAAACTCAGCCGGCGTGAGAAAACCAATGTTCTACTTTTTGCATCCTGGGTACTGGACTGGGAAAGGTGGAAACAAAGTCGTAGGTACTAAGTTCTTTAACAAAGTGATTTTCTATTCCTTGATTGTGTAATTCTCTTGGTGTTGGTAACTGTTAATGTGCATGATATCTTATCTTGTTTCAGAAGGAGGCATTTGCTGTTGTTGTTGTGGTGGGAGTTCAGTTCTTCCTATGGAACCTATTGTCCCTGATGATCAGGATGTTCGTGAAGAGGAAAACACAGTGAAACAGCAAGCCTCGGAGGGCGTAATAGATTCAGATGTGGCGGTTTCAATACGCGGTCTTGTGAAATTTTATGCTGGAAAGACTAAAGTTGGTTGCTGCAGATGCAAGAAGATTGCACCTTACCATGCTATCAAGGTTATTTTCATTCTATATTTAAGGAGGAAACTATAAGTAACACCAAACCGGAAAATAAATTATGGCAAAATATAAACATGGTTTCAGTTTTTTTTGGTGATTTAATGAATTTACAGTGCACCTAGGAAATCAAAAGGAGTAAATATTAAGTATTAAAATTTATTAAAAAGTGGCTCTTGAATTTCGGCATGTCACTCCTATGTCCTTATTACACTTGATCGAGGAATGTGAAATCCTGTCGAGTTTTCTTCAATTTGTATCTTATGGAAAGGATTTTCCTGCAGGGTTTATGGTTAAATTTCCCCAAGGATCAGCTATTTTGCCTTCTTGGACCTAATGGAGCTGGTAAATCTACTACTATTAGTTGTTTGACTGGGATTTCACCGGCGACTGCTGGGGATGGTAAAGCATATCTTGTTTTGGTTTCCAGTTTTCTCGGTTTAATGACGTTCTCTGTACTGATATTCTGTCTAAAAATCAATTTGCAGCATTAATATATGGGCATTCCATCAGAAGTTCCACTGAAATTGCCAACATACGCAAAATAATGGGAGTTTGTCCCCAGGTGAATATTCTTTCTTTTGAAAATTCTCCTCCCATATCTTTAGTAGGTTTATGACAGAAACAAAAGAAGGTGCATAAGTGCATATAGTCTGGGAACTTTTAAATGCAGAGAGCTGAAACAGAAATGGAAAATTCAGACATAACCTGTGCTGATCAAATATGGATATTATTTAGCCATTAGCAAGTGGCAGAGACTAATCTTTTATGCTTTTACTACAGTTTGACATACTTTGGGACGCATTATCTGCTCTGGAGCACCTTCACCTGTTTGCCAATATCAAAGGCCTACCCCCTTCTATAATCGAATCCGTACGTGCCAATAGAACTTGTATTTGTTTTAGTTACATCTACTTAATTCCATTTCTTGTATTAAGATCATCTAGTACTTGTATTAGACAAGCTCAATTGTATCTCATTTTTGTTGCAAATTTGCTAGCTCGCCAGTGACGGTTTGTTTCTACGTGAAGGTAGCGGTGAAATTATTAGCTGAAGTAAAGCTTAGTGCTGCAGCCAACATGAGATCGAGTAGCTATAGTGGTGGGATGAAACGTCGGCTTAGTGTCGCAATTGCCTTAATTGGCGAACCAAAACTGGTTATTTTGGATGAACCAGTGAGTAAACATAAAGTTCTTTCGTTTTTTCTTTTCCAACAGTAATCAGGTTACAAAAATGTGTTAATTAGAGTTGAATTCACAGACTACTGGTATGGATCCAATAACTCGAAGACATGTGTGGGATGTGTTAGACAAATCCACTTACCATCTAAAGATGCAGAGAGTGAAGGCAATGCAGAAAGCAAAGGCAATAATTTATCCAAACAATCTGCAAGTTAATATATTGACGGCGTCGTTCTCGCACATGATTTCTGCTCACGTTTTGGAAAGTGCAAAGTTATCCTTAGAAGTCTTCTTGATTTATCACTAATTTAGGCTGAACATATGTAATTTACTCTTAATTATTTGTGTACAGAATTTGTATATATAGAGATGTACAGGCAGTATATCAAACATAATAATAAAAAGCCTTTTCCATTCTTTCATGGTAATCTGAGCCATAGTTGGCTAACGCCCAATTCGATCCCGTTATAAAAAATGACTTCCGCTGCAACATTTGTTCCACCGATCAATCTTATTCAGTTTGTTTCGGTTAAGCTTGAAGGACCATCATCTTATTTAAATTGGTCTTCTCAAGTTAAAGGTGCCCTTGAAATTCATGGTCTTCTGGGTTTTGTGGAAGGTACAGAACCATGCCCAGAAGAGTCCTTGCCTACTACAGGGACTATAAGCTCTGCTTCTAATCCAGCATTTACCATCTGGAATCAAAAGAATTTATTCGTCCTAGTTTGGATGAAGTCTACAATCTCAGAAAAAGTCCTGTCTTTGGTTTATGGACTCAAAACTGCAAGACAAGCATGGATTGCCCTGTCTCATCGCTTCGCTTCTCCCTCAGCCTCAAATGTGAACCAACTCAAACGTCAATTACAAAGTCTACAACAAGGTGGCAAGAGTTGTTCCGAATTTGTTGAAGGGGCCAAGGTTCTTGCCGATCAATTGGCGGCCGTGGGAAAATCTGTCACGGATGAGGATCTGATTTCACACATTCTCGGGGGACTAAATTCTTCATATACTCCATTTATATCTAATGTTTATTTTGCACAACGAGATAAAACTCTTTCACTTACTGACTTTCAATCTGAACTATTTGCCTTTGAAGCCCTTCTTGAAAACCAGCAGAAAGTTGTCTATACTGATCACAATCAGTTTGCCATGGTAGCAAATAAAGTTGCTGGAGGAAAAAATATGAGAAAGACAAACAAGAGTTGGCAACAACCTCATCAAGTTATTGCTACTACAACAAATCAAAAGGCTCCTCAAACTATGAGCCACGCTCCTGGTCGAGTTCCTACTTGGGCAAATTCTTCTGATTTTGACCCTTATGCTTGTCAAATTTGCAGGAAAAAAAGTCATATGGCGCTTGATTGTTTCCATCGTTATGATTACAACTACCAAGGTCGTCACCCTCCCCAACAACTGGCGGCAATGGTGGCTCATTCTAACAGTCTTATTGATGATACCACTTGGTATATGGACAGTGGTGCGAACCAACACATTACAGCAGACATCTCAAATCTTCAATCAATTGAGCCATATGGTGGAAATGAGAAGGTGGCTGTGGGTAATGGTAATGGTTTACAAATTAAACATACTGGTAAACTTATGTTAAAGGCTAAAACTTCAGAAATAAATTTGCAAAATATTCTTCATTGTCCACAGGCAGCCGTTAATCTCTTATCAATCAATAAGCTTTGTTTAGATAATGACTGCTATTTTGTCCTAACAAGCTCTCATTTTTTTGTCAAGGACAATCGCACGGGACGAACGCTGTTAGCGGGACAGAGTGAAGGAGGTCTTTATCCTATTCAAGTTGATAGAAAATCCATAAATAAATTTCGATCACATGCTGCTCTTCTTGGCGTTCGAACTACACTTGACATTTGGCATTCAAGATTGGGTCATCCCTCATCACAAATCACTAAACATGTAGTTAGAAATTTTAATTTACCAATTTCTGGACCTTTTAATCTTGTCTCAGTTTGTGAATCATGTTTATTAGGAAAGTCTAAACAATTACCTTTCAATGAATCATCACGCACTACACAATCAAAATTAGAACTTATTCATTCTGACGTGTGGGTTTCTCCTATTTTGTCATCCGAGGGCTATCGATATTATGTTATATTTATAGATGATTACTCCAGATTCACTTGGTTTTATCCCATTAGAAATAAATCTGAAGTATTTTCATGTTTTCTTCAATTTAAATCCTTGGTTGAAAATCGTTTTTCTACAAGTATTAAATATTGTCAATGTGATAATGGTGGTGAGTATGTTTCCAATAATTTTCAAGATTTTCTTCGCAAAAATGGTATACATCAACGCCTTTCATGCCCATATACCTCACAACAAAACGGCTTAGCTGAAAGAAAACATAGACACATTATGGACGTTGGTCTCTCCCTTTTAGCTCAATCGTATTTATCGACAAAATTTTGGGTTGAGGCCTTTATGACAGCTGTGTATCTTATTAATAGGATTCCTACACCAGTTCTAGCGAATATGTCTCCTTATGAAAAATTAAATGAAAAAACTCCAGACTACTCATTCATGAGAACATTTGGTTGCGCATGTTATCCACTACTACGACCCTATACCACTCATAAACTAGCTTTTAGAAGCAAACAATGTGTATTTGTTGGGTACTCGTCCCATCATCATGGTTATCGTTGTTTAGATCCGATTTCTAAAAAAATATACATCTCTCGAAATGTGGCTTTTGATGAACATTCATTTCCAGCCAAAGGATGGACCTCTGTCACTCCCCCCGCTACCTCGAACGTCCCTATGTCAGGTATTCCTTTGGATCTCTCTCATTTAGACTCTTCAATTAATACTTCAACTACTGAAACTTTAGAAGAACAATCACATGTTGCACAAAATACTGAACAAGCACTTGAACATGGTCTCTCATCTGAAATAGAACATTCTACGTCTGCTAGGATAGATGAAACTTTACATGGTACAGATGTATCTTTACCTATACCAGAACCTAACAATACATCACAAATTCTAACACGCTCTAAAACTGGTTCTCTTCGACCTAAACAATTTCCAGATTATCAAGTATTTTATTCATCTAAACATCCTTTATATGCATATAGTAGTGTGTTGAATATTGTTGAACCCACCAGTTTTTCTCAAGCTATTTTATCTCAAGAATGGAAAGAAGCAATGCAACAAGAATATAATGCACTAATTGCCAATGATACTTGGGACTTGGTTCCCCGTCCTTCTGATCAAAATGTCATTCGCACTAAGTGGGTCTATAAAATCAAGCAAAAGGCAGATGGTAGTATCGATCGTTATAAGGCGAGATTAGTTGCTAAAGGCTATCAACAAATAGATGGTGTGGACTATACAGAAACTTTTAGTCCAGTGATTAAACAAGCAACTTTACGAGTAGTTCTCTGTCTCTCTGTCTCATATGGTTGGCCTATTTTGCAGTATGATGTTTCTAATGCTTTCCTTCACGGGAATTTGGAAGAAAAAGTGTTCATTGAGCAGCCTCAAGGCTTCCTTGATTCTCTTGCTCCTACTCACGTTTGTCGCCTTAAAAAGGCATTGTACGGTCTCAAGCAAGCTCCAAGAGCCTGGTTTCTACGTTTATCTAACTGTTTACTTGATCTTGGTTTTAAAGGTTCTTCGGTAGATAACTCCTTGTTTACTTATCATCATGGGCATATACATATTTTTATAATAATTTATGTTGATGATTTACTAATAACAGGTTCTTGTTCTGAATACATTAAGGTTATAACTGAACAGCTTCAAAAAGATTTTCCCCTCAAAACTCTTGGCCATCTTAGTTACTTTCTTGGAATTGAAGCATCTCGAGACTCTGAAGGCCTTCATTTACGTCAAAGTAAATATATCATGGATTTATTACATCGAGCAAGAATGATTGGGGCAAAACCATATCCTGCACCTTGTGTCTCTGGTGAAAAATTAGCCTCTGGCAATGGTGAACCAGTTGAAGATGATACTGAATACAGACAAATAGTAGGGGCTCTCCAGTATTGCTCTCTTACACGTCCTGAAATTGCTTATTCGGTTAATCAGCTTTGTCAACACCTGCACTCACCAACTTCAGTTCATTGGAAATCTGTTAAACGTGTCTTGAGGTATCTAAAAGGTACTGTGGAACACGGTTTATATTTTAGCAAGGGACAGCTAACACTCAATGCATATTGCGATTCAGATTGGGCCGGTGATCCCTCTGACCGTCGATCCACAACTGGCTATGGCATATTTCTTGGGTCTTCTTTGATTTCGTGGTGTGCCAAGAAGCAAACTGTAGTATCAAGATCAAGCACAGAAGCAGAATATCGAGCTCTTGCGATGGTGGTGGCTGAACTTTATTGGATTCGAATGCTTCTTAAGGACCTGCAGGTTCCACTTACTTCGCCACCCACCATTTGGTGTGATAATCAAAGTGCAATTGCGCTCGCTGCCAATCCCGTTTATCATGCACGAACAAAGCACATTGAGGTGGACTACCATTTTATTCGAGAAAAGGTGTTAAATAGAGATGTTAATATTCACTATATTTCCTCTGTTGATCAAATAGGTGATATATTTACTAAAGGCCTAACATCATCACGATTTCAATTTCTGAAAGACAAGCTTATGGTTTGTGATCTTCCCATACGCTTGAGGGGGGATGTTAGACAAATCCACTTACCATCTAAAGATGCAGAGAGTGAAGGCAATGCAGAAAGCAAAGGCAATAATTTATCCAAACAATCTGCAAGTTAATATATTGACGGCGTCGTTCTCGCACATGATTTCTGCTCACGTTTTGGAAAGTGCAAAGTTATCCTTAGAAGTCTTCTTGATTTATCATTAATTTAGGCTGAACATATGTAATTTACTCTTAATTATTTGTGTACAGAATTTGTATATATAGAGATGTACAGGCAGTATATCAAACATAATAATAAAAGGCCTTTTCCATTCTTTCAGGATGTGATTGAAGGAGCTAAACAGGGCCGTGTCATCGTTCTAACCACTCATTCTATGGAAGAGGCTGACATCTTAAGTGATAGAATAGGAATCATGGCAAAGGGTAGGCTTCGCTGCATTGGGACTTCGACAAGATTAAAGGCACGTTTTGGGACAGGGTACATTGCTACCGTAAGCTTTTCCGAGGACAGCGAAGGTTCTTATAGTAAAGCTAATCGTGATGGTGTCAAGCAATTCTTTGAACCTGTATGTCATGAAATATCAGCAAGTTTTGAATGAAATTAATATAACTTTTTTTCCAAGAGGCATTAGCTTAGAAGTGCAATTTCTTACTTGTTATTTGTTTTCAGCAATTGGAGGTTGCACCTAAAGAGGAGAATAAGTCATATTTGACTTTCGTCATCCCCCATTCAAAGGAGAAGCTGTTGACTGTAAGGATCTTAATTCTTATTAGTTGTGTAAAATTTTCCATTCAAGTTGAAGCTAGATTATCTTGTTCATTTTTCTTTATTATAACACGCATGCAATGGAAAATGAAAGCAATATTTTTGCATATCTCGCATAGTTAAGTTTGTGTCACTTAAAAGTTGAATACAATTGTATGAGCAAAGTCAGTGAAAGTTCCTAGTCAAGAGAGAAGATCAAATTATCGTGTTTTGCAAGCATCATATAAACTCGCGGTTTACGCTCTATTTTTTTAAACTTGAAATTCAGAATTTCTTTGAGGAGCTTCAAGATAGGGAAGAAGAACTTGGTATAGCAGACATCCAACTCGGTCTCACGACTCTAGAAGAAGTATTCCTCAACATAGCAAAGAAGGCAGATCTTGAAACTGCTGCAGTTGACGAAACCTTTGTAACTCTTACTCTAAGTTCGGGAACGGATGTTCAAGTAAGTGTAATTACCAAAGGCCGTTCGTTGATAATTCTTCAAGCAGCATATCCAACTCATTCAAGAATAGTAAAATCATTTGATGTTCTTGTGTTTTTTGGCTTATGAAATGCATGTACAGATACCAGTTGGGGCGAGGTTTGTTGGTATTCCAGATACGGAGTCCGCAAAGTATCCTAAAGGCGTCATGGTAGAGGTCTACTGGCAACGAGATGAGTCTGGGGCTCTTTGCATTTCTGGTCTTTCGGATGAAATACCGATACCCCCTCATGTAGAGCTAGGATTTCCTTCTGCCCCACTTAACAGCAAAGATTCTCTAGGCCAACAAAAGCCGATATATGGCGTCGTAATTAGTCCTGCCCAGATTTCTGATTCGGATTTAAAAAGTGTACACTCTTTTCGCAAGAAGAGTATGTGCTATATATCCAGGATCACAATGCCTATTGTACATTTTCGAAACTTGTGACTAGCATTTTCTTTAGGACTTATGGGCGAGGGCCAGGGATCTCTATGCACCCTCAAAATGAACCCGACGCAGACGAAGTTCTTTGCGAGCATTGTGTCGTTAGAACTTTGGTGCAGATACCTTAGAAATTAGAATGTTATGAAAATTAAGAAGAAAGCAGCAGATGCGCTTATGCATCAAGTATGTTGTTTTTTTGTTTAGGAATATCTTTTGAATGTTTGTATGATCAACTCTTTAACATACATGTACCATTCTTATTTTGGGATTAGAATTCTTAGGCTTTAATTCTGTTTAAGTTATCATTTGACATTGCATTGATACAAAATCAGTGATGTCCTTACTCGCCCTTCCCCGGAACAAAGAATATCACAATGACTTTAATAGTTTAATTAAGACGAACAAAACAATAAAAATTGATAAGTGGTCATGCTCTGACTTTGACATTTTAATTACTTTAACATGATCCACTTACCAACATTGCAATCATTGTTATTACTTTTGTTGTGCTTGCATAATTTCCATCTCAAATTTGATAAAGCTGCTCTCTATAACCAAAAATGTAACAACTAATAAAAAAATGCTCATGCACAACATGCTACTTGTTGTTGGAAAAAGAATTTTGTGCAACTGTTATATAATTACTAGAAAAGCCTACACACGCGAGGACCGCGTGTAAATTTTGTTGTAGTGTTAAATTAATGCATTGTTTACTCTAGTAAGCACAATGTGTAATTTTTGATAAATTTAAATTAATTTTAAATGTAGTTAGAGAAGATTAGTAGTTACATTTAGAAATATTTATCAAAAAACTGGTTAGAAATTGAGAGATTTTAGGGGATATGGATTTTTATTTTTTTAGGTGGAAGTTTTGTGAAGAGAGAGAAAAGTCAATATCTCTTGAAAAGCCAAATTTATCCTCTTGATTAGTTTGGTGATGAATGAAAATAGGGATACTTTAAGAAAACTATTAATTTGGTACAATAACCGCCAAAATATGTGAGGGTGGAGGGTTTGCTTTTAATATAGTAATAGATATTATTCAAATAATCTCTCATATTTTACTATTTAATTATCACTTATAGAGGAATTGTACGTAGTAGTATATCATTGTTAGTCGTACTAAAGGAATGTTTACAAATTTTCTCCAAAAATGTAAGTTCATGCATAACTTAAGTTCGAATTATAAAAAAAAAAAAAAAGCATTTAAGTCCTAAATTGAAAAGTGTTTGAAAAAAATCTAGAAGCTCTTACAAGTTATATTTTTCAATTTATTTAAAGAAAATTATACAAGCTAAAAGTAGGCCCCTAACAACTCCAAAAGTTAGGGCGTTATGTTTTTTCAAAATTATTCGTGATATTGTTAAGGAACCCTCTTATAAAAGAATCAGAGATTATTTTGTGTAATCATTGCACGATGAGGTGGCACAACACGCCGGTTATTAGTGTAAATGCACAATTAAGATTAGATTATGGGGTGTTTGGTACCTAATTTTTAAGAAATCTATTATCTATGGCTATATTCAAAACAAACTCTCCACCCTCACATATTTTGGTTCTCATCCAATCCCACTTTCTCTCCCATGTTCTATTTTCTCTCTCATCTCATCTCAACTATTTTTTATTCTTTAAAATTAAAATATTCATTAAATTAATTCAGAATTTTACACGCGGTCCCGCGTGTGTAGGATTTCTAGTTATTATTATCTTAACCGTTGGTTGCATAACATCAGTAATGCAACGGTTGCATAAAATAAATTTTCAGGAAAGAACATTAGTTAAGACTAAAATTAGTTCTAATTTGTTTGTTTTTGAAGTTTACAAAGCCTTAACTTTTATGCCCTTTTGTTCCGGATAAAGATTAAAGACCAAATTTAAACTAAAATGCAGTTAGTGTGTGAAATGAAAACAACTACAACAACGGGTGACATTTTTGAATTTTGAATTTCAAAAAATAGGAGCGTCTAATTTACCGGGACCCACAAAATCAATTTTTTTCTTCTAATTTTTCATACTTTATAAAGCTCTCATCTTTTTCCCGCCTACTTATACCTTCTCATTTATAATCATCACAAACAAGCCCTAAAAATTGTTACCATTTGCTCCTCTACAAATCCGATCCGTTTTGTTCTCGATTTTCTACGGTAAAGGCTCCAGTTTTTGCTGCGATGGAGGATCCTGCCGTCAAAGATCAAGCCTCTGCTTCGGGTAATTTTTGTAAAATCCTTCAATTTTGTTGTTTTAGGGTTTAATTGCGATTTTTTTTGGTCTGATTATCGATTTGATATGAGTGTAGGTAAATCGACGTCAAAGCTTCTTAGGTATCCGCTCCGATCTGCTTCGAGACTCAAGGAAGAGAAGGCGACGCTCGCGGATTCGTCGAATTCGGCCTCTGCGGCTAAAAGGTCTGATTATGCGTTGTGTTATTTTATTAATGTTTATGCGAATTCGAATTGCGTTTAGTTAAGGACAACTAGTCTTAGAGCGATTCTGCTCAGGATGTGTGTGATCATTAATCGCGCTTGAAATTATGTGTAGGCTCGTCTTGTGGAAAACTCGAATATTATGTATTGTCAGTGGCAATGTAACTTGTGATAAATGAATGAAAACCAAAGCATGAATTTTGAAATTTCTATGAATTTTGAATTTTGTATGAATTATTGATTATTGGCAGTTAGTGATTCGATAAGTTTAGGTATGTTATTATAAAGTACTTAAAACTAGAGTGGAACTGAAGAATTGTTCTGCTTTTGGATTGGCCTCAAAGAGATTGTTGAGTATTGCCTAATTAGTTTATTCCTTTGCGTTTCTTGGTTTAATTACCGAAAGAAAAAAAAAAAAAAAAAAAAAAAGAATCAATAGGAAGATGTATATGTATTCATTTTCGGTGTTATTTACTTGTACATTGACTTATTTTGTTATTGATGTGAATGGCCAGGGGAAGGGCTGCATCAAGTGTAAGTAAGAGTGTTGGTGTTCTTGATCTCTCTGCCAAAGAGAAGTCTGCTAAACCTCCGAGACGCCTCTCTGTTCCTTCAAAGTCAAGTGCCAGCCCTGCTCCTAAATCTATTGGCAACATTACCCCAATTTCTGAGGTTAGATCAAGGAGGACACCTGGGAACCAGGGAAAGTGTGACACACCAGTTTCTGATATTTCAAAGTCGTCTAATCGGAAAAAGTTCAGTGTTTTGTCATCAGCTTCTTATTGGCTGTCACAGATCAAGCTCTCTGAATCTGCTGCTAAGCATTCAATCTCACTTGGGTTTTTTAAACTTGCTCTGGAGGCTAAATGTGAGGTATGGTATAATATGACTCCTTGCCGGTCTTGAGTTCTTATTTATTATTTTGATGAAGATGGTAACCTGAATTTGCAGTTTATTAAGTATATGCTAAAAGATATTTTAGAATAGATTTTTCTTCGTGGGGTCAGTCCCTCTAGTGTTAACCAAAGCAATTGAGCTTGTTACTGTCCGGGACATGTTACTGCAATCTAATCTCCTGAAACACTGATTTGATGAGTAAGGACACTGATGTTTTGCTATGTTCTTACAATATTTTGCAGCCTATGCAGCGGATGAGCGATGAGCTAAAATCATACGTGCATCGTCACAACCTTTCTGATCTTGGAGAACTTACTAAAGAGCTTTTCCAGAGCTACAAGATTAACCCTGAACAGTCCAAGGTCAAGGGAAATTGTTCTCAAGTGCCTGCCGAAGGAAATGAGTTATCTGATGCTGACGTTCATAGCTTTTCTTCTATACCACATGGCGAGATATTGAAACCTAAGTCTTCAGACACAGGAATAGATGAATCACAGCAAGTGAAGAAAGCGATCAGTGAAGTTACTGATGACGTAGAAGGGAATAAGATATCTGATGATGACATGCATAGCTCCTCTTCTTCTGTAACAGATGCCAAGAAATTGAAGCCAAAATCATTAGACATAGGAGCTAGTCAAATCTCGGAAGTGAACAAAGCAGATAACCAGAGTGCTCAAAAGAATGATTCTGTGAAGAAGACCAGAAGATCAGAGAAAAAGAATACAATGACCACAAAGTCTGTTTCAGAAATGAAGGGCCGTAGTTCTATAAAGAAACCAGAAAAACCAAAGACGCAAGAAATATTGAAGAAGCCAGGAAAGAAATCTGCTGCTCACGGAGGTGTCTAGTGATTCATAAGATAAGTGTTTTATACTCCAAAATCAACTTGTGATACTCATGATTGGTCCTTTCTTGAATATTGCAGGTCCTGTCAATTCTCAGCCGGAGAAAACTCTACACGAAAACAAGGAAAATGTGGTACAGGATTCTTATGACAAAATATCCACTATATAACTTGATTACATATTTTGGGCCATTTCAAGCTTTGATTTTTCTTACGAATTTATACCGTGACTTAATATTTGCATCTTAACATTGTTGTAGGCTAGTGCATCCCAGGTCGAGGAGATCACATCTGATGAAGTTTAGAAGAGCATCCTTACGTTGATGAAACAGCTCACTATGTGTTTGGTTTGATCTTCATTGTTTTAGGAGGTTCCTAACTTGTATAGTCAAAAAATAGAAAGTGTGGACATATAGTCTTGAGTGGTGTGTGAGGTTTGTAATGTTCAAGTTGCCATGTTCTTGATTGGTTTTTTTGCCTTTTTTTCTTTTCAAATTTCGCCATGACTTATGTCTGTCTGCCAGTATACATTTATAGTACCAAATTATTGCAGTTGTACTAAATACAAACTTGGAATGTCAATGAGTTTTGTATTAGCTTATGTGTTCTGCCATTTGTGATGTTTATGCTATATGGTATATGCATATTTGAAACACCAAGTCTTGTAATTGCTTTATTTTATCACAGAGACCAACAGTGATGTACGGTAACGTGAAGCATTCTTGGTTAATGCTAGCAATAGCCAATTCGTAAAAGCTTATCTATATGATACAATGAAACAAGCCAGAAAGCATAAGTAGGCCTAAAAGCCGATAGGATAGGATTCTAGTTCGATAAGCTTCAAACTGGCTTGCTGCGGAGTCAGATGGCTGTCCAACATTGTTTAAAAAACTCTCTTAAAGTACGATAACTCTGTAGCCAAATTTCTTGAAGGACGGTTTTTTCCATGTTTAGGTAAGGAAAATTTTCCACTTAATTTCCTTCATTATGCAGTAGCTAGGATGGACATTCTGACCTTAAAGTGGAAGCGCGGGGGGGGGTTGAAGCAGAAAGAGTTTTTGGTTCTTTCGTTTTGTTTTATATGATTTTGAATTTAAAATAAAGTTTAACTCTAAACAATTAAAAGGAATATACTTCAAAATAGAAAAGGTTTTAACACGACTTTTTGGATATAATCAAGAATAAAAAGCGTCAAACCCATGTATCCTATATGACCATTTGCAAACTGCGCTCTCGTCAACTATCCGGTGGAATAATTCTACCTCTTTTATTGGAACCAATTCTGATGATAGGCTAGCGAAATCATTATGATAAATTCTGAAATTAATGTTTTATGCAACTGAAAATGCAACTAAGTATTTTGTAGGACTAAATGAGAGACTTTTCCTTTACAACGTAAGCAAGTCAATATAGAGTGCCAACCACTCAATTGATCTAGATAAACTATTTACAGCAGCCTGGGTTGCTTAATGTACTTAGACATGTAGACCGATCCCTCTCACATGATGTTAAAAATAGATGAAACAAAGATTAAAAAATCAGTTTCAACACAAATTGTCAAAATACATGTAAATTAACTATCCACATTTTATAATAAAGTTAGTCAAACATACAAGGAAACGAAACGGCTGGCCATTATTCAACTTCATTTACCAGCCGTCACCATCTGTGTTCACAAATTTCTTCATCATACATCATACCCTGACGATAAATTTAGAAAAAGAATGAAAAAGAAAACACCATGCAAAATTTACATCACGGTGTACGAAACCCACCAGCTGCCCGTATTGAATCTTTAAACAAAAATGAATATGTTGGACAAGGATCTATTGTCTCAATTTGTGTACCACGTAGTTCACGATGACATGTGTGTGTAATCTTAATTCACAGAGGGTAGGTGGTTATATGGGATATAGAGCGGGACACAAAGTGGGACATAAGATCTTTTCGATTAATGTCGTGGTAGTATCAATCAAATCACATGATCCCTGTTTTCCCCTGGAGAGCTAGATTTGCTCTTCGAGTTTGAAAATGGAAAGGACGGTGAAAGGAACATCAAGCTTCCCTGTTGAGTACTGGCGGAGGAGGACGAGGATGACTTGGTCATAAAGCTTGGCGTGCATTTGTTTACATTATTGGGAGTTGATGACGGAAAGCTTGATAGAATAGGAAAAGGCTCACTAGACCTAATATTTTGGCTAGATGATGGTGTGCTAGTACTAGCAGCACCTGAACCAATTATCGATGAAAGTGCGGCTGCCAATGCAGATTGGAAACTCGGGTCAGAAGCAATTGCTTTAGTTGCAGCAGCAATGGTGTCTGGTGCAAAAGTCTGATGATTATTCTTTTGCAAATAGGACTGATAAAGGTTCTCATGACCTCCAAAACTAAGGGAATTTGAGGTAGTTTGGTTTACATTGAACGGGGCCTGATGAGATCCATAGCTAGTGAGAACTCCATTGCTCCAAGAAATAGGTAGTGCATTTGATTCTAAGGAGCTGAAGTTGAGGTTTGTGGTGGAATATCTAGGTGGGAGATTTGGTATGCGACCAAAATGAGATGACGAGGAGGAGGAGCTAGAAGTGAGATCAAGTGTGATGGTGGGACATGAAGAGGAAGATGAGATTGATGAATTTGGTAGGTAAAATGGTTTTGATCTTGAGTTGTCTGAGAGATAGAAATTTAGACCATTGATATTTGTTGTGCTGCTGGTGGCGGTGGCTGTAGCGGTGGTGGTTGATGAGCTGGCCCCAGATGCTGAGGTTGATGAACCCGACATTAGCATGGAGGCAGCTGCAGAAGTGGTTGAAGCCATGGCTGTGGCGGAGACCGGAAGGGGGTGGCTATGTGTTCCTTCATATGTTGTGATCAAGATAGACATGTCTTCTGCGCATCTTTGTACCTTCAAATATAATTGAGGATAAAAATTTAGTTTTGAAGCCCTTCATATATCGTCTCATAAATGTCACTAGATCTTTATGTGAACTTATCAAATCATGGGACAGGAAACAAATGTCGAAGCGTATTTTTACACAATGATCATCTATTTTACCACTTTGTGTTCTACTCTATGTGTCAAATAACTACCCACCCTCCATATACTAAATTCCAAGATATGTGTTATCATCACAACAAAATGACACATGAAACTACACATGTACAGTGGCTTAGAAGATCATTGCCGACATTATTATAGCATTCACTGAATATTAATCAACTACCTAAAACTTGTACTCTATGTAGAAAAACGACTATTCTTACCTGTTTCCTTACTGGACAGGATGGTGCAACCGTGCAACGATAGTATGCTCGAGGGCATGGGTTCCCTTTGGCAATCTTTTGTCCATATTTCCTCCATTGGCATCCATCATTCATCTAGATTCATGCAGGTAAGCGATATCAGTTTAGTTATATATAAAACATTAAAAGGAAATACGTTATGCAGACAATACATAAAAATATAAAATGTTTAGCAACATAGATGGAATTTCAACAAAGAACCAATGAAAATCGGCATGCAATCATAAGAAATTAGATATCTTACTGTTGGTGTGTCACATCGGACCCTCACGGAAACCCTAGCTCTTTTGGCAGGATTTTGTAGCAAAACCTCATCATCTCCTTCATCTCTTGCATTCTTCCCAGTTTTATTAGGGGACCACGTCTCCCCGGCTTCTTCTTTTACTTCTTCCACGCTATTTTCGGGGCTAGGATTGGGAGAACGCTCAAGCGGTGTTGTGTGAGAACCTTCCAGTTTGCAATCAAGACCCAATGTCAAGCCTCTTATGTCCATATTCTCATTGACCGGGCTTTTCCGAGGCTCGTCGACTTTTATTGTGCCACTCGAAGTTCTTCCTAGGCTGAGGGCAACTAGTTCAGGTTCCTCTATTTGGTCATGATGATCGGTGGGAATTATGCTAGGATATTTTAGCGGCTCTTGTTGAATTACATCTCGGTATTGCATTTGTAGGGTTTTGTAGTCCTTAAGAACTCGGTCTAAGTACATCTTAAGCCTTTGATTCTCTTCCATAACTTCATGCATTTCGGATTTCACTGATTCGATTTGGTTGTCCATCTGCATAGACACATTCATGTTTTTTTTAGGTAGGACAAGTTTATTAAAGCACAAGAAGTAGACACATTCATGTTAACTAAGTTTAGAAGTACCATACGTTCTAATGCTTTGGTATCAATTATAACAAACTTAAGGTGCAAAAGACAGAATACAATATGTATGTCAAGAGTTATATTTATGCTTATCTTTTGTTATAGATCACTAATTGATTAAATCATTAAACAATTAGTTATTAGAAGTATATATCGCCTCCTTTACTCCTTAACCATTTGCCATGTGTTCACTTTTCTCTTTAAGCAATAATCATGCAAAGAAGAGAAACATAATTCTAACCTTTTCCCTTTTGGCTGATGAAGATGATCTTGACTCATATTCAGGTGATGATCTTTCTATGTTAGTAGTCGGCTCCTGTAAAAGTCGTTGTTTATGAACTATCTCAAAATCTTATCTTAAAAATACAAGAAATTGACTAAAATTTTGTAATTATTAGGGATAAGAGGACATTGATGACATGATTATCAAATGAGTGGATAAATAATTAAATAAACAAGTAGATAATTAAATACTAATAATATTTCATAATTAATTTTTATCTGCCCTGGTCTAATTACACAGGAGCCAAGTTGAATTAAATATTAATTGTTAGCCTGGGGATCTCCGATGTCTAAAAGTATATAAAATGGCTTATAATGTATATTTATTATTAAAAGGTCAATGGTGTAGAAGGGCTGCAATTTGTTTGATACATATCTTGCGAAAACAACTATGACTTTAAAAATATTGGCAAAATTTCTTTGAGTTCAATGTGGAATACCAAAAGTAATTCTTTGTTATTGCTTCATACAATAGAGAAATTCTATGCATAATGGACATAACGGGCCAGTACAAGTACAAGTACGCTTTAGAATAAAATCATCATAATTTCAAATTTATTGCATGAAATTTTAACTGTATATCAAAAGATTTTTTTTCTTGTAATTCAATAATTTTGAGTCTGAGAATTGGAAGCCAAAACACAATATAATCGCATGGAAAATGTAAATCATGAAATACTATATAGAAAAGTCATATTTTCTAACATGGAAAATGTAAATCATGAAATACTATATAGAAAAGTCATATTTTCTAACCTGCTTAGTACAGTTTTCTTCTTTTGGCTTTCCATTATCATATTCTTGGGCTCTTTTCCCAGATCCAACCTGATGGAATAGAGAATATGGTTTCATCTTATCGATTCTAAATTTAATTAGTACTCAAACTTAGCTAAACAATGCAAATTTTGGATGTAAATTAAAAGATTTCGTGCGTATAGTTACATTTAATTAAACGTTTATGCAAATTAACGTACCTGAAGAACTATCTCTTCTCCGCAACTCCCTTCACAATCATTTGGACCAGAAGCTTTTTTTTCCTCCATAAGAACAAGAGATCTATGCAAAGTAGTCTGCATACACAGTTTATTCTTTGTACGATCTGAACAGCAATAGTCTTCTTCTTATAAAGGGAGGCTGCAAATTTGACTTGCAATTAACTAATTCAAATAAAATGGCTTCATCCAGCATACTCACACAAAATGTCAATGCCCCAATTGCACTCAGTTTATATCTATACTAATACAAAACACCTATAAAGTAACATATTAATTCACTGTCATACATAAACATATGGATAAATAAGTACAACTTGAAGAATTCAACTTCAACGTTTAAGTCTTTAAGACAACATGTATTCTAGATAAATTATGAATGTATACTAGAAATGTATTTGCACACGTAGAGAGAGAGAGAGTGGTTTGAGCCGAAAATGTAGCTAGGTTAGCTTACATTAATATAATATATATATACACACACACATATATATATATATATATATATATATATATATATATATATATATTATATATATATATATATGTATATATGTATATATATGTATATATGTATATGTCTTCTTATATTTGTGTATGAGTTGAAAGTTGGATTGCATATTTAGCAAAAGTCATATGGTCAGATGGGTCATTGGTCAAATTTGTCCCTCTGCAGTTGATTCTACGACTATAAGTAAAAGCCGTCTAGGGCTGTTTTCTCATGTGACAAGTACTCAAACTTTGGCTCATATATAATGGCTAATTAAGGGTTTATCCATCCGGTTGGGGTCCTTACGTGCAATCGAGCACGAGGAGTGGCACGACTGACCTGCTCTGAGTTAGGTGGTATTTGGAAATTCTTAAGAAAAAAGTAAAAAGTCTATTTCTTAATCTAATTTAAGCACTTTATATTATTTTATTAATAAGCTAATATAAATATGACATAAGTACGTTTCTTAAGATACAAATGCCTCCGATCTAGAAATTATTAAGTTCATGCTTGTGGTGGTTATTTTCTATGAATAAAAATATAAAGAGTCCCACTAATATCACAGTCCGTAAGTTTTTAACTTATAGCCGGTGTTTGAATATTTTTCAAATGCTCATTGACAGGCTTTTTTTATAAATTATTTCGTTTCTTTACTTTTTGATAATCCACTCTCCTTTTTATTTATCTTGGTATTTCAACATTGTAAACTAATAAAAGGGTAATAAAGTGAAATTATTGAAATATCAAACCAAGACTTCTAGAAATGAACAATAGAAACTGGTTTTCCAATTAATAAAATATTGTCAAAAAATTGACTTAAAGTACAGAAACGTTCATCCATATATATGTAACGAAATAATAATTTGTTACATATGGTACGTACAAAAATCAATTGAACATGCATTCACACCCCTCTTTTCTCTTTTGTTGTTTTAAAGCAACATTTTTTCTATTAGGGGACTAAAGTTACAAAAAAACTCACTAGGGGACCAAAGATGGAATCATTACTCATTAAGGGACCAAAGTTGAAAAAAACTCGGAAAAATACGCTTAAAATGGACTGTCATGTCACAGTACGGTTAAGAAACCATTTTCCAAATATAAATTAACAACTTCTTAAGAGCTTTCAAATTATTTTCACTCCCAACTTATGAGTTAAACATAATTTCACAACATTAACTTAAATATCACTATGATTCATCTAAGTGTCAATTAGTAATTGTACATAAGGTGTTAAATTAAATTCATTTCTTCATGGGCCCAATAGTAAAGCTTGTAATTTTGTATCCGTGGATGTCTCATAAGGCGGATGGATCGGTTAATTTTAACGGTTTCTCTATATTATTATTTTTTTTGGTAAACTTTGAAGGGGTCGGGTTGTTTTGATGCAAATGCCAAAATTTTAAATTGGATGATGGTTACCATGTCTAAGATAGACAAATAGATTAAATTGCAACCATCGATAAGTTTTTCAATTAACTTCTACGAGTTGGTCGAATTCCATACATGTGGGATTTATTTAATGGGTTGAAATATCAGTATTATGGCTTGCATTTCTTAGTATTAGTCAAGATAGCTAATTTAATTGATAAAATGGAACATATGACAAATAATTAAAGTCCGCACTAACTCTAAAAAGGTCCTCCACCCGATTGGAGCATGGGTTTGTAGACATTTTTGAATGTTGCTTTTTCTAATGTTTGCTGCTATGCTATACCAAGCGATGCCAGATTCGATTATATATATACTGATGGCTTCGCCTCATTCAACGATATGTATGGTCCATACTCATGTTGGAGTATTTTTGTTACACCATACAACTCGCCTCTTAATTTATGCCACTCACATGAGCAAGTTATTTTTAAGTCTGATTATTTCGAGTTCATGGTATATATGGAAGAATATTAATATTTTGTTACAGTCCCTTTATCGCTGAGTTACGCATGTAGTTGGTGGATGGACTATCCTGGACTTCTCTAATATCTGTAACCTGGAGACGAGATTTCTTCTACTCATAAGAACAAAAATTGAAAAGAATGAAAAATCAATACGTTTGTAATATTAGAGATAATTGTTTTTTCTCTCTATATGTTTTGTCCACGAGCCTATTAGGAAAAACTGCTTTAGGTGAAAAACTTTAGGAATAGAAGTATTGACTCTATTGTTAGAGCATTGGAGACGAAAAATCACAAGTTTAAGATTTAAAAAGAAAACTTCCTTCAATGCAAATAAAAGACAATACACGGAATATCTGTCTTTAATACTCCGAACAAGTGAGATAGAACTTTCCTCTATACAATTAAGGATTTAAAAGAAAATTTTCTCTCTCCACAATAGTGAAATCGAAAAGAGAAAATCTGTCAATATTTGGTATTAGAGACAAATATTCCCCCATATGAAAGACATAGAGAATGCCAAATGTTTTGTCTCTAGCTAGGACAAACAAGATACCAATTATCAACCCCTTATAATTAATATTTGTCGAGGAAATTAAAAAGGAAAAGAAAAAAAGAGTTGTTGTACCACAACACTATAGAAATCTAAGAATATATACTTTAATAACAATAATTTAATAAATAATACGCAAGTATAGATTAATAGAATAAATAAAGTCACTAATATGATAGATAAGATTTAATTAAAATATATAAACTCGTATGTCAATTAAATATAGAAGAAAAACATAACATTAACACTATATAAGCAGTTATGAAATTAGTATGAGAACAGAACGATAATATAAATATTAATTAACACTAAAGAGATAATTAAATTAAATACATAAATTAAACTATATTATTGTTACTAAAGAAATTTATGTGAAATATATAGATAAATAAAATATTGGTAATGATGTATCAACACGTAGAAAGTATTAATAAAACTTGTAATTTTTTAATACATTAAATAATAATGTAAAAGTTGAGCACGAGAAGGGGGAGAGGACTTGAAGATGGGGGAATCAATCGTAGGAATGTAACGAGAAGATTGGTATTTAAAGGAGAAAAATGGAAGTGAAAAAAGCTTTAGCGAATGATAATAACTCCCTAGTCTCCCTAAAAATTTTGGTCGAAAACTTGATATCACTGTGGAGCCTTTAGTTCTGGCAACACAATCGGGCAGAGTCACAAGTTTGGTTATTGAATCAGATTAATTACTAGACCAGATAATGTTGCAAGCCACCTCTACTCATGTACGTTTTCGAAGTAAAATAGATGTGTGCAGTTATGGCTACGTAACTTTTAAACTATATACGTGTGCGCGCGCGTGAACCAGTATACTACTTCGATGAATTATGAAAATCCAAAAAAAAAAGAAAAGAATTACATTAGTGTACCGAATAGAACTTTTTAACTATATATAGTAGTTATATAAAACAATTTTAATTTCGAATATGAGTTCGATTGGTCGAGGGAATTTTTTTTTTTTTTTTGGAGTTATGTGCCAAACATGGAAGCAACAAATTGGTTGATGTAGGTGTCATATATATATAGTCCTAAAAAGGCAATAACCCATTTTATTATTCTACAGAGCTACTATTCTTTGTCGGCACTATCTAAGCTTCCCCATTGTCTAGGTAGTATATAAGGTTTGAAAATAATACTTATCAAGACCAGCACGATCTAATAAAGAACCTTGTTACATTAATTAATTAGGGATCTATGAAGAATTTCGTAAGATCGAGTGCAATTTAAACGGCTGTGTAGGTTGTTAGAGGGTCATATAGTTATGCTTCTTTAATATGTAGACACACATGGGGTCACAATGTTAGACTCGCGCTAGATTCTTGGCAATTTACGCCCAGTGGTGGTATATATATATATAATTATATTGAAAGAAGTCAATGGTTTTCATGGGCATTGAATTCTCGATTCTACATAATGTATCACCTTTATGTTGGTCTAATCATATCTCCGAAGGCGTTCTCCCCTTTTCTCCCTTGTTTCAAATGTAATTATCACTTGAGACCAAAAGCAATGTTATGTACATGTTGTTTTATCCAGTCTTTTATTTCTTATTCATGTAGACAATATCATATGACTCGTATAATACCGATATTTTTTAAAACGTTAAAGAACAAATAATTTCATTGTATAATGCAAGGCTGTTCAAGATGACATAAACATTAATTTGCACCTTGAGACGACCAGAGAATAAAAAAGTCTTCAGTTATATCAGAATTTGTGAAAGCGTCAATTTATATGAAACTTAGACTTCGCTTAATTTGTTTAAGCTAGAAACAGAACAAATTGAACATTTTTAATTAAGAACATGGCTTTTTAGGGTGTCTCAAATGTCAATGGCGATTATTCAACGTTGAGTTACTAGATTATGGAGTAAATTGCAAGGACTACCTGTGTGTTATCTTCATTAATATTAATAACTTCCTCTGTAATTATTAATAGCAAATTCTTCACTGAAATTCCAAAAACTAACAATTAACACATTACGTAATATTTTCAATTGGCTGTGTCTATGAAAACTGGCTACTATATACTGAAAATTTCAAAATATGTCCATATTATATTCTTTTAGATATTTTTAGATGTTGTAAATGAATAATGAAAATATTCAGTGTTTCTATCTTTTTTAGAAGAACTACATGTCTTTCTTTTCCCCATAAAAATGTTTTTATACAGAATAGTTTTTGGAACCGGACCCAACGGGCTAGTTTACTCGCTGAATTGCCCGGTCTGGACGGACTTTGAATTTTGGTTAGCCATATAAACCAGTTGGTGCTGATTCTACCAGTCAAGCCAATTTAAACCAGTGAACTGATGGTTTGGTTGAACCGGTTTGTGCATTTTTTATTAAACTTTAGAACTTTTATTGGGAAGAGAATTGAACCTTTGACCTTTAAGCGAAATTCGAATGCTCCAACCAATTAAACTATAAAATTTCTATTGTTATATGTATAAATTAATATATACAATTGATAACTAAGATGTACTTTTATATTATTAATTTATTATGACATTCTTTTATTTTTGTAATATCATTATACAATAAAATATTCATTAATATTATATTTAGAAATTTGTCTTTTGTTTAATTTCTCTTTATAATGTTTAATTCTTTCAAAATCTACATAAATTAGAATAGTATATATATATATATAATTATGCATATCTTTTAAGGATATAACTTTTGAGACTTATTTTGATTTTACTTTAAGTCCAAACATCTCATTTTGACGCAGGACGGAAATTTGCAATCCATACACCAACGTGTAATCTCCAAAAGAACATTGGAACCAACCAGAAAATTGGAATCAAATTCGAATTTATTAAACAAAATATGGAAGTCTGAGGATAATGAGAAACAAAGTATTTATAGTCTCCAAAGAAACCCTAAAAGGAAATAAATAAATAAATAAGCAAAGTCCTAAACACAATAGAAAAAAACTCGAAAATAAAGCGACATAAAACTGTAAGGCTGTGCAGCTTCCTTAAACATTCAATTTTGGGCCTGAAACGAATGATTACTCCGTGTGAAGCGTAGAAAACTCAAAACGTTCGATTTGATATGATGTGGGCCCAAAACAGATAACTGAGTCAAAAGTTACGCCCAATTTCGTTCATGCAAGTTTTAGATTATGTACCACTTTGGATTGCTACCAACCATAGTTAGAAAAGTTTAGTAGATGTTTAATTATTACAAATTAGTGAAAGAAAACCGCTAAATCTAAAAGTTTCAAAATGTATATGTTTAACACGATCAAGTCTAAAGTACAACTCCATCGTCGAGTTTGAGTGGATTCTTAAATCCTCTAACAATTTCTTTGTTCATAATTGACTTTCTATACTTTTTAACCACAAAGAAAGTCTTGGTGCGCGACCACAATTATTCAACAAATCAATTTGGGCTAGAATTATATATTTGAAGTACATGCGATGAGATAGATATTCAAATAGATGGAATTTGACAGTTTATATAATTATATAAGTTGTCGTTTAACAAGATAATGTTAAAGTACCATTTCTATATAGCAGTTCTTCTACTTTGAGCATCCCAATTGGGTCCTCAACTGACAGTTCTTTGTGGTTTTCTCCCCAAATTTATCAAGTGTATTAACATAAAATCTTATAAATCAGTTAAAGAATCGATTCATACTTTTTTAATCTCAATTGAGAATGGAGATGAATCAAAATGGATATTGTTGAAAAGGAATTCTAATATAACTCCGATTTCTCAGAGATTTGTTCTTTTTTCTTTTTTGATTAAGAAATGAATTCTCATTTGTCAGTCATTGTTAAGCATGTCTGATTTATATGACTTTTCAGGATGTCTAAAGTTTTGACTTAACAAATCCACAGAATTATCCGATCAAACTGAGAAAAGAAAAAATCATTAACGAAGTCAATTATTTAAAATCATGATCATTTGAAGCCACATCTATAGGACTAACTACTATATTTTCTTTGTTACAAGTATGACATCGTCTCCATAGCTTGATACTTTTATCTTTCATTTAAAAAAAAAAAAAAAAAGAACAGAGATGCTTGCACCAACTCTCTACTTGTAATGTGGTGAAAAATGAGTAAAGGAGATTCGCAATTTTCGGTCGTGCTCAGTTTTATTATCGTGCCATTTGCAAAATATTTCATTTTATACAAACGCGCGTATAATATATCACTTGAATTTAAGGTACAAATTGATCAAAATCCGAGAAAAGATAGGAAAATCTTTTTTTTCCTAAAAAAAAAAAAGAAAAGAAGATTATGAAATCTATCCTTATCTTATCTTCATATTCTCTCCTAAAAAATAGGATCAAATATTTTTAAACTTTAATGTAATATGTAATATATGGACACATTTCTCCAATTTATATTTTCACCAATATAAAATAGAAGACTCTTATTCAAAAATTAAATATTATCTTCGAATTATATATATATATATATATATATATATATATATATATATATATATATATATATATATATATATATATATATATATATATATATATATTCCACATAGATATAGACACACACATGTATCTGTACATATATATATGTAACATTTATTTGTATTTTGTTGTACTATATCATAATTATTTTTCCTCTTATCCTACCTTGTATTATGGTATTCCTTCATCTTAGATGTATTAATTTAAGAAGACTTTAACTAAATTAGTAAAATATTTCATAAATTCAATTATTTCAATGGTGTAGAGAATTTATGAAAAAAAAGGAAAATATCAAAAAATAAAATACGTTAATAGTTTAATTGATGTCTTTTAGAACTTCCTAATACTGCATATTTAAGTTTTTAAATTGAAATAAAATAATTTGAAATATAATTGCACAAAATCATTTAGTGTAACCATTTTCTTGGAAAATTTATAATGATGCCAAACGTATGAAAAATAAAGAAAAATTTTATTTTCCGTAAAAGGTTTCCTCTGGAAAATCCTGTTTTCCATCATTTTTCCTCATTTATTTTCTTTTCCCCTATTTTACGGGGAACCAAACTGAGCCTTAGATAACTAATAACAAATTAGTTGCGAATTTTTACCTCTAATTCCTAAAATAATAACATACTGGACGCTTTATTATGCCGGTGAGGCACATCATTCCGCACTGAAAATGAATAGAAAGTATTTCCTTCAGAGTAATAGCTAGAGAATTTTCAAATATAGCGATTTTTCCGTACTACATGTGTAATTACACGGCAAACTCATAGCTCACAAGTTACTCTTTTACGATTAAGGGGTGTTTGAAACAGTTTGACAATGAGCTTGTTCACTATTTTTGTTTAAAGTCATTAAAGTATTTTTTGACAAAGACTCCGAGGAGTGTTTGCAAATCTTTTAAATAAACTACTTAAGATACTAATTAGGTGTTTGCAATAGTCAGTGAGAAGTGATTTTTTCCTTCTATTTTTTTTAAAAAATAATATATTTTCTAAAGTAGTTCGGTACTAGTGCTATTTCTGACATTTTTTTTAAAATAAGGAGAAGTAAACGTAGTTGCAAACACTAAAAAATGATTTTGTACGTGGGCTTAAAAATCAATAAACTTATTTATAAGCATTTGCAAACACCACCTAATAATAGTGGATAAGCATTTGGTTTTTTTCTTTTCCATAGGAGGTGATGTGCCTTATACATAATAACATGATATGTGGTGGTTTGCTGTTTGTTCAAAAATTTGTGTTTCGGAAGTGGTTATAATCAGAAAGTGTTTGGAAGATATTGATTAACCTCAAATGATTGTTTTGCTATCCATTCTTTAATAAACTACGAGAATTAGCTAGAAACATGAGTTGGCATCTCACGAAGTGGAGTTAGAAACTATTGGCTTTTTTCTTTTCTTTTTTCACCCCATTTCGTTTTGAACTTAAATTCGCTCTAGCTGGAAAGAAAATATAGTTTTAGCTCAATTTCATGATCAGTTAATAATCCCAATCAATGTAGAATATACGTACGTATGCATATGCATAAATGTAAATATAATGTAAGATTTAAAGAATTGTCGTGTTTGAATCTTGATTATTATCAAAATCTCGGGCTGAATATCTGTTAGATCATACAACTATTGTTTCTCGTGATGAATAGCTGACCCAATAACTAAGAGGTTATAAACTTATAGCCCAAAAGATCGTATTAAATTCAATGACCGGTATCAGATTCAATTGATTAGTAAAATTAAACTTCATTAGGACTTGGGAGTGGCCCTAATATTCAAGAATCAGAGCTCAAATCGAGCAGTGGTCTAGTTGGATTCGTTCATCTAACTTTGTTTGGTATAAACAATGACGCCTATAATTATGCAAGCATATCTTGACACAAAACACATGGAATGTGAAACTTGTTGGAGGTTTTCAAGCCTAAATAAAGATTTACTTTTTCTTTTATCACCTCATTACATTGTTCCTTCGGCTTTCTCTGTTTTGTTTTCAATAAGAATTTTGTGTCCAATGTTTGTGATTGTGACATGTGTTCTTGTTCTTAATACACAGGGGTGAGTGGATGACACATGTCCTTAATTATCTTAAAACACATGGATAATAAATAATTAATTAAAGAGGATATAGATTAGGGCAGAAAGTGTAATAAAAGATCCACTGACGTTTTCACAAATAGCTTCCTAGGTCGGCTTTGAATTAAGCCCAACACTAATGCCTAATTGGGCTTTGTTATTTTATTTTATTAAGATCAAGGATTGAAGGTCCAACAGTTAGGCGCATCAGGCAATAAATATTATTATCGATCTATAAGTTTTTGGGACGTTGTTCTATATTTGAGGGCCCCTTATGTCACATATATGAAGACCTTCGAAGAGAGTCCTTGTTTATATATAGTGCCAAACTAAATTAAAGGAGCAATTTTCACTTGGACCAGATTTATTTTTAGCTGTACTATTCAAAAGGTTGTAATATAAATATTTGAGAAAAATATGACCCCGAATTTTGAAAGATGAACAGCGAGAGGCAAGGTTTTCTAAATGCGACCTAACAAACTCACTAAGGATAATCAATCGAGAGAGTCTTTTGTTGAACATGTCACGTATATTAATCAGAAAATCTTATCATAGACTTACCTTAAGTAAGTATGTACCTATCAATGACATACGCATTTGCAAGAATTTAATTTGACATTTGACTTCATTAATTTGCAGTTCAACGACCTAACATGAATTAATGACAATTCTGCATACTATATGTATTTTTTGATCTTTTCTGAATTCAAGCGGCATCTGGCCGCTTCATGCATTAATTCCTTCTCGCGCGGCCGATAATTATTACTTGGATTTCGGGCAAATCTCATCCCCCATACTTCATAACATATTTTCATAATGAATCGTGATTTTGGGGGAGAAGTAGATCTGTATAATTAATGTCTGGTTATCCAAGCTTATTTAATTTAAGTCATCCATTACATGATTTCTTTGTTATTTTTTGTTTTTTCGTTTGTTCTTTTTTGCTCTTTCAATATGAGATAACTATGAACACTATTACAATTGGTAAAAAGAGAAAACAAAAGTGCTAGTTTTATTTGCAGTTGTATTGAATTTGATAGAGTTGGACACATTGGGTGTTGATGATATTCTAATCTATATAACATAAATCATACCAATATGTCTATCTAGTATGCAATGCATTGTTTTTCCAATTGCACACTACGAATCTAAGGGTTTTCTTTATCGGTTCCTCACAAATATATCAAAGGATCATAAACAAGATAGAAAACTACATTATCAACTCGATTAAACCATATCAAAATATAGAATTCGACATAAGGCTAGTTCTATCCCTAGGAACAAGATGTTAGCTCATGATATAAACGTATATTATATGTGTGTGGTGGATTCCACTGTAATTTTTGCTAAAATTCTTTGCAATCTCCAAACTTATGTTGCGTTGTAGTTGTTTTATATTCTTGTCTCTCTCTAACTTGTCAATTTCGTATTTGGTGGCTCAAATACATGGGTAGGTCTTTTCGGCGCTTCAAACGAGCAAAAATACTCTTATTTAAAACTTCCACAGTTTAGTTGTAATCTAGGCACCAGTTGCGTTGGTCTTTGCTGGTGGTTAGTCTCCATGCTCGAGTAATGCATGCATCGCAGATTTGGCTGCTTCTGAGTTTCGGTTACAATTTTTTCTCTAAATGTCTGAACTGTTAACATATTTTGTGATGGAACCCGAATATTCACGGTTCTTCAGTAGTATAAACAAAATCTTCTAAATGTTTTCGAGAAATAGCAATCACTGACCCCAAGTTGACCATTTTGCAATATTTCACTCTAAAATGCAAATGAAGAAAACTAACATAAAAGTAATATGAAACACACAAGAATGCACAATTTGAGAATATATATATAAAATGTATGCTAGTGCTAAGAGTTTTACAAACTCATCGATAAATAAGATACTACTTTTTTATAATAAATAAGATATTTATTTGAATAATAAAAAATAGATATAATTACAAGATGAAATGTGCTAAAATAGATGATGTGAAATATAAAAGAAAAAATAATGATGAATAGAAAGTAGTTCGAAATTCAAAAGTAAGGAACTAAATAAATTTCTCAGTATTTTTGTATAGAGTGTCAAACAGGTTTGACCAAGCATATATCGAGAATATTTGTGAACTTTGACAATCATGTTGAACCCAAAATAAGTTGACAAGATATCAATATATATGAAAATGTATAAATTACAGTAATCTCATGGGTTTGAGTACCCCTTGTACTCCTTTTTTGATAAATTTTGCCTTTAAAAAATAAAAAATAAAAAACTTCACATTAAATAATATTAGTTAGCTTTACAAATCTGATTGGTTGATATGTTTAAGTGTTACAATTTTGGTTTATTTTCAGAATAGTATCCCTTGATTCCTTACATAAAACAAGCCAGCGGAAAAAAAGTAGAATACAATTATATATTTGGTATTTAATTAACTTATCTGTTTTCGATGCTTACTTAGATCTTTAATATATTTTAATTACTTTTACTTACTAAAGTTAATAGTAAATTATAATAATATTTGATTAATTAATACAACAAAAAAAAAAATGTGTTAATGAACATATATAATAAGTTCAATTTTCCTATACAAGTTGTAAGCTAATCTGAATTAATTACTCCGTGGCTGCATGAAAGATGTGGGCTCTTGGTCTACATACATGAACTAATTTGCGGGTTTATTATTCTGCTAAGTTGAGAATCAATTAAACAAACAAGGAAAGTGTTCTAGCATGGGAGTGGCTAGGTCTATATTTTCCAAAGCTCATCTCACGCAAAGTTTTCTAGCATGGGATTGGCTAGGTCTATACTATCAAGAATACATTATAATTATTTCAAGTAGACAAACACAACTCTCGAGTTTTAAATCGGCTTTGAAGTTAATTGGTCAGGTTGTTAAATCCTTCACTTCTTGTAGGCTCAACTCACGCCATGGTGTCTTGGTTAGGTAATACGTTTGTTTCTGGCCAAATTAACGTTCAGCGGACATGGTTGACGAATTAAATATGGCAGATCATTATCGAACCCATAAAGCTAGCTTTTGGAAAATCAATTTAATTTGATCATCCAAACGAATTCTTTTCATAAAAGTAAAATCTCAAGTGAACGACAGTCGATTATGCGCATGCCTGATGTGTGTTAAATGATAAAAATCGAAGCCTGAGCCCCATTATTTCTTCTGCAAAGGCGTCATTAAGTTGAGAGCAAGAAAATCTTCTTTTAACAGTAGTTCAAGTTCTTTCGATATAAGACAGTTCTTAACATGCTCTCTCAAGTGAGGGCATGTATTAACTTCCTTCCCACCATGTGGGTAAGTTGGTAGCTCATCATATGTCTTTGATAGCCTTTAATTAATATAATGATATAAATCGACACCTCTTTCTCCCCTTAAAAAACTTTATTAAAGCCCTATCTTTTCTCCCATTAAAAGATCTATTAAATGGAGGAAAAACTTCTCTTTTAAATAAAAGCCTATTCTTTTCCAAACTAATGACACTTAACACGTCTAGTCCTGTTTGCAACGATATTAACTTCGATCTCATCACATTGGTTGGTCACAAGTCCGTCACATCTCTTAAGTAGATTCTTATAATAAAGTGGTGAAAATTGATGCCCCATTATTTCTCCTCCTAAAAGGTTTTAAAAGGTCTTATTAAGTGGATATAGAACTTCCTTTTATTAATAATTAGGGATAAAAGCGTCAAACCCCCTATACTATAGGGGGTGTAGCGATTTGCCCCCTGAACTATTTTTTTTGGCAACAAGCCCCCTGTACTATCTATGGATAAATTAACACTTTGCCCCCTGAGTCGCTTTTTCACCATTGGATTTGAATACGTGTCAACACTTTTTGCCGTTGGATTTGGACTCAGGGGGCAAAGTGCTTATTTATCCATAGTACAGGGGGCTTGTTGCCAAAAAAAAAAAGTTTAGGGGGCAAAGTGCAACAAGGGGTATAGTATAGGGGGTTTGGCGCTTTTATCCCTAATAATTAATACTAAGGTTCTTTCTCAAGTGATAAGGGGTACTCTTTAACACACCTCCTCGTGTTTGAATAGGTATTGGCGCTCTGCTTTCATCTTGTGGTTCACCTGCAAATCCGACATATTTATTGGATAAACTCTGATACAATGATTGAGATTATTTGCCCGCCATCACCTATTCGCAATCCCCGATCCCCAACAAACACCCTGCTCCTAAAATTGGCAACCACCACCTACGTGTTTTGTCCAATTGAATATAGATGGATCAGCCTGTGATAATCTGGGTCCGGTTGGAATATGATGTATTATTAGAGATTCGGAAGGTAATTTCATAGCAGTTTTTTCCTTCTTAGGTTGTGATTCAAACAAACAATCAGGCAGAATTTTGGGCACTCCGTAATGGATTAGCACTTGCTCAATCACTCCAGTTACACATTTGATTGTAGTCACAAATTTGTTGTTTATGCTGAACTGTATCTCCAAGACGTAAGAATATCACCCAGATCATCTTTCGTGTCTACTCAGGGAGATCTAGACGAGGTTGACTAACTTTGAAAGAGATGTAGGTTTCTTCTGCTACAGAGGGATCAACTAGACGACAAATCTCTTAGCAAAATTGGGAGCATTTTCGCAATCCACACCAGGAGAATCTGTGGAAGACCCAACACATTATCCAAGCACAACCTATCATATTTAGGATACGTATCCTACATGGATGCAATCGCTTTCGCTGTTTGATATTCATTTGTTGTTACTCGTTTTCTAGTTCAGTTTCACCTTGTATTAAAACATTTGTTCTCCATTAATTATTGAATTATGCATTGTTCCAAAAAAAAAAAAGACCCAGTAGAGAATGGAATACTGGGACTTTAATTTCTGTCGATATATATAGTTTTCAGAATCTCATTATCTTTGCAAACTTTTTGTGCTTTTAAGGTCGTCCTCGTGTAATTTCCATATTTTATCGTTTAATAATTTTTCTCCTAGTAGAACCTCATAAATTTTGTTAATTTGAAATGCAAATATGGAATTATTTAATTTCAAACTAAAACTTGCAAGATGTATGCAAGATCCAACTGCTATTCTTTGTTATATATTGACGTTAAGTTTTCTTAGGAAATAAGAGAACATCGTCTATAAGTATTTCCTAATATTGAATCCACATAAAATGGGTTCTATAGATGCGTTATGAGTGTGATGTTGATCTGATCCGACTTGATTCCGTGATGTTTATTGCATGTTTCCATGCTCTGTGAAGGTCATTTTCTTTTTTATAATTGAACATCTTACTTTAATCATATAGGACAAATCGTTTTGACAATCTAAGAGCCAAGTTTAGTGGCAAAAGTTGTCAAAACCTTCACTTCCGTGACCCTCGAAATGACCTCTTATTCATGTGCAAAAGTTAACATGTTTCTTCTATTTCTCACCAAGTTTTGTGCAAACAAAATCGTCTTTAGATAGACGGACGCCGAATAAAAATGTGGGTGGTTTATTCAATTCAAGAATGAAGAAATCCAGCTTTCATTTTGAATTTAATAGCAGGTTGAATTTAGCCCCCAAGAGTTACTTTTGAAATATAGAAATATCTTGAGTTTACCTACCCTAGTTTTACTCTAAGATTATCTTTGATTGGTATAGTGAGACAAGTATTTTTTCAAGGTTTTGGGAACAGCATAGTAAAAGGGGCCGGTGTGGATGAAAATATCCTAAAAATGTTATGGTATTTTGCAATACTGAAAAATAACATAAGGAATATTAGGAAAGATATTCTAGTAAAGTTATGTTACAGGCATATTTTAAAAAACTATTCCCGTATTTTATCCAATACTTTTTGTACTATATCGTAATTTTTTTCGATAAAAATACCATACTGTACTTCAATACTCTGATACTTCTATATATATTTCTATGTTGTACGCACATTATGTATTTAATATTATTTACTAATATAATATAGAGTAGTTTTTGATGGACTAAAAATTAACTTCTAAGTATAATTATAAAATTATTTATATTAATAAATAATATCAATGTTAATGTTAAAGTAAATAGTCGTATCCATGTCGTATCATATGCATCATTTCTTTAAAAATCGTACTGCCGCACTCGTACGAATACGATTGAGTATTCATACCCTTGCATCATAACTAAAATCCAATGAGTTTTGTGTGTTAATTCTGAAAGAAAGAAAATTCATTCATGTAACCAACAGTAGTGGAGTTACTATCCTTTTCGTAGCTAGACATTTCTACATGAGAAAATTCATACATGTAGCCAACAGTAGTGGAGTTATTATCCTTTTCGTAGCTAGAAAATTCGACATGTGTCTTTAGAAAATAATTTGTTGCTTTTGTGGTCTCAAAAAGATCCTTTTAAGACAATAAGAACTCTAGAATGGAAATGAAAATGAAAATGAGTTTGATAAGAAAAATTAGATCAAGGCTTTATATTTTTCATCCTAATCAGATTTATATTTGATCAGAAGTGTTATTTATCATTCCCATGGGATCAAGGTGATTTGTCAAAAAAGATAAAGAAAATGATTTATCTTCCTATGAATATGATATTCATAGTTTTGTGATTCGTATTCGTGTTAAACTGTTAATCCTTCCTAGCTCACACTCATTTAGTTATAGAAAAAGTTTATTCATGTTAAATATATAGTGTCTTCGGTTCACGTATAGAGTTAATTCATCTCTCGTCAATCCTCATACGCACTTGGAGATTTAAGGGTAAACCATGCAGCACACTCAACGCAACTCTAATTAACCTGCCGTCCTAATGCTGAATATTCCAAGCATGGACAGTGCCCTTTTTCTTTAAAAATATTAATATCTCATCCTCGAATCTCGCTATGGTAAATAAAGAGTTTATAAATTGTTTAATCAAATAACAGTGGAGTTCATGAATTGTTAATAACGCGTACCTCTGGCGTTCAGATTTTTGTGACAAATAATTTGTATTTTTCTACTATCGTTAAATTAATGTTACGTACCTGTAGTACATATTTAAGTAAAATATAAAAATACTTATTTACCTACTTGCTATCTCATATTAAGATTTCTCACGTCAATTACATATATTACACGTAAATTTAACTGTATATTCACAGACAATTTTGGTAAATAAGACTTGGAATGCCACTTGCGTAGATATATATACTAGATATGGTCAAGTTTGGTACATCTAGTGTTGGCTAGCTATCTACAATAACTTGCGTTAAAACTTAGATACCTAAAGTCAAATACTGAGTATATATCTAATGCTAGCAACCAACTGATTAATCAATAAAACTCAACAACATGAATTTTATAAATTACGTGACGTTTTGACTCGGGGCTAATTTGTATATAAATAGGCAGCTTGAAGGTTCCAAACTTATAGTCCATAAGTTCTAACTGAAAAAGAACAAAAACACACGCACACATAAACAATCGAGTCATGATGGCTGCTAGGAATTGCACTGCCCATTTCAAGGACATAGAGTCTATGAAATTCTCTTTCTCATCCCCAACTGCCATTGCGAAACAATCAGTTCATTTCCCCAAACATGTAAGAACGTGACATTTTATTTTTGTCATTTACTTAAAAAACAGAAAACTATTAGCTATAGTTAGTGTTTGACCACATATATGTACCCATTTCATTTTATTACAGAAATATCAAGAACTATGTTCACTGTCCATGAACGGCTGCGGTGGTGATCCTAAAGCACCCCTAGGCACCATCGAGACAAGAACTTTTCCTGCCGCACCGACACCGGCATTGGCTGCCGAACGCCTCAACTCCGCCCTATTCGACTTGAGGTCGAATCCACCTCCGTTCGATTCGGGAATTATTCGTATCCAGGTATGTTTGTCTTTTGGCTTCCATTAATTCAAGAATTAAGGTTTCTAGGGATGAATTTGGAATTGAGAAGTTCATGTCGTTAGAACCTAGAACTAGGACATGCAAGAATGAAGAACGAATTCATTTGTGGGTATATGCCACGTGGTTGGTTGAGAGGGGACAATTGGGTTTCCTATAATCTTCTTCCTTATCCCATACTAAGGATATCATCGTATAAGAAAGATTATGGAATAGTTGGTGATATTTGATTTGGGGTCAATAAAATGTGCCTCATGAGAATCTTGATATTTCTAGTTCTTTTTCTTATACTCACTGAAACTTGTATGATTTTTAATGGATTCAAAGCCAACCCGGGCAGAAGAGTTCAGTTGGGGAGTAAGTTTAAGAGGTAGGTAATTTAGGTGGTGTTTGCAAATGCTTATTAAAGGAGCTTGTTTACTACTTTTGTTTAAAGTCATTTTAGGTGATTTTTAATAAAAATTTGGTAGTGTTTGCAAATCTTTTTAAAAAGCTACTTAAATCATTAATTATCTATTTGCAAAAATTAATGAGAAGTAATTTTTCTTTTTTGAAAGACCTTTTAAAAATAACATAATTTCAAAAGCAGTTGGAGAAGAACCCATGTGCATGCTTTTGCTGCTTAAACTTTTTCTGACTATTTTTAAGGCAAGCAAAAGCAAAAGTCAGCATTCAAAATACTAGAAGTGTGATTTTACGGCTGCAAAAGCCAACAAGCTCCTTATATAAGCATTTGCAAACACCACCTAAGTGTAAAAAGTCCTACAAAAACTTGTGAAATTCGAATCATGCTATTAGGATAGGCTACACAAATCAAATGATAATCTATGTCAAGTCTAACACATGAATTATCTTTTTCCACCTTTAATTTTCATTTCAGTTGCGTAAGTATATATAAGCATGGATTAAAGTTTTTCTTATTTTTCCTTGAAAAGTACCGAAACATTTCCATTTTTACTTCACAGAAAAAAACATACTATATTTTCTACATTTAACAACAACTTTTACGAATTTTCTGAAACATATTGAAAATATCTCGAAACATTGCGAAAAGTTTCTAATATTTAGATTATCAAGACATACTAAAGAAACGAAACTTTGATCCATGTATATAAGTAAAAAAATATTTGGTCAACTACAATGAACGGTGAGAAGAATCCATCTATTCGATTTGACTTTATTCTTATCTTGGTATATATTATCTATCCGGGCGATTAAGATTAAATGTGTTTGGTTGTTTGTTTTGTTTTGTTTTGTTAATTAATCAAAATTCAAGCTTGGCAACAACGTTATTAACGCCATATTATCTTGATTAGTGTGAACTATTAAACAATATATTTAGTCGATCTACTTGTCGGCCCGAAAATGTATTTATCTTGATTCTCGCAAACTGGTCTTTCTTAAGAATTAGTAAAGAAAAATCCCCTTTTTTGCAAGGCATCTATCTGCCTCAGTATTTGTATAATAAATTGGGATTTAGTGTTCATGCTAGTGTTGGGAGTTGAAACTTTTTAGTTGTCACTGAATTTCACATTATTAATTTGATTCCACATCTTATATTTTAAGGTTTTCTGCATGGCGTCAAGCATCGGAATGGAAAGTTAAACAAAATTATTCCTATCTTCATTTTGAATTTTGATACAATGAATACATCGCCCCCTTGACCAACTTGACAAATTTTTATTACGAAGAAGACCAATGATTGTCTCTGCTTAATTAATTAATGATGCAAACTTATTTATATCATTCATATATATATAAGAGCCAATTATGTGAGCATTTTTTATTTGGCCTCTAATTACGTTTGAGAATCTTCAACGCAAGAGGACGGCCTACTAGTATTCACAAAAAAACAGTTTTATGAATCCACAGTGCGGTCAGTATATTCTATTTTTTGGCACAGCTGTCTTATGAAATATCAAACGTAACCTTAACACCTAAACAATTTTATAATACGTAAATATTATTAAGATTCAATCCGATAAATATGAATATGGTTTAACAATAGTGCTCTGTATTTATGGATTTTGCTCGTGCTTACCTGTACTGCCTTCCATTAAAAAGGTTTAGATTAGGAGGGTATTTAATAAGTGAAAGGAAAGTCAAGGGAGTTACGAGATCTGTATATGATGTTCAGGTCGATGGGAAGGTGCACTAATCGTTAGAACTGAATGGAGAAAGTATGAAAAAACATCTCGTAATATATTTAACCAGGAAATTGATTACAATCCTGCAAAAGTGTCTACTCATTACAGGATCTCCGATATCAAAGTATAACTTTTGTAGTAAATTTTTCCTCAAAGAACTCCCGAAAGAACTTTTGTCCAATGGGGGTACATGAAAGTGTGAAAGTTGCTTTGACTATATCTTTTCACAGGGAATTGGATGATCGGGCCAAGGGCTGTCTCTCTTCCCCTAACTCTCTTTTCCCTAATACGAAGATATCCATCAAAGCCTTTCTGACCCTCTTTAAGTTATTTAGCTAACGTAAACTTACACAAAAATATTATAAAGATATACATAAAAATTTGCTTGATCAAAATAGAAATATTAATTGATCCTAAGTATTATTTTGGGGTTAATAATTAATTAATTAATTTAATGGTAGTTTTGTATTGATGGCAAAAGGTACCAATTGAGGAGGCAGTGGAAGCACTTGATTGGCTAGATTCTCAGAGTCATCTTCTTCTTCTTCCTCGCTGTTATTTCTCAGGCAGAGATTCTTCGACTCCACTCATCATCCACCAAGATTATTCCAACACCAATGCCAATGGCGTTTCTTCATCATCTGATCATCATCATCACGACAACAACAAAAGACTTGTCAGTGTTGCTGGATTGGGATCCGCCGTCTTTTTTCGCCATCTCAGCCCCTTCTCTTTGGACGATTGGCACTCAATCAAGAGGTCAAAATTAAAAAACCCCTAATTCAATTTCATCATCTGTTAACTTTAATTGGAACTTGTTGCATCTGCTGCAATTAGGTTTAAATGTTTGTGTAGTTATTTATTTCTGAAATATGACTTATATTGTATCTAATTTTGTTGCTAACTTTAATTACAACTTGTATGGAATTATAATGAAATAAAGGGTTATGATGAATTATATTGCAGTTTCAATGTATAAATAAATATATTTATATCCTAATTATGCTAATATATCACCATAGGTTCTTATCCAAAAAATGTCCATTAATTCGTGCTTATGGCGCTATTCGCTTTGACGCGAGGTCCGAAATATCGTCCGAGTGGAAAGGTTTTGGTTCCTTTTATTTCATGGTCCCTCAGGTAAACAATTTGTTTCTGTTTTTCCGGGAACTTTGAGCCCTCGACTTGTATTTTATTCTTGTTCTAGTATATAAATGACATGCGTCGAGACGATTTCAGGTTGAATTTGATGAGTTCGAAGGAAGTTCAATGATTGCTGCAACTATAGCATGGGACAATAGATTGTCGAGAACATATGAACAGGCAATTGCTGCAGTTGAGGACACACTGTGGCAGGTCTGACCATCAGTTTTTTTCATTTAACTCATTTGGGTTCTTGTCTTTCGAATTGAAATGTGTATAAACATCTTCTTGCAGGTCTCTTCTGTCGCCCAGAAATTTAGTCGTAGTACTTCCCGTGCTGTTTTACTGCATCAAACTCACGTTCCCAGCAAATCATCTTGGGATTCTGCTGTTAGGCGAGCTTTGGACATGATAAATAGGAAAGATTCGACGCTAGTTAAGGTTGCAGATATAGCATCATACTTATTTGAAGCTCTATTATATAATAATATATTTATAATAGCAGTGAGAACATCATGATTAAATGATTAAGGATGAGTATGGCAACTCAATGTTTTCCTTATTGTCTGTGCCACTTGCTGTTATCTGTCTTATTAGTGTCATTCCTTGACTTAGTTCAGTTTTGGTCTCGAATATTCAGGTTGTTCTTGCACGTAGTAGCAGAGTACTGACCACAGTAGAGATTGACCCTCTAGAGTGGTTAACAAGCTTACAGGTGTTCTTATGCTTCTGATTTATTTTTTATCTATTCAAATGTTATGTTGCTTGGAAGTTGATCTGATATTTGGTGAACAATGTTTAATCTTTATAGGTGGAAGGGGATAATGCCTATCAATTTTGTCTTCAACCTCCTGAATCACCTGCATTCATTGGGAACACTGTGAGTAACTTTATTGTCCTCCTATTTTGTTGAGAAAGTTATAAGTCTAATACCATTATAACTCAATAATTAGGTTTATGGTAAACAATGTGATTCATATTCTTATTCTTTATCTTATTACTTTTGAGGAATCTCAGTTTATTTCGTACAGATCTGATCATAAGTATGAAAGAGGATGTATTGGCTAAAAAGTTCCAATTTTAAATGTTTCTGCATGCACCTATAAACCTTTTTGTCTCCAATTTACTTGTCACTCTCATACACGTAAGAGTTGGTAGCAGAGAATAAATAGACAACTCTCCTTTTTATATGTCCTTACCAGTATAGAGATTTATTCCTCGTAATGTTATTTAGGAGCGTTAATATCTAAGAGGGAGCGTGACATGAAAATGGCTATACTTGGACTCCCGACGTTTTAAATCCAGTGGGAATATCAGATGTTTAAGTTGATATTCCTTATTGTGAGCTTTGGGCAGCAGAGAGCTTAAAAGTTATATTTTCATGCTAAGCGGTCTTTTCGTGGTGTCAAACTATTACATCTAATGACTAATAAGAAATGAATTACTCAAGCTCAATCTCATCCTACATGTTTGAGACTCTATTTACATAAATAATCAACCTATTCGAACGAAATTTCTTTCTTTGTTTCTTTGGCATTTAGCATATAATTTCTTGTATCATGCCAGGATTTAATGTTTAAGTTTTTGTACTTATGCTATACATGAATAGCCAGAGCGACTATTTCATCGTCACCAGCTTAGCGTTTGCAGTGAGGCTTTGGCTGGCACACGAGCTCGTAGTGGATCGGAGTATCTAGATTTACAAATAGGACGGGATTTACTTTCCAGGTTATTCATCAGTTAGTCTCAAAAGAACCAGTTTTTTCTCAAGTTACTTCAACGCTCTCATTGTTAGAAACTCAATACATCCATAGTTGATTTGTTATTACTCAACTTGCAGCCCTAAAGATCACCATGAATTTGCTGTGGTGAGAGAGAGTATAAGAAGAAAACTAGAGGCAAGTGACCCTTACACCATCTTCAAATCTTAACATCTGTTTCACTTTATCGTAACTCTTACATTACTCAACCCTTCTGGTGGCTTCATGTTCTGATTAACTAAATCAATTTTTTCCTCCAATCCTGCATTTCAGGCTGTATGTTCCAGCACATTAATTGAACCAGAGAAAGCACTAAGAAAACTGCCACGAGTTCAGCATCTTTATGCACGGCTAACTGGCACATTGCAGAAAGAAGACGATGAGGTACACAATCTTTCTTTAGTGTCATATATCCCATATTCGATGTCTTTTATTTAATTGTGAGAGCCTGTGAAACCAAAAGATTTCTATTTTAAGTACATTATTAGAAAAATCTAGCTATACTACATTGCTTGCTCAAGTATTTAGCTTCAGCAGCACTTCACTGACACTTGAACTAATAGAAGTACATTACGTGTGATTCCATTGTGTTGTTCTGGAAAAATTAAGCTGCAGAAACAGTCAATTTAAGTTAATACTTTTGTTTTTCAAGATCAAGGAGTAAGAGTGGTCTAACTTGTAGAATCTGAGGTTTAAGATATCTACCAATCAAAGATGAACCAGAAAATCCTTTGACTCAGTCTTTACCTCGTTCAGCTATCTTTCTTATTTTTTTTTTAAAGAATATGGATATTTGAGCATGCTTACTTGAGCTATTAGTTGCTATCACATCTCACCCACTGAAGTAATCATGAAATTTTACATGGTATCTTTTTTTTTTTTTTTTTTTTTTCAGAATGAACATCAAAGTTAGTAACTCATTTGTTTAGGATTACTTCTCCAGTTGTGTTGATGTCATATGAATTTCTAACTGTTCCCTTGTTTTCAGTTTAAGATTTTGTCTTCTCTTCATCCAACGCCAGCTGTTTGTGGGCATCCTACGGAAGAGGCACGGGTTTTAATATCAGAAACTGGTACTCCTACGTTACTTTCTGTTCACTAATGTAATTCCGTTGCTTTTGATATTTGTTTATCACATTTGCTAAACACACACTTGCGTGTGTACATGTGTATATATAGCTAGACAAATACATTTATGGATAGATGTCTAGACAGACTGATATATTGAAGGTAAGGACCAACAGATATGGCTAATTAATCCACTTTATCACGCAGAAATGTTTGACCGAGGAATGTATGCTGGTCCAGTTGGATGGTTTGGTGGTGCAGAGAGCGAGTTTGCTGTGGGAATAAGGTCAGCCTTGGTTGGCAAGGTGAGTATGTTAGACTTTATTCGTGGACTCTGCTCTGTCCTGGGCATTTTCTGAATTTTCTAGAGTAACACGGTGGTTGTTATGTGTATATTAGAACCAAAAACTAATTAATTCAGCCAATAAGGTGCATTACTATCATCTTGATAGTTAAACATCAATTACATAACGTCATTTATGAAACAATTTTTATTTGAATTGACCAGAATCTTGGTGCTTTGCTCTATGCGGGAACTGGGATAGTAGAAGGAAGCAATTCCGCTCTGGAATGGCAGGAACTTGAGCTGAAGACCTCACAGGTTTATGTTTTGACCTTTTGTATGCTAAAAAATGCAGGTAATTTGTAGAAGTGTTATTATGTTTCTATCTCTCTTATGGCCTTGTCTTTTCTGCAGTTCATCAAATTGATGAAACTTGAGGCGCCGCCACTTTTGGCAATGAGGGAGAAAGTTGAACTGTAAATTAAAGGTCAGTGGCTTTGAACAACGTATATTCATTACAATATAGAGCTTACAACAAAAATGGCATGTTCAAAGCGTTTTTTCATTTCTGGTGTCTTAATTTCCTTAAACCGAATCATTCCTCTGAAGTACTAAGTTTTTCTGAAATCTCCAGTGGTGACTTACTGTCAAAGTAAAGAAACTGGACGAGGGTGACAACATTTTTTTTTTATATATATAAAGGAGATTTCTGTTCAAATTGTATATTCACTCACAATGATATCAGCTGTCCATTAGATGTCCTTTACCTGTATATAGCTCGTTATGCTATTCTATATTACTGATCAGCTGTAAATATACATATATGTAGAGATGAAACAGGACAAGGAAAATGTGGCCTTGAGATCAGTAGCTCTGTACATTTGTTATTTTTATTTTTATGTTTCTTATACTGCACGTCTACTGCTTTCAAGTTCTCATTTACATTTAATGCCGGAGAAAAAAACCCAGGCAGTAAATATTAAATGTTTTTTTGTCACATCAGCATAAGCTTAAGATGATTTAAGTATTAGAGTAAAAAAGAGTTAGCTCAAGAGAAGGTGAGTTTGAATCTCGTTATCATTGATATAGTTACATATACATATTTTGAGTCCTCTCCTATTGTTTGAACAAATGTAAAAAGACCCGTTAAGATTTAGAAAAATATTACACATAAGCTCTTTTAAGGTTTGAATAAGCATAAACAGTTCGTGAAGTTTCAAAAAGAAATTTATAGGAGACTCCATATTTTTGCGTGTTTTTGTGTTTTTAAAATGTAAAGGGTCTCTCTGTAGTTATCGAAATTATAGGGGAGATCTTGAATTAGTTTTGCGTATTAGGCTTCTTTTTTGAGGAAAATTGCGTATCATAACATGATTACAACTTGCACTCGATAATACCTATTAGAGATAAAAATACTAAGGGATTACTACATTTGCACCCCTAAGATTTTAACCAATTACAGATGTTTATTTATTATAACATCCATTGAATTTTGACCAACACTAAAGCCAAGCTTTTATATTTTCTTTATTCATGTTTTTGTTATGTTAAGGAGTGACTTTCTAAATCATACAAATCCAAGGATTATTTCTGAAAGGGTGGCTGTAGGTATAATCATCTTAAAAATATTACTTATACTAACTTAAACTTTAAGATGATGGGGCATCCAATAATAACATTTTGTACAGAGATGCTTGTATAATCATAAGAAAGTACTAAGTATGGGAAAGTCCATTGGACATACATTTGAAAAACACTACAACCTTCTGGTCATTATATTTTACACACTAAAGACCAGACAACTTATAAGGTGAGTGCAGCAAGCAGAAAAAAAATTCTGAATTTCTACTTAAGCAAGCTATACAGTTTTGTCATTTGTGAGGTTGTATTAACACTAACATTCCTTGTTCTTGGTGCATTTTAGAGGGCCAGCGTATTTGGAAAGAGTTCTTGCAAACTTTCCAGGTTTCGGTTGGATCATAGAATCAGTTCCAAACTTGTGCTTAGGGTCTCCAGATTGTACGAAATATGCGCCGTTCCTCAACAGATCTCCCTCTGATTTCCACACCCAGTCCTTCCACACGCTCTCTGTTGCATAGTCTCTCTTGGTCACCTGCATATTGCCACGAATAAAATAATAACGATCGTCACACTTCTTTTTGTTTTTCTTCTTCTTTTTTGTTAAAATTATGTAATGGTATATAGAACAAGAATTTCTCATTTTGAAAATAAATACAAGGTCTTGTATACATAATTTCTTCTGTTAAGTATAAATTTCAAGTTTATATTGTCTCCTCTAGTCCGCGGATAAGAAATTATACAGTTCAAGTATGTCTAACCTACGATCAAACGAAGTGCATCTATCTGGTGGATCAATATTGAATATTTGTTCAAAAAGGATCAAACTAGTATGATAACTAAAAGCAGAAGCCTTGATCGAATGATCAATGTTCATTACCTCTTTGGCAAAGGGATTGTTAGGAGCGGTGAATTCGTTGCCTTGGCTAAGTATGGTTGGTTTAGCACTTCCGCCAATGGCATACATTTCCCAACGAGTGTAACGGTTGTTAACTATATGTACGAAACCGTATCTGACTCGAGGCATCCTTTGATTCATTCCTTTACCAAAGTGATTGAAAGCTAGAGTTACTTGCATTATCGAATCCTTCTCATAGCTATCACTTGCTCCAAACAACAATGCCTACATTGTATCAAGGGGAATATTCTAAGATATAAGTGAAACTTTAGTAGTTTCTTTGGTGTGCAATAATGATGGAGATTTACCTCATAGTGCTTGGCAAAATGGCAATTGGAGATGGTGATGGCTGTGGAAGCTTCAATAATATCAATAAGTCCATCATCACATCTAGACATAGAAACATGATCAATCCAAACATTTGTTGAACCAAAGATTGAAATGCCATCACCGTCGCTCTTCGTACGAGTACCATAGTGATCAACTGAATCCCTAATCAAGCCTCCACTGCCCACCTTAATATTATGCACACGAATGTTATGGATGATGACGTTTCTTATGTATTGTAAAGTGAGACCGGCACCATTTGCTATGTGAATTTGGGCACCACGCCCATCTATGGTCTTATTGCTCGTCATGATAAGCTCTTGAGCTAGTCTAATGGACATGTCATGGGCAAAGATGATCCATAGTGGCTCCGGTTGTATCACCGCGTGTCGTAGGGTTCCTGGTTTAGGGTTAACTAGGTCATTGTCTGAAGGGTCAGTCACCACGTAAAACTTTCCAGCCTTGCCTCCTGTCGTGTGGCGGCCAAATCCAAGGACACAATCCACCAACTTTTTGCGATTTTTGATCCAATTCTTTTGGCACCTCCAACATTGATCAATAGGATTGGTAGCCGTGCATAAGCCGCTTTCTTTCTTTAGGTCTCTCCTCGTACTATTGCTACCTTCTAACGACCTAATTCATATGTCGATGAGAAATCAAAAAAACGTGCATGAAAATATAATTAATCAATAGAAGATTAGCAAAATAAAAAATGTACTTGTGAACGTGGTTGTTGACATTATCCGAGACTGCCATAGGATTAGGTTGATAGGCGTAGCGAGCTACTTTGTCTGCTTCTTCTGCACGCTTCACCCACACTCCATCTTCTTTTTCTTCGTAAAGTTTGGCATCATCTGCCTCTTCGGCGAAAACCACAAGAACAAACATCAAGAAAAATAATATACACTTAATGGTATCCATTTTAGTTTGAATTTATTGCGTTTTTTAATCTACTTTCTATCTTTCTTTACCTACGCTAAGTTTCTATCGTACTAATGTTACTTTCAACTAACTAACTAACGCTCATTGCTTATTTACCAAATAAATACATGAATTCCTTAAATAGCTAGTGTTATTTATTCATTGGACTTAAGTACCACAACTATAAAATCCCTGTGGAAAAATTGGGATGGGAATGAGACGCTCCGAGAGAAATGTGGCGAACCTCTTTTCGAGCTTTATGTCAATATAGAGCTAGATATAATTTGTTTACTTTCATCACTTTTTCTAATCTGGATATGGTACTGAAAAATCAAAATTGTTTTTCCAAACTTTAATCTTTTTAAATTAAATAACAATTAATGTTATAAAAAATGTATATAATCATCTACCACAATTTCTTCACACTTTTACATATGTTGCATAAACAACTGAACATATGACCCGCGTGCATTACTACTATATGAAAATATCTAACAAGTCTCATTTGCAATATTATATATTTTATTTGTGCAAGTCCAATCCTTTTTGGAGGCAAACGGTAAACACAAACTGACAAGAAAAGTTAGGAACAAATACATAACACAATCTTGCAAGTAAAGCTATTTAATACAAAAGGCCTTTCATATCTACATGAATTATTTTGTTCTTCACATATAAATTAAATGGCTATTTGCATCAGGGTAGCAGTATTTTTCGTTGAATTTTTCACATAATAAAAGTGGGATTACAAGTCGTACATAATAAATATATGCCCAGAGTGAGAGAAGACAATATGATATATGAATGTCTAGATGTGGTGCCTTCTTCCTGCTGGACTGAGGATGCAAATTCTCATATTCTGCTCATTGATCTTCCGGGTATATATTCAAAAATATTTTGTCTTAATTTGCATTGTTCAGGTATGAGATTTGGATCTGATGTTTGTAATATAGATACTTATGTGGAATTTAGGCTCTTCAACCTTATAATAGCTAATATTTCGGATTTTGTTAATTATCTTTTCGGCCAATTGTATAAAAAAATTACTTATATTTACATATATTTTCTATGTTAATCATTTTATGACTATTAAAGGCTTACATAAGAATAATCATCTTCTTAATGGTCTTAAGCTCTTATAGGATCATTGGTTTCATTAGATAAAATTTGTAATTAGTTTGATAAAATGCTTTACGGTATATATATCAAGAGATAACTTGGTTAGATGGTTTGTCGTCTAGTTTATGTGTATATACAAGATATATAATTGACAAAAATACGATTGACAAAATCGAGAGGATGTTGTTGATAAGGGGTCATTTTTTAATGAAATTCAAAATCGAGGTTTAATTGGATGGTGATGTTCAGTTAACAGTTGGGGTTCTAATTGGGGCTCCCCCACTTATAAGAGGTTTTGGGCGTTTGGCTCGTGGTAATATGAAAAAAAAAAAAAAAAAAAAAAAAAAAAAACGAAAATTAAGGCCTAAACCTAATGAAGTTGATTTTATTGGCCCAATGTATAGTAGATAATCTGTTTTTATAGAGAAAGCGGCCGACAATATTGCAAATTTAAAAGCATGAAAGAACACTTTTGGGTCTATAGCACTAATACTTGTACATCTCAAGTAGACAACAAGACATAAATTAATTAAGCATGCATCTCTCTCATAACTTCATAATCAATTAAGCTAGCTCCTAAGTTTACCTTTTTCTCCAACAAACAAGGTATCTGTTGTCACTAATGAAGCGATTCTAACTTCTACCAATGTTGTTGAGGACTTTAAACTTTCCAAAGTAGTAATTTTGTAATAATTTTATCTGCTGTTCAAAATTAATGTACTTTTTTTATATGACTTAATCTGTATTCTCAATTATGTGCAAGGATTTAAAAAGGAAAAGGTGAAGGTTCGAGCTGATAACCACTCTGGCCTTGTAATAGTAAGTGGAGAGAGGCAAATAATTAGTGGAAACAAAATGATCCATTTTGAGCACTCCTTTAATGTGCCTGCAAATTCAATAACTAAGAACACAACTGCTAATTTTGAAGATCAAATATTGTACATAACTATCCCCAAAAGAGTGAGACATGACAAGAAGATCCCTGATGTGGAAAACTCGACCTCTGTTGTTCATGAACAAGATCATTATAACGTTGTGGCCGATAATTTTAATAATAATAACAATGTCAATGACAAGAAATACTATCAAGTAAACGAAGGAACGTCCCCAAAAGACGAGGAAGTTAAAGAATGTGATGGTGCGAAGTTAGGAGATGAGTGGCCGCTTCTGGATAGTATATCGAAGAATCTAAGCAAAAACAGGACGGTTATTTTGGCGGCTGTTTTAGGATTTTCATTGGGAGTTCTTGTATCTCATCGATACCACGCGAATGCACAGGTCGAAAGATGTGAGTGAGTCGTGTTATGTACTACTTCTCGTCGTTACAAGTCGTGTATCATCGATTACTTTGGCACATTACGAAACAAAAAAAAAAATGTAAATAAAACACATTTGGTGTATTCATCAGATATTTGGAGATTATTGTTACGGAATAAATTTCATCAGTAATGCAAAGATTTATTGAAGAATTTTATCATCCAATAAACAGCAACAAGAATATCCTATTGTACTATAGATACTTTTTATCTTACAAGGATCCGGTTCCAAAAGTCCACCAATTCACAAAAGGTGAAAATGACTGCACAAGATCATATTCATCTACATGTAAATATGTAGAAGTTTCGTTATAATGTTCCTTAATGAAACTAAAACACGGCTCAAATTGAAACAATCGTATACTAGAAGCCACAGAAGAATCAAAGCATAATATAAAACGGTCACCTTACTTGTACCAATAATAAGCAAATACACAGAATAACGACTACTTTGGTCGATCAATATCACATTGGAATAGAATTAAATATGTACTTTGTTAACTGCAAATGTCACACATATTGGTGGGAATCCAATCACAAAACTAGATTAGCAGCCTAAATATAATGAAATAAGTTATACATTTAATTAAGTACGAGACAATCAACATACTTCGAGAAATGAGATTTTTTTTTTTCGAATAATCCATACTAAATGTGACATAATCATAAGATAGTCCCAGTTTGATATAACGGCTTTCGATTTTTCGGTGTTGACAATGAAATTTGGAGAATAAGAATCCAATAAAGAAGGTGATTTATTTTATGCTACCTTTTTTTAAAAAATAAGTGCTGGAACTTTTGATAAAAAGGAGTAACAAATGGTTGGGGGATGCCGAATCAAGTTCTTCAATTAGCATCTTCATTTTATTATCTGATATAAAGTTATGTTTTAGTCAATTTCTTCTCATATACACAAAACTGAATAGAAGAAAATATATAACAGATATTACGAAAGAATATATGCACTTGGTTGCGTTGGGAGGGCCATGTGATCTGTTTCAGTTTGAAAAAGAGTATAACATACGCCAAAAAATTGGGCCAACATATTTTAAATAATTGGATTGGAATCTTCATTGTTAAACATTTTATCAATGGAATTTGAAGCAAATGGGTGCTGCTAACATTCTTTAGATGGAATGGTATTACTGGAAATAGGTATTAAAGAAATAATAAATCATGTGTTTTGTATAATATGCAAAAGAAATAAAAAAAACAAAAAAAAAAACAAGTGATGGTGAAATAAACAAAATTCCTCTTATATATGTGTACAAAATGTGAGGGATTTTTTGCCAATTGTTTTTATTAAGTAGTTTTTCATTTTTGCTTTTTCTCATTTTACTTAGTGTTTTTTTTTTTTTTTTTGGCGGTAGGATTAATATAATTTATCAGGATTAAAACACTAGCTATATATAATTAAGAACAACTGTACGGTTTTTCTATTCATGATCTCATCTGAAACTGAATGATCTGGAAAAGCATTTCCATTAATGGCTTAGGAAATGGCACTTAGCGGTCTTCCTAATCAAAGAATAATAAATAATGTGTCCTGAGTCCTGACTATCTGGAATCTCTCTAGTACCTCTGTTTTAGACTTTCTTAAGCATTATTAAATATCTAGAGTGTGTGATCCAACATAAATTGTACTTGAGCAAACAGAGATTGGAGTATAAGTATAACTTGTGACAAGAATCCAAATCTTTCTTTACAGCTTTTCCAAGTTAACTAAACAAACTACTATTCAAAATTGATGATGTTAACTAGACACCCACACCAAACAGAAAATTACGCGAGTAATTAATGATGTTTAGACGCTTCAGTTGTAGTAAAACTAATTAGTAATCACATCTATACCCCTAGATTTGGTCTAATTAAGAAACACCTTTGAATAATTACAAAACACCTTTGGAGCTCCCATAGGATTGAATTAATTAGTTGCTTGATCCAACATTACAATATCGTCCTTATGTATGTATATGCATTCAAATTAACTCAAATTAACCAGGTATTTGAAATAAGATAACATATTAAACTATTCAATTGTTTACTCATGTAACAGATATTAAGTCTAAAATAAAATTCAATTAATTTAGATGACAAAAAGTGGGGCCATTGTCACGTAGTTCAACCAGATATAGCTTTAAGCATATAAATGTAATTAACTACAATTAGTAGCACAATGAGGTTTAACTAGGAGATATCAACAAATAATAAGGAGTGTTTGTCTTACATATTATAAGCATATAAATATGACTTTTCTACAATAATCCAATATTAAATAACATACATCTACAGAGGAATAATAAGGGTAAAACATTATAATTTAAGTGCATCTCAACTTACTATTTACAAATCAAAATATGCGTACCGTATCTCAAGCTACTCAAAAGTGCGCGAATTGCACAAAAAGTGTTTTTTTTTTTTTTTTTTTTTTTTGCGCAAAGAAACTATTTTATAACTCAAAATAAGGGGCTACTAGCGGGTAACCCCTGTCACAAAATATCGTATTTGGGATACGGTTTAGAGGTACAATCCATTGAAGTTATCCAAGCGAGCCCAAGCGGCCAAATGGTGAGCAGCATAATTACAGTGCCTTGGAGTAAATAAGAATCTCCTGTTTGGCCAAAATAACGACAACTTTTTAATTTCCATGATAGCATTCTTTGATCTCCAATTCTCCCAAGAAGTTGACGTCGTAATCTACTTGATAACATTAAGATTGTCTGTCTCGAACACCATTCTTTTAATTCTAAATTGAGTAGCAAGTTTGACAGCTCTGAGCAAAGCAAGAGCTTCTCCTGCTTCAGCATCCCGACACAAAATAGGATCAGCAAACGCAAAAACAACAGATCCTTCCGAGTTCCTCCACACCGCAGCCCCAAAAGACTCTTTATCCCCCAAGAAAGCAATATCTGTATTAGCTTTGAGCCATCTTTTGGCTGGAGGCTTCCATTGTAATTGATTCACAGGTCTTGCAAGATTTGCAATCAGCTCCTGTTGGGCTTTGAAGTGTTGCCTAGTCTGAATATTAATCATCAACATCATCTCTTTGATATTAACAGATCCTTTGCCATGAATGAGATCATTGCGAGTCTTCCAGATCCATTGCATAGTGCAAGCAACAAATATGATAAACTCCAATCGATCCTCAGTTCTTTGAATACCATTGATATTGTGATCTGTACAGAAAATAACAAAATCAGAGAAAGTGATTGATCACCCTTCGTTCTAACTTTCAAACACGTTTCTATATTGTTGACCGTTAAATTTAATTTCAGAATCGAGTTCACATAAGTTCATCGATTAAGTGAGAACGAAGGTATAAGTTAAGTTGTTTGACGAGTATTACCAAAATAATAAATAATTAAATACATACCAACCCACCTTATAAACAAATAACACACCTTGTGATTATGGCATTTTAAAATGATCGCATAAATATATATATATATATTCTTTAGAAGAAAAGCATAGGATGTGGAGAAGATTGAAGAAAGAGAAAGAAAACTTGAGCAGAGAGAATGGAATCCAATCTCCCAATCTCTCTCCTACCTTCCATACGCACGCCGCACAAACAAATTAAAAACATTCCAACCCAAATTTTCTGTTAACCAGGGTCCCACTAAAACACACAGACCAACATAACATAAAACCAATTCTTCTTCTTCTTCTTTTAACAGAACAGATTCGACTCAACAAAAATAAATAATGAAAAAACGATGACGTCAGAGCACCAATCTTCTACAGTCCGCAAACTGATCGTCGAAGTGATCGAAGCTCGTGACCTTCTCCCCAAAGACGGACAAGGCAGCTCATCGCCCTACGTCGTCGTCGATTTCGACGGCCAAAAGAAGCGAACCTCGACACTCCCCAAGAACCTCAACCCGCAATGGAACGAGTCCCTCGAGTTCATCGTCACGGACCCGAACACCATGGAGTTCGAGGAGCTCAACGTCGAGCTCTACAACGATAAGAAGCTCAGCAACGGCACCGCGAGGAAGAATCACTTCTTGGGCCGCGTCAAGCTCTACGGTTCGCAGTTCGTGAAGCGGGGCGAGGAGGGTTTGGTGTATTTTAACTTGGAGAAGAAGAGCGTGTTTAGTTGGATTAGGGGTGATTTGGGTTTGAAGATTTACTACTTTGACGAGGTTTTTGAGGCTGAGAATAATCAGCCGGAGAATCCGCCGGAGGAGCAGCCTCCGCCGCCGGATAATCCGCCGCAGGAGGAGGTTATGAGGAGGCCCGACGAACAGCAGGTACCCATGGCGATACCGATGGCAATGCCGGTGATGATGATGGAGGGTCAGCCGCCGATGGGGGCGGTGCATGAATCGGGGCCTCCGCCGGAGAATGGGCCGCCGCCGGAGTATATGCCGGAGATGAGGAGAATGCAGATGAATGGTGGTGGTGGAGAGAGGGTGAAGATAATGCGTCGGCCGATGAACGGAGATTATTCACCAAGAAATATTGCCGGAAAGTTCGCCGGAGATAAATCGGAGAGGATCCCGGCTTTCGATTTGGTCGAGCCGATGCAGTACTTATTCGTGCGGATAGTGAAGGCTCGGGGGATCTCGCAGCACGAGACACCTCACGTTAGGATCCGTACGTCGGGCCAGATGTTGCGATCGAAGCCCCCGATTAATGGGACCGATCCGTCGCCTAACCCGGAGTGGCAGCAGGTGTTTGCCTTGGGGTACAATAAGGAGACGGCGGCGAATTCGACGCTTGAAATCTCGGTGTGGGACGGGGCGTCGGAGAGGTTTTTAGGGGGAGTGTGTTTTGATTTGTCGGATGTGCCGGTGCGGGACCCGCCAGATAGTCCGTTGGCCCCACAGTGGTATCATCTTGAAGGAGGCGACGATCAGGGGGGCGTTACCGGAGATTTGCAGCTGTCGGTGTGGATAGGAACGCAGGCTGACGATGCTTTTCCAGAGTCGTTGAGTACCGATGCTCCGTTGTCATACGTGTCGTACACGCGCGCAAAGGTTTATCAGTCGCCTAAGCTGTGGTACCTGAGAGTGACTGTTATTGAAGCTGAGGATCTTCAGATATATCCTAATTTGCCACCATTAACTACACCCGAGATTCGGGTCAAGGGTCAGCTCGGGTTTCAGTCGTTTCGCACCCGGAGAGGGTCCATGAGCAGTCATACACCAGCATTTCATTGGAATGAGGACTTGATCTTTGTTGCAGGGGAGCCACTGGAGGATAGTTTGATTTTGCTAGTTGAGGATCGCACGGGGAAGGAACCAATGCTTCTCGGGCATGTTTTGGTGCCGGTTGGGTCGATTGAGCAACGAGTAGACGAACGACACGTGGCTGCCAAATGGTTTGGTTTGGACGGTGGACCCGGAGGACCGGGATCCTACTGTGGGAGGCTGCATTTGAGGATGTGTTTGGAGGGAGGGTACCATGTGTTGGATGAGGCTGCTCATCTTTGTAGTGATTATAGACCCACTGCCAAACAGTTGTGGAAGCCTCCTGTTGGGATTTTGGAGCTGGGTATTCTTGGTGCAAGGGGATTGTTGCCGATGAAAGCTAGGGGGAATGGGAAAGGGTCTACTGATGCTTATTGTGTTGCAAAGTATGGGAAGAAATGGGTCAGGACTCGGACCATAACGGACAGTTTCGACCCGCGATGGAACGAGCAGTATACATGGCAAGTATACGACCCTTGTACGGTCTTGACCATTGGTGTGTTTGATAATTGGCGTATGTTTGCCGAGGGTGGAGAGGACCGGCACGATAGTCGTGTTGGGAAAGTGAGAATACGAGTGTCTACTTTAGAAAGTAATAAGGTATACATGAATTCTTATCCATTGATGGTTTTGTTGCGGGGCGGGTTGAAGAAGATGGGCGAGATTGAGTTGGCAGTTCGATTCGCTTGTCCGTCTCTATTGCCCGACACTTGTGGTATATACGGTCAACCACTTCTGCCACGAATGCATTATCTCCGCCCACTTGGGGTTGCTCAGCAAGAGGCACTGCGTGGTGCTGCCACAAAAATGGTGGCAGCCTGGTTGACTAGGTCGGAACCACCTTTAGGACCAGAGGTCGTTCGATACATGTTGGATGCAGATTCACACAGTTGGAGCTTGAGGAAGAGTAAGGCTAATTGGTTTCGTATAGTAGCTGTTCTTGCTTGGGCTGTCGGGTTGGCTAAATGGTTAGATCATATCCGGAGGTGGAAGAATCCGGTCACAACTGTATTAGTCCATGTTCTCTACTTGGTCCTAGTATGGTATCCAGACTTGATCGTTCCTACCGGTTTTCTATACATATTTCTGATAGGCGTTTGGTATTACCGATTCAAGCCCAAAATTCCAGCAGGTATGGATGTCAAACTATCACAAGTGGACACTGTTGATCCAGATGAATTAGACGAGGAATTCGATACACTGCCGAGTTCAAGACTGCCTGAGATTGTTCGGGTCCGGTACGACAGGTTAAGGATATTAGCAGCAAGGGTTCAAACAGTTTTGGGTGACTTTGCCACTCAAGGTGAAAGAATTCAGGCCTTGGTTAGTTGGAGGGACCCCAGGGCAACAAAATTGTTCATAGGCGTTTGCCTGGCAATTACGATAACTTTGTACGTGGTGCCGCCTAAAATGGTGGCGGTGGCCCTCGGATTCTACTTCCTCCGCCACCCCATGTTCCGGGATCCGATGCCGCCGGCTAGTTTGAGTTTTTTCAGGAGGCTCCCCAGCTTGTCTGATAGATTGCTTTAGTGTAGTATAGTAGAAAATTATTGGAAGCTAATTTTAGGGACCAGGATTTGTGGGATTGGTGGGGAATGGACTTTTGGGGTGTAACAGTTTGTTGATTCACTTTCTTGAAAAGGGTCTTAGCTGTCAACTGATAACCTCGGAGGAAGTGAAAAAGGGTGGAGAAATTGGGGCTTTTTGTTGCCAATGAGTTCATTTGACTAACTGTTGAAATAAGGAAAAAGGGACAAGGAAAAGATAGTGGTGACTGATGAGGGGAAGAAAAATTGGCTAGATTAAAGGAGAGATTTGAAAATGACTCGGTTTCTGATGTATTTTTGTCTTGAAAAGTATTGACATTCATATTATTTCTAATAATATTAAAGTGTGGATGCAGGTTTTCCAAGTCATGCATGCTTTTGCTCATCAAATTGTCCAATATAGCAAAATATTATGTTCAGACTCATGAAAGTGAATTGTCAAAAAGATGCACAGTTTCAGTAATCCTGTGATTTTGCAGTAGAATTTATAACCAAACTTATCAAGGAGGAGATTTTGCTCATTTATTTTAGATGCTCTGTTTGAATTACTGAAAAGAATTTTTTATTGTATGTGAAGGGATCGAGACCACAAACTATAAAAATACTTGTAATGTTATATTTTTCTAAATATGATAAGATTGGTTATGCTAACTGAGGAAAAGAAAAGAGTTCAACTTGTGGTTAGGAGAGAAATATGCAACTCATGCCAACACTGAAGGTAAATAGATACAGACCATTAGAGTTTCTTTAACAATGCAAAAATTTAGGAATTTCTCATTTTTACCCGGCCAACAAATCCTCACTAGAGTAAAGAATAGAAAGGTAAGGGGCGAACCGTTTGAAGCCTGAATCATTGAGATCTGGTGAAAAGTAGCCCTTACAATACTTTTACAGTTCAGAGTATGCTAGAAGTGCGCCCGAGCCAAGGAATCGAGGAAACAGCAATCTCATAGAAACATGACAGTGGCGCCAAAGCAGAAAATGAGATACAAGAAAAGAAATAGAAAGATAAGCAGGCGGTTGAAGTTGAGAAGGGAGAGAAAGATAAAGAGAAGGCCAAAGACGAGGAAAAGAAAGTTAAGAATTCAATGGAGAAGAAGACGAAGAACACGGAGAAGAATTGTGAAGATAAGAAGGATGCAGCAAAATTAAAAGCCGGGTTGTAGAAACTTGAAAGCAACTTACAAAGAGAATGATTCGGATCTAGTTCATGGCCTATTAGAAAAAAAGATATATTGAAATTGATCAGTGAGGCTGAAAAGAATGCAGCAAATCCAAGTGCAGGAGCATATAATTCTTGTTCAGCATTAGCACTGCTAGATTTTTGTAGATAAATCAAATCTCCTACAGCAGAAGTTGGAAGTTAGCACTTCTGTTTTCTTTCTGATCTCCAGTGCAGGATGTGAAACTGCATGCATGTGATTAATTATAATTAGGACTGAAGTGGAGATAATAGTATGCCTTAGAATATCTGCTATAGTTTGTGATGAACCTTTCTTGCACAGATAAGTGCAAAATATTGTGAATTATCCTTGTTCAGTATGTACAGCACAGAATTAGAGAAATTTCGATTATTGTCTTCAAACTAAGGTGTTGTAATCTCACTGCTTGCATTTAGCTTCACAGCTTCCCAGTTTCGTAAAGGTAATGACTAATCAATGAATCGAAGGAAATATTCAACTAAGTCACAATCTCTTTTCTGGATGTGTAACGAAACGAAGTTAAATTAAGACAGAAAATAGAAACCACCAAAGTAACATCACCCGAAGTTAAATTGCTAAACTTTTCTTGACAAGGGCCATCAATTTGAGCACTTGGTGGCAAAAACCGTAGGTTTCTCATAAACAAAAGACGATTTATCATGCAAAAGAAAACGCGTACAACTGGCATCAACAGAATTGCTCAAGTTGGTAAACGATGTAAGTGAGTTAAAAAATCCAATTTCCTGCAGTTGAAATGACTGAAAAGGCAGCAAACACAATTTACAAGTACATCCAATGGAGATACTGCAGATACTTTATCATGTATCCACTAAAAGTACACTGAAAAAGGAAAAGAAAACATAAGGTATACTTCCATTCACAAGGCTGATAGAGCGGAACTTAGTATAGTAGCAAAACATGACAATCACGTTGACAGTACTTATATGCACATGTACAGATTTAAAACAGAGTAAACTATATTCCTTAATATTCTACTCGATGGAAAATCCACGATATAGCAGAAAATACTAAACATCAGACAGACAAGAAGCAACAATGACAAAGTTTATTTCAAACTCTCACTTCCAGAACAGCTGGAGAAGTTATGGCATACTATGCTGGGCCATGGGATCCCTGAAGAAGACCATCACGAATCTGAGCAGCCACATCACGAACTGCGCCAGGTCCATGAGGAATGAACACTGCAGAAGACTTGGAAGATGCACCAATTTCCTTCATTGTGTCAAAATATTGGGTGACAAGGACCATATCCATGACATCCTTTGCAGTGGTCCCAGGCACGTTAACGGAGAATCCCAGAACACTGTCTCTTAATCCATCTACAATTGCCTGACGCTGACGTGCGATACCTAAACCTGAGAGATATTTAGCCTCTGCTTCACCTTCAGCTCTCTTGATTTGTAAAATCTTTTCAGCCTCTGCTTTCTCATTAGTAGCAATCCTCATCCTTGCAGCTGTAAAGTTCGAAAAAAGTTATAAGTTCAAAATGGTATGAAACTATTTTGATTTGAATTGTAACGAAGTAGAGTCCTAGTTCAAGCTTTTAAATCCAAATAGACTTCAGGATCAAAAAGAGAAAGTCCAGTGCATAACAAAGAGTCACTTTCAATACAATTGGCATGATTACTCTACAAGCATCCAGGTATAATTTCATTACAGAAAACCCCAAAGCATGCGAGTATACTATAAATCATTAGTTATAAATCCGCCACAACAACCGATAGTACTAGAAACTTAATAATGATAACCCAAACATATTGGATCCCTTGGCATTATTTATTAATCGAACATTTAGACTTTGAGAGCTTTGGTTAATAAATGTGATAGCAATCTCAAAAGAATGAGAGAAAAAAATACACTACTGCCCTTCTATGGGATTAGGTAATAACCACGAATCAAAATGTTAAAAAATTTCTAGTAATATAACATATTTTCCTCTGAAGTCCATGTTCCTGGAACATTACTTTATCGGATAAGCCAATGACAGCAGGCTTCAATTTTATGGTCTAATAATAGATAATCTACACCTTACCTGCATTGATTTCATTCATTGCTCTCTTAACATGCTCATCTGGTTCAATGTCAACAATTAGTGTCTGGACAATTTCATATCCATAAGCAGACATGGCCTACAAGCAAGCATCGAAAAAGAAAAATCAACACCAGATATTCAAGAATCGGTTTCATCCACATCAACTCAACTACAAAAACAGCTTTACCTTTTCAAGCTCATCTTCAACAGCCTTAGCAATTTCATTCTTCTGCTCAAAAGCATCATCCAAATTGAGTTTTGGAACACTTGCTCTAATTACTGGACGACGAAAACCACAAACAAAAATCAGGTAGGACAGTAGTATTACTTCGAAAAAAGGCATCATAACAAAACGCTAGATATAACGTTAATTATAGCTACTGAGTGTAAGAAGAGGAATATACCGTCAAAGACATAAGCCTGAATTTGACTCCTCGTGTTGCTGAGCTTGTAAAAGGCATCACTCGCCTTGTCAGCAAGGGCACGGTACTGTATTGATGCCACTACATTCACAAAAACGTTGTCCTGAAAACCAATTATTGAACAAACCAGTTAGTATTTCAGCTCCAACTACCAATGGCAAATATAAATAACTCAGAATTAAACTCCATCATCCTTCAATCTGTGGAATCTGAGCTCATTAGCGCAAGTGTGTTTCAATATATATATCCATAAAAATCAAGTATATAACATTCTGAGTCTTAAGAGCAGTTCTTAAACAGTTGATAGAATCACTACAAGAATCGGACCTTTGTCTTGGTTTCGCACTTAACATCCAACTGCTGCAAACGGAGCGTGAGATGGCCAGCCAACTGACTTCCGAAAACCCAAGGCAAGCAATGACACCCTGGCTCCAGGACATCCTCAAATTTTCCAAATCGTTCCTTGATGGCAACGGTCGATTGGTCCACTTGAACACAGCAAAACAAATTTCCCATATTCTACACAGATTGCAAGATAATATCAACACCACCGTACCAATTTATACGCATAACCCCGATATAAATTCTTGAAGCCAAAACTCCAATTAACTAGTCCATCATCATCAACACACACACACACATGGACAGTCAATTCAACAAATACAAAAAATCAATCAATAAAGAACTACAATCCATGCCCTAGCTCAAAATCCCCAAATTTTGTTCCCACCAAACGACTAATCAAATTAGTCGAGAAAAAAACTAATTTACAGCATCAATTGAACAAATTAAGCATCACTGATACATGTTACGAGCAAAATTAACGCAAAGAAACAACAAAATCAACACGATTCAGCAGATAAATAAAACATGCCAAAATTGATCAAAAAGAGGAATTAGGTCACAATTACATCAATAAAGTTTTCAATTGAATCACAGAATATTACTTCTCCTGTAGATCAAGAATCTTTAACGACACAACGAATCACACAAAAAACGAATACGAATCGGATCAAAGATTCATAGTGAAAAAAACCTTACACCGTTTGTTTCTCAAGGAATGAAAAATTTGTGTGAGTGAAATACAAAATTTTGAGTAAAATTTGTGTCTGTTTTTATAGCAGTGAGAGTTGGTTGAGGTGTGATTAAATTTGGTAATATTAATATACCATAATGTATTTATAGTAAAATAAAATACGAGTAAAATTTGCTTGGAATTTTCCTACACATTGCCAGCTCGATTTTTATTTCTTAAGATACATCACCTTGCATTGTTTTACCATTTATATTTTCGATGAAAAAGTAAAATGAATTAGCTGTCTGTTGGAATAGGAATTTAATTTTAAAAAAATTAAATCTATAGTTTGGACTATGCCATTTGTCTCTAATTTAGTAATTTGGAACAAACGGTCGTGTTGTATTATTGTAGTTATTGTTAATGTTATTCGTTCGTAGCTACAACGTTACGGTGATGTGATTTTATTTTATTTTGTTATATACTTTTAGGAACGAAAAATGTACTCATATAAGTGATGAATAGTGCAAGTTGCATTGTGTATGTCACGTTCTGAATTTTGTGAGTTCAGATATTTTCTTATTTTTTGTTTTTGTCAAAAAAAAAAAAAAGAGCACATAAACTAAGAGATAGAGGCTTTATCATCAAGTCAACTAGACGAAGTCATTCAAAATAAAGTCAAATAAAATAAGAATATGCTTCGAGTTGATTAGTCTATGATCTTAAATTCTTATCCAATTGAATTGATGGAAATGGTATGGCACAAATATCTTAGCTAACCTTATGTTTTGGGAAAGATGAAACTTGTCAGAAACTACATGATGACGTTATGCGCTCGTTCCAAGAAGAATATTGCAATTATTGATATGGATTAAGGAATTGCATGGAAAATTACAAATCAATTTTAGTGACAATGACATTTTCTCGGAACTTAGTGTGTAGGTAGATAAATAAAAGTATGTGTGAAGGGATAGAATTTTAGGTACGCAACATGCCACTTTTGAGAAATTAATTGAAACCAATTGTCGGTTGAATTTGCCATGTTTTTTTCTCGAGTCGAATGGTGTTTATATATTGATACTTGATCCACAAGTCAAGTTCTTTGCATAACAGACTAAAATTCTACTTTGAGAAGTTCTTAATCTCTAAATAAAAATCATAATTTTTTGGCATTTTTGCCCTTCTGTTTTTTATTTAATGTTTGTATTTTTTATTTTAAAATTTTACGTTACAGCCATTAAACCTTTTTCTTTAGAAGCAATGATACTGTAAATTGTATAATAACTCAAAGAAACTGTTTACAGAGCAACATGACTCGGTTAAAGTCATAAAAAAATATAGCCATAGTTATCTAAACGTCTAATGCGTGTTCAAAACGTGTCTTTCTTTAAAAAGAATTACGGGCAGATGACATGCATGGTTAGTCCGTGTCGAAGGCATATCCCACACTGAATTGTATCATAGACAAAAACGTTTTGCATCGTATTGAAGACCGTCCCAAATATTGTACCATAAGCGTATATTACGTTCGAAATTTAAAATATTATTTTTATTTTGTAAATTCATCTTCTTCTTTTTTTAAAATTTAATAATAGGTATGGATTTCTTTTTATTGTTTGATTAACACTTACTCTAGGCTTTCTTGTAATTGTTAAAACGTTACACAGTATTTGGGATTTATGTGAGGGTCACATGAAATATTTAATCCCAAAATTTAAATGAAACTAGATAATGTGTGTAAAGTAAAAACATTTACTTATATTTTATCGTTTTATGGTTTATTTCTGTTTTTAGTCATAATATTTAGTATACGTTAATTAAGGAACAGTAGTGCTTATTCATGTCAATACCGGGAGTATTTACAAATTAAATCAATAATACAAAAATATTTATGAAATAGGACGGATATATGGAGGAAACCACAAATACCAGTAGATACGTGAGTCATAAGAGAATAATTAAATTTGTCATGCAAGTGGTTCACAAATCACAGTCAAAGAGATTGATCATGATATGGCAGATTTCATCTACTACTATCCTAGGATTTACGATCGTAACTAGCAAGGTATACTTAGAAATTTGCAACCTACAATTGATGAAAACTAGAAACTAATTGACAGATGATAGAAAACTTATCTTATGTGCTTTGGGATTTTTAGCAAGGAAGTATATATATATATAGCTGTCACATGTTGGAGACAGTGTACTAGAAAATCTCAAAGATCAACTGATTGTGACATTTTATTTTTGAAGCAAGTTACTATTGCTGAATTGTAGATATCTACACATAGTGAAAATTAAGATATTGGCTGATTTTTCAGTTAGATGCTAAGGCAGACTCGTGACCAAAACTTGGATATCTCCATCACTAGATCAAAAGCCTAAAAGCAATAGGGAATACTTTTTCAGATAAAAAAATCATTCACAAAAAAAAAAGATAAATAAAATCATAAACAAGTGATGAAAAACTACTTAAAGTAAACAGTTTCCATTTGGTCTAAAAGTCAGCAAACGCTTTTTTAAACGGCTATAAATACTAACTTAGTAAATTTTGACCAGTCAAGTCTGATCATTTTAATCATTTATGAACTAAACTACATAAATTAAGTTAATGGGACAATTCGGCTATGTGTTAAAAACTAGGGGTTTCACGCGCATTTTTTATCCATCCTTAGCATCATATTTAGGTAAAATGTCATTTTCTATTAGTTTTTGTTATGTTAGAGACTTCACAAGAGTTGTGGACTTGTGGTTGTGAAGGCTTTAATCTATCAAAAATGGTCTAACACGTAAAAAGTTAATTGACCAATCATTGCATCTCTTTTAGGGTGGAGTGGGGTGGGGGGTGCCGCCGTGCCGGAACTCTTCGTGTGAAGTGACTTGCATTTAACTTTTTAATTTTTGTTTTGCTTTTTTATTTTTTGTGATATATACTTGAAAGTTGCACTTAGATTATTAATTTCATGTTTATCCCCAAGTTTTATGGAGTACGGTGACGCAGGCATTACTTTGTGAATTGTGTTTCTGGGGCAAGTTATAAGAAAGTCTCCGGTTTGAGTCATAAAATCTAAAAATATTAGGCCACAGAATTTTTAAAATTATACAAACATTAATTAATTTGGAATATTTAGTTATATTGACTTTACAAATTAACCCAATTACATGCGTTGAATGATGTAGAAGAAGTCACTATTAAATCAACATTTCGCAAGGAATACACGCTTAGAACTTCGAAGACTCCTTAAAATATCAGTGATATTCTCTACAATTTTTAATTATGTAGGCCAAGCTTTTAAAAAAAGTTACGGCAATTTAATGATTAGTAAAGTTATAAATGAACACTCAATTTACTCCTCCTAAAGTTGAGTCTCATTTATTGAATATAACTTTATACCGTTTCTTTTCTCTTCACATGATAACAATCATCTATTTAACGTTAAATAACGCTAAAAAAAATAATATAAAGGTCCCACTTTGATCTCTTAATATACCTTCTATACATGTCCCGGATTCCCATATGATGAACCATCTATATGATGAGGTTGCTTTGCAATGAAAAATATATTTCTCTATTTCTTCATATAGTGTTTAAGCTTTTAAATTGATTTATCTTATTTGTATTCGAGGTAAATAACAATGTGTACTCATTTGCCTTATATGAGTATTGTCTTGAGGAAATGTATATTCTTGCGCAAAAAGCGTTTCAATTTTATTGTTGGGAGATTCTTTTGCGGTGAACAGCGTCAAGTCACAAGTTCCAGTTTTAAATTCTTTTTCTACAATCAATAGCTAAATACCACTAAAATCATTATTCATGAACATGGTTATAAGAATTCTTCCAAAAAAGTCCCCATCATATACACATTTGTCCGAAAAATAAAGTTCACCAAATTATACCCCGTCTAAATAATATGTTTTGTGGGAAGAAAAAAAACAACTAGAACAATCTGCTGCACTATATAGAAAGAAAATCTGAAAAAAAAAAAATCTAATTGAAGCAAGATAAATGAGGAACTATTTGTCCTCGAGCTCTTCCTTGAACATTGCTGCATTCATATTTGGCCGGCTTTTCCTTCTCCGACATAATGTATATGTCTTCAAGTACTATGTCCTTACAAGGAACCGCCTCGCTGCATTTCAATACCACCCCCTCCGTCCTTCTCGAGGTCCCAAGTATTTGTCGATAAGTCACATTTTCAATCTGCACTGCTGAATTCTGTAATAAAAACAAAAAGAGCACAACCTTAATTTAGTGTACAAAACTTACAAATGTTGAATACAACCAAGTTTATCGTTATGGAAATGAGAACTTACACTTTTTTTGCATTTCGTATGATCGCAATAGAATTGATCGATTATGATTGGATTCTTGGCGCCGTGGGTCAGGATTCTCTCGAACAGAATGTTCCTCGCGTAGCCTCGGCCTCCCTGATTACACCAAAAATATGCCGTTTCATTTTCATTAATGACAAAAAAGTTCTAGCAAAAAATCTTTCATTTGTAGACTATAGAGAAAGCCCCTTATGATCAGAGGGATTAAAATGATCCCATTACCTGCCAGGTCTTAATCCTAACACCATTTGTAGATCCCGTGAAAACGACGTCACTGACTCTAATGTTTTCGACTCTGTCATCTGCACCGTTCTTGCCTAAACTTCCAATGCTGCAATTAAGTCGATAAAGGATCATAAGTTGAGATAGAGATTTCTGTAATGTGCTTTTTATTGTTGTCACATGTAACACTACAATTTTAGATGCATCAGTGATAAAGCTATGTAGTAGAGTATAAAGTTTCAGTATTTTATAAACCTTATGCCATGTCCAGGTCCACATACAATGTTGCTAATAGTAAGATCCGATGTTCCATCTACTATCGATATGCAATCGTCCCCTGTATTTCAGAATTTCGTAACATAATTTTCACCACAAATTAGAGAAAAGGCTAACTTTTGGTTATGTAATAGATAAGGTCATTGAGGAAATACCTGTCCCAATATTACAATGATCGATAAACGAATTAGTGCAACCGCTAACATGAATGCCATCAGTGTTTGGACTATTTCCTGGAGCACGTATCGTTATATTTGAGACACGAACAGAGCCTAAGCTGTTAAGGTCAATATGCACTCTAGGACTGTCTTTAAATGTCAGACCTCCCAAGAATACGTTGTCAGAGTTTGAGATCTCGAAAGCCTGCCATTTCAGTCGTTTGTTAGTACTTCTTCCTTCAAGAATATACAGTTATAGACAGGAAATTTTCACTACAGAAACGAAACTTACAGTTGGTCTGTATCGATTCTGCACAAGATTAAGAGAAGAAAAAGATATCAAGTTAGATACGAAAACGATAAATTTCTAAGACATAATAGCATCAAGTAAACCCCTTACTGAAAAAGCTTCACTTAGAAAAGAGTATATTGGACTAATTAGAATATGTTGTTACTCTGATACAATGTTAGTTTTCTGTCAAATTTTTCGTAATGTTATTCAAAAATATAATGAGATTATGACTTTCAGCTTAATAAATAGTAAGAGACTTACTGAATGCCACCACTTTTGTCCTTGGCCATCAATGGTACCATGTCCTTGCATGTTAAGGTCATCAACCTTGTGAAAATAGATCCATTGATGACAATAGTTCTTTACGCAGTTCCAGTCTGACGGATCCTTTGGTGCCACCAAATTCCCGTTTACCTGCAATGCTCGATTTCGCAACAAGTTCAATATTCATAGGATTATACTTCACCCCCCAAAAAACGAAAAAAATATCGTAAGATTGTAAAACGATGCATACCTCGACGTTAACAGTGTCTGATTTGCAAGGACCTTCGAAACTCAACGGTAGGATCAAGAATGTCTTGCCTGCAGGAACTAACATAGTTGGACCAGAATCATCTGATGCACAAGTCGCTTCCCATGCTTTTGCAAAAGCCTATTTTGCAGAAAAAAAATCAAATAAAATTACAAGTAATTCATTGGTTTAAATCTAAGAAAAGGAACAATCTTAAAACACACGCACAATGCAAAAACAAAGATGAATATGCATTGTTTCTTACATTGGTATCATCAGTTCTTCCGTTGCCAACCGCGCCATAGTCGACTACATTGAACACGACTTTACCGGAGATGGTTGCCACCAGTGAAAAAAGAACCAACAAAGTAAATAGTGAAAAGGGCGATACCGTTTTCATAATTTACGGTCTTGGGAGGAAGAAGAACAAAAGAAGTTTAATGTAAACTGATAAATATTTTACATTAGTCTTGAAACTTTTGTTTGTGTATGAGTTTGATTAAAAGTCATAAACCTATGTATGAGTTTGGCTCAAACTGTACTATTAGCTCATTGGATATATAATGCGTTCCTTCAACTAATCTTGATTGATATGATAAACACTTCAGCAAATTTTACGCAATCGTTTTCTTAGAAAATCATTGTAATTTGATAGGGAGATAAACGCAAATCATCTATGAAAGTCATATATATCGACATAATTGGGTTACAATAAGTCATACCCTAAAATTCAGTATATCGAGTTTTGTTTTAAAAAAAGGGAGAATTACACAAACACCCCCTGAGATATGGGCTAATTACACAGACACCCCCTCATGTTTGGGAAATTACACAAACACCCCCTGTGATAAAATTCTTTTCGCAATTTGTTACGTTTTGCTGAATATAAATTTCCGTCTCTCGTTTATATTGTAAAATCAATGAAAAATAAACTAAAATTGCTAAAACGATAGAAAATAAGTCTCATTTATTCTGTTTTAGAAAATAAAAAACAAAAAAAATAAGGTATATTTCGAAAGATTTTATAAGTTAGTCATCACATCATTATTGACATTATGATCCAACACCATAAGTGTGTATATTCGATTAAAAAAACACACTACAAAGGGTGTTTGTGTAATGAGAAGCATACTATAGGGGGTGTTTGTGTAATTTCTCAAACATGAGGGGGTGTCTGTGTAATTAGCCCATACCTCAGGGGTGTTTGTGTAATTCTCCCTTAAAAAAAATAAAATCCACTTTGACGATTTTCTCTCTGATACATACAAAAATATTAATAGAGTCCAATATAAGAATAGCAAAGTGTATCACTTTTACCATTAGAAGTGGGAAACAAGAATATCTGGCAATCCACGTCTCTGATCAGTTCCCGCCACAACAAAATCTGTGTAGCTATATATATATATATATATATATATATATATATATATATATATATATATATAGGCAGTATGTAATAATCGTCTTTTATTTTTAAAGTGATTGTAAAAAGTAAATCAGGATTTCTTCCATAATTTGTAATTTTTATAAGTTTGTTCCCAACTTATTTCATTCTCTTTTTTAATTCTTGTCGTTACTTAATATATACAAAAAAAACTTAATTGACAAACTGAGTTGAATTTCCAGTACATCTATAATATAAAAAAATTATGTAAATTGCAAACTAGATAGAGATAAATAATTTTATTTATAATTTGTAAAAAGAAAAAAGAGTTCCTAAAATTAAAGGTTAGTCCTACAAGGCCACAATACTACTACATCGTGCATTAATATCTGCCCCAAGTATATAGGATAAGAATCGCGTTTTGATTGGTCCAAACTGTCGACACAAAGATTCACTTGTAGCAGAGAAAAAGATAAACACTTCTGAACCAAAACTTAGGGGATTTTGAAGTGTTGCAATTGAAACTCTATCATCATCACCAAATTCAATCAAAATGGCATTTGCGACAACTCCGAGTAATAGATTCTTCTCATCAAATCCCAGATTCCGTAGATTCGTTCCCGCCAATTCTGCTCCGAGATTCTTGGCCATGGCGCCTAAAAAAAAGGTACAATCAGATAAATATTCTATGATGCTAAATGTGTGGTACATTCTGTTTCGATTGTTGTACCTAGCTGAAGTGCTATATAGCTAATAGTCGCATCAATTGAAGTTATTTTTAGAAAGACATTTTCGTTCGTACAAGACCTAATTAAACCTTGTTTTTCTATTCTTAACCAAGAAAAAAACCTAGTTTTTGTTTTTCTCTGTCTTTTATGAGCTGTCAAAATGTTAAATTACTAATTATCATCATTTCTCAATCAGCCTTTCAAGGTACAACTTGTTAAGCGTACAAGTACTGCATTTGGTCTGGCATTTTAATAGGCACTGAAATCAATAATGTAACTCTCTGAAATGCTTTTTTTTTTTTCCTCTCCAATGATGCTCAATCTTTTTTTAATCCATGGTTTAATAAGGTTTACTACATTGAAAAATCGTTTTACTTAAACGGAACGAGTGCAAGTGGAGAATTCATGTATTCGACTCGATGTGATTCTCGTTTGGTTCACATAGCCTACTTCAATTAATTGGGACTATAGGCTGGTTCTTGTCTTAGTTAGTACATTATTATTTTTTTCTATGCAAATAATTCCATTAAAGATCAAAATGGGGGGCTACACGAGATATGCCACCATAACGAAAGATGTTCGTGGGTAGATAAAAAAAAAAAGGCACAATGCCTGACGCGATCCTACCCCGAGCCCAAGCAGTCAAATTATGAGCCGCTTGATTGTTAGTTCTAGGCACAATGCCTGACACAATCGTAGTTAGTACATTGTAATCGTTTAAAGTAATAAAGAATCATTACAATCCCCGTATTTATTTTATCATTTATGTTCTTTTCTTCTATTCATTAGAGTATCTAATCAAAATAGTTAGAAGATTGTTAGTACTAGTTCTACAATTCATATTGGTTGAGTTTTTATTGTGGTTTAAGGCAATGATCAGATGTAGTTTTATGAGTGTTAGTCGATACCACTGCTTCAAGTAATTTCATCTCTATTCCATTTTTCACCTTGTTAAGGTGAATAAGTTAGATTCCGACTGGAAAAAGCAATGGTTTGGCGCTGGAATATTCTACGAAGGCAGCGAGGAATTAGAAGTCGACGTCTTTAAAAAGCTAGAGAAGCGCAAAGTGTTGAGCACCGTAGAAAAAGCCGGTCTACTCTCCAAAGCAGAAGAATTGGGAGTCACATTGTCAACCATAGAGAAACTAGGACTTTTGTCAAAGGCGGAACAGCTTGGACTGTTAAGTCTGCTGGAAAATGCGGCCGGTGTTTCACCGTCCCTTCTAGCCTCCGCGGCTTTGCCTACTCTGGTGGCCGCCTTGGTGGCAATTGTTGCTATCCCTGATGACTCGGCTGTGCTCGTTGTGGCACAGACGTTGATTGGTGGGTTGCTGGCGGTTGGGGGTGTAGGGTTGTTCGTTGGCTCGATTGTTTTGGAAAGGCTACAGGAGGCTGATTAAGAGGTGTTACTTGTTCTTGGTTGTTACTTTTTGTTATTGTATCAGAGTACAAGCTTGGCTGCCCTCTTTTATTTCTGTATCGATTATGTATTAGATAGTAGCTTCAATTCATGTTGTAAATGATTATACATTACAAGCGGTTTCATGTACAATGTAACCACTAAAATCAACGAATTTTGAACTTAGAAATCCATCTATGCATTCGACAAATCTATAGCTATCGTTCACGATGACATGAGTAGAGCTTATGCTGTTGAGATTTAGTTATATTCAGATTGTATTGGTACCAAATTAAGATATAGTTGTTTTGAATTTGAGTTATTTAGTTTTCCCAAAACACATCAGTAAGTTTTCACTATGAGGTTGAATGCCATAATATTTATTCTGTAATGCATATGAATTTATAAAACAGTAATTAACTACTGTTCATTCTGTGTTAAAGAATGTTTTGTATATGATCATTTTGCAGACTACAGAGTGTGCTTTGAGCCCTTATCAACTGCATATTATCAAGCTGTAAGTCTAGGGGTATCTGTCGATCTATGTTGCACGGAGTACGGCGACACATTTAGTTTTTGAAAATGGTGAATACTATACAACATAAATATGACTCTTATGTATCCCTATGAATGATTTAATCTATAAATTCAGTAAAATTTAATTTGTAACGCATCAAAATTACTCTGTAATGCAGAAGTAAATCATAACCATACAATTTATCTTATCGTTCACTGAAAATGCTTGTTTAGTGTAGAAACATTGAAGTATCGCAGTATTGAATATGGATATAAAATATCAGGTACGACAAGTATCCATAAATAGCTATCAATTGTGCCTTTCCAAGTATTTTGTAACTTATATAATTATCAGTGTTTTAAATTGCGTTGGGCGTAAGGCGAGGCGTTTCGTGGACTCGGGGCGAGGCGTAGTCCTGAGGCGTAGGGCGTAAGCTCCACAACATTTGAACATTTATTTTTTTTGAATATATATTTATGATAAAAGACTAACATAAAAAGTTATAAGAACTATTTGTGTCTATATTAGGTTATAAGAAACACAAAGATTATGAATATAGTTTTCTTTACATATTATATAAGTTGCATAAATATATTTTTATAGACCCTCAATATATTCAAGATATGGTAAAATTAATGAATAACTATCTTAGAAGTGAAATATAAAATACTAATATAGAACTAAAAGAAAACCTAAAAATTGTAATCATCAATTTAGTTATTATGATTAAAACATAAATAGTAAGAACAAGATGAATTTTAAATCTATTAAATATTGACAGGGAATGTCAAATAGCTCTCAATATTCTTGTAATTTATGTGGAATATTAGTTTCCATGCAAAATTACAGATGAAAAATGAAATAGACAAAGTAATCCTTATCTTTTAGGGCGTAATAAGATGTCCCACACTTCTCTTGTACAAAATATCGCACAAGTTGGTGCACCGGGCAGCAAAGATGGCACACATGACACGATGAGCGAGGCACACAGCCAGCCCGACCTCGCATGCAGAAGAAATGACAGACTAGCACATCAGGTACATGCATCGCACAACATAAATGACCTTGGCCATGCGACGGGCATGCCAACAAGAGCGACATGCACAGCCTGCACGCACCCTTTGAGACTACATGTGCCAGTTTTGAAGTTTTCTAGATTTTCTGGAGCTTTCTTGTAAATACGCTTTTATAGAAGCTTGTAGGGCGGTTTAGAGGACCCTAGAAAGACCTGATATTTTTAAATTCAATTAGAACAGTTTAGAAACTTGTAGTCCGAAATAGTAGTCGTTAGATTGAGTTGGTCTTCACCATCCATGAGGATGTTGCTTTTTGTATATAGGGATGTTTGGAGTCATTATAAACAACAAGAAATCACTTTTCAACAATACATACAAGCTTTTGCCTACACTTCCTTGTCTTCTTTCACTTTTAGCAATCTTTGAGTTTGTGAGAACCAGACTGACTTGCTAAGAACATGAGATGTTAGTAAGTCGCACTTGTTAACTTTTGTGAGAAAAGTCTTAGCACGTCAGTAAGCCCATCTCCTTGAGACGCAAAAGACGAGCCTTTTGCCTCTGAGTGTATGCCCTAAATTATGAGGCGTAAGCCTTATAAAAGTTAAGCCCCAAGCCCTTAAAAATGAGTCTATTAAGAATGAGTGTGCAGAGTCTTTTAAGGCACTGCAGCAGGAAAAACACTGTCAAGCCCTTAAAATGACGAAGAGATTGTGCTCGAAGCACGGGAGTTCCCCCTACTCGGCTTACGTTTACTACACTCGGTTAACTATTCTTCTGGAGATGGCTAAAGTTATAGATGACCCCAAAGCCAATACTCAACACTATAATGATGCACAAGAATCTATCGGACTTTCGCACTTGTACGCTCGTGTGAAATATGAAATGTCTAACAAGAAGGAGGATTATGAAGAGGTGGTGGAAGAGTGTGAAAGGGGGTTTGGTAGTCGAAAACCCTCTTGAAGCGAGGAGGAGATGTAGTTGAGGCTTGCTGATGAGGCGGCGGAGGAGATGGACTCCCTACATTTGACGAATGATGTGGAAAGTATATATTCTTGTGAGAGGATCGATTTTGTTCGATCGTATTCGAACTCGAAGGGCCTGTTTGGATCAATTTTGGCCCAAATTTTTCAGAATTTGGTAGCTCAAATTTCATTTGAATCACTTTTCAAATTTTGGAGTGAAATAAATTTGGCCCGATAAAAGGGAAATTGCAAAATCTACATTCTAGGATTTGTACAGAAGTTCTCTGACTTTGCTTAAATGTAACTCATTAATTAATAAAATATTATCTTACAATATTATCACTATAAATCATCTTCCAAATCTCAGCTCTTCATTTCGAATAATTTAAAGGGGAAAAGCAAAATTACTGAAAGTGATATGCATATGCAAATAAACTTCATAGTTAGTTATTTTTAAATTACAAAAAATGAATGATGAGGCATACACTCTTCTCACTCTACGGATGAAGATGATTCTTTTTCCATTATTTTTATAATAATTTCTAACGACATGAATACATAACCACAATGCTCACGACACTATAGAAAATCTACTAAATCAAATACAAAAATTGAAAGAACAATTATTTTCAATATAACTACGTACGTCCGTGGTGTCGTTATTTGTTTTTTTGATTTTCTTATATAAACTAAAATCATTTGTAGAATATTAATTAAGATCATTAAGATAAACTAATAAAATGTTTTGAGAAGCATAATTTAGGCACTCCTTTTTATTTTGATATGATGATACTTACGAAAGTAACTAAATACGATTTTATTACAAATTCTTACTGTAAAGAGTTTAGAAAAGGCAATCAAAATGAAGAGATGCAAAATCTAAAAAAAAGGAATATATTAAAGCTTCATTATAAATATATATATAAAAATTGCGAGATGAAAATTTGAGAAGTGCCAAACTGTCCTAATATTTGAGCATTCATAAAAGTTATAACTCAGCTAATAGTTGGATTCACAATTAGAAGAAAACATGCATGCAGATGAATAGAATCAAGTGACTTTTACAATATAGGATACAATCAACACAAAAAGAAAACAATCTGTTTATTGTTTTATTAAATTTAAGTAATTCATCGAATGCTCTGAATTTAAGTTTTTTGTTCAAATGCCTGAAAAAATTCCAGCTTTTAAGTTTATAAGTTATAGCCTATGCTATCCTCCCAGCATCCACTTAGAATATAATAGCATATGCCATTTTACAAATGAAAACAATTTTCATTACTGAAACTTTCTTGGATATATAATTGCCTAGAAAAGTATGTTACTGGGCCGAAGTGAAGACCCAAAAACGTAGAGAGAGAGAGAGAAAATGTAATGTGGAGATGCGGGGTATCGATCCCCGTACCTCTCGCATGCTAAGCGAGCGCTCTACCATCTGAGCTACATCCCCAATACATACTTTTAAAGCTTCGATAAGTTTTAATAGCTCATAATTAAAGAAGCGGCTAAATTAAAGCGGGTAGTTAATAGTCTACATTTGAACTTGAGTTGAATTTTGAAACAAAAATGAAGAAGATAAACTTTTTTCCGGAACAATGCAATGCCTGTTACATAGGTTCTTATATATATATATTGAAATGATATGCAGTTTGCCAGTTCATCTCCAGCTTCTCTTCTCGCTCTTGATCGAAGAATCCTTTTTGTTGTTGTGTGCATGTTTTGTTACTCATGTTTATCCACTGATACTGCTTTGCATTGCAATTTCAATTTTCAAACAATGTGGTTAGCGTGCACCTGGATTCTCATGCTCTCGCGGCGTATTCGTTGTTGCGTAAACCATGTCTGTTAACTTTGATGCATACTTTTTCAATAGATTCAAATAGTTGTTAATAGCACATGATATAATTGAAGTGGCAAAGTTTGGATACAACACCTAGTTTATATTAGAATATTTATACATGGTTGCTTGTTGAAAGTCTTGTTTCTAAGTTTCAAGCACTCAAGTCTGTAATTTTTAGTATTGTTGAGATAACTGATAAGGTAAAAAGAGTAGACCGCGTGTCTTCTTTGTCCTGAGTAATTCGTGCTATTCGTTTTAAGTATCGGCTCTAAAAAAGTAACGAAATGCTATTTATGACCTCGGAGGCAACATACAAGAGGTAGTTATTAAAATAAGATGGGCTCAATTACATCCTTATAGCATCTGGTTTATATGCTCTGTCTGCTTCTTTTATACTAAAATTTGATAGCTTAAGAAGTATTAAAGTTATTTCCCAAGCACAGAAAATCTTTATGTGAACTGAACCGTGCTCTGTGATACCGGTAGCAGGCCAATGGTCACCTGAATTCGGCTGCCCCTTGATGACCCCAATACAATATGGCGAATAGATACAAATATATATATGTGGAAATAGCTCATGGAAATAACCCTTGCAAGTTTATTACATGTTAACCATGACACTTAAACCTCTGGTGAGTCGTACTCAGTTGGCATTTCCATTTGAATGTCAGCCTCTGGTGCTTTGTATCTGTAGCGCCGTGCCCAAAAGAGATAATGCAAGAAGTTAAATACACTCAATATGCACATGAACCAATAAAATCTTTCCAAATGATAATGGTTCAAGTTGCTACCATAGAGCCACGGTGTACGATCAAAGTAGCCAGTAATATTGTTTACCAATTCGACAAGCACCGAACTAAGATAGTAACCCATTGCTAGTGATACCCAGGATAGTGATGTTGCCAAGGACCTCATGCTAAATGGCGCTTCGGTGAAGAAGAAATCCATCATGCCAGCCAAGCTGAAAAGATCGGCTGATCCAAGAAAGATGTATTGCAAAGCCACCCAAAGGAATGTGATTGGAAGAGGTTCAGTTGAGTTCATTAGGCCTGATTGTACAGCCACGCTTTTTCGCTTCATTTCCACCAAAGCTGCTACTCCCATAGCTATGATCGAGAAAACTAGACCCGTTCCAATTCGTTGTAGATGAGTTATTCCCATTTCGGTATTGGTCAACTTTCTTGCAAATGGGATGATAATGTCGTTGTAGGCTGGCGCAAGTATCATCATGAAGATGACGGGAAATACTGGAAGAGAAGCCGGTGGGATTTTTAAGGATCCAATTTTAGTGTCCATGGTGGCAGCTTCTTGGACGGAGAATGTCGAAAGTTGGGCAAGGCAGCAGTTGAGCATGATGGTTGACATGAATATTGGGAGGATTTTAAGGACAGATTTGACTTCTTCGACTTGATTGATCGTGCACCGGAGCCATGGTGGGGCGTCTGTGGCCTCTAATGCTCTGTTGAGGAACTTGAGGTCTTCTGTAACAGTCTGGATTTCTGCGTCTCTTTTAACTTGTTCTTTACACTCACTTTTCTCGGTTGAACTTGAGTGGGTTGTACTTACATTATCAATTGCATTTGTATTTTTTCTTACAATCCAAAACTTGTAAATTGCAGCTGCCAAAACCTATTGAGAGAACACTGGAATTGTTTAGTCTTTCAAATCTTAAGTATATTACTTTATAGTGATTTTGACACTAAGCTATAAATGTACCTTGAATATGGTTGTAATCGGGCTTCCTGATGGAACTTTGATCCTATAAGTAGGTGAGCCGAGGAGGAAGAAGGGGATCGTAAACAATATTGCAGCAGTTGCTATTCCAAAACCCCATTGCCATCCCTTGTTATCTTCAACCCAAACCACAAACGTTACCGCGATTAATGCGCCACAAGAGAGGCAGAATACGTAGTAATTGAAGAACGTCGATCTCTGCTTTCTTCCACGAATTGTATGCTCATCAAATTGCTCTGCTCCATGAGGAGGAAGTGAACCTTTTATTCCTCCGACGCCCAGAGCAACCAAGTAGAGGCCTACAAATAACATTACTGCTTTTCCCCTATCAACTCCCTCACATGAAACATTTCTGTTAGCTGATGTGCAGACTGGTGGCTTCAGTGACTGTGTGTCTGCTTGCACGGTAAGCGTCACAAGACCCTGATGCATATTCACGATTAACAAATAGCGCAACATTATTTCTTAAATCTTTACAAATATAAGATTATTGGAAGATGCCACAATGGATTGACTCACTGAACAATAGTACTCTATTTGATCATTACTTGCTTCTTAATCAAATTTCTCTTTGTGGCATTAGTATTTGAAATTTTATGTTTACCTCTCTTTACGTATAAACTGAAGCATTAGCGCAGGCTAAGGATATATGTCACTCTCGTGGGCCATATAGAGATCGACATATTGCGATTGGACAAAGCTAGTCAATCACTATTGTCTCATTACACAAATCTTCCTTTCAAGGTTCCTTTTTAGCTGTTGTGTCCTTTTTCAGTTTACTTCCTTAACATCTTGTAGTCCAAGTTTTATTCAAAGGTTGCTTATTATTTCTTTTTTCTTTGGTGGAGATGCAGTTCATGTCAATATGCTTCTGCTTAGACATTTTTCTTTCCAAAAGTCTCTAAAGAAAATGTCGGCACCTATGAAAGTTTCTCGGAGCAGGTGTGCCTGTGTTTTTCCCCCCTAAATTCAAAAACAGCTATTATTTCCGAGTTCTTATTTATGATATAGATTAACAATTACTGCATTTACTAGATAATAGATTAGTTTTTTCTGAATTGATGTGGTTAACCAAACTGATATTATGAAATATTAGTAGAAACCATAAATGTCATGAATTTCATGTGATTAGTTAATAAAGGTAGGCAAAATCCTTACCAGAAGCTCTGTCGTTGCACTTATTAGATAAATATAATAGGTACTGAAGTAGGAGTCGGATAAGAAGCCACCGAGGACAGCTAGGAGGAAAGCCGTTCCCATAAAATTTGTAACGATGTTGGCCGAAGCAGATGGAGAATAATGCATGAACTTTGACAGATAAAGAACCAAGTTGCTCGCGTTGGCAAGAAACGCTAAGTTCTCCAACACTTCTACAACTACAAGTTTGCAGTACGAAGTTAATTAACACTCTCTTAAAATAATGGCACTACAAATGTTTGTGAAGAATGCATTGATAGTCTTTAGAATAATACTAACCCAAAACAAAAGAGGCTGCAAAAACACCACCGTGTTTGCTTCTAACAGCCGGCCTATTTCTCCAATCCGTGTAACCTTCCCACCTGGTCAAGGACTGCCCCTTATCCTACGAATAGAAAAACCAAAAAGAGAAAAGAAACATTTTAGAATGGTGAAGAAATTTATGAGAGAGTTATGAAGTAAAGAACAGAATATGTATGAACCATTTTTTGCTTCAGCAAAATCTTTGGATGTTATGAAACTTTATCAGAAGATATCTTAGTCTTATCTTAGTCTGAGCAGCTTCGTCGTAGGAGTGGAATTTATAAACTGTGAGAATATTGGGCTGTCCTATGTAAAAATGGAACTTGGAAGGATCTGGAACTCATTGATACTGACCTTACACACTCTAGCATGACCTTTTGGAGAATTGTGATGTAGTTGGTTATACTTTTAGTTTATAAGTCAGTTGCATGTGTTTCTGTTAGTGATTGTATACTTTCCCCATTTGGGTTTTCATAATAACGAGAGATTATTATGCATTATCAACACTAAAAACTTAGCTGAGGGAAATCAATTATTCTTTATAAATCTAATCATATATTCCAATTTAAAGACATGATATTCTTCTGTTGAGAACTTTTCAGCTTTATATATATCATTTTGCATAAAAATTCTTGGGAATATTATTATGTTTATGTAAATATGAGAAGTTATTAAGATGTTTATAAATAAGTTAGTGCCTTAAAGTTTAGATTTTGTTCAACCAAGAAATTACATTTTCTAGCCTAATAGATTGCAATTCTTGCACTGTGAGATTGCTCACCTAGATCAAGTTATTTTGCTGGACCAAAGTCGTGGTCTTCATTTTATCTCAAGCAGCATTAGTCATTAAGTATGAGCTCACATTCACAGTCTATCTGCCACTTTTTTAAAGGAATCATAGAGAGATTAAACTCTGGTCTTCTGTCACCCTGAATCAACCTAGTTTAGGTTGTCCTGCAACAAAAATGAAGTTCATGGTTAGCATGTAAGACAAAGTTTTCATAATATTTTTTTTTTTTATTATAGTCATGGTATCTTCTACCATAAAAGACGAGGCTGATGGGCGAACAGTCGTTGTCTAGTTCACGTGGTCTTTCGTTGTTATCGTATTCTCACGTAGTTTTTAGTATAGTTTATTCAGCTGCTACTGGATTCATCTAAGGATTAATAGTTTGGTTGTTTTATCCAATTTTGCATTCTCTGGTGATTGATAGATTGGAAGAAAATATCAAAATATGAAACCGTAAAGTTTGGTCTGAGACTCTGAGTAAAAACCATATCAGCTGGTTATGAGCCCTCAAGGCTTCAAGTCTGTGGTCCAACACCCCTGAGAGGTTTTGATTTAAGTATGAAACATATTTGAATAATTATTGTAGAAACACCCTTCAAACTTAGAAAAACGTCGTGGATAGGCTCCGTTGAGGTTTAAATAGTTCTAGAGAGACCTTCTCAACTTTGAAAAGCATTACAAGTAGGTCCATTGTTTTTGTCTTGTTTTTAAAGCTTCAAGGGTGTTTTTGTATCATTAAAACATTAAGGGAAGTTTATGTAGTTAATGCAAATCTCTAGGTGTAGATTGCAATCATCCCTAGCTAATGTAAAAAAAAATAAAAATGATACATTGTATGAAATATTCAGAATAGAAATAATTTCAGTGTAGATAATAACAGTTGGGATCTAATTATAATGATATTGTTACAGAAAATGCAGACAACACAAAGTGCTCAATGTCATTTTCAGCTGCATAGTGGCAAGGAATATTATTAATGCCTTTCTGTGCTGTAAGGATTAACATGCATAATATTAAAACTAAAAAACTTGATACTGGAATGATCGAATTATCTTCCATGAACCAATAGCTTACATATTCTAGCAGATCCTGGAACAGTTGAATTTATCTGATTATAGAGCTTAAAGTTGATAATGAGTTGAATATTTGATTGTAGAATGTTATATTGTTATTCATATCTGGTGCTTGGAATTCTGGGATAAAAACGTAGAATAACTTAGTTGTAACTTGCATATTATCTTAGATTCTTTTCCATTTATCAGCGTACTATTGTTTAAGGTGGGAACAATGTTATAAGTTTTTGAATATTCTGGGTAAAATCATTAAAAGACCATGCTTTCAGATTAATATTCTTTTGGCTATTTCATGGTTCTTTTTGAATCTTTATTATTTCAGACCTAATGGCCCTCTAGTTGTGATACGCCACAAATGTACTACTCAATTTTTTCTCTTTGTGTTCTAAAAGAAGATATAAAAAGTACTTATATCCATGTCTTTAAGCTTTTATATTGTAATTTGAGTCCTAAGCACAAGAAATTTGTTTCACAACAGAACTTTCAGTAATAAAGAACTCACTACTTGTTGTATAACTATTTTTGCATCATACCTCAGGTCCAGGACATTTATATATTAATTATTAGCTTCTTGTTTTTTTTTTTCTTAAGGTTGCTTTCAGTTATTGTTCATTTTCGTGTACGTATATATGTCAGTCAACTTGAACCAATGAATAACCTGCGGGACCTTTCTCTGTTATGACAATAAATGCCTTCTCTATTCCATGTAATTCCTCAGTTGAATCTTGAATTTTCTGAAGTAGGCCCATTTCTATGTTGCTTATGAACCTCAAGTCTTTTGCAATAGGCAATCACATACATTGAATTTGGTGTTTGAACTCAAGTTTTGAGACACAAAATCATCATGGATCTTATTTTCTGAATTTAAATATTTTTGTTATTATGATGCTACGGATTATAGAATTTTTGTTGCATTACGGGTCTGAAACTTATAAGTCTCAGAAATGAGGTACTGATGTTTGACTGCTCAAACTCATCCTATGATGACTCAAATTATGTTAGATTTTGGCCGTGTATTTCTCTTACCGCGTCATTCATTATACGTGGAGACGAACTCTACCGAAAGGCCTAGAAGGTAGTCGATATTTGTCGTGTCAATTTTGGACCCTATTCCTATCAATGTTATAAGATTAACTTGTTGCCGCACTGCTGCAAACTAACTAGATAACCTTAATCGAATAGGAATATTCGTATGTAGGCGAGGTCTATGGTACGAAGATTTAATCGTGGCCACAATTCTGTACGTATTAGAATTTCGGCTATAATTACATGCATTAAATATCATATATGTAGTACTTAATTAGAACCACAAAGTATATAGATTTGTCTAAGTAAGAATTTCCCAATCGAACTTGCTTGGCCATTGTGAATGGAGTGGTAGTTCCGGGCACTCAAAAGCCTTTCATAGTGGAAGTAAAATGGTTTAGTGCTTCATCCAACTTAGTCATAATCAAACTTTTCTTTTTCAATTTTTGGTTGGGGCTTAATTAAAAAGATTGTTTGGTTTGATGTAGAAACGAGTTCATTGGTTAATTGACTCCTTGTTTAGTTACTTTCAAGATGAAGGTGATAGTTGTCAAATTGTTCGTTCGTCTATAATAAATGCTTTTGTTTAGTGAATATATGTAGTTTTCAATAATAAAGAGTGAAGATCAAGCTTAAGACATTAACCATATGGTTTGGCTGTACAAAAGGGATGTTCCATGCACGAGGCCCCGTACCCCTTCACCCTCTTGCTTCAGAAAAGGGGCACTCTCTTGCACTCTTTACCTTACATATTTTTCTGGTCATTTCTAGATGGATTGGGACCATATTAGCTGGAGTACAACCTTCACTCCTTACTTAAAACAAAGGCTTTCTGTAATTTATATGAACGAATTTTCTAGTTAATATGTTCAGTATGCAACTTTCTGTTCTATATCACAAATTAAAGTATCTAGTGCTTTGACATGTTGAAATTCTTGATTTAGGACACACTTTTGTAACACGATACGACCGAAGAAGACTTGGATGGTGGTCATGTGGCAGGATATGGTCGTCAACGTACTAAATAAATATGCAGGGAAAAAAGAATTCACACGTTCGATTCAACATGATTCTTGATCCGTTCGCATAATCTACTCTGATCAATTGAGATTAACAAATATTTTGATTGTTTAGATGTATACTGGGTACTGAAAGTTTAGTACTTGTAAAGCCTTTATAGTTCTGATAGTGAAGTATCAAAAAAAGATTCCTCTCAACTTTGCATGGTTGTATAGAACTTTTTGGCTGAATTTCTAAATTAATGACTATGTAGGCAACAGTGAGGTGCGCCCACGCATAAAATGTCCAGTACGTGTCTGGGCGAGTGCTCTTAACTATTAGTAGCCGGCCATGGTTGCTCACTGGATTGTGCATGTGCAAGATGTGCCAACCCAAATTGAAAGGCCAACTATAAGTGTCACAAGTTTGTTCAGGTACAAAAAGTGGGCCGTGATATTGAAATTTGAAAGAGACCAAGGTATTTGATATGGACTGAGATTAGGAGAAGAAATAAAAAAGTAAAATATGATGAAGAACGGAACTAAAATAAGAGAGAATTTAGTTGGAAAGATACTTTTCACTATTCTTTATATTCTAACAATAATGTTATGTATACAAATCTAGCCTTTGTTTAGAGGCTAAGCATCTCAAATCTCCTCCCTTAGATGTTGTTGTTTGTCATTCTTCTTTTCATCATTAAAAACTTAAATTTATGAGTGTTATTATTTTAAGATGGATTTATTTCATGGATCTTCATTAATCTTACAATTTTGGAAATAAATCCATCTCCAAAACCAAACAGCTCCATGGATTTATTTAAATTTATGATTGTGATTGTGATTGTTTCCAAAATTGTAGTCTTGAATTGATTAGCAATGAGATACGTCATCTCAGTTAATCCTAAAAACTTCTCACTATATTGTTTCGTTTCTATGATCAAATAATTGGCAAAACCATGGATCAAAGTTTATTTATTTTTACTCGAAAACTACTGAAACGTTTCCATTTTTGACTATGTGGAAAAGAAATATACAATATTTTCTATGTCTATTGTGCGCACACTTTTTACGAAATTTCCGAAACATATTGAAAAGATTTCAAAACATTGCGAAAAGTTTCTAATATTTAAAGCAGTGAAACATATTGTCGAAACGAAACTTTGATCCACGGGCAAAACTCCTAATCTCAAAGGATTCGTGTTTAGTTTTTGAGATAAAAGCCTAGGTAATCCATGGCATACAAAACATACCCCCTATTTTATATTAAATTAAGCATGATTACATTTATTTCACCTATGTTTGATTTAGTAATATTATTTATTTGCAAAACTTTTTTCAAATGGTAAATTTAGATTCTTTGTTTTAAAACCACTACAAATATATTCTTTTGATGTTTAAATAAGTAAAGAAACACTTTCTAAATTTTCTTAAATATTGCATACATGGATTCCTATTTACTTTTCATATCTTCTAATTATTTTCAAGTGTCCGTTTAATTATTTAAAGCTTCAGAATATAACTAAAATCAAACTTTAAGTGTGTTGTACACTTAATTAGCCTTTTCTTTTATGAGTATATCACCGTCCCTTTGTGTTATACTCATAAAAAAATTGTTTTTAAGTTTATGTATAAATAAAATTTCTATTTATTTTATGAATATATCACCATCAAGTTTATGTATGCACACAAGTACGATTAAGGTAATTTCATAATATTAATATACATGTACTAGAAATATTTAATATATATATATATATATATACTATATATATATATATATATATATATATATATATATATATCCTAAAACAAAAGTACAATTGAAGTAATTAAAATTGTTAACATACTTATTAAAAATTAAAAATTAATATATTTAAAAACAACAAAAGAAGTACTAAATTTATATAAAAGTTATTTAAATTGTATATATATATATATATATATATATATATATATATATATATATATATATATATATATATATATATATATATATATTTGTGTGTGTATATTGACATGAGGTTATAGTGAAACTTACATTTGGAAAGTTGAGATAACTTTATCTTGGGGGCAGATCTCAGTCATACACGAAATTTTTATCTCAAGAACCAGACGTGAATAAAGTGAGATAATTTTCGTCAACCAAAAATCTCCTCATTGAGTTATTTTTATAATCACTCTTTGTTTTGTATGTTAAGATTTCAACAATATTAGATACGCGCATATTGTAAATCTAAGTCTCTCACACAGACTTGCTACACTATTTGGCACGTGGAAAAGATTCAAGTAGAATATTATGAAATTCCAATAAACTAAAAGAAATTAGTTTCTTTCGGACTAGGATTGTATTTCTGATTTTCCATCAATATCCTTCTGCATTAATGAATCATGGTCTATGTCACTGTAATTAGTCGGGCCATTGAATTTGACGGAGTCAATACGAAATATTTTGAAAGGGAGAAAGAAAATTGCATGCATGTTTAAGAAAATATTCAGAAAACTAAGATTTATAATAAACTAAACATGCATGTATAAGTGTCAAATTTACAGAGGGAAACTTTCATCTACACTCTTGAGTTTTGTTCGGATTTATGATTTTTGTTTAAACAACTGATAATTACGAAGAAACCCCTGAATCTTTAACAAATATGGAAAATAGAAAGTCTATTTACAATGTTTTTCAAACTAAATTAAATGGGACTTTTATAATTATTCGAAATTGAGAAGGATTTGTTTATTACTAGTTTCAGTTAAAAGTGATTAGGTTCTATACAAGCTAGAGACAAAAATAACTATAATGTATAGAGAATATTTGTTAAGGTGCATCCAATCATCATATGCCCTAGAGTATTTCATTTTAATGATACAGAGGACAACTAAAAACACTTCTAATTTATTCTCATGTGAGAAATCTAACAAACTTTTGACTCGGTCATCTCTTTTTAATTTTTAAAAGATGTGCATATGTAATAAAAGAATTTTCTAGTATAAAATGAATTATGGCACACATAATTACAAATAGACCAGAGAGTCATAGATATAGGAATAAAGTCAGATCATAACTTTTAATGTGTCATATCTCGATAACGACATGTGGTGTGTCTTAAATGAGCTACGTATATGAAGGTTGATTGATCATAGGGTTTACAATCGATATAGAAAAACCTAAATCGACCAAATGTTCAATCTATTACCACATCAAGATCTTGTTTGATCTAAATTCGACGACTGAGTAACCTATTTCAATCATGAGGGCTCTGTTTGATCGGGCTCATCATGGGTGGTCATTCTATCCAATTCGAGCTTGATATACCATATATATCAACTCTAGAAGATCGTTGGCATTTAAGAAAAAATTGTACTTGAATCATTAACAGGAATCGCCTATAAATATTCACATACTATCATAAGAAAAGGTACATCATTTTCACTACTCTCTATTTTGAAGTTGTACCCAATTGATCATGTCTACCTTCAAATTCGGACCATGTTTAATCGATCTATTGATCATAAGAATTAAACTACTACTGAACTGACTTACATTGTATATTTGTAAGGTCCAAATCACTTCAGCTTCCGAGTTAGGTCGTGCTTTGTTTGAGTACATGAGACATATTGCCTCGAACTCTACATTAGAGAGTACTCTAAGGGAACTTTGATTAGTCTGACATAGAGTATCTAGTTAACCTTACAAAGATCTCGCGTCAATTTTTATTCGAGAAATCATTTATATAAATATAAAATATCTTATATGTATAAATATAATCCAGTACTCTAGGCTCATAATGTCAAATATCTTGATTAGGCTCTTGATTTTGTCAATAGAGTTTAACTGTAATAATTAATTAATATCTTGCGCTAAATCCTTTTTTAGGTTGGAATAATTGTTGAAGATGCTAGTAAAATTTTCTAAGCATAGAGAGTGTTTAATGTTTATAAGTGTGGCCAATAGTATTGGGCCTTTGCTGGTCATGCAATAGCATTACATGATCTAATATATCAACTGGCCGAGGCCGTTGTTATTTTGGGCTTTAAGCTCCTATGCTCAGAAAGTATAGCCCAACTTGGTCTTTATAGAGAGTAGAGACTATCAAGGTTTCCCAACAGTTGAATCTCAGGATGTCCACATATTTTGAGGATATATTAAAAAATAATTATTCTAATAATATAAGTCCTTTTTACAATTTAAGTATGAAGTTCCAAAATGATAACTTTCTTAAGATCGAGTTTTAAATAAAACGTATAAGTCCTGCAGTCATAAATCTTATTATATCATTTAGAAAACTATGGTGACAGTACGTGTTACAATTCTAAGTTATGAAGAATTTATTAGATGTGCATGGATCTGAATAAGGTAACACTTTTCAGATTTAACCTCAAGTGATGACTTACAGTTAAGAATTTGAAATAAGATGCTAAAGAGAATGTCTTCACTGGCCACAAAATCAATATTTTAGGACTTAATGCTATTTTGTCTCATGATGTACGATAATCTCAAATAACTGCATCGACCTATTCAGATTATCATTCATACTATGTGATCTTAATTTGCTTAATTATTGAAAAGGAGAAACACACACGCACACACTCGCACACATACACACGAGATTCTCCGGTTGTGAGGCACACGTTCATCAAATGTCAAAAGCTTAAAAGATGCAACGTCCAGAAAGTGAAATCCGTTGACTAATTTAGTTTAAATACTTTGAGCAAACTCACTGGCAGAACTGCATTGGTTGTGGGTTGCTGGAGTTTCTGGATATTATATTTAATAATTGGATCTAAGTCTTAGAAATAATTTACAATATCTAGATTCTTAAGTCAACTCTACCTTTTAGATCCAAATTAATACGGGAAGAATTAAATGTAATTGGACCATCTGCGTTTTGTTTAGACTAAAATAAACTCCTCGAAATGTGAGAGACTATATAAGCAAAGAAAGAAAAGGAAAATGGAGTAATGATTATGAAGCTGGTGTTCTATTAAACCCGGAAAGTAAAATAAGTAAATTTAACGTGTGCTCATACTCAACATTTTTTTAAAGTTAGTTTTGGACAGAGTGGTTATTATATTTGGTATCAATTAAGTTTAACAAATAGTGAAGTATATATGTACGCGTGACGTAGATAACATATATATATATATATATATATATATATATATATATATATATATATATACTATCATCCTTGCATTTGACGAGTTTAGAAAATAAAAGCTCTCAAACACCGTAGCCTTAATCAGAAAATGATTCAATGGGGATATGTCTCTTCAAGCTAATACTAGTTGCTTTTTCAAGCGGGAGCTAAGAATATTATTTAGGGGCGAAATCTCGCACAAGATATCATTGATTATTCTTCTTTATAAACATGAATAATTATATATTTTTTATTATTTCGACTCATTTTAAAAGTTCTAATCCATCATATAAAATACGTACAATTAACTTTGAAAGAGCAAATACGTAATAAACTAGAAAAATCATAAAATCAACTCTTAATAACATAAATATATGTAGTATTTTTAAGAAAAACTTTAAAATAGATAAAACAAATACAAGTGATGTTTCACTTGAAATAGATATTTTTCATATATGCATTTCGAAATTATCTATATTTTATTGTTTATGTAGGCATTTGCAACGTATCATGTGTTTTCTTATAGTACTAATTATAATCAAACGATGATCATGTTTTTTAATAATTCATTTTAAATGTGTATTAACAATGCGGTACAGAAGAAATTATATTAAATGTGTATCAATGTTCATATGCAGAAATCTGCATGTTTAAAAGTTGCTATATTGAAGGAGTCGAATGAAGATAACTGAAAAATATTTGCATAAATATTGTTATAGAGATCATTGTTTATTAATATTATGCATAAACAAAGTAAACAAAATAAAGATTGATGATCACCAATTTTTTATGAAATTGAGCAATTGGCTAAATTGAAAAAAGTATATAGAAAAAATAAATAAGGGAAAAAATGGGAATCTTAACTTATTAATATATAAAAATAATATATGCATATATATACACCATATACATATTTACATATGTATTCACATACACACACACACACATATATATATATATACCTCCTTGTGGCTTATCCTCTATTTCTTCAAAAACATTTCTAGTGTTCGAGGTCATGTTACTCTGAAGTCGGAAGTCATTTAGACTGATCCAAGTAAAAGTTGGACTATTTTTCTTCAAGACAATATGTCTCACAGTAGTGCCTATGGTTTGTTGACTATCGTTTCATAAGATATTACTCATACCAAGACTATCAAATTTAATAATGAGTTTGAACTCTCAAAACAAATAAGAGATATAAATGTCGACAGGATTCTAGAATAAATTGCAATTAAGGACTTCTAAATATAAATTGCTGATCAGGGTACGACAAGACAACTTTGCAATACCAATTTGCTTATGATGGTGCCGATGATCGCATTAGATTATTATACCAAATCTAGCTTTTATGCACGAGCAAGAGTTGTTGGAAAAAAAAGAAACACAAATAGAGTGGGTCTTCATGTAAGCGAATTCCACCCATATTTCAAAAGAAATTTAGAGGCAATATAATTAGGAAGCACTCTCAAGTCTCACCACTAGAACATCATTTTATGTTAGACACAATGATGAAGAACTTTCACGAGTGCACATTTTCGTGCATAATAAAGAAGGCGTATTGAGATGACATAATCTCATTATTTTGGTCATACTTCATCCTCAAATAAAGCATTTCAGTCGAGAAAATGATTTCCTTTGTGAATAAAATTAGAGTAACATGAAAATGGACGAAAATAGTGTCAAAGACAGAAATATGATTTAAGAGAATCTAAACAAAATTTGATGAGTAATTTTCCACTGACACGCATGATTTTCATAATTAATTCATCATGAAACACGTAATTGACTTTTGACATGCATACAGTTTGTGCTTGAAAGTAATATCAATTATAAAGGTCACTTTGTGTAAACGCAAGATAACACTCGATCATAGTCAAAATACATTTCATCTATTTTTGACCGTATATAGTTTATGTGCGTGGACATATTTATTAATTTACAAAGGGGCATCTCTCTTGAAGGGCAGCGAATCATGGCCAATCACTCTTCGGGTTCTAGGTTCATCTGTTTTCTTTTTTCTTCTTTCTTGATGAATCATCTTTTTTTTTTTCTTTTTTTATCATGAGAAATAGATAAATATTATAAAAGCATAAGATGCCATTTCTTTTGTCATCCGCACTCAGATAGAGATTGATTGGACCTTTTCTTTAGGCTCTATTCTCCTCGCATTTCATTGTCAAAGACAAAATTTCCACTATCAATCTCCAATCTCTAATTACTATATGTTCTACTTGGTGGTGGACACTGTTTGTATGTGGCCTATGAAAAGTGGAATATGATTTCGCGATAAATTGACCCTTTGTGATTAGTTATGAGACAGTAATGAATTACTGAATATTGCCTTCTAATTTATTTTGACCTTCTATAGCATTTAAGTCCGTAGATACTACTTTATTAAACCACACATACTAATTACTTTGTATGTCCACATAAAAATACTTATTTTTATTCGTAACCAAGAATCTTATCTTATAAACTACTTCCAACTTCTCTATTTGGACATTTAAACTTTCTGTTACACAATTTATCTAATTTAGCGCGTTAAAAAAAATAGAAAAGAAGCTCATGAATAATATATCGTTTACTTTCTATAAATTTTGTTCGTAACCACTTATAAGGTTTTAGTCGCATAGATACCAAAGGTGGCCGAGCTAAATGTTCTCAAACCGTAAGTTAAATATATGACACAATTAATATTGAAAAACACATAAATAATTAGGTATTTCAGTTTATGCAGTAAAAGTTTACTCATCAGACATCGAAACAAAATTGTTGTATCTTAACTCTAGGTGTCAGTCTTTCACACAGCTCAATTTTTTTTCCTAGAAAAGTATTTTATGATAAAGTAACAATACGATTAATGCTAAGAATTCGAAATAATTTATTTGATAAGTTAGGTTGGCTAATCAATTTAGATGTAAAAGATTAACTTAAATTAAGGAAGTAAAATGTATCTATGGCAAATTATTTTGGAGAAATGTAAACCTTTCTGATTGCAACATAAGGTTATAGTTTTAAGATTTCTTATGTTAATTGCGATGGTTCTGTCGTCATCTTTGGCTGACCACTTCAAATGTGAGAGAAAATAAGTACATGAGCTGTAAGAGTACATAGCCATTAATTAAGTTATGCATACTTGTGCATCGATCAGCAAATAAGTACACAAGAAAAGTGACAAAACTGATAAAACCTCTTTTTCAAAGAAAACGGAGCTTCTGGGTTTTTTCTTTCTTTCTTTTTTTGTTTGGTTACAGCCTTACAGGCCATTTGAAGTCATGAATCATTACAGAGACGCTCTTTGTTTTTTGAAAAAATTGTAAATAAATTTACTGATATATCATGTTCTGAAAGCTCATGTCTTTTTCAATTATTTAAACTGTATGCAAAAAAAAAAAAAAAAATAATTGAATCAAACTTAAAGTTACTAACCGCTTTTCTTCTCTAAGTTATAGTATTTGTAAACAAAGTCTTTACTTATTACTATAATGATTATTGAGTGGTGAAGGGATGTGATGCAATTTTTCTCTTGTTTAATTTGCTTGTTATCCACTACTTAATGTTGTAATCCTATCATAATTTCAAATAAATCAAGGGAGAATTACACAAACACCCCCTGAGATATGGGCTAATTACACAGACACCCCCTCATGTTTGGGAAATTACACAAACACCCCCTGTGATAAAAAAAATTTCGCAATTTGTTATGTTTTGCTGAATTTAAATTTCCGTCTCTCGTTTATATTGTAAAATCAATGAAAAATAAACTAAAATTGCTAAAACGATAGAAAATAAGTCTCATTTATTCTGTTTTAGAAAATAAAAAAACATTAAAAATAAGGTATATTTCGAAAGATTTTGTAAGTTAGTCATCACATCATTATTGAAATTATGATCCAACACCATAAGTGTGTATATTCGATTAAAAAAACACACTACAAAGGGTGTTTGTGTAATGAGATGCATACTATAGGGGGTGTTTGTGTAATTTCTCAAACATGAGGGGGTGTCTGTGTAATTAGCCCATACCTCAGGGGGTGTTTGTGTAATTCTCCCATAAATCAATTCACCGTGTAATATGTAAGATTATTATGGTTAAATAAGAAAAGTCGAGAAAAAAACATGCCCAAACTCGATATAGTGTTCTCTAAATAAAATAAATTAAAATAATACAAACCATATCATAACTAAAATTTTAACCCCAAGTGAATTTTATTATTTTCTCTGGCATTTAATAATAAAAGGGAAAAAACACTCTTTTAAAAGATACAAAGAAAGAAAAATTGATCTTTGTAACAACAACTACTTGTGTATATTATTATATTAGCAAGCCTAGACTTTTTCAATACTTCAACAATTTTTGAACGAGTAAGTAAATTGGCAAAAAAATCTTTATTATTGTTGCATCCTCTAGAGTGTCGGCGGGCGGGTTTGAGCGGGTTGTCGTTAAAATTGTGCCCATACCCAGATTTTATGAGTTACCAATTTGTCAATCCGAGCAGGTTAAGTTAAAGCCTAAACCCTACGGGTTGCGAATTGGGTGGCTTGAGCGGGTGACAGATTTAAATTGTGGAAAAGATATAGTAATATTTTGGTATAAAACAAAAACATAATATACTTTATGTTCTAAAAAACAACAAAAATAATACCATAACTTAATAAAAACACTTAAATCACAACATAACTTAATTTAAATAACAATATAAAGATGTAAACGAATATTTTTTTGTCCACATAAATTATAAAATAACAATTTAAATCGATCGACAGTCCAAATTACACTATCAAACAACATAAAATAAAAAATAAAAAAAAACTTATTATAGCAATATTATGACTTACAACTATATGACTTTCGAGAACTTTCTTTGCTCCTCGCACTCCAAATATACAAATAAGGGGTGTGTACGAGCGAGTTTGGACGGATTGTCGTTAAAAATGTGATCATACCAATAATTTACGGATTACAAATTTGTCAACCGAGCAAGTTAAGTTAAAAACTAAATCATGCGAGTTATGAGTTCGACGAGTTGGGGCATCGGGCGGGTCTTGAAAAGCCCTAGCATCCTCTTTTGTCGTTTTACCAATGATGGTAAGATTGTCGATAAAACTTACCATCTTTAGATGCAATATAATCAAGATTGTCAACAAAACTCATTTTCCCACCCACTCAAGAATATTTTGTATATAGTAGCTCATCTCAGCAATTCTGTAGACTTTTGCTCAGTGCCCAACTCTCAAACGTCTCTCCTTTGTCCCCTTTCCATCTACAAATAAGTGAAATTCACACCATCCTCAAACTTTTGTTTCTTTTTCATCCCCTGCTTCTGAAAAAAAACAGAGTACTCTGTTTCTCCTCACAAAAAACAGAGCAAGAAACCAATTTTTGTCTTCTTTTTTTCTAATCTTCGACTATTTTGAAGAGGGTTTTTGGAGAAATGATGGGTGTGATGAGCAGCCGCTGTTCCCACACATCCCATATCACCGAAATCATAATCACCAGCTTCTTTCGCCACAAAATTTGATTAAAAAAAATCTAATCTTTACGCAAACCCTTTAAAGTTTAGGGGTGGAACTGTTGGACAAAGTTCATAGAAAAAGAAATCAGCCACCTTTCGATGGCGGATTCTTGATCGAAAAATTGCATAAAGTTTACTTTTTTTTTTCTTTTTTTTTTTGTACTGTTCTGTTATTAAGCTATGGCGGGTAAAGGGGTGATGTACGGCGGTGGTGATGCTCTGAATCAAACGAAAAGTTCTTGTCTTGATTATGCTTTTGCATCTGCTCCTTCAAATCCATTTCTTGGTATGTTTTTTTCATGCGTTGACTTTTTTTTTTTAGTTTGTGTATTATGTGTTTTTTGTTTTTACTATTATGCTTGTTTGTGTTGTTGGATCGTGAGATTATTTCCAGATTATAGCAAGCATAAACAAGATTATAGCAAGCATAAACATATAATAATAATATCTCCATCATGTGTAAGGATGTTGATATTTAAAAATCAATCGATATGGTTCTGTGTATATGTTGTTTTGTATGATCAACATAATTTAGAGTGTATATATTGACATTGTTGGGATTTTTTAATTGGCACGATGGTTTTGATGATCGGCTTGTGTTAGTAGTTTATTTGAAATTTGTGAAGATCTTTTATCAATTATATTCACGGACTTGATCAAGTCCTGTTCATTGAATACTTATTTGGATCAAGTTACATGTAGTTGATTCTGTTGAATTTATGAAATTTGGATAGTCAAAACAATTCATTTCTATCACTTGTAATTGCAGTACAATTTAGCTTAAGTAATCGCCTATCAGCAACACAGAGTTCTGTTTTGTTTCTTTTGATGTTGGATCTAGATTGTCTCTTGAGATTCTGCAAATAACTTTCATAACCATTATATCGTATTGGAATTTCTTCACAGGCTCAGGTGGGATGGTTAGTTTTGGACCTGTTAGTAGAGTAAAGCGATCAGGAAGCTCGATTTTCGGGTGTTTTGAGCAAGACGAGAGTGGTGACGAGTACTTCGATGAGTACTTCAATCAACCAGAGAAAAAGAGGCGTCTTTCAGTAGACCAAATCCAGTTTCTCGAGAAGAGTTTTGAGGCTGACAATAAACTTGAACCAGACAGGAAAGTCCAGCTTGCTAAGGAGCTCGGTTTGCCACCTAGGCAGATCGCAATATGGTTCCAAAACCGTAGGGCGCGTTGGAAGAACAAGCAGATCGAAACAGATTATGACACGCTGCATTCGAGCTATGAGAGCCTGAAAACTCGCTACGATAACCTACTTAAGGAGAATCAGGAACTAAAAGAAGAGGTGGGAATCACTCATAAATCATAATTAGTTTCAAAAAGTTTAATTCTTCGAGTTTTAGTCTGATATTTTTCTATTTCCTGCCAGGTACTTCACCTCAAGCAGAATGGACTTGCCAAAGGTATCAACAAAGCAAGCTCAGAATTGGAAGCAACATCTAAACAACTCGCCACTGATACGATCTCAGAAGCTGAAGAATCCCAAGTGGCTTTTAAGAATGAAGATTTAAGCTCGGCAAAAAGTGATGTAACCGATGCAAACAGTCCTGGATTTGCTGACAGGAACTACATTTCTCTCTTGGAATCAGGTGATAATTCTCATGTCCTTGAGCATGATCAGCCGAATTTATTGCAGAACGGAGAAGATAACCTGAATGAGGAATTACTGCAGCCTGCTTATATCTTCCACTCGGTTGAAGATTCTTACCGTCACCAGCCTGCGAATTCGAATAGCTACGGATTTCAAGTTGACGATCACGCCTATGGTTTCTGGTCGTATTGAGTTAACTTCGGTATATTAACTGTGCTTTTTCTTTTTTCGTTTTCAAGAATTTGAAGTGTCTTATCTCGTATATGAGTATTGAATCTGAACTATTATCTCCAATCCCTTTGTTGTGCCCCTGTTGAAATGGTTTGTGTGTTCTTGTTTTGTTATGTAGACTTCTATCAAAACATTTTGTGTGGAATAATTTGTTCTGATGGCTATGTTATGAAAATGGCTGTAAAAGCCATTCATGTTTTTATACATTCTGATGATAAATTCATTATTGCATGGTTCACTAGATACAATTAGGGTAAAATTATAATGATTATAATGGGGTGGCTAATGAGAGGAGCGAAGGTTCAATGCCTACTACTTTTGGCAACAAAAAGGATTAAATGTGAAGAAAACTTAGTTTGTTAGTCTTGTAGATGTTTGAATTGAGAACCCTCATGGTGAATAGAGCCTGTTTTCAAATATAATGCAATTTTAGTTTTGAGTATAAATTGCAAAAACCACATTTACGTTATTTCTAGTTAATTTCTTGTATAATTTTTATTCGCAATGTCTCTCGTGAGATTTGAAAATTAAAAACACCTCATACTACTCTGAATTGATTTTTTTGATAATTAAAAACACATCATACTCTGAATTGATTTGCACTTGCTGAAACCCATTGTAGAACTCGATTTTGTATTGTACCCCAATTGATGCATTAAGGCTGATATCGTGCAAATTGAAGTTTATGTATTTTCAAAAAAAAAAAAAAATGCAAAAAATTGTTTTTGTAGGTCTATAAAACAAAACTATGGTACTAATAAAACAGTTTTTTTTTTAATCTCAAAAAAAAGTATAACACTTAATTTTAAGTTAGACAAGCACACTTGATAAAAAAAGTTTGATACAACAGAAGTCCTTATTCAATACAAGGAAGTGAAAATATAAGGTTCGAGTGTTTTGCTAAAATAATTTAGTGTTACGACGGTGTTTATTATAAAATATTACATAGGCAATTATCAAATAGAAAAAACTTAGGGTAGTTTCTGCGATTTACACTTAGTTTTGATACAATAATAACAACAGTTAAACGAAATTGGGGTGTTGGGTATTATCAGTTTGCGAACTTTGAACTTCTTCTACATTCCACAATACATGCATATATCAAAAAGACTTTTACATGGCATAATGCTTATTTTGTGTTGAACTTTCTTCATGGCGTTTTACAAGAGTTCTTTACCCAGGTAACATGTAAATCACTTATCATTAAATACATGTGCAAAGTTTACGTTTTATAGAGTTGCGAATTTTTCACCAACTAATTTATGGGGGAAAAATGCATAAAACCCGCTCGTGGTTTTAAATACCTACATTAACCCCCGAGTTAGATAATTATTTAGAATCCTCTTGTGGTTTTATAAACTCTGCATAAAATTTCCTAACTTGCACAAAACCTCCTTGTAATTTTGTGAAAAGAGAATTTTGTGCGGATTTTAGACAATTGACAAACCATAAGGAAGTCCCGTGCAGGTTTTCGAACCCACATGGTGATTTTAGATTGATTCCCCTAATTTATGCGGCCTATTTGTTTGTTATTTTATGTTATGTTATATAATCTGATAAATATTGGGTGAGGAATACAGCATTTAAAGTTTGTCGCGAAATTGCCCACATGGATCATCTACTATTGAGGAATATACCATTTCATAAAATTTATTTACAAATTATTCTTTCTTAATACAATCTCACCCTATTTACAATTTATATAAAGACTAATTTATTGCCAATAAATATAATAATTAATCTAATAACACAAAAACATATTATGTCCTTGCTTGCATTCTGGAAGCAGAACATGTCTCATTAGTTCACAATATTAATATTAATGGTAATTATTTATGATAATATTGTAGAAATCAAGGTCCCCTCATTTTTCCCCCTAAAAAGTCCCTCGAAAAAGCCTTATTAGAGGGAGAGGGGAAAATCATTTATCAACAGAAGCCCAAGTTCATTTCCAAACAATGTGGGATAAAATCCCAACACACCCCCTCATGTGTAGATCGGAATGGACATCGGACTCTATCACATGGATAGGTCACATGTCCAACATTATCTTGAATAGGCTCTAATACCATATAGAAAAAAGGTCTTTTATGAGGAAATATGAACGGGTCGTGATTCCTACAAATATATATGATCATTAAAAACTTTAATTTCTTAAAACCTAGAAAACTTTGCATGTTAGCGGTTCATTGCACCACATTATCATAACAATTGCAAGAATTGTTTTTTTTTTTTCTTTTTTTGTCCCTTTGGCCACATTAAACACTTCGAGCGGGGAGCGGGGTTAAATAGAAAAAAGAAAGAATTAGGAAAGTGGAAAAAAAAAAAAATAGAGGGTAAACTGTGATCACTCTGGAAACCACTCTTTAGAATTTGATCGAGACTAAAGAACGATAGAGACATCTGCAACTTTACCTTTTCTTGTAATAATGGGGAATTTCTTATTTTATAAAAATAACATAAGAGGTGGGGAAAGTTTTAACAATTTGATCATGATTTTCATTAATACATTTTTATTTTAAAAATGGGCTTTTTTTATTTTATGTATCTACCATAATTATAAAGATTATAATTTTTTATTGGAAAAGAGAAGAATGATGGCTGCACAACTTTCAGAACATCCATCTTGAATTTTTACATTTTTGTTTTCAAAAATGGCCTTAACTTTAAATAAATTTTCATCATGTATATACCATAATTATACAGCTTAGATTTTAATTTTTTTTATTGGACATGGAAAGAATGAGAGCGAGCTGCACAACTTTCAGAACATCCATCTTGAATATCCCTCCCCTCAAAATCTAAAGTTCTCCTTCAAGTAACATACCATCTCTTGCTGCATCACATCAAAAGGTAATAATCAGAAACAAAACTTAAATATTGATAAAGATTAATTAGGTACTATTGAACAATGAGCAAAAGCAATAAAATATAAAGGTTAAAAAATATGAAGGAACTTACAATCAAACAGAGGAGAATGCATCCAGCAGCACCAGGGAATAAAGCATACCAGTAGTTCAAACCGTGGAGCTTAGCCCCATCAATAAATAACAACGGCAAGCTAGCGGCTGCAATATTAGTAAGAATAATAAGATTTATTTTTGTCTAATGAATTGCAAAATGCAAGTGAAAATGTAACCATTTCATATCAATTACGATGCAGGATAGTTGTTGGAGTAATTGCCTGGTGGATGTACTGAGCGGGTTAATAACATGAAGGCTATTGCGGCAGAAAGGGCGGTGCTTCTGGCGAGCCATCCTGGACCAAGTAATGAGAACGCCAGAACGCCTATTGCTGCACATCCTATTTGTGCCACAAACATATTGTATTTCTGCAAAAGAAAGAGAGAAATTCTTAGAGAGCTTGTTAGCTAGCTTATTTTATTATGGCAATTACAGGTCAATATGAGAGATTTCCGTGAAAAAGATAATGGTTCTACGTCTCAGTTTCTGGAACCAATTAGAAATCAAATGAAGTAGAATGCTGCTTATGTCAATGATATATGCTCGGTTATCAAAGCTTTGCACTTTGCTCCCTCAGGGCTCTAACACCCTGTCTATTATTGGTAAATGGACTGAAGACGCTATTCATCCAGCCGGAAGTTTCAAAAAAGGTCTAGTCCCTTACTAAAAGCATCTTGGATCTCTGTGATGTAATATAGATGATCCAATCTTAAAACTTTGCGCAACTCTTAAGAGATTTCGAATCCAGTAGTAGGTAATAATCGTCAAATATGTATATTTTTTCCAAGAAGATCTTGTTTCCTCAGTTAGGTGCTTTCTCAGGAAAAGATTCAGCAGCAAAGTTAGGCAGTAAAAAGAAGTGGAAACAGAAATAGATACAGTGTATGGTACACATTCGTATGTTTTGGTGCAAGAATATACAGCTAAATAACTTCAGGATGTTGTTAACCTGGTTCTATCTATGTATATTATGTAACCAAACGGGTACATTATCTTTTATCAATTAAATTGCGACTGTTTCGTTGAACAGTTTTTGGATGTCCAAGACCTCGTGTGCTTATTATCGCAGGTTGAGGCAAGTTTTACCTCATATGTCTTGCTCAAATCAAACTAGAAAAGACCAAGTCAAATGACTTTCTAAAGCAAGAAAAGGTGCTTGTGTCCTAACTCTTACATACTATATATCAGAGGGACTATTCGATATTAGCAAGGGGAAGGTTTGACTTCTGTTAACTGGATGGGTAGCTGAATTGATCATTTACACCAAAAATAAAGGCATTAATAATACAAATCGAATAGGGGCAGGTTTAGTAGCCTTTTCATTAGTTATAATATGTATGTCAATTTGAACGGATCAGTTCAGCTCTAAGTGGATTCAGAGTTCAGACCATAACACACAATTCATGGAATTTGGTTGATGATGCATAACAATATAGGAAGAAAAGATAATCAGAAGTTAACGTACCCTGGCACCAGGAGACGAAGGCGTGGCAAAGAGGACAGCACAAACAGCTCCCAATGGTGCAATTGTCATTGAAATGCCTTTTGGTGCCAATATTTGATCAACCTTTCCCAATAGTGCCATTGCAGCAAAAGCCCCTTTCAAATTGTAATTTTTAATCAGCATCATAAACAAATCGCAGCAAATCATACAAACTCATCGTAGTTGAGCTCGAGTAACTTAAGATCCTCTCGCGCATTCAATTAACTTAAAACTTTGTAAGTACTTTGAACTGAAACGCCAAATAACCTCAACTGCAGAAAGGAAAAAGTTCATGCATACGAGAAGGCCAAAATGCATCTCCTTCACCGTTCTTCTCCTAGACTGATTAAATAAGTTAAGAGAGATATTATAAGACTCCATTTCCATTAACAAGAGGAGAAAAAAGGTCAAATTTTTTGACAATTTAAAGCTCTTCGCTATAGCTTATTTCACTAAATCGGAAAATACCCTTCTATAATACAACAATAACAAGTTGTTTAAGTTCATATTTAATGATATCTAGCCACAGACTTCGTTCTATACTATGCAAGTAAGAACAAAAATTAACCATCTATAACTCAAAATCCACACATGAATAACGTTGGATATTATACATATACATATACATATATATATATATATATATAATTCAATAAATGTAAATTTTTTGAACAAGCTTGAGCTTTTAGAATAGACGATAATTAAATATGGCATCAGATCTCATGCCAAAAAAGAGGTTCAGGATCGCCACCCACTAATCAAAGAACGTCGGTTGTCACGCCTAACAAAAGAATTTACAGTCTGCACGTCAATTAGGTGTTGGAGAATATATATAAATTAATAAATGTCAGTTCCCTCTACAACTTGAGCTTTAAGAGACGGCAATTCAATAGATTTCATTGAAAGAAAAAAAATAAAATAAAAAAATACAAATGCAGATGATGAGTAACATAATTAGCTTCAACTTTGGAGAAAGTATAACCTGCAGAAGGCCAAAAGATGTCGCTTAGGGGAGGAGCTTTGGAGCTTTTCTCAGGTGCCCAATTATCCCACACATTGCTTAACGATGAAACTGTACGTAGCTCCTTTTTTCTTATAGTAACAATCCCTTTTGTTTTCTTGTACCCAAAAACCTTATTCTCCTCGTTTAATCCGCATTTACCCGATGAGATGGAATTGCAAGAAGATAATCTGTGTAATGACGAGAAAACCTGATTGACATGTGCATGACTCAAATGGAGTTGTACACCCATCATCATGTTTTTTTTAGTTTTTCAGTGGTTCAAATTTTCATGGTTTATATAATTATTATCTGCAGCAGTACTGAGTCATTAATATCTTTTTCATAAAAAATAATGAAAAAAGAAAGGAGACATTATTAATATCTTAGTTTAGGACAAACGAAGAAACGTGTAAGAGAGAGACCGTTGGCAACGTTGTAAAGCCCATAATGGGTAATAAAAAGGGGTCCTTTGGAGAAATTGAAAGGTCATTGGATAAGGGGGCAACCTGTCAGTCAACTTGGCTAATTTAATTTTTTCATATCTTAGTGCATGCTGTTTTATGGGGATTGTTTATTAGTTAAGAGATATTAATCAGTTGATCATTAGATATATTATGTACTTTAATTTTCTCTGCATGTTGCAGTATTAACTTTTTTGATTAGAGGGCAGTTGCTCCGGATCGCTGATTTGTGAGTTTTATATTACGAGGTTTAATTTTCCGTAGTTAGTCCAGTATATTCGGATTAATATTCTAATTCGCGAGAATTTAATTTGTGACGACATAGGCGGTCCACTTGTGGCTAATCAACGAATTTTCTGAAATAAAATATTAATAGATATATAAGCCATTTGTATGTTGGGACTTTATAAGAGGAATAAAGCCAAGTGGTCATCAAATTCAAAAGATATTTTGGTCTTGAAATTCAGGCGAAGAAAAATCATGCTTGCCTCTTAGGCCTGACATAATGCCAGGAATCACTTTTGAGACTTTAATTAATTAATACCAATTGCGTTGCCAGTTTTTGAACAATTTTTTTATTATCTAATATTCATGAATAACTATCTAAAAATAATAATAATGAATAGTATTTCTATTTTCTATATACTTTTAAACGAGACAACTTTACTACCGAATTCAGTGGATGGACTCAATTATTTAGTGAGACTATTCCTTATCATAAAATAGATAAAAAAAAATTATAAAAGACAAGAAAACACACTTAATTATCCACCACCCATACCACATGCATAAAACTTGTTTTTGATAAGAATCACTATTCCATCTGACCCACAATCCTTTTGCCGCCATATTAGTGTTCATGGGCGAAGTCAAGCCCTAGGATGGGTTGGGCCGAATCGGGTCCAGAGTAGTTCTGAGATCTCTCTCTCTCTCCCTCTCCCTCTCTTATACATATATATATATATATATATATATATATATATATATATATATATATATATATATATATATATGTATATATAATTATATATATAAAACACCACGTATAGTTAGTCTAGTTATACATGACAAATACGTAACTGGCCCCAGCTGATGGAGCTTTCCTTTTTGCGCTTGTGATGTGTTCAATTTTTTAGATTTGGACTGCGCAGCTTCTAATACAAAATAGCTGATCCAATGGCTGAACTCGAGTCACATAAAATCTTTTTTTTGATGAAAGAGTCACATAAAATTAGAAGCTAGTAACTAATACAATATATATATATATATATGCCTTACATGAAACTATAGCTAAAATTATTTAATGTGATACTTACAGGTATCTAACCATGTTACTTGTACATGCTATGAGCATGTTCATAAAAATGGTCCGATGTGTAAACTTTAAAGTGTTGGCACTTGGACGCGAAATATGCAACGCAACAGAAAATTAAAGAAGGCAACTAACCAAACCAATCATTAAGCTACGAATTTTTTGCATTCATCGTCTATGAAGTTAAGTTCAATTTTCACACTAAATCTTTATATATGTATGCGGGTGTACGTATATATATTTGGCATTAAAATTTCAATTAAATATAATTTTATTCATTAACCAAGTTTACTTCATTAAAATATTTGCTTGCAAGTAACAAGCATATATACATCAAAATCAAGTTCACCAACTCCACGGGAGTCTCCACCATGCCAGTAGTATAAATTAGACACGAAATGAAACCAAGCACATATATTATTATGTATACCGAATTCGTGTTGCGGCTATACTCTATCCGAAAGGGTGATTTTTTGATTACACGTCGGATACCATTTTCTAGGCTAAAGTTTGCACTAAATTAAGTTGAGGCTTGAGTTTGACTTATACCCTCATTATGATACATTTCATCTTTTCTTTCAACTAAAAGTACAAATAAATTAAAGGGTAAAATACATTAAATCCCCCAATCTATTCCCCTTTTTATAAGTTGACATCTAACTTTTATTATTTTTGCAACTAACCTTCAATCTATTGAAAAATGTGCAAACTGCCCTTGAAGCCAAATTCAACAGACAGATTTGTTGAAACGTGGCCGAATAAAACGGTTAGATTTGAATTCAAAGGGGCCGTTCGCATATTTTTCAATAGGTTGGGGGTTAGTTGTAAAAAATAATGGGTTGGTTGGCAACTAGTGAAAGAGTGTATAGGTTAATGGGTTTAATGGGATTTACCCTAATTAAAATTAAAACTAAATTAACAAAAATCATAAGCACCAACTAGCAAATAATTAGCAAACAATAATTTAAGATGGACGACTCATTTTCATTAAGGGACAATTTGATATTTAAAAGTGCACGAAAAAAATAAAAGCGATTGCGAAGCTATCACTTTAAAATCACGATAGGTTACTTCTTACTTAATTGTATATAATAATTATTGGCATATATGAGACATATATAGAGGATCCTTTTGCATTTAACTCTAAAATCATAGAAGCAATGAAACGATGAAAAATTATAAAACTGAGCAAATTAAGATCAATCACCTGTGATGTATGATGGTACAAGTACTACCACATACAATTAGCACATGGAATTCATAAATTGTAAGTGGATGGATGTGGAAGATCCGTCAACATACCATCCACCACCAAATCGTGCCCGCTCACAAACGCCGATTCATCACAAGCCAAAAACAACACAGCCTCAGCAACATGTCTAACACTCAACACAACTCCTTTCAAGCTAGTGCGCGGCCCGAACGATTTCTCGTACATCTTGGCAAGATCCTCCATGCTCATTTTGTGCGAATCGCACGTTAATGCAGTTGGAATTGCCGAAGGCGACACACTATTAACTCTAATTCCGTGCTCTCCAAGCTGGCGACTCGCGCACTTGACCAGTCCCAAAACTGCGTGCTTTGACATTATGTAGTCCGTTCTTCGCAGTCCGCCTTTTGCGGTTGTTGCAACGCTTGATGTGCAGACAATTGCGCCTCGCACATGGCGGTCAACCATTGCGCGTGCCGCGTGTTTTACACATGCTGCCATGCCTCGCACGTTGACCTATGTCAATTATAACAGAGGTTTATTAATGTTCTTTGTGTATATACTTAGTGCTAGAATATTTCTATATATATATATATATATATATATATTATATTACTCTGATATTTGTTAAATTCTAGGGAGTGTCTTTAACCACGAAAACTGATGTATAAATAATTGTAATGATCATAAGATCTATGAATATATATATATGCATAAACACAATCTAGATAGAAATTTTTACATAAGAAAAATGAACTGCAACTACTTTGAGTTTGGTAGGACATTTGAAACTTTTGGGGCAAGTTTGAAATCTCGTGATCAAACTTTTGGGGCACGTTAAATAAGTCGGATTCAGTTGATCATTATATTGTTTGGTTGGTCGTGCTAATTTAATAATCTAATCCTTGGTCTCAACCTATTTCATTAGGTTCACTAGATTACAACTCAAGCATTAGATCGAATTATAAATGAAATTACAAATTCATCCCTATTATTATCTTGGCTGGTTATTAATCTCACCACTTATGACTAATTACAAGAGGCCTGTAAAATCACGTCCAACAGTTTTAATAGGCCAAACTATGAATTAAAACTAGGACTTCAAGTTATCTATTAGACATGATTTGCAACGTGATCCCTACTTTATATTTCAAGCACTAATCACACCTTTCAACTTTTAAGTTTAATAACAAGAGAAACAAATACTCTTTCCACAAGTTTAATGTCAGCAAATATGAGCTACCAACTAACCTGGAACAACCGATCAAACGCTTCAAAATCGAGATCAAGGATCGTCTGCTTCGGTTCAGACGTAATTCCAACGTTGCTAAACATAATATCCAACCTTCCATAATTTTGTACAGTCCATTCCACCATACCCTTTACTTGTTCTTCATCAGCAACATCACAGTGAACGTAGCTGCACCGCCCCGAGCCAACAGATTCCGCCACGGCCCTGCCTTTTTCATCGTGAATATCGGCGATCACGACCACTCGTGCACCGTTTTCGACGAATATTTTTACTGTCGCCTCGCCTATGCCGCTCGCACCACCCGTTACTATAGCAATTTTACCCTCTAGCTTATTTGCTGGTGAAGCCATTTAATTATGCAGTTAGCAATCCACACGTACAACATATAATTGATTAGATATTTAGGTGGTGATGGAGTGTTTTCATTGTCGATGTGGGAACCTCGGAAGATAAAGTGGAGTGTTTGATTGAAAGCATGTTCGAAAAGTTGTTCTTATGGAGTTTGGCCTAATCAGCTCATGTTAGTTGTCCGAGTGTTCATTGTACGATGTATTGATTGAGTTGCGTACTTTAAGCAGATAAGATAATACCAATATCTTGCTTCAAAAGAGTGACGTGAAAAGGTATCTTTTTAGATCACAATTAACTCTTTTTTACAAAAATAACTTTATATATATTTTTGGAGATAAAATATCAAACCCCACTAAAAATACCTTATTTTGCGAGTTGCCACATAACGTATTTTTTTACAACAAACATCTAACTTAAAATGTATGAGGTGCCCTCCGATTCGTTGATAGGTCGTTGGATTTGGACATGTTTTTATGTTGTTCAGTAGTTGTAAAAAAAAAAAAAAAAACAAACAAACTTTAGCTGCCAAATTATAAAATGGGCTACAGGTTGAGCATTTAATACTTTTTACTCTATATATTTTTGTATGGGGGTAAAGATGCAAACCTACCTTGCTGCGCAAAGTGTCCTCATCCATTAAGAAAGAGAACTTGCATTTACCTATTAAAAAATTTGGCGCTTAACTTTTCAGCCACTTTTGATATAATATTCCGATTGAGATGCAATCAAATCGAGAATATCTCGTCAAATGTGGCATATTATGTCACTATAGCAATTTTACCCACTAGCTTATTTGCTGGTGAACCCATTTGATTATGTAGTGAAGAGTATTGTGTTTTTCAATTCACAGTCTACACATGTGAGAAAAAAGTGGTGCTAACATTTTGAGTAGCTAAGATGCACACGCCATCAAACACAGAAATTACATCAACATATGTAGTGCCATTTTTGTGTCGAACATATAATTAGCTCAAAATTAAAGTGGTACTTGATCATTTCAAAACTCATCACGAATAACCTTTGGTTCATGACAATCAATTCATTTCCATTTAAACTAACTTAGAACCTCCAAAGATAATATCCTAGGCCCTTAATTTTCTATAACATGACTGTGACACAGTGTACGTAAGAAGTTGGGGACTTGTGTAGCAGTCAATCAATATAATTTTCTTCTTCAGAATCATGGATCCTTGCTCATTGAGAGGTATTAGTAACTGAATTACCAAAATCGGTTTGCCATCAACACAAGTAATATACAAAAGCAAACCCACCCACAGCGATATACAGTGCAAGAGAAAAATGCACATTCACCACTAACGATAGTAAAAATTTACGATCCTACAGAGGTGAACTAAAATACCCACGAGAGCGCAATAGAGTGGATATTATATCCAGACATGAAGTAAAATGATCATGACGAGCAGTTATACATCAAGATCTATCTGAATAAGAATCGTAAATCTCACTGAGGCAAGGTGACATGACCTCTTGCTCCAAAAACTGCATAATCTGCTGCATTGAGGGTCGGTCATCTGGATTTGCATCGGTGCATCTTCCTGCTATTTCTAAAATTGCTTCTACTGTCTCTACCTCTGCATCATTGCACCTTTTGTCCACAACGTCCTCCAGCCGATTCTCATTCAGGAGGGTGTTCATCTGAACCAATTATTGTTTGCAAGCACGTTATTATAGCAATGTCAAATTCAATACTAAATTCAGATTATTTTTATGTTGATTAGTTATTACTTCATGCATTAGATTTAGAAAGAGCCTTGCATTCGGGATTTAGATAACATACCCAGCCGACGACATTTAATCCCCTCTTAACAAAAGATGGATCGGTGGGTCTTTTCCCCGTAACAAGTTCTAAAAGTAGGACACCGAAGCTATAGACATCTGACTTTTCAGTGGCTCTTCCGCTCTGCAAGTATTCTGCATAATTCAAGAAGAATGGTGAACTTGGCAAGTTATAGTTACCATTATGAATATGGGATTTCGCTGGTGAAAACTAATATAAAACCTTGAACTTTATCAAGCTATTCTTGTCAAAATTAAAATTGCAGGCAGCAATAGGACAAGAATGCAATGGTCTTTCAAAGAAAAGGATTTACAGCTGCAGAACACTGAGATAAATTTCTGAAGCAAATATTGCAACTAAATGACAGTGTAGTTGGTGAAGCAGGTGATAACAATAATATTGATATATTAGAGTCTGGAAGAAAGATATCGTACTCAAATGTATATAGCAACAACAAAAACAATGGAGATATGAAAATTTTGAAAAAGAACATTGCCTCGTTTCTTCCTATGTGATGGAGCTTAAACACTTCCCTCTATCTTGATGGTCTTTCAGATATATCATGTTGACAATATTATTCTCTGTTTCAGATTTTCTTGATCTCAATAAGGTTGCCTATAAGCTTATTCTTGAACGGTAAAGAAAAATTAAAGAGAGTCCAAATCAGATGAGAAAAAGGATTTTAACACGTCTGACGTGTGGAGTCAAAATATGATTTTCCATACATCTTTGAGAACTTACAATAATTCAATATGCCTGCAGCTCTACTATCTTGAATCTTATTAGGATAGAAGCACATGGAATAGCAAAACAATTGAGAACTTGGAGGATTTAAAGGTAAAGACAATATGAAGAATGTTGTATTAAAGGTGTCAATATGTAAAATATCAGAAAGGAACATGAAACATTGGCCTGGTATAAATCATACATACCTGGGGCCAGGTAGCCAAATGTGCCTGCAACCACAGTTGTCACATGTGCATCCTCGTCCACCAAGAGTTTAGCCAGACCGAAGTCTGAAACACAAGGCTCAAGGTTCTCATCAAGGAGTATATTGCTGGACTTAATATCACGATGAATTATCTTGGGGCAACAGTCGTGGTGTAGGTATGCTAATCCCCTAGCAGAACCAATGGCTATTCTTAGACGAGCATTCCAGTTCAAAGCACGATCCTCTCCTCCATCGTCTGATATAAAACGAACAGTACCAAAAGTCAATAACCACGCTATATAACATGCATCACACCATTTTATTACCAATAACCTTCAGCAAGAGTAATGTTTCATATTAAAGAAACGTGGAGATGGATATTGGGGTTCAGAAACTCTAACACAAACAGAAACTAAAACCTGAGGCATTTAGAGTTTTTCTTGGGCATAAATGACGTAGTGGCTTATAATAATGGATTGGAAGAAGAAAAATACCATGCAAGAAATAATCCAAGCTGCCCATGGGTAAGTACTCGTATATGAGAAGCTTTGCAGCCGGAAGACTGCAATAACCTCTCAGGTTCACTAGATTCCTATGTTTGACGCTACCTAAGATTTCGAGCTCTCTCTCAAATACTTTATCAGAACCTTCCTTTGCCCGGTCAATCTTCTTGACAGCAAAAGTACCACAATCATTCATAACCATTCTATAAACGGTGCCAAATCCTCCAGACCCAACCACATCTTCCTCCTCAAGAGACTCAATCTTTTCTACAAGCTCACAAGAAGAGTACGGAAGATCACCATGGAAAGTAACAAGCTTGGCACCTGATGGGAACATTAGAAATTGAATAACATTAATGGTTAAACAATGTAGGAAGTTTGGATGATTGGAAACGGTGCTATTGTTACTTGGTTCTTGATGAACTTGTCTTTTCACTTCAGTGTATCTTTTAACGGCTCTTTCCTTCTTCGACTTTATCCAAACCCACAGAATACCAAGAAGCAACACAGAGGCAAAGCCTAGTGTAACCGTTGAACCAATTATTGCTCCTTTCATATAGTGTGAGGATCTCTTAGGCACTGCAGAATCAAGAAATTCCAAATTATTAATTTCAGTAATATGAACAATGGCACAACTTTGGATTGCATTAATTACTCCGAAAAGGCGTGCAGCTCCAGTTTTACAGGTCATCTCCCTTAAATTGTTTTTCATAAGTAATACCTGCGGCTTCATCACTTGCAGCATGAGGTAGCACAGCAGGGAATCCTAGAGAGGTTCGGCATGGCTTGTTCACTTGTCGGCCACATAGATCTAAATTACCAATAAACCTAAGCATAGGCATAGAGCTTCAGAAAAGTCTCGAAATATTTTGCATATCAGAAGAGGAAATAAGAGGCTACAGAAGTTTCAACAAATGCTGTGAGACCTGATAGCTCACAAATGGAGATGCGGATTAAGAACTTTAGGTATATTAAATACTGCTTGAATAAGTTGACATCTATTCAATTGCCTGGGTGAAAAGTTCCATAAGAGACCGCTAGGTTAATATTTAAACTAACAAACTTATGCAGATATGATGAAGTATTTAAGTTCGGTACCAATACTACTTCATGTTAACCAATAAGCTTATAATTGATGATTTGATCTAATCAAGATGTTTTTAGCTTCATATAATGTGCATGAGAAAAAAATTGCGATAGAAATTAATGGTAAAAAATACATTTCAGCATGATTTAAAAGACTCATTGCTAACCAGGAAGACTTAAAAGAATCAACAGGGAGATTTATGATTAGTGCATGGCTTATATATAAGGTTATATACAGTTAATAATGGAGGAACTTACGATGTGTTCCCAAACTTGCTTAGAACTCCAACATCTGGGATTTCACCCGACAAGAAGTTTGTAGACAGATTTCTGAAGAAAAATACAACAAGTCAACTATATCACCTGTTAATTTTATAACTGCCTACCAAATGAAGCGAAAGACCAAAAATATAAGAACAAATATTTCCCAACTTACAGATATTTTAGACGTGTCAAACGGCTAAGAGAAGAAGGTATAACACCTTTCAATGTGTTGCTCGATAAATCCCTGATTCAAATTAAGTAAATCATTACTCAAAACAGGTCAATAAATTGACAGCGCTTCCATCCACATTTATGTAAATCTTACAATATAGTCAATAGAGAAAGGTTCCCGATATTTGAAGGTATGCCTCCTTGAAAATAATTAGCGCGAAGGTACCTACATATCCAAATTTATGAACCAGAAAGATTACACCAGATGCATACTGAAGAATTTACAATAGAGCTACATAAAACAATCAAATTTGTTTGCTAATGGTCTCAACTCTCAACTTACAAAGCCCTGAGTTCAGAACAATTTGCAATCTCATTAGGAATGATACCATGAAGACCATTCTGATGAAGTGCCCTGAATTTGATGACATTGCAAAACATTAACAAATGCACGAAACCACCAAACTCGAGTCTTAAGAGCATTAATACTTGACAATGAGACTTACAATCTTTGTAACCCCTTGAGCTTACAAATGCTAGGTGATATAAATCCTCCTAGTTGCATATATGGCAAGTTTCTACATCAACAACAAGACATATTCATGTAAGATTTTGAACCAACCCATGGTATAAAAAAGACAATAAAAGACGAGAGATTAACATACATTGATATCACTGTTTGGTCATGAGGGCTGCAAGATATACCAGTCCACAGGCATGGAGATTCATCAGTATCTTTCCAGTTACTCAGGACATTTTTACTGTCATTCAAACTGCTTTTCACTTCCAACAATGTCACACCTATAAAACACAAAAAAGAAACACAAATCAGCCCCAAGACTAGATTTTTCCATCAAGACACACTATTTCACAATAAAGACTCAATTTTTACACAATATCATAAAGCTTTCACAATAAAGACTCAATCTTTATACACTATTTCACAATAAAGACTCAATTTTTACACAATATCATAAAGCTTTCACAATAAAGACTCAATCTTTATACACTATTTCACAATAAAGACTCAATTTTTACACAATATTCACAAAGCTTTCACAATAAAGACTCAATCTTTACACAGTATTTGCAAAATATGACATAATTACCATCTGGGCTGAGAGCAAGAGCACATTCTTTCAAAAGGGTTGTTGCTAAAACAGCTGAGAACACTAAAACCAAAACACCCATTTCCATTTCTTGATTTTAAATTTTGAGCTTCTCCTCAGTTTTTGCTTCCAGCTTCCAAAGAAAGCTTTTTTCTTTACTGAATGTATTTGAAACAAAAGAAGAAGCAATTATATGATGAAAAGTGTTGAAACTTGAAAACTATAGTGGGGGCTTTTTACTGTTAGGTGGGTACTAGTCTTATTATTACAGTGTGCTTGCAAATCAAAAAAATATTGTAATAATTACTTGTTTGTTCAAAAAAAAAATTGTAATAATTACCCATTAATCTTTATTATTCTACTCCAACCAACATGTTCTTTTTTTCTTTTTCTGTGTTTTCATTTGTGACCCTTCTTGAATTAAAATTAGTGAGACTTCTTTTGAAATTTTTGTACTGATATTTGTGCAATGAGACATAGCCGTTGTCAGATGGACTTGGGTCGAAGCTGTTTGAGGTGTTTGTGACAGTCAACGCGTGCTGTAGAGTTTTTAGTATTTTGGACACGTGGCAATCGTAGAGGAGAGAGTGGTTGGAGGTGTATGTAAGTTGGCGAGTGGGATTTTGTTTGTTGAAAGTTGATTTTGGTTCTTAAAAAAGTGAAAGGGCTGCACTGCCCGAGACTGAACCCCATTACATGCAGAAAATTTGAAAAGGAAAAATTGTGGTGGGAAAATTGCATTTAGGTAAAGGGCTTGCAAAAGTAAAGGGCTCGCAAAATTACATAATTTGTATATTAGTGGTATAATGTACTACACTAAGTTGGTTTAAATGTATTTAACTCCAACCTATTGTTCGTATAATTTGCTTCTTAAACCTTATAATGTCACAGAGTCATCTTCAACCTACTTAGAATGTATGAGGTGACAAATCAAATCTAACAAACAAAAATATTAAAAACATGTCAAAACCAAATGACTGATCAACGTCTCACAATTACAGTACACCACTAATATATATATATATATATATATATATATATATATATATATATATATATATATATATATGTATATATATATATGTATATATATTTATATATGTATTATACTCTTTCAATTAGAAATGTCGTTAAACTGGATTTTGTAAGTTTTTAATTTATAATTTTATTTATCGGCTGTAAATATTCATTACAAATTAATTTTATGCTAGATTTTTTTGAATAATACAATTAAATAATGTGTGCGTGATAGAGAGAGTGAGAGAGAGACCTCAAAATCTCCGTACAAAATAAATGTAATAACAATTAACAAGTATTAACTAAAGAAATTGTTAGTTTTATATCTCCATATCAAATCCTTTTGTCTGGTTAAAAGGATGCAAGATGAATGGAAGACGTTCAGTTCTTCTCTAATAAACTAGTATAAAAGGACAAATACTTTTTGGAGGAAAAAAATAACAAGTAATCATTCACGAGAGCCAGATAAGTAGATATAATGTTGTGAAATAGTCAAAAAGTTTAGAATAATAGTTCAAGCATAATGCTTAGTACATAAAAAAAATACTTTGGTTTCTCTGAAAATTTGATGTCAGGGTTTAAAGAAAAAAATTCAATTAAATGATTTGAAAATTTTACCATGAAGTGAAATGATACATATTGCTTCGACGGATATTCACCGCCATTGATAAAATTCGTGGCATGATATTGAAACTGCGATGAAGATTGTATTTTCATAATATAAGAGTGGTTGGTTAAGAAAATATGGAATTAAGTAGAAGTGATTAATTAAGAAAAGTTGTCATTAATATATTTTTAGCACTTAACTATATATTTTTAAACTAAAGGGGCAACATGGAGAGTTTAGAAAAATTGTTCTAGCAACAATAATTGTTGCTTGCAATATCGCTACCCATTCTTTTTTGGACCCCTAGTAATAAAATCACTCTTGCCTCATTCTTATAAATTTGAGAAGTACTCATATTATGTCCATGTAGTCAGACTCCATTTTGGCTCTTTTACTATATTGAATTATAGTTTCATCAAACAGTTTCATCAAACAATTTAACATCGTGAAACTTAGAGTTTTTTAATGTATATATATATATATATATATATATATATATATATATATATATATATATATTCAAATTGTTTGCAATACACCGAGCAGTATTGAAATGTCCAAAGAATACCAGAGTTGTATAGTATGAAGAAGAAGACACAAATGTTTCTGTTACCTCACGCCATACATATTCTACTGTACGTACTGTGTATCCTGAATAAGCAAAACTGAAACATCGGTGATGACTAGTGAAACACCAAAAGAATGCCAAAATCGAATCCTTGAAAACTCTGCAATATTTCCAACGAAGACGTTTCATGAACAATCATGAACAATCGAAGAAGGGCGACATTGCATCTATTTTGAAAAACGTAAGAAGGCATTGGAAAATAAACTCATGTAGCTTTACAACAATACCAAATCTAATAATATACTTGCTTTTGATCAAATACAAAATGAGTTGTAAATTTGATGAAATCTCATAATCGCTGAAATTAGGCATTTCATTATTTCTCTTAATCATTTACCTAAATCAAAATCAGATATTTTACATTTCACCAATTATCTTGACTACTTTCTTTTGCGCGCCATGCAATCGAATGTGATTAATAATTTTATTAAGTATTAAACGTAAAATTTACCCAAATGTCAGATGTCTTAAAGATCTTAAGAAATTTTCATATCATTGTTAATCGAGCTTTTACACTAATTGTACAGTTTTGTATTAATTGTTGCATAGACATACCAAGCAAACCCATATATTATCATCACATAGCATTTTGATTACTCTAGCTACAACTAGCTAGCTTGGATACAGAATTGCATGCAAATGCAAAATAACACCCAATGCTTACATTAAAATAGCTTGTTTGGCATTTGAGAAGTTCTATTTCAAGAAATCAACTGAAGCAAGTTTATTATCAATTTGCTTATCACTGGCTAACATAGGGAACAAACAAATAATTGTGGAAGAAGGTACTTCTGACATACAGTCTTGAGCTTTAGCTCTACTTGTAATCAACTCATATGTCATACAAAAACTTCTCAAAGAGCTTCAGGTGTTCCATTTGGAGCGAGACTGCAAGCATTAAGCTCCCATCATTCGTCGGACTTTGCAACATAATGCATTTTCCCTCACACGGAATCGCGCCTGGTCCCAAATATATCGGCTTTCCCCATCCAAAATCTGCATCATAAACCGGGAGCTTAGCCCAACTGTTTATCCCCAAATTCGGGCACTTGTACGTGTAATCCCCGATAGCAAGAGCGCTAAGGTCAGGCTGCTGCTCCAAGTAATCAAGAACTGACCTTAAGTAATCATTGTTCATCCGTGCTAATGATTCATGAATTATATTCGCGACATGCTTTAACGGCTTCATTAGGATTTCACCAGACGTAGCCATGGGCGTGGTAGAAAAGATTACATTCCCATAATATCCTAGTGGGACAGGAGGCTGAAGCCTACTCCGCCCGTCTGTAGGAATATTCACCATGGATAACTGATCATCGAGCAACCCACGAGCCTTGCAAGCGCAACGCCAAATGTGCGCTGCAAGAATCTTGTACGTGCTGTAAGAGACATGACCATTACTCTCTCCATCCTCCTTGCAGCTGGCCTTCAAGGCATTGAGGTGATCACAAGTTAGCTTGAAAATGGACATAGTTGTTTCTGATGGTGCTTCAAGGTTTTTCTGTATTATTAATGGTGGAGGTGTTTTATACTCTATGTGGTCGAACTGAGGTTGGGGCGGGTAGCGTGCGGTGAGATGGGACCGATCGATCACAGGCGGGATGGCGATGTCAAGCCTTCGAGCTATATCTGACCATGTGTTGACGAGATGGAGAGCAGCCATGCCGTCGGATAGGTGATGTTCGTTTCTAACTCCCAGCGAAACTCCACCACATTTGAAACGCGTGACCTGAAAAATCATTGGCAACGGTAACCAACTATTTACTGATAATGTTTTTCTCTTTTCAAAATCACTAACAAGTGAGAAAATTTAATTATTCATGGTCAAAACAATATGGAATGGAGTGCTGTTTTGCTTAACAGGTCAGGTACTTCTAATTACAGATGAGTGACCTATTACCAGAAACATTTATGTGGTATTTTGCAAGATATTGTGAAAAAATACAACTCTATAACTGAGTTAAGTTTCACTAAATTGTTGTTATAAATGACCATCTTTTATTATCTTTGTTATGGGTAAAGCATAAGATTATACAAAATAAGTTGCAGACCTTTTCAAACTAAATTATGATAAATAAAGCAATGAAAATAAGTTAAAAAGATTGCCAAAAAAACTAAAATTAGTTCGATTAGAATTGGTAAACAAGTCCCTAGAAAATAACAAATTCAAAACCCATGCAGTTGGAAATTGTAACCAACAACTAATATAATAGACCAAGGTTCCGCTGTACCTATCCATGAAACAAGTTAGGGACAAAGAATAGACAAATCAATATGACAAAAATATAAAAAACACACCTGAAACAACATAAGCGGGTACGTCGAAATTCCTTTAGAATAGTCCACAACGGGCACTAGGGTTCCGTCCATTTTTGCCTTGAACGAGAAGTCACCTAAATCATCCAACTTACCGTCGCACTCCGCCTCCACGAATAGAACTCCTTCTTTGTTGCAGTTGATCTCTATCCGTCCATTCTCGTCCCTACTCAGCCTCCCGGCTGCAGGATAAAACGCGACAAGAACACGACCGAGAGCCTCCTTCAGCACAGCCGGATCGAAGAAATCAGCTGCCCCATTGGGCCTATAGATATACAATGAGGGTGTATGGTAGTTATGCATAACCGCGTCCACATTTGATATCCACAGGCTACGCTTCGGCGTTGGTGCTGCCGGTTTGACCAATGTAGAATTAATTTCAAAAGTTCTCATTGTTTTTTTGTATGCTATTATTATCTTTGTCGTTTCACAAGATAACATGTAAGAAGGATACAACGTATATATAGATAAGAACGAGGGCATGCATACTAACGAATTTATTATGTAATTCATTTTAGGTAAAGTGGATAACTAGCTAGTCATTTTCACTGATAAATCCCAACTAGTCCATGCCATCTATAATTAATGAATGTCATTCCGACACATGTGTCGGTTGGGACAAATTACTCTTATACATGCTAAAATTGATGAATGCCAACTGCAATGGTTAATTTGCATACCCAAAAATAAATGCTTTGGTATGCAGCTTGGGTAGCATGCTGCTTGGTCTGGAATTGTTCCACGTCCACTTGCTTGATTTTTTGTGATGAGGATTTTCCATCGCGGATGTTCTATGAATAATTTTATGTTCTTGTTTGTTGACCAATTGTACGTATCTTAATTATTAGAAAAATAAAGAGTGTATAAATGTCCAACAACATTGCTTTATGAGTTCTTTATTCTTTTCCATATGAGACTCTCAAATTTTTATTATCATTTTATCACTTTTTCGAAAGACTTACGTACCCCAGTTTATAACCCTAACTCCACATTATTGTGCACAATGGAATTTTCGATGTAGAATGAAGTTTATAAATTAAAAAGCACGGAAAGGGAACGTAACTTCTTGTTTAATTTCGAGTGAGGCCGGGATAGGGTAAAGCTTCTTTGGTGTATGAATGTTGTCAACTTGCTTAACCTCAAGCCGCCTGATACGCATCCTTACCGTGCCCTTATCGACTCTTGTCGAAACCTTATTGCTGCTCACCTCTCCTGTGAGGTTCGACATGAATATCGTGAAACGAATGTTGTGGCGGATAGACTTGCTAACATGAGGCATTCCACGGAATTTGGCATCCATCTTTATGATCAGCCACCAGACTCACTTGCGCCTTTCCTGTTGTTTGATACCGTTGGCGGTATTAGCTATCGTACTATCATAGATTAGTCGTTGCTTCTGGGGTCCCTCCCCTTCCTTTGTAATCGAAAGATTAAAAAAATATAAAAAAATCATGCAACTAAGAAATATTGACTCGTCACATTTTGTATGCGTTAGACTTTTATGAAGCTAGTTAATGAACTAATCTAAGTGAGAACCCTTTATATTTTACAAATAATTGACTTATAGAAGGTGCAGATTCTTTTTTTAGTTCCCCGTAATAGTTGCAAAAGAATTATACAGTTATAGGTTACTGGATCATGAGATGTTTATTTCCATTTCATATAGAAAGATGTGTTTTTGTTCGATCTTATTTTTGTTATTTCATCTTTTGTTTTTACAAAAAAAAAATAATTAAAAAGGTATAAAACAAAATAGAGAAGTGGGAAACGAGTTGCTCAACGCCCTGTTGAGTTTGAGTAGCGCTGTTCAGGGTTCGGCCCAACCAAAATGCCGAACCCAAAACCAAATTGTCAGCCCAAAGCCCATCTGTAAATGGGCCCTTGGTGCGGTTTCCCGTTTGGGCTTTAGAGGGCTTAGAAAAAAAGACAGCTTCTTTTTTAACCGGGCTGCAATAAATCGCGGCGCGACCGAAAAAACGAAAAAAATAAAATGAAGAAGAAAACGTGATCAGTAAAGAAAAAAGAATAAAAAAATTATTATTTATTATTCTAAAATCGAAATAACTGAATTTTTTGGACACAAAAAACTAATAATAAGTTCCATTGAATTTGGTAAAACAAGTCACTAAAAATTAACAAAACCCATGGTTGGACTTGGAAGTTGGAACCAACAACTAATAGAAAATTTATTTTGATAAAAACGCTAAAAGGAAAAAGAAAAAGAAAAAAACTTGATATAACATAAGCGGGTTCCATCCATATTTGCCTTGAAGGTGATGTCACCTAAGTCATTAACCATTGCACTCCACCTCCACGAATAGAAGACAATAAGTTAATCTCAACCCGTTCAATCTCGTCTCTACTTAGCCTTCCGCCGCAGGATAACACGACTTAGTGCCTCCTTAAGCACAACCGGATCAAAAAAATTATTAGCTGCATAAAGATATAATTACCAATCTCAATAGAATACATAAATTGATTATTTTTATGTATTAAGGCTCCCTAATTTTTCCTCTTCTCTCCATAATTATTCAAAGTTCAAACAGTAAAAGCCTTATACTATTAGTCTTAATGTCAAGAGTTTAAATGTAATTATTCCTAAAAGATATACTCCATGTGTGCTAGAATTTAAGATTAATTATTTGAGATATATCCAAATCCAAAATTGGATATACACTCGATGCATGTTGTCAATCGTTTGTCTAAGTGATCTGACCGCTGCTTAGTGATCAACTTACCGGCGATAAGGTTTTTTGTTTTTATAAATAACCAGCGATAACGTTGATATGAGCATATGTGGATGATCATGATGAATAGTTCATTTTGTTTTGGCTTATACGAAGAGTTCATTTTTGCTTATATTGTGGACCTTACTATTAGCCAAATTTGGATTAATTTATTTTTCTATAAGGAGAAAATAGCGTGTCTCACATTATAAAGTGGCCAAGTTTGTTTATATTTCAACACTTATATATTATAATCACCGGCTTTATATATGATTAGAGGAATTGAACTAAATATTCTGTTCTTGCTAAATTTCTTCTAAACATGCATGGTTTTTCTGGTTTCTTTCTAAAAATAGCAATAGGACAAAATTAAAAATGATCTTATATGCAACATTGATTGGTTTCACTAATTTTCAGTCAAACTAAAATTAGATGATTGAGTTGTACTTGTGGTTATATATAGTAATTCATTGCCGGCCGGATCTGCTATTTCCTTTTGCTATATTTTGTGGTTGGGATATTTTAATTTTAATACTAATTCAAAATGATTAAGAATTCTTAATATTATTTATTCAAAATACTTTTATAGTTTTCCTTTTCTTTTTTTGAATTTTATCTGGCCCATATATATTTTTTTGAATTTTTTTTGTGAATTAATCCACTATTTTTACTATAAGATCTAGAAATACAAATACAAAAAATCACTTAGTTAATTTAGACTAATTTTTTATTTTCATACAAACAAAAATTAACGAACAGGGTAAATGCTAAAATGTTTTTTTTTTTTTTTTTTTTTTTTTTACTTTTTGGGGGTGTAAAGTGACACAAGACACTATTTTGAGGGGCAAAGTGTTAATTATCAATTTCGAAAATTATGTTTGGTACCACATGTGATGACACTCAATGTACGTAATTCATTAGATTAAATAAAATTGTTCCACTTACTCTAGTAAGTTAATATATAGTTTAACCTATATATGGTCTTTATTAAATAATTTACTTTCTATATCTTAGCACGACAAAAACTTCTGACTACCATTCAAACATATAAGTTTCTAAATTTATTCATTTTAGCCTTACGCACAATTTTTCTCTTTTTTTTTTTTTTTTTTTTTCTGAAAGAAAAGAAGAAGCAAAAAGCAAAAATTAGAAGCACTTAGACTATAAATGTCAATAATTCAATACCTATGTCCATAAGTAGACTTTTAATTTCGTTTTATTCCGAATCATACATCCACTATCACACTCAATTGATCATGACGGCTTAAACCTGTAATAGGTGAAACGTCACTACATTGCACTTCATCGTCAAAGTAAACTGCAAGTCTTGCTTCATGTCCTCTTCATACTTCCTTAAGTCTATAAAAGGTTAAAAGGTAGAGTAGAAAAAAGGACATGTTCACGATCACCTTCTGCAAGTTGTTTCAATGGTCTCCAACACGTTTTCTTGCGGCCAAGTGACTGCAGAGTGTAAAGTCTTCTCCTTGATCACATCATAGCGACCAAGTATGTAGACTGGGGTTTTTGTGGGGTTTGTACTTTAGAAAAAGTTTTAGAAATGTGAGACATGCATAAGGTATCTCTCCTAATCTTTTGAAGCTAATGTAGATTCTAGCATTAGACTTAATCTAAGACCAGTGGAATATTTAGGAATTTAATCTGAGCATTAGTTAGACTAATCCATGTATCAATCTATGCTACCCTGCCCGCTGTGCGGGTAGCATATGATGGATTTTGCAAATAAATCCATGAAGATTTTATTTAATACTTTAAACCCCTAAAAATTTATAAAATTGATTAGTTTTAATTCTAAATAAATTGTATAGTTATTAAGTTTAACATATGTAATTAATAATTAAAATTACACTTTTGCAACATATTTTACGGTCTCTTATACTTTTACAAAACACTTTTGTTTTTGCTTTTACACTTACAAAACAACTAAATGTTTTTTGGTTTTGCTAAAATTCATAAAATTATTATGATTAGTAAAAATAAAAGTTACCAACATAAAAATGATAAACAAAGAGGAATCAAAATAAAAAGTATCTCACAATAGGAAGATGAGAAAATTTCCGTTACATGTATGTTTGTCTAAGGCATAATGAGTCTAAAACTCATGAGGCATCTTTTGCTTCAGATTTGTATCTAAAACCTTGGTCTGAGTATCTAAGTTCAAATACTAAACCAACAAATGCCGCTTTATACATGATAATTACTATGCTTAATTAGCATCCGAATAAAGTTAATTTTAGACTATCACTTGAAACATCTAATACACAGGAAAAGAACTTTATATTAATTAAAGTAGAAAACTTCTCGAGAACTGAAAATACGGTTATAACTATTTGAAACGTTTTCTAATTCATGTTTTTATGAAAATGTAGTACTCATTCAATATGTGATGCTTGCTTTTTGTCAGTATTAGATGCTTATTTTGACTTTCGTGAACCATAGAAGAGAGCAGGGCACTTGTCTTTCCCAAATAATAATAGTATCATAATAATTGAAATAATTAGCTACCGTGAACCGGATTTTCAGTACTTTAACTTCCAATTACAAATCATTTGAAACGTACTAGAAAATAATATGTATACAAAGGTCTCTATGTTCGTGTCGCATATCCGTATCTGTGCAACCTAGTTTGAAATTAATGACAAAATCAAAGTCTTGTTTTGTAAATATCATAAAAGGTATAGTGTTGTTAAAGATTATTTCATACTCATTCGGCACAAATAACACATGAATTCTTTATAAGAATCTGCGAATTTCGTCATTTTACAATGTAACATATGGCAGAGCTACATATTTGATTTATGCATACATGCAGTGATTGATGTAAATGAATATTGCATTTCTTTCTCACCCCTTGTCATAATAACAGTTTGATGGTAATGTATATTAGTATATATAACAGTTTCTATTAAAGGGGAACATCGTGTGTTTATATATATCCCGTCAAGATCTTATGAAGATGAATAAATTTATATGTGTCTGTTCCACTAAATAAAGAGAGCTAGCACAAGTAAATACTTTTCTCTCCACAAAACAGACCTTATACCTTCCCCATGGCACAATCATGTTCCCGAGAGTGCTAGAGACTCTTCTCTAACTTATTTTTTAGCAGAAAAACTGTCTTCTTAATTGAAAAATGTTATGGGTAATACAAACAAATACATGAAAATAACGAAACACACAAGATAACTGCCAAACAAAACACACAAGATATCATATGTACCAAGTTGCTTAAACACCAGATAAGTTACACAACTTTGGACGGTTAACGCGTACTAAATAAAAATATCCTGCTGTTGGGACCATGCAGTCAAATAACTGCCGTATGGCATGTGAATAATATTCTACCCGTCCATGTTCATCATATTCGTCCCATAATCTAAGATCTTAAAGGTAGTACTATATGTTGCAAACTGAAAATGTGGCAAATAGTGGCTAATCGATCAGGTTGAGAAATGTATTTCGAGTTTAAAGTTCAACATTATTAGGAAGAATGTTTTTGTAACAAATCCTTACTTAATTAAAACTAGAGGCGCAACAATAGGAAGAGGATATTCTGACTTAATTAAACCAGAGGCACAACATAATTGGATTTGAAACTTTTACATTTATTGTTGAATCATGATGATCAATCGCCAACGACACTCGTAGAACATTGTAAAAAGTTGGGTTCTGGTATATGCATTGTATCAAATGGTGGTACTGCACAATTTATTGGTTATTGCTAAATATAGAAATTAGTTCCACTCACATTTTTCTTTAAAAGACTTTATTAGAGGGAGGGAAAAATCCTTTATAAACAGAAGTCTGAGTTCATTTTCATCATTAAACACAGATTATGAATGATTTGCCACTTATCAGATAAAGAACAAGAGGCCTGATAAGGAAGATTTTAAATACTAAATAAAAGTTCATTTACCATAACTCGAATAATCTCACAGCTCTTTGATCAATCACGGTTGGTTATCTAGTGTGTAAATTTTTTAAGCCAACAGAGGATATATATGAGGTGCTCTGTGAACACAGAAAGCAGAATTATTCAGGTCACCTTAATACATTTTCATTGGCAAACTATACCAATCATTAAAAGAACTGATGATAAACTCATTTCATGATTAATGCGCTTTATTCAAACATCATGATCTAACTTTAATAAGGTCCATCGGCTTGTCAATGTCCGTTTCGTACAGAATATGATCATGGTCCTTAAATTCCATATCGACAATATCCTCATGAACCATAAGCTTCGTTATCCTTCCATGAATCGTTCGGTATATATAACTATCAATTCTGGATTCCTTTTCGTTTGCTTCGGAATTCGCACTACCAATGTTACCGTGATTTCTTAAAAAAAGTTCAAACCAACATGTAAAGAAAAAGAAGAAGAATTAAAGTGAAATGGTGGAGAATTCGGAACTACTCATTCTTGTTAGAAGTATAGCCCATAAATAAATTACTCCAATACATTTGAGACACTTTGGAGTCAATTTTTTGGTTTTTAATAGTTTAGTGATTCATTACTTAATTATTTTGAAACAACCTGCTAAATTCGTTTACAAATTTACCGTGAATAAAAAATAAAATATTTGTAATTTTTGGTACTTTAAAATTTCTAAATTTGAAGGTTTACCAGAAACAAAAATCATTTATTTCATAGCAATATTCAGAGTTTAGAATTTTAATATAAACATTTGAAATGAATCTCTGTGACGAAAATTAAATTAAGATACACAATTTAACAAAAAGAATGTTATTTGGACTAGATTTTTATTTTTGCAACTGCAATTTCTTATAATTTTCTAGACTTAATAAGATTTATTATAATTTCCTATAAAAAATAATTTTAGTGAGTTTAGTATCTTTAAATATGAAAATGCATTGTTTAAGCTGGAACTCAAGTAATTTAGTCATTTGATAAGGATCATAAATATATGATATTATTTAGGCAATCTTAGTAATTTTATATATCTGAATAAGGGGAAGACATTACTTGAGTAGTTTTAGTGATTTTAGTATTTATAATATTTGAATTAGGAATAGTATTATTTGAATAGTTTTAGTAACTTGTGTATTTTTTACAAGGATTAGGTATTGCTTTGTCTTAATGTGTATTAAACGACACACACACACACACACACACACACACATATATATATATATATATATATATATATATATATATATATATACCATTGTTGTGTTGTTACATTATGAAATTGGTTATAGCATATTCTTGAATTTGTTTTATGTAGTCATTAATTAGAAAAATATTTATTTTTCAGATGATAGGTGAACCAATTTCGATTAACAGGGGTAAAGGGTGGCATACCCATAAAATTATTAATTATCTCTTCTAAGTACCACTATGTTAATTGGCACTGTGAGACGTATTAGTGGCATGATCTAGTCCGCCCGATCAACGCCTGCTCGTCATTCGGCCTCACGTTGTCATGTGGTGCACTACTTCCGCAGAGACGAGGTCTTGTCTAGTGCGCCTGCAGTTGCCGGACCCTCACCACTGTCACCAAGAAATGATTAATATAAAATAAAAACCAGACTAATTTTATTCGGTAAATTCTCAACGACTAAGCATATATATCTGCTTCTTTTTCTCATGTTTCAAAGGACCAAACTAATTCATTTCTTGTCTAGTGCAATTGCATTATTTGGTCCTTTCCCGCAATTTCTTCGAGGTAAACGTTGACAACAAATTAAATGAAAGATGAGTTGAATTGTGGTTGTCAATTATTTATCAGGACATGGTCCTAAATTATTGATTAACTACATCTTAACTCAAGCACCACTCCAAAGCCAACATTATACAAGAGAAATTAGACACGGTTCGTAAATGGTCATTTTGCTATCGAGTACACTAACCGATCGATGTCAAGACGAAAGTGTGGCCCGCTACAAACACGGTTCATGCACGTTTTTGCAATAGTAGAAAGTTTTGTGTGGCGGTGTGAACAGTTGCACATAATGGTTCAAACATCACCACTAGACGCGTGCATGCCTATCTATTCTCAGTCATGGAGTCAATAATTTTGTTAATCATTATTCTTAATAAATTCTTAATAACATTAATAATAAGAATATAAATCGGAAGTGAGCTCCTATTATGTCTGCCTCCAATTCAGGAAATAACGGATAGGTTCAATTGAAATTGTGGCTGAAATCACACATATCAAGAGAATTTGTTACCTGTTATAAGTGATGACTCATAAGCAGGCACTGTCCGCTACAAGACACTGAACTAGCTAGGTGTAATAAGTGGCGGGATATTGGTCTCAATATTATACTAGATACGATATTTTTAGTGACTTTTTTTGCATAAAAGTATGTGTTGAAGTTATTAGTTTAATATTAAGTGAGTGAGTACTTCGTTTATCAATGAAAAGATGATTTCGAAAATATAAATATTTAAAATTGGTTTAACTAAGTTACACACTATTTAAAATATTTGATATTTGAATGGGGAATTTTGATCAGTATGACGCTTTCCTCACTGTGAATGAAATAGATGTGAAGTGTAGTTCAGTAGCCAAAGATTGAGACTCGGATTGAATCTTTGCCTAAAAGATATAATTTTTAAGGTTTTATCTAATTATAGATTTTTTTTAGATTTTACATCTTAAATATTAATAAAATACTTTGGTCTCAGCAAAGATTTGCATAGATCTCCTATTGACAAGAAACCTGCAAATCTTATGAAAAATGTAAAATTAATTAAGCCTATTAGTCGGATCCTACAAAAGAGTAATAATTTTCAGTTTCACACATTATCTACTTTCTAAGTCGTCTCTAAACTTGATTACGTTAATTAATAGCTTATCAATTTTATGATGGGCGTAATTGATTTGGCTAACGATATTGCCAAAGCACAAATTGTTGCTGCCAAAGCAATTTAATTCATTTCTCTAATTTACCCTTCTCAATCAAGTTTTGTTAAAGTAAGTTTTACAATTTCCATAACATAGACTTTGTCTCATTTAATCACTCCTTAATTATAGCTAATTGAATATATACAAATAATATTAGATTAACTTTGAGATCAATTTCTCTTATCTATATTTGGCTAATTAATAATACGATAAATATATTTCTTTGTTTGTTATTTTTTTTACCACTATGAGAATATTCAGGGAAAATGTACTATGACTTCGAACAGTTTCAAACTAACTAAATAATTGCTAAACAATGATTTTGAGAGAGTAGCAAACTATTCTATTATTACTGTACTATAAATTGGGGCACGCGGAGCCCCGGGTAAATTAATTTTTTATAATGTAAAGTATTAGATGATCATATTCAAGTGTGAAAAAAAATATGGAAGAAAAAAAAATGCAAAAAAAAAAAATTTGCTTAAATGGAAAGAGTTTGAATTAATGGACGAATGAATCAACATAATTAAAGTAGATTAATTAGAAAGAAAAGTATTTTCTATTAAAAGAATATGAATTATAGGGAAACTAAATCATTATTCTTAGTAAATGGTATAATTAATTTTATCTAACTTAAATTGTAGGGTTAAATTAGGAAATTAATAATAAAATGCTATAGTGGAACATAAATTATAAGGTTAAACTTGGAAATCAAAAGTTTCGTGTCACAAGTACCTCTTCCTTCATATATTAGTATAGATAAGCATTACCCAATGATTATTAATGATAAAGGTCTCGTTACACAAAATGATAAAGAAAAAATAACAAATATATGTCTCTTTATTTCGTAAATATAACTCACCATTTCTCAAATTCTTTTACATATAAAGACAAAACTAAGGTAGTATAAATGTATATAAATTTTCCTGTTTACCAAACCCGAGTTATAAATATTCCTACTTCCTAGCTAGTTTTACTATTAGCTCTTATGATATAATAACTTTGGACATAACAAGTTACTCTTACACGCTAAGAAAATCGTGCAATGCATTATGCATTTATGTGTAGTAAGATGCATATCCGCATATAATTAAAGATGCGCATGAAGGTTTTTTTTTTTTAACAGCAAAGATACACATGAAGTAAATTGTTGGATTTTATTAGCCTGATTGCTACCATGTATCCCTACTTCTAGTTTCAAGTAGGTCTATTAATTCGATCTATATCTTTTCACCTAAAGTGTTATAGATATGATGCAAATCCGGCGGCATATCTAGGCATTTGATTTAATGAATAATTTAGTTTTAGAAAAGTATTAGAAGACTAATGAATGAAAAAAAAAAAGGACTCTTCATATGGGAAGTAAAAAAGTAAAGTTAAAACACATACCAACTATATACCAAGTGATAATCATCTGTAATTAATAATGCATAACAATATATAAGCGATCATATATAACTCAAAAATGAAATTAAGTAATTGTGAAAAGATGAAATTAATATTTTTATCCTTAAACAACACAAGAAGAATTAATTAAAGAATGGACTAACACAAATAAAATCTTTTTTAAGCTTCTGAGTTCTTATTTTTCATATCTACGTTATTAGAACTATAAACTACTCCAAGATTTTATCTCCTTTCCTGTAGCGAGTGAAGAATTCATTGATTCTTTTCTTTTGAAAGAAGGAAGTGCTTTTTTGCTGAGTTTGATTGTAAGGTGTTAACAATAATAGGATTTTCATAGTTTGGACTTGTGTGAGTTTCAATCAAAACTAACTTCTAAGCTTTGTCAATTTAAATTGATTTTTTCTTCTGGTATAAGTTTGAAATATAAATAATATAAGATCAAAAAAATTTGGGGCATGAATACCCCTTGTTAATAATTCTTGATTGATTCAACCACAAAAAAAAAAAAAAAAAAAAAAAAAAAAAAAAAAAATCTTGATTAAATTTGAAAGGAAAAAGTAGTGTGCAAGATGATAATGTTTGATTTGGCTAGTTTCTTGCTTGACTTTGCATCCAAAATTTGGAGTGAAACATCATTAGTACCTAAACAAGTAAATAAGTGGGCGTTCCTGCAGTGGGTGTATTACTATGATAAGCCCCGGCTCAGAGGGTAGGGAAAGGTTGGACTGAGAGTGGCCATGAAGCTGGGAAAGGTATCCTGGGTTAGAAAAACATAATATTTTATAGGATATATCTTCTAGCACTATTCTCTGTACCTAAGTTTTAGGTATCAACATTAATTTGAGAGACAATTACAGCTACATACTCGAAGTTTATTTTTGTAATTATAAAACATTCTCTTATGTTCCTATATATAATTGTAAAGAGTAAAGACATTACCTGTCGTTAGTAAAAATATTGCAACATGGCTCTGTTAGTTTGAATAATTATAAGTAAAAACTAAAATTTGAGAGAAGAAAACATTTATTACATTTTAAGGAATGTAATCAAATTATCAATCTTTAAGGAGTCTAGATCCAATTAAAAGTAACAAGGGAACCGGCCTTAATCATTTTTGAGGATTTTGGCATGGTAAGAATTTATAGTGATGATAAATTGATGAAGTAAATTGTATTGTTGTCCTACCATGTAGTTCAAAAACTGCAAAAGCAAAAGATATATATAAAATAATTAAAGCCACCTTTAATCGTGTTAGGTACTGCATAGTGATTGTATTTTTGTTTAAAACCCGCAGACCTAAAACTTATATATACTCCCTCGGTCCCTATGAGATCGAATGCTTTTAATTAATTATGAAATTGAGAATATCTCACATGCATAGAAGTAGAAATCGATCGACGAATTCATTTATACTTTTTAAACACATTAAATTAGTAAATACAGTGAAAATTAAACTGAACTTTAGCAAACTTAAGAATTGCCAAATAATATTCACTAATCTGTTAGATTTAGATGAGTTTCTTCCAGTTGATCAAGGCTTTCTTCCAGTTGCTAGCTCCCAACCCCACGCCCTTCACTCATATTTTTTTTAATATTTATATTTTAATACTATATGTTATTTGAAATCTTAACATATAATATATATGTTATATATACAAATATTATGAGAAATATTAATTCAATTTTATACTCAAAATATTGTTCTATATTTTTTGGTTAGTCTTATTCAGTTAATTTATCTTATATAATTTATTTGTAATTTGTTTTACCATTTGTTGAATTTTATCTTAATTTTTACTTAATCTTTTCGCGTAATGAATAAATTAGAAGATAGATATCGAATACAACATGTGAGCGCCGAGACAAAATTATTGACTAAAGTTAAAGGTATTATCTTATATGTCTCATTAGTAAAACTCAGAAAGAAATATATTACTGTTGACTTTGATATTTATACTTAAATATATTCACAAAGCCTGTGGCACAAATATAATGAAAGATGGCTAAGCGAGTATATAGATAATGGAAAATCTTAGAAGTTTATATATATATATGCTATGTTTTTCTTTTTGTGACATATTATTTATATTTATTTATATAATTTTAGCTGTAATGGTGTTACTTTAGAGTTAATTTTTATTCTTTTATTATAATAAATATACACTTTTTGAGGTACTGATATTTTTACCATGATATATTATTATACTGAAATAAATTAATTATAAACATTTTGCAGCTCTATAAATAAAATAAAAAATTATTACTGAACGTAATTTTATTTGTCACCTAATTAGTCGTATTCCTCGCAAACTTAAATGACTCTCTTAGGTACTCCTTCATCAATAATGCACTAAATGTGTGAACGGAACAGATTGACTTTTAGCATCCACCAAATTTGGTTGCATTAGTATATGAAGAAAACAAAAACCATATAATGACGCGAAAAGACATACCCGTCGTCTTGCTTCCGATATTTCGGTGTAAAACGGTAGAGTAAGTCGGCCATTATTGAAATGCTCTAAATTAGTGAAAACAAATTAGGAAATCATAACTATTGGTTGCATACATATTAAAAAAGGAAATCGTAATTTTCACTTCAACTATAATAATAATTTATGTAACTAAAATAATTGTTAATTAGGTAGAAACAACAAATTTAGTCAGGTGCAACTTGAGAAGTATTAAACGCTTTCTTGCCAGCTGATATGTTAAACACCTCACATCGACCTGCAGTGAATTGACATAGATGTGGATAAAAATCCAATGAGAGAGGAGTCCAAAAACTTCTTTTTTTTTTTTGTTTTTTTGTTTTCCTTATTTCGTTTTTATGTTCATAGGAAGTCATTGAAAAATTGGAATCAAGTGATGTTGACATGTACATATTCTTTTATAAATAGAGTGCACCAGCCTTATCAGTCTTTACTACATGCATCAACTTATAAGATAGAGCCAAAGCAAATTAGCTCTCAATCATTAAGCATAAAGGGAAGAGAAGCCTTTCTTTTCTTCTTAATTTAATTTTGTTCTTTTTCTTTTTTTTTTTTTTCTTCCTGTAACCATGGAGAAGGCTGATATTGCTGCTTCTGCCAAAAAAGAGCCAAACTACAGAGGGGTTAAAGCCATGCCTTTTGTTATTGGTAAATCTCCATCTTCCATAGTTATTAAATAACATTTTGCATGGTATTTTTTTTTGTTGATATATGAACTGAATTATTTGAGTAACTGGCAGGCAATGAGACATTTGAGAAGCTGGGAACTATTGGAACATCATCCAATCTCTTAGTATATTTAACAACTGTATTCAACATGAAGTCCATCACGGCAACGAATGTCGTTAACATCTTCAATGGAACTACCAACTTCGGAACCTTGTTTGGCGCTTTCCTCTCCGACACTTACTTTGGCCGATACACGACCCTTGGAGTCGCTTCAATATGCTCTTTCCTGGTACAAATCCTATGTTTCCCCGGCCTTATATTTTCCCCTGCTTAGCCAAAAAACTATGATATCTATATGTAATAGCATAATAGATGGTCTGTACCACTTTATGTACCACGTGGTTGTGATGATGGCACGTGTCTTTTATTTTAATAGGGGATGCTGGTCTTAACTCTAACAGCCGCATTTCCAGCACTTCATCCTCCTGAGTGTGGATCGGAACAGAATAGCATATGCCAAGGACCTACAGCAGGGCAATACACTTTTTTACTCAGTGCTTTCGTGTTCCTAACACTCGGGGCTAGTGGGATTAGGCCGTGTAACTTGGCATTCGGCGCAGATCAGTTTAATCCGAATACAGACTCGGGGAGAAAGGGTATCACCAGTTTCTTCAATTGGTACTATTTCACGTTCACGTTTGCCATGATGATATCGTTAACGATCATTGTCTATGTTCAATCAAGCGTGAATTGGGCCATAGGACTAGGCATCCCTACGTTCCTGATGTTCTTATCGTGCGCGTTTTTCTTCATCGGGACCAAAATGTATGTCAGGGTAATGCCTCAGGGAAGTCCCTTGACTGGTGTGGTCCAAACTCTAGTTGTTGCATTCAAGAAGAGAAAACTGGAACTTCCTGAACAACCTTGGAGCTCCCTGTACAATCACCATCCATCTGATTCAATTAATTCCAAGCTTCCTTACACAGAGCAATTCGGGTCAGTGATCTTTACAAAAATATGTACATAACTCTGTTTGCAGAAGTTAAAATTGTTAGAATTTTTTTTAAATGAAACTGAGTCCGGGGATGTCCTGGAACTCGCATGATATAAAAATGAAAAAGAAAAGAGTTAAAAAAAATCAAGCAAATCTAAAGTTTTCCATGTTACAAGAATCATCAGAGACAAGAGTACTAATAAACGGTGGGTGTGTCGACCACCACGAGTTCCCAGTCTGATGCATCCCAAAATTAGCTAAAGTATCCGCCGCCTTGTTCCCTTCTCGAAATTTATGAGACAGTTAAAATTGTTAGGATTGTTAAATATAAGTAAAGGGATAAAAAAGTTCCATGTGGTCTAGGAAAACTAGATGGTTTCAGATATTGTGCACAAAATTTTAATTTATCCAACTCCATTAATAAGTGGGTTACACTAACTCCAGATGAGGCTAGGCTTGGATTTTTTGTACTCTTTTTATTTTAAAAGTCCAAAATATCCCTCGACACTGTTTACATAAACTTTTGTGGTTTGAAAAACTCTACACGAAGTCCCTGTAGTATGAAAAATTCTGCACGAAATCCCCCTCTGATGAAGCGTACTAATATATTAATATTTCAGGTGTCTGAATAAAGCAGCAATTCAAACACCAGAAGACGAAATCCTATCAGACGGATCGGCTGCAAATCCCTGGAACCTTCGTAGCATGCAGCAAGTCGAAGAAGTAAAATGTGTAGTCAGAGTGGTTCCTATTTGGATATCCGGCATCGTGTACTACATCGTTTTAAACCAAATGCAAACTTATGTAGTCTTCCAAGCCTTCCAGGCCGACAGGCGCTTAGGCAGCGGCAGTTTCAAGGTTCCAGCAGCCTCTTACACTGTATTCACCATGATGAGTCTTAGTATATTGATTCCCATATATGACAGAATATTAGTCCCTTTTATGCGAAGATTCACGGGATTAGAAGAAGGAATCACAATTCTCCAAAGAATGGGGGTTGGAATAGTACTCGGAGTTTTCACAATGGTGGCATCAGGACTTGTGGAGACTCATCGAAGAACCTTAGCTTTAACTCGACCAACTATAGGCGAGGTTCCAAGAAGGGGCGCTATATCGTCCATGTCGGGTAATATGTTGATCCCTCAGTTGGCGTTGGCTGGATTTTCGGAAGCGTTTTCTGTTATTGGTCAAATTGAATTTTTTTACAAGCAGTTCCCCGAGAATATGAGGAGTTTCGGTGGGTCTTTCGTGTTTTGCGGATTCGCGATTTCAAGTTACTTGAGTAGCTTTCTGATATCAGTTGTTCATGATACAACAAAAGTTGGGGAGAGGAGTAATTGGTTGGCTGAAGATTTGAATGAAGGGAGATTGGACTACTTCTATTACTTGGTTGCTGGTTTGCAAGTGGTGAATTTTGTGTATTTTGTGGTCTGTGCTAAGTGGTACAAGTATAAGAGAAGTGAAAGTAGCACAATGGATGTGGCTATGGAAAAAATTGATGATAAAAAGCATGTAGTTTAGGCTCAAACTTATGAATCATGTTTGGTAGTGTTACAATATGAGGAACTGAGATACTCAATCTTGTTCCATACAACCTTCTAGAAGTCAAAAATATCCTTGCAAAGTAGTTGAAGAAATAGCTGGAAGATAAATAAAGCATTATCTCAACTTATGTAATTTATTTCCATGTTCTTCAATACTACTTAGATTATAAAGAGTCATTATTTAATTGCCTATGACTTCTATTCTATCATGTTTTTGAGGTCATATAAGTATTTCGAATGCTAGTTACATGTAATATATATATTTAGTAACTACTATTGAAGAAATCAAAATACTATTTGATGCAATGTTGCGGAGACGTAATCAAATATCGGACTCCCAACATTGGCAGGATGACTAACGATATTTCTATTTGTTTTGAATTTTTAAAATGATCTGATTTCACATATATAGTTACGGAAGGATAATGTAGCCAACCCGGCCGAATATTCGAATTAATTACCAAAGACAATTGTTCAAATTTGTATTTGAGTGGAAGTGCTGGTAAAATATGTTGCCGGGATCGGTGTTCTCAAGCTTTCAACAAATAAATATTTATCACAATCGGGGTTAGAGTTGGTTTTTGGTCCTTGAGACGAGATTGCTATAGTTTTTGGACCATTTTTCAAATACAACGACATTTACTATAGATAGTAGCTCTATCACTACAAGAACCACAAACTAAAGAAGTGTTTTGAATTGTCATATTAAAGAATAATTTGGTAAAACGCCTTAAGTTTTTGACAAATGAGTAGTAATGGTGAAAACTTGATTTATCATCTTAAATAATCATCAAAATAGACCTCCAAAAATTATCTTAAAAGATACACTGGGAAATGGCAAAAAGTTTTTTTATTTTTCTACCATATATTTTTTTTCTTTAATTACTGAGGTGCCTTGGTACCTACACGCATAAGCAAAATATTTGAATCAAGTCGAACACAGTCAATGGTTTTATAGTCAAAGCGAAGGTCAAAAGCCAAAGACAAATGATGGTTCGAAATTCACCAATATGTTGAATTCGATCTATTTCCTTGTCCAATTTCGACAAATCTAAAAGATGGTGTTTCGACCTATTTGAAATCAGCTTCGACTTATTATTTCTACGAGCCCCTAGCAAAATAGCCCAATAAACCAACAATTAAGGAAATAATTACCTATAAATAAACTCGTAGTTGGACATACACAATTTTGGATTTAAGGCACGATTAATTCGACATAAGCCTAAAGTTTTGACCTATCCCTTCGAGCTAAAGGCATGTATTCTACATTTCGACTTTAGTGTGCAATTCAGCCTACTAGTGCATTTTGAGTTATACTTTGTTGCGTGTTAAGGTTGAATGCGACTTGTAGGCACGAATTTGTGAACGGGTAAATACTGACTTAAGCATCGGAGTACTTACGGCAGATCTGTCTCTCATGTTAGATGTCTAAGTACAAGTTCGAATTTAACATCGATTCAGAATATTATAAGGCTTAACTCACTGTGACAAAAATACTTCCCATCAAATGTAGTGTAATCGTTAACAAAAATGAAAAGCTCAATATGTATAAAACCATTTTTTCATTTTCTTTTATAGAGAAATCAAATTATATCCCTAACGAGCGATCCGACAATATCCAACTTTCAACGCCCAACCGTACTCACAATTGCTTTGATGACTGTGCCACTACCACGCATGTTTGATGAATGAAAACGTTACGTACATAATCAGATTTTCTGTGGCTAGCATGCATATCTACTGTTATCATATGAACTCAGAGATATATATCAATCAGAGCAGCACATGTATCTATCATCATCACTAGCTAACAATTCGTACGTAAGACGATTTTGTCTACTCGTATCCACGTTGTTTATCTTCAACCATGGATATAGGATATAGCCAATAAGAAATAACCCAGCACATTCTATCTTTCACTTGTGGACCGTGGCAATTTGAATAGTAAAATTTAAACTTACTGTTATAAAGTACTGCTTAAAAGAAAGGGGGTAAAATTAAGTTGAAACAGGAATAGCTAAAGTGACGAGTGGAAATTAATCAAAGTAACCTGCAGACCTCTGCCAGATTGTATTTTTGGGCTGAATATTTGGTCTGATTGGGCTAGACATCTTGATATTAGTTATATACATTAAATTGTAACATTCGCACACACGTAAATATAATATAGCAACCACTTCATTTACATAATCATTCATAATTGCCTAGTGATACAGAACGTTAACGTGTAAATCGACCCACCAACCTGTAACCAATGAAAGATAACTGAAATTCAACAGTAAATTGGAATAAAATTCCTATTTTATTAGTAATTGATCAAAATATGCTGAAATCTTTCATTCATATTTTATTAATAATTGATTAAAGATGCTGAAAAATAAAAAAAAAAGAACGAAATACTTATAGTCTCAAAGAAACCCTAATATGAATAAAGAAATAAATAAAATAGAGCCATAAATAAAATAAGAAAAACATGAAAATTCTTAAAATAAAGCGACATAAAACTGTAAGGCTTCGCGGATGCTTTAAACGTTCGATTTTGGGGCTGAAACACGCGCTAGGTTGTCTAAAATTCAATAACGTTCGATTTGACATCTTCTGGACCCCAAGCGGATCACCGAGTCAAAAATTATGGTGATTTTTGTGCGTCAGTATTTTGCGGGAATTTTCAAAATTTGGGGTATCTTGTCCTATATTGTCTAGGGATCAAAAGAAAAAAAAAGAGTATTTGCCTTATTATGCTAAAAACGTTAGGACTTAGGAGCAAAGGTGCTTCTTGTGCTGTTGTGCATACATGTGGAAACAGGTTCATGTGCGTTAATTCCATGTTCAAGTATTTTTCATAATTTTGGTATATGATATGATAGCAATGAAAATCTATTGAACTGTGTTTCTGTCTAGTTTTCTCGTATATTATTATTATAGGTGTTCGGTTGTTCGTTTTCTATTATTGGTCTATGCCAGGTTGTTCGATTGCAAAAGAAATTTTTTCTCGCCTAACTTGTTCACTCCCAATTTCATGGACTTAACGAATAATATCTTGGAGCTCATTAGGTAGGCATACTGGTCGACCTAGATTTTGGAGCAAAATGGCAATTGATTTAGCATATGAGAGTTTGAACTATGAAAACGTTTAAATTCTAAACGTTAAAAATTTCTAACATAACACATACTAGGAGGTCATTGCTTTAACTTTTATTTATTTATTTTAAGTGGAACATTTGTTAATTCGGAAAACCATAAAAAGTGTTTAGAAAATTTACTCTAGCCACAATATCGTGTTCTCATGTACTATCACTAGTGCAATTATGGAATCGAATATATATGGAGGTGGGCATTTACAGAGGAAACTATCCTTTTTATTATTATTATTATTATTATTATTATTATTATTATTATTATTATTATTATTTAATGCCTTGGTTAAATTAGATAAGAGAAATTAATATTAAGCCTATTTGATAACAAGATATAAAATCGTGAAGTGTCCACACTAACAATCCGATGGGTGTGAGTGTAAGAAATCGGGTTAAAAGTGGTGGGTAGAGGTCTGGTCACGCGGTTAGGTGACGCCCGGGTGGAGTGTTTATGGGGTGTGAGATAACGGAGAAATAACATATAATTATATGCCAAACTTTTGCAATCATTGATTGAAAAAATATATTAATTTACTTTACAATTTAGCTAAAAACACTATTAAATCGTCGACACAAAAACAATTAATGCACTTTTGTGAGTGTTTTCAACAAGCGCATATCTCAAGCCTTAAAGTTCCATATGTGTTCCAATAAAATTAACTCTTTGCATTATGAACAAAAGCACCTTTCAAGGGTTGAATACTTGAATTGACAGATTGTCAGGAAAAAGCTCCCTAAGTTTTGATGAATCATAATTAAGTTTTTTCTGTGTTCCATGTTTTTCTTCTAAATCATTTCATCATTCTTTAAAGTTTAAACTGAAGATGTGATTGATTTATTATATTCTAAATGTAATCAAAAACAAATTGTGATAAGTATAACTTATATAACATATCTTTTTTCATTATAAACATAAAACTCTTTAGATTTTCTGGTTAACAGTACTCCATTTAATTGTCGATCGACTAAGTACTTCCTAGATTAATTAGGTTTTTGTAAAAAGAGACATTATTTAACACTTGAGAAATTTCAATACATTTGACGTGTGGGAACGAAAACATTCAATATTACTATTATTAAATAACTTTTTTCAGTCTTTTAATTGCTTGTGGTTATTGGTCTGAAGGAAATAACCCTTTTTTAGCCACCAATTTTTTTATCATGTAAGCATCTTTTCACAGACGTGTTTTTACACGCATGAGAAGGTTGGCTCAGGTGATCACGTGTGTGTCACGTGTAATTTTTGACAAGATAACAATTTATTACAAAATCATACTGAAATAGAAGTTCATATTAGGGACTTCAAATTGTAAGTTTTCAAATTAGAGGGGTAAAGTTGGATCCAACGTACATTACAGGACTAAAGATAAAACAAAATCCTCGTCACAAGTGACCATATACGAGTCACGTGCAATATTTTGTCAAAATTACAATTTTTCGACAAAATGAACTAGAGTTGGACATTGGGTCACATTATAGAATTCAACTTGTGGATTTTCACATCTCCAACATACATTAGAGGACGAAGATTGACCCAGAAAATTGATTCTGCCGTTGTCCTTGTTCAACGAATTTAAGCATTTATAATAATTAGACTCTATACTTATATTTCCAAATGTTCAGGTAGGAACACATTCAATATTATAAAAGTAGTGTTCATTATGATGATTTCGCTAAATCGTGTTTGACTCGAATGCGTAGAAGTATTTGACTTGAGTCGTCGTATATCATCTCCCGTTAGTGATGTATATTGTATACACACGATGATGGGACTACTTGTCTGCAGATATTTATTATGCATAAAAGATACTATACTTCATAGAATTTTCTGAAATTGAGGTCCATGTACACAAACTGAAAAGTTATGCGTTTTATGAAGGGTTGGTATACTGTTTTTGCACGTAATAGTTAAATGAGATTATACTATTTATTGTTCAATGATTGATGTAACAATTCTGGAGTCTATATCATTGGTGTTTGGAAAAACGTAGCACCGCAATTTCGACTTCTAGAAGGATGGGAAAATTGTAAAAAAGAAACAAAGGACAAATTGATCACCCACGCACGAGAAGTTATTTCATGTTTTTTAAAGGAATAAAAGCATTAAACCACCTGTACTATGTCTCGATTGCATTTTGCTCCCTATCTTTTAATTTTTTGCCACTTGCCCCCTGTACTATGGATAAATAAGCACTTTGCCTTCTGAGTCCAAATGTAATGGCGAAAATGGTGACAGGTTTCCATATCCATAGTACAAGGGGGTAAATGCAAAAATTAAAAGGATAGGAGGCAAAGTACAACATTGAGTAAAGTATAGGGGGTTTAACGCTTTTATCCCTTTTTGAAAATACGAGGGAATAAGTGTAGGTTTCTTATAATAGGGGGATTTAGTGCAAACAAGATATCACGAGGGGATTTGGTGCAGGAACACTGTCCAATTTTTGCGGGTTTAGCTTACAACAATTTTCAACATGAAACGCTCACGTGCCACTACTCTTCTGAGTGTCTTTAATGGCACCATGAACCTTGAAACCTTGCTCGGAGCCTTTTTCTGCAATACTTACTTCAGTCGGTACAAAACTCTTGGCTTAGGCTCAATCGCCTCCTTCCTAGTAATTATCGGTCCAATTCTTTTACGTCAAACAGTGTGCCAAATTTGTGTATCACCATTAAACTTACAATACATGTATGTAACATTTGGTGGGAATTCAATGTACGCGTTAAGTAGTTGAAGAACAAACAATTATATTTACTTTATAAATTTTATACACATGACATAAATGTAACGAGTCACGTGCTAAGACTTTTCACTGGAACTTAGCACGTACGATGCTTGATCATGAACCACCGTGTTACCTGCTAAAATGTGCTAGCATTTTTCGGAAAATCAAGAGGAAAATCCGAAATGTTAACTGATAAGTTAATATTTTCAAAACCAAGATAACTTCATCTCGAGAAGAGAGGTTGTGACTATAACTATGAAATTAATCTGTTACAATAGTACGTTATTGCATGTTCGGCAAAAAACTCAAAAAAGAAAATCATTCAAACCACATAAAAAGTAAGTTCATATTGCCGACCTACTGTCACATTTTCAGAAAAACCAAACACCACCTACGTGCAATAAATTACTCTCACACAGCACAAATAGCTAAAAGATTTTATTTCTACCATTTAATTTCAATTTATCTTTCTCTAGTCCGGGTACTAGCCCAATGCAATTATTGTTTTCTACGAAAAAATAATGCCAATCGTTGTCCTGTCGACTTGTATGGTAGAAAATTTTCACTAGTTTTCTTCTTTCTCCACTTAATTTTGTCTTTCTGCAACAAGCACCTCACTCATCTTAAACGTTTGTCACTGTTAGTCAGCTCATTACTCATGTGCGCATATTTTCTCTACCCTATAAATATAATCCATAAAATCATAAAAATGCGGTCTACCTAAAACATATGTACACAGTACACGTAAACCAGGTCCTCACCACTATATATAAAAGGGACCACTCACAAAATGGAGTAGATATCATGATATGATTTGTGACCTTCAATTTGTACAGTTTACATAAATTAAAATTAAAGTGTGTGTGTGTGTGTGTGTGTCCGAAACTCTCGACTATGGCGTCGACACCCGAGAAAACACATGTGCCTAAAGATGATGATATAGATCAGCCGGAGATAATTAATTACAGAGGAGTGAGAGCCATGCCATTCATCATAGGTTTTAATTATACACATGCAATTTTTTCTATAGTTGTTTTTATTTTATTTCTCTAATATTTTTTTGGTTATTTTAATAAAACAGGGAATGAGACATTTGAGAAGCTTGGAGCCATTGGAACACTGTCCAATTTGCAGGTTTATCTTACAACAATTTTCAACATGAAACGCGCATCTGCCACTACTCTTCTCAGTGTCTTCAATGGCACCACGAACCTCGCGACCTTGCTCGGAGCTTTCTTTTGCGACACTTACTTCGGTCGCTACAACACTCTTGGCTTCGGCTCAATCGCCTCCTTCCTGGTATATTATCAGTCCAATTTTACTACGTCAAACAGCAGTGTGTCAAATTTGTGTGCCACTATTAAATTTGCGATGCGTGTATGTAACATTTTGTGGAAATCTAATGTACGCGTTAAGTAGTTCAAGAAATAAGCAATTAAATTTTACCTTACAAAATTTTATACATGACATAAATCTAACGAGTCACGTGCGAAAGACTTTTCGCTCGAGCATAGCACGTGCGCGCGACTTGATTATGATTCACCATGTTACCTACCAAGTAAGCCTAGCTCAAGAATGAAGGTGAACGAGATTATGCAAAACGAAAGTTAAAAAGAAGTCTAGAATGTGAGAAATTAAAGATTGATAGCTAGAATACTCAACTATTGCTTGACTAAGAGTGAACTCATACTAACTGTCAAATTTAACATACATGTGTCACAAAAATTAACATAAGTGCACATAACTATTTTTGTTAAAGGGTCTTCTGGTGATAGCCCTGACGGCGGCATTCAAGAATATGCATCCGCCGCATTGTGGCCCCCAAGACGACAACTGCACGGGCCCAACCACGGGGCAAATGGCGTTCCTACTAACCGGTTTCGCCTTCATGATAGCGGGAGCAGGCGCCATCCGGCCTTGCAACTTAGCCTTTGGTGCCGACCAATTCAACCCCAACACAGAATCAGGCAAAAGAGGCATCAACAGCTTCTTCAACTGGTACTTTTTCACGTTGACGTTCGCGCAGATGGTGTCCGTTACGCTCGTGGTTTACGTGCAGTCCGACATAAGCTGGTCGATAGGACTCGCGATCCCGGCAATATTTATGCTGATATCGTGTTTCTTGTTCTTTGTCGGGACAAAGATTTATGTGAGGGTGAAGCCTGAGGGGAGTCCGTTGACTAGTGTAGTGCAGGTGTTAGTTGTTGCGGTCAAGAAGAGGAAAATGAAGCTGCCTCAGCAACCGTGGTTGAGTCTTTTTGATTATACGGCGCCTAAGTCTATAAACTCCAAGCTTCCTTATACGGAGCAGTTCAGGTATATCTATAATTAATTTCTACTAGTATAATATTAATAATTGTTGAAAGAGAAAGGCAATAGGGTATGATTTGTGTTTGTGTTAACGTATTTTATTGTTGATTGGATTAAGCAGTTAGTGGTCCAATTTGAGAGCAACTGATTAGGTATTTAATTAGTTAGGTAGTCAATGATAAAAATGGATGCTTAATTAATTTGCTGATTTGCTATACTAGAAGAAATCCAAAAAAGATTTTTTTTCCATGGTCTTCAATCGTAATCTATCCATGATAGTAGTGGTGTAGTTTAAGTGCCAATGGTGGTGGGCCGTGGTGGTGAGTGAGAAATAGGAAGTGGCAGAAAGATTAGGAAAATGATAATAAAACGAAGTTATCAGTTATAAATAATAATAATAATAATAATAATAATAATTGAAGTAACAATAATAACTTCCCAACTCGAACCATTTGCTGCCAGAGAAAATGTGAACCTCTCATGTCTTATGATATAGAACATGTAGTAATTTTTTCAAGTAGAATTTGAAAGAAAAAGGTATACAGCCAACATCTTAAGAAAAGTTCATTTGGAAGAGTACTTTTCTTTTCTAGGAATTTTAAAGTACAGAAGAGAAATCAGCAAATTATTAACATATTGTCTATCAACCTAGCTAACTTTACATCAAAATCAAAGGATATTGACGGGTTGGTACAAAATTTAGAAAGATGCAATTATATTATGTACCTTACACCAAAATGGTAGCAATGACGCTCGGTTTATATGACCCACCTGCTGCGACAATATTCACGCTTCTAATACTTTCCATCCACTTCGTGTGTCCCATATAACTTTTATTCAATTGAAGCTCTCAAATCCGTACTGCACCTTTCTTATTTTTTTTCTTTCTTTATTTAATGCAGTCTTCTTCTGACTAGACCAAGCAAAAACATCTTTGATCCATTCCATGTTACTTTGGCTCATGCAATGAAATTTAATTTGACTACCTACATGCGATAAAAGTACATTTGTGCATTTAACTTTTTTAGAATAGCCTTAGAACTGATATTTAATTGTGCCCACGTGAGATAAAGTGTCATCAGCTAGGAATAAGATCCTCCTAAATACATTCAATACCTTTACATAAAGTCGTATTTATGCATGTGCGCCTGAGCAGGAAGTTCGATCGATTGCATGCGCATTTCATCCGCTAGTTGAATGCGAGAATTTTGTAGCGGTAGTAGTAACCTTTAGAAAACTTATGAAGATCTACATGAGGCAAATATAAATAAAGTTAACTAGCACGAATTTCAATCATGTCAGGGTAGTTTAGCGTAAAAATTATAGGGAGAAAAGTACATGCAAGTATGTCATTTTTTTACAAAATTTTTTGTCATGTTAACTTTATTTTCTATTAAGTAATTACAACTGTCATATATACTTCTTCAGTTTTCTGGAAAAGGCTGCCATTGTGACACCATCAGACCAGATCAAGGCCGACGGATCCGCCGCAAATCCATGGAAACTCTGCAGCATGCAGCAAGTCGAAGAAGTGAAATGCGTGGTCCGTGTACTCCCCATTTTAGCTGCCTCAATTCTCTACCATGTCGGAGAAAAGCAACAATACATAGTCTTCCAAGCAATGCAGTCCAACAGGCACATCGGCCACTCCAGCTTCCAAATCCCACCGGCCACTTACACCATCTTTTCCATGCTAACACTCACACTTTTCGTCCCTATCTACGACCGTCTCCTAGTCCCTTTCCTACGTAGAATAACCGGAAAAGAAGGCGGGATAACAATCCTCCAAAGAATGGGAATAGGGATTTTTCTTACGATACTCGAGTCATTAGTGGCAGCCTTCATTGAACAAAAAAGAAGGGCACTGGCTATTTCAAGTCCAATGCATGATACTCAGTCAAGAGGGGCAGTTTCGTCCATGTCAGCATTGTGGCTTGTTCCGCAGTTGTCGCTGGCAGGGTTGGCGGAGGCGTTCTGTGCAATAGGACAAGTGGAGTTCTTTTATAAGCAATTTCCAGAGAATATGAGAAGTTTTGCAGGGTCTTTCTTCTTTTGTGGACTGGCAGCAGCAAACTATCTTAATGGTTTCTTGATCTCGATCGTTCATAGCTCAACTACAGGGTCGTCAACTGGTAACTGGCTGCCGGAGGATCTGAATAAAGGGAGATTGGATTACTTTTACTACCTTATTACTGCGCTCTGTCTGTTGAACTTTTGCTACTTTCTTGTCTGTGCGAATTGGTATAGATACAAGGGGACTGGAGGCAGCGTTGTTGCAATTGAAATGGAAGGCAAAGAAGCTGATAAAACAATAGTTTAGGAGATGAAGTTGTCTGAGAAATCTAGCATACGATGTTTTGATTTATCAGGGTTGAATGCTCTTAGTCACATATGCAAATGGTGATAGTGAATGACGTAGATGAATAATATGTAAAGTAAGGATGGGGAGATTCAATAATGGAAGTTGAGGTCAATCCCAATATTATGTAATTTAGGCAGGGGGTTTTTCAACTAAGATTGAGAAATTTGGGAGACATTTAAAACTTCTGTGACGTACAATGGAAATTGGATTGCAAATATCACGATTTAAACAGAGCTGATTGTCTTCCACCCATAAAAGAAAATGGCGATTTTCATCCACCATTAATAAATCCAATACATATATAGTTAACGAGCAAATAGTATTGCAGGCAGAACAGACTCAAAATCTACTCAAAATCTAATATTCCAAAAATTGTGGAGATAGTGAACATTTTTGTGTCAAGGTACATGACTATGCATTACAACCAATGAATAACAAAGTAACGTCTCCAACCTGAGACTTTGACGTATTGAAGTCTCGACTTTGCAACTGAGCTAGCTTCATTGACATTGACCTATATGCAGTTATATATCAAATACTGATGAACTTTGTCCTAGATATAGTAGCCTGTGATTTAAGATATTATACTTGCAAGAACAATATGTGTTGTGTGCTGTGTTTCCTGAAGTTTGGAGCAGGATTTTGCCACCTGATAACTGTGTCGATAGTTGATATATAGCTCAACAAAAGAAAGTGAGCTAATATTTCCTTGCAAATAGTTCACAGGTAAGTACATCAGCCATAGATATTGCTGACTTCCCAGCACCCAGGACCGGAACAAGGTTGAAAGTTGGCACTTTTTCACTGTCAGTACCCGCGCCCATCTGAAAAGATTCTTCAAAAACATTGGTGAATATTGTTGAAAGTGTTCCATGGGAGATGCCAAGACTTGTTGCAAAATAGATACGTAAATTCTGCAAACAAAAAAAAAAATAATGACCAGGAGCTTAAGAAGGCAATCAAATAATATCAGGGTAAAGATAGGTTTTTCACACACGATTTTCACACACGAACGGGAACTGCAGTTTGATACATGAAAAAATGTCTGTTAGCTCGAACAAATCAATTTTAAACCTGCAGGTCAACTTTAGTAAATGAAAAACCAAGCACCAAGGAAACAACCCCATTATTTAACTACTGCAACCAATCTAACATAATGATAATAGTAGCAGGTAAAGAAGATGCAAGATAATATAGGAGACAACGAAGATGCAAGATAATATAGCAGACAGCGAAGATGCACAGCTACTGCATAACCAAGAGAAAAAAGTGATGGAGAAAGCATCTAAAAAGATATAGATCGCAACTGGAGAAAAAACTTACCAGTACATTACTCCAAGCAAAACCAGTCTCCAAAAGGACTTTATCCAGAAGGTTGACGCAGAATTCTGCAATCCTTGCAATTTGTTTTTTGGTAATAGCTTTACATTGTGATACATTGAAAGAAGGGTCAGTAGTCTGAGAATTGATCTTTGCAGCAACTTCCCATGTGACTGATATTGTTGATGTACAAATTCTTCCACTAACAATGCATTTCTGAAGACAATTATTGTGCCAACTTTCAGGCGGAATTTTCGAATAAGCTTGCTTGACATGTATATCATCTTTGGCGATGTCAGTCGGAGTCTCAATACTTTCTCCGGTGTATAGCAGGGGCTTTACTTCAACCAGAGCTCTGTAAAACAAACCAGAATAATAATTATCAAACAAAAAGATGAGTCCCATTATGTTTGTCATTGATTGAATTAACTTCCTATGATTCATGTATACTATAAACAAAAAAAATATATCTCGAACTAACTTCTGAAGAGAGTAGACTTAATAATTCATGAAAACTGATCACTGATTTATTCGTTCATAATCTGACCACATTTTACAGTATCACATACATCAATAGTGACATGTACTCCGAATGGTAAACTTATAAGCATCCAGGATAGATAGGTCACCTTTTAGGCAGATCAGGAACAAGTATGTACAAAATAACAGGACCATTTGTTACAGGCCTGTTGGACCTGCTTTCACTATCTATCCGCGACTTCATTTGCTTAAGACGAACATCCATATGATTCTCAATGGCAATTCTATCTGATGAGGTCAAAGATTTTGAACAGTATATGACCAGGGCAAGAGCAGACGTCGATATTGAACATTTGAAAATTTTTGCCACAGCTTCACTGTTCTCTAGTGCCTGTTCTAGCTCAACCACGGGACCTTTATCACAAAGCAACATTGTTGGCGGGTCAAGCCCTAGTTGACCCGCCATGTATAGAACATCCCTGTGCAAGGTCGCCTGGAACAGATTGCTTGAACAATTATTCACTAAGCTGAAAGAAAGTTGCAACTTGCAGTATGAAGATATAATAGCAAGCAGTTTTTTACCACAAAAACCAAGTCATTGTAAATATTAGGCAAGCAAAACAAAATCAATGTAAATGAAAATAGAGAAGTTTTGGGATCAAATATGAAACCTGCGCACAGATGTCATTTTAATGTAATTATGTATAATAGATTACTGAGAATTCAATACAAACTCTTAGCTTCACGAGATCCATATGCAACACAAAATTGGTCATCAATCATCATGTTCAGTACAGAAAATTAAAAATTTTGCAGCAGGAGAATTAACTTCGCATCAATATGAGAAACATCCATGATGCAAAGATTCTGAAGTTTCACTATTTTATTTCCAAGCACAAAGATTGATTTACAATTATTGTACCACAACATCGCTGATCCTTCTTTTTATATAATCAATGAACTTAGTTAGACCAGCTACCTAGATTTACTCAATGGAAGTGTTATTTCAAGATCAAGAAAAGCTCATTACGTCACATATGCAACAAAAGCAACTTTACTTAGACGAACATTATTCAGATGGCCACCCATATTGAATTATTGCATCATTAAATAGTAAGTAGTAGAATATACATGCACACACTAAAATCAAAAATAAATAAATAATCTTTATATTTTTACGTTAAAACATGTTTTTATCAATTCTACCAAAGGGAAAGTGCTATAAGAAACTTCATGTGGTTTCAAAAGGAAAGTAATATAAAGAACTATTCTTTCTCAAAGGCTAACTTTGGGATACCTTGCTGCACAGTCAACACAAACCTTCGGCTGTTCTTGAAGGTACTGACAACTCTTACAAGTACAATAGAAATAGGCCAAGATAAAATTACCATTGGCTGAAGTGAATTCATTGCTTTTGTTTTTATGTTAAATTTGGCAATTGTGAAGGCAAATCCTCACAACTTTCAAGAAGTTGATGACTGATGAATATGGTTCTATTACCAAACGTGCTAGAGTGGTTATGCTTAAGGAGTTACGTAGCATGGGCTAAAGTCTATTGGGTGGGAGATTACGGGACTCCAAAATATGAGTTTCTCGAACCAAGCAAAAAAATGAGTCCTAGAGAAACACATGTAAATTTTCCTACCAACTTGAAGATATGGAAAGCTAATTGTCTGCCTTATATACTTCAAGGATAAAGAGGGAGTGATAGAAATAAAGAGTGAAAGTTATATAGAATTATTATAGGATCATTCTAATTCTAGAGTTATTAAGTTTATTTATTTCCAAGTTTGAATAGGTTAGTTTATTTCCTAGTCTTTTTTATTTTCTAGTTTATTTGATTACTTTTGTTAGGAGTCCTTGTTTTGGTATATATTAGTTGCTTAGCCTATAAATACAGGGCTAAGGTATTATTGTCAAGACAAGTTTTATGAATATTGATTTTATTGCTGATTTGCCATTGTCTCTCCTAAATTCTCTTCTTTTCTTCTAATTCTTGCTCTTATTCTGCTCTGATCTTCGGTTTCTCTTCTTCTTCTATCATAATCTTCTTAAATTCTCTAATCTCTCTTCTCATAATTCCATGGTCTCTATCAGGGAGCAAACTATTCTCATCGTAAGGAAACTGAAATACAACTACAGCAAGTATGTCCAGAAAGGACCAAGAAATACAACTACAGCAAGTAAAACAACAAATGGAACGGCTGGCGATCAAAAGCTTCATACATATAATGAGAAAAAGATTATCACCAGAAGCAACGAGTGAAAGATGACTAACCTGGCTGTACGGACCAATACAACTAGGAGCCCACTCAGAAATACTTTGAACATGCAAAACATTTTTAGTCTGATCATTTGAAACCAGGACTTCAACATATGCCCTCCCCATACCAACTTGCAGCAGAGGAAGCTCAATCGTAGAGCGTGATGGTACACCAAAACGACACTTTTCCTGACGAATGAATTTCACATATGCCTCGTTTGCCAGAGTAAAATCATCCATATTTGCAATATATAGATGAATATAGAGAACATCCTCCCAAGAGCAACCATCTTCAGCAAGCAGCAACTCAATTTTCTTTAAAACCACCTCCAGGTCCTCTTGCAAATCTAATAAATAGGAGAAGCAACATTATAACTTGCAAATGAAAAGAAACAAAATTTCAAAGTTACACAACGGGAGATATAGAACAACACAAAAATACATGCATTAAGGAAAGAGTAATACTAAAGGTTATTGTTGTCTACTCCTTTGTGAACTAATTTTATACCTGCTGAGGTTTTAGATTCATCATGTAGCCAACAGGCGATGGAAAAAGTTTCATCTCTCTTCGATTTTGAGATGTGAAGTTCCCGATCTGTAGTTACTGGTGACCCAGAAGTTACAGAAATTTTCTGGCATGGGGCTTCAGCTGTATCTTTCCAGTCTCCCAGCACTTCACACACTGAATTGTGTTCCCCCGTGTTGACTTCGTCGCTTTTGTCCCCATTACTGGTAGAGACAGACTGCACCTTCTTCTCCAAATGGTATTCCAAGGGATGAATGACCCCTACAGGAGCTATTGGATCGGATGAATGTAAGACAACTTGAAATTTATCTAGCACAATTCGAGCATTCTGGAAAAGATCTATAGGTTAATTACACTTAAATTGAGCTACCAATTATGATGTGCAAAAATGGCACATATCTCACCCCTCACCCCAAAATAAGAGCAAAATACAGAAAAGTCAGGATAACAACGCAAACTTACTTTAAAGAGGGGACAGTCCAGAGTTAAAGTTTCATACTCTCCCCCTTCACCGCATACATTAACTCCATATAACCTGCCAGATAAATCAGAAAAACAGTTCTTGCTAAGAGGATCATATATTATGGATACAAATACTAACATACACTTTCAGCTTAAATCAAGAAAACGATAATTATTGTGGAGATCAAATACTACGGATGAATGGATTAGCATACTCTTTTAGCTTGTGAAGATGGGAATCTAAATGTGAGATTTCCTTTCCCAAGTGCTTTGACGGGTCCAAACCTAAGGCGGCAACCTATGAAAGAAAAAAGAAACTTTTACAGAAGATGCACTTTAAAACTGAGATAGGGAACAACAAAAAAAAAGTCAATTGTTGCTTAAAACGTGTGCAGATCTACAAAGACCAAACTCCAGATAATTAAAAGATAATCTAGGGCAGAATTGTTGCTAAGGAAAAGAACAATGTCGTAGCTTCGAATATCAATCTGTTAACATTATATGGCAATAGAATTAGAGCGAAGAGTTCTAACGTCCAGAAGATTGCATGTAAGGCATGCATGATGAAGTCGCATAAAAAGAGCACTAATTTATTGACAAGTAAACCACATTTTGTAGATCATACCTTTACTGTGATAGCAATAATTCCATTTGTTATCTGGAAGAAACAAAAGGCAGAATCAATATCAATAACTTACTCTTTCCTACTTATGCAGGAAACTGATTATTTAAGTAGTGGAGAGCATTTTAGGTGATTGATCAATGTCATCTTACCATTTGATGAAGGAGCAACGACTGATCTTGCTTCCACAAATAAGACAAAGAAACAAGTCCTAACCTCGAGCATACACTTTCAACACGTAGCCTTTGGTAGTCAGATGCAATGGCCCCAGAAGAGACGGCTGAAACAGAGGGTATTTGTCGTTTTACTTCCTTTAAGAGGATTAACATATCTTCAACTTCATCTCCAGGAGTCATACTGTAGCTAAGGCCATGATGTCTGCACAATCCCAAATATTTATTAAGTGAAAGTGTGATCATATAATATCAGTGAACAGTAACAGGCCTACATTGGATACATCTCCAGAAAACAACACAATCAAAGTTATCAATAAGCCTTCAGCTCGATGGGAACCAATCAAGTAGCACCAAGCATCAAGACACTTTTTATCTCTTGGGTTCTCTTGTGCTGGAGGTAAGGTCATATGTTACCCAAAGAAGATTTTCTTTTTCCTTATTCTATTTAGTTTCAGTAAATTAGAGGGTTGTTCACTTAACCTAACCCATTGTGCCATTTGGTTGTAATTTCAAAAGCATTCGAAGCAGAGGTAGGACTAGTCTGGGTATGAATCCTTTCCTCAACTGCAGAAATAAACAGTGTTGATAAGATTTGTTCATTAATTGGCTTTGGTGCATGTCCCAAGTGGCATTTTGATGATCTCCCTCAATTTTTATTCTTTGTAATCGGCGTTCGATGACAAATATTTTCAGTGATAAGTGTAAGATAGTTACTAAGAAGAACGGACTGTAACATGAGGAACATACATGGCACCTGAAAATATAAACACCTCACGAGTATATGAATTCATGTATAAGTGTACAAAGCCGAGATTATCCCTCTACATGTTTTACAATTTTTCTGTAACACCCTTAGGTTTCATTAATTTTAAACACTAGCTTGAAAGGAGATCTCGAGCTGTGATATTCAACTATGACAAAGAAGCACACATCACATCTATGTTATACACACATACACACTGACACGCATATACAGAAGTGTCGCCAAGTGTTAGGCAACATCAGGGCCACGACATGTACACAATTTGCATTGTTGACCGTGGACATCATTAAATTAACAGTTTTCCAGCTGCAGAAAGTAAAATTTTGAGAGAAATCTTTCCTTGCAGTTGACACAAAAAATTTTATCAACGGGAGGAAAACCATCAAGAAATGATTTGTCCATTATCACGTAACATCACAACATGAGCTTAATTGAACCGAGATCAGACGACTACAGCTAAATTCCTGGAGCTCGAGCCAATTTATGATATTTGACATCAAGTTCAAACTTCAGCTGGAGGTCAAGACCCCCTCCCCCCCCCCCCCCCCCCTCCAAGTCATGCTCCCACTCAATCATTCATGATCCTATTTTTTATGTTTCTTAGATAAGCTTCACAAGTGGGAAAAATGCGTACTTCAGATATCTCACATAAGTCATTCAAATATGCTTGTTTGAAGATAAACAGAAGAAAAAGACGTCAAACTGTTCCTACTTCAAGTAAAGTAGTTTTTTCAGTAGATGACAGTCACAACGGCCTGCAGGCCGAGGTTGTTTGTGGAAGCTGAAAATGGGAGTATGAGCATTCTCAGCAGCCTTTTTTCACACTTCTAGTTCAGGTTTCCTCTGTTTTTACAAACTACTTTGGTGGTGGAAAAACAGGAGGTCGTGGAGATACAACACAAGGCGAGAGGACTAGATGCAACCATGCAGGTACGGACTCTAATGACAGAGCACAAAATATACCTACCAACTGATAATCGAACAAAACGTAAACAAGTCAAAACTACACGTGTAATAAAAATATAAAATACTTATTCATAATAATATAGAAAAATAATTGAAATATTATATCGTGTTGGCTATCGCACAAAGTATTTGGTTCTGAGCCCAAGTTCACATTATTTGCGCCGGGACTATTTCATTAAATTTGATCAAATCTTAACTTAATTTCAAGCTCATGCGCCACACAGAACTCTTGCAGCCCGAAATAACACCATAGTTATATCCGTTCAAAAGAATAACGCAAAAGTTAACATCATTATATCCAAAACGAAACCAGAGTAATTAAAAAGAATGTCGAACCACATGCTTCTTCTTTAAATCAAACGAAAAAGAAGTACTTTGCTTCCAGACGACAGCAATTCGATATTCGACAATACCAGAAGTTTCTCAAATAAAAAGGCTTACTTGGTTGATCCTCGAATTCGTCTCCGAAACAGAGGAATCCCCATGCATTGTGCATAACTAACAACTATCTGATGCCCCACCTACAAACAAACACATTCAACACCTCCAAACCAATCAATATCATCAATACTCAATTAAATTTTTAATCAGAATCTGATTCAAACTCTCTCTTCAGCAACAAATACACATTCAAAAATCAATTCAATTCTTCTATATGATACTTACAGTTTGATACATATAACTATCCAGTTCGTCCTGTGCGTCATCGACCGGCATCAAATTCGCCAGCGCTACAATCTGAATTGCACCAAAATTCAATAAAAATTACAAACTATTTACTAATACTAACCAACAGATAATGCGATTGAACTGTACCTGGTGACCGTACTGTTGGCACTTCATCATCGCGTAGCAACTGTCTTTGCCGCCGCTGACTAGCGCCACCACCTTCATCGTGCGTTGACTAGGGTTTTGACTTTTTGGTGGTGGAGAAAATGATTTAGTACTTTTAGGTGACTGATACTTGTGCGTGCTCCGCCAATTGAGTGGCGAAATTTTGCGGGGATTGTGAATGTGGATTCAGTCAGATCGGACGGTCTTGATTGACCTAGACGGTCAACGGAAAGATCCAAGATCCGAACCCGACTCGTTAGTTGGAGCGGCTTCGGATTTCGGATCCGGGTATATCTTTACTGATTTATGATAAAATATCAGTAAATATTTAAGGGAAAATGCAAAAAGTCTCGTGTTTTAACATATTTTGACAAAGATTGTAAGATTGAATTTTCATTTTTACCATTTGTTATGTTATCTTTTGTTTGCATTTGTTAGTGAAATTAATTTCAAAGGATTTGAAAATCGTTAAGCAACTATTGCGGGTAAAGAAATCAATTTTGGGGATTAAATCATAATTAGTACGGTTGGTCGAAATCAAGTAAGATAAACCAAATTGTTATGATCCTTAATTATATATACTATGATACTCCGAGAATAAAGTTGTCAAATGTCACCTAATGCCACTAACTCTTACTTCTTAATTAATCTCATATGCCACACTACTTCGAAGAACATTATAATCAATATAATATTAGAAATAATAGTTATACAAAACACTCAAGATTTCGTTAATCGTAGCTTTAAGTCACCGCACTATGTTCCAAGTCCAATACAAGTCGAAAAAAGATCTTCTTTCTTTCCATATTTTGTAGTAAAGTTGTCACTATTATAGTTGGTATAAATTCTTTGTTTGCTTTATTGCTTTCTATTAATATTCAATTGATAGCCATTGAAGATTACAGGATATGTCTTTTTCTTTTGAATCGTGCTAGAAGTTTATAGTCAAAACCAACTCATTACAAAAGAAAATAGAATACAATATGACTTCGATCTCTGGCAACGCAATAAAGAAGTCAATCCGAGAAAAATAAATGAATTCCAAAGATTTTAAGCAAATTCAAAAAAAGTTTTCCTGTGCATTCATCAAAAAATATTGCAAGATTCTAATAGACCCAATGCCAAAAAGCATAACTCAGAAAATACAATATGTGCCCCGGCTACACCTTCGTAACTCCAAATCCTCGGATTCGTTATAGTCCCTCATACTCCAACCTCCCCACGAATTAGTTATTCCTAACAAGGGGGTAACTTGTGATATTTCAGCATGAGACGCATTTTATTTGGCAATTTTTTTGGAATCTATACTGCGCGAGTTGCGTTATTGTGCAACGATTAGATTGTGTTGCAATAACTTCAGGAATTAAGCATTGATAAATTTAATTTGGATGATTGGATTACATGTATCTCTTTTGTTATTGATTGAGTTTATAATTTATACATGCTTTTGCTACATGTTTTTACATTATTATTGGTGCACTTCCTTACTCTTTCTTTAAGCAAGAAAATCTGCAACTTCCATTAGAGGGATTGCAATCTAAAGATAATACTGGAATATTTGAGGATAAACCTAAATAATTACTTAAATTCCATTATCATTTCACTTTCATCATTTCATTACTGACTTTAGTCTCACCTTAAAAGTGTTTTGTTACTAAAACTAATACTTAATTACCACTGAATTTTTCAAAATGTATTGCACTTACCTTTTCTATTTACGCGCCAACGCTTCTACTTTTAGTGAGAAGGTGGGCGGAATACAACAAAGTGAAGTTTATCGACATTACAAGTTTACAACAATGTCATCTTAAAGTGGCACAATTTTTAATTAGTTTATAATCGTGTTGCAAGTTAACTAATAGTGGCATTAGTTGACAAATGATTTTGATATTCAGTCGTAGTAGTAGAATTCAACTTTTCTTCTTGGTATTAATAATTAACAAAACTCCGGAATTTTAATTCAAAAGGAAGCCCATTTTTCTAACAGGACGAAAGTTAGTTTAATTGGGCTTCCCATGGGGCACAATTATTTTATTTGGACATTTTTATTATTCTTTACTAAATAATAAAATCTAAACTAAACCTAATAGTTAATTAAAGTTATCTTAAAATATTCAATTCCATGATACCTTAATTATTATATTATTAACAAGTGAATCTCTTTAATTAGTTTCAGGAATCGCAACCATAGCTTTGTGAATAATACTATTGGCATTAACAAACTATAGATTGTTGTTTCTACAAGTTCATATTGAAGATACAAGATATTAGAGGGATGGGTGGACCTTTGGTTCAGAACTTTAATGGCTCGAGTTTAATTCGTAACTTTTGTGAATTAATTTGCCTATGAATTTTGGCGTAATTTCACTTAATACCAAAAGTTGCACTCATGTCATCATATATATACCCGAAACAATTGTCTAGTTATATAGTCATCAAAACGGTCAATATATCCTTATCAGAAAAGAAAAAGAAAGGATCAATATATATCCTACAATTGATATTTAATAGCTTAAAGGCTTAATCTAATAGCCGCAGATCCAATGTGAGTGAAACCAAAGTCTTAGAGTTCATCCGTCACACAGAAAAGTTAGCAAAGTGCACTCCAAATTAAACTACCGTAATCTTATCGACTCAATCCACGATGAAGAAAGCATATATAGTCGCTTAAATACCCGAAAATGTGTACAATAGATTAAAACTCGTGGGTCTGTCGCCAAAGTAAAATTTCAAGTTTGTAGAAAGTGTAATGGATCAACTCATAATATGGTTTGTTAAGGACTTAAGGGTCGCCCTTATTTTTGACTCTTGTAAATTTTCTTTTGAGTAATATTAATTTTAATTATAAAAAACATAGTGGCAAGAAATATATTCTATTTATTGCTCGCTAGGTTTGTAGAGACTGATGAAATGTGTGTGTTAATGTGTTTGTAAATGTCTAATCATAACTTGTATAAGAAAATTTTAAAATGTAATTATCAACAATGCATATTATGTATAGTACGTTTATGTATCAATACAAAACCTATAATGTAAATCATTTCCATAATCATGATATTCAACATTACACTTCTACATATTGTCTAGATTGGTTAATGGAGGGGGATTTTGGATTCTTGACGAGATTAAATATTTATAACTATACATATCTCACACATACCAAAGTTGTGTCCGTGATCGACAAAATATTCCTAAATGTTTGTAATTTTATGAGTACTATTCTTGCAACATAGTAAATACAATAATGACTCTTATAGTTTACTCAGTTTATATATTAAGCCCATGTGTGCCGGCGCATGTGTGTCTTTAAATCCTCTTATAGTAATTTAAATTAGGAAATCTAACACTAATGTAAGTTGGCCCTTTGACTAGCAGCCAGCAATTATTGTTGATGACATATCTTGGTCCAACAATATAATCCTATTTAACAGCAGCTACAACTACAAGTTCATAACCATACTGCAAGAATTAAGACAACAAACAATTGCTTAAGGCGGCCTTTGAGCAACCTTTTGGCCGAATAAACATAGAAACGTGCGTTAGTAATGGAGAAGAATGAGAAAGACAACATGGAGATTGAAGTAAAAACAGCACTTGCAGCAAATGATGATGAACCTGAGATCAACTACAGGGGACTCAAGTCCATGCCATACATCATGGGTGAGACGAAGTTACAATAAAAGTTAACTATTCATTTTCACTATAAGTCTATAACATACATGGATGTTCTTCAAATTCTTATCTAATTTTGATGATAAATTAATAGGAAATGAAACTTTTGAGAAGCTTGGAGCAATTGGCACTTTATCCAATCTGCAAGTGTACCTCACCACAGTTTTCAACATGTCGCGCATTTCTGCGACGATGCTTCTTAATGTGTTCAATGGCACCACCAATATTGCTACCTTACTCGGAGCTTATTTAAGTGACACTTACTTTGGTCGTTACAAGACACTCGGATTCGCCTCCATCGCCTCATTATTTGTACGTATAGCTACTTGTTTCATTTTGAATTAACTATGTACAACTTAAATGACACAATATATGCATGTATGATGTGAATCAAAGCAACAATGTTATCCCCTTTTATTCACATACTAGAAATTGTTACTAAGTGATGCTTCTGAAGTTCAACTATTAAGCTAATTAGGAACTTGTCCTCAAGATAACTTTTTTATTCTTTTTTCTTTGTGGTCTTTTTCCTTGTGAAGGGCTTGCTGGTGGTGAATCTAACAGCAGTTTTCAACAATTTGCATCCACCTAAATGCAAACCAGAAGACGGGCGATGCATCGGTCCAGACGGGGGGCAAATGGCGTTTCTCTTACTCGGTTTTGGCCTAATGGTCATCGGAGCTGGGGGCATTAGGCCTTGTAACTTTGCATTCGGGGCCGACCAATTCAATCCCAAGACGGAATCTGGAAAGCGAGGGATTGACAGCTTCTTCAACTGGTACTATTTCACGGTGACTTTCGCGGAAATTGTGTCGGTAACACTCGTGGTTTACGTGCAGTCGAACGTGAGCTGGTCGATAGGATTAGCCATCCCCACAATCTTTATGTTCTTATCATGTTTTCTATTCTTTGTGGGTTCAAAAATGTATGTGAAAGTGAAGCCAGAGGGGAGTCCTTTGACAAGTCTGGCTCAGGTGATGGTGGTTGCTTTTAAGAAGAGGAGGCTCAAGTTGCCTGAAGAGCCATGGATTGGTCTTTTCAATTATACACCCCCAAAATCTATCAACTCTAAGCTGCCTTACACTGACCAATTCAGGTCAGTTCTACTGATTTTAGTTGTGGCTACTTATTTATTTTAGTCATCTATAGTAACATACACAGTAATATGATTAATTGGGATTTTCGCATATTGAACATTTTAACATGATGATCGACTCTTCATTATCTTATGAGATAAAAAGTGGTAAATAACTTCTGGTGTATTTTGTCGTATTTATATTCTTTCAAGAGCTCGTCCTATGCGAAATTAGGCTTGAGATGTAACTTTCTTGAAGCGTAAGGTCCAGGCCAAAAGGTGTAATTCAGCGCGCAAAAGTTAGGAAAATTTTGTTTAGTGTTTTTGATTGATTCATCCATATCTTACCAATATAATTTTCATAGTTAATATCTTTCTAATCACTATATTGAAAAGTATAGTATATTCTTATGAGAACATTCAATTATGATTTTCTTATTTTCAGAATTCTTAGAAAGGAAATATGAATTTTAATAACAGATATCAAATTCAGTGTTGTGAATTTTTCTTTTGTGATTTGATTAATATGTTATCCTATATTTTCTTTAATTATTAAATATTTCAGAGCGTAGATATATATATATATATATATATATGAAACTTAGATAATGTGTAAAATAAATTGTGTATATCTTTTTATGCTATTTGTAGTTCTGTATTATTTTAAATAATTTCTTAACTCGTCTTTTAAATTAAATACCAAAATTTGTAAGACTTTTTTGTTTGTCTCTAAGTTCATAAATCTCTTTGTTTACGCCCCTGTACATTTTAAAACATTGTCGTAATAAAGTTCACGTGAGTAAATGAAACTTGCTGAAATTTGGATGTTAAAAAAAAAAATTATACACTTATATCTTCAAAAATGTTCATATTTCTTTTGTACCTTGATATACAAAGTAACAAATCATACTACTTTAAACTAACTAAGTAGCAAAAACTAAAAACCAACCAAGCAGTTGCGTCAACATATATATGAACAACATTGTATAGTGGTACTTTAACTTTTACAAGATAAGTAATACTACATGAAAAAATGTGGAGGAAGCAACAAGCTACTCTTTTGATTAATGTGGATGTTTAGCTAATTTTTTTGCAATAAGATAATTTGTCAATTTAATACAAAAAGATTATTTACTATTAGCTCATGATGATTTTGCGACCACTAACTTCAGCACTAAAACTGATCATTTGACATTCAATGATTAACTTTGCCATCATAAATGTGTTCTTATCTACAGCCAAACCACTTACATTGACTGCTGATTTCAGTTTGACATTAAAAATTATATTATGTTCTTCATGCTTTACTTCCATGTTTGTTTTAATCATTTCACAGTTTTTAAATATTTAAGGTAAGAATTATTGCATTGAACATGTCAAAGATAGGCCAACAACTCACTTCAATGTTATGATCATAATCCATTGTGATTGACCCACCCATGCAATTTATAATCCTTCAATAAATGCATCAGTCAGACCCATGCTCGCGCCCCATCCATAACTTATAATTTATAATCTAGTAACAGTTATATAATGTTACAAGTTTCTCTATTTCAATTTCTCTAACATTGGTGGATGAGCAGTTCCTTAAAGGAAGATAAAAGTCACAGTATTTATAGTTTCATTACAAACATCATTAAGAATTATTATCAAAAAACTTGTGTATTATGAATAAACTTGGGCTAGGCAAAACTTTGATCGAGGAAAGACTAATAGCTATCTTATGTACTAGGCTGGTTAAAACTCTTACAAACTATGAATCACAAGTGGCAATCAGCTTAATTTGACCCATTTTTTCCTCTATAAATTAAGTGCCAAATGCCAGAAAACCAAACATAACTGAATCTCTAATACATAATCCTGCTTCAATTTTTTTAAGGAAACTTCGATAAGGTTTTCATTTTATTTTTATCCTCTACCTTTTCAGGTTCTTGGACAAAGCAGCCATTCTAACACCAGAAGACCAGAAAAAACCCGACGGATCGGCCGCGAATCCATGGAACCTCTGCAGCGTGCAACAAGTGGAGGAAGCAAAGTGTGTAATAAGAGTCATTCCCATTTCACTCACTGCCATCATATACCACATAGGAGCGCAACAACAATACGCAGTCTTCCAAGCACTTCAATCTGATCGACATCTCGGAAACACCAGCTTCCAAATACCAGCTGCATCTTACGTCATCTTCGCCATGCTAAGTCTCTCGCTTTGGCTCGCTATATACGACCGAATCATCGTTCCTTCCACACGAAAAATCACAAAAACAGGAGGCATCACCGTTCTCCAAAGGATCGGAATAGGCTTATTCATAACGATCATAGAGTCAGTTCTCGGTGGGATTGTAGAAGAACGGAGAAGAACGTTGGCCCTTAGGAGTCCGGTACATGGGGTTTCACCCATGTCAGCGATGTGGTTGGTTCCTCAGCTGGCATTAGGTGGACTCGCCGAGGCGTTTAACGCCATTGGACAAATTGAGTTCTATTACAAGCAGTTTCCAGAGAATATGAGGAGCATTGCGGGGGCGTTCTTCTTTTGTGGGAATGCAGCTTCAAATTATGTCTATAGTTTCTTGATTTCAGAAGTGCATAGGCGGACAGAGGGTGCGGCGACGGGTAATTGGCTGCCGGAGGATTTGAATAAGGGGAGATTGGATTATTTCTACTACTTCGTTGGGGTATTGTGTGTATTGAATTTTTGCTATTTTCTAGTGTGTGCTCATTGGTATAGGTACAAGGGAAGTGAAGAAATGGTAATAGAGGCAAAGAAAGTTGATGAACATTCTGCCTGATGGATGGATTAGACTTGCAGAAGCTAATAAGAGAAGTAAGTTTGTGATGGAAACAAGTATGTATCATCAATCATATGTTGTGTTTCATTTTTGGCATCAACTGCCCTTTCATCTAATTCAAATCTCATATATGTACTTGTGCTTATAACCACAACAATTCGTGTATCTGACTCAAAATATGGTATATTTTATGCAACTAACACTTGGGAGAATAAAATCCCATAATCACAACTAGAGGCAAATAGAATCAAACAAAAAGAATTAGGAGAAATGTCAAGATTTAACAAAATGACTTAATACTTGCGATATTTCATGTACAAGAAAAGGCAGCAATTTCAATCGTTAAATAACTGCCTCAAACAGGTAAAGCAAAACAAAATCAAGACACACAGCTTAAGGCCTCATGTTTTGTATGAACATTAATTCTAATAAAACATTTAACGTTTCCGGCATCTAGACAGCAAGTTTCAGTTCGAAAAGGTGAAAAGGTCACAATTTGATAATAGAGAAACACATTTTCTACATATGCAAAGGCAAAACATTAACACGTTACTAAGATGATATAACCTCAACTCAAACTAGTACTTATATTACACCCCAATGGTTTGTTATCTTCTCATACAGTGTATGCTTGCTGAATCGTGTCTATATCTAGACCCTTCAGCCTCACCACCGATTCCACATGGCCTTTCAGCGTGTGCAGCTCCCTTAATCTGAGTCCAATAACACGGCCATAGGCCGAAATGCATCAGAAACATCATATTAATGAACAACGAATTAAGCGTGCATAATGTGAATTTTGGGATAGTTACATCTTTACCCCGAGCTTCAATCTAATTACACAAACCTCCGATATAGTTTGAATAATTAGAGAGATATTCCTTAAGCTTTAAAACATGAAAAAGATATAGGGTCTATCTGTAATGTTAATCAGACATTAATTGGGGTTTCTCAGTGATTATCCAAACCTCATTGGAGCTGTTTATCAAAAAAAAATAAAAAATTGCAAGGGATATTTTGTAATCATTGAAAGAGAATGAAAGAATCTTGTAACTAAACTAAATCTCAAGGGGTGTAATTATCCCAATACGATTTTCTACTCCGTTTCAGCAATCAAATCTTTGTGTTGATAGTATCAAAATAAACAATAGAGTTTTCATGCTGGTAGCAAATGGAGGCAAGACAGGACATAAAATTAACCAATGGTAGAAGCTTCTTGACTTCATATGCAACAATGATATCAATAGTTCTTCGAAAATAATGATTTATGAAATATATTACTTACCTAGCAATTTCAGCTCTTCTCTTAGCTTCCTCAGCCAACTGATTGAGGTCCGAGAAATTGTTAGTTTCGTTGAACAATTTGGTATCGGGTACTTGAAGCCCGTGGAGGGTTCGTTGTGCGTGTGCCCATTGAAGCTCACGTTGCTCTTTTCCAAAATCCTTTTTCCTCGTGAAAGCAATCTGTAACAGAACCCGTGAAGATCGAAATATTAAATTATGCCACTTGTGAGCAAAACTTCCAAAATAATTTAGGTAAAATTTTGAAATTTACCCTTTGTTCCAAAACAAGATCCCATGCCCTTCCACTAAGCGCATAACGGGTTAGGAACTTAATAATATCGAGGGGAATATAGAAAACGATATTGTAAAGCCATATCACCCCTGCCCAACCCCAACCGATTCCTTCAATTGCTGCAAAACTCCAATTTGCGTATACAGCTATTAATGTAGCAACCTGCGTATGATGAACTACAAAGATTAAAGACTTATTCAAGAGGACATAACATTAAAATGGCGGGAGAATTTGCTAACCAGTTGGGCAACAAAAAATGCCGCTACAAGCAACAAACCAGGACGCTCGACATATGACCAGTTCCTTGATCTCGTAACAAAGATTAGAGCCTGACTGATAGTGCTCACTTGAAGATATATAGCTGATGCAAGCTTTCTGAAGTCATCGTGGGCAGTTTTCTCAAGGGTTGGCACCCCAAATACTCGCTAATAATTTAGTGGCAAAAGTGTTACATATATTAGCAAACACCAATCAGAAAGTTAAAGTTTTATGTGGGTGTTCTGATTCATTTGGAGGTAAGTAGAGGTGGGAGTTCACCTCTAATGCATGTCGAAACAAGTTACTAAGACATCTTACTAATTTCAGATGGGTTTCGGTAAAATTTAGTTTTAATCCTACTTCGAGTTGTGATCATTCTTGATCCTCGTAAAAATCATTGAAAATACTCAAAATAGTTGAAAAAATGCTAAAACGGAAAAGAAATATCTTTTAGCTTAGCGTGAGTTTTACTATGATGTTACCATGTAATCAAGTTTAAAAGGAAAAAAAGAAAACTAAACAAAGAAACGGATTTTCCAAGAATACTTGAACTACCAAGATTACATACCGGAAAGAAATCAGTTTTATATGCTGCCCAAAAGAATATGACAGTCATCATTGCCAAGTAAGCACCGAGAACAACTCCAGTTGCAAAAATCTCAGAAAGCTTCCAGCTATCTGGCAGAGGAGATGGCTTCACTCTATCTTTCGATATAGTCATGATGGTACCTTTATCATAAGAATAGCAAAATAATGTCAAAAGAAGGAACAATATGAACAAAACAAGATTTCATGCATGTTAATGGTGTTTGACTGTCTTTGCAGGGACAAACTATTGTGAGGGGAAACATACTGAGGCAAAAAGGTAGGCATCTCAAACTTCACATTAATCAACATTTCTGTTTTGGATTTCTAAAAACATGTTTGAAGTCAAAGTTCTGAATAACTAAGAACCAGAGATGCAAAAGAAGCACATTCCACTTTCAAAATCTATATGTTTGGCGGGTCGTGGCAAAGGGATAAGTGTGTCGGGGTTGGGGTTAAAATGGAGAATTAGGTTGTTAAAAAGCTAACCATCATTGAGGATTGCAATGATAAGAACCATAAACGGCGGAAAGTCAAATTCCCATATCAGAGCCAGCAACATGAAACCGAGCTGGTACATGATGAAGAAAGTGAAAGTCGTTAGATAACTGTACAAGATTACATATGGAAGGGGAATCAAAAACAACAAACAGAAGGGAAACTAAACTTACCACAATACGGATTGTGATAGAAACAGCATAAATCTGCCAAAATCAGCAAATTTGTAAGTTTGTGAACATTGCTATATTTTATAAAACGATAACAGTAACATCAAAAACAACAGTAAAACATGTACCGTATAATTTTTCATCCTTTGGAAGATTGCACGACTGGTTAAAACAGCACTAATTATAACACTGAGACCAGGTTCCGTAAGAACAATATCTGAAGCACTACGGGCTGCATCAGTCGCATCAGCGACAGCAATCCCGATATCAGCCTTCTTCAGAGCAGGTGCATCATTAACTCCATCACCAGTCATTCCACATATATGTTTCCTGGCTTGCAGACGCTTCACTATTTCGTATTTGTGCTCTGACCAACATCCAAGAAATTATACAAATAAAAGTTTAAGAATTCGGAGAATGAATTTATTGGAAGGAAAAAGAAAGCAATTATTAAGCACAATCGTTTAATATCAGATTGCACAATTGGGTAGATTAAGTTCAAATGGTAAACAAAGATAATTTACCAGGGAAGACACCAGCAAAACCATCAGCTTTCTCTATGAGCTCATCGATTGGCAGAGCAGCAATAGATTCATCCTTGTTCTGTCCTAGTAAAGCTGATGAAGGATACATGTTTGTTCCCATCCCTAATCTTCGTCCAGTTTCCTTTCCAATTGCGAGCTGATCCCCTGTTACGCCAACACATTCACCATTTTAAATTCAAACTAACATGAATCCCATCAAAAATTAACAAATTTGAAAGATATTCAAGGAAGTAGTGATTGAATAGCCTTAAATGCAAAATCTAAGCTCCTGGACCATCTTTAGCTTTTACCCAGAGCCCATTATTCAGAGGTTATATATTACAGCCTTCACTACAGCATAGATTTAGCACTATGCATGTGGAATGTGCAAATATGACTTTTGTGTTATATCTAGATACATATTGATAAACAAGACTCTAATGTACTTCTGTCATTTAAATTGACAAATGAGTCATACCAGTTATCATCTTCACATTTACTCCAAGATTTAAGGCCCTTCTTATAGTTTCTGCACTATCATGTCTGGGTGGATCAAAGAGAGGCATGAGACCAATGAATTGCCATGGCGCTCCAGCACTCTCTTTTCTTCCTTCTGGAACTTCCTGCCAAACAAACAAAAGAAGCAAATCATTCACCAAAAAGCTAAAAAAGATGTAAGAATAACTCAATAGCATCCATTGGTATGAGGAAATTCTGTACTCAAAAAGGGAATAAGTGTCTGATATAATACTAACATACCTGGTATGCCACGGCAAGTGATCTCAAACCTCTTTCAGCGAATTTATCAATGATAGCATGGACCCTTCGCTCAATTTCTGACTTGTTGTGCGCAAGGTTTAGAATCTAAAGTGCATGTTCCAAGAAACAATTAGAATCACATTTGAAGATATATTTACATGACATCAAGAAAGACAGAATATACCTGCTCTGGTGCGCCTTTACTGACCCTGTGCATTTTTCCTTCACTATCTATATAAGTCAATGCTGTTCGCTTGTCAGTTGGGTTAAAAGGCAGGAAGTGTATCTCTCGAATTCCAGCACGTGCCTGTTGATGATGTTGTTTAAGTCAAAAGTCGCAGAAAAACTGAAACCACAGTTTTAAACTGAACATATAAAGGACCATGTTCTACCTCCTTTGGATCAGCCAGCATGCCAACTATAGCACCGTCTATAGCATCCTGGTTTTCAGTTCGAGAGGCTCGAGCAGCCATCAGTACGACGGTATCTGCATCAACACCTTTGGCGAAAACCTGGGGACAAAAATTGATAAAGAAGATGAACACCATCAGTTTATATTGTAGGAAATGCAATTTATTTTACTTAGCATAGCAATGCAAGTCCTGTGATCAAACGGCTCTAACCTCAATGAGATTTTTGTCAACAGTAAGCTTGTTCAGTGTCAAAGTCCCTGTCTTATCACTACAAAGCACATCCATGCCAGCCATCTCTTCTATAGCAGTCATTCTCTTTGTAATAGCTCCCTGTGGAAATCGACAAATAACTCATTACATACTATAATCTCGAACAAAAAAAAAACTCCACAGAACTGTAAGAACCAGCAGACCTGCTGAGCCAGACGATGAGAGCCAATTGCCATTGTAACTGAGAGGACAGTGGGCATCGCTATTGGAATTCCTCCAATGAGAAGCACCAGAAGATTGTCGATCCCGGGACGATAATTACGATGTTGAATAGGGTACATCACTACTATCTCAATTACCATCCCCACAGCAATAGAGCAAATACAAAAGTTCCCAATAGCAGTCAAAACCTAAACAGCACAAATTCGAGACAATTTAGTGAACTGACTATTAAAAATAAATATCAGAGGTTAAAGTAAACCGTCAAAAACTTAAATAACTTACTTTTTGAAAGTGACCAACTTGATTAGTCGAATCCACAAGGTGGGCAGCCTTGCCAAAAAAGGTGTGAACCCCAGTGGCAATAACAATGGCCTCTATTTCTCCCTGTTTGCAAGTGGAGCCGGAGTAAACACCGTCTCCTGGTCCCTTTGTCACGGGAAGGGACTCACCAGTCAAAGCAGACTGCATATTCCACCAACAGTTGATCACATAAGTTTAAAAAAAAAAAAAAAAAAAAAAAAAAAAAAACATTAGAGCTGACCAAGAAACGGAATTAACCTGATCAATTTTTAATGGATCACCCTCAAGTAAACGAGCATCAGCAGGAACTATATCTCCAAGTTTGATGCTGACGATGTCTCCAGGAACTAAAATTGAGGCCTCTTCCTCACCCCACCTTCCATCTCTAAGAACCTTCATGTGTAAACTATTAATCAGATAAGCATAAAAGAAACGTAATAAATTCATCAAACAATTCGGAGAAACAATAATTATAAACCTTTGCTTTTGGAGCGAGACGGGCCATGAGAGCTGCTGCTGCATTCCCAGCATTGTTCTCCTCAATAAAACTAATTGTCGAGTTTATGACAAGCAAAGTGATAATACCCACAAAGTCCTGCCAATCTGGAGGCCTTCCCTGCAAAACATAAAGTTAACAACAATATATTTTCTCAAAAGAGCTCTTAATCAAACACAAATTAAGAAAGTATGTCCTTACTCCTCCATTTGCAAGGGCGATCGCCATGATAGCTGCGGCTTCCATAACCCATGACAGAGGGTTCCACATAAACCCCAAAAACTTCAGGAATTTGCTTTCCTAAAACAAGCCCAAAAGCGATGATCGTCACATAAAGACACGATCTTATTACTAAAATGCAAACTCAAATACAGAGATTCTCAGTGCCCCCACAAGTTCAAAGATCAACCAAAAGGAATAACATATTTGGACCTCCAACTTCTATTACAACACATTAACAAATCAAGAAAAAGAGTACAACAAAGAGGAAAGAAAAAGTAACTGCAACAAAACCACATTTACTATAAATGCATTAAATGCACAAACCACATAAGGTACAAGAACACTATAATTACCAAAATACCAAAATAGCATCAGAATTTAGCTAAAAGGGTGTCACAAGAAAAGAATTTCAAAAAAAACAGAACAGTACCTTCTTCTCCTCAAGCTTATTATACCCAAAAATGGTTAATCTCTCTTGAGCAGCCTCAGTTGTAAGACCCTCTCTAGTGCATCTCAGATTCTCAAACACCTCATCAATAGGAATATTCTCCTGCAACCAACAACAACAACGAAAAATGATCACCCACAATAACAAACAAAAAAAGAAACATTCATATCAATTATCAGATCCATTACCAAATCCACAGTCTCCTTCAACACAGCATCAAGAACTTCAGTCTTCTCCTCACCCATCTTAAAAAAATCTGCCAACTTTTAAGCAAAAGCTCCAAGCTCAAAACTTTATCCAAGAACCACCATGAACAACAAACAAAAGCTGCACAAAACTGAGCTCAAATCAAAATTTAAAACCGACCCAGATGAAAAAGATTGAATCTTTAGCTGAATTTCAAGCCAACAATGAACAGGGGAGTCTACTGTGTACTCACCAACAACAAATCTGCAACAGTTACTGTTAGTGCAAAATCTTTTGTATTCTCTCACAGACTAATCCATTTATAGTTTAATAATTAAAGGATGAAAATGATGTGTAAAAGGGTGTAAGAAGAACCAAACTTTTTTTTTTCGTTAGCTTTTAGGTACTTGAACCATCACGCATCAACATTTGTACACTACAAAAATTCATAAAAGAAAAAAAAAAAACAGAGTATTTTGGCAGTAAAATGAATAAAGAGGACTGATTATGAAAGGCCCTTTTGTTATTTTATTTTGTTTTTTTAACTTTTTCTGGTAAATGGATTTAAAAAAGATTTGGATATGTTGGTAGATTCATATTCATAAAAGCAACAGAAAGGTCAAGAGCCATAAATAAAATGCACATGGGTTCTCAGCCCTACTCTTTAATTTCATATGCCAGAGTGATATTTTTCCTTATGTTTGATATTTTATTATTATATATATACAACTTATAAATATTACTCTCTGAGTGGTACCTATTTGAATATTTAAGTTTTGCCACCATATTTTGATATATTTATATTATTCACTAAGAGGTGGCAACCTATTTGATTTCTGAGCTTGTTACAGAATAAATCTTTGTTTAATGTTGTGAGTTGTTTTATTCTTGACTTTAATAAGTTTTAGAAACCATGTGGCAGATATAATTTACTATGCTTCCTCTTACAAAATAAAGAAATAAAATTGCGTTTTAGTCAACAAATCCACAAGATTTTCTGTGTCAACATAATTTCAAAAGTTGGTTGCGTTTTAGTCTCATAGTTACTATTTTTTTATTGTAATATCTTTAAACTCAATAGTTAATTATAACATTAAACTTAAACGAAATTATATAGTTGGCGTGGGCATGGTCAATTTTGGGGGAAAAAAGTATTAGAAAAGTGTTTGTCTCTGGGTCACAGCACACAAGAATTGAGTCATAAACAAAACCAGTCTCCTTTTGCTGATGTACATTTTCTTACACATCGAAATCTTTGACTCACAAGTCTTCTAAGCAATGTAATTTATTATAGTACTCTTGTATGATGCTGCAAAAATGGGGAAAAGAAAATAGATTTTGTTTTTATAGGCGAAAAAGATGGCTGATTTGTAGGACTCTTGTTTGGGATTTGGTATTAAGACAGAAATTGTTTCTTTCTACATTTCAACTCGTTAGAAAGGTTAAGACTTCAGTCAAATCTTAGCTATATTATTACTTTACTGCACGTCGAGTTGCTATCCCTTCCATGTTTGTATAATGGACTAATTCAAGGTTTTAATAATTTTTTTCTCAAAATTATTGTTAGGGCAGCCCGTGAGAATTGACCGAGTCTATTGAAAATCTTATCCAACAATATTTGGATGAAATTGTTTTGTGTATGTTGATGATCTCCCCATTAACTATCTAATAAGGGCTTTCATGCAAGAGGAAAACTCTAGGACCTCTAAATTTAGAAATGGTACCGTACCTTACTTAAATAGATGATGGATTTGCATAGTATACTCATGTGTTAAGATCTGATTATTTTTTCAGCTTACACATGAGGGTAAGTTTTGAAATCAATCCCTTATCGTTGTGCTTGAGCTTCGTATATTAATAATCTTACATTTTCTTTAATAGGGCCTATTATGGAAAATTTGAGGGGTCTAAATTTTTACATAGTCCATCGATTATTGACTATCAGTTCTGGAAAAAAAATTCTTAATTAGATTAGCACTGTATATTTGTTTATCAAACTTGCATTTATTTGGATAGTAAATTTCAACAAAAAATTAATCAATCGGGATCAATTATTGGTAGATTCAAAAAAATGTAAAGACAATTTTGTACTATTGAGAGAAAAGAAAACCGTCTCGACATTAATTAATTTGACCTCGCCCTCTGTCTCCTCTCGAGAGTTCCACCACCTCCTTCCATCGTCAATTGTTCTCTACCTATGCTTCATCCATGCATCTTTCTCCATTCTTACTATGATCAAGGCAAATAAGGATTATTGGTAGATTCAAAAATCTATAAAGTCGACTTTTTACTAATATAGAGAAAAGAAAACCGTTTCGAAGCTAAGTTTTCCCTCACCTTCGGTCTCCTCCCGAGGGTTCCACCACCTCCTTTCATCAGCAATTGTTCTCTACCTATGCTTCATCCATCTCTCTCATTTCTTACTATGATCAATGCAAAGAAGGTCTTAGTTCTGTGTTACTTACTTACTTTGAAACTAAATTTTAAATCATATGAATTATAAAAATAAAAAAACGTTTAAAATATCTTTTTAGTATGTAATTATTCTTTTTAATTCCTTCAAAAACGAAGGCAACCGGCTCGATTCAAAGTGGACCACGCCAAATCACCATACTCATTTGGTAGGATACCAAATCGAAGCAATGTGTTGGATTCGGTATTCGGTTAGGCTCCTAAAAATCCAAAAAGGGTAGACTAAACCAGACTATACATTCCTAATCATACCTGCTTCAACATACTGTATTTGGGTGGCGCGATAATTCAAAAAAAAAAAATCATGTACAAGTTTAAGGCGTGACCAACTGATCTTAAGACAAGTCATATGTCATCCATGATCTATCTTTCATATATGCAATGTGTTCCGACATAGTGCAAGCTAGTCTCCTTTTACGTTTATCAAACAACATAGTGCAAATTTAAAGTTAGCTTTAAATATTCCAAAAATATTTTTTTTAAGAATTAGTGACATGCGCATCTTTGCTTTTAGGAGAAAAATATGCACCTTCTATACATATTGATTACTACTTTTCAGAAAGCAAAATATCACTTTCCCGAGCTAATTTTCTTGACGAGGATCTGGTGATGCATGAGCTTTAGCTTTTCCGAAATTGTAAATTCAAATAAAGTGCAGTTACACCTTGAAAGTTAACATTATCCAATGTCCATGTTGCATTTACGTGGCCAGTATTTTCAACCACATATATTTTTTTTTTTTTTGAGGCAATCCAAATATATTTGTTTTGTTCTATAATATAGTTAACATCGATAAAGTATTTGATATTAACGTGCAATAACAAATTAAGTACATATATATGTCACTTCATAGTTCATACTTGTATGAGCCAAAGTCAGACTCAGTTTGAGGCGATAACATCCGATAAAAACGTTGATTGAGCAAACTACGTACACTAAACAAATTTTTGTATAGAAAATGCAAACTTATAATTTATAGAACCAAGTTGCTCAATATAGAGGTCGGATTTAAGACCAAGAGAAAGAGGCATGCACTTAAAACCAACTAAATCACCTTACACAAGCGTAACATTAAATCTCCTCCGTATCTTATATAGAGTAAATTGCCAAATCCACTTTTGTATTATGTCTCGTTTGTAAACGCCCAATATGTAATTCTTGTTTGCAACTACTCATTGGGAGATCTAAAGAATTGCAAATAATGAACAGAATCTTCTAGTCCAACTAAAAAAAATGTTTTACACTTCTTTCGTATAAATTTATAAAAGTTTCAATCCAAATATAAGAATCCTAACTCCTTATATACAACATAGGTATAACTAAAATCCAAATTCCGTTATTAGTTTCATTCCGTATTTATTTATTATAAAATGATAAAGTAGTAAACTACATTAAATAAATAACACATAATTACTATACAGATCACATATATAGAAGCAAATTCGCCAATTAAGGAGCAACTTTTTGCAATTGATTATCTTAATTTTGTTGGAAGTAAATAAAATATGATTCATGCAAGCATGCGTTTGTACGGTGTGGTAGGCTTTTTCTTTAGCATCCTAGATCTCAATTGATTTTCCAATCTTCTTTAACTGTTACTTTGAAGTTATTTCCTGACTTTTTAAGATTCTTTTTCGTAGGTTACCTAATTTGACTAGGCCAAATTTCAAAATCCCATTGGTCGTGATCGGGTAAAAAGATTCAAGTTTGATCCGACAATGTATTTTCTCTCCTCGTGGGAAAGTTGACGATTCTTTAATCGTACAGAGAATTTGGTAAAGCAATTAACTTGTAAAGAGGGGGAGTTAATAGCTCTAACACTTTTGTCACAATAGCTTAAACTTTAAATAGAGTTTATAAAACTTTGTATCTAAAATTTGATATCACTATGTACAAATTTATGATACATGTAAATTAGTGCAATGCAAGTAGAGATACTTAAGAACTGAATAAGTAATTCAAAAGTCAAAAAGTTTGACCAAACAATTATCATAACCTGTTTTTGACAAACAATATTATTTTTTTAAGTGAAATTGGTCACCTGGACAATACACATGGATTTTAATTCCTTGCGACAATGCGACGACAATTTGTCATTTTATGCAAAAATAATTAGTTTTCAGTTAATTTATAAGTCTTTTTATAATTTTTAACATTTGTACAAGGTTCACCTTTATAAGGTGAGTTATTTTTTTTTACGACAAGACACTTTAGTTTTGATTATTTAATTGGGAGTTCTTTCAGCTTTATGTCACATTTACAGTATTATGTGCGAATCAACTAGTTCTCGATTTTGTGACAATAATTTATTATTCATATATACGCTTTTAATCAATAAAAAAATACAGCTTAAGGTGCGTGAAAAGTAGTCAAAATTTTACTAATTAAAATGTGATATTAACGTCAATCGTTTTGATAAAGAGTGTTAATAGTTGATAAAAGAGTTCGTGTCGTCCTACTAAATCTTTAAAGTGCCTACAATACTTCGATCAACATCCTTAAAAGTTTATCGGACTTGGACCCTAATCTTTTTAATGTTGTATTATTACATATTATCTTAAGCATGGTCCAAAAACCTAATTCGAACACACTAGACGCAATCGCAAACCGAAAATACCAGACTCGAACTTGATCGTCAGGCCGACCACCCAACTTATTTTTTCCCTCATTTCCACATTTGTCCGTCTCCTAACGCAATAAAGCCTGAGTTTGCTTCATATTATCATAATTAATAATTAGGCTATGATATCTCTAATTACCCGATAATTAGCTAAGTACCAATAAAAGAGTAATAACTTAATAATCATCAACTTTTCGCCAAAATATTCTACTGAAAAGTCTGCTTTTGCCATAAAATCCGTCAATATAGTATTTCATCATGATTTAATCTTAACTTTTTGAAGAGGATTTTTTTTCCTTCAAATTTTATTTTATGTCATAATTTCACCACAGCCCCCAAAATTAGAGTGTGAAGATTAACCGATCAATTTCACCAACAAAATGCACACAATCAATCAACAATGAACAAGCAAACAATCACACACAAGAGACACACGATTTTACTTGGTTCTCACTGAAGATCAATCGATCAACAGCCTACATCCAAGGGAGTTTCTGCAGTTTTATTCAATGAACTTGAGGTGAAAATTACAGTGTTTGAGCTGATTAAAACGCGATTTTATGCACTGAATCTGGACTAGTGTAGGCTTATATATTCTTGCTAATATGCGCTACAATTACTGCAAAATTCAGCTCATACAACCGCCTAACTAACTCAACTTATAACAAACTTTCCTAACAACTTTTCCCGCTCAAAGTGTGCGCCAAGTTTTTCGGTTTGTAAGCTGATTATGTTAGCTTCAATTGTAATCACTCCTTACACAATTTGTTGCAGAACATGGTATAGGTCAAAAAATTTGATGCTCTTCACCTTTATTTTGAAAATATCAAAATATTATGTCCATTTTAAAAAAAAAATTATAAAATACTCTCTCATGGAAGTATGTTGACTGAAACCAATAATATAAGAAAATGAAACATCTATTTCTTTTCCTAATCATAAGCTTTTAATTACGGGTTCTTGTAGTCATAATTGATTCTCCCTTCACCTTGTTTGTATTTTTCGCAATAATGCAATATCATCTTCAATGAACTAAGCATAGAGAAAACGTCACCGGAATATGTGATGTGATTGATGGTTTGTTTTACTAGTACTATTTTTGACATATGAAGGATGTTAAAGCATGTTAAAAAAAAAGGATGTTAAATTATTTGGTCAAAGCCTCAATATTCAATAATAGTTCACCTCACCATCCATAATTTACTTGTAGTTATCTTGAGAGCTTCCTTATGTTTTGAACATCAAGCCATCCCACAAAGTATGCTCCATCAATTAATAAAGTTGAAACTTAAATTTATTTTTCACCTTTTTCAATATTAAACAAGCCAACCATACATAACATATTCACGCAAACAAATGAATATTCATATAAAGAATTCCCCCGTTTCAAAGGAAAGAAGTTCTTACATAGAAGATTAGATTCCATATGGTTACCTTAATTTCAACCCTAATAATTGGCAACATGGAATAGCATTATGCAGACACTTTGCAGGTACAATGATGTATTAATAATATTAGTTTATGCCGGAACATCATGCGAAATCTTCAAGTATTTAGACAAGTGTTTGGTGATCCTATCTGTCAGATGCTCTCTGCATATGCTTGAACAGTTTCTCCATAATTGCCACAACCGCACAAAGACAAGATCAATCAAGTTGTGCTCGTTTTTTAGAACCTGCAAATTTAATTAATAACTAATTGAATTGTTTTTTGTCCGCGATAATTTGCAAATACAAAGACAAAGAATTGATTAATTTAGTTAATAAACTTTTATGTTAGGTTTATAATCAAGATAAGGTCTTTTTACAAAGTTCAGTCATTACTTAAAAGATGCATATGAAAATGGCTTAAAGTTTTTATACGTGATGAGTTCGAGCAGTAGGCCGATCTACATATTCTAAGACTCGGTTAAGACACATTCAATCTTAATAATTCCACAGAGTTTAATTGGGTTTGTAACTAGTGAATAGGTTTAGTTTACACTTTACATTTGGTACACTAGTCTAGACTAATGAATGCGGATTGAGTATGGACATGGCATTTTCACCTACTATATAGACTTGTGAGCTTTTATACCTACCACATATATAAACAATTCTAATAATAGTAATTGTTGTTATGTGTACCATCAAGTTCATATCAACATCAATCAAAACTTAATAATGCTGAATCTGGATTTCTTTAACCCAAAACTGGAAAAAATTGGTATTGACGCAAAGATACTTTAAATTGGATTTGGGTCCAATACATACAAACTAGAGATAATTTTGGGCCAATTGTGAATCTTAATACTTAAACATGTGAATTGTAATCCCTTCAAAAGAAGAAAGTCAAACTCGTCTCGCGGAAAAAAAATATTACACTTGAATATATATTAAATTGCATTTCGAGAGGGGTAAAGAATACGAGAAGAAAGACTCCTCGTGCACTGTCCGACTTGGCTTAGCGGACCACACTATATTGCTCATCATGTCCATGTCGGGAAGGGACTATCTTCTGTTGAAATGTTAAAACTTATTTCGAAAACTAAAGTTTAACTTTAAATTATTTTGAATCTTTAAACCGAGAACACACAAAAAATTGTTGAGCATTTTAAAGCGTTCACTCCCTTCAATAGCAAACTAAAGCGTCAATTGTCTTTAATCATACAAACGCCTGTAAATACAAAAAACATTTAAACATTCTTAGTGGATTAAAAATGTGTCGATTACACCGTCATAAATGTTGCATCAACTACTTGGTTCCGCCACACTTACAAATAAAACGTCCTTCAGTCATTTCACAACCATCTTAACAAACAATATTGCATTTTATATGCATGCATCACATGCGAAAGGATTTTGCTCTAGAGTTCTGCATTACCACATAAGTTCGAAAGAGGAGTATGCCAAAACATCCATATGCTTTTGTTGTACCTTGAGTACTAATTTATAGTTCGAGGAAGCTCAAAGCTGCCTTCCAAATTGAATTTAAGAGTAAGAGATTGAATATGTGTCTTTTCTAGGAATATGATAAAGAATCTACAATACTTGTTTGACATTTTCCACTCTTTAACTTAAATTTCAGCTTACATCATAGTTGTTGGTGAATCACGTATCGTTAATCTTGTTGTTGTTATCTGTTTAGTTTTCTGCAACAAATTTATGTGTTCTTAAACATAAGAATTCCGTACTCAGTTTCTAGAATAATAAATGCTAGAACTAACATAACCAAATAATCAAACATAAGAATTTCAAATTTGAGAATAATAGGTTAAATGTCTGTGTCACGCAGGTCATATATTTTCCTCTAACAATATATATTGTTCAAACAGAACACATAACCTCTATTAATAAAATAAGATTTTAAATTAAAATGAGGTGAAAAAAGATAAAGATAAAGGGAAAAGAAAGAGGGACACATATTTTGGTGGCACATGGTAGGCGATGAGTTGTCACAGGCAACTGATACACACATTTATTAATTTGAAATGAATAGGAATAGGAATAGGAATAGGAATAGGAATGGGAAGGTCCCTAAATAATAAATTGGTGCACATGACGTCTGTCCCTCCACTCATTAAGACATCCATCCGTACTAGGCCGTAACACCTCATAATGCTTTGTCTTATGGTCTCAATTCCTAAAATGACAAAACACGCACAGCTCACAAAAAATAAAAAGACTTTCGTAAAAATGTCGTGGAATTGGGCATTTGGGCTTGTTTTCAGTCGTTCAGGTTCGATTTTGGGTGTTTTTAATAATATTTAATGATTTTTAAAAATGTAGGACAGCAGAGTATGTTGGAACTCAGGATTGATTTTAAATTTTCATAAATTTTATATTTGTAATGATAGTATTTAATTATTTTGTGGACGCTATTTCTTTTTTCATATGTATATATATCTTTGCGCTAAATTTCGAGCGAATTTGTTCGGGCGAACGTATGTCAAATTTTACAGAAAAGAAAAAGTATGATGATTAATTATAAAGTTTTATTCTTACCATAGATGCATGATTAAAGTTGTTATTATCTCGGTATCATTTTAAAATCAACAATTTTTTCAATTGTTCAGTTTGAATTCAAAGTGAAGTGAGTTTAAAACATTACAACAGGCCCTTTGGCATTTGCTTGCTTGTTTTTACATGGAACGTAGCTCATCCACTGTCGAGTTAATCATTGCGTTATGGCCTTGAAGCACGGCTTTATACTATGTCGCATTTCGTCCTATATGAAAAAAGAATATGTTAATGTACCATTTTCTGTTGAAAGGCCTGTGTTTTGGACCAAAATCTGATATGAATGTTTGGGTCAAAATGCCACTCTTTCCTATTACTTCCTTCTCTTTTTTTTTTTTCCTACCTCTTATTTATATATTTCTTTTTTCCCCCACCCCTTCGTCTAAGATCGTTCATGCAATCACAACGACTTGTCGAAAGAATACGGTTGCGCATAACTTGACAGCCTAGGTTCGGCTAGTCAAGTGGACTAGACACATGACATATTTCGAGCTACCTATAAATATCTTTTTTATCGAATAATTTTTGTTGTGGCTCCTCACCGATAATCTACCGAATGACCTTATTTATTAAAAGAAATAAAAACTTGTGTAATAAATTATCCATTTTGAACCATAAGATATAAGCTCAACATGTCACACATGGATTAAGGAGTTGAGAGATTGTAGGATAAGATATAAACAAAGATAATTTCAAACTACTATATTACCTTATATTAGTTAGCAAATGTAAAAAGATTGTATTCTATTATGGTACCACTACGTTTTCTATGTTGCACAAACATTGAGGAATGGCTTCATATCGTATTCTATTATGATATTTCTATGTATAAGAGAGAGTCACATGAAATAAATAATATATATTTATTTTAAGTTTATTGAATGGGTAATAAACTAATAGTTGTTGTATAGGAGTAGCACCTATACGAATTCTCTATAAGTATATATACTGTAATTAAGTCATCAATAAAATTTGTCACTTTCATTATTATTCTATACTACGTGTTCCATGTTGCACAATCACTTTGAAATGAACATTGTAGTGACTTGTGAATTTTGACTCTACTAGTGAAATATTTTTGATGCACTAGAACCAAATTAAGAATTAAATATTAATGCATAGTATAAGTTAATATACCAAAATAATAGGCGTACGCATGTTTTAATGTATTCATCATTTTTTTTTAGAAATTTGTGTTGCTAGACCCGTATGGTATAGTACTCTTATAATCGCATCTGTACAACATAGTTAATATATATATGTGTGTGTGTGTGTATGAGAGAGAGAGAGATCTATTTCTATGAATTATTACTTTTAAATGCCATGCTTAGTCACTGTTAGAGAATAGCTATGATGCACGGATACTTGAAAAAATCACAGAATGCAGTGTCGGATACGTATTAGATACGATATACGCCCGATACGGATCGGATAAGCCATGTGGCGTATCCAAATTTTTATTTAATTTTAATAATTTGGATACGCGTATCGGATATGCCTTGGTGCGTATCCGATACGCGTATCCGTGCTTTAAGGGGCAATTTGTCAGTTTTTTAAAATCTATTAGAGTTATTTTGTAACATTAAGTAACTAGAATTTTATTTTGTAAATATCATTAAAAATTAAATGAAAAAAAGGCTATGGGTTCTCTTTAATTGAAGAACAAACGTACAAATTGAAAAATGTATCTTTGAGTTTTTTGAATGTAATTTTTGAATTTACATTTTGGTACTTTGAGTTTATATGGATTATGGATCTTTTATGTTTGCTTGCATAATTTTGTTGTGTTTGAAATTGAATTTGTAGATATATTTGTTTGTAAGTGAAGTTAAATTATTATTGACAGCCATTTTATTATTATGTTGTTATATAATTCAATTCTTCGTATAAAATATTCTACGTATCCTGCACGTATCGTATTCTGTAATTTTCAAAAAATCTGTATCCCCGTCTTCGTATCGTGTCGTATCCGAGTCCCGTATCCATATCCGTGCAACATAGCAGAATAGTGGTTCACCGAACACCTATGTAAAGCTTGAGAATCATGTAAAGCTGATTTCAAAAGAAATATAATTGTTGGACCACAAACTGCAATGTTCCTGAATCTAAAGTATTTGATTAGTAATTTAGGTCGTTGGACCACAAATTGCATTGAACCAAAGAACTTCTTTACTTTCTAGTCACCTTAGATTCTTTATCACGTGAATCGAAACTATCATGCGCTATATATTCTTGTTTATTCTTAACATGTTGTCTATTTTCTTTTCCATTTAATTTTTGCAATTATGATGCCGTCATTGTTGAATGAAAAGGAAGATAGCTTCAATCAAAACAAACCTTTCACCAATGTTAATGTGCTATTCTAGTTCAACTAAGTAACTTAAATTCTATGGTTTATATCACTACTCAAAATATCCGATATTTAGGAATATAGAGTATGAATAGAGGTGTATATTGGGCCGGAACATCCCAGGCTGGGCCAGCTTATCAATCGGGCCTGGTGTATTCGAACCTGGTTGTCCTCGGGTCAATACCCATGCCCATTCTCAGATTAGCTGGGCCCAGCTCATAGGGAGAATAGTCCGGGCCAACCTAGAGACCCGATCAGAAAAACATTAAAGTCATGACTAGTACTACTTTCGAAACTTATCATGTTACATTTCTGATTTCACGCACTATGTTATGTTATTTTGCATATACTAAAAGATTATTTAATGGATGTATTCATGTAGGGACCGAAATGGAGTTAAGATGGAAAAAAGAATGTCACATTTTGAAGAGAAAAGTATCTTTAAAGAGACTCCAAACACAGTACTGTACCCAAGATTTGTGTTTCATACACGTGCTTAGATACTAGATAGCCTTTATGATTTTGGCTATATCGTCTTTTCCTCGATTAAGACCAGTCACAAACAACATATATTTAGTTTCATGGATTTAGATAGCTTCGATGTTTTATTTGTTATTTATACAAAAAGTGGGTTTAAAGTTTATATTTGATGCAAACTCATAGTAATTTGGTAAGCCTTCATTAAACCATCAGCATGTAATTGTTCATATCCCTCATTATGCTATAATACAATTGCCCACAAGAGACTTAGATGGAGGACTGAATGTGGACTTCACGGCCCATATACAGCCCACTTACGAAATAATCAGCCATCAAATGAGCCCACAAAATAAATAATGCCATCAGCCCATTTACCTTAAACGGCCCAATAAACAGAACCCTACGCTATATAAAATCTCAGCCAGCCATAATCTGCAAACCCTAATTTTGAGAAGAGGAGCAGTCTATTTTTCCCATCTTCACTGCCTCTGCAACAACATGAAGGTACTCTTTTTCTCTTCGATTATCATACGCACATTAATTAATTTAGACTTTGTGTTATACGAATTTTAATTTAATTTTATTTTTTTTCTGAAATTTTTTGCAGTTCAACATAGCGAATCCGACTACTGGTTGCCAGAAGAAGCTCGAGATTGACGATGATCAGAAGCTGTAAGTTTTCATTTTTTTTTTTTGATCAATTAAACCAAAAAATGTTGTTTTTTCTAAGTTTTTTTGTAATTTTAAATGTAGTTCTTTGTTAGTGTTGTACATTGAATCAAGTTTTAGCATGGGCTGTAATGTAGTGGATTTATTCGCGGTGTTGTATAATGATTAGGCAGTGATAATATTTCTTGTATATCAAACATTTGCTTCAATGCTGCAAAAAAGTGTTGTAACTAATGTTTATTAAACTTCAGAATGTTCTTTTGTTTCTGCTAGTTAGGAGAAAAACTGACGATCTTCGCCCAAAATATCAGCTTGTGACCATGGCTATTTTAAGTATTTGCTGTGTAGCTGAAATTGTAGGGTAACGGCTTGATTCTTTCGTCTGTTGGTCTCTATGTTAGTTTTTCATTATATTAGGGTCTACTGGTGTTAGTTCATTTCGAAAGAGCAGTAAACTTTTCCTTCTAAGGTCTCAATGGCTAGGATGTGATCCGAGCAGACTTTAAGACTCATTGGGTTCAGAGCTGGACCCGTTGCATTGGTGTGGTTATGTAGACGCTGGCCCAAATTTAATGTGTGGGTCTTGGTTTGATCCGTAACTGGGTTTAGATTGATACACTATGTTTCAGTCATCATTCACTTGTTAAATATAGCTTTGAGTTTTATACTGTTAAAACCGACTTGTCAGCGAGGAGGAAAGGATGAGATTGAGAGCAACAAGGTCGAAGGGAGAACATTGCCTTAAATTTTACACAGCTGTTCAGATTCCAATTATTACATGTGGAAGTTTTAGAAGTAAAAAAGAACGTAGAAACTGAAAAGATGTCAGCTTGAAATTTTCAATATCATACCACTTCCACATCCTTCCCCCAACCCCCTCATGGGAGCAGGTTGTGGACCAAGGCTCAGTTTGTTGGGTTAGGACAGTCCTGATTCAGTTTCAAGCAAGACCCAATAGAGAATAATGAATGTATCTCGAGTGGGGTTGGGTTGGGTGTTACTTTACCATTGCCACTTGAGTTCCTATCTTTGAGATGCATGGGTTTACTGTGTAGTTTTATGTGGGTAAAAATAAGTTATACCTCCCTCCACTTTCAGTGGGTTTGACCATTGACTTTTGTTTTTTCCCTAGTTATTTATTTGTCTAGTATCAATGTTTGCTGTAAACTCAAAAAGTTTCTTGATTTTGTATATTGCAGCCGCGCATTCTATGACAAGAGAATCTCGCAGGAGGTCAGTGGAGATGCATTGGGCGAGGTATGCTCTTCTTTGGTCCGGATATTTTGTTTAGTTCTTCATTATTTTGCCCTTACTAATTAAATATGTTATCTATATTAGGAGTTCAAGGGCTACGTATTCAAGATCATGGGAGGCTGTGACAAGCAAGGTTTCCCAATGAAGCAGGGTGTGTTGACTCCAGGCCGTGTGAGACTCTTGCTGCACAGAGGTATGCAGATAATGTTCAACGATCCCTTCTCTACCATTTTGGGCCTTGTTATATTGAGAACTAAATACTCATTTCAATAGGCACCCCATGCTTCCGTGGTTATGGAAGGCGTACTGGAGAGCGCAGAAGGAAGTCAGTTCGGGGTTGCATCGTGAGCCCTGATCTCTCTGTCTTGAACTTGGTCATAGTTAAGAAGGGTGAAAACGATCTGCCTGGATTGACTGATGTTGAGAAGCCAAGGATGAGAGGTCCAAAAAGAGCGTCTAAGATCAGAAAGCTCTTCAACCTTTCAAAGGAGGATGATGTCAGGAAGTATGTCAACACATACCGCCGAACATTCACCACTAAGGCTGGTAGGTTTTGTTGCTTTGGACTACCGATCGAAATACTTCATATGTATTGATATATACATATATATACATACACACACACACTCCTATATATATATATATACAGTTGTCCTTAACTTTTTTTTCCTCATTATGATGGCAGGTAAGAAAGTGAGCAAAGCTCCTAAAATTCAGAGGCTGGTCACTCCCTTGACTCTTCAGAGGAAGAGAGCTAGAATTGCTGACAAGAAGAAGAGGATTGTTAAGGCCAAGTCAGAGGCTGCTGAGTACCAGAAGCTTCTTGCTAGTCGTTTGAAAGAACAGAGGGAAAGGCGAAGTGAGAGTTTGGCGAAGAAGAGGTCCAGGCTTTCGTCTGCTGCCTCAAAGCCTGCTGCTTAAATGCTCATAGACTTGGATCATTGTTCTCACTTATGTTTGAACATTGCTGGGCTTAATACATAGGTCAATCTTTTTATGGGTTCTGCATGCCATTTCCCTGCCGAGAAATTTTTGTTGAAGGATCTTAAATTAAGTTGTTTTTGAACTTGCTGACATCTGTCTTGTTTTTGATAAAGATTTATATGCTGTTGGTTTGTTTTGAGATTCCCGTCTGTCGATGTTGTGGTTAACTAAAATTTTCTTGCTTCTTGTTATCTGTTCTTATTTTAAATTCCTAGTTCAGTTGTCCAACATGTGACTTGCTTCTTGAAGGGTTTACTCTTGGGATGGAAGTGATACTGATCTAGTGATGTGCATGCTAAGTAAAATGCACGCTTATTTGTAGCTCCATCTATTTATGTTAAGAAAATTTCGGAAGTAGTGTGAAGCTTTTCAATCTGGCATGTTTTCGGTTGTTAAATGGATATTAGAAGAATTTCGGCTTCTTGTCCTGATGGATTTTTTTTTTTCATTTCATTTACCTGTGTAAGAATATTTTAAGTAGAATTGTTCTCCAAGTTTAGCCACATTTGTTTCTATGAAAACTAAATTCTAATCTTGTTGTGTGTATTCTGTCGTTTCAATAGATTATTTGCCCTCTTAATTTATAATATATTTTTGAATAAATTAGTATTACATTTCTTAGTTTAAATTAACTATTTCTTCAAGAAGTTGTAGAGATCTTTCTCTTTTTTTTTTTAAAAAAAACAATAAAAGAATTAAACATTATTATTCTGAAGAACCAAAAAAAATCATAGAACACTGTACTTTAAGTTTTAAAGTACAAGAACTTCTTTGACAATGTTAAACTGATGATAATATAAGTAAATTAAGTATAATATTTTTTTGAAAAGTTAATGGAATGCCAATCATATTGGAACGAGTGAAAAAGTTTATTTTTCATGAATTTTTTTCTAGAAATTCTCATTTTTCTTGTTTTTCCACCATTTTTTGAGTTTGGGAAAGATCACAATAGAGAATGATAAAATAATTCGGCTCTATATAGAGGGATTCGCTCTATCTATATCATTTACCCTTCAGTAATTGAGAATGAAATTGTGGTTCTTGCGTTTCAATTTTATGTTGAAATATATTGCCATTGATTATTCAGCTATGGTTACTTGTGGCTTGTAAAGAAAATGATTTTGTTTTTACTTAAAAAAAAACAAAACTTCACACGAGTCTTCATCTCCGCCACAAACCTCTTATTGAGGCAAATTGACTTGAAATGGAGTGCCCGAGGGTTGCTATGCGGCGAAGGGTCATCGTGGAAGCTACGAAGTTGGGGGGTGTCCCGGCCGTTGTTTTCTGTAAAGGGTGTTTTATTTTAATTAGGCCCCTCTAGTAAACCCAACATTCAGTTTGATTTTGCCTTGAGCTATTCCAATTTGTGGCCCAATTCAATTATAAATCAGTTTTAATATGGTCAAATTCTATGATGAAATTATGTAATTCATATGTTATGTATAATATCTTTGCGAAAAATAATCTGCCCAAACGAAGGTTAGTTTTTTGCGAAGTAAAAGACATTAATAAACAAGTATTTGAGCAATTTGGTACCATCCATCTATTCGAGCAACAAAATCTCAGCATAAAAGGAAGTCATAATAATTACAGGATTTTGATGTTGGTAATTATTAGTTTAAGGGAATGAATATGAGGTAATTAAGTTTCATACATGATTTAACATAGTGGTCCAAAGAAGGTGTATTATTGACAGAATTATATTATTAGTATTTAGTTATTTACCAATCATGCTTGGGAGTATCATAAATTTTTATTTTCTTAAAAATCTCTAAGTAAGAAATATCAACAATTTTAAATAACCTGGACATACATATATTTAAAAAAGTAACATATTATGCAAAGGGCAAACTCAACCTGCTAAGAAAAATAAGCAAAAAAAAACCCTCTTCTATTAGGAAAAAAAAAAGGATCGGGGCTCATCATCTTCATCCCTCTCTTCTGAGCCATTACAATTACTTTACAAGTATATCTAACCAAATGACTGAAGAAAAAAGAAACAGTAGAACCAAAAAATAGGCCTAGATAAAAGCGAACCATATCTTCCATTCCTCAATCTTCATTCCCTAATTAACTTCAAACATATGCTTGTCTTCACCAAGGAAAAATTGCCAACAACCTGCTATATCGAACTGTTGAAAAGCAAAGTCATCAACCGAATTACAGAACACCCTTTCTACCATTTAAATACTGCAGCGGCATACCAATTTGTATACACCCAACACTTGTACTATATTTTCGATACCTCATATCCAGCACATCAACATTATACACTCCCTCCCAACACTCTCCTTAGTTCATATTTTTGTGCTTCAGTTAGCCTTTTCGGGTACCTGACATCAATTTGGATTCTCAAAGTTCCTTTCTTCCTAGGGTCCTTTGAGATGGGCATGCCTTCATTAGTGACGGTAATCTCGTGTCCAGGTTTAATAATCTCCGTCAAAGGGACCGTAATATTCCTGCCATCTAGTGTGACCAGGTCAAAAGTTTTTCCTGTGAGTGATTCAAGAAGTGATATTTCCTGCCTCACTACTAAATCATTTCCATCCCTTGTAAAAATAGAATGAGGTTTTTCATCCACCACAAAAATAAGATCAGAGGGAATGATACCAGGCTCTTCATTGCCCTTCTCTGGGAAAGTTACTTTTGTGCCTTTCTTCCAGCCTGGTTTGATGTCTATAGTTAAGATCTCCTCTGACAGGCGAGGCTTGCTGCACAAAAATAAAACAAAGATCAATACAGACAGAAACATTACCAGGAGGAATGTATACAACAAAAAACCACATTCCTTAAAAAAAATAAAATGACTGTCCACTATAATCGTAAGTTTATGGAACTTGAATAATTTTTTTTTTATTGGAAAGCATAATTATAACTTGAAGAGGCTAAGACAGAAATACACAACTAGGTTTGATTTGAATAGGCTCAAACAACCAACTCATTTACCAGATTTTTAATACAAAATTTATATTTCAGCAGGTTCAGTTAGTTCTACATGATGGCATACAGCATGTATTCACATGTGCAACACTTCCAAACCTACATGGGATGTCCAAGAAAAATAGAGTTTGACACTAACCATGCATTTCTATCCACTCAACAAATAATCTTCCGCCAAACAAGTTCACACATTTCTTGTTTTCCGTAAAACCATCCTTTCATACTCATTGAAAGTTCAATTAAAACAATTTGTCCGACTTGCCATCTCTAGTTTCACATTAAAACATCCAGAAGTGTCAGATCTATCAGTCCGTTTCAGTATGCAACCTGAAATGGAAAAATCGTCCACTGCACACTCCCTCACTTCAAATGACCATGGCCATAGGCCAAGTCTTATACTACAATAGCAATATAATTTCTGCCTGTGCAATGGATCTGTACCTTATAATTCAGACTTTTGCCAATCTAACTATCTAGAGTCTCAATATTGACTCATCGTAGACTATTTCCATTGCTTTGCTCACATTAACAGCATAACACATCTCTGCACTTGCACTCACCTGAGACTCACCTATTCCGTGCTCAATTGCACTCATCACAAACATAAGAACACTTGCTAAAACTCGACTTTTTAAGATTCTCTGAGACGTACCGCTCTTGCATGCATCCCATCCATACTACATGCTTGTAGATGGTCTCGTCTAGCTAGTTTGATTTCCATGATTAACTTCCATGTTAAGCCCCCTTATCCTCTTAAAAAGTTCCAACCTCTCCAGCACTGTCTCAACCTTGAGGGTCAACCGAGAGACAAAACATGATTGTTAACACTTGAGATATTCATTCCCGACTCAGTCACACCAATAGACCTGCATGCCTTTCACCGGCTTGTCACCAAGAAGCGCCACATATCATAGTAGGCATAACAAGAAAAGCCTTGTTCAGACATAAAGAACTCAAGGAGCCGTGATTCCAAAACTTACTTTGTCTTGCTCTTCTGATCTACAAATCTCAGCCCGTACTATGCTCTAGAACTCCTCCTTGACATCTACTAGCCTGAGCCTCATTTAATTATCCACAACTGTGATGTCGTTTAAAGGGATATAACTATGATCATGACTATGACTTCAACTGCATGCTCAACATCTTTATTTGCTCAATTTAAAAGATACATGTTTTACTTATATTTGGAGATAAACTCGACTTCCGATGCTCATGCAAACAATTTCTGGATCTTACACTAGGAAGTCACTCTTTTCAACGAATTGACCCTCTAGCACTCGTCGAAACATAAGTTTACGACACCCAGTGATTCTTAGGGGAACTAGTGAAGACGCTCTTAAATTAGGAATTTATCTAAAGCACCTTCTACAAATCTATTAACGATGAACATAGGATTTTATACAAGGTTTACATATAAATTACCCAAATAGAATCTCACTAGAATCCTAGTCATTTATAAAATAATGATGTCATTTGTAAAACAAGTCCTAGTCAAATCATAAAAGAGTTTCATGACATTAATATGTAATGGCAATTGAAGTCGACGAATATTATAAATTCTATAGACACCACAGTTTTGACCTAAAAATCCAACTCAATAAATCGTTCTTCTGTATGTGTAGAATCAGGTGGTGCATAAACAAGGTCCAAATTAGTCAAAGAAATAAACAGTGATCACATGTGGAGCCTTTGAGATACAAAATTGGCAACCTCCAGACTTGGCATTTCAGTTGTTTGCCATCATAATCAACAAGATCCAAAGGTTCAAAACTTCCCACTGACAGAAAAAAACTCCAATTTTCATTTATCACAAGAAATTTATTGAGATCAAGACAACAAGGAAACGTAAAATTTCATCCAGCATAAATGAATTGATCAAAAAGAGACAGAGTGCGCAACAAACGTAGGAATACGACAAATGAGGTAAATAACAAATCGATGTGGACAAATTAGGAATCTTACTGCTCTTAATCTCACAACAGGGTTTTAATTCATTTTACCTAAAAGCAGAGCTATCGAGGCGAACTCTATTTCAAATCCCTTTTTGAACAAGGTAGAACAAGCTAAATTGTGATTACTCGACACACGGAAGAAAGAACAAAATATACTGGTTTCCCACTATTATAGTAAAAACGATCATATCAATAACGTCTAGAAAGTAGAAAAGGAAAAATTCAAAACCTCTAGTTTGTCCACCACGTAACTTAAATTCGAATATTATTTCCACTAAGAAGTCACCACCTATTCAAACCGCATTCATCAACGGTACCTCACGTACATCAAATAGACAGAAAAAGAGGAAATAAACACGTCGATGCACCACACTAGTAAAGAAAACAGCTCCTCATAGCTCAACCTAAAAAAGTCAAAATGATTTATTTTTTTAACCAAAATGCAAAATGCAAAAGAAAGGAACAATCTTGCACTACTACACAAACCAAAACCCAAAGAAAACACAAATTCACATAGCAAAACACAACTTCTCGAATCCAAATTATCCCTACCAATAAACTTAAAAACACAAAAAAGTGTATCAATACCCATAAGCATCGAGAATGTTCCTCGAAATCTTCATCTTCTTCGTAGCACCATTATACAACTCCTCCAAGCTACACATCAACGCATTCTCCACGGGCGGCGCCTTCTTCAGCTCCCTCCCACCATTCGCCCGAAAATAACCGCCACCATCTCTCCTACCACCACTCACATTCCCATTCACATTACTACTACCACTACTACCAGCACCAGCGCCACTATTCTCCCCAAAAATCTCGGCGTAAATATCGTCCGCATTCCTCGGATTAAACCTAAAATTAGGGTTTGGATGCTGATGACTATTACTATTGTGATGGTGATAGAATCGAGATGCCGTTCGCGACGGCGGCGGGAATTGACCGGATTTGAGACCCTCCTCGCCGTAGAGATCGTAGATCTGACGCTTCTGAGGATCGCTGAGAACGTCGTAGGCTTCGGAGATTTGCTTGAACTTGGATTCTGATTCGGGCTTGTTGATGTTCTTGTCGGGGTGCCAGATCATCGCCAATCGCCGGTACGATTTCTTGAGGTCGTCGTCGCTGGCGTTGCGATTCACTTTCAGGATGTTGTAGTAATCGATCCCCATTTCTTGATTGAGGAAGAAATGAGTGTGTGTGTTTGGGATTTAATTAGGTTTGTTGATTTGGGAATTGGGCTTTCACTGGGAATAATGTTTTGGATTTACTTACAAATATTATTTATTTGTTATTATTAATATAGATAAAATGTGAGAGATGTATTGTTTTGCATAATTATGAATTTGAGGTCTATGCAACTTATGGAGCGTGGCTCTAGTTTTTGCAATTTATGGAACATGGTGGATGGGCTTTATGGTATTCTGTGGCGAGTTTAAAGCTGAACAAGGCGTTTGGTAAAGTAGATGGTAGATACTCGTGTCAACGCTGAAAATCGCGAGTCTTAAATTCTACAAAGATTATAATTGAAAAAGATGTCTACTTCGTTTGTATATAAGATTTCTTTGAAATTTGAGATTTTTTTTATTCTATATACTTATTTTGAGGATAATTATAACATATGCATTGTTCGTATGAATAATCAAATCTCTGATAGGAGTATCCGATTTTATTTTATTTTTATATAAGATTGAAGTTCCTAGAGATACCGCATGTTTAATGGTTGCGGTTTGAATGTGGGAACTGACTTGAAGTAAAATCATTTGAGTTTACTTTTTAATTCTTATTTGATTGAAAATGCTATATATAGAAATAACTAGAAGTAAAAAGTTGTATCATTTTTGCGTGTATAAGTTGGTATTCATAACCTCGTATAAAAATGACTTACTCACTTTAAGCCCACATAAACATTTTTTGATTGTTTGCATTACTAATTTTCTGATTTATACTACTCTTGGGGTCAAACCAATATTATCGCAGATCGTCACAAACGAAACTAATATTATGGCAGCCCGTCATATATATGACCACCACTCTTTGTTCGGCCTATAGCAAAAGAGCCTCCTACTCGGCCTAGCTACCCAGCGGGACCATGCTACGTCACACCACCACATCGCTAAACACATGGTAATTAGGCGTCCCACATTGCACTTACCATTGGGACAAAATTCACGACAAAGGGTAAGTGCAAGATAAGCAAGAGAATCTTTGAATGGCACCACGAGCATTAAAGAGAAGAAATCGAGAGGAACGTCAGACAGCTCTCACACCCGAGAATTGTCCAACCACAAACCAGAACTATCGACAACTAATTGACTCCCACATCCCTACAGATCGTTGTAGGAATTGTCTTGATTCTTCGGCTTTGGCTTGATAAAGCCCGAACGGATCTCGAAATACATTCTGAATAGTCACTCGAGGTCGCGATTAAATGTTCTAATCCAAATAAGTGCTAGATGGTCTATGCGTTAAACATAGCCTCTTCAAAAAGAAAAACACTAATACGCTCTTAACATCTCTAAAACGTGCAATTAGAAATTATAAAATAGGCACACAAGAAGCAAATTTGTCCTCATTTTACTTCTCTTATTATTATTCTTTATAATGCTAATAATTATTATGATAATATATATACTAATCATTTTAATTATGTTGGTACCAAATTAAATCTAAATATGTTTGGTAAAGGAGAAACGTATCGATATATTGCTCGAAAACAATCACCCGTACAATAAAATATTATTTTTATGCTTCCACATATTTATAGTGCACGTGATTTGGTTTAGGTCTTCCAAATTCCAAATGATGTCTAATTAATATATAAAGCATATATAAACATAACTATTTAGGGGTACGAAAATGATCATTCACATTCTCCTGTTAATGTATGCCTTGTAAATTATTTAATTATCTAGGTGTTTTAAAATGATCATTCACTTTCTTAATTTCATATTAAATGTATGTGCTTCTAAATTGTCTATTTTTATATTAAATGTATGCCTTCTAAATTTGTTATTTTGGTAAAACTTTTAATTAGTTGTGATACATTAAGAATTGGAAGATAGAATCTTGAAATCCTCAATCATATTTGTGTAAAAGAAATTAATGACAATACTTTTCATGCAAGCACCGTTATCGCATTTGAGTAAAAGGCTATAAGCTCAATTTCTTAATATATTTTGCAAAAATTGTTAAGTAAGATTGTTTTCGATGTTCACTACTTTTGTTTAAAACCACTTTAAAGTAATTTTTGACAAAAAAGTCGGGAGTGTTTGCAAATCTTTTTAAAAAAGCTAATTAAAATATTAATTAGGTGTTTGCAAAAATTAATGAGAAATGACTTTTCTTATTCAAGACTTTTTAAAAATAACATAATTCCAAAACTAGTCGGAGAAGCACTCTGGACATGTTTTTGCGGCTTGTGTTTTTTCTGATTTTTGTTTAGACAAACAAAAGCAAAAGTCAGTATTACAAACACTAAAAATGTACTTTTGCAACTGCAAAAGCGGACAAGATCTTTTTATAAATATTTACAAACACCACCTTAAAGTGCCCATCATTATTAAGAGAGAGAATAACAGTATTTTTACTCTATATATTTTAATGAAAGAAGTTTGAAAATTATTAATTGATTGTTAGTATTTAGCACTGATCCAAGTCTTTAATAGTAGGTTAAAATCTATATATATCCTGCTTCGTAAAATTTCTCCTTGGAAAAATAGCTCATTGCACGTAATTCTTGATTTTCTGAGTATTTTCTCCTACACAAATACCAAAATAAATTAACATTTTCTATGCATATAAAATGACTTTTTGACTGCAATATGTAGGCAATTAGTGTAGTCACTATACTCATTAAGTAGACTTTTTTAATAGACCTAGGTTACAATTGAAGTACAAAGAAAAAATAAGTTAGTAGTCTTAAACATTCCACTGTATATTTTACGAGTAGGTGTTTGTAGAAGCCCCGAACATTAGAATTAGTCATTTGTATTATTCATGAATTTTAGCTAGTTGTAGATAACTGTTTATAATAACATTTTGAATATATTTAGAAGCAATTTTTATTTATGTATAAGTATGACGACAAATATCATAAGCAGCTAACATACTTGGTTTAAATAATTAATTCATCAGTAGATACCGCTAACTATTTTTTCGTTCTGTATACAAATGTCCCGGTTCCGTCATCATGCCATTTTAAAGATAAAAGCCAATGTTTTGAAAACCGGACCGGCCACTGAACCGGTGGCCTTACTGGTTACAGGTTCGATCGGTTTAACCGGTTTAATCACTAGTCGAACAGGTCAATTTACAGTAAAAGAAAAATTCCAATCTCTTCAAGCCCTGAACAAGTATATATTTTCACAATCACGTCAAACTATTAAAACCATAAACATCATATTCATAGATTACATGTTTGTAAATAATTTGAGCCCCAAGGTCCATATCCAACAGGAAAGCTTGCTTCTTTCTCTGACTTTCTCTTGTTTGTGGCAGGTAATATCAATAATAGGAATTGGAACCAGGAGGATCAGATGGAACTCATGTCCTTTGCAGCTTGCACAACTAGCTGCATTTGGAAAGAAAGAAATGACAGAACTCATGGTGTACCAGCTAAAGACATTCAGGCTATTATTAAAGATATTCACTTCCAAGCTAAGGAGCACTTCAATGGGCAGATGAAGAAGATGATTAAGTTGCCAAGGAAGATGAACCAAGCTGACTGGAAAGCACCTAGGAAGGATTGGATTAAGATCAATCTGGATGCTACTTTCAACTCCCAAGAGGCGTTTTCAGCTGCAGTATGGCATAATAACAATGGATCTATTATTTTTGCCCATGCCTATAGATGTCATTGCTTGGATGCTGAGGCTGCAGAGGCGCTTGCTATCCTCCGTGGAGTGTTACTTGCCAATCAGTTCAAGACGAGGAAAGTTATTTTTGAGTCAGACTGTCAAGTGGTGATCTCAAGTATTTTGTCCTCCAAGCTACATCATAACTGGAGAACTAAGCATATCATTCATAAAATCCGAATTTTCTGGAGTAAATGGCCGCGTTGGAGGTTTAATTTTGTGAATAGAAATTGTAATGTAGCTGCACATAACTTAGCAGCTTGGGCGAGAGATGGCAATTTCACAGGCTTTGTGCCTCTAAATTGTATTCCTAACAATGTGTTTTGTGATGGTGGCTACCCCATTGTAGCACCTTTGTTTTAATATACTAGTGTTTAACAAAAAAAAAAAAAAACAGGAAAGCGTGTGTTAGAAAAATCTTTGAACATTTTCAGGATCTGAAGGTATCATCCATTTTTAAAAGAAAACTTAATCAACCGCAAAAAAGGAACTATGAGGAATCAAGAAAAATGGCAGCCATTAATGATCCACATATTTAATTTTCAATTTTACTAAATCAGCAAAAAGTAAGAGAAAAATACAAAAGACGAACCTTTAGCATACATTGCTGTCCTCAAGAGGCATTCTGTTTTCCCATGGCGGCACCAATTTTGCCAATTGGTGTCTCAAACACGGGAATTGTCGACCCATCCCCAAATCCCCATATTATACGTTCCAATGCTGTTGGCGTGATTTTCCTATGTTTTCCAAGGTAACGACCTTGAGAATGGGCTCTGGTCCTTTTTCACGTTGGAGCGTCGGCGTGGCGGACAGCGGCGACGGGTGGAGCAGCGCGGGCGGAGTAGGCTGGCGGAGCTGTGCAGAGCAGTGTTGTTTTTTGATTTTGTGTGTTGTGCGTGCGTTGCGTTGAAGCTGCAAATTTAGGGCAGAAAAAACAGGGGCCTAATTGCAAATTGTTACAGATTTAAAAAAAAAAAAAAAAAAAAGAGGGGAGGCGGTTCACTGTTCGGCCCGGTCGACCGGTTCAACCCGGTCGAATCGGGTCCGCGGCGGTCTGTCTCGTTTTGGGCGCAAAATGGTTCAGCCTCATCGTCCGGACCGGCGCCATGGCCGGTTAGCGGTCGGACCGAGCCGACCGGCCGGTCCGGTTTTAATAACCATGATAAAAGCGGACTGTATGTTTACCGTCCGTCGTAATATCATTTTCCTTATTCAAACACCACTTTATATTATTTAAAAACAACTAAAAAGCCCCAACATTTAAGAAGAAAAGATGCGATTCTGTGAATATCAACCATAAAAAGTAATTGACGCTGTCCTAATAGGAAAAAAGCTACAGTAACGTAACATAGTCTTTTTTAAGCAAATAGAATAAGAAATCAAAAACCTTATATCTGTTACCCATAAAAGAAAAAAAAAAAAAAACCTTCTATCTGTTACCTTATATTTAGTTTTTGAATGACAATTTTTTTTTTAATGTTGATTAATAAACAGGGTAAGAAAAAAAGCTAGAGCAACATTTATGTTATTTTTTATGAATGATGAATTACTTTATTTATAAAAGAACGACAAACTTTATTTTGACACATCAACAAATTAAGTTGGGCATTTTATGCTATTTTAGATTAATATTGATGAATAAGCAGGGTAAGAAAAAAAGCTACAGCTGCACTAATTTTATTTTTTATTTTTTATGAATTACTTTATTTATAAAAGTAATTTTACTTTGTTACATCAACAAATTAAGTTATGGACTTTACGCTTGGAGAATGTTATTGTTGAACATTTCCTTTTTTGTTGAAATTCAAATGACTATTTTTGGATAAAGAAGAAGTATTTTAATTTAGCAGTAAAAAACAAGGAAAATGTGCAAAGATATTTAGTTATAGATAGAAATGAGTATGTCACGGCTACCCAATTTCTCAAAGTTGGGTTAAAATGCAATTAATAAAATTTCTGGACCAAACATAATAAATGAAAGATTTGAACAAACCTGCAGAACCGGTAGCCATCTACAAAAGAAAGTTTTGGCCGCTCAAACTTTGTCTGTATGCTTACGGACTGTCACTTAGTCATTTTCCTTTGAATAAACCTCAAATTATAAAGACTTCTAAATGAAATAGAACACTAAATCTTATAACTCTCTGTGTGACAGACATGTAATCCGTCTGTTAGACTAGCAGTACTGTATTTTTATCATATATTTTGCTTTATCATAAGAGTTTCAACGAGACTAGACTTTTGTGGATTTTTATTTTTTTATTTTTTGTTCAAAACCGGTGGATAATTAATTAACAAGAGAATTAATTGAAGTTACTCAAAAAAATCTGTTTATTTTGGCAAAGAGCATAAATTCGAGATGATAAGGAAACATTAATTTCCTTATTAGGGCGATTAGCTGGAAGGACAAATAAAACTAAAACTTATTCATATCAGCAGCCTAAAATTCTAGAAAATCCATAATGCCTTTATTCTCCGATAAGTACAAGATTATCATGTCATTAACATTTTAACACCTATATATAGGTCACCTATCTCCATATTCTTGCATCACTTTTTATTTTTATTTTTTTTATTTTTTTGAACTAATCACTTTTTATTTTCTACCAATCACAAAATTATTTATTGATTCACGAGATGGCTTCCCAAAAGTTGGTTTTCTTGTGCACTCTCCTCTTGATTGCTGCTCTTGGTATAATTTCTCTCTAATTAATCCCAGTTGCTCCCTTTTTAATTCCTTATGTTGCATGATCTTTTATCTCTTTTCATTTCATTGCAAGTCAAAAGATCAAATATTGTTCTATAGTTTTCAGTGTAATTTAGATGCATGGCAGAAATCTTTGTCATTACAAGACTTAATACGTACATACTTAATAGTTTCCCCTTCAAAACAGAAATATTTTGCTTTCTTCTTCAACAAATGTATATCCAATTTGTGGTCGTCAAAATTTTAATTAGTTCAAATTACCATTAATTCTCATGTTTGTTACAACATATTCTAATGAACAATTTTTTTGTTTGATGCTTGACAGTGCCAACAAGAACATCCTCAGAGAGGTTCATATGCAAGAATGTCGACGAATGTAGAAAAATTATTAACTGCCTTCCTCAATTCACCCACTGTATCAAAGGCCATTGCATTTGCGGTCCCGATGTTGCTGCTAGCGATAACCAAATTATAAACAAGAAGAAAAATTAAGGAAAAGATATTAAGAATTTATGAAAAGCTCTATTCATTATGTTTTTTCTCTTAATTATTAGTTATGTATGTTGAATAATATTCTGTCGAACTCATTGAGTTAGACATGTTCAAATTGTTGGTGTTTGTTCTTAACTCTGATTAAAGACTTTCACCTTTTGTTTGGGCTCTCTAATAAGTAATTGTGTTAAATAGAAACTTAATATAAAATGAAATTATATAATTCAAGAGATATTGTTCTTAAAAAGAGAAAGAAAATCAATCACACTATTTTATTTTTGTCCCACGTGCTCGACTCCAATCTAAAACATGTGTGATTCCTTAATTCACGTTCAACCAAAAATGATCAATGCAAGTTAGTTAGCTAGTAGGATTCAATTCAAAAAATCTCATGATACTTACAGTTTATAAATTTTATTCTAATAGTGTTCTCAAAGAGTACAATGTTTTATAATTTAGCGAGTTCTAAGTACCTAATAGTTACTACTAAATATACATTGTATGTATTTACTTCTAAGAGCTATTGCACTACAACACATTCTTAACTAGGTGCAAACTTCGGTATTCAAAAAGCTAGAGTAAAATTTTGGGATAATATCACTCACACCCCCTAAGGTTTGGCGTAATATCATAAACCTCCCCTGAGGTTTCAGTAATATCAGTGACACCCCCTGAGGTTTGCATCAACACATCACATAAGTCCAGTATTCCCTTTTTGCCCTTGTTCACCCAACTTGTTAAAAGTATAATTTTCTATTCAAATTCTAACAATGACTATTTTAACTTATTCATATATATATATATATATATATATATATATATATATATATAACTTTGAAATTTGTTAACATAGAGTTATATTTTATTATAACACTTTTATAAGATTATTAAGAATGTTTGGATTTCTAAATATAACAATTTAAAAATGATAAATATATTTAAAAAAATTCAAAAGATGTATGCAACACAAAATATTATAAAATAAAAAATATAAATACATATATATAAATATAGAACTTGATTTTTTTGAATATTCTTGTAAAAATGAATAAAATAATCTACTAATATTCAAATACAAAGTAAAACTTTTGAATATTTGTTTTATGTATTAGTTTTCTTTTATTTTTTAGTTTTTATTTACTTGTTTTAAAATTTTTTTTTGAATTTATATTTATTTAAAAACAAAAATTAAATTCTTAATATTTGTTCAAAAGAACTGTTTTGTCTTCTTTCTCTTTTTTAATTTTTAATGTGAATACCAAAAGGTATTTTCGGTCTTAACAAGTGGTCAAAGATGACCAAGGGTAAAAAGGGAATGATAGACCTATGTGATATGTTGGTGCAAAACTCAGGGGGTGTCACTGATATTACTAAAACTTCAGGGGTGGTCTCTGATATTATGTCAAACCTTGGGGGTGTGAGTGATATTATCCCTAAAGTTTTAGTAGATTAATTAGCCTTCTTAGATTTTATACACTCATTGTCTAGTTATTCTAAATTTTAGCAGAAATCTGGAATATTAAGTTAGTATTCTTAATCAACTAATTGTAATACAATATATTTTAAGAAATAAATCCATAAAGTATAATTAATGATATTACTAATTATTATGTACTTGAACTCTTCGAATCTAAAAAAAATATTTTGAAAATAAATGATTATAAACGATTACAAAGTGTTAGTAGCATAAAATTTCAGAAAAAGATAAATTCAATTATAAGAATGAAATGAATTAGTTTATATAATATACATGGTTAAGAATATAAAAATATTACATTCATATAATAAAGGGTTTTAGCTTTCCAAAAATCTTTTTTGGGCAATATCTTGACTAGAATCGTGGAGTAGAAGTCAAAGAGAAAGAAATATTTAATAACCAACATAAATGAAGGAATTGCGGGTGCCTTAGCAATTAAATATTGCCATGTGCCACAAATGATGGTATTGTGAGAATTATTATTATGAGAGTGTTGATTTGACAATTAGTTTTTTGCAAAGTGGTATTTTTACAATTGACTCATTATAGTGAGGATCAAATTATGGGAGAATTACACAAACACTCCCTGTGGTATGGGCTTATTACACAGACACCCCCTCATGTTTGAAAAATTACACAAACACCCCCTATAGTATGCATCTTATTACACAAACCCCCTTTGTAGTGTATTTTTTTTAATCGAATATACACGCTTATGGCGTTGCATCATAATGCCAATAATGATGTGATGAGTAATTTACAAAATCTTTCGAAATATACCTTATTTTTTATGCTTTTTTATTTTATAAAACATAACAAATGAGACTTGTTTTTTTATTGTTTTAGCAATTTTGGTTTATTTTTCATTGATTTTACAATATAAATGAGAGATGGAAATTTACATTCAGCAAAATGTAACAAATTTCGAAAAGAATTAAATCACAGGGAGTGTTTGTAATTTTTCAAACATGAGGGGGTGTCTGTGTAATTAGCCCATGCCTCAGGGGTGTTTGTGTAGTTCTCCCTAAAATTATATAAAATTAGTAATGACTTCTTTAAGAATTAACTTTTATACCATTAAAGTCAGGATGTACAGTTATAGAAAATTAGTAACGACCTCTCTAAAAATTTAATGTTATACCATTTTAGTCAGGATACAAATATAGAAAATTAATTATGACTTCTTTCAAATTTAATGTTGTACCGTTTTAGTCAGGATAGAATTATAGAAATTAGCAATGGCTTTATTCTCCGTTGATATCAAGATTATCATGTCATTATAACATTTAACACCTATACATAGGTCACAGATCTCCATTTCTAAACGTAAATATTTGTTTCAAATTTTGAAATAGCACACCGTAACAATGAAATATTTCGGAAAAAAAGAAGAGTTTTCAGAAATATTAATGAAAATAAAAAGACCTCCTTTTCTTCCTCCCAAAACCCAGTACTTCTCGCCCCCCCAGGACCCCACCCACCTCAAGAATCTATGGCCCGGCTCCTTGACCTGGAAACTCATTCTCAGAGTTGGAGAAATAGTCGAGATTTCTGCTTCAAACACAAAGAAATAAGCTAGCCTGCTGTATATTGCATGATTTATTTGTTTCTATTTAATAATACTTTGTGTTACATAATTTTGTTTTATTTATCTATTTTCAATTCACTGAGGTCGGAAGATCAAATGTTGTATTATTTTCATCGTAATATAGATCAAATGTACACTTAATAATTTTCCCTTCAACGCCTAATCCTTTTAATTTCTTGGTTCCTCGACAAATCTATGTTCAATTTGTGGTCGTTGAAAATTTACCATACTCATCTTTGTTACAACATGTGTAATGAGCATTTTTTATTTGGTGTTTTGACGGTGTCAACAAGAATATTTTCGCAGCCAAATAAGTTTATAACGCAAGAGTGCCGACGAATGTAAAAATCTTATAAATTGCTTTCCCCAATACGTCCATTGTTTCAAGGGATATTGCTGTTGTGCAACGGAAGCAGGGCCTTGTCGGCCACCGCTTGCTGACGACGGAACGCATCGTCAAATTAATTAAAGGGTCCTCGCGTTGGACTTAGTTGGAAAGGTAGGTGTTCTGATCTACTCCCACTCTTCACCTCTTGGTGGGATATGTACACCCTTGCTTTACGTGGTTCGACAATGGAGCATAATATCACTACTTTTTTTACAAATTACAACCCTCAACCCTCAAGATGCTCACAGACTAAGCTTTATAATCGCTCGAATTTCTAATGTGTGGGATGCATTTACATTATTAAGGGGTGTCTATTTATAGGCCAAATTGGATGAGAGCCATCAATTAAGGAATGGGCAAACCTATTCCCTGTTCTGCAGCTCCATACTCTTCAATGAGCATGGCAAGAGGGATGCGTTGCCATGTTTCTTATCCAACAATCTCCACCTTGGCGAGCATCCGTTGAATTGTGCAACCTCTAATTGTCTATCAAGTCCAAACAATGTCAAAAAAAACTTGATCCAAAAACAAACTTTGTCTTGATTGTCTCCAATTTCGATTTTCTGTAGTAGAATCTTTTTATTTTTTCTACAGTCACTCAAACAAAATGGTACCAAACGCCGATGTGCTTGGTCATGCCATGGTAAACTTGGTTATGCCAGACATATTACACTATGATGCCACAGAGAATCACCACATTTTCTTGGCGGATCTCTAAGTTTCCAAGTACCTTTTCAAATGCGATAGTGGTCGTTATATTCCAAGTACCTTTTCAAATGCGACAATGATCGCCACATTCCGAATGTCTTCTCCAAATGCGACACAAATGCCTTCTACAAATGCGGCATTGATCGCCATATATACTTCTTCGAATGCGATATAGATCGTCGTATTTCGAATACTTCTTCAAATGCCATATATTGAATGCCTCCTTCAAATATTTTTAGTGATTAGCAAATTCCATATATCAACCTTCAACTAACTAGTCCTCTTATCACTATAACAATTAACTAGTAGTCAAACGATGCTAATCAGAATCACCAACATAATTGGAATCGACATAACAAACTAGACAATTAACAATCATCTCGTCTTTCTGAATCTTCAACCAATATCCAAAGTCCTCAATATAGAATATTTCTTGCATACAAATCCCTATCATACTGCAAGTTTAACAGATTTAAAAGTATCAATCTCCGACGCTCATATCCACTGATTTGAATACCAATGCTATATGAGATTCCTGCCAAAATACAAAAGGCCCAATACCATATGTTAGTTCCATCAAATTTCTCCACCTGGAACTTGACATTAGACACCATGGTTCTTTTCATTGAACCACAAATTGATGTTTTCTCAATTTCTTTCAACCATTAGAAATCACCACAAACAAGGAATAGATTGAAACTTGCAAATTAACAATTAAGTAATAAACGTTCAAACAACGTTTTTCTGAATATAGAGACTTGAAATGAGAAAACAGAACCTACGATTGCGTCTGAAACGGTCGAAAACCTTGGAGTCCGGTATGACTTTTCTGAAAACAGATCAAAATTGACCCGAACCGGACAATTTAAAAGTTGAACCAAAGTGAACTAGAATCTGGTGTAGATTGACCATATCTGAACCGAATCTGGACTGAGCTGGATTGGGCTGGATCCGAACCGGATTTGATCTAGATCAAATTCAGATTGGATCTAGATTAGATTAGAACTTCTAATCCTGACGAGTGAACTTTTCTCGGCAGCGGAGTTGACTTTTCTGCCGGTTTACCAACGACTTTGACCGCCTTTTTTCAAGGCCTTTCAAAGTCAGAAAAATACAAAAAAAATCCTTTTTGAAGAATCCTTGAGACTAGATCTTTCCGATGGTATACTCAAAATTCAATTACACAAAAAGTTTCACTAAAATATTCTGAAAACCCAAAAAAATTGAAAATATACCTTAGATCTTGTTCAGTTTGATTCTTATGCATGCCTTTTAAAAGATTTTACTTATTAAATTATTATATGGCATTATGAATTTTACACAGAAAAAGTATATGTTAAAGTTTAATTTGTTGAACTCTGTTCATTATGATTGTTCGATTTGGTCATAGTGGATCTAATTGGTTTGGACAGGAACGTGGTTCAGCTAGGCAGTAGACGGCTTGTCGGTGTGGCTTCATATTTTCCTTGTCCCTTCCTTTAGACACTGCGAGAGGTTTGTTAGTATTCTTCAAGATCATCAAGCATGTACCATGGGTGCAAATCGTTCTTTCTAGAGTCGCTCCTTCGACGGGGAGATAATGATAAATCAAAGGGGCAATAAGGAGGGACGATAATGATATGAAATTGAACATGGTATTGGTATCGGTAAAATGAATGCTTCTTAAAGTCTACTTGCATTATGTGTAACATTTTGTATGGATTGGTATTGCGTTGTACTTTTGCATTTAAAAATATTTTATTTTAAAGAAATATTGCCCTTCACATCTCACGAAAGCTCATTGAGATTTTATTGATTTTTGAGTTAGATTCATCGTCCAGACTTTTGGTTGGTAGATTGTGGTTGTAGAGAATGTTGAATATCGTAAGATCTTTATTGAGGTAAATCTCAATTTTGCATTGTAGAGAAATTTTGATATTGAATTCAGTTTTTCATTTCGAATGGTTGTCTCTATTCAAATTTAAAAAGTTGGGGGTCATTACAACATATTAATTGTATTTGTCTAATATCTACCTATTTGGGATATCTACCTAAAAGAATTAAAATTAATAAATGAAAAATGGTGGGTTCGGTAGAGGGAGAAGGAGGGAAGAAGAAGTTACAATCCAAGTGACCTTCTAAGTTGTAGACAAAATATCATACGCAACCACTACAAAGTGATGTAATGCAACTAAAAGTTAAGCTTGCAGATATTTTTGAAATTATAGAAATTCTTAGTTTTTCAAATCCCCACTCATCAATATATCGACATTAATAACAAATTTGTTATACCAACTCATGCAACTACAACACGTAATAGTTTTTCTACGTTAACACATGTTGTTTTCCCCCCATAATAATTGAAGAAAATGTAAGCTAAAGCGTATAAAAGTTAAAAGACAAAGAAACTATCAGTTAAAATTGAAGAAAGATTTCATAAAAATATATGAAGGAATCGACATGGTGGGAAGAAGTTAATTAGTCTCATTTTTTATTTTGCATAATTTTACAAGCTGATTGGCGATACTACTTATAGAAAAATTTGTTGCTGCCAAAGCAGATTTTTTGGATTACAGATTCACCCTTCTTAGTCAAACATTATGAAAGTTAAGTATTCAGATGTCCAAAATACACTGTCTAATAACTAATCATTTCTAAATAATAAACACTCAATCTTCTCCATCATTAATACACTATTTATTTTGAATCTCATTTCAACAAATTTCTTAAACCAGAAAAAATTTGTAAGAGATTACGTAGAAAAACTAATTCCTTATTGATAATTTGACTTTGAACACATAACTCATATTTGCCTATATGAATCTCTTCAGTTAATTATGTATACTATATAGTTTTGTTTAAATTAGAAATAAAGTAAAACGAAAGTATGTAAGTCTCAAAATTATGACCTAGCTAGATTTAGTGTAAACTCTTTAATACTTTTTTCTGTAAACTTTTGATTGAACTTTATAAATTGTTTGAAAAAATGAGATAAAAAGTAGAAAGAAACTAAGTTACAAAACAACTAAAATAAAATGAAAGAAATAATATTGTTAGTAAATTTTATGAATGAAAAAGGATGATAATCATTCAATTAAGATCATATAAGTTAAATCCTCGAGTTGGTTTAAAGCAAACACTAGTGGCTTTCTTTTCTCTTTTGTTGATTGGTATTCTCAGCCGACTGAGTGTCTTGTTGCTTTTATGAGTTGTTTGGCCGTGATGAGGTGTTGGGAGTTTTGTTGTTGAGAGTACATGTTTTGGTTCTTCTGAAAAAAAATAAAAATTCTTTGCTGATAAAAAAAAATTTAAGATATAAGTAGGCACGTTAATCATTTCAATTTATATCATTTTATGTCAATTTGTTGTATAGTCGTGTAACAAAAGCAAGATATATGCACATGTAATTTTTCATTTCAATCTATATGCGATACGTATTTTTAGTATGCACGAACCTGATGTTCGATTACATATTTATAGAAAATCTAATTAATTGATAATTTAAAGACTCCTGCGTGGTTTTGGTTTAATTAGTTGTAAGAGATAATATAACATTTAATTTAAAGTGAATATCCTTTAGTTGACAAAAAGTTCAAGTTAAATGTTATATTATCTCTTACAACTCTTATGTCTAAAAAATTATCGGAATGAGAATAAAAATAAAAATATTGTGCATTAATTTGGAGAAGATTGAGTGCTATAATTTAGGAATGATTAGTTAATTAATAGATAGTATATATCGGAAATTTAGACACTTATTTGTCATAATGTTGACTGAAAAGGGCATATTAGAAAGTGGCTGCAACATATTTGCTTTTGGCAATATCGCCACTTGTTTTACAAATAGTCAAATCATTAAATGGTTTATCTCTTCATTATAAAAAAAATTATAAAAAAAAACTAGGAGAGAAAAGCGGGTTATGTATTAATTGGATAGAATAATATAATGAGTTGTTATAATTAAGGAATGCTAAATAATAATAAAAAATACGAAACATATTATGAGAGATATATATATGGGAAACTTGTTTTTCTTATTCATTAATAAGAAAATATTAAGTTTGATCTTGATCTTTAAAAAATTACTGCAATACCATTATTAGAGTAATGATACAGGCAGATCAATTCTCCTAAAGAGTAAAAACATAGCAAAAGTTAGTAAAATGTTATTTTAACCTTTCCAAAAATCAAACAATAGAAGAAAATATTCAATAGTTTCTAAACTAACTCCTACCATTAAGGGAGATTCATTCCCCTTTTTTTTTAAGAAATGATACAATCTACCCTAGTTTATGATTTTCCTATTTAACCGAAGATGATACAAATGGAAATATTTATTTCTTATTTTATTTATTTTCTTAAATTAATCGGTGCTGCTATTACAATTATTTGGTAACCTTTCTCCCCACTAATCAAATCACCGAATAAATCTATGAGTAAAGAGTCAATTTAAATATAAAAAAAATTATTAATCCATGAGATGTTAATGGTTGCTTATAAAAAATTGACATACATCAACCCGTATATCTCATTGTCAACATAAATTATGAATTTTTCTCAAAACAAAACATAAATTATAAATAAGAAGTTGAGAATTTTTAAATTATGTATCACATGCTTGGATAATTTAAAAAAAAAAAAAATCCTACTTTTACGTGATAATGTTTTTTATATCTAATTTACTGAAACAAATTATTGATATTAATTACTCAAACTATTATTTCACGCTTTTCATGTAATAAGATAAATACTTTTCGTAAGATGGTTTCTATTGTTTTTAAGTTAAATCTATGGGAAACAATTTTTCGATTTGTTATTATTTATTTTGAAGTTTTACTAATTTAAAAAATAATAACTAAATTGGTTTAGAGTTTATGTGTTCACAGAGGGAAAATAGCTAATTAATATATTTTAGAAGCGTGATGGATCTCCAGTAATTATGAGAGTTAATTAAAAATTATGATTCTTTCCCTATTTTGATTTTGGAAAGGTCAATAATGGAATTTACAAGAACATGCTCGATTTTCTCTTGATGTAAGCCCATTACTATAGTAAATATTTAATTATTTATTAATGGCTCTATGATATGTTGTTATCGATAGTATCCTTTGATAATTAAACATTAATCTATACATAGGTCAGATATCTCCATATTCCTGCATATCACTTTCTAGTTTCTACCAATCACACAATTAGTTATTCATTGATCACTAGATGGCTTTCCCAAAGTTGATTTTATTGGGCACGTTCCTCCTGATTGTTGGTCTTGGTATATTTTGTATCTCTTCCCATTCCTCCCTTTTATATATTCTTAATGTTATTTTACATGATCTCATATCTATTTTACAGAAGATGAAAGGTTTAATTGTTTTTTTTTTTTTTTTTTTTATATTGGATCAATAGTGACATTAATGTTTGACCTATTCTGCAATATCCCTTTAACGTTAGAGAAAAAGTGATTTTCCTCTAACCTTTGTTAAAATGTATGATTTGCCCCCGAGTTCTTGATCAACTGTTTATTTTTGACATGTGTATATCTTTTTATTCATTAGATTTGACATCAGTGGGCACATTATACATTTTTACGAGTGTTAGCGGACATTGAAAACGAGTCAAACATTGAGGGGTAGTTCTCAGTTGACCCTTTTATGTATAACAAGTAAGGGGCATGGCAGAATTTTTGTCATTGCAGACTTAATCTCTATTCTTAAGAACCCTTTTTTTTCTTCCTCAACAAATATTATACAGGTGGTAGCGGAAGGTCTACAAAAACTTAATTAAATTCAATTGTGGTAATCAAAATTTTAACTAGTAATTATTTGGAATTTATATCAACCAAAAATTCTCTTGTGGTTTTTAAAACTAGCGCGAACCTTCTATGTGGTTTGTTAATTGTTTAAAATTTCATATGGTTTCATATATTCTGCACAAAATTCTTGTTTAAAAAAATTACAAAGGAGTTTGAGCGAGTTAAAAAATTTTATGCAGAATTTATGAAACGATGAAGTTTCTAGACGATTATTAAACCCTAAGGAGTTTTCCTACAGATCTTCATAACAATATGGGGGGTTTTATGCATTTTTCCCTTATTATTTTATGTTTGTTAGCATATCTCTCTAATCAACAATTTTGTTTCATGTTTGATAGTATTGCCAACAAAAATCTCCTCACAGTCGTTTCAATGCAAGACTATCGCTGACTGCAAAGGTCTTCAACCAAACAACATACAATGCATTGATGCAAAGCTCGAATGTGTCAAGGGCAGTTGCATTTGCGTTCCTTCTGCGGATGGCTTTGCTGCTAGCGATAATCAAACTATAAACTAAGGAGAAGAGATAAATTTTTTTTTTATAGATAACTGTACGTACAGAGGCATCCATTAAGTGATGTGCTCATTCTTGTAATTGTTGGTTTAAAGGAATAAAAGTGCAGATTTTATTGAAAAAAATCATAAAAAGAAAAAAAAAAAAAAGCTTTACAGAGTTTATTATATGTTTTTGGTTGTCACGAGTATTTCCATTAATTGCTTATTATGTTGAATAATTTGTCATCTCTTCTTTAGTTTCTCTGTGCGAAGTCCTGTCGCCTTATTTCCTCTCCGCGCGACTAGATTTATTCGTGATTTGTTGAGTTTTTGACCGTTTAAATTCTCCGATCTTGAGTTTCTACTGTTTAAATTCTCAAATCTAGAGTTTTCACAGTTTTTTTTTCTTCAGATCTACAATTTTCACCTTTTATACTTTCCGATCTTTGATTTTGTCGGATAATCTCTTAGATCTGCACTTTCCACACAAAGATGACTTCGTCTGCTCCGGTTAATTCTACCGTTCCTGTCAAGATCCGAGCAAGGACTCTTCTTCGGTATATTACCTTGGATCTCAAGATTTTACCAGATCTGCTATCGTTGGAGACATTTTTACTGGTTGAGGGTCATACGACTCATATCACACATTTTCATAGGTTATGTGGCACAATGCAAAAGCACCCATAGATTGGGGAATTTGCCGCAGTTATTCCTATAAATTAATGAACGTGCGCAAAATTTCTACTGAACCTATGACCATAAATTAATGGACGAGCGCAATATTTCTAAAAAAATTGATGTAGCTCGGTTGCGTCAATTAAATCACAAATTAACAATTCATACGTAATAGTGATCAAATAATGAAAAATTGAGAAAATTTGTAAACTTTAATAGTCAAAGCTGTTTATGCGTTCTAAGAATTCTAGATGCAAAAATATTAGTAAGTACAAAATAACCCGAAAATCTAAAAATAATTAAGGATGTTTGTGTACAATGAGAAAGTGTAGTTTTGATCTGCCGAAATACTACAAATTACAAAAGGGCTATAAATGCAAATGGCTTGTTTTACACAATTGTTTTGATAATCGAATCAGATCGATAGTCGAACAGATATAGCTTTGCCAATCTAGTCTAGAAAGACCGCTTCAAACCAATTGATAACTAGCTACAAAAACAGGCCAGATATTGATGGACCGGAAAATCACTATTTTGCTCTTTTTAATTTAGGTTTTTGCAACAAGAAAAAGAAACCCTCAATATTATGTGAAAGAGTTTTAAAAAAAAATCCCTTATGAAAAAACAATTGGTGAAAAGCCCCTGATTCGATGGTTGTTAATCATGGAGATAACTTCCAGCCTCCAGGTAGTGTCATTCAAATATGATTTTGTCCTATTTAAGATATTATAAGCCTACAACCCGATGAACCTCTAGATACCCTTGCATAATACATATTCTTTTCCCGCATGATAATTTAAGAAAATGCAGATATATATACCCAAGAGTTAAAGCGTATTGGAGCTCAAAAACAGAGAAACCAACTTTTAAAATTGAAAAAGAGATCTTTCAATATCAGGAACACTTTGTTATGAGTTAATCCTATCTAGTCAACATTGATAAACAAAACTAGCAAATAAATTATTGCAGAGAAAACGCGGGTAATGTATTAATTGGATAGAATTATAACAAGTTGTATAATTAATGAATGCTAAATAAGAAACAACGTGTCATGAGATCACGAAACTTGATTTCTTATTCATTTATTAGAAAATATTAAATTCAAGATCTTTAAGAATTTACTGCAATACCAATATTATAGTAAACTAGTAATGGCTTAATGATCGGTTGTTATCAAGATTATCCTAAAATTAAACATTTAACATCTATATATACTTCAGATATCTCCATATTCTTGCATCACTTTCTAGTTAATTAAATTCGACCAATCACAAAATTAGTTATTTGATTCACTAGATGGCTCCCCAAAAGTTGTTCTTTTTGGGCACTCTCCTATTGATTGTTGCTCTTGGTATATTTTGTCTCATCAACTCTCAGTTCCTCCATTTTGTTCTTTATATTATTTTACATGATCTTATATACTTTCGAATATCAAAGGTTTTATCGTTTTCAAAGTAATTTAGATATGTACGGCACAATTTTTGCCGTTACAAGAGTTGTGTATTAAAACGACTGCAAAGTTACTTTAAAAGTCACCATGTTCATGTTTTTTATAACATATCTAATGAACAGCTTTTGTTTCATATTGACAGTACCAACAAAAATCTCCTCGCAGCCCGCGCAATGCAAGATCGACAGTGATTGTAAAGGTGTTGTGAGATGCATTGATGCAAAGCTTGAGTGTGTCCAGGGCCGTTGTCTTTGCGTTCCCACCCGACAAATCGATACGGCTGATGTTGCTACTAGTGATGAGCAAAATTTAAACAAGAAGAAAAGAAAGCAGATTTAAAGAATTTATAGAAAACTCTACATATTTAGGTTTTACTTTGATCTTGTGACAAGTTTTTTTCCTTTTAATTACTACCTTTGTTGAATAATCTGTCTGACTATTTGAGTTAGACATTAGTGCTTGTTAGTAACTATGGAGAAATAGACTTCAATTCATCTTTTCTTTGGGCTCTCTCTAATTATGTTTTTTTATTTTTCTCTTTTTACTACAACCAAACATAATATTGCATACAAGTTAGCTTAGTATGAGTAAATTAAAACGTGTGTATAACGCAACATTTCTACTGAAACTATGATCAACTAGCTTTTTCTGAATGAGGAAAATGCGGCTTATGTTTCACAAATCAATTAATTATTCATCAATGAAGTATTTCGAGACTTGTAATATTGGATTTTGTTGGAAGGAAGACAATAATATATAGAATCGAATTTTTTAAGATGTCCAACAACTTTTCATATATGATGATTTATTGATTTATCTTATACAATATTTTACAGAAAACACAATTTTAACTAATTTATGTTGAAAACGGGATTGTGGGGAAGATTTTGTTACAGTTATTAGTATTAATTATGCAAAAAGGTTCTTTCATGCAATCACAATTTTCCAGCTTCCAAAAAACTCTTGTGAAGAAGGGGACTTTATATGACAAAGGATAATAATGTGACGATGTGGTCACATTAGAATATTAGAAGAAATAATGTGAGGAATACATTTCGCGACATTAACTTCTGTGAGAAACTTAGTTTCATCATATGATTTTATCAGAGGCAGCTTTTGTGACGATCTTTTCAATCACGTAGACTATATTGTGAGAAATTTTTAGTTTTTTCTGAGATACTTTTCATCACAATAATGATTTTTCTTGTACTGTGTCTATGATAGCTAGGCTTCTTTATTATTATTATATTAAAAAAATGTATAAGCAATATATTGTACACATTTCCAGAATTATCCTACAAAACAAATAGTTTATTTCTATCCATTTATTATCGCATGCATATTCGTCTATTTTATATTTTGTATTTATATCTTTATTTAAATTAATTTTACAACATTTTCATAAACTAATACCAAAAGTTATATAGTCACCATTTCTTATATAAAAATATATATTAAGCTAGCAAACAAAATTAAAAATTAGCACATGAAACATTGTACATTGTACTCTAAATTACTCTAAATCTCCAAATTTGATTTCATCGGATGACACATTGAACTTTTTTGGGGCCGAAGTACCCATTGTGAAGAAATTGTCCAACTTATGGTGTAAATTGATGAGTGACAAGTTAAGGTATGAAAATGAAAATTGTGCCAAGTTATGGTATGAAAAATGATATTTTCCCACTTTCCAATCTAGCAAAAAACTTAAATTTCTGTTTGGACCAACAGGACCAAAAAGGGTGCCTAATGAAGCTCTCCTAGTTCCAGTTAACTGATTAGTGATGGTTGTTAATTTATGCAGATAACTTTCAAAGACCATCTCATTCGAATATGATCAATGTCGTTTTTCAGTTGATAATGGGCTTACATAGACTATATATATATATAATAGTTCCCTATAAAAATTGAAGAAAGTGAACATATACCCGAAAGTTTAAGAGCAGTTAATTAAGAAAATTGGAGTTAATTAAAGATAAAGAAAAGATCTTTCAAAATTGAAGAGAGATTCTCAAAAATGAAGGAATTAACATGATGGGGAAGGATATTAATAAAAAAAAAAAACATGGTGGGGGTAGGGAGTACTTTTTTACTTTTCCAAAATTCTACAAATAGTCAATCATTAAATGGTTTCTCTCTTCGTTTGTAAGAATTATGAGAGAAAGGGCGGATAATGTATTAACTGGATAGAGTAATGAGTTGTCACTTATCATAATTAAGGAATGATAATTAAGAAAAAAAAATATTATGCGATATAGAAACGTGACTTCTAATTCATTTATTAGAAAGTTATGATTTAATTCGGGATCTTTAAGAATTTACTGCAATACCATTATTATACTAAAAACAAAAATTTAATAACATTATTATAGTAAATTACTAATGGCTTAATGATTTGTTGTTATCAGGAGTATCGTTTAGTTAACATCTAACATCTATATATAGGTCACTTAGGCCTCCATATTCATGCATCACTTTTTAATTAGTTCCACCAATCACAAAATTAGTTGTTTGATACTTTGATTAACTAGATGGCTTCTCAAAAGTTGATTTTCGTGGCCACTCTCCTATTGATTGTTGCTCTTGGTAAATTTTTCTCTCTATTCTAATTCCTCATTTTTATTCTTTTACAATATTACATGATCTTATATCTATTTTTGACAGTATTTAGATGTTTGGCAGAGTTTTTGACATTGTAAGACAGTACATATACTTGATAATCAACTTAAAGCACTCAAAATAGATGTTCAATTAATGTGGCCATAATTGAAATTTGTAACTCGTTAAAATTACTATATTTGTGTTTATTACAAAAACATCTAGTGAACAATTGTGTTTCATGCTTCGCAGTACCAACAAAGATCTCCGCACAGCCGTGCACGAAGGACAGTCAATGTAGCAGTCTTCTAATTAGATGCATTGACTCACAGCTCGAGTGTTTTGAGGGCCATTGTCGTTGCATTCCCACACAACAGATGAATAAGGCTGCTCATGTTTCTGCTAGCGAAAACAAATCTGTTGGCGAGAAGAAAATGAAGAATTGATAGAAAATCTATGGAATTACTTATTTTCTTGGTTGTGATAAATAATTCTTTTTATATATAATCTTGTTGAATAATAATATGCCAAACTATATGTTTTAGTTGGACATGTAATATCAATGTTAGTGCTTCTTCTCAACTTATAAAAAAAACTTTCACCTTATCTTTGGTTTCTCTATCTATGTTTTGGCATTCTTGTTACTATTATAAGAAACAGCATGTTCCTAAATACTAAGCAACCAAATAGTAGGAGTAAATTAGAAAATCTATAAATTAATGAACGCAGCTTTTATTACTGGATCTATGATCAACTCCGCTTAATTAGTAGGTTTTTTCTAAACAAGGGAACTAATGCTAGCTTATTTCCACTAATTAATCAATACATTCTTTAACAATAAGTAGCGTCTTTTCAGTTTCTATATTAAAATTATTAAAGTCATTTAAATGATAATCACAAAGACTTGCAGTTAATCTAGTCAACATTGATAACAGGAAACTAGGATAAAATTATTGCGTCGTGGGAGTATCCATATATAATATAATATGTATACTCATCATTTTCTTGATATGCATTAAATATTCAATCCCTGTTGTAGATCTTGTTTTAAATTGGTTAAAGAAGGGTCAAATTAAAGTATAGCAATTTGAACATCAATATCACCTCTAGATAAAAGATCCAAAAAATATAAGCAGAGAACTTGATGTGCATGCTAACGTCAATGCAATGACAAACAAAAAACTGAGACATTATAATGATTAAACGGTGCAAATTTGAGAGAAAAAAAATATCATAAATTAGAATAATAAAATCCTGTTCAGCACCAAGTATTCTGGATGCATAAATAATAATAATTACAAAAGAATCCTAAATTCTAGAAATAATTAATATTTATTGTGTAAAATGAAAAGAAGCCGTTTTGATTACAATTGAGCTAAATTCCACCGGTGTAGGCGTGCAAGGCAATTTTTAGCTTTGAAAGTTGTTTAAAAAATACTTCTATTTTCGGCTAGGTATAATTAAACATAAAAGTAATTTTCAAGTGGGTTGAATATCATTTTTAACAAAATTTTCAAAATATGTCGAAAAATTCTTAAAATATTATTAAAAAATCTAATATTTAGTAGAGCGAAAACTAAACCAAAATCAATACTTTAATACATCTTTACACCTTTATTTTGAAAATCGCATCAGACCGATTGGTCGAAACCAATTTAGCCCAATCAAAGTTTCGGTTACGATATATGTTTCAGTCTCCTAAATATTAGAAACATTTCGTAGTTTTTCGGGAGCTTTTCGACGTGTTTCAAAAATTTCGTAAAAGTTATAGTTGTAATGAAATTGGAAACTACATCTAGATTTCGTTTCAGCAAAGTGAAAAACGAAAAATGTTTCGTTGGTTTTCGAGGAAACGTATGAAACTTTTGATCCATGGATGAGATTGTAGGGTGATTGGTGCCTATATTTTAAAAAGTTATTATTATCTTGATTGTTGGTTACACCACGTTGACAATGCTATCGGCGGCATAAAATAATTTTTCCTGCAAGAAAACTCTTGTCACAAAAAATATTTACAAACTTATGTAAAAGAGGCACATGGCCTACCCAAAAATGATCAGTAGCCCACACCGCCAGGTTACAAATGGACTACTTTCCAATCTAGCAAAAAACTTAAATTTCTGTTTGGGCTAACAGGCCCAAGAATGGTCGAATATGCCTAATGAAGCTCTCCTAATTCCAGTTAAGTGATTAGTGATGGTTGTTAATTTATGGAGATAACTTTCAAAGACAATCTGATTCGAATATGATCAATGTCGTTTTTCAGTTGACAATGGGCTTACATAGACTATAAGCCTACAACCCGAGGGAGCGTCTACGTGGACGTCTTTGCGTAAATTAAAAAGATAAACAAAAGTTCTTTTAAAATTGAAGAGAGATTCACAAAAATGAAAGAATTAACATGATGGCAAAGGATATTAATTAAAAAAAAAAAACATGGTGGGGGTAGGGAGCCCTTTTTACTTTCCTAAATTTTAAAAATAGTCAATCATTAAATGGTTTACCTCTTCATTTGTAAGAATTAAAAGAGAAAAGGCGGATAATGTATTAACTGGATAGAGTAATGAGTTGTCACTTATCATAATTAAGAAAAAAATTAAAAAAAATATTGTATGAGATATAGAAACGTGACTTCTAATTCATTTATTAGAAATTTATGATTTAATTCAGATCTTTAAGAATTTACTGCAATACCATTATTATACTAAAACAAAAATTGAATAACACTATTATAGTAAATTAGTAATGGGTTAATGATTTGTTGTTATCAGGAGTATCATTTAGTAAACATCTAAAATCTATATATAGGTCACTTATACCTCCATATTCTTGCATCACTTTTTAGTTTCTACAAATCACAATATAAGCTCTTTGATTAACTAGATGGCATCCCAAAAGTTGATTTTCGTGGCCACTCTCCTATTGATTGCTGCTCTTGGTACATTTTTTTCTCTATTCTAATTCCTCCTTTTAATTCTTTATACAATATTACATGATCTTATATCTATTTTCAAATCATTGCAAGTCTTAAAATCAAAGGTTTTATCGTATTTAGATGTTTGGAGAGTTTTTGACATTGTAAGACTGTACATACACTTGAAAATCAACTTAAACCACTCAAAATAGATGTTCAATTGTGGCCATTACATCATTGAAATTGTAACTCGTTAAAATTACCATATTTGTGTTTATTACAAAACATATAGTGAACAATTGTGTTTCATGCTTGGCAGTACCAACAAAGATCTCGGCACAGCCGTGCACGAAGGACAGTCAATGTAGCAGTCTTCTAATTAGGTGCATTGACGCACAACTTGAGTGTTTCGAGGGCCATTGTCGTTGCATTCCCACACAACAGATCAATAAGGCTGCTAACAAATTTGTTGGCGAGAAGAAAATGGAGAATTGATAGAAAATCTTATGGAATTACTGATTTTTCTTGGTTGTGATATGTAATTATTTTTATTAATAATAATGTTGAATAATATGCCAAACTATATACTATAGTTAGACATGTTATATCAATGTTAGTGCTTGTTCTCAAGTTATAAAAAGGACTTTCACCTTATGTTTGGGCTCTCTATCTATGTTTTGGCATTTTTCTAACACTCTTGTTACTATTATAAGAAACAGCATTAAATACTAAGCAAATAGGAGTAAATTAGAAAGTGTATAAATGGTGGAAGCTTGCAAAGGTCTTATGTCTCAATTTTCCAGTTGCACGCTCAAGCATGATCTTAAGGAAACGAACGTGGTTGCGGACAAGCTGACCCGTCTTGGCCATTCTCTTCCCTTTGGTGTTGAACTCTAAAATCAACCTCCTCCTGAAATATTTTCGTCTCTGTCATTTGATTTAGTTGGCGGTATTACTTATCGTGTGATTTCGAACTAGTGGTTGTCTTCTCTCTTTCGGGGTTCTCTCCCTCCTTTGTACATAAAAAACAAAAAAGAAAGTCTATAAATTAATGAACGCAGCTTTTAGTACTGGATCTATGATCAACTCCGCTTAGTAGGTTTTTTCTAAACAAGGGAACTACTATCTTATTTTCACTAATTAATCAATTCATTCTTGAACATTAAGTATTTTATGCATCTTTTCAATTTCTACATTACAAGTATTCAAGTCTTTTAAATGATAATCACAAAGACTTGCAGTTAATCTAGTCCACATTGATAACAAGAAACTAGGATAAAATTATAGTGACTTGGGAGTATTCACGTATAATATAATGTATACTCATCATTTTATGCATTTATTATTCAACCCCTATTGTAGATCTTGTTTTAATTTAGTTAAAGAAGGGTAAAATTAAAGTATAGCAATTTGAACATCAATATCACCTCTAGATATAAGATCCAAAAAATATAGGTAGAGAACTTGATGTGCATGCTAACGTCAATGCAATGACAAACAAAAAACTGATACTTTATAATATAAAACGATGCAAATTTGAGAGAAAAAAAAATCATAAAATAGAATAATAAAAATCATGTTCAGCACCAAGTACTCAGGATGCATAAATAATATTAATTACAAAAGAATCCCAGATTTTAGAAATAATTAGGATCTATTGTGTAAAATGAAAAGAAGCCGTTATGATTAGGCATAGTATTTTCAACTATGTGTAATGAAACATAAAAGTAATTTTCATGTAGGTTGAATAACATTTTTTACAAATTTTCAAAATATGTCGATTTTTTTAAAATATTATAAATTTTTTGTAATATTTAGTAGAGTGAAAGGTACACCAAAATAAAAACTTAATACGTTTTTACACCTTTATTTTGAAAATCGCATCAGACCGATTGGTCGAAACCGATTGAGCCCAATCGAATGCCAATCTAGTCCAGAAGGACCATCCATTCCAATAACCACTGGAAATCATTTTTTAAGAAACCAGAAACTGATGTACCTGAAAAACTTTATTTAGTTTTTCGAAAGTATGTTTTGGGTGATTGCTTCAAGATGAAATTGAACCAATGACCCAATAAAATGACAATTTCTAGCCACTCCGGCAATGATACTTCCATAGTAATTTCAACAAATTTAAAACATATTAAATGTCTATGGTAGACTTTTCATTAATAAAATAAATGTGTAATATATATATCTTGTCATTAGTTTTTGGTGTTACTCTATAAAATAAGGAGTTTATTCCTCTAATTCTGTTTATATTCTGTAAAATCCATATCTTTCTGTGCCTTCTCTTTTCAGTTTTATATTTTTTAGATTAATTTTAAACTTTTATACTAAAAGACAACCAAAAGTATTAACTTTTAATTTTCTAGTGTATCAAGCCAACTGAAACATGGCATCCACTTATATACATGCCAAATTATTTAGTCTAAGAATTGTGACCAGTAGACCCACCCCAACCACCTCAACCCCCCTCCCCACCCAACCAAAGGAACATTGAATGGTTTGGTAACCTGCCGTACCCAATAAAAAATCGTTGGAGCATTCACATTTACAATCAACAATCTCAAATTTGCCGTCTGTGCTGGGTTAAGAAAGCACATATACATTACAAGAAAACGAGATACAAATATCACCAAAATATACAATAAATGCAACCAAAAAAAAAAACTCTGCCTACTAAATTTCCCTACAAATGCTATGAACAAAAACTAGCATAAGCAACACCACTCCTAATTCGACCAAAGCCCACAAACTCCACCAATACGGACCCAAAATATCGCACAATCGGAATCTTTTATCGAAGCTTCTCCTTTCAGAACTTCGTGTTTTAAGAAATACCAGGCATCCTGCCTAGGAATATGGCTCTTTGAGAAAGAAAAAAAGAACGGAAAAGGCAATACTATGATTTTGAAATAATCCTTTAAACTTTGACAGTTTGGCCAGTGAGGCCATCTTGAAGCTGCAAAGAACCATCTTTCATCAGATTGAGGCTCAAGCTCTTAAATCTCTCCCTTGAGTATTGTCGGGATGCCTTTCTCCAGTCCGTTCCAGTTTTCATCATTGCAACAAACTCATCATAACTTATTTGCCCGTCCTGGAAAAAACATGGTGATCATGATTAGTTGCGGAAAGAAGAGCTAGTCGTCAAATTCATGACAAGTTTAGGAATATTTGTAGTTTTGTTATCTAATGCTATACAAAAAAATCAAAAATAGGTGTTAAGAGTTAAAATAATAACTTGACACCATATAACGAAAATGCACTAAAAATAGCCCAAATTAGGGATCTCATCTTTGTTGAAAGGTTTTAAGAATATAACAAAAATATATCTATATCAGGGCTATAAGGGATTATATTTAGAACATAAGGGAATTCAGACAAACCTTGTCGGTATCAACCTCTCGCATTATGTCATTGAGTACATCAGAATCAGTTTCACCTGATTCATCTGCTAAAGCTTCTCGTAGCTCATCGAGTTCGATATACCCACTTCCATCTTTGTCAAAAAACATAAAAGCTCGGCGGAAATGCTCATCATTCTCCATTCTCTGCAGGTGGATAGTGACTGCGACAAATTCTCCATAGTCCAACACCCCATTCCCATCTACATCAGCCTGTCAACATTGAGACAACATTCAAGAATTAGGTCTTAAGAAGCCCTCAAATAAGTTTCCATGTCTTTTAGTTAAATACATTCATCAACCAAAATCACATTCATCTTACGAGAACCACAATTTTGAAAATAAGATACTGCAAGAACAAAAAGGCCATCAAAATGTGATCAATACATAATGAACTAAAGCCTCCGTGTTCTTTTCTTCTGGTAATTGCCTCTATGTAAGAGTAAAAAAAACACAAAAATGGCCCCTCTGAAACTATCAGTCTGAATAAGAGAATATTGGACAAGTTAACAAAAAGCAAGAAAGGAAAGGACTCAAAGAACCTTAGCAATTATATGGCTATTTTCAAATGTGTCGGCTAACAATAAATGATTGGTAAATTGTGAAGAAAAAAGGGATCCCATCTGTAAGTATTTGATTATTCCTCACTAACTAAGTATAAAACCAAATCTAAATCCATTCCACACTACACAGGAAAAATGATGGGACTTTGGTGCCCTTAGGAATAAAATTCTCTGTGAGACTGGTAACTGAACTAAGCGATTGATTTTATCTGAAAGTTAGAAGCTAAGAGGATAGAAGATTGTGTAGTAAAGCATTAAGTAGAAATGAGCTTCAAAGTTATCATCAATAAAGTATGATACTTACCACGTCCATCAGCAACTTTATCTCAGGTTCTGCCAGCTGGGAACCCACTTTTCGAAGCCCAGTTCTAAGTTCATCATAAGTTACCTTCCCGTCACTGTCAGTATCCATTAATGCAAACATATCTCTGATTACTTCAACCTCTTCAACAGACAAATGTTCCGCAATTACCTACAGTCATTTGAGAATAAAGTCATCATTAAATATAGAGAAGGCCATGATATATCAAGTATGTTGAGAGAGCCCTCGACTGAGAAAACTCAGAGAAAGTGTAGGACTATTGCATCAGATGATTTTATACATAAGATAGCCAATTGCATATCAACTATTAAGCAACCATAAAATAAAAGTTATACCTTTCTTTAAAGTATTAGAGAGAACTATTTTCCACAAAAAAAGATTTGTTCATAACAATCATAAAATTAGTGCTACATGCTTACTCGCAATGCCCTCTTCTTGAATCTATTCATAACTGAAAATTGCTTGAGTCTTGCCCTCACAATGTCTCCCAATGGAACATTTGGAGCCTTTTTCGCGTTTTGTATCCACGGGTGGTCTGGCAAAAATAAAGAGAAGAGCATGTTATAGTTGTTGGCTTTTTGCATAAGCCATCATGTTGCGAAAAGATCATGTGTTCTCTCCAATTGCTTGATTAGCTGATAATACACTTTACAGCAAAAGAAAGAAGGTTCACAATGCCAGAACTGTACTTCTCCTTCCCGGAAAGCAGCTATACATTATTTTGTGCTTTGAACTCAGTCAAGTGAATTCAGTAATTTCACATCATCAAAAGCCTGATTAACTACTATTTCTGTATTCCCCACGTCATAAAAATGTTTTCTACCCCAATTGGACACACAAATTCAGTTCTCCTAAAACATGCGAGCTTTGCTCTAAAACCCGATGATCAGCATAAGACTGACAATCGTGGTGCATAATGACTGCAAAATTCACCAAATTTTCTCATTATTTACTGCCAAAAGCCATTGGCTTCCTACATCCTATCCCTAGACTTTTGCATTATGCCTGAGGTAAAACTTTCCTTCCTCAGCATGCTATCTATAATCATTTGCAGAAAAGCAATAGGCACATGCATTATGGATAACCATCACTTTCTCACTTTATTAATACTAAAAGTTAAAATTATTAAACTACAACTAACTCACCAAGGACCTGCTGGGCTGTCAAACGCTTTTTGGGATCTGGCTCCAACATCTGTCTAACAAGGCTTTTTGCACTTTCAGAAATTTGAGGCCATGGTTCCCTCTTAAAATCAAGAACTCCTCTTAAGATGGCCAATGCAACACCTTGTTCAGTTTCTGTAACAACGCAATGAGATAAACTTTAAAAAACTTATCTATCCAAGACTATTGAGTACGGAAAATGAAATGGAAACAAGAAATACCCGCCCAAAATGGAGGAACACCGCACAACAAAATATATAGAATGACACCAGCACTCCAAATATCAACTTCGGGTCCATAGTTTCTCTTCAAAACCTCCGGTGCCATATAATATGGACTCCCCACAATTTCAGAGAACCTTTCACCTGACCAAATTTAAACAGTACAAAATTTAAGCTCCCAATCTCGTACTCTACTCGAAAAACAACACAATACTAGCTGAAAACTAAAATTCCAAGGAAATCTTGCAAATCGGCTATCCAATCAATCTCAACTATTAACAACATCTACCGGTCAAATTGTTCTTAATACTACATATCACCTGATTGAAACAAAAAAAAAAAAAAAAAAAAAAAAAAAAAAAAAAAAAAAAACTCAAATTCAAGCTCCCAATCTCGTATCCAACTCGGAAAACGATCATAACACTAGCTGAAAGTCAGAAAAATCCCGAAAAGCGTCTATCCAGTCAATCTCAAGCATTAACAACATCTACGAGTCGAATCCTTCTTATAATCCACAAACGAACTAAAATCAGCAAAAACGACCATAACACTAGCTGAAATTCACAAAAACTCCCCGAAAAATCGTCTATCCAACAATCAATCTCAATTCTTAACAACATCCACAGCTCAAAATCGCACTCAACACTCCACAAACAAACTAAACAAAAAAATAAAATTCACTCGAAATCGAAGCAGAACATACCAGGCTTAAAAAACACAGACAGTCCAAAATCAATCGCCTTCAACGGCGAATTCTCCTTCTTATTCGCAAACAGGAAATTCTCCGGCTTCAAGTCCCTATGTATCACACCGTTCTCATGACACATCCTGACCACCTCCGCCACCGTCCTGGCCACACTCGCCGCCGATTTCTCGCTGTAGTGCCCCCGCGCCACAATCCGATCGAAGAGCTCCCCTCCCTCGCACAGCTCCATCACCAAATGCACCGCCTCCTTGTCCTCGTACGTCGCCTTCAATCGGACGACGTTCGGGTGATCGGGGAGCGCGGACATGATCGCGACCTCGCGGCGGACGTCCTCGACGTCGACGGCGGTGCGGAGCTTGTGCTTGGAGATGGACTTGCAGGCGAGCGTGGTGCGGTTGTCGCGATCGGTGCAGAGGTAGGTGACGCCGAACTCGCCGCGGCCGAGCTCGCGGCCGAGGATGTACTTGTCGGAGATGCGGTGGTGGGTGGTGTACGAGTCTTTGAGGACGCGGAGGGGAGGGTTTGAGGAGGAGGAGGAGGTGTGGGAGTAGGGGTTAGGGCGGGGGGAGGTTTTGGGGGTTTTTTTGGAGCGGGGTGAGGGGTCGCCGGTGAGGCAGGCGTTGCAGTTGCCCATGGTGGGGGGGGGGCGGGGGGGGGGGGGGGGGGGGGGTGGAGAGAGAAAAAACGCGGGTGGGTGGGTGCGAAGTCAATTAGGAGGAAAGTTTTGGCATTTGAAAAAAATTGTGAGTCACTTTGAATAGGACTGCATATTAGTAGACTAGTATAGTATAGTAGTTACAAGTTCTCTATTATTATGTAACTTTTTAATTTATGGATGAGATGGATAATTGTGGATGTGTCTTTTAAGTTTTGTGTAATTAAAGGATTTTTGTTGCTGTTTTTGAAAAATTAATGTGACACTCTACAAACTTTGAAATTATGTAATTTTGAAATGAGTTTGTGTTGTTTTCGGAATTTATCGGTGTCTATTTACAGAGAGAATGCGTTTACGTCTAGCGCGCTTATGTCTGGCACGTGACTGCTTTTATAAGTGGGTAGCAGTGAGATTCGAACCTAAGACTTTTTGTTGGCTTGATCTTTAACATGCATGAGCCAAAGTTTTTGCTTTTCCTCGGACAGTAGTGAAACATTTTCAAATTTTGACTAAATGCAATAAAACAAGGACTATTTTCTACGTCTAATATAGCAACAACAGTTTTTACGAACAATTTTTCAAAACATATTGAAAAAATGTCGATACATCGCGAAAAGTTTCAAATATTTACTGTATCAAAACATATAATAGGAACGAAACTATGATCCATGCTAATACAATATCTGATTGGTGTACCTCTAAAAGCTCAATTTTGTAGAGAAAATTGACATTATTAAGTTTATGTATAAAGAAGGATATTTATGTAATTATCAAAACTTAAAAAGGTTCCATCAATAGCGGTTTTCCTAATTTTAAGGGTGTTTATGTATTTATTTAAATGATCATGGGTGTTTTATGTAATCATTTAAATGATAATGGGTGTTTCTATAGTTAAGTTAAACTTTAAGGATGTAAATATAGTTTTCTCATTTGAAGTCGATCGTGGAAAGTTTTTCCTTTCTGTTTTCTGTTTCTTACTCAGGTAGTAGAGTCGACTAGTCCCTCTCTTCTAAATAGCGGTAAGTTTTTCCTATCAATCATGGAAATTGTTCTCTCAGTTTTTATAGTTATAAACTTGTAGTAATATTTTGAAAATTGCTAAGTGTGCGACTTACAGGTTATTTTCTAAATAGCTACGTGTATTTTTGAAACAATTCATGTAAAAATAAAATTGATAAATAAACTAGTTCTAGATTACCAAAAGAAAACAAAGAACTATGCTAATTCTCAAGTTGTGAAAATAAAAAAATAAAAAATAAAAATTTGTGCCAAAGTTTCCCTGTGGCTATTATAATGGGATGCCGGGGATAAGATTCTCATTTGTCAAAGTATCATATTATTATATGACCACGATGATGCATATGGTGACGGGCTTCATGTATCTTAGATTTTGTTTAAATTTTAAATTGATGTGTTAAATGTTTAAGAACTTTGAACACTTTATAAAAATCAGTTATTTCAAATATTATTTTAGTAACATAATTAAAATACTGTTACACCATATAATAATGCTAAAATATCACAAGGATTCCGTGTTTACGAAGTAAAATCCTACAATCAGAAATTATTGGTAATGAATTTTTCTTGAGTTGGAAGCTAGAGAGCTGCGTCAAAAGTCCACATGTTTTTCACTTTCCACAAAGGAATTAAGACCAAAGATTATCATGTTTGCTTGTTGATTTTGATTACAAATTAAGTTTACCAAGTCATCAAAGATAAGACACCTACCAAAGACTTTGCATGATTGGTTCAAAGACCATTATCCTATGAATTGGTATATATATATAGATTCACTAAGTTGTATGCGTAATAGAATTCATCGAAGAAATATAAAGACCGGTGTCATTTTAGTCTTTACACTTAAATTGGGAATTGACTTAAACAACATGACTTGTTTTACTATTTCAGCCTATCTAGCTTCTAGACATTTAAATGAAGAGTCAAATTAATTTGCTCATCTTTATCGATTCATAATAGAAAAATAACGAAAAACAAATAGTAATAATGATATTGCAAGGTTAAGATTTAAGAAGATGAAGTCATATATAGTGGTTGAATCATGAACGAAGTTGTTAACCAATTGCACTTTTGGGCAGAGTGTTTGGTTCAGAAGCACCTACCAGACCAAAACTCCGTTTTTGATTATATTTGCATCAGATAATATATATATATTTCAAGATAAATAAAATTTGGAAGATACTATTTTTCCCCTAGGAAACAATTTTGAGAAATCTAATATGACAAAAGTCAATATAAGCAGTTGTTGTCATAAATACATACTTCCGAATGGCATGCAAAAAGTCTAAGTGTCTCACCAGCTGTCTTATTAAGGCATTTATAAATATTTAATGAAGTGACCTAATCATAATCAATACGACAAGTTTGTTACACTTTCTTTTTCGAAGATTTTTCAGTGGCAAAAATTATATTTATGTACTAGCAAATGTACAGAAGTTTCAAGGAAACTTTTTTGGAAATTGGTCGATCGAGCTTAATATTCCACCCTTACGGTTGACGAAGTCGGCAGAGAATTAATCATGATAAACTCATACAAATGAAATTATAATCAGAGAAAAAGAATGATCGAATTTATGTTTAAAGTTCTATAAATTCGGCATCAGATACAACGTAAAGTTTCTGATTGTTCTATATCTTGACATGAAAATATAAAATAGACATGCTTCTTGTAGACAATAAATTTTCTTCTATATTTATTTCCTATGTAAGAAGGACGACTCAACAAATACATATGATAAATAATTAGGAACACATGAGAGGTTGAATCATATATTATTCGTTCTTATTGTTAATTAATCCGAATTAACATAAATACACATCCCGATATTTCATACTTAATCCATTTTTTAGGATATGGACATCGAGCCTAGGAGGTGAGAGGACAACTAAGAAGATCACTAATGGCTAATACCCCTTCTGTTAATTATTTGAATAGATCAAATAACTCACATTTATTTAAAACAAAAAACGAAGAATTAGCGGTTGTCTCAAATGCAACGTATTGTGATTATTTGGTCTATTATTTTATATATTTGTTACATGTAATGACGAAAATATTCTAAGTGGTGTTTTTAATATTTTCTCTTTTGTAATTCAGTTTTAATTATAGCGTTGATCTTTTGCAAGTTAAAGATTGAACAAAAACACAAATATTTTCTCGAGACTGGTAACTTAAGATATTTAATTTAAATTTATTTTAGTATTTTGTATATTAAATTATAAAACCAAAAAAATATATATAACTGTCTTTTTTTGGCAGAATATTATCTCACACTCGATATTTTGGCCAGTGAAATTACACCCCTCATATACATGGTGGTTTTTGCCATATCTAAACTCCACGAGAAGAGTTATGTCCTTTCTTTTACATATTGTCAAATTGAATAACACATGAGGTTTTGATGCCAGAAATCCTAAGCAGAAAATGTTTAAGCACCATTCTTCTAATATAAGAATATATTTATTTCAACAATTAGCGACAACATATCATATTTGATCTGTTTAACTTTTCTGCAAGGTGTCAATTAGCAAGACCTACCCTATTATTGGATCTCGTCATCGTGCTTAATTAAAATATTGTACAAGGTTTTCACAATAATTGAAAAAAAAAAAAAAATTCACCTACGGGAATAAAGTATAAGATGTTTATATAAATATTGTTTGACAGTAGTTGGACTTGTATGGAAGAAGGGATTTTTTGATCAAGCAGGTTATTCTTACGTTGCTCATGTAGGTGAAGTAGCTAACACTAGATTAACAACACAATCAAGACATGCACATAAGATTCAACTAGTAATAAGTGATTAGCAAAATGAGAAATAACAAAATGATTTTAGTAAATTGTTTCTCATATGTACGTTTTTAGCACTAGTACTGTAAATAGGATTTTCGACCTTTGGGTTACACTTTATTTTCACGTGTTGTCCAATTTCAGCGATGCTTCAATCGAATTAATTTCAGTACTTACAAAAGCACACCAAGTTATTAACATCGGGGTCACGGCAAACATCAGTTCTTTGTATAATTTTTATATTAACATGAAGTTGTTATACTAATACTTGAAAGTTTAAGACAAAATTTGCTCTTTTGTGTCCCCATTTTTGTTTCGTTATTTGTATTTATAGTAGCCTACAACATGATACAAATGAATTATTACTTTTTTGTGTAAGTGCTACTTTGATAATCGGAGGTTTTTATTAAAATCTTAGAACAGGGAAGTATAACATTATATTTTCTCTAGACATCCAGATATGTGATTGTAGTACTCGTAGCTATAAACCGACATGAGCTAACTTGAAATATATCTATTTTCTATATAGATGGTAAAGTGTAAGAATTGGATCAATGATCATAAATAGAATTCGGTGAGAAACCATTATCCACTTCCACACTAGTCATAATCTTATTAGGCCCCTTTTCATCTTTTGTTGACTGATCTGGTCAAATAATTAATGAATACCTATTAGACCTTTTATTTCTTGAAGAAGTATAAAATTGGTCTACTGATGATTAGGATGCAGTAAAATTAGTCATATAAGAACATAAAATGGTTATTTTGATTTTTTTTTATATTATCAAATCTTATTATTCAAATATATTATTCAACTCACTTACGCTAATATTTTAGATTTAATAGTTAACAACACTAATTATAATAGATGTATATCTATTTTCAAAAATCAAGATTTATGGCTATAAATAATTGGAATTAGTAATATGCGGGCATAGATTTACTATGGCGTAATATTTAGCAATAACTGATCTATCTATGTTTGAAACAACTAGTGTAGGGGACAAGGAGTTGGAAAAAGATTTAAAAACCTATTGCAAAAGTTGTACCCTATAGGGGACCTCAAAAAACAAATGGGGATTAAAAAGGGAACAAGAAGATGTTATTAGAAGAGATGATAAAAGGAATAGTTTGATTGATATATGGCAAGCAATGATGGAAAAAAAAGTTCTTCATGTGGACTCTTCTTTAATTAGTCTTTATAGCCTGGCATAATGGCATGCAGTGCCTTGCATAACAAATTGCTTTTTGAGGGACACAGCCATGATGTTTGCTTATGGGGTTTGCCATTCAAAAGTTAACTTTTCACAGCTCATCTAATTTCATGCCTAATCATTGATGGTAAATAAATAAGTATATATTGTTATTAATAATGTAAAGAATAGCAAAATTTTTCATTCTGTTTCTTGATTGATGACAATTTGTCTGGAAAAGCAGTCGTGTTATATGAGACAAGCCACTCAATGAACAGGTAGTTCAGTAGTTGTATATCCAAAGCTAGAAGATCAAAATACATTTATGGGCTAGCTATAAGATTTGATTAAGTGTCTCATCATCCAATACAAAGTAATTTTAGGCCAGGGTCCATGGAATAATTATATATATATATAGCTAGCCCATAAATGTATTCATTTACTTTGATAATATTTAAGAAATGTAGTTTATATATAACATGATGAGGAAACAAAATATCAAATATGTACTAGCTAGCTCGTTGATCAAATTTAGAAGGAGAGGACTAGTACTGGAACCAAAAAAAAAAGGAGAGGACTAGTATATTTTCTGACTAGAATTAATACGAGGATATATAGGCTTTGCAATTTTCTCATATGAGGACAACAAAATCTTTTACAATTGGTCAACTGTTAAAAGGCTTTTGGAGCCCCTGTACGAAGAAAACATAACATATGGAGTATTTTGGCAATAAAAATAGTACAAACGTATTTTTATAATTTTCTCAAAAAAAATGGTATCTTTTGAATTGATTGCGAAAGAAAACATAGCAAATATTTCTTCATGCATTCTTCACTAGAGAAGAAAGCCAAATCCAACCAACGTTGCGGGTTTCTGAATTCTCTCGTGATGCTAACAGAAAACATACTTAATTTGCAATCTTCTTCCAAAACAAACTATAAGATTATAAAGAAACGAAAACCCCCTTCTGCATTTGTATTTTTTTTAGTAGAAGATAAAGAGAAGGGTAAATAATATTATAGGAATGTCATGTGTTATTTTAGATTTATGCCATGTGTTATAATATAAAACTATATGTACTATTTTGTTTAATCATCCATTACTAAATTCGTGTATTAAATCTGATTATCTTTTGAGTACAAATAAAATACATAAATCAAAATAATGTCGCAAACTTGTATGGGCTCAAATTCGGCGGGAAGCAAGCAGACTTACTATTATGTTGGCCATTAAGCAGATTAACGTGTGATAAATGAGGCATAGGCCGGATCAGTACACTAACTTGCTGATCCATGTGAGACAATGGGCCGTACTACCACTTTACTTTAGAATGGGAGTCATTCGAGCGCGAAGGATTAACCGTATTTCTCTATTGAGCTTGAAGCCCACAATCTAAGAAAGTGAGTACACGAAAAATAATTGTATACCATACCCACAAAATCGACATAAAATCTTTTGTCTTACTTTTGTGGTTCATTATGTGTATCATATATATAATTATCCATGTTTTAAGATTAAAAACATGTGTCAGATATCCACCTTCCATGTATTACGTACTATCAAGGACACGAGTCATCATCATAAGACAAAGAGTGAAACACAAAAATGAGATATAAGATTCTAAAAATCCCACCCCAATTCGAATATCCTGAACTTTTGGGACTAAAATTGGAGACTGGTTAACATATTTATTTTGAAGATCATTTGTGTTTCTTCTACAAAATTATTTACTTTCATTAATACCCAAAAAGTAACTTAGTGAACTAAAACACATATAACTTTATTGTTTTAATAATAATATTTTATAATTAATCCATGATAATATATTGAAAGTATAACCAACTTGATCGTAAATTAGTTATTTGGATTAGCGTGTCAAAAAGTACACATTCAGCCAAATTAGTGTTCGATTCCTCTGTCGAACTTTCTATCATATGAATAAAGCTCTTTACGTGTTTAAATTTTCTTTATGTTAACACATAAGTAACTATATAATATGATAAATCTCAATTTTATTTGATTATGTTTTTCTCTTTTTTTTCTTGAATCAAAATTTACACCTGGTCCAATAGAAATCTTTCAGTACATTACGGCCTAAAATATACATAGAACAAAAGTGTTATAATTTTAGAATTGTAAGAAATAAATACTAATTTTTAAAATGTATAAAAACAACAGAAAGTTATTTCTTTAGAATGAAATGTCATTAGCATATTACCCAATTTATGATCCCCAAGCAAGAGCATCTTGGGCCAGATTACTGGGCCGGCCATCGATACGAATCCACCACAATCCATAATGTGGGCTACTACTCGCCCGTTTACGTAGGAAATTAGGTCATTACATATCACATGATTCACATCTTGTACATAAGCAAGTAAAATAATTATTTCAACTTTTAAAATATTATATTTTTTTCCATCTGAAAGTTACTAGATCTTTCTTGATGCGGAAGCAAAGCAACTATTCGTAGCCCGAGATACCTTTTTTTGCAGTCTGTTTGGGTCCACGAGCTTTTGCGAGGAAATAAAGAATTATCCTCTACTTTATGTATGGCCTATGGTTGGGATATTAAACACTTTTTAAGACGTGTTTGGTGAATAGTGATTCGTGGATGACCACGCTTAAGGGTTGAAAGACAATTAGTCTCCCCCTTCTTTTTCATTAATTGATATGATTAAAATCCTCAATTATGTGGCTCGATTATTCACGTGGACGGAGAAGCTATCAGTCAAGGAATTTCATAATATTTTTCAAAATTAAATTATTATTATTTTCTTTTTGGAAACATAGAACTTAATTTTTATTTACGCAACTTTTACCACACAAATATTTATGAAAAAAACTTATTGACTTTTGAGCTCATATAAGTACTTGTGAAATGTATGCTTCTTTAGCTAATACTTTTACTTGTCTAAAAAAGAGTTTAGAAAGCAGAAGCCTCAAAAACATGGTTTATGGTGTTTTTTCCGGCAGGAGACATTTCTTACAATTGATTATATTTATTAAAAATAGTTTATGATAAAATAAGTAAATTTAAAAGATGCTTTGGAACACTTCGAAAGTTCTTCTTCCTTTACATTGAGTAGTTTATTGAGACTTTTTACATCTCTTCTAAGTATCTACTCGAACACGGGGAAATAATCCATCTCCCTGACATATTTCACACATTTTAAAATGAAATATGTAACTTCAATGTGATTTATAGTGAAAACACAATACATGGTACTAAATAGACAAAAATTATATAAGTAACTTCAACTTACTAGTTACTTTTAAGAATTAAACATTTTCACAGTACCATCAAGATGAATGTCCAAGTCTCATGTTTCCCTCTTGTTAAAGACACTGAAAATACAAGATTTTTCCTTTATGATTTAGTGTCCAAATTTATAAGAACACACACACACACAATATATATATAACAATTACATGGACTATGAGTTTAATGTCCAAAAGAAAAAAAACCTCTTTACAATTGAAGTAAGTATTTTTATGGCATCAAAATACAAAATCGTTCCACGTGCTTTCGTTCATTCATGAAATGAATTTCACTTCGAGAAATAGACAAGGATTAGCTAACAAATGTGAGCTTATAATAATACCTAATAGGCTAATACCATCGAGGTAATAGAATCTATACATCATATCGCCTCAATTGTTAACCGGTTTTGAAAGAATATGATAAGAAAACATAGTATAAAATCCTAAATTACACATTTATAAAAACGACTATAATCTATTAATCTCTATGTAGCCGCTATTCTTGAAGCCCAAGAAAGAATCAATTTACCTTGAATAAATCTTACTTCAAAACATGATGTCACAAAATGGTCAACCAAATATCAGTCGCACCCCAGCCACTATAGGCTAAATAACACACGATTACACCCTTTTTGCAACTCAAAAGTCAAAACCCTAAAATCTTTCCCCCAAAAAATATCAGAAAAATAAAATATAAAAATAAAAAGAAACTTCTTCACCTGTGACTAACTACAGCCCTTTGGCTGTCACAATGACAAACCACAAAGGTCAGAACACGTGGCACCAAACGAATCATATAAACTCTTTTTCTCACAATAAAAATATCTGCTAAACTCTAACAGACAAACCTTAAAAATCAGACCTGTAAAGGCCAACAAAGAAAAGAAAATAGGAAAATAGAGTAGTAGGTTGACACACAAAAACCAAAGAATCAAACACTTGACAGCCGCCTCCTTTTAACCCTTTGCTCTGTTTCACTCTGTTTTTTAAAAAAAATCCTATTTTTTTTGTTCGCTTCTTTTTTTCTTTTCCATTATGTATCTTCTTTAGAGATGCTCGTTTGATTCATCTGGGTTCCTTAAAGACACCATTTTTAGGTACTTTTTATCCTTTGTTTTTTATATTTTTGAAAAAAAATGGCAAATGTTTATTGTTTCAAGGTTATATATTAGCTGTTTTTGAGTTGTGATACGTGTTGTGAAGTGTTTTTGTGATTTGGGTTTTGTTTTGTTTTACTTGAAGATTTGTTTTGTGTGTGAATGTGTTTGGTTTTTTAGGCTTCTGTTTCATTTGCTTTGTGTCAGAGTAAATTTATTCCTTTTGGATTGCTTTAGTGTTCTTGGATTAGTTTTGGTGTGTACTGAAAGGATTTTAGTTGTCTTACACTGTTTATCGTTAACGATATACGTTTTAGGTAGACCGTAATTTGATTAGCATTTTCTGCCTACTGATAGAAAATATTATTGTTAATGCTTGTTGTTGCCATTTTTTACTGTGTTTCAATGGGGGAGAGAGGTTCTATTTCACTATCATTTGCAACTTTTATGAGCAGTGAGTAAGACACTGAAACAACACAAAAGGTTTAGTTTGATAAGTTATCGACATATATAGTTTTAATATGAAAGTTCTTCTCTTTGTTGTTACTATCACATAAGCGAAGAACGTGAGATACTTGTCAAAGTTTGTCTGCTGCACTGCTTGTTAATCTTCTATTCTATTTTTGGCCGTAGGTTATTTTACAGAATTTGTCCATTGTATTTTGGTAGCGTGTGATCCAATCATATGACCGTGTAACTAAGTGCCTGTTCAGTGTTCGTTCTTGTAGAATCTTGTGCTTTAAACATTGTAAATGCAGTGAAAAGCTGATTGTGCTTTTCAGAATTCATTGCATTAGTACCTGTTACTTTTCAATTAATTCAATAATGGTAATTTGCTGCCTTGCATTTTGTTAAAATATTAATAGCTGCCGGGTTTCGTTTCCCTCTATTTCCGGTAAGAGAAGAACACTCATTGTTTGTTATGATGCTGATGCTCTGATATTCATGCAGCTTAATTACTAGTGAACATTTTCTTTATAATTTTAATGATGTTGCAAATGTGCGGCTTCAGTTTTATAGGTTTTTCTTCTGAAGTTTCTCTTTCTTGCTACATTTGTCTTTGTATGCTATATCTTTTCAGATTTGATTGCAGGTATCATACCACTAGAATACATATTCTATCATGTTTCACAATGTCTATATGATGTTTATCAATTTTTGCCTGTTTTTTATGTCCAGAATTGGCCTTGGCATATATGCAATCTTTATATAGAAATTTCATACATCTTTAATTTTGATGAAAAATGTCTAGTATATATTATATTTTTGTTTTTTTAGTTTTCACCGCTGACCAATGTCTTCTACAGACCATGTTACGAGGAAAGCATCTTGGTACACTTTCCCAGTCGGCCAGATCCTTCCTCTTTAGTGGACCAAGATGTAGTGCAACAGAAGGAAGTTCATGCACCTGCTCTGATGATGAGGCTTGTATTTCTAGGAGACCTCTTCGAGCAAATGTGCAAAATTCTCCAGCATCCTCCTCAGTATTATCAAAGGCTTCAGTAGGAGTAGGTTCACTAATATCAGTAGATGCTGGACAAGAAGTGAAGTTTAAAAAACCAGAAAATGGTTCTCCTTCACAAGGAATAACTACTACCGCTTGCTCTTTGGATGGTGCATACGCTGTTAGTTATGTGAATGAACTTGATGGAAAAGACATTGTACATTCTTCACCTCCTATTGCTGACCAATTTGTTAAGGCAGGTATGGCTGCAGTCGGTATTTTATCCGACTTAGTAAATTATAGAATTCCTTTGGTGGATGGGAGCAATATTATCACCTCACCACCAAACACTATGGTTGGTCGCACCAAGCCAATTTCCAATGTCCGTTCTGCAAACGTGAAAACCTCTAGAAAGGACAAGACTTCTGGAAATTCGTTGCTTGAGATCGATAATGTTTCGAATTTGACAACTGTCTCTTCTGGTGGGAAAGGTAGAGCTGATAAATCTTCTTCTAACAAAGGCGTTGTAAATGTGTCCAGTAATGGATCTGGGAATTTCGTTGGAACTCACGGAATCTCGTCAGAGCTTCACGAGGGGAAAAGGTCAAATCCTCAGAGGTCAAAAGCTTATTCGAACCGTTTCATTCCAAACACACAACAGTCAGAAGGATTCAGAAAGCCCATTAGAGAGACGAGGGTAATCACTGGAGCAGCTCCCTTTTCTAGGCAATATTCAAATTCTAGTCACATTGTCGAAAGCATCTCTCGAATTTTGCATCAGTTCAAATGGAGCCCTGCTGCAGAAGAGGCCCTTGGAAAGCTCAGCTGCCTGCCTGATGCCTATCAAGCAAACCAAATACTCAAGCAACTTCAAGATTTCACCTTGGCTATTGGCTTCTTCTACTGGTTGAAACGGCAACCGGGATTCAGACATGACGGACATACGTATACCACCATGGTTGGCATCCTTGGCCGTGCCAGACAGTTTGGGGCAATCAACAGGTTGCTTGATCAGATGGTCAATGATGGATGCAACCCAAATGTCGTTACCTATAATCGTTTAATTCACAGTTATGGACGAGCCAATTACTTACATGAGGCCATAGGAGTTTTCAATCAGATGCAAAAGATTGGCTGTGAACCAGACCGCGTGACTTATTGTACGCTCATTGACATCCATGCAAAAGCGGGATATCTTGATGTTGCCATTGATATGTATCAGAGGATGCAAGAAGCTGGGCTTTCTCCAGACACTTTCACGTATAGTGTAATCATCAATTGCCTTGGGAAAGCCGGTCACTTGGCGACAGCCCACAATCTATTTTGTGAGATGGTCAACCAAGGATGTGTTCCTAATCTGGTTACGTATAATATTATGATAGCTTTACATGCAAAGGCTAGGAATTACCAGAGTGCGCTGCAGCTGTATCGCGACATGCAAAGTGCTGGATTTGAGCCTGATAAAGTGACTTACAGCATAGTTATGGAGGTTCTTGGGCACTGTGGCTATCTGGAGGAAGCCGAGGCAGTTTTTACAGAAATGAAAAGGAAGAATTGGATCCCAGACGAACCCGTTTATGGTCTTCTTGTTGATCTTTGGGGAAAAGCTGGGAATGTGGAAAAGGCTTGGGAATGGTATCGAGCAATGCTTAATGCAGGTTTATGCCCAAATGTCCCCACTTGCAACTCTATGCTTAGCGCTTTCCTTAGAGTGCACCGTTTATCCGACGCTTATAACTTACTTCGAACAATGCTCAACCTGGGTTTAAACCCGTCTCTACAAACATACACTTTGCTCCTTAGTTGTTGTACAGAGGCCCAAAATTCATTTGATATGGGTTTTTGTTGTGAGCTTATGACAGTAACTCGTCACCCGGCTCATACATTTTTACTCACCATGCCAGCTCCGGGACCCGATGGCCAAAATGTTCGGAATCACGTTAGTAAATTCTTAGATATGATGCATAGCGAGGACAGGGAAAGTAAGCGAGGATTAGTGGATTCTGTCATCGATTTTTTCCACAAAACAGGGCTTAAAGAGGAAGCGGGATCAGTTTGGGAAGTGGCGGCACAGAAGAATGTGTACCCTGATGCAGTAAAGGAGAAAAGTTCGTCTTATTGGCTTATAAATCTTCATGTCATGTCAGACGGGACTGCAGTGACTGCACTATCGAGAACTCTTGCTTGGTTTCGTCGAGAAATGCTCGAGTCAGGGATCTCACCGGTCCGCATTGATATTGTAACAGGTTGGGGTCGGAGGAGCCGGGTGACGGGTGCTTCAATGGTGAGGCAGGCAGTGCAAGAATTGCTCAACACTTTCAGATTTCCTTTTTTTACTGAAAATGGGAATAGTGGGTGCTTTGTTGGGTGTGGTGAGCCTCTTAATAAATGGTTGCTTCAATCTTGTGTAGAGAGAATGCATTTGTTGTAGTTTATGAAGGTGTTGTAATATCGCAAATTTTGTCGTCTGAGGGAAGGGAGACTTAGCATGTATTTAACCTTATTATTATGTGGTTAAATTGAATTATTAATTGGCTAAATTTTGTATTTTGTTGTTTCCTTAGCAATGTGATGCAGTGTTATTCGTGTATCGATATTCTTATGTAAGTATTGGTTGAAGTTTTTGTGTTTTAACTTTTAACAATTAAATGGCTGAAATTTTGAAGTAGGAGTATACAGTCAAGGAAACTTTCTCTGTGTATGGAATATTGCGGCCTGATTTGTGACAACTATTTTTAGTTATCTTGTGGGATATGTATCATAAAGCATACGGTCATATTTCAATTTTGGTGATCTATCCTATTTTGATCGGATAAGTTCATAAAATAAGAGATTCGTTTATTCAAAAAAAAAAAAAAAAAAACTTAATATATATCAGTATAACTTTATATACTTTGTTTTTATTTTATACCCCAAATTTTGAATACAGTTCAATTACCTAATATCATAAAAATTGATTAGTAACTCAATTTTTTACTTTTAAATGTTATTTTAATTCTATTTTACTTTTTCATGGAGAAATAAAATAGAGGATGATAATCTAATATATATATATATATATATATATATATATATATATATATATATATATATATATATATATATATATATATATATATATATATATATATATATATATATATTTTAGGATGATTTAACATTTTTTCTAAAAACCTTTACAATGAAACATTTAGTTTTGGAGAAATATTTATTGGTGAAGACAAAATTAGATATAAAAGATAAAACTTGTTTTTTAATTAGTATTACATCAATATTACACATTAAGAAAGAGATAACCCAATACCTTGATATAAGTATATTTGTAATTTAATATATTCCTAAACCATGTAGAAATTATTAATGTCAAAGTGAAAATAAATAAGAGAAAGCTCTTTTATTTTGTATAAAATACTTTATATATATATATATATATATATATATATATATATATATATATATATATATATATATATATATATATATATATATATATATATATATATATTTATGTAGCAATATTTTAATTCTTTCGTAATTTTTTGCTATAGTTATGTAATTTCAGAGACTTTTATAATTACATATATGAAATATATGTATTGTTAAGGTATATTTATAGTTTCACGACCATGTATTATTTTTGAAACAACTAAAAATAATTAATAGCAAAATTTTACACATTTACTAAAGGGTTTTTTTCGCGTGATTTCGCCCCCTAAACCAAAAACCTGGCTCCGCCCCCTGAGAATGTACACTTCTCTTACAAGAAACTAGGAATGAGGAATCTCAACTATTATCTATCTATTGCTCAACGACATCTTTATCAACATTTTTCTGCATCAAGTTAGCATGAAACACCGCAACACGTTCTTCTGGATCAAGTTAACATCAAACATCTTGACACATTCTTTCAAAACTATGCTTGAAACTTGAAAGTCTTTTGAGCTGCTCACAAATATATTAGGTCTCATTTTATCTTCAGTGAGCTCCTCTAGCCTGTGCTGAAGCACAATTTCATAACTTTGACGTACAGAATTCGATGCATAATCTCTTTTCTTCCCGTTTTGGAAACAGAGACCCTCCACAGTCTGCAATGCCGTTTCATCACTTAAATTCATATTCTTTTTGTCAACAACATCATTTACACGGTCTGCTTAGTTTTCTCCTCCCTCACATGTCTCCAGGTTGCCAATTGTTCAGCAAATGGGGGCCTGAAAATATCGAGGATAGTATCGCATCTGAATCACCATCGTCGCTGATGTGGGATGAAGTTGCAGAGGTGGAAACACCACTAACAGCTCCATAAGGACCGAGGGATCTTGCACTGAAGCAAATGCTTATCAAGAACCAAAAATGAACCATCTTGGTATAATCATTCTCTCTCAATATTGTCAACCCTTTGCACTCCAGCTTCAGATACATCTGTAACATTACTTTCATCAGGATATCTACTTATTTCACAAGCATAATATATTTCCTCTAAGTATTTCAGAATTTTATCAAGGTCATTGGCACCCAAAAGAAAGATGCATAAAGGTGTTTGGTCCACTTTAGAGTTGATTATAAGTGAGAACCACCTTCAAGACCCCCCAACGCTTCTACTGCATATTGTATAACCTTGCTTAGGTGACTTGATGTGAGGTAGTTGTGTATGATAAGATCACGGAATATAACATGGATTTTTTTTAGAAGCGTTGCACGCTTGGGGTCATCGGACAAAGGCCACTGTTCCTGAACTAAATTATTCTTTATGCAGGGACCAAAGAAAGCAGGTGCCCCAGGTTTCAACTTTTCCTCGAGTATCCTGAATGCATCATTTAACTCTAATGGCTTCCACTGGCACTTAAGAAGCATTTCAGCCCATTCATTCTCCACAACATCGGGCGGGCTTGACTATTCTGATAACACACATCTTGCTAAATGGCCATACTTAACATGATCCTTCAATGAATCAAAATCGATATATCTGACATTGCATAGACAACACATCCAAAACTTCCACGCTTTCTTTGCTCGGCAGAAAGTTAAGACTTCAAGTAGCACTTCAGTTGCTAACCCATTCTCTGATTTACGAAAATATCTCTGCAGATCCAAAATCTTGATTCTAAGAATTTTTTTCTTCCAACCGAAACTCTTTGATTTCCAATATGATCGAACAAAATCGATCCTCTCACAAGAATATGTACTTTCCACATCATTCCTCAAATGTAGGGAGTCCATCTCCTCCGCCGCCTCATCAGCAAGCCTCAACTCCATCTCATCCCCCGCTTTCTCAATCTCGTTAGGCGTAACACTCTGAACCATTGGAAGGTTCGAATCCCTTGTGATAAGAAACAAACTAAACTCGTGTTCACCTTTGCCCAGATAGTGGTGCATCCAAGTTGTGATTGACGCAATGTTCGACATCTGAGTGAGATTGCGTAGATTATATTGAACTAATTCAATACGATCGTTAGCTGACTTGGTATAGTACTGGTAGTTTTCTGGCATCCCCTCCTTGGCGGGATCAAGAGGGTTTTTGACTGCCAAACCCCGTTTACACTCTTCCACCACCTCTTCATACTCCTCCTTCTTGTTAGCCATCTCATATTTCACACGAGCGTACAAGTGCGAAACGCCGATAGAACTAGGCGACAATCTCACCGCTATTTCCGCAGCCTCTTTTGCATCATTGTAGTGTTGAGTCTTGGCTTTGGGGTCATTTGTAACTTTAGCCACCTCCATAAGAATAGTTAACCGAGTATAGTAAACGTAAGCCGAGTAGGGGGAATTCCCGTGCTTCGAGCACAATCTCTTCGTCGTTTTGAGGGCTTGGCAGTGTTTTCCCTGCACACTCATTCTTCATGGACTCCAAAACGTTCCTTTTGCGTCATTTTGATTCTTTTCCCCATAATCAGTAGCTTTTATGAACAGACTCGTTGTATCTTCTTCAAGAATCAGTATATAGAGATTCAATTCTGTTGAAATATAGAGGATGAACAAAATCTTGGAGAAGAACAATCGATGAAGAGAACTAAAGAAACTAATTTTATGAAAAATGTTGATTGATATTGTGAAAAAATTCGTTAGGAATCAGTTACGAAATGTCGTTGAGGACTATTATCAAATACAATTCGTATATATTTATATTTACCGGCACATTTGAATGATACACAAAATTAAAAGAAAAATAAAATATAGGGAATAAGGAGCAGTGTTTTAAAAGGCGTTGGGCGTAAAGTGGGGCGTTTCATGGACTAGGGGCGAGGCGTAAGTCCTGAGGCGTAGGGCGTAAGTCCCACAAGATTTGAATATTTAATGTTTTTGAATATATACTTATATTAAAAGGTTAAGATAAAAAATTATAAAAAACTATTTATGCTATATTAGGTTATAAGAAACACAAAAAAGATTATGGATATATTTTACTTTACATGTTATATACGATGCACAACATATAGGATGCGTAAAGATATTTTCATAGACCCTTGATATATTCAACATATGATAAAATTAATTGATAACTATGTTTAGAATTGAAATATAAAATACTAAATAAATAATTAAAAGAAGACCTAAAAGAAAATCATCAACTTAATTATTACGATTAAAACATATATAATAAGAAGAAGATGAATTTGAAATTTATTAAATATCGAATAGGAATATCAAATAGCTCTCAATATATTTGTAATTTATGTGGAATATTACTTTTCATGCAGATGAAACTTAGAATGAAATAGACAAAGTAATCCTTATTCTATAGGGCGTAATAACTCGTCATGCGTGTCTCGTGCAGAAAATACCGCTCAAGTTGGTGCACTTGGCAACAAATATGGCACATCTGAGCAAGGCACACAGCCAGCCCGGTCTCGCGCAAATAAGAAAGGCTGGGCTAACACATCAGGTGCATGCAGCAGACTAGAGAACAGACCTGGCCAGGCGACGCAATGGGCGTGACACGCACAGACCGTGCGCACGCTGAGCGCACAGGCTGTCCATAGAGACTACATGGGCTTTTGTAGTTTTTTTATCTTTTCAGGGGATTTCTTATAACTACACCTTTCTAGAAGCTTGTAGGGCGGTTTAGAGGACTCTAGAAGGGCCTAATATTTGTGAGTTAGAAGAATTTAGAACATTGTAGATATGAAATAGTAGTCATTAGATTGAGTTGATCTCCACCATCCCTTAAGGAGGTGACCTTGTATATAGGTGTTTGGAATCATTGTAAACAACAAAAATCACTTTTAAGCACTACATACAAGCTTTTGCACACACTTTCTTGTCTTCTTTCACTTTTAGCAACTTTTGAGTTTGTGAGAACCTGACTTGTTAGGGACACGAGGTGCTAGTAAAATCACACTCTATTACTTTTGTGAGAAAAGTGTTAGCACGTGACAGTAAGGCTAGCTCCTTAAAGCGCACTGGGCGTATGACGTAAATTACGAGGTGCAAGCCCCATTAATGTTAAGGCCCAACAAGCTGCCTCAGGGCGTTCTAGGGTCAAAATACCCGATACGATCCCCAGAGTTTTTTAAAGCACTGATAAGGAGGACAATGGCCGTTAGGTCATAAAAAAAAGAAGTAAAATTACATTTAGACCCGTGAATTTTGGTCTTATTGTAGAAATATCTTTGTGATTTTCATAACATTACAAATAGGATGTTTGAGGTTTGAATAATTATATCAGTTACAAAATACTTGGCAAGGCACAATTGATAGCTATCTATGGATACTTCAAAAAATCATGACGTACCCGATACTTCGTATCCATATTCAATACTCCTATACTTCAATGCGTGATTTTGATGCGTTAGAAGTTAAATTTTACTAAATTTATTGAAAGGCTTCAACTAGCATATCACTCAGCGACATATTCTCTGATTTACGAAAATGTCTCTTCATCTCCAAAATGTTAATGGAAAGAAATTTTTTCTTCCAACCCAAACTCTTTGAGTTCCAATATGGTCGAACAACATCCGTCCTCTCACAAGAATATGTGTTTTCCGACTAGGTAGACATGGGCTAGCTTTGAGAAGGATGAGAAAAATGTGCTTAGAAAATGTCCAATCGGCTGAGGCTCATGGTTATCGAGTACATGTTCTGGTACAAGTAGCTCGTGATACCAACGACCCCATGGTCAAGCATAGTTGTTGGCTGCAAAAACAGTTTTGACCTTGTCTCCAAATTGTATCGAGTATTCGCAAATAATTGCTCACTTATTCGTGTTTGTATAATTCACAAACACGAGGGGTGTCTGTATAATTAGCCCATACCTCATGGGTATTTGTATAATTTTCCTATAAAAATTGATATACCTAAAATTTTACGTGGCAGTTTTTGTTATTATTTGAGAAACTATGGGGTGGGGGAATTAAAAGTACATAGGATATCCCATTTAAACTGTATGCATAAATGTAAAATTTGGCCTCTAAGTTTTGCTCCTTTGGCGTTTTTGACCTAAATATCTTTGGGGCCGCAATCTTGTTCTCGGCCGCATTCTTGTTCTGTATTCTGTGTCGCAATCTTGCTTATAATGGGCTTTTAGTCGATGCGTGTGTTGTCGCATTTTTAGGTGGAGTTTCTCGTCCGACTTTAATTAATCGCTCATATATCCGATTTGAACACATAAAAGTTACACGACGTGTCTGCAAATATGCTTTTTTAATAATTTGATTTTCATATATTTGTGTTTTCAAACTGTAAGGTGTAAAAATAAAACATATATCAAACACAAGAGCATAAATAAAACGGCATTCATTATCTCAGTTTGTTATCACTTATCAGTACATATCTTTAACCAGCAAATTAAAACCTACTGTGGTTGTCCCTGTGGCAATTTTCTATGGCCTCTATAGGATCTTGAGTCTTGACACGTAAACAAAATCCAGAACAAAAACACCCAAATGGAATGATAATCTTCAAAAACTTCTTGTCAAAGGGATAACTGAATAGCTACACGTAGTGATTTGCTTATGTTAGGGCTTTTCTTTCTTGTAATTGCTCTTGTTAGGGGCCTTAATTAGGTATTTTTAAAGAACAATGACTATTGTGGATTTTTTAGAGAACATTGAAGAATGTATCATATGACTTGGAACGCAGTCGTTTTGCGAGAAGATCAAACGTCTTTTTTTATGCATTACTTGAGTGTATATAAATGGGGTCACAGCAGAAAATGCCCATGTGCTATTCCTAATTGGCAATCAACGCCTTGTGTTATTTTATTTAGCAAAAATTCCCCATGAAATTCAAAAATTAGCAAAAAGACCCCGTCATCGTATATTTCCTATACCAATTACTAACAATCGTTATTCATTAAATTTTATGTTAAATTTATAATTTTTTAAACAGATTTTATAAATTTTCTTATATTTTTTTGAGATTTTTTTCGATATAGGTCATCTTCAAATCGTTATTCATTAAAATTTTATGTTAAATTCATGGCCCTTTTTCTTTTCTAAATCGGGGGTCTTTAGGGTAAATAGGTCATCTTCAAATGCAAAAGATAGGCCCGAAACTCAAAGGAATTGGCGGGAGTCTGCACAAGCTGTGTAACATGTGGTTTAATTCGATACAACGAGCAAAATTTCACCAGTCCTAGACAGGAGGCATGTGTCCTCTCGGTCAATAACAGCTTCTTATATGGCATTTGGCATTTGGTTCATCAATCCCATTCTATGTCTATGCCATCTTATTTACTATGGATTCAACCTCTCGATCCTCTCATTGTTCATTCGGGATTAGCCAAACGAGGTCCAACTTAGTAGTTGTTGCTCTCATTTCTGCTATCATTATTGCTTTAGACTAAGGTATTCATTCGTTCATTCGTCAGACCAATCAACCTTATGAAAGAGCTTTGCCCCTAGTTTGCTCAATGGACTTGTTTAGTATTAAATTGGGACCAAGATTTAAAAAAAAAAAGAAGAAAAAAAGTCATCTTTTTCAAAATCCAGATTTAAAAAAGGCCCGTCCCGCTTATGGAAAGTGGAAAAACTAGGGAATTACAGTTATTTTATTAATAGATGAAAATATTTTATCATGCATGTTGAGAGCATATTCCAAGATATAATACTTATGAATAAGATGAAATATGCATATTTAAAGTTAATGGACATATTTTGTTGTATAAATTTATTCTTCAAACAAAAAAGCCTTGAAATGATAACACGGGTTTGATGCTAAATTATTAATATTATTTCAAAAAAAAAAAAAAACTATTTGGTGTTTATCCGTTTACTTTCTCTGAGGAAAAAGTACAAAATTCACAAATTATATTTAAATCTGTCTAAAATCAAAATATTCTCCAAAATTCACCATACATGATACATGAGCTAGTAGCCAAAATTCTGCACTGTTATCTGTTTTGTTTCAACATATTAAGTCAAAATTTCACTTTAATTCATGAGTCATGACTCATGACTAGCGATATCGCCATAACAAATAATGTTGCGGTCAAATCAACTTTTCTCAATTCTCTTCTTTACTCCTCTCTATCAGTCAATATTATATAACTCAAATGGCAAGATCTCCATAATATTTTAAAATCTTAATTAGTCATTCATTAATTATAGCAACTCAATCTTCCTTCTTATTAACTAAATAGTGTAATTTCTTTCTTAACCGATATACTCTATAAATGATTGTACGAGTTGTTTAAGGTATAAAATGTATCTATTAACAATTTTAATCTTTAGTGAAAGATTTTATACGAACATTTTTCTCCACACAATATTCCAGTTAAAAATTGCATTCTATAGTTAAACCCATTAACATATAACCAATTAGTTTTATCAAAATTTATTTTTCGTGTTACACACCTTTTAGTAGGTTATTAGAAATTGACACCTGGAGCCTAATCAAATTTTCCGAATTAAAATTCACAGAAAATATTTTTAAGTTTATACTTACAAATTGACTTTGGTATGTTAAAACATTTATGATTCATAATTAAAAATATGTAATATCATGGATTTATTAATAAATAATTTTTTAGTATTTTCCTTGAACTTTATAGAAGAAGGAAACTATTTTTTTATTTTTAAATTCAGTGTTAGCTCATGATTCAAGTCATGTTTCATATATAATGCATTTTTAATTTTTCATAAATAATCCTACTCTCTATGTGTAGTCTCCTAATTTGGTTTCAAAGGAACAGTATTTATACATCACGATATTTATACATCTCCCAAATTGTTCATTTTTTTTTTTTTTGCTTTTTTTCTTTTCAGATTTTATTTTTTTTCTTCACACTTAGTATGATCATAGAGTACTTTACAATATAAAAAATAGTGTGCTCGCCTCAGTTTCTAGTTCTTCATAAAAATCAAGTTGGTTTTTTTCTAGAATATCTCCTATAGAATCTTATTGGTATTCGAAATTTACTTTCATTGGAACTTTTTGTATTACTAGAATTTTTAGATGTATTAGGATTCTATACCTTCTTTAGCTAGGGTCGTATGCATGTAACTATATAAATATACCCTACGATTCTTCTCATAAATCAATTCATAACAGACACTAGATTTTATTAGGAAATTCCACCCCACTTCTGAAAGATTTCTCCCAACTTTTCTTCTTCCATTTGAAGAGTCAAGGTAATAATTTTGTGCTACTTAAGTTCTGAATTATTCTATATGTTAAACGGCGTTTTATGGTTTGTACTGATTTTATTAAATTCTTCAAAACTTAGTACATGTGAGGAGATTTATCATTACCAAAAGTTTGTGTTGAGAGTTACCAAAATCATGAAACAGCAGACCCGTAATCCAGAATAACTGGGATCGAAACAAGAAAAACAAACTGATTCAACTAATTATGCCTTTGTTACTCAAGCGGGGATATTTATTCCTTGTTTATATAGTTTGAATGTTCATACATTGTTTTATCTAGGCTTGAATTTTCGCGAGTGTTAAAAAGGATTTGCGTGTCCATCTCATCCAGGAGGAAGAATATGTACGATGAGGAGCTGAAGTGTAAGTTTATTTTTATCCCAAGGAGGCTTGATGAGATTAGGAAGGCGACTAAGACACCCGAGGAGCAAATGAGGGATAGGATGCGATCATATTGGAACTCAATGAGTTCGGGTATGAAGAAAGATTTTCTTAGAATAAAGATTTTGGATCTAAATGCACATTTTAGTCCATCAAAGGATGCGTCGCCTTGTGATGTGCTAGATGAAGCTTTGTCATTTGGCGAAGCAAATGAAGTACGGAAGGTTTTGACATGCTTTCCCTGCAAAGAGTGATTTGCTGATACTAGTTCTTTCACAATTCATGTTTACGACGAGCATATAGGAGAATTTTCGCCAACGATGGCGTCAGCTCTGCCCCAAATTGTGGAGAATGAATGGACTGAAATGCTTCTTACCTGCTCGTGGAAGCCATTAGAGTTGAATGACACAATGAGGATGCTCAAAGAAAATTCGAAACCTAAGGCACATGATTTCAATGGTTCCTGTGAAAAGAAAAGCTTACTTCAGGAAGAGTGGCCTTTGTCTGATGACCCCGAGCGTGCAACACTTCTGGAAAACATCCGTGCTGTTTTTCATGCTCTTATCAAACGAGAGTACCTCTCATCAAGTCACCTTAACCAGGTTATACAATTCGCAGTATTGGTGTTGCGGGGTCTTAAAGGTGGTCCACTACTTATCAGCTCTAAAATGGACCAAACACCTTTATGCATCCGTCTTTTGGATGCCACGGAGCTTGAAAAAAATCCTGGAATACTTAAAGGAAATATCTAAAGCTTGTGGAATGAGTACATGTCCTGATGAAAGAGATGTTACAGATGTATCTGAAGATGGAGAGCAGAAGGATGACAATATTGAGAGAGTAAATTTTAGCGAAAATTGTTCATTTTTTGTTCTTGATGAGCAATTTCTTTCCTGCAAGATCCCTTACCCATCATGCAATGGAGCTGTCAGTGGTGTTTCCAGCTCTGCAACTTCATCCGACATCACCGACTATAATGACGGTGTACTTGATTCAGATACCTTATTATCCTGGTTATTTACTGGTCCTTCAAGTGAAGAACAATTGGCATCCTGGACAAGGGTGAGAGAGGAGAAAAATCAACAGGATCTACAAACTCTCCCATTGATTGAGAATAAAAGTTGTTCTCTAAAGGCCTTTCTCGAGACAAAAATTGACTATTTATGTTATGAGGAGGCACTGCGGGCTGTGGGGAGTCTCTGCTCTCGAAAAGAAAAGAAAAGAGAGGATGCAGCAGATTTTTCAATTCGAAGTTATGAATCTGTCCTTAAGGATAGGGAAGAAGAGCTCAGGGATAGTAGTCTAATTGAATGTGTCAGAAATAGACCTGAGTTGGTTGCCATAGAAAACGTTCTGAATGATGCTCAAAACGTCAACCAATCAGGGTTGGAAGAAACTCAATGCGACTTGATATATCATCTTTGCGCTCTAGAATCTGGTGAAGTTGATAAGGGGAGAACAAACGATTATCTTCAACAGGTGGACTCTCGCATAGAAATTGCAATACAGAGACAGAAAGAGCAAGTTTGTACCAAGGTTCGGCAATACAGCTGTGTTAAATTCTCCTTCATCTTAAGATCTTTAAATTGTGACTACCTGTGTCGTATGTTGGCTTGTATTATTAATATTTACTGGAATTGATCATTAGGTTCAGTTGTTGTCAATCCATTTCGTATTCTGTTTTCTTATCCAACTAATAAATTGCAACCATGCACCAACTTTGCTGCATTCTCTTAATTATCTGTGTGTTTTAGATGGCATTATACTTCTCTTACTGTTGGGTATAATACAACATATCATGGAGCAGTCATTTTGTACGCTTTAATTTGCTTATGAGCCATAATCTTATTTATTCTGTTTGCTGTGATGTTACAAAGAGCACTGTTTATTCTAGTTTGAGGACAATTTGGGTGATACTTGCATCCCATAGATAGAGAGATAGACACTTAGTTGGATATCTGCTTTGCAATTGTTTTCAGATACTTAGTTGGATATCTGCTTTTTGCTTATGCTTTAGAATATGTAACTTTATCAAATCTTCCTGTGATGAGAGCTTCGATGACCTCAATAGATAGATACTGGTGCAAGAACATTGAGACAGCATCAAGCAGAGGATGACTCTCAGGAAAGGTCTTAAGATATAGTCATTGGTATATCCATCTGAGAAATAGAGAAAGCTTTCACAAACTCTGATATCCTTCTATCTGGTTTATTTGAAGATGTAGCCGTAGATAGATCTTCCTGGACGAGTCGATTGTACTTGATATTCAGCAATTGCAAATGAGTAATTGTTCTACTTCGCGAGATATTTCTGATTTTTCTGTTTCAGGGGACATTTTTGTGTAGGTAAATGTCAGCTTCCGTATGCTGCGATTACGACTATGACTTTGGCTAAATAAATCGTATTAGATATTATGTTTCGTGTAGTAGATGAGACTCCTCAAGCATATATTGAGACATTTGTGACATGTTTTTGTTCGTGACCTGTTCCGTTTTGGATGTCTTCATTTTGCCAGTCGAAGTTGTAGACTATCGGTAGTTGTTTTTGCTATATGCTTTTCTAGGGTGGTCAAGTTTAGGTTTCTCTTTCAAACCTTCACATGGACCCTTTGATTTCTCGACTCTAGAATATCTTTTTACATTTCACCATATTCTATTTGAGTTTTTGATTCCTTCTTCTTGAAATGTGTCGTGATCTGTTTCAACTATTAGGAACCTGTTATAAATTTGTTATTGATCAAAGTACAGGAGACGTAGGCGGTACCAAACAGCGTCAAACTAGAGACCAAGTGCACATGCGCATCCGGACCATGGGCGTGAGCTTGTGATAATTTTTACTTGAGAGCACTTATACTTTGCGCATTTGCATTGCACATCGACCAAGAGCATAAGCTTTATTTGTTGAGTAATCGATTTCTCATATTGATGACAAGTTAACTCCTCTTGTAATGTGGGGAACAAATGTGCAAAGTATGTGTTTTGTTAAGTTCTTACAGCCTAAATATGAGACGGCGTGTTGAAAATATTAAATATATGTTTAATTTCTTTAGAAACCTGAGTCTTTAGACAATAGCACAATATACGGGTCAAGCACATCTCAAATGGATTTATTTTCACGATTTTCTTCATCTGTTTTAAATTTTAATGTTTTTATCATCTATTGATCATTTCAGCACGACACGATAGGTAAAATCACCACCTTATTTTGGTATAAAAGGGCAGAAATTTCACCTGTTAAAAAACATCTTCATAGCTATCTATAGGAACTTGTACATAGCTAAATGAATAGAAATTTCCATTACTAAATGGGAATGTAGCAACGGCAAGAATTATGTTGCTGGGTATCTATGTTCCCACCTGTACAAAGTTATCGAAGGACTTTTCTATAAATGATTTAACCCATTAGAGAAAGTGATATGGCTAACTTCATCAACACATTCACTTTAATATTTAGGTAGAAACATCAAACCAAATGTGCAAAATGCCCAATGATCAACTTTTTTGGTGAAATCCCTCTGCCGAATGTCTCGGAAATTGAAACGTAAATATGGGGCCCATTTGGATTTAACCCCATTTTACTAAAAAAAGAATCTCCTATAGATTTTACTTTCCATTCCATCTCAATCCTAAAAGTTAGAATTTTGAAACTAATTATCGGAATTAGGCTTTCAAAAATAAGAAATATATAATAAAAAAGCATTACTTTGGTCAATAGGCAATCGAATGATCAGTAGAGACTGAACCATGCACAGCTAAACTCTGATGATACGAACATACTCTATTACTTCCAAGATAAGAGCAGAATGTACACTTCTCTTACAAGAAAACTAGGCATGAGCAACCTCAATTTGTATTTCTCACTTCTATTGGCATCTTTATCAACATTTTTCTGGATCAAGTTAACATCAAATACCGCAAAACATTCTTCTCAAGTTAATGTTGAAAGTCTTTTAACCCGCTCAAAAATATTTTGGCCTCATGTTCTAATCCTCTTTGATATTCTAAAGTTTCTTCAAGCTTCATTTCCTCAACTTCAAGCTCTGCTCTATAAAGTGCTTGTACTCCTCGTCTTGTAGCAGCACGGCTTCATCATCAGTGCCACGAACAGCGATTCTCGAAAGTGGACCCTCCTCAGAACAAACGTATGGAAGTAATCTGAAGTAACATAAACATTAGTTGCTGAGATATTTCACTGAAATTAGGAGTGATGCAGAGGAAGATGCATTACGAGCAAAGAGAGACATACATCTTTTTAACACTCTCAATCTGAGCACGTGACTCATCACCATTACTAACCTGCAAAAATAATTAACAGAATTGAGAACCATTAAACAATAACTCAGCATGCTGCATTAAGTCAGATCAATTAAGCTCAAACCTTTAGATCTTTGTTTTTTCTGTTCTTTTTACCCTTTTTCGTTGTCTTTCTGCTCTTGTGCACATGTTCTGAATGATCAACTGCTGCACTCACACTCTTCTTGGAATTTAGAGAAGATTCAGGTAAAGTTGCCTTCTTGGTAGCAACAGATTTTTGTGTGGAGTCTTTCTCTGCCAGATCCTCCAAGCATGCCTGCAAAAGGATGAAAGGAAAACCAATAATTGCAAAAAGCACTAAGATAACTGAAGGGTTTTTACGAAAAGGCGCTTCACAAAATACTAACCTGCAAAAATGATTTCACTAAATGGATTATGATTGACACGTACTCACGGGAAGATGCAGCCTTAAGCTTGTCTTTCAACTGTTCCATATCTTGAATTATTGCAATGATCATTGCATCGTTTTTGCTGAGCTGAATTGAATAATAAATATAAAACAAAGCTGTATGACAAATGCAACTTAGAAAAACTATAAATTCAGTTCTAAAGATGGCAAACCTCAATGGAAACTTGCTCTTTCTGTCTCTGTATTGCAACTTCTATGGAAGAGTTAGCCTGTTGCAGATAATCGTTTGTTCTGCAATTATCAATTTCACCAGATTCTGGAGGGCAAAGCTGAGATTTTATAGCAATCTCTGCATCATTTAGAACTTTATTTATTGCAACAAACTCTCTATTGCTGTCTATTTGATCTTCAGTTTCAATGAGCTCCTCTCGCCTATCATGAAGGACAGTTTCATAATTCTGATGTACAAAATTCGTTGCGTCCTTTCTTTTCTTTTTGATTCGAAAACAGAGATCCTCCACAGTCAGCAATGCCTCCTTATCACGTAAAGTCTCATATTTTATGTCACAACTGTCATTTAGACGGTCAAGATTCTTCGCAAGCAACTGGAGACTCTCTAGACCCTGCTCAGTTTTCTCCTCCCTCACACGTCTCCAGGTTTCCAATTGTTCACCAGTTGAGGGACTTGTAAATATCCAGGATAACAATGCATTTGAATCTAGTACAACACCATTATCATAGATGATGTGAGATGAAGTTGCAGAACTGGAATCACCACTAACAGCATCATTGCATGATGAACGAGGGGTTTCACGGGGAAGAAAATGCTCATCTAGAACCAAAAATGAACAATCATGGCTAAAAGTTACCCTCCCAATTATGCCAACCCTCTCCACTCCAGCGTTAGTTTCATCTGTAACATTTATTTCATCAGGACATCTACTTATTCCACAAGCATGAGATATTTCCTCTAAATATCTCAGGATTTTACTCAGCTCCCTGGCACCCAAAAAACAGATGCATAAAGGTGTTTCATGTACGTTAGAGTCGAGAAGTTGAGGACCACCTTCAAGACCTTGCAAAGCTTCTACTGCATATTGCATAACCTTGCTTAGGTGACTTGATTCCAGATACTTGTTTATGATAAGAACCTCGAGAACAGCATGGATTTCTTCTAGAAGCATTTCACGCTCGGGGTCACCAGACAAAGGCCAATCTTCCTGATGTAAATTTTTCTTTATACAGGAATCAGAGATATCAGGTGCCTCAGGTTTTGACTTTTCCTTGAGTACCTTCATTGCATCATTCAACTCTAGTGGCTTCCACTGGCAGCTAAGAAGCATTTCAGCCCATTTATTCTCCACAATATTGGGCGGACTTAACTTCATCTTTGACTCATGTCTTTCCAAATGCTCAAACTTAACATGACGCATCAATGAACCAATATCAGCAAATTGCTCATCACAGCGATAACACATCCAAAACTTCCACACTTTGTTTGCTTGGCAGAAAGATAAAGCTTCATTAAGCATCTCACTCAACCCATCCTTTGATGCACTAAAATGTGCCTTTAGATCCAAAATCTTAATTCTAAGAAAATCTTTCTTCATAGCCGAACTCATTGAGTTCCAATAGGATTTAACCCGATCCATCCTCTCACCAGGATACATTATTTTCCTCACATTATCAGTTTTCCTTCTTTCCCTTGTTCTCTGCATCGACCCTGGATTAGACCTGTCTATTTTCTTGTTGCTGTTGTTATTATTACTACTGTCCATATCATTCCTCACATCAGGGTACTTAGACTTATTCTCCTTAATCCGAGGAGCAGCGACCGATACCGCGATTTCCTTCCTTCGCCCCTCGGTTTTCTTGTTCGCCTTCTTAATCTCATTAAGCGTCCTCGCCCCATCCTTGTCATCCCTTACGACAGGAACCAACCCACACCTGTACTCCTCATTGCGGAGATCGTCCATCCAAGTTGAGATGGACGCAACGTCTGACATCTGAAGGAAACTACACAGATCTCTTCGCACATTAGCAATTCGAGCCTCAGAAGCAACGTTCGGATGCTGATTCTCTTCCAGCACACTATCCACCGCCAAAGCTCGTCTACACTCCTCCACGATCTCCTCGTAGTCCCGTTTCTCACCATCCATCCCATACGCAACACAAGCACACCAATTCGCAATCCCAATCAAATCAGGGGACAGCTTCACAGCTATTTTAGCAGCCTCAAGTGCATTCTTCAAATGCACCTGCCTAGCCCTGGGATCGTCGATACACGAAGCCGCTCTCAGGAGCAATTGTACCCTAACCACGTGCACAAAAGCCGAATCCTCGTGCTTGGAGCACAATTCGGCTATCAATTTTAGGGCTTTTGCGTGGTTCCCCTTTTGGAAGGCCGTAAAAGACCGTACGCAATCAATTTTGATCGAATCGCCATTGTTGCTACCTCTGCGAAACACTAAATCGGCATTTCGCTTCTTTTTACCCATCACAATAATCAGTAGCTTGCATGCTCTTCAAAATTCGTTTGAAAATGTTTGTTCAAAAAAATCTAGAGCTTAATTTGCGTGTATACAGATTGATTCGATTTTGTAGAAAATGCAGAGCTACGAACAGATTGAATCGATTTGATTTAGTGTGTTAGTTACAGATTTTTTTATAATAGTGTTTTAGAAGTGTTGAAGAAGGTGGGTTTTGTTTTGTGTCGTTTGCAATTAGTTTTTGAATTGTTGATTAAGAGTTTGTGTTATGAGGAGCGCGCGCTAATTTAAGTGGGGTTAGTGCGGAATTAAAAGAAAAATGAATGTACTTAAAAAAAAACTAATTTATTTATGGTTCAAACTTTGGGCTAATTGCAGCAAACCTCCCAATCTACGAGGTTTGTTGCACTTTACTCCATAACCTATGAAAATGTGCGATTAATATTCCAACCTAATGATTTTTTTGCAATTTACCCCCTGAGTCGCTGATCAAACGTTCATTTTAGACACGTGTCTGAGTTTGTGTCCATTAAATTTGTCATTAGGGGCAAATCGCACAAAATTTAATAGGTTAGAGGACACATCACACATTTTCATAGGTTATAGGGCAAAGTACAACAGACCTCATAGATTGGGGGGTTTGCTGCAACTAACCCTCAAACTTAAAAGTGTCAAACCTATAAGGTGATACGCATGTTGCACCTAAAGATATCAAGAAGAGGCATTTGTTCTTCAATTTACTAGAAAACGTGACGGCAGTCAACTTTTGGGCACAATCTTTTCGCCGGAATGTTTGTTTTGCTAAATTTGAAGCGTAAACACGCGAGTTCATCTCGATATAACTTTAATTTCACTATAAAACCACCGTCCTCCCCCCTAAATTTAATCTCCATTTTCAAAATTAAAGCTTGAAACTAAGTAATGTGTAACGAAAATTAAAGGGTAAATAGGGCATTTTTATTAAAACTGGAGTTGAATGAGATGAACTCACGTATTCACGCTTCAATATCCAGCAAAATGAACTTTTGGAAGAAAAGATTAGGCTAAAAAGTTGACTATAGACATGTCACACATTTTGGAATATGTTTAGGAGACGTGTTTATTTTTGATAGATTTGGAGGCATTTTATTGATCACTCTAGAGTTTAGACTCATTGACGCTTTTTACCCTTATTTGCTGATTAATTTCTTTATTGAAGTTTTGTTATGAAAACTACATTTGAAACCTATTATACCGGATATCAGTAAGTATTAATCTTACCATAAGCTGAGAATGTTAAAAGAGCAATTTACCTCTAAATGACACGTTTTAACACGGTGTCCTTTAGAACTTAAAGAAATAAACACCCTTAAAGTTGGAAAACATAGCACTCAAATAAATTTGTTGACATATCTCAAAAGAATTTTTATCGTGACACATTCTTAATATTGAATTTCTGAGTGCTACAGTTATTGGAAGGGACATCCACAATTCAACTATGGCCTTTGTATTTCTTTAGCTCACTGTTAAGCTATGGTTTTCGTATTAATTTCTATGTAGTTTTGCTTGTACTTCTAAAGAGTAAAATGCGCATAGAGCCAATAGTAAATAAACTTCCCATGTATTATATGAGACAACCAAAAAGATCTCATAAGAAGAAAAAGGAATAAAATCCATGTATTTCGGGTAAAGTGTAAACTTTGTGAAAGGTAAATACGCAGAACAAATCCCCTTTGATTCTAAAAAAGTGGCAAAAGAATCTCCCTTATTTTGTACGAACAACTAGCGTTTTTGCCCATTTATCGCTCACAAGTAGTTTTTGTAGCACCTTATGCAAAATACATAGGACTTTTGCCCTTTTGGTTCTCTTTTTTGCCTTCTTTTCGCTAAAACCTGTAAATTGTTTATTTTGTTGAACAATTTGCTGAGTTGGTGTTTTATAACTTTTACTACTTTTTAATTAAATATTTGATATGTGTGTGTGTGTGTATTTTAAAGAAATAAAAGGTGTAAAAATTAAACATATATTTTTCAATATAATATCATCATCAATAAAAAGGCATCCATATCCCACTTTGCATTAAAAAATCTTGAAGAGCACAAGTCATACAAAACCCAATTCAATTGGCGCGCACAATTCACAACAGAATTGTCGATCACAGTAACCGCCTTCAACATTATACTTTCTCTCTCTAACTCACTCTGTTTCTCTCTCACTGATCACACTATCAAATCTATACTTACACACACACATACACGTATATACACACAATTCTAGATCTACTCTCAGTTTATTCATCGCCCGATCGTTCTTCATCTCAGTAAGTTTTTTCAATTCTCTGTGCAATTTTTCCGCAAAATTGAATCTGTATACACGCATTTTGAATCTCTAGATCTCTTCGAAGTAAATTTCTTATAAATTCTCTGTTAGTTCTGCGTTTTGCGCTAAATTGAATCTGTGTATCGGCCTATATACATGCTTTTAGTATCTGTAGATGTTTTCTGAGTGAGTTGTTTATGAATTTTCTATGTAGATCTGCAATTTTCCGCATAATTGAATCGATATACATGCATTTTAGTATCTCTAGATTTATTCGAAGTTAGTTTGTTAAATTCTCTGTAGTTCTGCAATTTTCGGCAAAATGAATCGATATATGTGCGTTTTGTATCTCTGATTTGTTCGAAGTAAGTTTGTTAAATATTCTGTAGTTCTGCGGATTCTGCAAATTGAATCTGAATACCGGCCAATATATGCATGCATTTAGTCTCTCTAGATTTCTTAGGAGTAAGTTGTTTTTAATTCTCTGTAATTCTGCATTTTCCGTAAAATTTTGAATCTATGTACTGGCTAATGGACGCCTTTTGATCTCTAGATTCTTGTAGAAGATATAACGAATTTACGCATACAAGCTGAGTGACAAATCTGATTATGAGGAACAAGAAGGGAAGAAACGCAGCCTCTCGCCACAAACCTTCTGATCAACGAGTACCGGATAATTCTGCCTCCGCTAATGGTGATCCAAGACCCGAACTCGAGGCGGAAGCCAATTTGGTAAGGATGGAATGTCAACAGTCTTTTACAGAGTTGCAGCTGGGGAAGTACGACGATGGCATGATACGGATTACTAATTTGTGCAAGAAATACGAGAATACCCCTCATGCGGCTCTAGTTCACGTCGCCCTGGTTAATATTCTTATTAAAATTGCCTCGGTTACTGATAATCCCCGCGAGAATAAGGATACTTTGAAGGAGGCAGCCATGGCTGCAATGTCGGCGCTCAGATTTTCCCCTAGTTCAATTGTACTTCCGAATTTGTTCGCGAAGGCCACATATGAGATGGCTAATGAGGAGAAGGAGTACGAGGAGGTGGTGGAAGAATGTGAGCGGGCCTTGGCGGTGGAAAACCCTGTTGATCCTGCCGAAGAGAGTATGCTAGAAATGAACCAGCACCAGATCACCACTGCTGAAGGTCGAATTGGCTCTGCTCAAAGGGATTTGCGTGGGTTCATGCAGATGTCAAACATTGCGTCCATCTCATCCTGGATGAAGAATCTACACCATGGCGAGCACAAGTTTAGGTTGTATACTATCCCAAGGACGTCTGATGAGATTAATAAGGCGACTAAGACACCAGAGGAGCGAATGAAGGAAATAGAGTTAAGTATGGCTGATGAGAGGAGAGATAGGATACGTACATATTGGAACTCAATGAGTTCGGATATGAAGAAAGATTTTCTGAGAATCAAGATTTCGGATCTAAAAGCACACTCTAGTGAATTGAAGGACGTGCTAGATGAAGCTTTGTCATTTGGAGAAGCAAATAATGTATGGAAGTTTTTGTCGTGCTTTCTCTGCAATGAGCGATTCGCTGATGATGGTTCATTCATGTGTCATGTTGGTCTCAAGCACACTGGAAGAATTTTGCCAATGATGGAGTCAGTTCTGCCCCAAACAGTGGAGAATGAATGGGCTAAAATGCTTCTTACCTGCTCGTGGAAGCCATTAGAGTTAAATAACACAATGAGGATACTCAAAGAAAATTCGAAACCTAAGGCCCCTGATTCCAGTGATTACTCTATTAAGAAAAGTTTACTTCAGAGAAACTGGCCTTTGTCTGATGACCCCGAGCGTGTAACGCTTCTAGGAAAAATCCGTGATGTTATTCATGCTCTTATCGAATGCAATTACCTAGCATCAAGTCACCTTCGCAAGGTTATTCAATTTGCAGGGGACGTGTTGCGGGGTCTTGAAGGTGGTCCTCTACTTGTCAGCTCTGAAATGGACCAAACACCTCTATGTATCCATCTTTTGGGTGCCAGTGAGCTTGACAAAATCCTGAAGTACTTAGAGGAAATATCTAAAACTTGTCGATTCAGTACATGTCCTGATGAAAGTGATGTTGCAGATGTATCTGAAGCTGGGGTGGAGAGGGTTGACATTATTGAGAGAGTAACTTTTAGCCAAGATTGTTCCTTTTTGGTTCTTGATGAGAATTTCCTTCCCTGCAAGACCCCTTCCTCATCATGTAATGGAGCTGTTAGTTGTGATTCCAGCTCTGCAACTTCATCCCACATCACCGATGATAATGACGTTCTAGTTGATTCAGATGCATTATTATCCTGGTTATTTACAGGTCCCTCAAGTGAAGAGCAGTTGGCTTCCTGGACAAGTGTGAGAGAGGAGAAAAGTCGACATGGTCTACAAACTCTCCAGTTGTTTGAGAAAAAAAATCACCGTCTAAAGGGCTTTGTTGAGAAAAAACGCGATCATTTAGGTTACAAGGAGGCCCTGCAGGCTGTGCAGCGTCTTCCCTTTAGAAGCGAAAAGCAAAGAGCGGATGAAATAGATTTTGAAAGTCGAAGTTATGAATCTGTCCTTAGTGATAGGCGAGACGAGATCATTAAAGACGGCAATCCAGTTGCCATTAGTACCAAAGGACTTGAGTTGGTTGCCCTGTTAACTGTTCTAGGTGATACCCTGAACGTCAACAAAACAGGATCGAAGGAAACTCGTTGCAGCTTGCTATCTCATGTTTGCGCTCTAGAATCTGGTGAAATAGATAATGGGAGAACAAACAGGGACTCTTGCATAGAAGTTGCAATACAGCGAGAGAAAGTGCAAGTTTCTCTCCAGGTCTGGCTCTTTTGAATTAATTGATAGTTAGTTTGGATTACATAGTTTTATGCAGCTCTATTTTATCTTTATTATCAATGCAGCTCGACCAAGCCGATGCAATGATCCTGCTAGCATTTAAAGAGATGGAGCATGTGGGAGATAAGCTTAAGACTACATCTTCCCAAGATTACAGATCAATTTTAATCCCTCTCGTGAAATCATTTTTGTTGGTTAGTATCATGCGAAGTATCATATTGTAGAAGCCCAATTATTTCTCCTAATGATTTTTGGCAAAGTTCAGATTTTTAATTTATCTTTTGCAGGCACGCTTGGAGGATCTGGCAGAAAAAGATGCCACAGAAAAATCTGATGCTGCCAAGAAGGCCCTAATAGCAGAACTTGCTCTGTATTCCAAAAGGATTGTGAATGCAGGAGTTGATCATTCAAAACATGTGAATGGGAGCACAAAGAAAAATAAAAGTAGTAATGAGAACAGAGACAACAGAGATCGAAAGGTTTGAACTTAATTAATCTGACTCGAAAGGTCTATATTTACCATAAAAATTGCATCATGCTGAGTAGTTGTTCAAGTCTACGAATCTTTCATACAGGTTGAAGAATCTTCCAACAAATTGGGAGGTATGGTGGAGAATCCAGCAATTCCGACTCTGCTGGGAACTGGTAGAAATATTTGGCAATATCTTGAAAATCCAATTCAATCTTTTTAGTTATATAGTTACGCTGATTCAAATACTGACACATTCATCATATAATGCCTTCTACAGGCTTAACAATGCAGTATCCTCAAAATAGTGTTTAGGCTGTCAACTTTATTATGTTTGTTTCTTGAAGTAGAATTATTTCTGTCTTTTTCTGGTAAAATATTGCTATTTAGTTTATCAAGTTATCTTTAGGAACCCTTTTTTTGAGGGAAAACTGCAGTCTACTGGCATTTTGTCGCTTCCTGCAATCTAAGCATGTTTTTGTGCTGTGTTGTTTGTTGGCATGTAATATCATATACTGAAATTGATCATTAGGTTCAGTTGTTGTCAATCCATTCTGTATTCTGTTTTCTTTTCTACATAATAAATAGCAACCAATAACTTTGCTGCAACTTCTTTGTTGTGTGAGAGTGCTATAGATGGAACCTATGGTTTAGTATGTTCTGAACTGAAAAGAAATAATTTACATGAGCATGCAGTGCGTATTTTCTCCGTCCGCACTCTTTCTTTATTACACCTCTCTTTTGCTGTCAGGGATAATACGACATATGACAGAGCAGCCGTTTTGTATGCTCTAGTTTGCTTATGAGCCATAATCCTATTTAGAGCTATAGCCCGAGGATCTCTATTTTGTTAAAGAGCACTTCTTATTCTAGTTTGAGGATAATGTGGGTGATACTTGCATCCTATAGATACAGAGATAGACTCTGCTGTTTAATGGCTTCTTTGTAATTGTTTTGAGATATTTTAGTTGGACATCTGCTTTTATCTTATGCTTTAGAAATTGAACTTTATCAAATCTTCTAATGCTGAGAATTTTGGCGACCTCAATTCATAGATACTGGAGCAAGCCCATTGAGGCAGCATCAAGCAGAGGATGATTCTGGAGAAAGGTCTCAAGACGACGATGCAAACGGCGCGACCCTGACCGTTGGTGCTCATGAACTCAAATTGCCATCTGAAAGATAGAGAACGCTTTCACATATTCTGACTAGTGTGGATTGTACTTGATATTGGTCAATGATCATTGTCTCACCCCTGCAAGGATTCAAAAATTGAAAACGAGTAATTGTTCTACTTTGCGAGACATGTCTGATTGTTTTCCATTTCCATTTCTTTCTCATTTTCCTTTAGGTGACATTTTGTATAGGTTAATGTCAGCTTTTGTATGCTGCGACTACGACTATGACTTTGGCTAAATACATCATATGCACATTTATGTTAACGTGGTAGATGACACTCCTCACGCATATATTGAGACATTTATTACATATATTTTTGTTCATGACCTGTTCAAAATCATTGCTTCTTTCATGTATTTTTCTTAAAAATGCTTAAAAATCAAATCTAAATCTTTTGTCCGAATTATTTGGTTAAAACGCTATTCAAAGTAAGAATAAATTATTTTGGAAGTGTTCGGAATAGTTTTTAGTAGTTACTTCTTGTGTCATAATTTCTCTTGATCGATATAACTAAGAGAGCAAAATTGCTCACACTTTGAGAAGTGTCATAAATTACGCTTCTTGTGCCTTAAAAAAAAAAGATGCAAACAATTAGAAATGATTATTTGATTCCAAAAAGTAGATAAGCTATGTTCATAAATATTTGTATACACCTATCTTGTATAGGTATATGTAGTTGTTATTTTCCAAGTTGAAGATATCGTAAGAGCACATTACCCTCAAATAACATGCTTTAACACGCTGTCCTAAAACTTAAAAATAAAAAGCAAAAAACATAGCAATTTAACTCCCTATGGACTTTTTCACGTATACCTCAAAAGAATTTTATCATAGCATATTATCGTCTATGAATAGCAATTTGAGTTATTCTAATGATTGACACAGAATATTACAATTCATTAATCTATAACAATTATATCAAGAGATGTTTAGACTTTAGACGAAAGTGATTTTTCTTTCAATATCAGTGATATTGAATGAATATAGTGGTTATTTATTCAATTTGGGTAAAAAAAAAAAAGTTTTTGAGGTAGGTCTATAGAAAATAAAAGATTATTAAATACTGAAGAGTTTTTTCTTTCTTTATTTTTTTAATTCTTTTAGGGACCCAATTAATTTTGCGCGCGCCTAAAATCACAACTCACAACTGAATTGCCAATCACAGTAACCGCCTTCAACACTATACTCTCTCTCTCTCACACACACACACACAGTCTCTGTTTCTCTCTCTAACTCACACTATACAAACCTAGATTTTTCTTCAATTCTCTAGTTCTCAGCTTCGGATCGTTCTTCTCCGGCAGTTGATCTAAGTAAGTTCTTCTAATTCTCTGTAGTTACTGCAATTTTTTCGCAAAATTGGATCTGTATATCGGCTTTATATACATGCGTTTTGTATCTATAGATTTCTTTGAAGTGAGTTGAATATTTGAATTCTCTGTAGTTCTGCAATTTTTTCGCAAAATTGAATCTGTATATACATGCTTTTAGTATCTCTAGATTTATTCTGAGTATGTTGATTTTCAATTCTCTGTAGTTCTGCAAATTTTCGTTAAATTGAATCTGTATATCGGCTTTAGATACATGCATTTTGTATCTCTATATCTCTTCGAAGTGAGTTGAATTTGAATTCTCTTTAGTTCTGAGTTCTGCAATTTTCCACTTAATTGAATCTGTATACAGCCCTATAACCATGCATTTAGTGTCTCTATATACTGGCTAATAGAGATATCTGGATTCTTGTAGAAGATTTAACGAATTTACGCATACAAGTTGAGTGACAAATCTGATTATGAGGAACAAGAAGGGAAGAAAAGCCAAACCTTCTGATCAACAAGTACCGGATAATTCTGCCGCCGGTAATGGTGATTCAAATCCCGAAATCGAGGCAGCAGCCGATTTGGTTAGGACTGAATGTCGACAGTGTTTTACAGAGTTGCAGCTGGGGAAGTATGACGAAGCCGTGATGCGGATTAATGATTTGTGCGAGAAACACAAGAATTCCCCACATTGGGCTATAGTTCACGTCACCCTGCTTAATATTCTTATTGAAATGGCTTTACGTACTGAGGACCCCTATCACAAGCAGCAGATCTTCCAGGAGGCAGTCAAGCATGCGAAGACGGCGGTCAGATTTTCCCCTAGTTCAATTGCACTTCCGAATTTGTTCGCAAAGGCGTCATATGAGATGGCTAATGAGGAGAAGGAGTACGAGGAGGTGGTGGAAGAATGTGAGCGGGCCTTGGCGGTGGAAAACCCTGTTGATCCTGCCGAAGAGAGTATGCTAGAAATGAACCAGCACCAGATCACCACTGCTGAAGGTCGAATTGCAAGTACTCAAAGGGATTTGCGTGGTTTCCTGCAGATGTCAAACATTGCGTCCATCTCATCCTGGATGAAGAATCTGCGCCATGGGGAGCACAAGTTTAGGTTGTATTCTATCCCAAGGAGGTCTGATGAGATTAATAAGGCGACTAAGACACCAGAGGTGCGACTGAAGGAAATCGAGTTAAGTGTCGCTGATAAGAGGAGGGATAGGATACGTACATATTGGAACTCAATGAGTTCGGATATGAAGAAAGATTTTCTTAGAATCAAGATTTCGGATCTAAAGGTACACTTTAGTGTATTGGAGGATGTGCTAGATGATGCTTTGTCATTTGGCGAAGCAAATAAAGCATGGAAATTTTGGTCGTGCTTTCCCTGCAAATATATATTTGCTGATGTTGGTTCATTCATGTGTCATGTTGGTCTCAAGCACACTGGAAGAATTTTGCCAATGATGGAGTCAGTTCTACCCCAAACTGTGGAGAATGAATGGGCTAAAATGCTTCTTACCTGCTCGTGGAAGCCATTAGAGTTGAATGACACAATGAGGATACTCAAAGAAAATTCGAAACCTAAGGCCCCTGATCCCAATGATTCCTCTATTAAGAAAAGTTTACTTCAGAGAAACTGGCCTTTGTCTGATGACCCCGAGCGTGTAACGCTTCTAGGAAAAATCCGTGATGTTATTCATGCCCTTATGAACTGCAATTACCTAGCATCAAGTCACCTTCGCAAGGTTATACAATTTGCAGGGGACGTGTTGCGGGGTCTTGAAGGTGGTCCTCTACTTATCAGCTCTGAAATGGACCAAACACCTCTATGCATCCATCTTTTGGGTGCCACTGAGCTTGACAAAATCCTGAAATACTTGGAGGAAATATCTATAGCTCGTGGATTGAGTACATGTCCTGATGAAAGTGATGTTACAGATGTATCTGAAGCTGGGGTGGAGAGGGTTGACATTATTGAGAGAGTAACTTTTAGCCAAGATTGTTCATTTTTGGTTCTTGATGAGAATTCCCTTCCCTGCAAGACCCCTTCCTCATCATGTAATGGAGCCGTTAGTTGTGATTCCAGCTCTGCAACTTCATCCCACATCACCGACGATAACGACGTTCCAGTTGATTCAGATGCATTATTATCCTGGTTATTTACAGGTCCCTCAAGTGAAGAACAGTTGGCTTCCTGGATAAGTGTGAGAGAGGAGAAAAGTCGACAGTGCCTACAAACTCTCGAGTTGTTTGAGGAAAAGAATCTCTGTCTAAAGGGCTTTGTTGAGAAAAAACGTGTTCATTTAGGTTACAAGGAGGCACTGCAGGCTGTGCAGGGTCTTCCCTTTCGAAGAGAAAAGCAAAGAGCGGATGAAATAGATTTTGCAAGTCAAAGTCATGAATCTGTCCTCAGGGATAGGCTAGACGAGATCATTAAAGACGGCAGTCCAGTTGCCATTAGTACCAAAGGACTTGAGTTGGTTGCCCTGTTAACTGTTCTAGGTGATACCCAGAACGTCAACAAAACAGGATCGAAGGAAACTCGTTGCAGCTTGATATCTCATGTTTGCGCTCTAGAATCTGGTGAAATAGATAATGGGAGAACAAACAGGGACTCTTGCATAGAAGTTGCAATACAGCGAGAGAAAGAGAAAGTTTCTCTCCAGGTATGGCTCTCTAAAATTAATTGATTGTTAGTTTGGATTACATAGTTTTATGCAGCTCTATTTATCTTTATTATTAATGCAGCTCGACCAAACCGATGCAATGATCCTGCTAGCATTTAAAAAGATGGAGCTTGTGGGAGATAAGCTTAAGACTACATCTTCCCAAGATTACAGATCAATTTTAATCCCTCTCGTGAACTCATTTTTGTTGGTTAGTATCATGCAAAGTATCATATTGTAGAAGCCCAATTATTTTTCCTAATGATTTTTGGCAAATTTGAGATTTTTCATTTATCTTTTGCAGGCACGCTTGGAGGATCTGGCAGAAAAAGATGCCACAGAAAAATCTGATGCTGCCAAGAAGGCCCTAATAGCAGAACTTGCTCTGTATTCAAAAAGGAGTGTGAATGCAGGAGTTGATCATTCAAAACATGTGAATGGGAGCACAAAGAAAAATAAAAGTAGTAACGAGAACAGAGACAACAGAGATCGAAAGGTTTGAAATTAATTAATCTTACTCGAAAGGTCTATATTTACCATAAAAATTGCATCATGCTGAGTAGTTTTTCAAGTCTACGAATCTTTCATAAAGAATAAAGAATCTGACAACAAATTGGGAGGTATGGTAGAGAATCCAGCAATTCGGACTCTGCTGGGAACTGGTAGAAATATTTGGCAATATCTTGAAAATCCAATTCAATCTTTTTAGTTATATAGTTACGCCGATTCAGTTACGACACTTCATCATATAATGCCTTTTACAGGCTTAAGAATGCAGTTTCTTTCAAAATAGTGTTTATGCTGTCAACTTTATGATGTTTGTTTCTTGAAGTAGAGATACTTTTGTCTTTTCTGATGTGTTATTGCTACTTAGTTTAGCAAGTTATCTTTAGGAACCCTTTCTTTGAGGGAAAACTGCAATCTACTGACATTTTGTTGCTTCCTGCAATCTTAGCATGTTTTTGTCTTTTTAGTTTGTTTTTCTTTCTTTTCTGGAAGAACCTTCTGGGCCTCATGTTTCGACTCATTATATGTGCTCATATTTTATAAGAAGTACCACGGGTGACTGAAACTCTTGCTTTATCGTACGACAATAGATTTTTCAAATTCAAGATACAGAAAGCAAAAAGTGAAATATGTCTTTTGTGCATCAATCATAGATGTGGGGGCTGAATTACTTAATAACTAAGATATGAATGACCTAGGTCCAGAATCGTTTTGTAGAGATTCCATTATGCGTGTTATAGACCTAGGAACTTCAGAGCAGAGTGTCCTTTGGCTTGATGGGAAGTGGATTAAAATCCTGTTATATCTCTTTTTAGGCTCAATTCTAAATTGTATCATGAATTAATTGAGTTAGGTGCTTGCAGCTAAAAAGAATCTCTCTGAGCATGTGGCTGCGTGGATCATAGTATCGTCTTGCTGCTTGTTCATGGCAGGCACATATGTCTTGAATTCTCCCTCACCATATGGTCACTAAATTGTGAATATCTGTGTCGTTTGTTGGCATGTAATATCATATACTGAAATTGATCATTAGGTTCAGGTGTTGTCAATCCAATTTGTATTCTATGTTCTTTTCAACATAATAAATAGCAACCAATAACTTTGCTGCAATCTCTTTATCATGTGAGAGTGTTATAGATGGAACCTATGGTTTAGTATGTTCTGAACTGAAAAGAAATAATTTACATGAGCATGCAGTGCGTGTTTTCTTCGTCCGCGCTCTTTCTTTATTACACCTCTCTTTTATTGTCAGGGATTATACGACATATGACGGAGCAGCCTTTTTGTATGCTCTAGTTTGCTTATGTGCCATAATCCCATTTAGAGCCAAGTCCTGAGGATCTCTTTTTGGTTAGGTGATACTTGCATCCTATAGATACAGAGATAGACTCTGCTGTTTACTGGCTTCTTTGTAATTGTTTTGAGATATTTTAGTATGACATCTGCTTTTATCTTATGCTTTAAAAAATGAACTTTATCATATCTTCCTATGCTGAGAGTTTTGGTGACCTCAATTTATAGATACCGGAGCAAGACCATTGAGGCAGCATCAAGCAGAGGATGACTCTGGAGAAAGGTCTCAAGAAGACGGTGAAAGAGCCGGGACGCTAATGGTTGGTGCTCATGAACTCAAATTGCCATCTGAAAGATAGAGAAAGCTTTCACATATTCTGACTAGTGTGGATTGTACTTGATATTGGTCAATGATCATTGTCTCACCCCTGCAAGAATTCCACAATTGAAAACGAGTAATTGTTCTACTTTGCTAGACATGTCTGATTGTTTTCCATTTCCATTTCATTTTCATTTTCCTTTAGGTGACATTTTGTATAGGTAAATGTCAGCTTTTGTATGCTGCGACTACGACTATGCTTTGGCTAAATACATCATATGCACATTTATGTTTCATGTGGTAGATGACACTCCTCAAGCATATACTGAGACATTTATTACATATATTTTTGTTCATGACCTGTTCAGAATCATTGCTTCTTTAATGTATTTTTCTTAAAAATGTTTAAAAATCAAAAGTAAATCGTTTGTCCGAAATATTTTTCTTAAAAAAGCTACTGAAAGTAAGAATAAATTGTTCTTGAAGTGTTCGGAATAGTTTTAGGAGTTAGTTGTTCTGAGTTCTGACACAATTTCTCTTGATTGATATATAAATATATAATTAAGATAGCAAAATAGCTCTCACTTTGGGGGAATCAACCTAAAATCCCCTTTTGTGGTTTCGAAACCTGCACGAAACCCCCTTGTGGTTTGTTAATTGTCTAAAACCACCTAATGATTTCATAAACTCTGCACAAAATCCCCTTTTCATGAAACCACTAGGGGGTTTTGTGCAAGTTTAGGGATTTTGTGCAGTGTTTATGAAACCACAAGGGGTTTTAGACAATTAACAAACCGGGGTTTTGTGCAGGTTTTCAAAAACAACAGGACGATTTTATGCATTTTCCCCCTCACATTGAGAAGTGTCGTACTTCGCTTCTTGAGAGCTTTTTAAAACCAAGAAAAAAAAATTAAGAAATGCAAACAATTAAAAATGCTTATTTGATTCGAAAAAGTCGATAAGCTATTTTCATAAATATTTACAAACACCTATCTTGTATGATTAATGTTGTTATTCTTAGTGTGAGTTGAAGATATTTTAAAAGCACACTCAAATAGCATATTTTTACACGTTGGCCTAAAACTAAAGAAAAAAAAAGCACTTCAACTCCCAAATGACTTTTTCACGAGATCGAAAGAATTTTTATCATATAGTGACCTTGTGCATAGCAATATGAGTTATTTTAATATTGCCCTCAAGAGAATCTCCTTATTTTATATCATGCATCCTCTTTCCAGTTTCACAGCTAAATATTTACCTAGAAGCTTTCCGAGATCACAGTATTCTATTAATTTTATATTCTTATAGTCATTTAGTGGTTTATTTATTCAATTTGGGGTAAAGAAAAAACCAATATTTGAGGTAGTTCTATAGAAAAAACCAGTTTTTTTCCTTTTAATTCTTTAAGGGACCCAATTAAATTAGCGCGCGAACCTAAAATCACAATTTCACCACAACTGAATTGCACAGTAACCGCCGTCAACATTACTCTCTCTCTCTCTCTCTCTCTCTCTCTCTCTCTCTCTAACTCACACATATATCAATCTACTTACACAATTCTCTGGTTCTCAGCTTCGGATCGTTCTTCTCCAGCTGTTGATCTAAGTAAGTTCCTTTAATTCTCTCTAGTTACTGCAATTTTTCGCTAAAATTGAATCGGTATATACATGCTTTTCAATTCTCTGTAGTTGTGCAATTTTTCGCTAAATTGAATCTGTATATCGGCCGTATATACATGCTTTTAGTATCTCTAGGTTTATTCTGAGCATGTTGTTTTTCAATTCTCTGTAGTTCTGCAATTTTTCGTTAAATTGAATCTGTATACTAGCTAATATACATGTTTTTTGTATCTCTAGATTATTCGGAGTATGTTGCTTTTCAATTATCTGTAGTTGTGCAAATTTTCGCTAAATTGACTCTGTATATCGGCTTTATATACATGCTTTTAGTATCTCTATATTTCTTCGAAGTAAGTTCAATTTGAATTCTCTGTAGTTCTGAGTTATGCAATTTTCCACAAAATTGAATCTGTATACAGGCCTATAAACATGCAATTTTTGAATAAGTTGTTTTGGATTCTACGTATTTCTTCACTTTCTCTATATACTGGCTAATGGAGATCTCTGGATCCTTGTAGAAGATTTAACGAATTTACGTATACAAGTTGAGTGATAAAATCTGATTATGAGGAACAAGAAGGGAAGAAAAGCCAAACCTTCTGATCAACAAGTACCGGATAATTCTGCCGCCGGTAATGGTGATCCAAATCCCGAACTCGAGGCGGCGGCCGATTTGGTTAGGACTGAATGTCGACAGTGTTTTACAGAGTTGCAGCTAGGGAAGTACGACGAAGCCGTGATGCGGATTAATAATTTGTGCGAGAAACACAAGAAATCCCCACATTCGGCTCTAGTTCACGTCACCCTGCTTAATATTCTTATTGAAATGGCTTTACGTACTGATGACCCCTATCACAAGAAGCAGATCTTCAGGGAGGCAGCCATGCATGCGAAGTCGGCAATCAGATTTTCCCCTAGTTCAATTGCACTTCCGAATTTGTTCGTGAAGGCGTCATATGAGATGGCTAATGAGGAGAAGGAGTACGACGAGGTGGTGGAAGAATGTGAGCGGGCCTTGGCGGTGGAAAACCCTGTTGATCCTGCCGAAGAGAGTATGCTAGAAATGAACCAGCACCAGATCACCACTGCTGAAGGTCGAATTGCAAGTACTCAAAGGGATTTGCGTGGTTTCCTGCAGATGTCAAACATTGCGTCCATCTCATCCTTGATGAAGAATCTGCACCATGGGGAGCACAAGTTTAGGTTGTATTCTATCCCAAGGACGCCTGATGAGATCAATAAGGCGACTAAGACACCCAAAGAGCGAATGAAGGGAATCAAGTTAAGTATGGCTGCTGAAAGGAGGGAGAGAATCTGTACATATTGGAACTCAATGAGTTCGGATATGAAGAAAGATTTTTTTAGAATCAAGATTTCGGATCTAAAGGTACACTTTAGTCTATTGAAGGATGTGCTAGATGAAGCTTTGTCATTTGGCGAAGCAAATAAAGTATGGAAGGTTTTGACGTGCTTTTCCTGCAATGAGCGATTTGCAGATACTGGTTCATTCATGTGTCATGTACTCCATCACACTGGAAGATGTGTGCCACTCATAGAGTCAGTTCTACCCCAAATTGTGGAGAATGAATGGGCCGAAATGCTTCTTACCTGCTCGTGGATTCCATTAGAGTTAAATGACACAATGAGGATACTCAAAGAAAATTCGAAACCTAAGGCCCCTGATTTCAGTGATTCCTGTATAAAGAAAAGTTTACATCAGGAAGATTGGCCATTGTCTGATGACCCCGAGCGTGTCACGCTTCTAGAGAAAATCCGTGATGTTATTCACGCTCTTATCGAACACAAGTATCTTGCATCAAGTCACCTTCGCAAGGTTATACAATTTGCAGGGGACGTATTGCGGGGTCTTGAAGGTGGTCCTCTACTTATCAGCTCTGAAATGGACCAAACTCCTCTATGCATCCATCTTTTGGGTGCCAGTGAGCTTGACAAAATCCTGAAATACTTAGAGGAATTATCTAAAGCTTGTCGATTGGGTATATGTCCTGATGAAAGTGATGTGACAGATGTATCTGAAGCTGAAAGGGTTGACATTATTGAGAGAGTAACTTTTAGCCAAGATTGTTCCTTTTTGATTCTTTATGAGAATTCCCTTCCCTGCAAGACCCCTTCCTCGTCATGTAATGGAGCTATTAGTTGTGATTCCAGCTCTGCAACTTCATCTAACATCACCGATGATAACGACGTTCCAGTTGATTCAGATGCATTATTATCCTGGTTATTTACAGGTCCCTCAAGTGAAGAACAGTTGGCTTCCTGGACAAGTGTGAGAGAGGAGAAAAGTCAACAGGGCCTTCAAACTCAACAGTTGTTTGAGAAAAGAATTAAAAATCTAAAGGGCTATGTTGAGATGAAACGTGATCAATTAGGGTACAAGGAGGCACTGCAGGCTGTGGAGGGTCTTTCCTTTCGAAGAGAAAAGCAAAGATCGGATGAAATAGGTTTTGCAAGTCGAAGTTATGAATCTGTCCTTCGGGATAGAGAATACGAGATCATTAAAAACGGTGATCCAATTGCTATTATTTGCAAAGGACTTGAGATGACAGCCGTGAGAAATGTTCTATATGATACCCAGAACTTCAAACAAACAGGGTTGAAGGAAACTCAATGCGGCTTGATATCTCATCTTTGCGCTCTAGAATCTGGTGAAATAGATAATGGGAGAACAAGCAGGGACTCTTGCTTAGAAGTTGCAATACAGCACCAGAAAGAGCAAGTTTCTCTCCAGGTATGGGCTCTTTTGAATTAATTGATAGTTAGTTTAGATTATATAGTTTTGTGCAGCTTTATTTTATCTTTATTGTCGATGCAGCTAGACCTAACCGATGCAATGATCCTGCGAGAAATTAAATTGATACGGCATGTGGGAGATAAGCTTAAGACTATATTTTCTCAAGATTACAGATCAATTTTAATCACTCTACTCAAATCATTTTTGCTGGTTAGTATCATGCGGAGTATCATATTGTAGAAGCCCATAATTTCTCCTTGTGATTTTTTGCAAATTTGATATTTTTCATTCATCTTTTGCAGGCACGCTTGGACGAGCTGGCAGAAAAAGATGCCATAGAAAAATCTGATGCTGCCAAGAAGGCCCTAATAGCTGAACTTGCTCTGTATTCCAAAAAGAGTTTGAATGCATGAGTTGATCATTCACAATATGTGAATGGAAGAAACAAAGATCTAAAGGTTTGAGCTTTATTGATTTGACTTATGGTTTATATTCACCCCGGATAAAAAATGCATCATGCTGTGTATTTTTTAGTAACTCTCATTTCTGGTAACCATTTTGCATGTGACTGAGCGAACCACAGTATTGTCTGCAGCTTGTTCATGGCAGGCACAGGTGTATTGAATTCTCCTTCATCATAAGGTCTTTAAATTGTGATTACCTGTGTCGTATGTTGGCTTGTATCATGAATATTTACTGTAATTTGTCATTAGGTTCAGTTGTTGTCAATCCATTTCGTATTCTGTTTTCTTTTCCAACTAATAAATAGCAAATCCGACTCTGCTGGGAACTGGTAGAAATATTTGGCAATATCTTGAAAATCCAATTCATTCTTTTCAGCTATATAGTTTACGCTGATTCAATTACGACACCTTCATCATGTAATGCCTTTTACAGGCTAAAATATGCAGTATCCTCAAAATAGTGTTTATGCTGTCAATTTGATTATGTTTGTTTCTTGAAGTAGAATTTTTTTGTCTTTTTCTGGTGTGTATTGCTTGTTGATTTATCAAGTTATCTTTAGGAACCCTCTTATTGAGGGAAAACTGCAATCTACTGACATTTTGTTGCTTCCTGCAATCTAAGCATGTTTTTCTGTAGGCATATATACTTAGAGACAGTGTTTTGGATATTTATCTTTTCTTAGCTCTTTTGGAACAGTGCTCTCCAGCACAAATTGTCTTTTTAGTTTGTTTTTCTTTCTTTTCTGAAAGAACTTTTTGGGCCTCACTGACTCATTATATCTGCTTATATTTTTTAAGAAGTACCACGAGTGACTGAACTGTTTTTGGCAACGTATGCATGACATATAGTCAGCTATTTGATACTGAAACTCTTTCTTTAACGTACGACAATAGATATTCCAAATTCAAGATGCAGAATCAAAAAATGAAATATGTCTTTTGTGCTTTAATTGTAGATGTGCTGGCTGAATTACTTAATAACATAGATAGGAATGACTAGGTCCAGAATCGTTTTGTAGAGATTCCATTGTGCGTGTCATCGACCTAGGAACTTGAGAGCAGAGTGTCCTTTGCCTTGGTGGGAAGTGGATTAAAATCGTGCTATCTCTTTTTAGGCTGAACTCTTAGTTGTACCGAATTAAATCAATTAGGTGTTTGCAGCTAAAAAGAATCTCACTGAGCACGTGGCTGCGCGGATCATAGTATTGTCTTGCTGCTTGTTCATGGCAGGCATATATATCTTGAATTTTCGCTCACCATATGGTCTTTAAATTTGATTATCTGTGTCGTATGTTGGCATGTATTTATTATTTACTGAAATCGATCGTTGGGTTCAGTTGTTGTCAATCCATTTTGTATTCTGTTTTCTTTTCCACATAATAAATAGCAACCAACAATTTTGCTGCAATCTCTTTATTATGTGAATGGCACTTTCCTCTTGTCTGAAATATACCTTAGAGGAGTAAATTATACTTTAGTATGTTTGGAACTGAAAAGAAATCATTTTCACGAGCAAGCTGTGCATGTTTTCTTCGTCTGCTCTTTTTTTCACATACCTCTTTTATTGTCAGGGATATAATACAACATATTATAGAGCAGTCATGTTGTGTGCTCTAGTTTGCTTATGAGCCTTATCTTATTTAGAGCTAAAGCCTGATGATCGCTATTTTGTTCGCTGTGATGTTACAAAGAGCACCTTCTGTTCTAGTTTGAGGATAATGTGGGTGATACTTGCATCCTATAGATACAGAGATAGACTCTGCTGTTTACTGGCTTGTTTGTAATTGTTTTGAGATATTTTAGTTGGACATCTGCTTTTATCTTATGCTTTAGAAAATGAACTTTATCAAATCTTCCTATGCTGAGTTTTGGGACCTCAATTCATAGATACTGGAGCAAGCTCAATGAGGCAGCATCAAGCAGAGGATGACTCTAGAGAAAGGTCTCAAGATGACGATGCAAATGGCGCGACCCTAACCGTTGGTGCTCGTGAACTCAAATTGCCATCTGAGAGATAGACAAAGCTTTCACACACTCTGACTAGTGTGGATTGTACTTGATATTGGTCAATGATCATTGACTCACTCTCACCCGTTCATGAATTCAACAATTGAAAACTAGTAATTGTTCTACTTTGCTAGACATTTCTGATTGTTTTCCATTTCCTTTTTTTTTTTTTTTTTCATTTTCGTTTAGGTGACATTTTGTATAGGTAAATGTCAGCTTCTGTATCCCGCGGTTACGAGTTACGACTATGACCTTTGGGTAAAAAATCATTTATGCTTCATGTGGTAGATGACACTCCTCAAGCATATATTGAGAGACATTTTTTACATATATATACTTCAACTTTTGTCATATTTTCTTAATTTTGAAACCCTAAATTTTGAGAATTAAAACTAGGGTTTGAAAATTAAGAAAATATACCAAAAACTTAAAGGAAAAATAAGACATTTTATAGAACTTGAGGTTAACGTATGATAGTCCCATGTTCACATTTCAAATTTTGGCGAAGATTCGTTGGAAATTTAATAGGGGGCAAAGAGTCTTATTTCATGCAAATTACAGGAGGCAAGTTGCCAAAAAAAAAAAAAAAGGGCGGCAAAGTGCAGAGTATAGTATATGGGTAAAATATAACAGATAAACTAAGTTTCTCGTTCTTTCACAATGTATTAAATTGTAAGTTGTAGCACAAGTTTTACATAACATTTTGGGGTTTTAGGTTGATTCCACCATTTATGGGATAATATCATCAATACCTCCTTCAGGTTTGATTAAATTAAAAACATCACTATATATTTCCAATTATTACATATGCAGAACTTAAAAGTCACGTGTAAGTTCCTATAAAGTTTGAATGGTTACAAAGACAATCATGTAGAATTTAAGAGTGATTTAACTTATTATCAATAAGTTTCCTAATATATCCCTTTTCAAGTTAAAGTCTACCTATAATTATTAAAGATATAATGTACATGGATTGTTTTTGCCAAAACTCTGGGCTGTTTTTTTTAAAATTTTACTATATTTTAACTAAATATTTGATTATTATATATTTCTGTTACAAAAAGTTGTAAAAACAGAAGGGTTAATTGCAGCAAACCCTCCAATCTCACAAAAATAAATAAGTTGCCGGATTTTGCACACTTTCATAGGTTATGGGGCAAAGTGCTACAGACCCCATAGATTAGGGTGTTTGCTGCAATGAGCCCAAAATATAACATATATAAAGCACAAGAGCATAAATGAAAGGGCATCCATTATCTCACTTCGTATAATTAAGACCTGTCTTGTTATTTGTACATATCCTTAATAGTACACAAAGAAACAATTTAGTGTTTATCCGTCTCCTTATTCAAGGAAAAGTACAAAATTGACATGAGCTAATGGCCAATATTCGACATTATTATCAGTTTCACGAAATATAAAGTAGGGTTAAATTTTAAGTTGATTTTTTTTAATACTATCTCCTATACTTGGAATATTATTTTTATTAGAAATTTAGAATTTACTTTGCTTAGAACTATTTGTATTACTAGAATTTTAATCGTACGAGGATTCTACCTTCCTTATCTAGCTAGACTTGTATGCTGTAATTCTATATATATATATATATATATATATATATATATATATATATATATATGTAATCTATGGTTCTTCTAATAAATCAAGTTACCAAACAAATCAGATTTTTAACCAAAATCTCAAAATCCCTCCTAACTTCTCTTCTTCCACTCGAAGGGTCAAGGTAAAAAGTAAAAACATCTCTTACGATTTTATTGCTTTTATACTACTTAATTGCCAAATTATTTCATATGCTAAATGACAGTACTCTTTTAGAATTTAAATTTTTTTATATAGTAAGCTAGTAATTTCCAGTTGTCTCTAAATCAGATGTAGAATTTTGTAAAAAATCATGATTCGTAAATAATTTTATAAAAAATTCTTGCATGTAATGAGTTTAGGAAATTATTCGAGCTGTGTTAAGAGGACTGCCCCGCCTCTATTCACCAAATCATTATCAAAACTTTGTGCTGAGAGTTACCAAAATCAATGACTGGATATAAAAACAAGAGAAAGAATAAATTTCAGAAGCGTATTTCACGTGGTATACCAACAATATAATATAGGTTTAAAACAAATTGATTCAACTTATGCTACATCCTATATGCAGTTTTTTTGGAGAGATAAGGTTTTTCCGTCCGTTATTTTCGGGTGAAATCAACTGATCATCTAAACAAATATATGGGCCGGACACGGAAGTAATTAATAAGTCAATTATATGTTGAAAATAAACAAATATATATAGATATAGATATATTTGGTTAGATTAGGAATTGAATTTGAGTAGCATTCATATTAATATTTGGGCTTGGCCAATAGATAGTTGGATTTATACTCGAGGTATTTTGTCATCTTATATACTTAGGTTTTTATCTTATAAATATTTTTGTAGGTAACTGGCTAGATGTCCGAGACTTTGGTGTTTTAGAATTAACTCATCAGACTTGGTTATAGATTAGAGTACTAATGCATTTGGGATTTTGAATATATTTGTTGGTGTCACTGTTTCAGCAATAAGATATTCTATTCCCTATATATATACTTTGAATGTTCACGTGTTGTTCTATGTAGGCTTGAAATTTTGCGGTGTGCTATAAAGAGTTTGCCTGTTTTCCTTCAGATGTCAAACATTGAGTCCATCTCATCCGGGATGAAGAATATGCTCAATCAGGAGCTGAAGTTTAAGTTTATCCCTATCACAAAAACTCCAGAAGTGAAGGCAACCGGGGAGCAAATGAAGGATATCGAGATAAGTGAGAGGAGGGATAGGATCCAATCATATTGGAACTCAATGAGTTCGGATATCAAGAAAGATTTTCTTAGAATTAAGATTTCGGATCTAAAGGCACACTTTAGTCCATCAAAGGATGGGTGGCCTAGCGATGTGCTAGGTGAAGCTTTGTCATTTGCCGAAGCAAATAAAGTATGGGAGGTTTTGATTTGCTTTGCCTGCAAAGAGCGATTTACTGATACTGGTTCGTTCACGTTTCATGTTTATAGCGAGCATATGGGAAGATTTTCGCCAATGATGAGGTCAGCACTGCCCCAAATTGTGGAGAATGAATGGGCCGAAATGCTTCTTACCTGCTCATGGAAGCCATTAGAGTTAAATGACACAATGAGGATACTCAAAGAAAACTCGAAACCTAAGCCACCCGATTTCAATGATTCCTCTGAAAAGAAAAGCTTACTTCAGGAAGAGTGGCCTTTGTCTGATGACAACGAGCGTGCAACACTTCTGGAATACATCCGTGATGTTATTCATGCTCTTATCAAACGCGAGTACCTCACATCAAGTCACCTTAACAAGGTTATACAATTTGCAGTATTGGTGTTGCGGGGTCTTGAAGGTGGTCCTCTACTTATCAGCTCTAAAATGGACCAAACACCTTCATGCATCCGGCTTTTGGGTGCCATAGAGCTTGAGAAAGTCCTGGAATACTTAGAGGAAATATCTCATGCTTGTGGAATGAGTACATGTCCTTATGAAAGCGATGTTACCGATGTATCTGAAGATGGAGAGCAGAGCGATGACATTATTGAGAGAGTAAACTTTAGCGAAGATTGTTCACTTTTGGTTCTTGATGAGCATTTTCTTCCCTGCAAGATCCCTTACCCATCATGCAATGGAGCTGTCAGTGGTGATTCCAGCTCTGCATCTTCATCCCACATCACCGATTATAATGATGGTGTACTTGATTCAGATGCATTAGTATCCTGGTTATTTACAGATCCTTCAAGTAAAGAAACATTAGCATCTTGGACAAGTGTGAGAGAGAAGAATATTCAACAGGGTCTACAAACTCTCCAGTTGATTGAGAATAAAAGTTGTTCTCTAAAGGCCTTTCTTGAGACAAAATATGACCATTTATGTTATGAGGAGGCACTGCAGGCTGTTGAGGGTCTTCCCTTTCGAAGAGAAAAGCAAAGAGCGGATGAAACAGATTTTGCAAGTCAAAGTTCTGAATCTGTCTTAAGGGATAGGAAACACGAGATTATTAAAAACGGCGACCCAATCGCCATTATGTGCAAAAAATATGAGTTGCTTGCCATTGAAAATGTTCTAAATGATGCTCAGAATTCCAATCAATCAGGGTTAAGGGAAACTCATCGCGGCTTGATATCTAGTCTTTGTGCTCTCGAATCTGGTGAAGTTGATAGTAGGAGTTCAAATGATTATCTTCAAAAGGTGGACTCTCACATAGAAGTTGCAATACATAGACAGAAAGAGCAAGTTTGTAACAAGGTTTGACATCTTTAGAATTAGTTTATAGTTTCTTTTTTGGATTATATAGTGTTTACAGCTTTATTTCATCTTTATTGTTGATTCAGCTCTGCCGCGACGATGCAATGATAATGCGGATAAGCAAAGAGATCCAGGATATGCTGAAGACTGCATCTTCCCATGATTACAGATCAATATTAATCCCTCTAGTGAAATCATTTCTGCGGGTTAGTATCATGCGAAGCACCATTTTGTAAAAGCCCCTGATTTCTCCTAGTGATTTTTGCAAATTTTTGGTTCTCCATTCATCTTTTGCAGGCACGCTTGGAGGATCTGGTAGAAAAAGATGCCATGGAAAAATCTGATGCTGCTAAGAAGGCCCTAATAGCCGAACTTGCTCTGAGTTTGAAAAAGTGTGTGAATGCAGGAGTTGATCATTCAAAATATGCGAATGGAAAAAACAAAGATCCAAAGGTTTGAGCTTTATTGATTTGACTTAGGTTTATGTTCACCTAGGATAAAAAATGCAGTATCCTGACTACAATTTTAATAATTCTAATTTCTGTTAACCATTATTGCACGTGGCTGAGCGGATCACAGTATTTATTGTCTGCTGCTAGTTCATGCCAGGCACAGCTATCTTGAATTCTCCGTCACCATACGGTCTTAACATTGTGATTATCTGCGTCGTACGTTGACATGTATAATCTTTTACTGATATCGATCATTGGGTTCAGTTGTTGTCAATCCATTTTGTATTCTGTTTTCTTGTTCACATAATAAATAGCAACCAACAACTTTGCCGCAATCTCGTTATTGTGTGAGAGTGTTATAGATGGCATTTTCCTCTTGTCTGAAATATACCTTAAAGGAGGAAGCTATGCTTTAGTATTGTTCCAAACTGAAAAGAAATAATTTACATGAGCCTGCTGCGCATGTTTTCTTCGTCCAGGCTCTTTTCTTACTACAATTCTCTTTTATTGTCAGGGATAACACAACATATCATGGAGCAGTCGTTTTCTATGCTCTAGTTTGCTTATGAGCCATTTAAAGCTTAAAGCCTATTTCTTTTGCTGTGATGTTACAAAGAGCACAGTTTATTATAGTTTTTGAGGACAATTTGGGCAATACTTGCATCCTATATACAGAGAGATAGACACTGCTCTTTCTGGCTTCTTTGCAATTGTTTTAAGATATTTAGAAAATGAACTTTATCGAATCTTGCTGTGATGGGAGTTTTGATGACCTCAATCTATAGATACTGGAGCAAAAAGATTGAGGCAGCATCAAGCAGAGGATGATTCTGAGGAAAGGTCTTACGATGACGGTGAAAAAGCCGAGACTCTAATCATTGGTGCTCTATTTCAATCTGAGGAATACAGAAATCTTTCACAAACTCTGATATCCTTGTATGTGGTTTTATTTGAAGATGTAGCCATAGATAGATCTTCCTGGACGAGTGGATTGTACTTGATACTCAGCAATTGCAAAGGAGTAATTGTTCTACTTTGCTAGATATTTCGGATTTCTTTCCACCTCCTTTTGTGTAGGTAAATGTCAGCTTCCGTATGCTGCGGTTATGATATGACTTTGGCTAAATAGACCATATTAGATATTATGTTTTGCGTTGCAGATGACTTTCCTCAAGCATATATTGAGACATATGTGATGTATATTTGTGTCCGTGACCTGTTCCGTTTGGAATGGTAGACTATCGATAGTCGTTTTTGCTATGTGGTTTCTCAGGTCGGTCGGTTTAGTTTCTCTTCCAAACCTTCACCTGGTCCTTGTGATTTATCAACTCTACTCTTATTACTTTTCACCATAATCTATTGTGAGTCTTGATTTTTATCTTCCTAAATGTGCTGTGATCTGTTTTAACTATTAGGAACCTGTTAAATCTGTATATTGATGAAACGTGCAGGAGACATAGGCGGTACTACACACCGTCAAGCTCGAGCCCAAGTGTACAAGCACGCCACTCATGGCCGTGAGCTTGTGGTGCTTTTAGTTAGTGAACTTGAGAGAACTTGATACTTTGCACATTTGCATTGCTCATCGATCAAGACCATAAAATTTCTTAACCGATTGATATCTGATCTTGTTGTTGGGCAGTTTAGGTTTCTAATATTGATGATAATCTATGTTGGTGATAATAATTTTTCATTAAATCTTTTAGTTTTACTGGTGAAACTTAAATCTTTATTGAAAATACTGTAAATGTTTTAACTCCTCTAGTAATGTGTCAACAAATGTGTATAATTTATGAGATTTGTTAAACTTTTACATGTATGTAATGGGATGTGTTGAAACTTATATATTTAGGTGGTGTTTGCAAATGCTTATAAAAGGAGCTTGTTCACTACTTTTGCTTAAAGTCACTTTAAGTGACTTTTAATAAAAAGTCGGGAGTGTTTGCAAATCTTTTTAAAAACCTACTTATATCATTAATTAGGTGTTTGCAAAAATTAATGAAGAGTAACTTTTCTATTTAAAGACCTTTCAAAAATAACATAAATCCAAAAGCAGTTGGGGAAGCACCCCTGGGCATGCTTTTGCGGCTTGTGCTTTTTCTGACTTTTTTTTAGACAAGCAAAAGCAAAAGTCAGCATTCCAAACACTAAAAATGTGCTTTTGCGGCTGCAAAAGCCAATAAGCTCCTTTTATAAGCATTTGCAAACACCACCTTAATTTGTTTTCAAACTTGAGCTTTTAGATAAAACGATAAATAGAATGATTCAAACTCATATCTAATGGATTTGTTTCACAATTTTCTTAATCTGTCTTCATGTTTTTATGATCTATTGCTCATTTAATTTAACACGATTGGTCAAATCACCACATGATTTTGGCATAAAAGGGTAGAAATTTCCCCTACTAAAACGGAGAAATTTACATTTTTCGTGCCTTAACTTGGCACAAGTTCTTTTTTGGTGCCTTAACTTGGCACGCCACGATTTTGGTGCCTTAACTTGGCTTTTTTTTCGATTTTAGTCCCCCGGCGACGACAATTTCAAATACTCGCCGGAAAATGCCACGCTGGCTGAAATTTGGGGATTTTGACCCGGTCAAAATCCACCTCAGCACAATTTCCTACGTGGCATGCCACGTCGAAATTTAAAAAAAAAAAGAAAAGGAAAAAACCAAATCGCTGAAAAAAACAAAAAAAGAGAAACCAAATCACACACAGACGATCTTTCTTCCCCAAAATCAATCCCTCTATGAACCCTAATTTTTTTCTTTCAAGCCATCAACAAATTTGGGATTTGATACGTTTTAAGGTTGAAATAGCGATTTAAATTTAGCAATTTGATACGTTTTGGTGTCTCTCGATTTTGGGTTTAGCGATTTGAAAATCGCTGAAGCGATTTTGTATTTTCTTTCTTTTTTTTTTTTTTTTTTTAAGATTGGCCGCCCTTCAATTCAGCGATTTGGTTTTTTCCTTTTTTTTTTTTTTTTTTTTTAAATTTCGACGTGGCATGCCACGTAGGAAATTGTGCTGAGGTGGATTTTGACCGGGTCAAAATCTCCAAATTTCAGCCGGCGTGGCATTTTCTGGCGAGTATTTGAAATTGCCGCCGCCGGGGGACTAAAATCGAAAAAAAAGCCAAGTTAAGGCACCAAAATCGTGGCGTGCCAAGTTAATGCACAAAAAATGTAAATTTCTCACTAAAACGCAATGTAACAACGACAAGAATCGTGTTGTCATATATTTATGTTCTCATTGGTTCGAAGTTATCTAGGAACTTTTCTATGAGTTAATCCATTAGAGAAAGTGATGTGAGTAACTTTATCAACACATTCACTTTAACAATTTAACGCATTTGTTCCATATATACATCATAATTTGCTAAATACACCATAGCTTTTCAGACATATTTTAGTAAATTTCATCAACTTTATATGAATTGTTGCAAAATGATGTCGTAGCATATACTATTTCTTTTATTTATATATACACTCTACTAAATCTCAGCTTCTAATGTCCACTAACGAAAAATAACGGGGCACTTTTTGATATTTGTACAAACTTGTGGGCATTTAGTTAAATATAATTCACAAGATAAATATCTCCTTTTAAATTGGCGGGAACAAATTACAACAGTAACAAACAAAGAACTACCTTCAAAATTTCCAACTGATAATCGATCGATCGTTCTTCTCCACGATTTCTTCAAGTAAGTTTGTTTCTATGAATTAAGCTCTGCGTTTACGTTACGCACAGTAGATTTAGATACATATTGCAGTACATGTACCGATGTACGTATCTACGGTTCTTGAAGACGATTTCATCACCAATTTTGTAATTAGGTCCTGTAATTAGAGAATATGGGGCGCAAGAAGCAGAGCAATAATGGTTCTCGCTCTAAGCCTTCAAACCCTAATCAGAAATCGGAAAACTATAACGAGGCGGATTTAGTTGGTGTAGACTTTAGTGATTTCTTAAAGAACGAATGCCGGGGGATTCATGTGGCTATTAGTAACCGGAACCACGCTAAAGCCCTAAGTATGATCAAGAAGTTGTGTAGGAAATACGACAAGTCTCCCAAATCGGCTATGGCTTACCGCATTGAGGGAGACGCTTATCTGGATTTGGCTATTTGTGACCCGAGTACGAGGATGCAGTATTTGGAGAGTGCGGTCGAGAGGCTGCAGTATTTGAAGAGTGCGGTCGAGAGTGGGAGGATGGCCGCTCGATTATTCCCAAGGTCGATCGAGTTTACGCACTTTTACGCGACTTTATTGTATGAGGTAGCTAAGCAGGGGAAGGATTACGACGAGGTGGTGCAGGAATGCGAGAGGGCTCTGGCCGTTGAAAATCCTATTGATCCTGGACACAAATGTTTCCGAGGAGAGAATGTGCACAGGATTACTAAAGCTGAGGCTCGAATGGCCCATTTCCGTTATGGGCTCCGTTCAGTGATTCAGAAGTCTATGATTATGTCAATATCATTTAGGATGAAGAATCTGGGAAGAGGAAAGAAGTTTCAGGTGATTCAAAGGAAGAAGAGAGATCTCGAGTTTTTGGTGGAGATGAGTTTGGATCAGATGAGACCTAGAGTGGATGTGAAGACGGTTCTGGAACGATGGTGTGAAAACGAGTTAAAAATCTCTGCTGCTCGGGCTCTGACGAATATGGAGGGGTCAGATACTGCTCAATGGTCGGGCCAGAAACTAAGAGGAAGAAGGAAAACTGGTAGTTTGTATATAAACTCATTTTTGGATGAGAAGAGGGAATTGGTTCGGCCATTTTGGAACTCAATGACTCCGGATATGAAGAAAGATATTCTTAGAGTTGAGATTTCAGATATCAAGGCATGTTTTAATTCACCAGAGGTTGGGTGGGAAAGTGAGATGCTTAATGAAGCTTTATATGTTTGCAAAGAAAATAAAATGTGGAAAGTCTGGATTTGCTGCCACTGCGAGAAGGAATTTGGTAATGGTGGTTCATTAGTGAATCATGTTCGTAAACATATGAAGATTCATTTGCCCATAAATAAGTCAATTATGCCACAAAAGGTGAAGAATGAATGGAATGAAATGATTCTTAAGTACCATTGGAAGCCACTTGAGTTACATGGTGAAGTGTTGATGCCCAAAGAAAAGTTAGTAGATCACTCATGCCCCAGCTGGCACTTTGCTGATGATTCCAAAGAAGGCATTCTTGAAATTTTTTGCGATGAATATGAGGGGAACTCAGGCGATGATGGCAGGGAGTTTGAAGATGTTGAGTGGAAGAACCGTGACAAAGATCAACATCTTAAGGAAAGTTTGGCTAATGAAAACTGGCCTTTGTCTAATGACCCTGTGCGTGCAAAGCTTCTAGCATCTATTCACGCTAACTTGCAGGCCCTCATTAAATACAAGTAATCTAAGCAAGGTTATGCAATATGCAGTAGAGGCATTACAGGGTCTTGAATGTGGTCCTCAACTTCTCAACTCTGACGTTGACCAAACACCTTTATGCATCTGTCTCTTGGGTGCCCAAGAGCTTGATAAAATCTTGAAGTATTTGGAGGAAATTTCTCATGCTTGTGCAGTGGGTAAAAGTAATGATATGGCTGATTTTAAAGCTGAACTGAATAGGGTTGACAATATTGAGAGTGTAACTTTAAGCCAAGATTGCTCAGTTTTGGTTCTTGATGAGCTTTTTCTTCCCTGCATGATCCCTCGCTCATCATGCAATGATGTTGTTATGGATGATTCCTGTTCTGCAGCTTCATCCCATATCATCATTGATAGTGGCACTGTACTTGATTCAGATGCATTCTTATCCTGGCTATTTAAAGGTCCCTCCATTCGTGAACAACTGGGTACCTGGACACTTATGAAGTACGAGAAATTTGAAAAAGGTCTCAAAACTATCATGGGGCTTCAGTATCAATTTGCCCATTTGCTGAAATTGATTGAAAAAAAAGATGAGGATATAAGTTATGAGAAGGAATTGAAGACTATAGAAACTCTCTATTTAGGAAGACAAATAAAAGTAGATGATGAGACAGATGTAGAAAGTCGAAGTTATGAATATGTCCTAGGGAAAAGGCGAGAAGAGCTTATGGAAAAAGTCAATCAAACCGGTATTGGACTTGAGTCGGATGCTATAGCAAAGGTTCTAAAGGATGCTGAGTCCCTACTTGACAAGCAACGTGCCATTGACGGAACTTATATTGCAGCCAATATTGATGATTGTCTTCATAAAGTGGACTCTTGCATAGGAGAAGCAATACAGAGACAGAAAGAGCATGTTTCTGTTGAGGTTTGGCATAAATACTGCTGATCTTATTTTCTTTTAGTTCACATTTCTTATAAAACTTAAATTCGTATTTATCATTGATTAAGATGGACAAAGCTGATGCAATAATCATGCGAATGAATCAAGAGATACAGTTGTTGTATGTCAAGCTTAAGACTGTATCTATCCACGATTTCCAGTCAAGTTTAGTCCCTCACATGAAATTATTTTTGCAGGTCAGTATCTAGAGAAAGACTCTTTTTTTTTTTTTAAAACCCTAAATTCTCCAAGTCCCTTTTGCTCATAGTGTTTTACTTCATCTTTTGCAGGTACACCTAGAGAATCTGGCAGAGAGAGAAGCCACAGAAAAATCTGATGCTGCCAAGGAGGTAATCTTAGCCGATCTTTCTCTGGATTCCAGAAAGGGTGGGGATGGAGGAGCTCATCATTCAAAACATGTGAATATGAAGACAAAGAAAAAAAATAAAATCAAGAAGAACCGAAAAAACAAAGATATGAAGGTCTGTACTTAATGATCTGGCTAAATGGTCTATATTTACCTCAACAAAGAAAAGCATCATGCTTAATTGTTTTATGTTACTTGTTTTCTTTTTAATGTTTCCAGGCATCTAAATTTGACAAGTCAGTTAGAAATACGTATGTCTCTCTTTTCTTCATAAATTGTATTTTTCTTCTGAAACAAATATAAGTTCATTACCACAATGCAACTAACGGTACACATACATATATGTATGTATCGCTTCAGGTTGCTTCCAGTTGCTTGTGATGAGGAGTGTCCTGCTTTTGAAAACTCTGTTCCTAGTAATGATCATGGGGCCTTAAAACTACAAGAAAACGAGCAAAAACGCAGAACAGAATTTGAAGTTGAGGAAAGGAAGCTTGATGAAGCTTTAGAAAATCGAAGACAAATAGAATTTTCAGAAGAAGAGAAGCATTCTACTGAGAAATGGACAGATAAGAAGGTGAGGTTGCTTGTTACCGGTTAACTCTTGTATGAAATAACGCCTACATACTTATCTTATTGATCATAACTGTTAAAGAATGGTTTGCACCTGTAGTGTTGTTAGTATCGTTTCATGATGGAAATTATGTTAAATGACATGAAATTTTGTAAAAAATGAACTTTCTTTTAAAACATGTATAAATAAGGATAACATGGCATCTTGGAAGGTGTAAGGAGAGCACCGCAAATGGGGCCATGCCCAGAGGTGGTAGCAATTTTAGTTGATATCACATGAAATTCCAATTTATCTTTTCTGGTAAAACAGTTGGTCCTGAGTCTGCTGACTCATATAAAATGTTATCGTATAACGCCTTTTACAGGCTTACCAAATGAAGTTATCCTACAGGATGGTGGTTGGATGACAGCCAGGCACCCAAGGACGGGTACACGGAATAGATACATAAGGTCTGAACATGAAGATGGTGATGCTAGTTGGCCGAAAGTTGGAAAGAAATCCCCTGGTGATGACAGTATGTGCTATTAATCAAAGTAGTGATTGCTGCCAATTTGATTTCTTTTGTTATTCAAATGGAATTCTGTCTGAATTTTGTTTGGTGAAGTATTGCACTTTGATTTTCCGACTTATCTTTGAGGAGCTTTTTTCAAAAATAAATAATAAACATTTGGCAGATTTAACTGTGTTATATGTATTATCACTTCATAAGGACCTTCAATAGGTGTTTCTCTCTACTATATTCTGTTTTCTTGTCCCCTCATGAATAACGCCAGGCAATTTTACAGCATTCGATGAGCATCACAATGGCATTTTTTTTTTCGTTTTTTTATTTTTTTTTCTTCTGTCAAATGCCTTCTACAAATACAATGCTTATGTATTGCGAACTGAGAAATTCTTGACCTTTTTCTGCCTGTTTCCTTATCATGGTTACGTGTTCTTAGCGCATCATGCTTTTACTGCTTTGGCAGGGAACATTTGTTCACATATTTTAAGGGCAGTGATTTTGTGCTCTAGGTCGTGCTTTATTATGACTAAATGAACCGGATCAATTCTTTCTGTGGTTGAATATTAATTTTGTAACCTCGTTTCTCCATTAACATGGTGTCAAGATGGCCTTAAGAAAGCAGAAAGCCAAGGCCTTACTTTTCTTTTTTATCCTGTATATCTTCTACTACCTGTGATTCTTTATTTGTTTTACTATAAATCTATTCAACAGTAAGAACCATCCAAATTTCTTTAATTTTTCTTAATTTCAAGTTTTATCTCAAAAACAACTTCTTACAGTCAAGTCCCACACAATAGAATCTGAGTGGATTTGGTGTTTGTTGTAACCACTTCCAACCTAAACATTTTCTTCTGCTAGACCAGGTTATCTTAGATCCATCAAAACAAGTTCATTTACTTGCTGTGCCTTCAATCTTGCCTCTATAGTTACATTTATTCCCAACTCCTTCCTTTTCAGGAACATTGCAAGCACCTGAAGAACCTCCTTTCTTATCCACTTCATTACAGCCACCTGTGATGCTCCCGGGAATCAGTGATTCATCTGTTTCATGTGATGGAGTTGAGACAAACACTACTAAAGTAAATTCATGTGGAACAGGTCTCAAAAATGTATTCGGTCAATATAACTGCTTTCTTAACGTCATTATACAGGTTGATATCAAAAGTATTTTCTTAGTCATGGTTCTTTAAATAGCTCCCTGAAGCCCATTCAGTATTAGCCTTCAAAGTAGTAATATTTTAGGGTCCTGAGTAATCATTCTTTTTCTGCATTCAGTCCTTGTGGCACATACAACTGTTCCGGAAAGAGTTTTTGGGAAGATCATCAGAACATAAACATGTTGGTGACCCTTGTCTTGTATGTGCTTTAGTTGATATCTTCAATTCTCTGAGCATCACACATTCAGATAACAAAAGAGAAGCTGTTGACCCTAGCTCTTTGCTAGATGCTCTGAGCAAGATGTATCCTGATACAAGTTTTTTCAAGGAGGTAAAACCTACTTTCCTGCTGTAATAATTTATTTTCCTTTCTTTTTGTTTGTCAAATTTACGAGAAAATATAAACACACATGCGCGCACATGTTCAGGAAGCTATGTTCGAATATGTTTCTAAGTTGTGGCAGCCCTGCAGGGTCAGATGAATGATGCTTGTGAAGTTCTTGGGTTAATATTCGACCCTCTTCATCAGTCGTTCACTCCTGCCACAGCAGTTACAGAATCGGTAGATTCCAAGTGCAAGGGCCATTGGGACTGCACCAATAATTCTTGTATTTCTCATTCAAAATTTGGAATGAACATACTGGAGGAAGTGAAATGCAATTACTGTCCCATTGTATCCAGATGTCGGATATTCACATCTTACTTCCATCTTATCGTTGCCAGCTCTCTCAGAGCAAAGAAGGCATGTCTTTTCAGATAAAAGTGCCTATAATATTATACTGCCTGTGGATGGTCAAATTGAACTTACGAAGAGTGCTTGCATCGAATATCTTGCTCATTAATGTGTTGCGGGTAATTAGATTATTTATCTTTACCTTGTAGGTTGAGTTCCCAGAGAAATCCTTTGGTGAGCTTTTAAGCTTGCTTCAGAGGGGAGAAACTTGCGATCCAGGGGAATTCGGCTGTGGAAAACTTAACAATATAAATTCTGTTCTCTCCACCGCACCACAGGTTTTCATAGCAGGTACTTTTATCATCTTCTTTGTGCACCAATATGCTTTATTCTAAATTATAATGCTTTTCTTATTCTGTGTACTGTAGTCCTGTCATGGCAGAATGGGCGGGAGAGTGTTGAAAATATAAAAGCAACACTAGCAGCCTTGTCTATTGAGATTGATATCAGTGCACTGTTCAATGGTCTTCATCCACAGAAAAGACACTGCTTGGTTTCAGTGGTTTGATGCTTTTATCCCTTTTAAGTATCATTCTTATGCTATTCATTTGTGACTCTTCATAGAAGAATCTTATAGAAGAATCTTGGGGTAAAGTACTTTCTCCTTATAGAAGAATCTTGACTAGTTTTTTTCAACTCTTTAACCATTGTTAGGTATGCTTTGTTGGACTGCACTATAAATGTTTTGCCTACAAGCGAGATCTTGAACAGTGGGTCATATGCGATGACGAAACTGTGAAGGTACATTTGCATAAATGAGGCTAGACTATTATGTGAATCTTTCTTTTGTATCTGTTATGATGGACGCCATTTGTGTTCTATAATCGTGCCTAGGTAATTGGTAGGTGGAGCGATGTTCTAAAGATGTGCGAAAAAGAACAATTACAGCCCACTACTCTCTTTTTTGAAGCTGTAAGCAAGTGATCTTTTGGAGTTCCAGGAGCTAGCTAGCTATTTGCTTGAGCTCTCTCGGTCCTTAATGGAAATTACCACACACATCCTGAATATAGCAATTGTACACAAGTGACTCATATAGGAGAAGTTACGTGCAGATGAGATCTTCGCCCCCTTGAAAATTGTTAATGTGGTTATAGGAAAAAAACATAATTACATTCTTGTTTCAGAAAATATTTTGTCAGAATAAGTGTCATTCTTGTATACCATGATTGCATTGATGGTATTGAAATTAATGAATCTTACAAATGGTGTGTTTATTGTGTTGTTAACGCCCCCCCCCCCCCCCCCCCCCCCCCCCCAACAATTAGTAAGTATATGAATTGAAGAGACATTCCACATATATTCTTGTTCATGATGTGTTTCTCTTGGATGTTTTTGTTTTGAGTGAGACCACAAATCGAAATGGTTCAAACACATCTCAAATGGTTATGATCTATTGCACATTTCAAGACGACATGGTTTGTCATGAATCACCACCTTATTTTGGCACAAAATGGCAGAAATTTTGCCTGTTAAAAAACATCTATAATAGCTATCTTTGTGAACTTGTACCTTCTAAGGACTTCTCTATTATTAATGAGGAAAGCCGTTAGAGAAAGTGATATAGGGTAAGTTTATCAACACATTCACTTTAATATTTAGATGAAAAACATCAAACCTCTCGTTTTTAGGGATATTCTCTTGCAAATTGTACCATGAACTTCAACACAAGGAGAACACAAAACTGCACCGAACCTCTTTAAAAATGTGTAAAATGTCAAATGATCAATTTTTCGGGTGAAATCTCTCTACTGAAATGTCACGCTCGAACTTGAAACGTAAATGTATTGGCCCATTTGATTTAACCCCATTTTACTATATAAAATATTAGCCTCTTTCTTTTAAATTTTGTCTCAATCCCCGAAATTTAGATTTAGAAAATAATGATTAGAATTAGGCTTTCAAAATTAAAAAATATATAATAAAAATTGAATGAGAAAAAAGGACACCCCATGCTTGCACTTCAAAATTTGGCAAAAGATTTCCTTTGAAAGTTGACTAAAGGAAACTTTGCAACGGTTACAAAATGTCGGAGGACAGTTTTCTTCTCCCTTTTAAAGTTTAGATACTTCTGATTGATTCCTAAGACAACGGTTTGATCCTTTTTAACTTAATATTTTTGTTTGTGAGTTTGGTGCTGATTTTTATGTCGGTAATAAAGTCAGTGATGATAAAACACAAGCTGATTTTTTTACACATAATAAGGTTAATTGCATCAAAACTTGCACTTTACCCCATAGTTTATTGATATTGTGCGATGTGTTGTCCCCTGAATTACTCATCAAAAGTTTATTTTGGGAAACGAGCATATTGGCATAATTTCTTGAATTATGGGGTAAAATACAACACACCACATAATTAGGGGGTTTTCTGCAACCAACCCTTTATAACATTCTACAAATTCTCACCGCTAATGTCCTACTTAATAAAAATATTGGGGCACTTTTGATATTTGTATAAACATGTTGGCTCTTAGTTAAATATTATTCACAAGATAATATCCCCTTTTAAACTGGCGGGAAATAGCAACTATATATATATTCATCAGTTCATCACAAAAACTAACTTCAAGATTTTGCACATTTTCCAATTGATTGATTAGGGTTTTATTCTCTTCTCCCACAAATCCAACGCAACGCAGAGATCATCAATCTTTCGTCTCCATGTAAGTTTCTTTTCACTGAATTAAGCTCTGCATTAGATTAGATACAGAATACGTATGTATTATTCGATTTCTTGAAGAGGATTTCGCCAATTTTGTAGTTAGCTCATGTAATTAGAGAATATGGGGCGCAAGATTCAAAACATCGCCTCTCGCTCTAAACGTCATGAGACAAAGGAAAATTCGAACGAGGCGAGTTTAGAAGGAAATGTTTGTGTAGACTTTCGCGGTTTCATGGAGAAAGAATGCCGTGGGATTAATGTGGCTGTACATCAGGGGAACCACGCTAAAGCCCTAAACATAATTAAGAAGTTGTGCTTGAAATATAAAAACTCCCCTGAATCGGCTATGGCTTACCGCATTGAGGGAAACGTTTATCTGGATGCGGCTACGTTTACTTATGACCTTGATGCCAAGAAGCAGTATTTTAAGAAAGCGGTCGAGAGTGGGAGGGCGGCCTCTCGATTATTCCCTAGGACGATCGAGTTTACGCACTTTTATGCGGTTTTGTTGTATGAGGTAGCTAAGGAAAGGAAGGATTATGAGGAGGTGGTGCAGGCGTGCGAGAAGGCTCTGGCCATTGAAAATCCTGTAGATCCTGGCTTCCAAGCTATCCGAACGAATCAGTGGAAGATTAATTCAGCTGAGGATCAACTTGCGCTTATTCAATATGGGCTCCGTTCTGTGATTCAAAAGTCAAAGATTATGTCAATATCAACTTGGATGAAGAATCTGGGCGAAGGGGAGAAGTTTCAGGTCACTCGAGTCAAGAAGAATGATTTCTTGTTTGTGGTGGAATGGAGTTTGGCTCAGATGAGACTTACGGAAGCGTGTGAGGTACAAAAGAAGGAGATCAATGCACGGGTTGAATCTGGTCCAGGGTCGGTACAGAACCAAGGAGGAAGAAGAAACCGTAGTAATGTGAAGAAAAAATCTTCTTCTGATGAGAAAAGGGACAGGGTTCAATCATATTGGAACTCAATGAGTTCGGACTGGAAGAGAGACTTGCTTAGAGTTAAGATTTCAGATCTCAATGCACATTTTCATTCATCAGAGGATAGGAGGTCACATGAGGTGCTTAATGAAGCTTTGTCTGTTGGCGAAGCAAATAAAATGTGGAAGGTTTGGATCTGCTGCCTCTGCAATGAGAAACTTGCTAATGCTTGTTCATTAGTGAATCATGTTCATGAACATATGAAGAGTCAATTTCCAATAAAGATGTCAATTGTGCCCCAAAAGGTGAAGTATGAATGGAATGAAATGATTCTTAAGTGCCCTTGGAAGCCACTGGAGTTGAATGATGCAGTGTCGATAATCCTAGAAAAGTCAGGATCTGGTCCATCTGGAGCACCGGATTTAGTTGATCACTCATACCACAGGCATGTTGCTGATGATTCAAAAGAATGGTTTCTCGACATTTTTTGCCATGAATATGAGCGGAATTCAGGCGATGATTGCAATTGTAGTACCCAGGATGGCAGGGAGTTTGAAGATGTTGAATGGAAGAACAGTGACGGAGTTCAAAGTCTTGTGGGAAGTTTGGTTAATGAAAGCTGGCCTTTGTCTAATGACCCTAAGCGTGCAAAGCTTCTATTAGCTATTCAAACTGATTTGCAGGCCCTTATTAAACACAAATATCTGGCGTCAAGTCATCTACGCAAGGTTATAGAATATGCAGTAGAGGCTTTGCAGGGTCTTGAATGTGGTCCGCAACTTCTGCACCCTATCGTGGTCCAAACACCTTTATGCATATGTCTTTTGGGTGCCCAGGAGCTTAAGAAAATCCTGGAATATTTGGAGGAAATATCTCAAGCTTGTGAATTAAGTAAATGTTTCAGTGAAAGTAATGCTAAAGTTGATTCTAAATCTAAACTACAGAGGGTTGACATTATTGAAAAGGTGACTTTTAGTGAAGATTCTTCATTCCTGGTTCTTGATGAGCATTTTCTTCCCTGCAAGATCCCTCGATCATCATGCACCGAAGCTGTTAGTGGTGATTCCAGTGCTGCAAACTCATCCCATATCATCTATGAAAATGGTGTAGTACTTGATTCAGATGCAGTATTATCCTGGATATTTTCAGATCCTCCATTTGCTGAACAATTGCCTAACTGGACACGATTGAGGCAGGTGATAACTCGGCATAGTCAAGCTACTATCAAGTTGCTAACCAATGAAATTGAACAGTTGCAGATGTTCTGTGAGAAAAAATCTAGGCATCTAAGTAATGAGGAGGAATTGCAGAAAGTGAAAATTCTCTGTTTAGAAGGACGAAACAAAATAGAGGATGAAACCGATATAGGGCGTCGAAGTAATGAATACGTCCTTGTGAAAAGGCGACAAGAACTCATGAAGAAGGGCAATCAAATTGACCCCAGTGTTAGACTTGAGTTGAGTGCTATAACAAATGTTCTAAATGATGCCCAGTCCCTACTTGACAAGCAACTTGCTATTAAGGGCACATATAATGCAGATAATAATGACGATTACCTGCATGAAGTGGACTCTTGCATAGAAGTTGCAATAGAGAGACAGAAAGAGCAAGTTTCGACTGAGGTTTGGCATCATTACTACTGATTTCATTTTATCTTATATCACATTCGTTATAAGCCTTATTTCTTATGTACCATTGATTCAGATGGGCAATGTAGATGCCATAATCATGCAAACGATTCGCGAGATGCAGCTGCTGTATGTTAAGCTTCAGAGTGCATCTTCCCATGATTTCCTGCCAGTTATACTCCTTTTGGTGAAATCCTTTTTGGTGGTTAGTCTCCAAAGAAGCACATTCTTTTTGTAAAAAACCTTAGATTTCCTAGCTTCTTCTGCGCATTGTGTTTTTCCTTCCATTTTCGGCAGGCACACTTGGAGTATCTGGCAGAGAAAGATGCCACTGAAAAATCTGATGCTGCCAGGGAGGCGATTTTAGCCGAACTTGCTCTGGACTCCAAAAAGGGTGTGGATGCAGGAGTTCATCATTCAAAACATGTGAATGAGAAGAGCAAGACAAAGAATAAAAGTAAGAAGAACCATAAACACAAAGAATTGAAGGTCTGAGCTTAATGATCCAACTAAATTGTCTATATTTACCTTAACTTAAAGAGGCATCATGCTTAAGTCTTTTATGCTACTCGTTTTCTTTTTATTGTTTTGCAGGCCTCTAATAATGATGAGTATGTTAAAGATATGTATGTCTCTCTTTCCTTCATAAATTACATTTCTTCTGAACCAACTTTAAGTTCACAGCCACTATGTAACTAATATAAGCCCACATATTAAAATATTGCTTCAGATTGCTCCTAGGTGCTTGCGATGACCAGTGTCCTGCCTCTGACAACTCTGTTCCTGGTAGTGGTCTTGGGGCCATACAATTACAGGAAGAGGAGAACAAATGCAGAACAGAATTTGGAGCTGAGGAAAGGAAACTTGTAGAAATTTCAGAAAATCAAAGACAATTAGAAAATTTGGGAAGAGCGAAGCATTCTACTGAGCAACGGATGGATACTCTGGTGAGGTTGCTTGTTCTCAGTTGCCTCTTGTATATAATAACGCCTACATTCTTATCTTATTGATCTTAACTGTTAAATAGTGGTCTGCTCCTGGTGGTAGTGTTAGTTCTTTTTCATGATGGAAATTCTGTAAAATCTGACTTTTCTTTTAAAGCTTGTATAAATAAGGATAAGATAACATCTTGGAAGGTGTTACAGAGAGCACACAAATAGGGCCATGCCGAGAGCTTGTGGCAATTTTAGTTGATATCATGAATTTCCAAATGTCCTTTTCTGTAAAATAGTTGGTCCTGAGTCTGCTGACTCATATAAAATGTTATTGTATAACGCTTTTCACAGGCTTACCTAATGAAGTTATTCTACAGGATGATGGTTGGATGACAGCCAGGCACCAAAGGAGGGGTACACGGAATAGATACATCTGGTCAGAAAATGAAGGTAGTGATGCTCGTCGGCCAAAATTTGGAGAAAAGAAACCAGGTGATGACCGTATGTGCTTTTAATCAAAGTAGTGATTGCTGCCAATTTGATTTGTTTTTGTTTTTCAAATGGAATTCTGCCTGTTTTTGTTTTTGGTGAAGCATTGCAATTTGATTTTTCGACTTATCATTTGAGGAGCTGCTTTCAAAAATAAATAATAAGCATTTTGCAGATTTAAATATGTTATATGTATCATATGTTGGCATGTATTATCACTTCATCGGAACCTTTAATAGGTGTTAATCTCTTCTATATTATGTTTTCTTGTCCACCTAATGAATAATGACAGTCAATTTTACAGCATTCTGTTAATCATCTATGAGCATCACACATATTTTCTTTTTTCTTCTGTCAAATGCCTTCTACAAGTACGATGCTTCTGTATTTCAAACTGAGAAATCTTCCGCTGACCTTTTCTGCCGGTTTCCATATCATTGTTACATCTTCTTAGTGTGTCACGCTTTTACTGCAGTGGCAGGGTACATTTATTCACATATTTTAAGGAAAGTGATTTTTTGCTCTAGCTCGTGCTTTATTATGACTAAATGAAGCAGACAATTTCTTTCTGTGGTTGAATATGTGTAAACTCGTTTCATAGATAATGGAGCAAAAACATTAACACGGTCTCAAGGTGGTCCTAAGAAAGCAGAAAGCCGAGGCCCTGGTATTAGCCTTCTTTTTTTTTTTTTTTCCCGGTATATCTTCTACCACTTGTGATTCTTTATTTGTTTTAAAATAGATGTATTCAACAGAAAGAACCATCCAAATTTATTTAATTCGTCGTAATTTCAAGTTTTATATGAAAAACGACTTCTTACTATCAAGTCCCACATAATAGAGTCTGAGTGGATTTGATGTTTGTTGTTACCATTTCCATCCTAAACATTTTCTTCTCTACCTAGACCAGGTTATCTTACATCCATCAAAACAAGTTCCTTTACTTGCTGTGCCTTCGATCTTGACTCTATAGTTACATATATCCCAAACTCCTTCCTTTTCAGGAACATTTCACGCACCTCAAGAACCACCTTTCATATCGACTTCATTACGGCCACTTGCGGTGCTCCCGCAAATCAGTGATTCATCTATTTCATGTGATGGAGTTGAGACAAACGTTACAAAAGTAAATTCATGTGGAACAGGTCTCAAAAATAATTTCGGTGAATATAACTGCTTTCTCAACGTCATAATACAGGTTGATATCAAAAGTATTTTGTTAGTTCATGTTTCTTTAAATAGCTCCCTGAAGCCTAATCAGTATTAGCCTTCAAACTAGTAACATTTTTAGGTCTTGACTAATCATTCTTTTTCTGCATTCAGTCCTTGTGGTACTTACAACGGTTCCGGGATGAATTTTTGGGAAGATCATCAGAACATGAACATGTTGGTGACCAGTGTCCTGTATGTGCTTTAGTTGATATCTTCACTTCTCTGAGCATGGCACCTTCAGATAATAGAAGAGAAGCTGTTGACCCTCGCTCTTTGCTAGATGCTCTTAGCAAGATGCATCCTGGTAAAAGTTTCTTCAAGGAGGTAAAACCTACTTTTCTACTATAATCATTTCTTGTCCTTTCTATTTGTTTGTGAAGTTTATGAGAAAATACGCACACACGCTACACGTGATTAGGAAGCTATGTTCGAATATGTTTCTAAGTTGTGGCAGCCCTGCAGGGTCAGATGAATGATGCTTCGGAAATTCTTGGGTTAATATTCTACTCTCTTCATCAGTCGTTCACTCCTGCCACAGCAGTTACGGAATCAATAGATGCCAAGTGCGAGGGCCAGTGGGACTGCACCAGGGATTCTTGTATTTCTCATTCAATATTTGGAATGAACGTACTGGGGGAAATGAAATGCAAGTACTGTCACATTGTATCCAGATGTCTGAGATTCACATCTTACTTCCATTATGTAACTGCCAGCTCTCTCAGAGCAATGAAGGCATGTCGTTTCAGATAATTGTGCCTATAATCTTATACTGCCTGTGGATGGTCAAATTGAACTTAAGAAGCATGCCTCCATCGAATATCTAGTTCATTGATGTGTTGCCGTTAATTAGACTATTTACCTTTATCTTGTAGGTTGAGTGCCCAGAGAAATCCTTTGGTGAGCTTCTAAACCTGCTTCAGAGGGGAGACGCGGAAGTTTGCCATCCAGAAGATTTTGGCTGTGGAAAACTTAACTGTATGAATTTTGTCCTCTCCACCGCGCCAGATGTTTTCATAGCAGGTAACTTTTATCGTCTTCTTTGCACACCAAAAGTGCGCCCTCTATTCTTTATTCTAAATTATAATGCTTTTCTTTTTCTGTGTATTATAGTCTTGTCATGGCAGAATGCGCAGGAGAGTGTTGAAGATATAAAAGCAACACTAGCAGCCTTGTCTACTGATATTGATATCAGTGCGCTTTACAATGGTCTTCATCCACAGAAAAGACACTGCTTGGTTTCGGTGGTATGCTTCTCTAGATCTTTTTTGTATCATACTTATGCTATGCATCTGTGACACTAGCACCCTTAGGGCAAAGCATTCTCTCCTAATAGAAGAATCTTGACTAGTTCTTTTAACTCTTTAACCATTGTTAGGTATGCTTTATTGGACTGCACTACAAATGTTTTGCCTACAGTCGAGATCATGAACAGTGGATCGTATCTGATGACGAAACTGTGAAGGTACATTTGCATATATGCGGCTCGGATATTATGCGAATCTTCTTTTTTTATCTGTTATGATGGACGCCATTTGGGTTTTATTCATGCCTAGGTAATTGGTAGGTGGAGCCATGTTCTCAAGATGTGCGAAAAAGAACGACTACAACCCACCATTCTCTTTTTTGAAGCTGTAAACAAGTGATCTTTTAGAGTTCCACGAGCTATATAGCTAGCTAACTTAGGGAAGGGCTACTACTTCCGTGTAAGAATGTTTTCTTCTCATTTTGTTTCGTTTGAACACGTAGTAAGATCTTGCCGGACTGGTGGATTTTACTTGAGTTCTGCTGGTCCCAACGGCAATTAACACACACATTCACGAATGTAGCAATTGTACATAAGTAACTCATATAGGTTAAGTAATGTACAGAACATCTCGCCCCTTTGAAAATTGTTACTTGGTTATAATAGGACAAAAAATTATTTCATTCTTGGCTTTTCTTTGAGTTCACTTGGACGTATGTATGATTTCACAATTCTGTTCTTATATTTCACATGATTATCAATTAACGCTTTTATCCCTTATTTGTATCATGCATTCTTGTTACTTTTTCTTTACGTGTGCGGTGTGCCATAAGAGTCTTGTTAATATCTCAAGTAAGGTGAAATCTTGGGCAACTTAAAAGAGCTAAATATCGTGGGAATAGAAATAGGACATAATCTTTTGTTTACCTATAGTGTCAATTCTAGTAATAAAATCAATTTGGATTGTACGATGCTCTAAATTTAGTATAGTAAAAGATTCCACTAAATCAACTAACATGACCACATAATGTGTAATGACAATTGTGATAATCTATGGATAGAAAGAAGTGAATATATCTATTTAATCAACAGTACCCCCAAAAGATTGAACAAAAATTTCGTTTGAACATCATACCTGATTTTGCCGTGACAAATTAGCAACAAACCAAATAGTAATAGGGGGTACACTAGTAAACAACTCAACTATCAAAACTATGAGTGGCGATCACAACGTGACTTATCAATCGACTTAGTTATTATTTATAACCACTCACTTATTTTATCACTGCATACTTCTTTTTATGAAAAAATATCACTACACTCTTTATGATTAATTAACGAGTTAAATGCAAGAACTACCCCTGTGTAATCTCTAATTGGCAGAAAACCCCCTATGAAATTTTAATTAGCAAAAATCCTCCTGAGTAATTCAATAATTGACTTTATAACACAGGGGTAGTTCTTGCATTTAACTCGTTAATAATTGACTTTATAACACAGGGAGTTTTTGCCAATTAAAATTACACAGGGGGTTTTTGCCAATTAGAGATTACACAGGGGTAGTTCTTGCATTTAACTTATTAATTAACTAAGTAATGCCCAAACTAATACTTTTTTTTCTCCATATGTGTGATTGCAAGTTTGGTTGTTTGTGAAGTTACAGAACTGAATAACGACGGTTGAGGTAATGTTTTACAAGTTTACATATCACACCTCGAAAGTTTAAGTTACAAGAGTGTTCTTCAAGAGAAAACGAGCCAATATAACTGAAAGTAATAACAACAAATATAAAAATAACTCAAGTTTCTTTAATAGTACGAACACTTATAACTTACTTTTACATTAACATATGATATGCTATTTCTATTTGTGTCAAATTCAATTAACTCTGCAATACAAGTAAAATTAGGTGATACAAGATAGCGTGTGTACCAAATGAACACCAAATGCTCCTTTAAAATCGGATTTTCCACTAGACAATACTCATGTTAATATTTTTTAAAATTCATTTATAAGGCCAAAGAAAGTCATGTTTTATGATACCTACAAGAGAAACTAACAAACATATAATATAAAACCAAACAAGAAAGAAGAAGAAAAGCGTTGAAAATTTATGTGATCTAGAAGTAGATCTACTTCAAAGCACAAAGTGTGCTTTAGCAATGTATTTAGAAAACTTATAAAGCAACAATATTAATCGAATAAGAGGAAAATTTACCAGAAGTTCAAGATAGATTTTAAAACAAAAATGTGTTTCCTTTTTCCGTTTAGGAAAGATCTGAATAATCAGTTAATTTAAAATACGAAAAATTTATTATTATAATGTATCACAAATAAAATCATAAGCGAAATAATATTAATCTTGGGGTGTTACATAGCATTACTTTTCCAATTCAATGCTTATAGTAGTGGTTTTGGAGCCACACTTTATTTCAATGAAAATTAAATCTTCATATCCTGAAACTTATTATGTGCCATAAGCATTGATAGAAGAGTTCTTAAAGTTTATAGGGTTAATTGCAGTAAACCTCTCAATCTAGAGAATCCGTTGCAACGTGTCTATAACATTTCTAAACTAGCAAAATAGCCCATATTCTATTGAAAAATGTAAGAGCCTGAGTCATTGATTAATCATTCATTTTGGACACATTTTTACATTTTTCGCCGTCAAATTCGGCACCAGGGCAAATCGCACAAAGTTTAAGAGATTGTGGTTATTTCGTTTATTTTGAAAAAGTCAGAGAGCACATTGCAATGTATCCCATGGATTGTGGGGTTAATTCTGCAAAATTAACCCGAATCGATAATTAATCATATATCTACTTCGAGCCTTGTTTGTATGGAGCAGTTTCAGTAGAAAATTGACATACATAAAATGTGGCAGGGCACTCTTTGTTATTTGTAGAAACTAGTGGGGTGGAATTAAAAATTCAGAAAATTTCCCCATTTGAACTGTATATATATATATATACACACATAACATTTCCCGCGTAAATCACACATTCACTACTGAATTACTGATCAATCATATATATGAACAAGAAAAAATCAAACCTTTAAAATTTGCCCATTTGATATCTGTTGATTAATCGCCAAGATTTTTCTTCAAGTGAGTTTCTTTCTCTTTGTCACTCTCTGCATTTACGCACAGTAGATTAGATAATTGTACATTTGTGTGTATCTAACTAAGATTCTTGAACAAGATTTTGCAACTTTTGGCATATGCACGTAAGTTGTTTGTGTTAATTACGATATGGGGTACAAGAAGCGAAGAACTTCCCGCCAACAATCGCAAACTCGTGATGTAGAAAACAACGGTAGTGTTGCCAGTTCTGATCTTTCTTCGCTCTATGAGTCGGTAAAGAATGAGTTGTCTCCGGCTATTAAGGCATTCATCCGGGATGAATACGCCGAAGCCCTACGTCTGACAAATAATTTGTTCTTGAAATACGAAAATTCCCCACAGTCCGCCATGGTTTACCAAATTGTGGGAGGTATTTATGAGGAGGTGGCTTCAGTTTCTGATGAGCCAAATACCAAACAGAAGCATCTGGTCAATGCGGTCGAGAACGCAAGGAGGGCCGTTAGATTATCCTCTAGTTCGATTCGGTTTACACATTTTTATGTGATGCTACTGTATGACATTGCCGAGAAGGGGGAGGATTACGAGAAGGTGGTGCGAGAGTGTGAGAGGTTTCTGGCCATTAAAAACCCTATTGATCCTGCTGAGGATGGTCATTCAGAAGCGTATGACCAGAATTTTACTACAGCCTATTTTCAAAATGAGCTCTGTCGTATTATTCGGATTTCAAATATTAAGTCAATATCGACATGGATGAAGAATCTGGGCAATTGGGAGAAGTTTCAGGTGGTCCCGATCAAGATGAATCATGAGGTTCCTCAGGAGGCGAAATTGGTTCAGGAAAGAAGATCAAATGGAAACAAGAACGCCAGGCAGACGCCTGAGGAGCGAAGGAAGGAAATTGAGGCCAGGGCGGTTGTTGCTCGGCTTCTGCAGCATAATTCAGAGTCCCCTAATTCGGTGGACGATGTGAGTAGTAATAACAATGACAAGCTCATCGCTGGTCTAGGGTCGGTCCAGAAGCCAGGAGAAAGAAGGAAAAGTGGTACCGTGAAGAAAAACATGTCTTCTGGTAACAGGACGGATTGTGTTAGATCATATTGGAACTCAATGAGTTCAGACTGGAAAAAAGACTTTCTTAGAGTTAAGGTATCAGATCTCAAGGAACATTTTAATTCTTCAGAGGATGGGAGGTCAAGCAAGGTGCTTAATGAAGCTTTATCTGTTGGCAAAGCAAATAAAATGTGGAGGGCTTGGATCTGCTGCCTCTGCAATGAGAAACTTGCTAATGCTTGTTCATTAGTGAATCATGTTCACGAACATATGGAGAGTCAATTTCCAATAAAGATGTCAATTGTGCCCCAAAAGGTGAAGAATGAATGGAATGAAATGATTCTTAAGTGCATTTGGAAGCCACTGGAGTTGAATGATGCAGTGTTGATGCTCCTAGAAAAGTTAGGGTCCGGTCCATCTGGAGCACCTGTTTCAGTTGATCACTCATACAACAGGCATGTTGCTGGTGATTCAAAAGAATGGTTTCTTGACAATTTTTGCCATGAATATGAGCGGAATTCAGGCGATGATTGCAATTGTAGTAACCAGGATGGCAGGGAGTTTGAAGATGTTGAGTGGAAGAACAGTGACGGAGTTCAAAGTCCTGTGGGAAGTTTGGTTAATGAAAACTGGCCTTTGTCTAATGACCCTGTGCGAGTGAAGCTTCTAGTAACTATTCGCACTGATTTGGAGGCCCTTATTAAACACAAGTATCTGGCGTCAAGTCATCTAAGCAAGGTTATACAATATGCAGTCGAGACTTTGCAGGGACTTGAATGTGGTCCTCAACTTCTCCACTCTAACGTGGTCCGATCACCTTTATGCATATGTCTTTTGGGTGCCCAGGAGCTTAAGAAAATCCAGGAATATTTGGGGGAAATATCTCAAGCTTGTGAATTGAGTAAATGTTTCAGTGAAAATAACGCTGCAGTTCATTCTAAATCTAAACTGCAGAGGGTTGACATTATTGAGAAGGTGAATTTTAGTGAAGATTGTTCATTCCTGGTTCTTGATGAGCATTTTCTTCCCTGCAAGATCCCTCAATCATCATGCAAGAAAGCTGTCAGTGGTGATTCGGGTGCTGCAACCTCATCCCATATAATCTATGAAAATGGAGTGGTACTTGATTCAGATGCATTATTATCCTGGATATTTTCAGGTCCTCCATTAGCTGAACAACTGGCTACCTGGACAAGCTTGTGGGAGTCGACACCTCTGCTTAGTCAAGCAACTATCGAGTTGCTTACGAAAAAAATTGAACATGTGCAGATGCTCTGTGAGGAAAAATCTAGGCACATAAGTAACGAGGAGGAACTGCAGAAAGTGAAAATCCTCTGTTCAGAAGGACGAAAGAAAATGGAGGATGAAACCGACATAGGGCGTCGAAGTAATGAATATGTCCTTGTGGAAAGGCTACAAGAACTCATGGAGAAGGGCACTCAAAGTGACCCCAGTGTTCTACTTGAGTTGATTGTTATAACAAATGTTCTAAAGGATGTCCAGTCCCTACCTGACAAGCAACTTGCTGATAAGAGCACATATAATGCAGATAATATTGATGATTACCCGCATGAAGTGGACTCTTGCATAGAAGTCGCAATACAGAGACAGAAAGAGCAAGTTTCTATAGAGGTTTGGCATCATTACCACTGATTTCATTTTATTTTATATTACATTCGTTAGCTTTATTTCATTGTATCATTGATTCAGATGGGCAAAGTAGATGCCATAATCATGCGAACGCTTCGTGAGATACAGCTGCAGTATGTTAAGCTTCAGAGTGCATCTTCCCATGATTTCCTGCCAATTTTAGTCTTTCTGATGAAATTCTTTTTGCTGGTGAGTCTCCAATGAAGCACCTTCTTTTGTAAAAAAAACCTTAGATTTTCCTAGTTTTTTCTGCACATTGTGTTAATCCTTCCATTTTTGGCAGGCACGCTTGGAGTTTCTGGCAGAGAAAGATACCACTGAAAAATCTGATGCTGCCAGGGAGGCAATTTTAGCCGAACTTGTTCTGGACTCCGGAAGAGGTGTGGATGCAGGAGTTCATCATTCAAAACATGTGAATGACAAGAGAAAGAAAAAGAATAAAAGTAAGAAGAACCATAAAAACAAAGATTTGAAGGTCTGAGCTTAATGATCCAGCTAAGTTTTCTATATTTACCTTAACTTAAACAAGGATCTTGCTTAAGTGTTTTATGGTACTCGTTTTCTTTTTATTGTTTTGCAGGAATCTAATATTGATGAGTCTGTTAAAGATTTGTATGTCTCTCTTTCCTTTATAAAGTACATTTCTTCTGAACCAACTTTGAGTTCATATGATGTGACTAACCATATACGCCCACATATGTATATATTTCTTCAGATTGCTTCTAGGTGCTTGTGCTGACCAGTGTCCTGCCTCTGAAAATTCTGTTCCTGGTACTAATCATGGGGCCTTACAACTACAAGAAGAGGTGCACAAACAGAGAACAGAATTCGAAGTTGAGGAAAGGAAACATGTAGAAGTTTCAGAAAATCATTCTACTGAGCAATGGACAGATACGCTGGTGAGGTTTCTTGTTCTCAATTACCTCTTGTATGAAATGACACCTACATGCTTATCTAATTGATCGTAATTGTTAAAGAATGGTTTGCTCCTGGTAGTGTTGTTAGTACTGTTTCTTGATGGAAATTTTTTAAAATGACTTGTAATTCTGTAAAAAATATATTTTAAAACTTGTATAAATAAGGATAAGATAATATCTTGGAAGATGTTACGGAGAGCACCACAAATTGGGCCATGCGGAGAGCTGGTAACAATTTTAGTTGATATCATGAAATTTCGATTTATCCTTTTTAGTAAAATAGTTGGTCCTGAGTCTGCTGACTCATATAAAATGTTATCGTATAACGCCTTTTACGGCATTGCCTAATGAAGTAATTCTACAGGATGGTGGTTGGATGACAGTCAAGCCCCCAAGAAGGGGTGGACGGAATAGATACATTAGATCTGAAAATGAAGGTAGTGATGCCCGTCTGCCAAAATTTGGGAAAAAAGAACCAGGTGATGACCATATGTTCTTTTAATCAAAGTAGTAATTGCTGCCAATTTGATTACTTTTGTTTTTCAAATAGAATTCTGTTTGTATTTTGTTATTGGTGAAGTATTGCAATTTGATTTTTCGACTTATCTTTGAGGAGCTTTTTTCAGAAATAAATTAATAAGCATTTGGCAGATTCAAATGTGTTATATGTATCATATGTTGGCATGTATTATCACTTCATTGGAACCTTCAACAGTTGATTATCTTCATTATATTATGTTTTCTTGTCCACCTCGTGATTAACGACAGGCGATTTTACAGCATTCCATTAATTATCTATGGCCATCACAATGCCTTCTACAAGTACGATGCTTCTGTATTGCGAACTGAGAAATTCTGTTGCAGAACTTTTCTGCCTGTTTCCATATCATGGTTACGTGTTCTTAGTGCATCTTAGTTTTACTGCAGTGACAGGGTATTTTTTCACATAATTTAGAAGCAGTCATTTTTTGATCTAGCTCATGCTTTTTATTATGACTAAATGAACCGGATCAACTCTTTCTATGGTTGAATATTGTTTAACCTCGTTTCATAGATAATGGAGCAAAAACATTGACACAGTCACAAGATGGCCTTAAGAAAGCAGAAAGCCAAGGCCGTGTGTATGAGCCTTCTTTTCTTTTTTCCTGTATAACTTCTACCACTTGTGATTCATTATTTGTTTTGCAATAAATATATTCAACAGAAAGAACCATCAAATTTTTTTTATTTCGTCTTAATTTCAAGTTTTATCTCAAAACGACTTCTTACAATCAAGTCCCACACAACTGAGTGGATTTTATTTTACCATTTCCAACCCAAACAGTTATCTTACATCCATCAAAACAAGTTCCTTTACTTGCTGTGCCTTCGATCTTGACTCTATAGTTACATATACTCCCAACTCCTTCATTTTCAGGAACATTTCGCGCACCTCAAGAACCACCTTTCATATCAACTTCATTACGGCCACTTGTGGTGCTGACGGAAATCAGTAATTCATCTGTCTCATGTGATGGAGTTACGACAAATGTTACAAAAGTAAATTCATGTGGAACAGGTCTCAAAAATGAATTTGGTCAATATAACTGCTTTCTCAATGTCATAATACAGGTTGATATCAAAAGTATTTTCTTAGTTCATGTTTCTTTAAATAGCACCCTGAAGCCTATTCATTATTAGCCTTCAAAGTAATGACATCTTTAGGTCTCGACTAATCATTTTTTTGCTGCATTCAGTCCTTATGGCACTTACAACGGTTTCGGTATGAATTTTTCTTGCGGAGATCATCAAAACATGAACATGTTGGTGACCTGTGTCCTGTATGTGCTTTATTTGATATCTTCAACGCTCTGAGCATGGCACCTTCAGATAACAGAAGAGAAGCTGTTGACCCTAGCTCTTTGCTAGTTGCTCTGGGCAACATGTATCCTAATAAAAAATTCTTCAAGAAGGTAAATCTTACCATGCTACTATCATCATTTTTTTCCTCCGTTCTTTTATCGTAAAATTTGTAGAAAACACAAATACATACAGACACAAACGACCAAAAAGCTACTTTCAAATATGTTTCTAACTTGTGGCAGCCCTGCAGGGTCAAATGAATGATGCTTCTGAAATTCTTGAGTTAATACTCGACTGTCTTCATCGATTGTTCATTCCTTCTCCAGTTACGGAATCAGTTGATGCCAAGTGCAACTGCCGCTGTATTTCTCATTCAATATTTGGAATGGACATAGTTAAGGAAATGAATTGCTCCTACTGTTCCTTAGTATCCACATATGAGAACACAGATTACTTTCATTATATCACTGCCAGTTCTCTCAGAATAAAGAAGGCATGTATGTCTTTTCAGATAAAAGTGCCTCTAATTGTACAATGCCTGTGCTTGGTCAAATTGAACTTTAGAAGAGTGTTCACATCAAATAATATGTATTGCCGTTAATTAGACTATTTACCTATATCTTGTAGGTTGAGTACCCAGAGAAATCCTTTGGTCATCTTTTAAACCTGCTTCAGAGTGGAGACAAGGAAGCTTGCCCTCCAGAGAATTTCGGCTGTGGAAAACCTAACAATATGAGTTGTGTTCTCTCCGCTGCGCCGCATGTTTTCACAGCAGGTAACTTTTATCATCTTCTTTGTCCTCCAAAAGTGCGCCCACTATGCTTTATTCTTACTTATAATGCTTTTCTTTTCTGTGTATTGTAGTCCTGTCATGCCAGAATGGGCGGGAGAGTGTTGAAGATATAAAAGCAACATTAGCAGCCCTGCCTACTGATATTGATATCGGTGCACTGTGCAATGGTCTTCATCCACAGAAAAGACACTGCTTGGTTTCAGTGGTATGCTTCTCTTGATTTTTTTGAGTCTCATTCTTATGCTATTCATCTGTGACTCTTCAACAGAAAACACTTAGTTGTCTACCCAAATATTTTGAATCGTAAAGCCAAACCTTCTGTTCTATTATAATGCTTTAAGTTACACCATATATAAGTATGTGAAGAAACTGTCTGCTAGCATTTCAATATCAAGGTTTTTGTTTAATCCAAAGTCTACTGTTGGAGCCATTTATCAATGGATAATTTCATGCTCTTGGGTCTCTAAATTTTATACTTTGGAGCTTACTTCAGACACTTTTAGGTCATGTCATGCGATTATCAATTGTGTTATTCGATTAACGTAAATGAATATCATATTTTTTCCTTAGGGCAAAGCAGTTCTCCTATAATTGAAGAATCTTGACTAGTTCTTTTTAACTCTTTAACCATTGTTAGGTATGCTTTATTGGACTACACTACAAATGTTTTGCCTACAGGCGAGATCTTGAACAGTGGATCATATGTGACGACGAAACTGTGAAGGTACATTTGCATAAATGGGGCTAGAATATTATGTGAATCTTTCTTTTGTATCTGTTATGATGGACCCTATTTGTGTTCTATTCGTGCCTAGGCAATTGGTAGGTGGAGCGATGTTCTTAAGATGTGCGAAAAAGAACGACTACAGCCCACCATTCTCTTTTTTGAAGCTGTAAACAAGTGATCTTTTGGAGTTCCACGAGCTAGATACCTAGCTAACTTGTGGAAGGGGCTACTAGCCACTGTTTTCGTGTAAGAATGTTTTCTTCCATTCTGATATCTTTTCACCTGGTTCCATTTGAGGAAGCAGTAGTAAGAGCTTGTTGGACTAGTGGATTTTATTTGAGGTCTCACGGTCCTTAATGGCAACTAGCACATACAATATAGCAATTGTACACAAGTAACTCTTATAGGAGAAATTATGTACAGAACTACAGATGAGTTCTCGCCCCCTTGAATATTGTTACTGGGGTTATAGGAAAAAAAGAATGAATTCAGGAAATATTTTGTCCGAATAAGTGTCTTGTAACTTGTATACCATTGATGGCAATGATGGTATTGGAATTAATACAAATGATTGTTTTTTGTGTTGTTAATGACCCCCCCCCCCCCCCCCCCCCAACACACACACACACACACACACAAACAGAAAGTAAAGAATGAAGAAGACATTCCACATATACTCTTGTTCATGATGTGTTTCTCTTGGATGATTTTGTTTTGTAGTCGATTGGCTTCTCTTTGAGTTCACTCTTGGATGATTTTGTTTTGTAGTCGATTGGCTTCTCTTTGTGCTTGCACAATTCTTTTCTTATATCTCATGATTATTATGTGTATTATGCATTCTTGTTAAATTATCTTTAGATGTGCAATGAGTTATGAATTGATAGAAGATTCTTGTTAATATTTCACTAATGACAAGGTTGTATTCATACTATTAAGGCGAAACCCTATGCAGCTTGAAAGAACTAAATATCCCAACTCCCACCTATAGTATCAAATCTAATAATACGTCTCAAATTGAGTTGTAATAAGCTCTAAAATTAGTAATATATAGATTCCACAAGAAACAACTACATGACCACGTAATGTGCAATGACAATCGATGATTTATGGAGAACAAGAAGTGAATAAATCTCCATAGTAGATTAGATAATAGTACATTTGTGTCTAAGATTCTTGAAAAAGATATTTTTTTTCGAACTTGTGCACATGCATGATAATTAAGATATGGGACACAAGAAGCGTAAGACATCGCAAACTGCTGATTTTGAAAATCAACAGTAGTGGTGGAAATTAAGAAAATATAAAAAACAATTGAAGTGAAAAGGAGACATTATATTGGATTCGAGGTTAAATCCATGTTCACGTCTTAAATTTGGTGTAGATAAACTTTCGGGGCAATTTTTTTTTTCACTAATCAATAGATGAGGAGGCAAAGTGCTTATTTATTCATAGTAAAGGGCGCATTTTTTATATGTAAACTATAAAGCAAGTCTATTGCCCCAAAGGTATATTTTATAATATACAATAAAAAACTTTCGATGAGCTGTAATTATATTTTCAAGCATTTTTAACTTATTTAGCATTTGGTTAACCTCTGAGTAATTCAAAAGACAGATATAAAAGACATTAAAAATTAGTAAGATGTTCATATAACTTTTTAATGAGTATAATAGCGACTCTCTTGATACTTGATTTATTATAAACAAACAACTGCCGTACACAGGCCAACTTCTCTTGTTTTGTTTTTTCTTATATTCGAAATGGAGGTTCAGAAGTCGTGATTTTTCATTGGAAAAGCTAATAACTCAACATTAATGAAAAACACTCCTTTTCCCACTAGTTGCAACTGATTTTTGGTGGTAGAAGATAGTAATCATCAAATCTCATAGTTTGTCAATCATGAAAATTACATAAACAAATATGCAGGAAAGACGCAGAAAAGATGTTCGTATAATCTCTCTTTCCATTAGCTGCATTGCTTCTCAGAAAATATGAGAAATGAATTTGGCAAGCATCATGGTTGGGAATATCATATACATTGGACTATCTACATACAAATCCGCAGTATATTGCGACTCCAAAATCTTTCTATGGGAGAAGAATGGCGGTAGACTAGCTTATAGATTATTTTGCATCTTTTGAAAAATGCAACTATTTCATACAAGCTGCGTGTAACTACGCACTAACTACATTTAATGTGGTAGCTATGAGGAAATACAGACTTGCCAAAGATCTGGAGTCAAACAACCCTTGTATTATACGAACCACAATGAGGGCACTTGTGATACAGCCAATGAAACGAGGCAGTTCCTCTTTTCTCACAATCGTTGCATAAAATTACCTGCATATTTTCTCGGTCAATGTAAACAAACTTATCATAGAATCGCAAAGAACAATGTATAGAGAATATAATCAACCTGAATCTGGGCAGAATACTCCTCGGGGATTTTTTCTTCAGCTAATAAAGCATCTAACATCCCAAAGTAGACCTGAAAAGAAAACGGATAAGTTCTACTGTTACCTCAGCCATTTTCAGTATTAGACACAATGGATCCTGATATGATAATATGAACATGAACAGATTATATGTTGCATGAAATCCAGGCATGTATATCTTTTAATATATTAATATCATCAGTCAGAATTAAGATATTGATCATTTATATTACATGAAGGTGCCAAAGGCAGCTACAAGTAAGGAAATTTGAAATGTGTTTTAAGTGTTTTATTGAGATTTAACACAATGCAGCGAATGCTACATTTTGCATTACTACCGTATTCTGATGAGGGACTAGTCCACTGAGTGGTGTTTTGCATCTCCAGTGTCTTTGCACATGGACAGAGGTTGAAGTTCCGCACATTGATAAAAATTAGGGGGAAAAGGAAGCAGATAGATATAAATGTTTCCGACAAAAGAAGAAAAAATAACTAATACTGCAAAGTCATAGCAAGTCTTCCTATTTCCAAGTTAAGATATCTAAATAAGGGGAAAAAGAAAGTGGATGGAGATAAAGGTATCCAACAAAAACAACAAAGAATAACTACAAAGTCATAGCAAGTCTTCCTACTTCCAAGTTAAGATATCTAGATTTTATTACTACATTAGGAAACCAAAATACATGGTGATATCAAGAAGACAAAAAATGATCTGGCAACCTGTTCAATTCCTGACAATTATATATGAGAATATCTCAGAAAATAAACCTAGTGGTTTTCGAGCTTATAACCTCATATTTCACTTAGTGTGATCTCATAACATGGACCTCAAAGAAATTCAGTTCTGTCAATGAAACATGCGGCCAATATTTTGAACATACAAGACCCCTGCAGGTTAGCATTCTGCTTCATATATACCTTCTGCATTTACTTGTATACAACTAATATGGATATTGGATTCAAAACAAAGAAAGCATCATCAACATTGTCAATGACATTATTCTAATAACATAATGTCCCCAGCAAATCTATATAGTGAACAAATGAAATGAATTCAGTTTTTTGGATCAAAGTTTTTCAAAAACTTTAAGGTTAAAATGTAAGTATGTTTATTCATATAAATATCTTTAGCGGAATGTGTAATGAGCAAAGCTGAGAATCATAAAGCGGATTTCAACACAAACTGCCAACCAGTGAGATAAAGATGCAGCTTCCTTATACTGCCTTAAACTGCCAACACAATCTTTTGTGAAGGAATAGCCAAGACAAATGAATAACAGGCCATTCCTTCACAAAAGATTAATGAGAGCTGCTCGCATAAGAAACATAATGAAAAGGATATACTAACCTGCATGTCGCCTAGTGACTTGCTACAGATTGGGCAGATATAGTGAGAACAAGTGTAATCCTAGAAGCAGAGTAAATGACTGTAAGACGTCAATTGTGTTGATATTTTATCCAATTTAGAAAATTAAAATCTTGGAGGAGTTCGTTCACCTGAAAACATGCTGAGTGCATCAAATGTCCACATGGAAGTGCCTTCACCGGAATGTTTGATGTGAATATATACTCGTGGCAGATTGGACAGTTATCCTCGAGGCACTTCTCTCGACATACATGTACAAAGAGAGACCTCGACATACAAGCATTGCATTTCATGCAATGAAAGTAATCAATGCCCAATCCCTTCCCGACTCTGCACAAGTTGCAGTAAGGACAATGGTATATTTTCCTGTTCAAATATCAAGATTAGATATATTCAGAAGTTGATTGTTGCTGGCCAGCATTTCATCAGGAATACTTGTGAAATTTGATTATCACTAAATGCTGTTCCCTAGCATCCGATCCAAAACTAAGAATCAAGGTGAATCTTTCGTGAATCATCTTTACTTCAAACAAACTTACTCGTCTCTATTACGGGAGACTATACCAAAGTGAACTTCAGTCCTTCCACCAAATTGCCACATAACATCCATTTGCTGTTGGCCAGGATATATGAAAGTTATGACAGTATTGGGTCTATTTTTGGAGCAATCTTTGCTGAGAAATTTCATAGGATCTAAATTTCATGTACTACTGAAGTGCACTACTTTATTCACCATAAAGTTTTTCTTTCTACAAGATATGATTGTAGAGGTTTTAATTAACAAAATGTCATGTACTTCACTTATTTAAGTAATCGAATTATTTCCTTAAAAAAGTTAAGTTTAAAGTCAGTAATTAATAACAGTATGTTGTTTGGTATTCATCGGTAAAAGGATTAGAATGACAGAGTTTATGGAGCAATACAGCTTCTTACTATTATAGAGACACTATTTGCGCTAAAGAAAGGATGATACGATCAGTAAAATATATATAACCTGCTTCACGCACGATCGGCAGACAATGAACCTGTTTAGATATTTATGCAATTTTGAAACTATACAATACAGGATCTTCTCAGGAACATTATCATGTAAAGATGATGAAGCTTGCAATAGGATCATGAGAAGTAGAAAGCAAAATTTCCAATAAAAATAGATAAATTTCTTCAACTCACCTTTCATCGTCAAACAGTTTACAGATGTGGCAATAGTACTTTCCCATGGACAAATCACGGCAGGCGCTGTTCACACATTTTGGGCCGATTGGCTGAATTAACAGGCATTTCATGCACATCATCTTTGTAACAGATTTTCTGCAGCATGAGTTAGGAAGAATGAGCATACATGTTGACGAAATCAAGAAATCCTTGAAGAATCCTTATTCATTCTCGTCAAACCTGTCCAAAACATGATCAGTTAGGTCATCATGGCAACGTATGCATGTGTATAGTTTATTGCAGCATGGAGCTAAAATCTTGCTATTCCTCTTGTAGTGCTGGCAACCAAAAGTTAACGTGAGAGGATCTCTATAAGATGGAAGTTGACCTGGAATTTCTCCTTTATCGTTTGCCGCAGCAGCCTCTGATGACATCTTTTGTGTTATGAGCCACTGACTGTATGGAGTAAAAAGAACAAGTCAAACCTAAAAAGATGCATAAGAAACATATTACTGTCTGGAACACTTAAAATCTGTTAACTAATTTAAGCTAGAAGTTCACTGTTAGAGTTCATTATTTTACTATTACGTCATGTCTACCTATTCTGAGTATATGTCAGGTTAGGGGTATTTTTGTCATTGAGCTGCCTACCTCATTTTGTATAAATGCACTACCAGGGTTAGTCAAAGATAACAAGAATCATTCACATAGCACTACTCAAGGGTGACCTGCATATCAGGCAGCAGTGTCATTCAAATAACAATATCATTTAGGGAATTTGGCGTCACGTTTTTAGCAATTTATTCATATGAATTTATACCCTCACGCAATTTTGGAGATAAAGAGAACCAACTAGGTTTAATGATAACCTCATTAGCAAATTTTGGATGATATACGACTTCTTCTGACTGTCCAAAGTAGAGTCACGGGATACTCTTCTTATTGTAGCTTCCAGCTCCTCCTGATTCATGTGTAGAGGGTGCTCCTGATGGTTTGATTTCTGGCATTCTTTTCCTTCCAGCTCCACTTCATCATTATGAGATTTGTCTTTTGTCTCAATGGATCTCTTCTTCTCAACTTCACTTGGATATAGACTCACTTTTTGAGATTGACATCCATCTTGACCTCCACGGCTAAGTGCTTCTCTATCAAGATTGTAAAACCCAGAGTGCTTAAAACGGTCAAAATCAAATTCTCCTTTTGCCCCTCTATCATGGTCATCTTTTTTAGTTTGTATACCATCTTTCTGCAGATACAAGGAAACAATTTCCAGTGGGTCAGCAGCGAGTGCAGGAGAAGGTTTTGACCCCTCTTCCACTTTGGATAGGTTATATCTTGTCATATCTTCCCACCATTCTCTTAACCAGTCACCAAACTTTGTATATCTTGCAACCTTGAGCCACAAAGACGTGATGGCTAGCTGTTCATCGGAGGTTAGATATGCCATTAACCAAGGAATCATTTCTTGTAGAATTTCTGCTCTTATTATTCCAAGCATATTTCCTACGATCTTTTCCTCTTCCTCAATAGAGAAGTATCCTCTAAACAAAGAAAATATTTCAACTTCTTCACGACAAATATGATCAGATAATACTTTACGCATAGATAAGCATGTATCATGGAGCTTTAAGCACAATTGATAGTGCTTTACCCTAGTTTCCTTACTCCCTACATCATGTAATTCACAGATCTCAGTTAGGATCTCGGAAGCTTTCTCGAATTGTTTGACTTCCAATTTATGCTCAATGGAGTAGGAGTGACTGACGTTTTGAAGTGCTCTCTTTGACTCCAGTGCAGGAAAAGCAATTTCATCCTCTGAAATACTATGGATTTGGTAGATGTTACGGAAAAGTTTGAATCTTTTCTTAAACTCCCCAAGTAAACCAATATTTGCAGTCAGCTTAGCTGATAAGGAGACAAGATATTCAAGATCTTTGCTGAGGGCTCTATGGATATAGAGGATGTGATCCATTGGCCTTGACTCAAGAGTCGGAAAACTAGCATCCCTAGGTTCTTCCTGATTATTGTCAAGATGTGGTATTCTTTTAAACATCTGAGAAAAGAATACGTGCAGATTCATCCCGTTAGTATACAAACTGGGCTCTTCAGTTGTGACGGGAACAGAGCACGACGACATGGCCGAAATCTGTGGCATCTCTAATGCTGAATTTGATTCAAGTTCATCAGAAAATATTGTCATCGGCCTACTGTGCTCAGAGAAGTAAAAGCTTCGACCACTAAACATTTCTTCCAGATCTTGTCTAAACTTAGCAGTGGAGGTTTTTCCTGAACAACCTATGCGGACCCATTCGTATAGCAGAGATGTAAAAGACTTATTTACTGCAGGACATCCCATTTTAATGATATCTAGAATTGAGCAAGAGTGGTTCTCAGACAACTGAGCAGAGAACCAAGGTACAGTACACCTAAGCAAACCAAGCGGCATCACATGCAGGCATGTATAGAGCAACCACAGCTGCATTTCCCGGGTATAATTGCTGCTAATAAATGGGAAAACCTGGATAAAACTGAAGAAGTTACTGACGCAACAAAACTTCAAGATAGCTCTTCATTGTGCATGTCAAGAAAATAATACTAGATCATAGTTTTGTGAAATAAATTAAACAGGAACTTGTCTGGATAATGTTGTGGTTTGGATTCATCAGTTGAGTGGAACCTACTATGGTCATAAGTTGAGTGGAACCTACTATGGTCATAACTAAAGATCAAGGAGGCATCCAAATACAGTCTCGCTATGTTACAGTGAATGTCTGCATAACTTTGATTTCTATAATCTACGGTAATGTGCTGATGCAAAGCATTTGAATAGACCTGATTACCTGGACTAATTGATGTCAAGTTCCACACAAAAATTATCTTGTAAGTTAGTAATTTGTTTAAGAAACTCAAGCCTGATTTACACAAATTTGCCAATATCTGCGGGACTGCAATGATCACTACCGAAATTGACAAGAGGATTACTACCTCATAAAAGCTAACTGAGACTGGCATATATGTCTTGAGAAATAACTGAGAATTCATTACAGGGTGAGGTACGAAAAGAAATAAGAAAATGGGGAACCTAAAAGCCTAGTGCACGAATCCTAATAATGAATCGAACGATTCAAAACGGCAGTAAGAATACTTAAAATAGTTCAACAAATTGTTTACCCCCTACCCTTAAAAACTAAGTGAAAATGGAAGCAAAAAGGAAAAGTAAGTTGTACCTCAGTTTCTAGAAAGATTAGGTTCCTGCTGAACCCACTCACTAGAGTTTCCAATTCCTTATAAAGCATCTCCATAGAGCTTCTTAATTGTGCGGAACCTCGAAGTTTACAGAACAGAAACCTTTGAAGACATTTTATCTGATTCTCATCAATGAGTTGTCTCCAAGAAGACAGGCTATTCTTGGCAATTTGACTCAGCAATGGGTAAAAAAATTTGTCTAATGATTTACTGCAACCGGATGAGAAAGGAAAAATGTCATCAGTTATAAAAACATAGGTATTGATCCCATGCATGGATTTTGAATTTATACAATTTCTATTAATGTCTTATAGAAAATTAGTACATAAAGACTCTAATGCCATCCCTCCAAACAAATATTAATTTCTATCATTTGTTTTTTCTGCAAAGTTGAAAAAGAATTATCACCATGAGCTAGGCCATGACTTGAAAGTATATTGTTCCATCATATGCATCTAATTTTTTCTTAGCAATGTAGTTAATTTCTTTGCTCTCATAATGCTGATGAGTATAGACAAAGAGATCTAATTTTGATTTTGACAGGTGTGATAAAATATCTGCTATAAAACTTGAATTAGACTCAATCAAACCAAAAATTCTCAGGGTGACTACCTATAGTAGATCAGGACATCTGCAATAAACTTTAGGTGGACAATGACTGAAGATAAACTGGCCAAAGAGTTGGAGCTCCTTATTTCATATAACTCCTCGATGATCTGGCCGAGGTCTCTTCTCAGAGCAGCGTGCCAATGATAAATACCCTTGATGGGGCCTTCAACCCAATTTGTTTGCACTGGACCTTCTTCCTTAAGTTGCTGATCTGTTTCACATTTAATCTGAGGTGGATATAACTTAATAATATCCATGGACCCAGATAATACATTCAAAATTTGATACCCTTTCCCATATATATCATAGGCCTCAGAAGAAGAACTCTCACTATGCTCAAGCAAGGATACAACCACCTATATATGGAAACCAAACAATTAATTCAGAGACTCTACTTCATAGTTTTGAATATTCAGCTAAGGATCTACCTCTAGAAGTAGTCTCTCATTAGGCATGATAAGCCTTATGCAATGAAGAACCTCAATTCTTTCATTGAGAGAAAGATAAAAACTCATCCATGGCAAAAAATCCTCCAGCAATATGATTGGGACACTACACATATACTGCCACACGAGTTGAGATTGTTGTTCAGACGTAAACTTTTTTGTCAGCAACGGAAAAACCTGCATTCACATGATCAATGTCTTGAAATGTAAGAGGGAGAAAATGAGGTCAGGTTCGTAAATTTTTAAGATAGTCACCCCACATCATTAATATGACACAAATAAATCTCAACCAATCTTAGCAATATATGATATTAAAACTAACACTCAATCTAGATTTAAGCAATCCAGTTTAGTACTAACATCAAAATTACTTAATTTTAACACATAGTAACTATTTGATTGTTACCTGCTGCTCTTCTTTCTGCATATGCTGACAAATCATGGTTTGGACAGTACCTATGGAGAAAAGCAGGTCTTGGAAAATCTGAGGAGAATCTTCATCAGAGTTCATCAAGAGATCCAAGTGAAGGAAGATAGAGCTGAACTTATCATCAATGGATTTATGTTCAAGAGAATATGTTGCCACCACGTTCTTTACATGCGCATCTAATGCCAGAAAGATAACCTGTTATTAATCAAGAATTAGCTTTAGAAGTTTTGTGTCATCAACACACTTGCATGCTATAAGAATTTCAGCATAAGTAAGAAGATACAAAAAAACGAACTCTTAATATATGGATTATGTCCTAAAAGAACATGGCGCACATTCTCATGGGAATACCTCATTTATGCATTGGCTAAAAGAAATGCGGAAGATAAAAACCTTTTTTTAATTCTAGTGGGAAGAAATAAATTCTATGTAACACTTGTTTCTTGAAAGGTTATCGCAAGTTATACACTTCATGGGGCACTGCTCCAACATGATACAAGCTGATGGCTCTGCCTCAGATGACGTGTAAATACTCATTATGATCCAACAGCCGAAGTAAATTCTAATTGCACAAAACCCCAGCAATGTCAAATTACAAGAGAAATACTATGAGGCTACAAATATTAAAAATAATAATATTCTTGTAATTAAAAGACTAACCTTTCTGGTGTTCTTGCATAAATAGTCCTAAAAATGTTATATGTTTCCTAGAAAAATAACAGAAACTATAAATGAACCTTTCTGCGGTTTATTTATTATAAATTTCATTTGGATAGGTTTTATAGGATTAAAGTTCCTTTTTTAACATAAAAAAACTCTTACTGTCTTGTGCTATTAGGTCAAATTTAAAAGGGGTGAGTTATATTTTCTCCAATTTTAATTAGTAAAACTGAATATCAAGTTTCAATATATGATATCATTGCCATTCCTGTAAAAAATACGTGATATTTGATTGATGATGTAGTGAGCTACCTCTTTGAAAGTTCAAGTGTTATATAGCCTATGTCTCTTCTTATTTTGGGCAAAAGTCGTGGAAACATATGCCAATTACGATAGGGAATAATTGAGATTCAGTCTACTTGCATCGCTTTCTAGTTTCTATAATTCAACTAGATGCAGATTCACTCTTATAGAGTAATCTGATAATTTTTCTTGTGGACGCAACTTTTCGCAACTATTACGTCACAAAGTTAACTCCCCTCCATCTCCACATAATCACAAATGCGTACACACATCAGCGTCTTCACCGGTTATTATCCACAATACACCCTCTTTCGTCAATCAACAACACCACAAAACAACAATTTCCAACTACAAACTCCAACAACAACAGCACAAATTCATTCCTCAAGCATCAACACACAAACTAATCAATCGAAAACTTTACTCGAAAACTAACCTCATCCTCAGCAGCAGTGTGGTAGCTATACGCAAGCTTCAGAAAATCCAGCCTCCGACCAAGGTCAACCACAACTTCACGGCTGTATCCCCCACTCTCAGCTGCCTCCGCCGCAACGCGACGCACCGATGCCAGCTCAGCCCTAAAGGCCTTGTGAGAAACCACTAAAAACAGAACCGGCGCGTCGATCAGCTTAACTCCGGCGAGCGAAGGCGGCAATCCCGCCGCCCAATCCTCCTCCTTCTCGGAATCTCCGCCGTCCATTCAATGAAGCGCCATTTCGACCACGGATCATCAACCGCCGGGAAAAAAATCGGAGGGGAAGTTTGAGCATCGAGATTAGGTCGCAATATAATGGCTTCACTGGCCTCGTCATTGAATTCAACCTTCAAATTGTCAATTATTTAAATTTTGGATTTCTTTTAATTGATATTTTGTTTCTAGGGTTTTTTTAATTTGGGGATTTGGGAAAATTTTGCCGCGGAGGATGATGGAGACGTTGTGCCAAACAGTTTTTGTGATTATTGTTTTGTTCCGTACTTTTGGATTCTATCGCGGTATGAGTGATGTGTCGTGTGGGACCCGTGAAAATTATGCCAGGTCATAGATGATTTTATTCATTTTTTCTAAAAATATATTGTTTTAGGCAAGTCATAATATTTTTTTTATAATTTTCTTCAAATTTGACCCTGAATTGTATAATTACATTAGTAGCTGCAATGGAGTATGAAATAATTCCCCCATTTTTTACTTCATGATGTCTTTTGTTGTGATGCCCTCGGATATATGTTACGCATACGAATTATAATAAGATGGAGATATAAATGATAATGTTTGAATCATTTATTGTCGTGTGTATTAAGATCTCATCGTAATTGTATACAGATACTTAAATTTAATCAAAATATCCAGAACATAAGTTTTGGGATTCCATCGAAGGTGAGGATCGTGGAGCTGATCACATCTTGTCTCTAACTCATTAGTGAAACGATTATTAATTTAGAGACGAATATTAGTATCATCTCTTGCATATTCTGCTAGTTATTAACATTGATATGCTACTAAGTATTTTATTCATGTAGTATAGGATTTACATTGCCAAACTGAATTATTGCTTCCAAAACATTGGTTGCGTAAATAAGATATATAATTTAATTATTATCTCTTAAAAAGTGCAATAAATTTTCTTGTATCTCCTTGCAAGTACAGCGTGGCGATATTCATTTTTTAAGTCAAAATAAAGAGACAGGATCGATATGTTTAATTTTCCTAATAAATTTACATAAACATATGCATATTATATTATTACATTTGTCACAAGGAGAGCAAAGGTGCAAGGCTCACGCCTTTGATTGTGGTCTAAAAGAATAATTAACTTTTGTTGTATCAATCACAGTACGGCCGCGAAAGGGCATTGTCAATCAAATAGAGCAAAAACCAAATCTACGTGAAAAATTGATACCCCCAAAAAAGTATTAGCCATTACATCTGAATGTCGTTAAGACTGTTTATACTTTTGATGTCATGACCTTTCTTAAGCAAAATATATTTAGTGTTGTTTAGCGATAGTAAACTGATTTCAATTTTAATTAGATAGTCATTTATTTTAACTCATGAGATTAATTGGTCCGGGGCCCACGGGGAGACAAGAATAACATTAATTTCATCGAGGTGGGCAAGGACTCAACAGTATGCGTGTAATTAACTATAATTTTCTATTAGTTACGATCTCCGATTTTTTTTTTTTTTTTTTTTTTGTAATGACAAAACAATGTGCACTATTTCAATTGTCATGTTTTATTTGACTTGGAAAAGTTGTTGCTTCCTTGTTTTTCTTTGATATGATTTTAAATTGGTTAAGTTGTTAAAAAATGAAAATAATGATCGCAAAGTGTGCCAAAACGAATTTTGAAGCACTTATTTGAAAGATTTAGAAGTATTATCCTGTAATTATTATAGTATTATCTCTTTATGCCTTTATAAAGTCAAGGAAGTATTACCATGTACCTAGTTCTTTAGGTTTTTGTTCTTTCTTTCAAAACAAATAAATGCATAACCAAGTACTGCAACTACCTAAAAGAATATTTATGTAATTAAGCCCGAAATCCAAAAGGCATTACTTCTTGTTTGCACTAATATATGTCTTACATACGCAAACATAACGAACAGTCACTTGTTAACTTAATGTAATACCAACTAGTAAAAAATTAAAGTGTTTTTTACTATTTGAAAAAAAAAACAAAAGATCCATATGTCTATGCTTTAACTTTATTATTAGGACATATTTTCCTAGTTCACATATGATTTATATATGGATCAGCCGTAGTTTAAGGCTGTATATTACAAACTATAAGAAAACATACAATGATTTATAATTGTATTTGTGACTTTCTTACTTATTTGTAAAATTGAAGTAAGTTTTAAGTAGATTTTCCAAGGACGAGTCATTTTTACCATTTTTTTCTCTCTATATTACAGCTTCAAAAGAAGGTACAAAAACTGATGTCACCCTTTGGTCAAGGACATTGTTATGTCACTATATGTATGATTTTATTTTTTGGTAATTTCGCTATATGTATGATGTTTACAGCTTTATAGGCTAATGAAGTACGTGAAGCAACACTTACAAAAAATATTGTACAAACATTACAAATTGTAAATAATTAACATTCGAGTGTACGTATAATGGAGTGCATATTATTTCAATTAATTAATAGTGGTGTAATGAGTCTAATGAGTAAAAACAAGAGAGGGAGGTTTAATCCACGCCGGACCTGGATACCTCCGTCACGCATGTTTCTTAACAGTCAACTTTGTCGGGACACGTGCGCATGGCCAGCATAAGCTCTGCACGTGTCTTCCTCAAGCTCACACGCTCCCCTGTACTAATTTGACTTTAGCCATGGGCCCTAATTAATAAATAAGAAATCAATAAGAAGTTTCTTAAAGAAAAGTCTTATATCAAATATGATATGTCGTTAGTCGGTTAAGTAATAATTAGTGGTTTAAATATTTAGTACCTATACAGTGACAAACACTCATTTATTACTCGAGGAATCAAAGCTAAAAAATGTGGTGTTCGTAAATCGTAACCTTAATATCATGTTAGATTTTCATAGCTAAGAAACAATTCGATTTTATATCTTTTAGATTTTTATTTGTTACACGAGGTTTCCCTAGTTTAAATTACTCAATTGATTGTGTTATCAAGATGTCTGGCCCATCTGGGCCGAGAGTTTATTTAGAATTACTTTCTAATATTAGTTGTTGCGAGTCCATACAACAATTATAAAAAGAAAAAGAAAAAAAAACTCAGGGAAATCATATTTATTTGTCCAACAACTACTCGCATGCAAAAGAAATTATGGAGTATATATAACCCCGTTGTGTTGCCCCTTGCAAGCAAAGATTAGACACCGGTTGGTGGCCTTTATTGCATGCGAGACCACATATACTATGACCACTTGTTCTGGCTCTTATGGCAGATATTAATTTGTCATGTAACTTGGTTGTTTGGTAGCCCAAAACTACCAAATTATTTGCCGGATAATAGATGAAAGTAATAAAACTCCTCAGTCTAATTCCATTAATTACTAATCTGTTTAAGGAGAGTGGATCATTAATAGTCCAAATCAATGTTTTGAAAAACATGTTTAGGCTGTCTCAAGGCTCAACCGAGTAAAACATGACTCCAAAATGTTTCGACGTACCTCTTTGAAAATTAACTTTCACATGATCTACGAATATGTCGATAGCGCAAAAGACAATTGTTGGGCTTACTCCGCGAAAGAAAAAATATTAAGATTTATTTTATTAATATTTAAATAACTTTTCATTCTTATTCTGCCCTACTAGAGATATTTTTGTCATAATATTAAAAGGTATAGATGTTATCATTAGAACTTTTAAATGTAGGTTTTCAAAATTTATTTTCCTTTTTATTGATTCTAGTTATAATGACTATCGAATTTATCATCACTACAACTTCATATTGACACACGTATTCCTTTATTATCTTTCGAGAATATTTTAATTTGTTTTCTTTTTTCTTTCTAATTTATTATTTCAATTGATCTATTTCTATTCCTTACGTCCAACAACTTTTTATTAATCCAATTCCTTGCTCAATCAAAAAAAAAAAAAAAAACGGTCCAACAACTTTTAAACATCAGTCGAACTGAACGATTCAAAATGGTCTTATTATATTTAGCCGGCCCATGTTTTTCTAGGGATGCCAAACGTTTCAGACCCGTTGCAGTTATACTATATTTATCAACAACCATAATATATGCAAGATCAATATTGTCTAGTTCATTCAAAAATATGGTATTAGTCAGACATAGATTTAGTTAAAATAGTCATCTGATTTTTAAGAAATCCGTGCTAAGAAGTTTAAATCTTAAAACCGAAGAAAAACAATTATTCATGGTAAAATTGTTATATAATTGCCAGAAAATGACTAACGTATTCCCTTCTGTGCCAATTTGCTTACCTTGGTGTTCAATTAAAAAAAAAAAAGAAAAAAAAAGAAAGGATAGTGAAGGGAATTGATGTAGCGAAGATGAAAAACACACAAAATCAAAATCTCGTTAATTCACAATTTCCCATTGATACCAAAAGATTGACAATTAACAACTCGTTGATCAACAAAGAATACCAAAAAATATATGAAAAAACTGAAATATATCTAAAATCTAATTTTATTTGATCAAAAAGCTAATGCCGTAATTGAAAGATATTTAGATGATTACTAACTTTTATAAAGGCAAAATCCCAGCTGCAAAAAAAAAAAATTACAAAAACTCTAAAAGTAAATAAAAAAACTTAATATTAATCCTGTCGCAAATAATAATTTGCTATTTTAAACCCCCAAAACTTCAAAATTTGGCTAAAATCACACTGGCACTATGATATTGATCAGGAAAAATTACCCAGGTTTTATTGTTCAAAAAGAACAATCAAACTTATACATACTTTTAAGAAATCAGAAATTTACATATAGATCAACATTCATGCATGTGATGCTCAGCTCTTTCGTAGTATACATTAAACCTCAAAAGACAACATGTACTTTTGACTATACATACACAACGAATATGTTGGTGAGACGCTTTACCTATAAATCGAGGGATCACGAATTCGAGTCACCCTAGTTGCATGTGTGAAAAAAAATACAAAGAACAAAGACTTACATTCTACAAAAACTCCGCAACTTATCATGCCCACGCCTGTCTACTTACAATCCGTGCATATACACCCCTCGTCTTTATAAATAGAGCTAAAGCCAACATAAACCCAACGAGACAAACAACTGCCAAAATGAAAAAAGACAACATAAAACAATGAGTCCCACTGCAGGAATTCTCCATACCAGACCCTTCGTTATCATATATATAACCAATCACCCTCACCGAAAATATGTAAGATCCCAGAGGACTAGCAACCGCGATTGTATTGAATATCGTTCCCATATGCTTCACACCGAATATCTCAGACGTGATTGTTGGCATCAACGACCATTGCGAACCATAACAAATACCAACTATAACTGAACCAACACATAAATTTCCAGGAAAGCCAGAGCCGATAATTATGTAACCTGCTGTCATGATTGCTAGTGTGAGAGTCATAACCAACGGCCTTGCCCAGCCCCTTTTGTGCATTAAAACATCGGATATGTATCCGGCTCCAAACCGCCCAAGAAAATTCCATATGCTCCATAAAGAGACCAATGTACTTCTTTCCCTTAATGTATAACCGAGCGATTCTCCTATTTGGCTTATATTGTTAACTGTGGCTAATCCGGTTCCCATTCCACATATCATTGCCGTAAATAATAGCCAGAAGTTTAGTGTACCTATTGCTTGTACAAGATTCAATTCTTCATCATCATCAAGTATGTTATCGGAAGTTGTGGCTTTATGATGGATTTCATTTGTTGAATTCTCGTGAATAGCATTTGGATTTTCTTGTATGGACGATCTTTTTGGATTTTCTGACTTCACTAATGGGGTCTTCAGATTTGAAGTATTTTCTGATTGCAACTCTGAATTATGTTTATTTGCTTTGATTGCGACATGAATAGGTGATGATAGAAGAACAAGGAGAATGGCTAGCGTAAAAGCACGCGCCCATCGAGACAGAGGAAAGATGTTGTCCAAGACTATTAAGAGCATAAGATACGCTGCAACGATCATGGAAATCAACGAGAAACCATTCAAGTATGTCTTATCGTCGCTAGTGTGTTCTTGACGGACTCTGACTAAGAGCATGAGGACAAGGGAGAAAAAAGTAGGGAGTATCGCGAGCATCAACAAGAACGTGCTTGGCTTTCCAGCAAATAGTGTCTGATAAACTTGTATGAGCACTGCTCCACTTAGACCAAGGAAACCCTGCACCAGAGCAGGACCAAAATTCACGAGTGATGTCATCATAAAAATATAATGTGCATTAAGATTATATATGATGGGGAAGCATTGATAGGTGTTTTCATATTGAAGAAATAGCTGAACTTTAAGCTACTTCAGCAATATTTAGAACTGCATTTCATACCTTTTAGAAGAGGAAATTGTGATGTTCTCCTCTGATCATCTATAAATCTTTGTGAGAACCGCTTCAAAACGCAGTTTTACTAAATTCTTGTGAATAGAGATAAGATTCAGCTTTTAATGGAGCATGAAGTCACACAATCACTTGGACAATAAGAGTGAAAGGTAGCTACTCATTTGACAAACTACACATTAAGGAATAATCTAATTCGTTTTGCCCCCTCAAACGTCGTTTTCCCAAAATGCCTTTTTCAAGACTAAAACAGCAAGTCCCGTTACTGCGGTTGATGCAACGACATAAAGATTCTAGAGCAACCACATTTCATTATTGTCATCTTCATATAGCTGATGGGTTTAATTTGTTTAAGGTAGTAGTCGTCGAATCAAGTGGCGAAAGATCTCAATCTGTCTCTCGCATCTCAGACTAGTTAGAAAAGTATTTCTAGTGTATTCAAACCACTAGCAATATATAGCAATTGATTCTAACACTCAAGTTTCTGACTGAAAATTGAAATCCCCAATAACTAGTTTCTTCATTTCTTAAAATGATATTTTTAATTCATAAATCTAAAATCCTAAGCCTATGTGTGTGGGAGAATTTGTTGAGTGTGCGGAAATTACCTTTCGTTTTAGAAAAGTCTTAGAAAATTTCTATAATTGTTTAAAATTTGAATAAAATTGTCAGACTAACTTAGCAAGTGCATATATACCTTTCTTTTATTCTAACTCAGAAAGGACTTCTTCAGGACAATTCACGTAACCAAAAACTTTCTACCAAATCATGAATGTCATGCACGCCTAATCTTTCCTGCATATAACAACGTACCAAGCTCTACCGTACCCACAGCTTTTTAACTACCTATTACCACCATCTCTTAAACAACACACTAATAATAATATTTGACCCTAAAGAATAAATTAACATTTAACTTCTTCAAGTTTAAGGAAAGATTAATACCAATACGGCAGCCCACAACCTTGTTCAATGGGCCTTTTTTGAATTGTTAGTTGGTCGTCACATTTCACGGCCTCTATTATCCCTTTATATTGCTTTTGTGATAGGGGTTCGCCCGTAATAAACTATTGTGACTGATATCACGTTTTTGAGACTCCATTATTCTTAGTAAAAAAAAAAAAAAGATTAACGCTTTCGTACCTTCATGATTCCGACAACAGTCCCACTATACTTCGGAAAATTCTTAACAGCCGTAACGACATTCGCCGTATTGAAAAACGTCTGAGCATGAGCCGCAAAGAACATAAACACGCACATGACCGGCACGTGCGGCTGTGATATAGCCCCCGTGACCGCCAACCACATGAAAAAATACCCCGCGAAGCACTGGATTGCGCCAGCCGCATGCACCGTCCACGGCGACGCGACGGCGTAAAGGACGCCGGAGATAACTCCGGCGTTAGCTCCAATGTCTTTGAACACTGAAATTGTTTCCAGCGTTGACTGGTCGTAGCCTTGACTCGATTTCAAAATCGGTGAGTAGATTCCGAAGGCGTACGATGCACCGCAGCTACACTGGATCCAAATGCTCGCTACTGCAGCAACCCATTTGCTAGCCTCCATTAATTCAAGTTTTGCCTTTTTTTTTTCCTCCGTGAGTTAATACTTAATATAGGACTCGTATATATTGTTGATTCAAACACTTATAGCACTTTTTCATCAAAAATAAAAAATAACACTGATAGTACTTGTCCATTTGTTTACGTACTCACCTACTGATTATCTGTGTGTGTGATTAGCATGAGATTTTAATATTCACTTGGGTCAAAATATTCAATATTGTATAGTTCACGTGATTTATTGGTTTCATACAATTAGAGTGATTCGTATCCCTAAACGATCTCATTCTTGCCCTTTATAACCCTGGCAATTGATCTAATCGTATTTAATACTGCAGAATAGACTTAGATCAGTTTGTTATAGTATTATTTAATACTATACTAATATGAAATTATGAACCAATGTAAACTTTTATTTGTTGGACAATTGGCCATTTGACCACATGGAAGAAAGTATCAAATGAACTGGTGTTAATCTGAACACATCAATGTGATGTCCGTTGTTGGCAAGTGCATATTGAAATAGACGCGTTTTTCCTATTTCATTTGGCTTAAGTAGGAGCCGAGCCATTCAGCCAAAGAAAAACACCTCATCCGAGAGTCTTAAGTATTTAGTGCTATTTAGTATTACGCTCATTCGTTTTTAATATTACATATTTTAAGTTGAGCCGTAAATTAGTGAGTGTTGCTTATTATAAGTCTGTGATTAATTAGAATCATGAGCAAATTCACTCAAGTTCTCTATAAACTCAAAGCAGGACGATTATACCTTTTAAAAGCCCCCAAAAATCTAAGTAAACTACTGAGCATCTATACTGTACACTGTTTCAAACCATTTCTGCATCTATAATGTGTTTATCATAAACACGTAAAACAATCAAAGGCATATGACATAGTATAGATCATCTGAAAAACAACAACAAAATAGACATTTCAATGTGGAAAAAGAACAATCAAACTTTCACATACTTTGAAGAGTTCAAAAAATCTACATATAGACCAACATTCTTGTGATTGTGATGCTCAGTTCTTTCTTAGTACTTGAATATACATACAAAGAATGAAAACCCAAACAAACAAACAGAGGCCTCACTGACTTCGCAACACCTCATGCCCACGCCTGTCTACGAACAATCCGCGCATATATTCCCCTTGTCTTTATAAACAAAGCTAATGCCAACAAAAACCCAAACAAACAAACAGAGGCCAAAATGAAAAAAGACAACATAAAACAATGAGTCCCGCTACAAGAACTCCCCGTCCCAGATCCTTGTTTATCATATATATAACCAATCACCCTCACTGAAAGTATGTAAGATCCCAGAGGACTAGCAACCGCAATCGTATTGAATATCGTCCCCATGTGCTTCACACCGAATATCTCGGACGTGATTGTTGGCATCAACGACCATTGCGAACCATAACAAACACCGACTATAACTGAACCAACATACAAATTTCCCGGAAAGCCTGAGCCGATGATAACGTGACCGGCTGTCATGGTTGCTAGAGTGAGAGTCATAACCAATGGCCTTGCCCATCCCTTTTTGTGCATTAGGATATCGGATATGTATCCGGCACCAAACCTTCCAAGAAAGTTCCATATGCTCCATAAAGAAACTAATGTACTTCTTTCCCGTAGTGTATAGCCAAGCGATTCTCCTATTTGGCTTATATTGTTGACTGTAGCTAGTCCCGTCCCCATCCCACATATCATTGCGGTAAACAATAGCCAGAAGTTTAGTGTACAAATTGCTTGTACAAGATTCAGTTCTTCAGCATCAGCAACAATGTTTGTGGAAGTTGTGGCTTTATGATTGATCTCATTTGTTGGAATCTCGTTAACATCGGTTGGATTTTCTTCCGTGGACAATTTTGTGGGATTTTCTGACTTCATTAATGGGGTCTTTAGATTTGAAGTATTTTCTGATTGCAACTTTGGATTATGTAGATTTGCTTTGATCGCGACATGAATAGGTGACGTGAGAAGAACGAGGAGAATGGCTAGCGTCAAAGCGCGCATCCATTGAGACAGAGGAAAGATGTTGTCCAAGAATATTAAGAGCATAAGATATGCTGCAACGATAATGGAAATCAACGAGAAACCATTCAAGTATGTCATGTCGTCTCTCGATTTTGTGGGCCGGACTCTGACTAAGAACATGAGGACAAGGGAGAAAAAACTAGGGAGTACCGCAAGCATCAACAAGAACGTGCTTGGTTTTCCAGCAAATAGTGTCTGATAAACTTGTATAAGTACTGCTCCACTTAGACCAAGGAAACCCTGCATCAGAGTAGGAACAACATTTATGAGTGTGCGTAAGTATAACCATATAACGTCGGACAACCGGAGCATTACGATTATATATGCTGAAAAGGTATTGATAGGGATTTGTGGAGAAGGAATGAATGCCCTGTAAGTTATTCCAACAAAATATCGAACTACATTCATAATTTTTAGAAGAGGGAATTGTGATGTGATCCTCCCATCTGTAAATCTTGGTGAGGAACAGCTTCAAAACGAGTTTTTTTAAAATCTTGTAAACCAATAAAATATGCAGCTATTATTGGAGCATGAAGTCACAACAATGAAGGAATCTGATTCATTTCGCCCTTCAAATGTTTTATTCTCCTAATATGCTTTTGAAGAAAATAGCAAAGCGGAGGTCGCAAAACAATACAAAGAATCTACACCAACCACATTTCGACCTTAAGTTTAAAAATCGTGTTCAATGTTACTATGAGCCATTTTCACAGTATAGTCCATTACTCTGAATTTTACAAACGACATTCTTTTCGTCTACATATAGCTTATAGATTAGATCTGTTTAAGCCTTTAAGGTAGCCGTTGAACCAAATGGCAACAGATTTTAATCAGTCTCTCACATCTCAGAAGTACAAATGTGTTAGTAAGCTAAGTATTTAAAGTACAGTGACTCTTTGGCAGCTATGCCTCATTTTAGAGATCACCGTTATCATTTAAATTTACAAAAATATAAATAGACCAATTTTGCAAGTGAAAATATACCTTTTTATTTTAACTTTGGTATAGGCTCAGTTCGATTAATATTTCTCATTTATTGTGTAGGAGGATATTTTTCCTCCTTTTCCTGAGATTTTCTTTCTTTTGCGAGAAAATCTTGAGTTGTCAAACATCAAGAAAATAAATTTTTCCCTTTTTTTCTTTTTCTTTTCAGCATCTTCTGGGAACCAAACGGAGCTAGAACAAACTTTTTTTGGGAAAATTGACGTGACCAAAATTTTCCAAGAAATTATTAATGTCACGCCTAATAACGTACCCACTAGTCACAACCTTCTACTGTCCTACTACATGAACCACAAGGTATGTGGGCCATAATTTTATAGTCCCAACTCCCACCGTCAGATTAAGTGCCGTTTAATTCAGAAATTGAAACATCTTCTGTCAATGTCGCAAACTTAATTTTTGTTTGCTTCTAATATCAAGAGACAAAAAATCAACTGCTCAAATTCAGAAATCTTTTATCCGTTGAAGTGCCTTGGAGTAGCTTTCAAGTTTGAATTCTCTATTTTCTGGTGTGTGAAAATGATTGTTAACTCTAAACTAATTAATAAATGAAAAGAACATATAGTCCTAGACTCCTAGTGGAGCGATGTCATCTCATTTCGAATTACAACTTCTATTTTTCCCATCCCCAACCCCACACACGAAGGTTATAGCAATCAAATTTCCAATGTCAAATAAGGGGTCATGTTAACACATTTATTGATGGAAGGTAATAATTTTAATGTGCATCGTATTCGTAACATGTTAGATGTGAGATAAAGCTAACAACGACAGATAGTGAGACGTAATTAGAAGATTTTTTTATCATTAGCCACCACGAATTCAGAGGCATATATATCGTTACAACTTACAATGTCTGAGACGACTCTAAATTTAGATTTTTTGACACGACAAGTAAATCTTTAATTATTTTTTAAGCAAAATAAATTTGCATTTTTGTTACTCTAAGCTACACTGACGTTAGCAACTGGTCACGGCTTCTTGAGTGTTAGACGTAGACTATAATAAAACATTATGTAACCCATACGGCATTGTGGATAAGCTTGCCACTAATAATTTGAATAGACCTCAAGCGTTTCTATTTTATATTTATATAAATAAACGAAACCAAAATTTATAATTTCAATTTCATAAAATAATTGAAACATCTCAATATGCATGCTTTATAAAACTCACTTAACTTTTAAGTGCTCAAAACAATCTAATAACTTGAACTTTAATTTATACCCTGCTCGGTAAATCTATACATTATTGTTTATATTTTCCACTTAAAGAAGCTGTACCGAATCACTATAAAAATTTGGTAAATTAATATATTTTCCTTTTATATATCACAATTTAGTATAAAAAAAACAGATCCTTACCTTACTCCGGACCCACATTTTGCAAGTGGCAAAGGCTTAAATTACGTAACAAACAGAAATCACACAAACATCATAGATAGCATTGCACATTGCTTTACAGATAAGCTTGCCACTACAAAATCGTAATAAAACAAATATGTGCAAGTACAATTTAATAGACCCCAGCACTTAGATAAATTAAATTACTCCACCGCTTTATTTGTTTTTTAATAACTTAGTTAAATAAAAAATTGAACTTATCCAAATTTAAAACATACATACCTTCATAATTCCGACAACGGTCCCGCTATACTCGGGAAAGTTCCTAACGGCCGTAACAACGTTCGCGGTATTAAAGAACGTCTGAGCGTGCGCGGCAAAGAACATGAACAGGCACATGACCGGCACGTGCGGCTGCGATATAGCCCCCGTGACCGCGAGCCACACGAAGAAGTATCCCGCGAAGCACTGGATTGCGCCCGCTGCGTGCACCGTCCACGGTGAGGCCGAGGCGTAGAGGATCCCGGATATAATGCCCGCGTTGGCGCCAATGTCTTTGAATACCGATATCGTGTCGAGCGTTGATTGGTCGTAGCCTTGGCTTGATTTGAGGATTGGTGAGTAGATGCCGAAGGCGTACGATGCGCCGCAGCTGCACTGGATCCAAATGCTCGCTACCGCAGCGACCCATTTGCTAGCCTCCATTGTTTTTTTATTCTTCTTTGGCCTATGTTTTGAAATGGAAATTGAATTAGTGAATTAGTATATAGTTGTGTTGTGTGTATGCGTTTGTTTGTTTGTGTTGGAGAAAATATGGTTGTACTTTGAAGCAAGTGGACCAACATGCATTAATTCCAAAAAGAACAGAAATAACTAGCTAACATAGTAGCTTTGGCACTATTTTTATTTTTATTATTGAAATTAGCATTAGTACTATTATTCGATGGCATATCTTCTTTTGGCTTTATATTTGTGGTGACGTTTTAAATATTATTATCCTATGTTTGAAGCGTATTGAGACGCAAAAAGGAAAAATGTTTGACGCGTAATTTATGCCATACTGATCTTTTCTACTCATTTTAGTCTTATTATGTATGTGTATGGATAATTGCAAAACTACCCTTGTCTAAGTGTGTTATTTTTGGTTAGCAATTAAATTACTTTTTGCGTACTTTTTATTAACAAAGACCACTGAATCTAGACGTAATTCTGTCTAAATACCACCTCTGTGATTATCATGTTTCTCATCAGTTGTCATATGATCTCTACCTTATACTAGTTACATGTGATTAATGTTTGATGATTCGAAGCCGAGTGTGAAGTCTATAAAAGGTTTTCGTAACACAAGAAACTTTAATCTTTAATTCTATTTGAAATGCATCATTAATAACACGAGTGGTCTACGAAGATTAAAGTTATATCTTACAGCTTCACTTTTTTCATTTGTGTTATATATATCATCATTGTTGTAGAACAAGAAAACGCTATGCCACCTATTTATAGTACTATGGTGCGATGATAAAAATGTTTTATTTCGAATGATATCACCCCTATTGCTTTATTTTACCAATATAACTTAAAATTTAGTAGAATGAACTTCAAAGTTCAAACTAGAAACGATAGCTACCATTTTTGTTATTATTATCTATACCTTGGTGATGAGTGCCCCGTAGTTTGACACGTAATGAACCGCGAAAAAATGAAGCAGTTGCTGCTAAAATTAAAGATTTTAGTCTTTTTAGAGGTTCTCACTAGCTACGGGCCAAGAGAAAAGTTGTTAGCTAACAGTTCTGTCTGTAACCATTTTACTTGTGTATGATAAATATGTGGATACTTATATGTTTATGCTCCCTGAAGTCTGGTTTAATTCTATTTCAATAGATTCATGAGCAACTTTTTTTTGAAACTTGGAAAAATATCAAAAATAAACTCTTATTAATGTTTGAACAATCATAGAGACGTTCCATAATTATAAAGAGAATCAAGAATCAAGATAAACCGCTTATTTTACATGTTTCTAACTTTTTTAAAAATACTTTGAATTATCTTTATAACAATATATTGTGGATGATAATTTGCGTCAATTTAGCATGAGATTCGAAAATCGCGGCCTTCGGTATATTGAAGAGTCAAACACAGGATTTCTTCCTTATCCACCCAAAACACCAAAAAAATACAAGGATTTTTGTCTCGTGTCAGTTGTCAACTTGTTGGTCACAAACCATCAAATGATACGCAATATATTCTTACACGTCAATGAGCTTATCATTTGATACTTATCAACAGATTTCTTTTCTTTTTGGCCTTTGTAGTTATCTTATTCCTTAGACGTTTGCTTAATACTTAATAGAGAGAAATTAGTCTTTTGTGGTTTGAGAAAATGTAACTAGTTTTTTGGTGGACCTGATATATTTTTTTAGGCCATTTATCACCAAGATAGTGCTTTCTCACGCTCCAACGATGAAATCTGATTTTGTGATCAAGATATTCTTTATCACAAAGGAAAGTTATATGCAATCGATAATTGCCACAGGGTGGTCGAATGTGATATTCATGGTTGCTATCCAACTCGAATTAACCATATATTCAGCATTGACCGTGTTGTTAATGGTTGGCCATATAATTATGGGATAAAAGCGTCAAACCCCCTATACTATAGAGGTGTAGCGATTTGTCCTGAACTTTTTTTTTTTTTTGCAACAAGCCCCTTATACTATGGATGCACTTTGCCCCCCTGATTTGATGGACGGTAGCTATAGAGAGATTTCGAATTATAAACTGGGAAACAAGGCACTGTTCTTGAGTCCTCATTCTCCTTCCTTGTGCCTCGAGAATTTTGCTTGGAATGATGAGATAAAGCCCGATAAAATATACTTTCCTCGTGGGTAAGGAAGAACCTGACGACATTTATGACAAAGCTACTTCCCAAATTTATCGTTTGTGCCTGGATTTTGATCAGAATTTTGTCTGAAATAGTAAAACACATTGCCTAATGTAGGATTTGTTATTCTATCTAGAGATCCAGTTTAGGGTTTGTATTGTAAAATTTGATTCTAGATTTATATGTCGGTATTGGATTATGATTTTTGAATGGCTATATAGTAAGCTTATGCAAGTACCAATTGTCCACGTGTTTGACTTGACATGATTGTTATTTCTATAGTCAAAAGCTAGATCACAAATTTTCATAGTTGAATTACCACAAGCCACGCTCGTGCATTATGTGTATAGGTAATGGCTGGACCAAGTCCTGACCTGCACTTTCGTACTTTGTAATTTCATAAGAAATTGATCAGGTTTGTGCTTGTTTTGGAAATTCCTTAAACATTATTAAATTTCTAATTGTCAAAATATTCCATATCACCTAAAACGTTTTAGGTGAATTTATATATATATAATGAATTTCAAATTCAGTCATAAGATATTCATGTCAAATTAAATTAGATATAAAGATGATTAAGCTTATAACATAAATCTCTTCCTTAATTTAAAAGAATCACGATTATATATAGTTGAATTTAATAGAATCTCGATTATATGATTTATTTAAAATAAAATTAATCAATTTATAATTTTTGGGATTCAATATATTAAATTAGTTTTACGGGACTTATTTTCAAAAAACGGTTCACTCCAACGCTAACCGTTTAACAAGAAACATTGCCACTTTCCCCTTCTTCACAAATTCCCCAAAAATTATAAATTAGTTTTACGGGACTTATTTTCAAAAAACGGTTCACTTCAACATTAACCGTTTAACAAGAAACAGAACCTGCCACTTTTCTCTTCTTCACAAATTCTCTCACGCACTGAACATTATAGCTTTTAATTCTCTCTCCCACTTCTTCACAAATTCTCTCACGCACTGAACATTATAGCTTTTAATTCTCTCTCCCACTGAAACAAAATGTCAAAAGAAAAACTGAAGGAAGCACTTGTTCCGATAATGCAATTACACAGAAATGGAGATCATCTCCAAGCGTTGAGCATGGCCAATGGGTTGTCCCAAAACTTCAGAAACGAGTTCGTTGCTCAAGCCATTTCTTCAATGATTGCGGTGTTCGTCACGTCAAAGTATGAACCCGATGTCCAAGAACAACGGAGAGTCCTTGGGCTTCACTCAAAGCTTGAAGAACGTCTCCTCTTTTGTGCGATTCGATTGTCGAATCAAATTCTTTCATGAACTTATCGTCAGGCATATTCTTAACAGAGAGCAGAGACAATTGAGGAGTTTTTGTGCGTTAGAAGATGAAATTTGGAAGTCTCTGTTTGAGGAGATTTTGTGTACTTGAGAAGATGAAAGTGGGTTCTTGTTTTTATTAGTGGAGTGAACTCTTGTTTGAATTTTCCGTTAAATCAGTTATTTTTTCCTACTCGGTTGACAATAAGTTCAAAGTCGGCCTCCGGATCATTTGCGTTTGACATTTTTACCGCCTCGCGGGAAAATAGAACAATTTCCTCCCTATTCATTTCACGGTCTTGAAGATAAAGTATCCCAATTTCCAATCTTCTTGCCCATATCGAATCTGGCGCAAGTCGAAGAGCGTTCCTTGCCGTGAAAGAAGATAAGGAAGTATGTGCAAAAGCTTGTATGTAGTGCTTAAAAGTGATTTTTGTTGTTTACAATGACTTCAAACACCCTATATACAAGGTCACCTCCTCAATGGATGGTGGGGATCAACTCAATCTAATGACTAGTATTTTGCACCTACAAGATTCTAAACTCTTCTAACCAACAAATATTAGCCCCTTCTAGAGTCCTTTAAAAAGTCATGCAAGCTTCTACAAACGCGTAGTTACAAGAAAGCCACTGAAAAGAAAACAACAAAAATGGCCCATGTCGCCTGCATGGACAACCTGTGCGCTCGGCGTGCACACGGGTTGTGCGTGCCGCGCGCATCATGTCACCTGGCCAAGTTCGTTCTGTTGTGCGCTGCGTGCACCTGATGTGCTAGCCTGGCCTTTCTTTTGTGCGCGAGACTGGGCTGGCTGTGTGCCTTGCTCATGTGTTCCATCTTTGTTGCCCGGTGCACCAACTTGCGCGGTATTTTGTGCACGAGACGATTTACTACGCACTAAAGAATAATAATTACTTTTTCTATTTCATTCTAAGTAATTCTTATTCTTTAGTGCGTAATAAATCGTCTTGCATGTCTCGTGCACAAAATACCGCGCAAGTTGGTGCAACGGGCAACAAAGATGGAACACATGAGCAAGGCACGAGACATGCGAGACGATTTGCATGAAAAATAATATTCCACATAAATTACAAGTATATTGAGAGCTATTTGATATTCCTATTCGATATTTAATAAATTTCAAATTCTTCTTCTTTTTATTATATATGTTTCAATCATAATAATTAAGTTGATGACTTTCTTTTAGTTATTTATTTATTATTTTATATTTCACTTCTATACATAGTTATCAATTAATTTTATCATATGTTGAATATATTGAGGGTCTATGAAAATATCTTTATGCAACCTATAAAACATGTAAAGTAAAATATATCCATAATCTTTTTCGGTTTCTTATAACCTAATATAGACACAAATAGTTCTTTATAATTTTTTATCTTAGCAAATTATTATAGATATATATTCAAAAACATTAAATATTCAAATGTTGTGGAGCTTACTGAGACGTCCCGCACGTCTCCAGGCCAACCTGCCACACACACGGCGCACCGGGCAACAGACGGGGCGCACAAGAGACCGGCACGCGGGCTGCCAAGCCGCGCGCGCGCGCCAAGCATGTGGAACGCACATCAGGCGCACACCTTACGTCCATGGAACGCACAGACACGCACATGGAGCGCACATCCGCGCAGAACATGCACATCCCGCGCGCGCCATGAGCGCACGGGCCGGACACGGAGGCTGCCTGGGGCAGTTTTGCTATTCTTGTACAGTTTAGGGACCAACTTGTAAATATGGTTTCTAGAAGTGTCTAGGACGGTTTAGAACACTTTAGAAGAGCCTAGAAAGGCCTTGAACATACTAAAGTCGGTTTAGAATAGTTTAGAGAGTTGTAGAACCTTGTAGAAGGCCAATCTTAGCCGTCCGATCAAAACGATCTCAATCGTCCGTTAAGGAGGTGGACATGTATATATAGGGTCTTTTGGATTCATTGTAAACAACAAGTTTGAGCTTTTGAGAATACAAGCTTTCATTGCCTACTATCTCTTTCCTTTCTTTATCATCTAGCAACCTTTAGTTTGGGTGAATCAAGGCTGACTTGTTAGGCACACGGGGTGTCAGTAAGGCCGCACGTTCTAACTTTCGGGTGTAAAGTTTTAGCACGTGACATTACGCCCTACGCCTCAAGACTTACGCTTCACCTCTATTCTATGAAACGCCTCATCTTACGCCTTACGCCTTTTAAAACACTGGCCGAGGCAAACAATGCCATTCGTAGTGCGCCAAAGTCAATATGGGCAAGACGAATGAAGATCGGACTGCTCTATTTTCAAGATCGTGACTATAATCGAGAAGAAATCATAAGTCTTTGTCGCGAGGCGCTTAAGTTGGATAATCCTACGGATCCAGAGTCCGACTTCGATCCAATTCTCGTCATTGATGTGAAGAGTACGCCTACGCAGAGGATTGAGAAAATTAGAGGAGATATCTGTTCAATGGTTCAGATGAAGACAGTTGATGTGTTGCCCTTCTTAGCCGAGGGGATAAAAACGATGGTGGGTGGTAAAGATAAGGCAAAACAAGAAGTTGTTAGGTTGGCTGAGCAAATCAATCAACATACTTACAATCGAGAACAAAAAGATGAAAAAATCAAATATATTGAGGAGGTTTGGAACATAATTCACCCGAGTAGGAAAAAGAAGCTACTTAGATGTGATGTGGCAAGTAACAAAAAGGTTTTAAAGAATAAGTATGCATGTGATCTTATGGATCAATTCTTGACAATTTGTAGGGATAATAATGGATCGAGATCGTTTATCCTGTGTCATAAATGCACTAAAGTATACAGGGAATATAGTGAACTTTTGGCCCATGTCTTGGGCAGACATGAGGATTTATCGCTTAAACTCCCAATTGACGAGATACTTGAAGCCTCTTGGGAGACAGACAAGGTTTCAAATGAGCATCAAAGGTTTTGAATGATATTAAGTCTCACTTTCAATGATTGATTAGGCTGAAAAATTTGGCTCAAAGCCTTCTGAATACCATATTGAACTATGGATTAAGTGTGGTGATAGAGACTTCTCGAGAAAGTTTTACGAATACATATGGTGCTGAAGAAAATTGGGTGTTAGTGTTAAAGTCTTTAAGTGTTGAGGAGTTGCAAAAAATACACATGTATTTGGAACAGGTGCCAAAAGTTTGTAGTTTTAAGGAGGAGGGTGTGGATAGGATGGAAAAGGTGAGCTATGATGGCTCATTCTTGACCATTGATGAAAAATCTCTTCATTTCAAGACAAAGTGCTCATCCTGCAATGTTGGCAAATGTGCCCAGTCATGTCACATCAACTTTGGTAAAGGTGTTGTGCTTCGTTCAGAAGAGATGTTAGCTTGGACATATGAGGGTCCCACTATTGAGCAGCTTTTTGAAGATTTGGAATCTGAGCGTGAAGATAAATGCAAGATCGCTTCAAAAATTGGAAAGGTGTTCAGTGCACCTAGTTTAGCTAGACTTGTGGAAGGCTGTGTAATCGATTGCTCCCCTATGTTTGTTACTGATAGATCTTTAAGTCTTTAAATTTACGTTTTAAGCAGTAGTTGCGATACCTATTCTAGACAGGTATATGAGACAGTAAATAAAGACAGCAGATTTTTAACGTGGTTCGGACTAAGTCCTACATCCACGAAGCTTTCGCATGAGAACAAACTTCTTTCAACGGACAAAAGTTATTACACTAACTGGTTTTACTCTAACACCGAATCCCTCTAACGTAGATACCACCGGAACATTTTTCGCGTCTACTACGTTTGAACTCGTAAGACCAAAACTCCCGTAGTGATCTTCTTATGAGCAAGCTTCCAAGAGAACTGCACGTACGTATAGATCCCTCTAACTGAAGCAATCCTTTCTCGTTGAACTCCCTTCAACTCTTGTCAGCTCATCATGTTCTTGAATTAAATCAAGTAATGAAAACTAAAGAATCAAAATAAAATGGAACACCTAATGATGTATATTTTGTTACACGAGTGTTCTACATTGATTCCTATGATTTCTACTATTTATAGGATAGCTCTCCTTGAAAGATCTCGAGCTTCACGGCCAGTCTCCATATCCAGTCGAGACAGAATCTTTCTAAATATATCCGAATGTTTCCATTGATAAGGTTTCTTTTACTTTGATAAGTCTTTGTTTCCGTTTGATAAGATCTTCATGATCTTCGTGAATCTGCACACCAAAGACGAAAAAGAACTCCACAAGGAATAAATTACTTAAGGATATAAACAAGAGTTTGATAAAGATTAACTTTCCATAAGATAAGATTCTAAGAGATCAAGTTAAATCTTTACAAACTTACTCAAATATTCACTCGCTTTAAACAAGATAAATACCATATAATCAAGAGCGAATATTTCAGTAAATAAATCAAACTAATATAAAACCAGAATTTTCCTTTAAAATACTTTTGCAAACAAGGAAATAAATCGAGTTGGACCTGGCAGTCCTGACTGTTCAATCAAGTTCGAATCGTGTTGGACTTGCGGTCCTAATAGTTACATTCATAAAATCATGTTTAAGGGTGAAGCTGGAGGCTGAGCAAGACAATATAAATAATGCTCAGGGACCTAGTACAAGGAATCAAGCATACGAGGAAGATTAGTTTTTGATGACTCACTGAATTGTTTTTTTTTTTTTGTGGTCCAATATGCAGATGCTTTAGAGATGTAAAAAAACAGAATTGATTGTCAGCATTTTGTGATTAAAATTAGTTTACTTGGAGGGGTTGCAATATCTTGTGTTGTCTATGCATTGCAAGATGTACTCTTTTGCCATGTTAATCTTGATTTTGTCTGTTATGTATTCTGTTTTTGAGCATGTTTCATGATGTTCAAGAAAAGGGACTTTTCTGCTGTTTTTCTTTTGTCTTATTTTGCTAAATTTTGGAATAATGGGAGGCAGTTATTCCATGATTCTTTTCTTGTTGATGTTGTTGCAGTTTCTTGATCCTTATGTTGCACTGTCTCTATGTACTGATTCAAGTAATTTCATTCAAGTTCGAGTTCTGTGCAACTCCACAGTTTCATCAAATTCAACACAATCTAACCAAGCTAACAATAACTTCTGTTCACTAGTATGGAACACTTGTCAAAACGTCTCTATGCTGAATTCGCTTTTTGCCGCTTCATTACAAGACAGGGTACTGACAAACTCGACTTTCACCAAACAGTCTGATCTCTGACAATCTCAAAGAGATTTTTGTGACACTTTCGGTGGAGCTTCTGATGATGGATCGGCGTGCTATGGTGGCAAACCTATCACGCTTAATAATACTGGTAATCCCACCCCTCTAAATGGAATGTGCCTTGAGAAAATAGGGAACAAGTCTTACCTCAACATGGTTGCTCACCCTGATGGCTCAAACCGTGCCTTTTTCTCAAACCAACAAGGCAAGATTTGATTGGCGACTATTCTTAATGAAGGGTCAGGAGAGACATTGAGACTGGATGAATCCAATGCTTTTCTTGACTTAACTGAGGAAGTTCACTTTGATACTGAATTTGGATTATTGGGAATGGCATTCCATCCGAGATTCACGGAAAATGGTCGATTTTTTTGTTTCGTTCAGTTGTGACAAGGCTAAGTGGCCAGATTGTGCAGGAAGGTGTGCTTGTAATTCCGACATGAACTGTGATCCCTCAACTCTAGGTCCAACAACGGTGCCCAGCCTTGCCAATATCAAAGTGTTAGTTATAGCAGAGTTCACTGCTAATGGTACCGCGTCTCAGCCTTCCTTGGTACACAACAAATCTCGTAGTTTTTCCGAATTTATTGTTCTTTTGTTGACAATGAATAAATTAGTTATCAAACTTATTTTTCTAGTTTACGATCTAACATCGTAAGCAATTCTGTTTATTCAAATACATAACTACAAATGAGCGTTTGCGTAAACAGTTGCACATACAGGGGGTGCTTGTGTAAGTTTTTTAAAATATGACAGGGTGTCCCTATAATTATCCCATACCTCATGGGTGCTTGTGTAATTATATTCAATTCAACCGCCCTACAGAAGAAGACAAACGGATAAAAAACCTCACAATCAGATTCAAATCAACCCCCAAAAATCACATGGAATCAGATTACAATCCGAGCAGAAAATCCCTAATCCGCAACAAATGGGTGGCCACAGTCGCCGGCGTATGGATCCAGTGCACCAGCGGCTCACTCTACACCTTCAGCATCTACTCGCCGATCCTCAAATCAAGTCAAAATTACGACCAATCAACGCTCGACACGATTTCGGTGTTCAAAGACCTAGGCGCCAACGTCGGAGTTCTATCGGGGATCCTCTACTCCGCATCGGAGCGGCCGTGGCTGGTGCTGTTAGCGGGCGCGATTCAGTGCTTTTTAGGTTACTTTTTCATGTGGTTGACCGTCACCGGAGCTCTGCCGCCGGTGCCGGTGCCGGTGATGTGTTTGTTCATGGTGCTGGCGGCGCATGCGATGACTTTTTTTAATACGGCGAATGTGGTGACTGGCGTGCATAATTTTCCGAATTATAGCGGGACTATTGTGGGGATTATGAAGGTATAAATTGAGATTTTGTTAGGTTTTGTTTGATGATGATTGTTGTGAAATGCGTGGGATTGAAACGATTGTTGTTCGTGATAGTGTGAGCTTTTTTGGTTTTGCAGTTATGTTAGCTAATTAGGATACTAAGTTGTGATGATTGAATGAGTTGTTGTGGCGGAAGTGATTGATGAATTTGTTGTACTAAGTTTCTGTTAATAAAGATTGGTGCTAGGATTTGTGTCGGGAATGACGGACGCGTCAAATGGTCTGTCGGAGAAAGTTATAGGAAATCACAGTATTATTGATCTAGGAAGTGCCCAAATAAGCACACCAATATGAAATGCATAGAAAATGGCAAATGACAGCGTCGTCTTTAGTAGCTTGAAGCTGAAAGACTAATGAAGATGAATCTGTTGCTTTTCCGACTATTAGATTTGGCCCCAATTATGCTGCCTTTGAGCTAATATGTTGCTTTTAGTTGTAACTCATCCATGCAACGAAACTTGTGGTGATTGAATTGGTTCTCGTTTAATTAGTTCTTCTGTGACATCAGTTGGGATGTCGATGACGCATATGGCAACAGTTAAGACAGGGTATTAATTGAAAAGTATGAATAAAGTTCTCTCCAATTTCTGAGGATCATAGTGATATTAATACTGCATCGTAGAGATTGAAATGTATGGGAATATGTTCTTAGCATTCTCAATGTGAAAATAAATTCTTAGCTATTTGTTATCATTACCTTCAACTCATTTTTCTTTTCTTTTTTTGGCACCTATTACTTTCTCCTTGTACATATCTTGGCATGTGATATGTGTTTTTATGTTTGCCTCTTCACAGGGCTTTCTCGGTTTGAGTGGAGCCGTGTTAATTCAAGTGTATCAGATAATTTTCAAGAACAAGCCTAGTTCATATCTACTGCTCTTGGCACTTTTTCCCACAGTCAACTCGCTTCTGCTCATGGGATTTGTAAGAATTTACAGAACAAATGAAGAAGATGAGAAGAAGCACTTGAACGGTTTCTCCTTTCATGCTGTTATTTTAGCTGCCTATCTGACCGCTATTATAGTCATCCAACATATTCTCAACTTAAGATTGTCAGTACGTGTCTTCATATTTGTTGTCCTCATCGTGTTGCTGGTCTCCCCTATTTTTGTTGCAATAGAAGCCCAGAGGGAAAAGTCATACAAACTCTTAAAGTCCCTTCTTGAGCATAATCAATTCCCAGTCGATAACAAACCGGTCGAGGAAGATATCCCGCCTACCGGACAATATCTTGGTGAGTATCATGAAGTCTCAAGTACCGAGGAAACTAGTGATAACACCGTGCGATGGAGAGGGGACCTAAATCTCTTGCAAGCCATGGGAACCCTCAGTTTCTGGTTTTTGTTCTTTACGACTGCCTGTGCTATGGGCTCGGGACTTGCCACGGTGAATAACATGAGCCAGATTGGGGAATCTCTTGGTTACACTAGCTTAGAGATTAATACTTTAGTTTCTTTATGGAGTATATGGAATTTCCTTGGTCGGTTTGGAGCTGGTTATGTTTCTGATTCTTTTTTACATGTCAAAGGTTGTCCGAGACCATTGTTCATCGTAATTACTCTAGCGGCTATGACCGCCGGCCATGCCATGATTGCTTCCGGTTTCCCCGGCGCTCTCTACGCAGGTTCTGTTTTGGTGGGGGTTTGTTACGGGTCACAATGGTCATTAATGCCAACAATCGCTTCCGATATATTTGGAAAAACCCATCTTGGGACTATATTCAACACCATTACGATTGCGGGTCCTGTTGCATCTTACGTTCTTTCCGTCAGGGTTGTGGGTTTTATCTACGACAAGGAAGTGTCTGGGGTTGGAAATACGTGCATTGGGACTCAGTGTTTCAGGTTGGCTTTTCTTGTCATGGCGTGTGTTACTTTCTCGGGTTTTCTTGTTGCGTTGGCTTTGTTGTTCCAAACGAGAAAGTTTTATAGAAACGTTGTGCTCCCGAGGCTTTTGTATTCAGTACGCAGGAGTGGGGTTGTGACTGATGAAGAATGAATAGCTCAGAGAAGGATTTTGTGTATGTGACAATAGAGTGTATATTTATACCGAACTGGTTTAATTTCGGTGTGGTATTATAGCTGAAATGAGGTTCAAATTGGTGTGATATACACACGTCATGCTAGGTCCCTCGACGAATTTCTCACACTACACAATGGCCCATAGCTTGCTAGAGGCATTTTGACCGCTGCCCCAAATCCAATACAACTACATGGAGGTAAATTGCAATATGCCTATACAGTACTATAGCATCCTAGAATCTGGAGGTTGATTAAATTTAAGTAGGAGCATCGAACTTTAGAACAGGGGGAATAAGAGTAATCAGGCAACCGGTACTTTGGCCTGGCACCGGCTCATCAAGCGTCGTCTTTTTCTGTATCAACTGTTACTTGGGACCTTGGTTTGGCTGCTTGACTATTTCGGAAATGATGTGAATAATGTGGTCGCTCGAGCCTCAGGATCCTGTCTCTGTACTGTAAACTCGCTTGTAAATGATGACAAAAAGCTGTGGTGTTGTTTTTGTTCCAGAAAAATGAGTCTCTCGAATTCTCTCCTATTTTACGAATCTGGCGATCTGTTCCATTTCCAAAAGCTGTAAAAAGGTTTCATTACCTTGCAAGGTTCGCATAAAGAGAAAATATCATTAGACATTCAAATGTACAAATTTATTCTATTACTAGCAGTTCTAGAACTAAAGATCTATCTTCTTGAAATTTTGAAGATTGGACATTGTCAAACTCTTGACCCCATCAAAGTGGTTGAAGACCAGATATTAATGAAAATTGAAGAATGGATAGTGCGAGACCTAAGTCCCAAGTCCTTACTATATTGCGTGGATGAGAGAACGAATTTTTGTGATTACTTTTTTTTTTTTTTTTTTTAAATAAATAGATGTGGTCATTGAAGTTCGCGAGCTCTATTTTTGCAATGTTGTAAGATAGCGCGAAGATAATTTTTCACATTATTCGTTATAAAAAGAAGCACTATAAGTAAATGTTCGGAGAAAAATCAATTAGGCTTACCAAGGTGTGCCTCGTGATGTTGACATAATAACGTATATTATCACATGTTTCAATTACATGAAAACCAATGTTTCCTAAAATAAATATTAAAAATGAGTTTCTCGTTTCCTGATAATTTATGAAAATGAGTTGGATGACTCTCTTGTACGTAAGCTACAAAATCATAAACTGGTCTTCTCTTCTTCCCACAAATATTACATGGTACTATGATGTGATTCAGTCAATTAAAAGCCTGAACTCGTCGTGTACAGTCAAAATGGAGACACTCGAGAAACCAACGTTGTTGCAACCTATACGAATATATCCCAAGAACTGAAACATGCTTCCGTCTTTCATTCACAATTTTTATAAACAAAACAAGTTTAATTATTTAATAATATCGTCTATAGCCAACTGTCTAGCATTTGAATATTTCTTGATTATTAGTATTTTTTATATAGTTTTTGAAAGGTACATAGACCCATATGCATTCAACACTCAACTAACCGAGATATATTATCCTGTCTGGGTTTTATTCTATTTCTCAACTACCCAAATGTATGTTCATTAGTTTACTCAACTTGATTAGCACAATAAAGTCAACCTGCTGCAAATTGAATATAGTTCCATGTGAGTTGAATAGGAAATTGTCAAATGTAGACTTCAGCTTTGAATCAGAGAAAAAGACAGGACCTTAAAGAAACTAAGTTGCATAAATTTTGTGGCTTCTTTTTCTTTATGCAAGTTGTAATTTTTTGAATTTTTTATAGAAGACCAATATAAATGGTCAGAAAAACAGTAAGACTAGAGATTTAAGACCAAGAAACTAATCTTGGTTTTGTCTGTTATGAATTAAGAAGTGGGGTTTCTGTTTTTGAACATGTTTCATGATGTTATTTAAAAGGGATTTTTGGGTTGTTTTTCTTTTGTCCTAATTTGCTAATTTTTTGGAAAAATGGGAGGAAATTGTTCCATGATTCTGTTCTTGTTGATGTTGCTGCAGTTTCTTGATCTTTATGTTGCATTGCCTCTATGTACTGATTCAAGTAAGCTTTTGTGAATCCCTGCTGTTTCATTTATGTTCTGTATGTTGTGAAGTTATTTTTATTTCTCTGGCTATGGTGAATGATTTTGTGCTGAATTATGTTCTTGCTGCTTAATTTTGTGTTTAAGGAGCACCCTTTACTCCAAGGTCCAGTCGAAACTTTTGCCCGTATGACGGTACCACATGCTGCAACTATGCTGCTGATTTGCGTGTAAAGAGTCAATTTGAATCGTTAAATATTTCCGATTCTGGTTGTGCTTCTCTTGTCAAATCAATTGTTTGCGCGGTAAGAGTTTACTGCATTCGTTAGATTTTGAATTCTGTAGACTCATGTCATTCTGTTTCTGAATCTTGATTTGCTTTTATGTTAATCGTTCCTACGATGGAGTACTACTTAAAAGTATTAGTATTTGCTAATGAAGATCAGAAAATGTCTACATGTTGTTGGAGATGATGGAATCTTGCATTGAGTATTTCATATCTTATCATTTACAGAGGTGTGATAAATTTTCAGCTGAACTATTTAGAGTTGATTCTGTTCCTAGACAAGTTCCAGTTCTGTGCAACTCCACAATATCTGCAAATTCAACACAATCCAACCAAGCTAACAACAACTTCTGTTCACAAGTATGGAATACTTGTCAAAACATCTCTATGCTGAATTCGCCCTTTGCCGCTCCATTACAAGGTGGGACACAAACAAACTCGAGTTTCACCAAATTGTCTGATCTCTGGCAATCTCAAAGAGATTTTTGTGACACTTTTGGTGGAGCTTCTGATGATGGATTGGTGTGCTATAGTGGCGAACATGTCACGCTAAATACTACTGGTAATCTGACCCTTCTAAATGGAATGTGCCTTGAGAAAATAGGGAATGAATCTTACCTCAACATGGTTGCTCACCCTGATGGCTCAAACCGTGCTTTTTTCTCAAACCAACAAGGCAAGATTTGGTTGGCGACTATTCCTAATGAAGGGTCGGGAGAGACATTGAGACTCAATGAGTCCAATGCTTTTATTGACTTAACTGAGGAAGTTCACTTTGATACTGAATTTGGATTATTGGGAATGGCATTTCATCCGAGATTCACGGAAAATGGTCGGTTTTTTGTTTCGTTCAGTTGTGACAAGGCTAAGTGGCCAGATTGTGCAGGAAGGTGTGCTTGTAATTCCGACGTGAACTGTGACCCCTCGACTTTGGGTCCAGACAATGGTGCCCAGCCTTGCCAATATCAAAGTGTTATAGCAGAGTTCACTGGTAATGGTACCGCGTCTCAGCCTTCACTGGTATATAACAAACCTCATAGTTTTTCGAATTTACTTTTCCTTTCTTGACAATGAATAAATATGTTCTCTCGTTTTATCAGGCAACAGGGGCTAACCCTTCTGAAGTCAGAAGGATATTTACCATGGGCCTTCCCTTTACATCACACCATGCGGGCCAAATTCTTTTTGGACCCAAAGATGGGTATTTGTACTTTATGATGGGGGACGGTGGGGGCGTAGGAGGAGATCCTTATAATTTTGCACAAAACAAGAAATCTTTGCTTGGGAAGATCATGAGGTTTGACATTGATAACATACCAAGTGAGTCATTGTCATATAGCTAAAATAATATGTTCTATTTATTCATCAATTTTTGTTCCTGAGACTGAACATGCGTCTCAAATATAGTGTATCTCTTACCCCAAGTTTCATATTTGGTAAACTATCCCTGTTACTTTTTTCGCATATAAGAAAGAAACATTGAAGAAGTTCTTAGCGCCAAACTGAAAATTGTAAGGTTCATTATTATTGGAACGAGAAATGGATCCCTTTGGTGAAAGCTAAGTATCTATTCCAACTTGTTCTGGTTCACGGTTGGAAGTTGGTTAGCAGAAATAGACTAGAACAAGTCTTTCATGCTACCTAACAAGTTGCTTGAGAAATTTTTTAAGTGCAACAAGTACCTTACTATCAAATTCTTGATCGTTTTTAACTCTTTTTGCACTTGGGATCTGTACACCAGGTGCTGCTGAAGTTGGTCGGCTTGGTCTGTGGGGAAACTATTCCATACCAAATGACAACCCATTCATTTTTGACAAAGAGTTGCAAAAAGAAATATGGGCCCTAGGACTAAGAAATCCTTGGCGCTGCAGCTTTGATTCAGCGAAGCCTTTGTATTTTTTATGTGCAGACGTAGGACAGGTACGACACCGTTGCTCTTCCATTGTTTTGTTGTAGGTTACGATTCTCTGTATCGCGATGAGTATAGGGATAAATTACTTTAAACATCTCTAATGTTGGTTTGTCCACATTATGTAGTACCTTTTGTACTATATTGCAATACTAATGGGAGAGGTTTCTGTAAATTGTGGAAACTGTCTATCCTGCATTTATGATTTGGAAAAGTTAAAAGGAAACATTTTTGCAGTAATGATCCAAGGATTGAATCCCTATAACATCCTTATTACCCCATAATGATCATGGTCAATCATCTTTTTTGATTTCATCACAAAAAAATTGTACTAATGCAATAACAAAAGCTTTCCTCATCGTTTACAGGCCTAAACTTCCTCATATGGTTGCAAACTGTATTTCAGAGTCTCATCTATGGCTAAACTAAAATATTACATGTAGAATACAAAGGTACAAAGATGACACTTATGGTAATTAAACATCAGATTCCAAGGGCCCTCTGTTAATACTTAAAATTGAATGCTCCCGATATCTATCCTTGCGTGTTATTAAGTTTCTGTAATTGTTGAATAGGATGAACTCGAAGAGGTGAATTTGATGACAAAGCATGGGAACTATGGATGGCGTGTATATGAGGGCCATGATTTGTATACTCCTCCAAGGTCACCTGGTGGGAATACTTCCTTAAACTCGATAAGGCCAATATTCCCTGTTATGGGATACAACCACTCTGAAGTCAACTCAAATGGTGGCTCGGCGTCAATCACTGGTGGCTATATCTATCGATCTCAAACCGATCCCTGTATGTATGGAAGGTGAGTAAGCAACTCATTTGCGAACAACTACCACATCCATAGACGTATAAAATAATCCACTTTTTAGAAGATCCGGTTTAAATTCATTACTGAAATACAGATTCCCAATTGCAGGTATCTTTTCGCAGATCTTTATGGGGGTGCGATATGGGCGGGCGCCGAAAGCCCCATCAACAGTGGGAACTTCACTAGTAGCAAGATTTCTTTTACTTGTGCACATGACTCTCCATTGAACTGCACCTTCACTCCAGGAAGTTCAGTTCCTGATATGAGCTACATTTTCTCCTTTGGTGAAGATAACAACAAAGATGTTTATTTGCTCACGAATAGTGGAGTTTACAGGATCGTTCGTCCAAGCCGCTGTAACTATACGTGCGCCAAGGAAGATGTGTCGAATGTTGGACCCCCAGGTCCCGTTTCTTCACCTTCTTCAATGGCAATGAGCCTGTTGAAATATCCATATGAAAATTATTTGCTAGTGATCATCTCCTCTTTAAGCTTGGTTTTCATGAGCTTTGTTTAACATGTTAAGGATGCAATTGAGTTTATGTTACTCTCATTCCTTATAGATTTATTTGTAATGATATCCATTTGTACAAAGAAATAGATTAGTGATATTCGAAGTGAAATGTTGTTTCAGAGACGTTGCAAGTCAATTGGATTTTATGCAGTGGCTAATACTCACGCAGTACTTTTTAGAACTTAGGAAATTAAATTTCCCATGACCACATCACGTAAGTAAATCACACAAATAATCGAATTACTTGCAGAAAAAATAAATAGTCCTTGTCTTGTTCTACTTTTGTTTTTAGATTAAGTCTATAACTATACACCCTGTAACATATTTAGTCCTTTTCACAGAGATTTTCGTTGGAAAATGCCAAATTTTAACCCGTTAAACGTAACTAACAAAGCGGATCATATTTGTCATTAAGCAGTTAAAAATGAAATCTTACCGATAAACGGAAACTTGTCACTTAATAACAAAATGATGCAACTCATTTGTAACTTGTAAGGTTTATAACAATTTTTTTACCAAAAAAAAAGAAGGTTTATGACAACTAACAAGTTACGAGATTTTTCATTATCATGTATCACGGTTGTGTGTCATGATTGATTAGCATACAATTTATAAAACAACCTCTTCTCAACTTTGAGAATTGGAGAGAGTCAAATTAAACTCATGAAGGCTGAACATGTGTTGAAATGCCGTTTTAAAACCATCTTTCATATTGTAATAGTAATAGCTATAAAGTATTGACATATCTACACCCTTTTGGTCATATACTTATACGAGGGTGCAATTAGCATTTGGTCGAAATATTACTTATAGAATTGATTTCACGTTAATAAATTGAAGAATACAAAATTTTCGATCTTGTATTTTTCGCACAACAAAAACCTTGTACAAAGAAATAGTTATTGAAAATACTTCTCTTTTGCTTTATTCTGAAAAAAGCATTGCGTGCCTGGTATACACAAGAGGGCCAAAATTTAGCCCAGTAAGCATAAGTGCATAAGAATAGAAAAAGTAAGAAACGCATAGCAACAAATGATAACCAAAAGTCAATCTATATAATAATAGCTTTAATTAGCATGCCATATTTATAGTTAAAGTCTTAAAGATAAAAGATCTAGTTCTACTAAAGATGTCACTTCTTTTTCAGTAATATGAAAGAGTTCCGCCACTTCCACTTCATAGTGACTAATCAGCTTTAGTGCAATACCAAATATCTAATAATCGAAAAACAACCCAAAAATTGTATTTAAATTTAAATTTTAGTTCGACAAGTAACATAACAACATATTACACACCTTATAAATCTAACTGTTTTGGTTCTTAATGAGAATTCAACTAAAACGTCATATAAACGTGAAAATAAACGTATACATGAAAACTCTTTTTAATTTACACCCTAGTAAAAATGGGTAAAAGAAGTGGTAACTTATATTTTTAGTATAACGTGTTAAAGAAGTAATTTTGTTTTTATCTAATGGTAAATTTGCTGTGTACGTACAGTCACATAACTAATACAACTACCACATATTTCCAATTCAAAAAGGATTCTAAGAGTTTTTTTTCTTTTTTTTTTTTTTTTTTTGAAGGGAAAAGGATTCAAAGAGTTAGTAATAGTACATATAAATCTTAAAAGTTAAAACAAATACGTTATCAACACATTGCCTTATATATTCTTCTTATATTAGCAACAAACCAAAACCTCAATACGACACCGTTTCAAGTGCAAATCACACACAAACCCTCAAACCCAAATTTCATAAATTGGACCAAAATTTTACCACCTTCAATTCCACCAAAATCAACCTTTACTTTTTTACAGCACAAAAACCCAAATTTTCCCACCTCTCTCTTCTTCGTCTCCAATTGTTTTTTCTCTCTCTGAGCAAAGCTGCAAAAACCCATTTTGTAATTAACCCATCAATGTAATTTTGCCCAATAATTGTTCAAGTATTTGATCATCAGCTTCACTATTGTTGTTCAATAGTGTACAATTATCGTTCGTCATTGTGTTTGTTCTGTTAAAAAACCCAGCTTTATTCGTTTTGCTTTGGTTTTTGAACCCAATTTTCTAGGTTTTGCATCGATGCAAGCCCACGATCTATCCGTGGATCCTCCCGCACACGATCCCTCCACCATGTCCGAGCATTCGTCCCCGATCCACTCCCCGAACCGTCAATCGTCGAGAAGTCCCGATGATAAGAAGCCCCGAGTTGAAAAGAAGAGTAAAAACGAGAGCTTTAAGGAGAATAATGGTGTTAGTGACAATAATGGTAATGGGAGTAGTAGTAGTGTGGTAGTGAGGAGGGAGAGGCTGTCGAGGGCGTGCACGCAGCGTGCTGCGGCGAGGCTGCAGGCCGCGGCTAAGGCTGAAGCGGCCATGGCGGATGCGGAGAGGAAGAGGAAGAAGTCTAAGAGGAGGGAGAGATTGGCCGCGAGGTTGTTAAAGGAGGTGTCGGAGGAAGAGGATTGGTCCGGGGATAACGAGGAGGGGGGAGTGAAGGATGAGAATGGGGAGGAGGAGGAGGACGAGGGTTCCCCTTTGTCGTCGTCCAAGAGTAGTAAGGTTGTTACTCCACTGGTTGGAGAGCCCGAGCCCTCGCAGTTGCCGCGGTGGAATATACGGTCCATGTGGCAGTTGGCTTCCATTCTCAATTTCTTGAATGTACGTGTGAGCTCGAGAAAAGGATGACGGAATGAACAAGATATGAGCTTTATATGTGATTTTAATACTCTGACGCTAATAAGCATTAGGTTGTTGTTTTTTGTGTGTAGGTTTTTAGGCATTTATTGAACATTAAAGTCGAATTTTCTGCGGAGGAGTTTGAGACGGCATTGATTACTCCGAATAATACATTGGCGGACATACATATGCCGCTTTTAAAGGTTAGTTCCATTTTTTGCCTTTTTGGTTATTGTTTTGAGTAATATGCTTAATTGTCTTGCATTTATTAAAGTTAGGGTAGTAGTTGGTGCATATGATTCGCTTGTGGAAGTTCATGTGACTGGAATTATCTTAGCGGTATTTAAACGAGAAAGGACTTGCATTGGCAGTGATGAGTGAGAAGTGGGGTGATCTATTAATTTCTATTAAGATAGGGTACCATGGTACTAGGTTATTTTCCATAGGAAGTAGGTATTGGAGGCCTTTTATCAAGATATTGTCTGAGATGCATGCTTTGGACTTCGTTCTGATTGGGTGGTGGAGGAGGTTGTGCTCTTAGTGAATGTGCTTAAGGTGCTTAGTGAAATTGCCTAAGGTGCTAGAGAATTGAAGTATCAATCCACGCTCTTTCCATTTCACAGGTTTCCATTTCTCATTTTTTTTTTTGGTTGTAAGTTGAGAATAAAACATGGAACTTGATTTCTTTTAATTATGAAGTATAATTATTATGACATTTGTAGTTATTATTAATTCAATATTCAATAATAATATGGAATTTATCTTGGAATTCTAAGTAGAGGTAGGAAGTGAGTTAATGGAGTTCCTGTGGATATTGTGTTACTCATACATAATATCATGGAGTCTTTCAAGGGTTCTTTGAGATAATAATGTAAGGTGAGTTGCCGCATCATTAGAATCTCGAGAAATAAATAGCATATTTTACGATATTGTTATTATTTGCAGTTTCTGTCTGTAAATTGGTGGTATCAGTTATGTCATCATTGGGGCAGTCAAGTTCGAAGGATTGATCAATATTTATCTATATCAGGACAAGATTGTGAATGCCCTTTCTTTCGATCATCATGCTGGGAAATATCCAATCATGATAGTGTATTTATTGTCTTTGCTGACCTGGACAAATTATATTAAATCAGGAAGCCAGCCCCCCGCCCCCACCAAGAAAAAAGGAAAAACCCAGAATAACGCTGACTGTGCCCCACCAGATGTTTACTTGTTAAAATTTTGGCTTATTATTCCTGAGATGTTACTTGGATCTCTTTTAACCCTGATGTACAAAGGTTTACTAAATGGTTTAATATGTTGCCATATGTTTTGTTTCAGTAGTGAATACTTCTGAACACTTGCATATAGTATTTTCATGGTTATAGGAATGGCACACTGATTGGTTAGGTCTCAAATACTAACATATGATACAGTTTTTTGGTATTTTTTGATTTCAAGTTATTTATCTTAACTGGATATCACCGGATGACAAAAGTTGACTATACTCTTAGATTGATGTTTGACATCCGGAGTTGCTACACCAAAAGTTTTCTGATAGTCCTAGGTGTTATCAGACATTAGAGCCAGACATGAATGAGTAGAGATATTTTGGCGGTTAACACTTTATCCTGAGTTAAGGCTAAATGATTAGATTATTGTTCATGCAGCACAATTACACGAGGATAAGTGATATGGTTCTATCAGAAACTGTCTGCCCTTATCTTATGGCAAAGTTTACTCATAACTAATCATCGAGACTTTAGTTCTTGTGGTAGGCTCTGAACTTATCAGCCAACCAGTTCGCCTCTGCTTCTGGTTTTTCAACTTGGTGTTTGTGTTATACTTATTTAAGTTGATTACTGATGCAATGTCATTGGTTATTTCATGTGTTTGTGTCTCTGTCTTTGTTATCATGTAAATTTCTGCTTTCTCATTACTTTCTGGATTTTACTTTGTCGCCAGATTGCACGTGGACACTATAGCTGGTATTAATGTAGTTTTTTTGTTTTTACTATAGGCAATTCCACCTGTCACTAGAATGGCACTTGGACACGGTACTTGGGTTACTGTTTTGTGCAGAAAATTGAGAGATTGGTGGCATTGGGTAATCTAATTTTCCATCTTGAACATCTTTTTGATGAATGGCTTACATGTGACCAATATGTTAACCATGTTTTATTTATTTCCTTGGTGCTTCATTGCAGGTGGCAGAAGGAGATTTACCAATAGTTGCATCTCATGGGTGAGTAAAAATGTACTCAAATTATTTAAACCTTCAAGCCGAGACTTGGGTGGGGAGGCAGAAGTTGTGCATTCTCATTAATTTAATTATTGTTGTTTTAGGGCTGAAGTTGAAGCATACAAGGCACTTGATCCTGGGATTAGAGTGGTGATTTTGAAGGCATTATGTGATATTCGTGTTGAGGTAGTTATTCTCTCATTCTCTTGCAATTCCTGCAATCCTTACTTTGTCCCATTATCCATCAAATGAATTGAATGTTCAGTTGAGTTATAACATTGTAACAGCTTATTGTTGCATTTATATGTTCTTAGGATTCATTTTGTTGGGATTGTAATGCCGGGTCTTTCAATGTAATTGCCACAAGTAGAGGAAGACCCATTAGAATGAAACATAGTTATTGCTTACAAATCGTGCTGGTAATTCATCTTGAGCCTGAAAAACATGACAAAAATTGAAACAACTTGGATAAGGGGATAGACATTTGTAACCCTGGCAAAATTTCTGCTCATCTGTAAGGGTGAGATATCAGAGGGGAGACAGGGTCAAAGAAGAAGAAGAGAGAGGCCCATGTCAGATTAGCATGGATAATAGTGGACTACAATAGGGGGACTGAGATGCCAAGGTTTGGGGAAGGAAGGAGAGAGATGGAGGAAGAAGATACAGGTCCGGAACCGTAAGAAAATAAGATGTAGGGGCAAGCAAAGAAGGAGAAGTAGGTCTGGCAGGCCTTCCAAAGGGAGATAGAATGAGAGAAGAGAAGAGCTACCGCAGTGTGGAAATGTTGGCAGGTGGAGTTGAAGAGAGAGGGGGGGGGGGGGGGTGAACAGAAAAAACTGATAATTTTAACTCTAGCGGATGAAGGAAATAATAGTTAGGAGGGTGTTATTGGTCAATTTTATTGCACAACCAATCTGGCCAACCACCACCTTGCTATTTGATCTACTTATTTTCTGCTATCCATTTTATTTATAAACCATCTCTTCTACCAAGTAATCCTTGGTTAATCTTGAATTTCATGGGTGTTACACCATCATTTACTCATTTAACTGGAAGTTATAACGTATGGTGTTTACGAAGGATAAGGATGTTCAGAGGGAGGTCTAGAAGAATTGAATACGATGCATTGCTTAATGAGCTATATTGTTAAATTCTTTGTATAAAATATGACGATGCTCCTTTTATGGCATAATCTATGGTCGTAAGAGTACTCGGCAATTCTTTTTCTCTCACCATGCCATCAGTAATTATGCTGGCTTGACAAAGTAGTGGATTGTTTTGATTTTGCTGAGGGATATACTCTGTAATTTATCCAAAGTTTTCCTTCTTGATGTACAAAGATAACGTTCTTCATGGTTATTCAATAAGTCTATCATTTCCCTTTTATTACATATTAATACTTATAATGCCAATATTTTATGTGGTTGTCTTGTTTTGCAGCAAGAGGACATAAAAAACTATATAGACGACTCATTAAAACATGGTGCTCCGCTTTCATTATTTCGCAAAGAACGCATTGGTGGTGATTCCCATGGAATCTCATATTGGTAATATATATTTCCTTGGGTACTTTTATAGGTTAGGTTTCATTGTTTGCACCCTTAGTACTTTTATGGTACTCCGGCTACAATGAGGGCCAGCAGAACAGATTTTATATGCATCTTTCAAAAGGTTTTGTTGCACACATATAGTATAGTTGTGTATATTATGCTTGGAATGTTTTATCAAAAAATTGTTAAAAGCAGGTATGAAGACGATCCCGTTGTTGGTCACCGCCTGTACCGAGAGATTAGAAGATTCGAGGTGAAAAAAGGAAAAGGAAAGAGTGTTCCACCTATTCCTCATTCATCCTATCAATGGGAAGCAGTTGCTACAAACTTGGATGAGTTTCAGAATGTTTCTGTAAGTCTACACTGTTGTCTTTTCTTCGTACTGTGTTTCAGTGCATCTTGAATGTAGTCAGCTTCTCTACCTTTTCTCTTCGTGAAGAAACTGATAGGTAACTTGTAGTATTTAAGTAGAGTAAAACCCTGAAGACATGAAAGTACTGAAGGAACAGTGAAGTGGACAGCTAACGAAATTCAAAGTATTGGGTTCTAGCTTGGCGATGATATTATTCTGTGATTTTAAGAGAAATTTGGGTTTTTTCTTGAACGAAAAGCACATGTTAACCGAACCAGGACATTGATGAAATATAGGAAAAATCACTAGTTCTCTGTGCATCTTTTGGTAGATTGATAACAGATACTTAACTTAAATTTTTTGCTTAGACTCTAGCCAAAGGTATTAGTTGATCTGAATCTAACCACTGGAAGGCTCCTTACAATGGTCACCTGGTTTTGTGCACTTGAGATGACTGCAAAGTGTTTCTGGGATGATGTTTATAGTTATTTCCCTTGGCAAGGATAGAGTGTAATGAGTTTTTTCTGCAATCAAGTTAGCATGTTTTGCTTGATAATCTGCTTGGTGATGTTAGATGGAGGAAGATGTCACTCTGGGGTATTCATCTAAGAGATTTTGTTGAATTTTAGTTTCAGTGGTTGCCCTTTTATGAAATTGAGAGGCTAGTCAACTAAGGTGTAGATGTAGTTTCATCCAGTATATAATCAGCAAAATTTGTTTGTGACAAGACAACCAACCGAAAAATGTGCTGGTGTACCCGCAGAGAAGAAACAATCAAGTACTATGAGAGTTAGGCATGTTAATCGAGATGTAGTAAAATTAGTTCTTGAGATTTAATCGATTTCAGATGATGATTGGTCCGCATGGAAAATGAATTAATACTTATGGAAGTACTTCTGAACCCTTATCATAGTTTTTAATTTGCACCACACACATCAAGAAAATCTAATAAAAAAACAGAGTGACTTCACTAGTAGCTTGTACAGACAACACAGAAACTAGGTGTTGTTGACTCACCTAATTCATTTGTGGAAATTACATATAACCCAATCCTTTCCTATAAAAGTACGACATATTACAAAAGGGACTATCTTCCTAACTTGAGTGTGCTTCTTTGACGGTATGCTAGATAACAAATTTTTGTTGTACTAAGCTGCTATTGCAGAAGGTCACAGTGAGAAATGAAAATTCTTATTTCTCTGTTGTACTATGAAAATTCTAAGCAGACGGATGATGTTTTAGTGGGTGGGTTGGATGTGGGTGTTCTATTATCATTTTGATTTTGATTTTTCAGTATCATTTTAAATTTTATCTTTTTAAATATGCAACAGGGTTAATCCATAAAATCTGGATCAACCCAGTTACTTAGATTAGGCCTTTTATTGTTTGTTATTATTTATAAATTATTAGTGTTTTTATATTATATTTGATGAAGGGCAAAGTTGTCCTTTATCAATTTCGTCAGTCATTTTAATGTCCGTTAGTTTGTGGAGGAGTCTGTAGTTTTCCATACAGTAAGGGAGGGGAGGTATCTGAAATTTCACCAAACCTCAGGGACTGTAGCTGTAGTTATCCCTAAATTTTATTGGGTTTAGGTTTCCCCTTCATGTAGTGATGTGTGTATGTTCTAACAGAGCTGAACTAACTTGTCCTACACAAGCTGCCCATTAGCAAAGAGTATGTCGTAGAATGCCGGTGTCTTAAATCTCTATTTATATCTTTGAACTTAAGTAAACATGAGATTTTCAATTCAAAATGTAAATGATAAATTCTAACTTGCATACACAACCTCTGACTCATCCAAAATGTTCTTGTAATAATAAATTCCAACCCAGTGATACTTTTCCTCCTCAATAAATAAAGTTGAATGCCAGAGGGTTTTGGTCGTATTTGAGTTACTGTCCGTATTAGGTGAATGATTCAGAAGGCTTGAGCATAGGAGAATCCAAAACCAGAAGCAAAATAAAAGGGAAAATTCCATGATATGGATTCAAAGGGCAGCTGGGATGGGATTACAACGAATCCAGAACCAGAAGCAAAATAACAGGGAAAAAATCCATTATATGGATTTAATGGGCAACTGGGATGGGGTTACTACTAAGTGTGCTTCAAAAAGCAGAAAGTTGACGTAGTGTTGTAGGCATGACAGATTTGCCCCTTCCCCCGTGGAAAGCAGGGGTAGAATTCAGTGATGTTATAGCCTAAATGCTTGGAGATAAGTGAGGAAAAATCATCCATTAATATTGCACAAATGAAATAATCTTATCCTCCACCGCTATATTCATTCGATTGTATACGATTGCTGATGTTCAAACGAGACTTCTTGTGCTGCTTGGTTTATTACATCATGCTAATTGTATGTTACTACTATTTGATTAATAACTGATCTAGGGGTACCATTAAATATCAGACCTACAGACAACATTCTCTTTATTACTTTGATGGGTATGAGCACCCTTTGACTGCCTTTAATTATGTTCAAATTCTTTATACTTGGATTTCTTTCCAGAGTTTCAGAACCACCTTTGCTAATTTAAGACGTTTCATGCAGGAGAAGCTCTTTTCAAGTACAAATAGGACAGAGATTGCCGTTGGGAAGAAGTTGAAAAATAACATGCTTCCTGAAATTGAGAAAGTCCACAAGGTGGTATATTTTGTTCCTCGATTGATGATTTACCACTACATTTGCTTGATTTCATTTTTAGTTTTCTCAGACTAAGTTAATATCTCTTCTTAAGGTATAGGTGTACATTTTCTCCTGCTGTTACTGGCAGTAATTATTTATTTTTTTTCAGAGGAAGGAAAAATTGTTAAAGAAACAACACAGACAAGCACTTATGCTGGATAACATGATGAATATGGATGGTCTTGCTGCTGGACGCTTGCTTCGTGACAGAAAACCTGTTACTTATACTTTTGGTCCGTGCCATTTTCTCTCATCCCGTAACATTTTCTCTTTTTGTTTGTTGTTATGCATTTATAGTTCAGTAGTCATATGCCGTTCAAATAATACTAGTTCCACTAGGAAATCTATGTTGGTGTACTTCTGATGCTGTTATACTTCCCTTACTGTCCTTTTTAGGTCCGCTGAGGGAAAAATAATGCACTAATATAAAATCATTTTAATAATTCTACACCTTGCTTAAATTTTTGAAAAAAATAAAATTACTACAACTGACCCATTGATTTTTAAACCTTGAAACAGACCATCTGGTTGAATCATGTGGACAGTATCTCTGGGTTCCAGTCCTTTCAACCTGTTTATTTATTTTAATTTCTTTTATAGCTTAAAACCACTCGATTTTGTTAAAACGAAGGAAAAAGAAAAGGTTCCAGCCTTAACTGCTGGTTCATTCAGCCATTCGCAATGTAAGGGAAAATCACTCATCTTTTTGGAGTATTATTCATATAAGAAAAACTTTTCCTGATAGATTATTGGCGCTTTTGCCAGTGATAGTTGTCATGGTTGTTGAATGTCTGGAGGTTTCCTCATGTTGAGGGGGGGGAGGTTGGATGGGAAGTAGAAAATGAATAAAACAGAATGAAAGCTCCATCCTTTTTTTGACTAGAAAGAAAGAAGAAAGAAGAGAGAAGAAGAGAAGTAGGAAAAAGTTGATACAAAGGAAAGATGGGACTGTCAGGGCAGGATACCTAGTAGAGTTTCCTACTATCTGTTTTATTGTTTAAGAGAAAAAGAATGCAAAATCTTTATACTAGATAATAAATATTCTGAAGAATAGATTGGAGTAGATTCTTGAACATGTCATTTGACCACAATGCAGACGCATTCTGGTACTTGATATTAATCAGAATCCAACTAATTATTATTTTTAGAAGCGATGCCACACCCTAAAATTTGCCTTTTACCAATTCTTTGACTTGCTGCAGTAATCTTTAAAAGCGATTGTGATCTTTATAACAAAAATTAAGGATGGGAAATTTCTTGGCGTATTTTAGATTTATCTCCCTCATTATTTTTGCTTAAATACTATAGGAAATGGAAATAACTGATATTTACGATATCATGGTTTGATCTCTATACTATTAACTGTTACCTGATGGTTGAACTCAGTATCCTGTTTAGCTGCTGTTAGTCTCGGGCTTCTAAACATAGATCAAACAAAGATCATAAAAAAGACATCTTTACTTGTCAAGTTTAGCTTTTGTCGTAGTCTACAAAAAGATACTTAACCCCTCCTTGTGACTTGCACACATAGAATTAGAGTGGATACAAGAGTCTTGGGTCTGAACATGTAAAGAAAAGTAGATCATACATTGGATGAGGAAGGAGATAGCTTATAGACTAATGGTAGAATCAGTTAGAGTCTCTAATTCAGTAGGTACTTCTCAGAGTTCTCCACCCAAATCCTATCAAATTCTTTCATGTGTTGATGATCTTCTTGTGTTTCGAACCATCTTTTATTCACTGACTATTATAATATGTTCATTTTGCTTTGCAGATGACTACGATCGCTCGATTACCGAGGCTATAAATGTCACCAAGTATGAATCTTAGCACCCTGAAACTTTCATGCCTATATGATTATATTTGCACTTTTTTTGTAGGTTGATTTTTTATCTTTCCTACAGTATCTTTATATCTATCTTTTATCATATCAGGAAGAAACAACCATCGCCTGAACCTTTTGAAAGAGGAGGTCCTCATGTAAAACACGAAGATTCTACTAACGGAAGAAGGGGTGGCCCTTCACAAAATTCTAGAAATGTCTCATTCAGTGCACCGTCTCCTGAATCACCGTATGAAGATGAATTTTCGGAGGATCAGGAAACTGAAACTCTGGATCGCAGGTACTCCTTTTGATTCTCTTAGAGAAAATCTTATATGCTAGTAAGCCTGTATTGCATTAAATTTTTGGATTAACTTAATTATTGTCTGACCTGTAGCAATCGTCGGAGGCAGAGGCCTCAGCGGTATTCCGTGAAAGAGTTTGTCGAAGCTATATCTGATAATGATGCAGATTTTGATAGTGATGAAGATATAGTTGGTGAAGTTGTTTATGATGATGAATACCTTAGGAGACAGAAACGGAGAAAGAAGATGTCAAGTAGCTCGGAAGGTGATGAAGAATATCAATGGGATGAAGAAAACCCCGAAGAAGAGGAGGAAGAAGAAGAAGAAGAAGATGATCACTTGAGTACAAGTGAGGAAAGTGATGCACCCCGCAGATTAAAAAGGTTGCGTTCGGGCCGGACTAGGAGAGGAACTAAATTGAGGCCAGTTGATGAGCGGCAGTCGGGTCTAAGACGAAGTAAACGAGCAACCAGGAATCGCATAAATTATAAGCAGTTGGAGATGTCTGAATCAGAAACCGAATCATTGAAACTTGAGAAGTCAAATGCATTAAGTGAACAGTATAATGCAAGTGACCATGAGGAATCTGATATGGAGAGTCAAGATTCTGAGAGCAACGACAAGCAGGACATGAACGTTGATCAGCCTGCCGAGGAGCATTTGGAGACGGTTGACAAAAAGCAAGCCGACCCACCAGAACAATCAAATAGCATAAATCAAGAAGTTGATGGTGTTGGAGAAAGACGTTTTCTTGATCTTAATGAGCTTGCTCCAGGTTCTGGGTTTGATGATGGTCCCAACTCAATGAGAGACGAAGATAGAGATGACTTCTAAAGCTTCACTTTCATCATAATCGGGGATTTCTGTTTTCTCCTGGGAAGTTGATTTGTATGATAAATAACTTCTATATGTTGTGGCAAATTCGCTCCATTAAGGAATGACTTTTAGAGAGTCATTCCTGGCTTAATTTAAGTAATTTCCCTCATGCAGTTTCTTAATGTTTTCCTACTGGGAGCAGCATGATGCTGAGAAAATTATGTAGTTTAGTTAATGTTTTAGAATTTCTGCATTCGCGAAAAGAGAGGAACATCTGAGATATGAATGAGAAATTGCTAGTTTTTTCTCTTCTGATCCAGTCATTGTACAATAACCTTTAACTGATATTTGTAACAAAAGATTTTGCTATTGGATGCTACTTGTGACAACATGTGATTAGTTTGTTTCTCAAAGTAACACTCTAAATACATTAAAAACTGCTTGTAACATGTGAAAACACTCATATTGAGTTTGTCAAATTATTTATTTGTGGTAAATATCTGGAGTTATAATGGTGGATAGGTTCTTAACAAGTAGCCCCATAGATTCTATTCGGGTTAATTTTGACTTTTCTTATGCATAGAGTCATGTATATATCGAAGTCCTTTTTTGTTAGGCAATTTATGGATGCGTCTCATTTCAGTATTCTTGTCAGAACTTGGACTCTTGCATATTTATTTCACCTCATTTTGTTTTCACTCTCTTCTCGTCTTGCAGCTATGTCTTTGTCCTTTGTCTTTCAGTTGTTGCATGGGGACTTCCTTTGCAGATTTAGGCATGAGATACTCTGCAATATCAGCTGGTGTAGTTTGATGTTTCTTAATCATCTCTTCTACCGATTGGAACCGTGGATGTTCTTCAAGCCCCAGGTAATTCTTAGAACCTTCAATCCCTCATAATTGCAGTAAGAAAGCTTGATATGTTTATCCATCAGACCGATTCTTGAAAGAGCAGGATCAAGCTTATTTACGTCGTTTGTTATAAATATGATCAATCTCTACTGTGCAGCCGGACCAGAAACTAGCTATTATGAAATTCAGCAGTCCTGAGAGTGTCACCTTGCTGTCACTCTCTTCCTTCTCTATCTGAAAAATGTGCTTTCTCAGCCTCTTCACCTGGAAATTTCTCCTTTTCCTTCTTTCTTTAGCTCGTTAAATTGATGGAGCAGTCTATATCCTCTATCACAATAACAGACTTCCCAGTTGTTTCTATCAAAAGTCTTTTAAGCTCTGCGCTTTGCTTTACCGATGTAAGCTCAAGATCATATACTCCAGTAAATTAGCGACGGCAGCTATTGTTTTTTATTTCCCAGATCCTGGGGGACCGTACAGTTAACAAGCCCTTTTCCGTGCCTCGCCGATTCTCAAACAGAAATCTTTACTCTTAGTAAAAGTCAGAAGATCCTCAATAATTCTCTCCTTTTTCTCGGGCTCCACCGCAGGAGTCTCAAATGTTGCTGGATGCTCAAACACAATATGACCCCCATGTGACCCATTTTGGCCATTTGTATATAACTTTCTCTGCGGATTGATTGCTTGAATCTCATTCCCCTTCTGAATGACGTGCTCGAGATAGGATTGACTCGCTATTTTCTTGTATTTCTTGGGGAACTTAAGCTTGTCATACTTCTTCCCTTGCTCCGGGTTGACAATAATGGCATACATTGTGAAGAACTTGAAACTGTTGCAGTAGACCACAGAGTTTTAACTTCATGCAACTTGTCGCTCGAATTTTTCATTCTCATCCATTAAATGCACAAGATCAGCTTGTTAACATTATCTGTCGCCATTTCTGTTGAGTCTTTTGGCATTGTTCAATGAGTTTACACTCTGATACGCCTCAATGATGCCATAGGCTTCATGAGGTCTAAGATGACTGCTTATTTACTCATGAATGGAAATCTCAATATATGGATCGAAGAATCCAGAAATTCTAAAAGTGCTCTAGGTACATCTGGAGCGACGGGCAGTATTTTCGCACAATGTCCCAGTAATAGGTTATCATAACTATGGCCGACCCAATGCCCCAAGTCTCTGGCATTCCTCCTGTTGGATGGATCATTTTTTGAGCTGTGATTCTTTGTTGCTATAGTGTTTTCTTTTCTATTTGTGCTTTGGTTTCTTTTGTAGCTGAAAAGGCATGATGATTCCTCAAAATTATATAGAAAATGACTGGTAAAGTGTAGTAACAAGCTTTTTTGGATGTCAATAGTTTTTTCGCTTTTTATAGGGATAATAAGGTTTGATAAATAATAAATTCTTTAGTGTTTGAAAAATTACACCACCTAATGTTCGGAACATACAAAAAATGGAGCCGATCTGTAATGTTTTTCACATATAGGTCTCTGATAATGTTTTCTATTTTAAGTTTTTAAAAGTTTAAGAAATTATTCAACTATGAGATATTTAATAATTAGACTAAATTTTGGGGATGTAAATGTAGTCATCCATTATTTATTGTTTGAATTTCACTAATTTTCATTGCAAAAGTTAGAAAACTGAACGTGAAACGTGTTTTTATATTGTTTCTGCTACTTCATATGCATTTCGGATACTTCCTTGGTCAAAATTTATTAATGTACGTAACAACTAATTACAAGTCTGATAATGAAGATCACTCGTCTGCCTAACGAAATTTGACCATCCGCTGCTTTACCATGATAAAAGTAAGTCCCTTATTTATCTTTTCCCTTCTTCATTATACATATGTATATGATTGGTCATTTGGTTGATTGTAATAGTTGTATCCTATTTTATTATCATAATTTGCCATTTCCTTCACGTGAGAATCGATAATTGACATGACCCTTCTGATCCGCGAGCGTACAATAATTGCACTATTTTAAACTTTAAGGGTGCTTTTTATCCTCCTCTTTGAGATGTCATAGTCCTGAAACTTGAAATTCTGGGACATAACGTTTCATCTGTTAAATCGTTAACCAACGGTAAAATGTCCATAATCCCCTTCAGCGTTCATATAAAAAAAGATTAGACAATAACGTGCATCATTATTTTGATGTTCAAAGTGCGGACCACTATTATTTTGGGTCACTTTTGACTCTAGGGATAATAACATAGTACATTCATTGGCTTTTGAACTAAATTACATAGATATTTTATCTGAGATTTGAAAGCATGAAGGCCTGCTTAAGCTTAAGAAAAAGTCTTAAATAAACTTTCATGAGGTATAAATAATTTTTTTTCATTAATACATATATTTGAAAAAAATGTTAAAGTATCAAATTTTGTTTAGAAGACTAAAGTAATGTAAACGCTCATTCAATGCATTTCATAATTTAAAGCTAATTGTGTTTCTCAATTGCTGTTTTATTGAGATTGCATGCAGAATTTGACATAAAGGGACGGATGCCAAAATATAAGATGCTATATGCCAGAAGACACCAAAAAACAACACAACAAAATTTGTGACTTTGAGGGAAGTAGTTGAGATAAAGGCTAAACCTATACGCAAAATAGTCTCGTACATGCATTACGGCCAAATAATGAAAAGCAACAAATTAAGGGGTTGACAGAGATTGACTTGGCCTTTAATTATATGCTACTAATTAAGTACTATAGTAAAGTTGTGTTCGCCACCACTCACCTATATATTTCCCTTATCTCATTTCGAAATGTGTCCTAAAATGAAGTTAAAACAATGACATGTCAATAATTTTAATTACCTTGTTTTGTTCTCTTTGAACGGTTGATTTTTGCAAATAAGTTGAATAACGTTTTACACTTTAGAGTGTTTGATTAGAAGTTTGGAGCAGAACTCAAAGGTTTGCGGTTTTAATTGAAAGGTAAAATAATTTGGATCAAATAAATGCTGAAATAAGTACATTAATATTGAGTTTAGCAAGTTGTTCTAGGATTCTTTTAGATGTATATAAGGACATGTAAGTTGTAACGGTTGATAATGTTTTGACAAGCAGCTCTGTATTTTCATGCATTATGGTTCATTTGCTCTCATGTTGTGTAGAATACTAGAATTATATATAGATATGTAACTTCATTTTTTTGCTCTTTTTTTTTGGTAAAGTTTTGCTACAAATTCCATTGCACTACTCTTTACAGTACTTCTCTTCCACAATTATTTCATATCTCAGTTAGTTCTCACTCTTTTCCTGTGTTGCAGCTATGTCTTTCTCTGCCTCTTTATCCTGCACTTCACCGCATTTCTCTAGCGCCTGAATCAGATTGAGAAGACGCTGCTCGCAACTTTCCTTTGCAGATTTAGGCATCAGGTTCTCCGCAATATCAGCTGGCGTAATCTGGACCTTCGTGATCAGCTCCTCAACCGTTTGAAACAACGAATGTTCTTCGAGCTCCAAGTAATTCTTGGCAAGAACCTTAAACCCCTCGTAACTGCAGTAAGAAAGCTCGATATGTTTGTCCATTCGACCCCTTCTCGTAAGAGCGGGATCAAGCTTATCTACGTAGTTTGTCGTGAATACGATCAACCTCTCCCCTGCACACGCGGACCACAATCCGTCTATGAAATTAAGCAACCCCGAGAGTGTGACTTTGCTGCCGCTATCTTCCTTCTTTTGCCTCGTACTTCCTTTCTTTCGCTTCTCAGCATCCTCCTCTTCTTCTTCAGGTTTATCCTTTTCTTTCTTTCGTTGGCCCGTTAAATCGAGAGAGCAGTCTATATCCTCGATCACAATGATAGACTTGCTTGTTGTTTCTGTCAAAAGCCTCCTGAGTTCGGTGTTGTCTTTAACCGACGTAAGCTCAAGATCATAGACGTCGTAGTCCAGTAAGTTAGCCATGGCTGCTATCATTGTCGATTTCCCTGTTCCGGGAGGGCCATAGAGTAAATAACCCCTTTTCCACGCCTTCCCTATTCTTGCATAGAAATCCTTACTCTTAGTAAAAGTAAGAAGATCCTCAACAATGCCCTCCTTTTTCTCCGGCTCCATCGCAAGAGTTTGGAACGTAGCCGGATGCTCAAACACAATATGACTCCAATAAGACCTGTTTTGGCCATTAGTATACAACTTCCTCTGCCTATTTCTCGCTTGAATCTCCTTCCCCGTCTTAATGACGTGCTCAAGATAGGATTCCGTTACCATTTTCTTGTACTTCCTATGGAACTTGAGCTTGTAATATTTCCTATCCGGCTCTGGATAGTAAGACATAGATTGTGCAGGTCTCGAAGTTATGCCCGAAGACCATGTAACATTAACTCCGTTAAACTCATCGCTAGTTTTCTCGTTTTCGTCCATGCTCAGGATCAGCTTGTTGTCATTATTTCTTGGCATTTCTGCTTTGAGTCTTTTGGCATCTTCAGACGAATTTGTACTTAAATACGCCTCAACGATGCCATAGGCTTCGTGAGGCCTTAAGTGACTTCCCATGTATTCGTGGATGGAAATTTGAATATACGGATTGAAGAATGCGGAGATCTTAACAGTGAATTTCTCCAAGTATCTACGGAGCTCCGGGGGGCAGTATCTTCGGAACATGTCCCAGAAGAAGATGAACGTTAGGGCGGTTGATCCGATCGTGCCCCATGTCTCCGGCATACTTCCTAATGGATTGATCATTTTTGAGATGTGAGTTCTTTGTTTTGTTCTTGAAAATGGTGTGTGAGTGTCTTATGTTTTGTATTTGATCTCAGTTATATATATAGCATGAAGAGTAGTAGAGCAAGTGAGGTGAAAGTTGGAGGTGAGTTTCTATGCACCTGCCCTTTATCTTGGCTCCCAAGATTTAAAATTTAGTGAATTTGATGACCACCAATACTTAGATGAGAAGTGGTATTTGGCCACTTTTGGATGGTTGGTTGTGCTGCTTATGTAATGTATTTTCCTTCATAATTTACATTGATGATTTTTCTATTGTACAAGTTTGAAAAAGAGACAGAAGCTCCAAGGTTGCATCGCTGGCCATCACTAGTACGTCCCTTTCTGAAATGCTTTTAATTAATTAATTAATTATGTATACATAACCTTTTTTAGACATCAATCAAACATATTGATGCTTACGTGAGCGATGTGATGTCATTTGTCTGCAAATTCACAATTATTATTGGTTGCTTACCCAAACAAAAAAAGCTACGTAGGATATGGGACTTGAATACCACATTGATATAATGAGAATATCGATGTGGAGTTTACACGAATACTAACATTTTTCTTGTCAACTATACATGGGTGGTGATGTTGATATTACGCTTTTTGCCCGAGCTAGGTTAAGCTAACACAAAGCAACCTGCAGGGGTGCTTGAACTATGGAACATAGTGGATTGTTATGATCCTAATAGCGCGAGATATAAGATTTGGAATCCTACATCAACAAAAGTTTGGTGATTGTTGTTGGAGAAAATTGGTATTGAGACCAATCGAATATTGGATTAAATCCAAATACGAGTGTAAATTGTAATTTGTAGATACATGTGGGTTTGTCCCACAAAATAAAGTCCAAATTAAATATTAAAAAGATTCATTTTGAATATAAATTTGGTCAGCACACTCTTAAGAATATTTTAAAACCAGCTTAATTGCTATGTTGAATGTGTTGGGCTGTTACATCTATTGAACATCATAGCATACAATTTTAAGAGTTTTGTAAGTATCATGATTCGAAGGGATGAGTAAACTGAGCTTCTAGCTGTTGTCAATGGAACGTTATACCTAAGGAACTCATTGTTAAACGAGGCTTGAAGCATATAACCATGCAAAATCGAGTTTAAAAACAAGAGGTCAAACTTATGTCTCATCCAATTCCTAATGTCGTTCAATTGTTATGATCCTATTAGAGCAAGACATAAGGCTTGGACCCACATCGATACGAAGAGATACTTGTGAAGGTGTGGAGCCACGCGAAAACTCGGCACACGTATGCCGTGCGGCGCAACTTTTGGAGTAATGTAAAATTCGATTGGGGTAGCTTTCAAAGTGCGTGTAACATTTCATTTCCTTTTCAGCTCGAACTCAGCATCTTTCAAAGTGCGGTTTAACATGTCATTTCATTTCATTATCTTACTTTTTCTGTTTTTTATTTACTTAATAACTGTTCATAGATATCAAAATGAAAAATGAAAAAAAAAATGTCGAGTTTTTTTTTTTTCCTTTTCTGTAGCCAGGACGGCGGTATTTTGCTTTTCCTAACATGTCAACATCTTTTCTTTAATTTTCTTGCTTCACAATTTATGGTGCATTGTCCTTTCTGGTCCAAATAAACGGCTTGTTACGAAGCAACTCACACGAGAATGACACCTATGGTATCATAGTGCAAAATTGCAAATGGATCCAATCGGATCCAAGACCTAAAATTCAGATTAAATCACATTGTTAAGTCTCTCGGAGCAAATCCAAACCGAGTCTGAATTTAACCTTTGTTTTTGGATTTACATTCAAGTTTCGGACAGATCTAATGGGTTCGAGGCTTATAACTATCCATGTTAGGTACAAGTTAGACTCATGTAATAGAAAAAATTAAAATATTAAGAGAAAACTATAACTCAAATTCAAAATAACTCTATATAATCTCAATTTCTTTACTGATGCAGCTATGTTACAGAACAAGCTATGGAGCCTATGCCGCACAAGTATTTACCCCACCTGTTCCTTTTCATCCTCGGATGAAACTAGGAATAACCTCAAAAAGATAGGGAAAGAAAAGAAATGTAATATAGCAGCCCTTCATGCCTCCCCTATATTCGCCATTGCACGGGATTCACAACTAGGCAGGCTATCACTGCAAAATTCTTCGTCACGTCTTCCAGACAGGTCCGACATTGTTTATATAAATATCATACGACACTCTCGACTGTCATCTCATGTTGCAACACGTGGGTTTTCCTTGCTGTATGAGCTTGTTCCAGAGACATATCATCTGCCTTGGGGACTGATAGTGAGCCGTAATATAATCTTCTATGCACCCAAACTGGCAAAATTTCAAGCTATGAACATACTCCACGGGCCTCGTGCTATTTACTTTCTCCACCCACATTCCCATGCTAACATCTTCCATTTTAAACAACTGCAAGTCAAAAAAGAAAAAGAGAGAGAGCTCTGAATATCAACTATGGAAACAGTGCACTACAAAGTTTAAATAGCATCAACGGCGTTCTCTTACACTCAGTTTATGTTTCTCAAAGTCTGAAACAATGTAGTTTGCAATGTCGGATGAGATAATATAGCCTGGCCCATTTGCATAGGGCGGATAATCTTCCCCGGGCCATTCCTGAATCACCATAAAATTAATAATATGAGTAACATCAGCACTGTGTCATTTTCCTATTGAAATGTAAGATATTCTAAAAGAGATCTCAACAAATGGTTCGATTTAAAGATTCGTCCGAGTTTATCTAGATCAAAATACGATAAGGTAGCTAGAACGGAAAGACTTCCACAAAGACCAGCAAATATGTAGAATGAGGAATAAACTTGTAGAAAATGCATAAATCATATACGTACAGAACTGAACCTGGTTTCTTACTCTCTATAGTATAATATATCTGAGAATGTATAAGCTATGATTAGTTAAACAGGACGGATTTACGTAGAAAGAATGAAAGGACAAAAGGAAAAAATAAAAGATAAACAAAATATAGACGAGAAGAAGGAACGAGTAGGTCCAAACAGTACCTCATATGTGACCGCCCATTTACCACTGCGCAGGGGTTTATGATAGTAATTCATATTTCCAATATACAGGCTCTTATTGTCAGGAACTTTTTTTGCTTCGTTAACTATTGCATCTACTCTGACAAATGTGTCATCATCACCTTTCATTATATACTTTGCCGATACATTCCGAACCTGCAAGTAAACCATATAGTTCGAATAAGCATAGAAAGAAAAAGAATAATTCAACACCTATTCTGAAGCAAACTGCACTACTCACCCCATAATCACAGATGGCAACCGTTTTGAGAACAACAAGATCATAGTTGTCCATGTAAGGTACTATGACAATGTCTCCAAAAAACTCAGCCTCTCTCTTTACTTCAACATTCACTTCTTTTCTTGCATGCTGCCCAAAACAAGTTCCAAAATTAGTTTCTCTTCACCTTAACGGACTGTTGAAATTATTTTATGTTTCTACAGCGACCAATCACTTTCACTTACCAGGGCTACAAAGAAACGAGCAACGACATTTGAGGATTTAATTAACTTATGCTGCATCCAAGATCTCCTGACGGCCATACGTTCAGCAAAATGGTTGCCTGCTGAAAGAATACCAATGAACAGTGTGACAGGTCCTTCTGGAATTGGTGGAGCCTTCCATCTATCCGACATATCAAGATGTCTCTGAGGAGCAAAACTAGGGTGTGATGTAGGCAAAGAAGCGGCAAAAACAGAATGGACATCAATATCCCCATTCACAAATAGTCCAGTGGCATCCTCGAGCGTAAATCCCTAAAAACAACAAAAAGAATCTTAAATTCCTTCTCATAAGACACAAGAAACACAAAGTTGTAAGCCACTCACGGTGCGATAAGGAAACGAGGTGACATGCCTCCCATCAACATTGACATGGTAACCCTCAAAGCCAGCACTAAGTGTTAGCACAAATAATTTGTCTTCAGCAAACGGGTATGACCAATCAACAGACACCTTTTTTGTTCGCCCTATCAACCGGTTTAGCCACCATGTTGCCTTTGATTCTTCTGACCCACTATTATCATCCCGGATCCACTTTTCACATTTCACCTGTCCATCAACTGCGATGGAAATAAGCATTCACTTGAGTGCCAAAAGTAAAATGCAGAATTATAAAACCACCAAGAAGCAAGCATTGAAGGACTCCAGTAAAAAGCATTATGGGAGGTTATCGAACTGTAAAAACATAATAACCGAGTCGAAAATGTTAGTTATTGATTCTAACTGGGGAATCGAAAATCAGAGCTAATACTGGACAACATTCTCTGAACCCTAGTGTCGCTTAAAGCACTTAGCTTTCATAATCAAGTTGGTAGTATGGTGGTATAAAAAACTTTTCCTACCCTACCCTTGATGAAGCAAACCTATCCCTCTCATCCCACCCCTTTCTCGATCTTTACAACTGGAAACCACTAAAACGCATCAATTCGACCCCATGAGCACATAACTCCGTTATGGTACCTTAAGTCTACCCGACAACTTCATCGGATACATGACAAGAGAAAAATTACTTATTAAGTGTGCAAATATCCATATAAAAGCATTTTACCTAATTAAAACAACTATTCGTTGATCAGATATTCTAATTCTACGAAACCCCACCCCAGCTAATCCAATCGCAGACTACTTCCAAAATGAATTATAACTAACTATAAACATTGTAACCATATCCACATATTAAACTAAGAATTAGCATAAGACAAAAACGTTTTCGCTCACCAGTCTCCTCATCAGCCCGGGACTTCCAACCTTCGCAACGCTGCGAGGTCCCCCACTGCATCCTGTAACAAGTATTGTGCTCAATGACAGGCTTCCCACTCCAATCACCCTTCAACCGCGGATTAAAATGCAGGATCCTCGGCGGGTCCTCCCCTTCCACCGTTTTCAGCCCCTGAAGCTCCATCATAAACTGTGTAACCATCAGATACTGCCCTTCCTTCAACAGCGAAATCTTGGGGTCCGTCTCCGCGTGTGCCTTCCTCGGCTTCCCCACCACCGTTATATGCGATCCCAACGTCAACCCACACGGCAACACCACCACTTTCTTGTTCCTCAAAAACTCGTCCCCCCTTATCGATATTGAATGCGGGCACTCCTCCGATCTATTACTCTTGCTATAACTAACTACACCACTACTACTTCCACTAGTACCATTCCCAACAAACTCAATGTCCCGCCACAGCTTTCGACCTATTTCAAGCGCGTCTTTCGCAGACTTAAAAATCCCAGAATCTAGACTCAAATTAACAATGCCAGCAGTGAAATTCAACCCCGAGAGCGCGTTTTTGCTCGGCTCATTAGTCGGTTTCGACTGATGCGGGAAATCAAGGGGCCGAAGTGGGGCCTCTTTTTCCTCTAAATTCTCCTCACTCTCGAGCAAAAAAGGCTTCAAATTCGTGCTGATTAAACTCTCTTGTGAGTTTTTAAACAAAATTGGAATCTCAAAACTCACCAAAAGTACGTAGAGAACCCCCAAAACAATCAACAGCCTGATTGATCTTCGCCTGCTAACTGCAAAAAACACCTCAAGTTTGCCCCTTTTCATCTCTACAATCTCAAATGCAAATTTTTTTTTGAAAACAGAGCAATATATGTAACGGTCGAGCTCAATAATAACAATTTAAAAAGAAACAAAAAAAATTAGCTGAAAACTAAGAGAATTAGGTTAACAACAGCGCTTCGGTGCACCAGTTGAGAGGAATAGAAGAGCGGTGTGAATGGTGCTGGAGATAGATACACAAAGAGTGTATGTATATGAAGAGAGAGAGAGAGAGAGAGAGTTGTGGTGTTGGAGGGGTTCTGCTTTTCGTGTGTGGGTCGGTCACTTTTGTAAGGGAATGAAAATTGAAAATTCCTTTTACAATTCAAATTAGTTGGATTTTTATTATTTTATTATTATTATATATAGTTGAAAAGAAAAGGAATTTTATTTATTGAAATTAAATACTAAATCTGGGTTTTGTTGTGTGATTTATTTATGATAATTTTTATGATTAGGATAGTGCCAGACGATTCTGTAGATATTCCAGAGAATATTGTAGCTGTTACATTCATATTGGATGGGCCTACTTGGGTAATATTTTAATTATATGAGGAAATTAGATTACGAAGTGATTATTAGCTTGTAAGTTATGATTATTTTCTATTTTATTTTTTTTTTGATTGGCGGGTGGATGATATTGGTCTTTCTTTCAGACGTGTTTGACTGGGTTTTATTGGACGTTGTATAATGATGCACAGGGGTTTAAGTCAAAGATCAAAGGTCAAGAAGGGTATTAAATCAAGATTGGATGACAATATTTAATTTTGTATCTTTTCAATGACAATATTTAATTTTGTATCTTTTCAATTTAAGGAATTTTGCGATACAATTCATGTGTTTCTAAACCGTTTCAGTGTATTCGTGATTTTGATAGGGGGTCACACACCTCTTTGTGAGGTTAGTTATTGAAAGTTGTTAAAATGATAAATTGTTAATTAAATACGTACTTATATAAGTATGCTTATTTTATGATTATGTCGGTGCAGTGTAACGTTTCGGATATTGCAAAAAGAATGAGAAAAAGCTAAGAATTCTTGGATTTTAGATTATGGCCACCAATTTGGTAGGAAGCTAATTAATTAATGGGAGAAAAATTCTTGTTAAGGAGTGGAAAAAAATCAGCATTTTTAATTTCGAGTTGACTCTTCAGAATTCAGGTAGGCATTTCCATTTATTTTCGTGGCAATAAATGGTGCTGCCTTTTAACTTTCTTACAACATATTCCAAAGCATGGTCCAAGTTTCGATGCATTAAAAGGATTTAGGTGAGCGGTAATATCCTGTAGGAAAATAATAAGTTGAATTTGAAATTGATGTGCTCAGAAAATAAAGAGAGAAGTATGATAATAATTAATAAATTAGTCAGCTTCAAAAAAAAAAAAGTAGATTAGAGATGCAGTAAACGTGTCACTTAATAAAGAAGCATCAATTTTCAAATTTCAGATAGTTAATATAATATTGATCGATGTATTAGCAAACCTGTTGCCATTCTAATGTCCGAATTGAGATTATTTAATTTTCTACCAACTCATTCTATCAATATTTTGTTGATCTGTTGTTACCAAACTTTCAAACAATATTGCAATATAATTCAGCAGATTCAATTATTTATGTAGATAACATTCCAATCACTAGATAGTTACATGTAGTCAAATCAAATCAATTGAGCAACAACACTACGTGAACTCTAGAAATGAGAATATTTAAATTAAGTAACCTACTACGAAACAAATTTACCTTTTAAATCAAAACAAATGCCGTTAAAGAATTATTTTGCGTAAAAAGATATATTCACTTACGTCCATCGGTCATCGTGAGTTAATTTCATAAGTAATAATTAGATGAATATTGGCTACTTGCTCACTTTCAGGTGGCGGTGACATCTTTTCATTATCGCCGATGCAACCTTAAAGTTTACATACATACAAAGACGTTCTTTAATGCTTCTTTTATAGTTAAAGTGTTTTAACATGCCCACTATTTCTTCTCTTTCCTTGATTCTACAGATTGAAAAGTTTAAAGCTTATTATTTATTTTCATTCAATTAATTTAGACTCCTATAATTTAAGATTAAGTAAGCGACTTGTGAATGTGTAACAAAACAAATACATGGCCTTATTATATGGTTGATTTGATATGTGAGTATTGGGCTAAGCCATTTTCTAATCATATATTATGTCGAGTGAATAACCAAAATTGTCTACATAACTATATAATATAAATGCTACGATACCAACTCCTAACCTATCAGAGCACACTATTGAAAGGATAAATCATCATTTGGTGTACGAAACTGTGTATGAGGGCTATTATCAACATCTAAAAATTTGATAATGCAGTGTCTGATATTGATATACAATTAATAGACACAACTTTGACATGTGTTACACGCGCTTCCTAGCGTGTTTACAAGTTAAAATAAAAAAGAAATTCTAACGCTATGTCAAACACACTGAGAATGTTGTATTCAGTATTGCTTCAAAAATGAATAAAAGAAAACTAATATTCAGTTATATCTTGTAATCTTCGTGGTAGAAGTAGAATGACTCAAATTTCACATCAACTAAAAAGTTGAAGAAAACCTAGCAACTCAATTAACCAAATCATTCTATAAAAGACTTCAACACCAAAATAAAAAAAAAATAAAAAAAAATTGCTTTCAACCATCTGCTTTCTAGCTCGACAACTCATAATAACAATATTTTGATGAATCGTTGTTAGGAGACTTTCATACGATATTGCGTAATTCAGCATATTCATTATCAAGAATTAAGATAATATTCCAATCACTAGATAGTTATATGTAGTCAAATCAAATCAATCGATCAACATTTTGTGAGTTCTAGAAATTACAATATTATATAAGTATAAGTAACCTACTACGAAACAAAATTACCTTTTACGTAACAAATATATTGATCACTTACGTCAATCGGTCATTGTGAGTTAATACATGTATTATTAATAATAATTAGATGAATATTTGGCTACTTGCTCACTTTCAGGGACATCTTTTCATTATCCCCGACCCGATGCATTCTTAAAGCGTACACCCATACAAAGACACGTTCTTTGTGCTCTTTTACAGTTAATAGTTTTAGCATGCGCACTGATTCTTCTATTTCCATTATTCTACACATTGAAAGTTTGAAGCTTATAATTATTAACTTTATATAGTTCAATCTAGACTATGATTTAAGACTTTAAGTTAAGTGACTGGTGAAAGTAATGTAAGATTAATTATACTCGTAATATATGGTTAATTTTGATACTTCGAGTTTTGGGTTAAGTTATTTTTTAATCATATTTAGGCCGAATGAATAAATCAAAATTGTCTATATATATATACCCAATATAATATATAACTGCTACGATGCAAACTCTCAACCTCCCGAGGCTCATTATTGAAAGGATAAATCTTCATTTGGTATATTAAAAGTGTTTGATCCGGTGTTCAACATCGACATGCATGAGATACAATTTTGACATGCATCGATCCTACTTCGTAACGGGTCTACAAATCAAAACTAAAACAAATTTCAACACCATGTTGAACTTAATGATAATATTGTGTTCGACATTACTTCAAACAAAAATAAAGAAAATATCCAGTTATATATAGAATTTTCACGGTCGAACCAAAATTAATAAAATTTTACAGCATTGGTAATGTTGATGAAAACCCAGCAATTTAATTTCAACAAACCATTCTTATAACAAGACTTGAAGCGAAAACAAAATTCAAGAAAAAATCATTTACTTACAACCATCGATCTTTGATAACTGAAAGAGAAAGGTAATGGAGATGAACAAGAACAATCGTATGAGAAAAATAAAGAAAGAACAAAGAATAAAAGAAAAAAACCTGTGATGGGAAAAAATGTAGAGTAAAATAATAAAGAGAAAAGAAAAGAAATATAAGAAGGAAAAAAAAACTGAGAAAGGAGAGAAAAAGACTAATAATACTAAAAAGATAATGAGAAGGTGTGAAGCAGTCGCTCGAAGCAGACAAGAAAATAAAGGAAAAACAAAAAAAAAACAGTTAATATTCTTATAAATGTATAAATGTTCAATGTGATTCTCTCTCTCTATATATATACATGTTTTATTTTATGTATTAACTTTTAATAATGTGATACAAAAACTATAATAATTATAAAATACATTTAAACTGTGTCCTAACTCCTAACGCATTGTCATATAATTTCAAAAAAACCATATTACTGTATTCGTATCATATTGAATATGTGACCTTGCAACATATCTTTGATCTCAATTTCATCAAAAAGGAGTTTGAGGAATTTGCTTCTATTTTCATCAAAAGTTCAGCTACTTGACTTTTCCTTTTGCTTGTTTCGAAGCATTGTATGTTTTGTCTTGGTTATCGCTGGTTAACAACTAATTAAACTTAATTTGTTAGTTTCATACAAAAGGAAATATGAAAGCGGAAAAACATCTTGCTACTGATTTTATTATGAATTTATGATAAACTTTGCACGTGCAAATTATTGAGGTAGCAAAAACTACCCCCTACGAATTGGATTTTTCAGGAATTAAATTGGGAATAAAACTATTTGGTTACGTTCTAATTAAATTATTTTAATTATAACCGTGAATCTCAAAAAGAAATTGAGATTCACCCCATATATTAGTGAATCTGATATATGAAGAATCTTTATAGGCCCTGGTCTTGGAATTTCAGTCCAAATCAATCACACTGGCTTGGTTTCAAAAAGTTGCTTATTTCATGGGTCTACCATTTATGCCATTATAAAGTCCTTTTCGCATATAGCCGTTGCCCTAACTTTTTGTTAACCTTTTCATATGCTTCTAAAGAATTATTTTTTATACAAAAGTCTCAATAATTTTTGTTCTTCATATTTCATGCATGACCATATAAACTGAGGAAAAATCACCCTCTATCATCACTATATTATGAAAAAAATTGAACTATTTAGACAGGAATAATCAATTACATTTGTCGGTAAAACGTTAAAATCAAAATCTGATTATGTTATTACACGTAACTTAGAATATTAATTCAGATATTTTCCATTTTAGGAAAGTTATTCAAAAGTTAATTAATAGCAGTTCATTAATACTATTCTTTCAGGACTAAAATAGTAAGCAAATGACGTGACAATAATCTACAATATATTTTGTACAAATAAAATAATTAATAATTGAACAAAAAATCTTTTATTGCTACCCCAGTAACATGCAAACTGAACTATACAATGATGTGCCTCCACTAAAGGGTTCTAAGAAAATTTGAATTTTTTGAATGGAGATATGAAATTTGAATCGCGTGTATTTCTTTTGGTTTTTTCTGTTATAACTCAAAAGATATGTGAAAATCAGAAAATAAGGAGCTTGTGATGGGAATCTTCTCAAAGCAACGGTCAATCTTTCACATTAACCCGTGAAATCAAATATAATATATGGTCACACTCATACTTTTCGTTAATCTTACGTTAATGATGTTACCTTTGAATAAGAAAATTCCTTAACTTTTCGACACACGTGCGCACCACATAAGTGATCCTTCACCTCAAAGAAATTATACAATATACCAGAAAAAAAATTGACGTACCCTAGCACAAGGGTTTATGTTATATGCACAGTTGGAATGAACTTTAATTCCGATTTGTCGCGTACCCGTTTATCGGATGTTCTTACCTACCCTCAATGGTAGAAAACACTCCCCTCGCAAACGCGTTTAACGGGATGTTATTACCTACCCGGTAGAAAACATTGTTTTCTACCGGGTAGGTAATAACATCCTGTTAAACATAACATAACTACTATTTTGTTCGAGTTAAGTAATATTTTTTTGTTAAATTACAATATGTATTAACTGACATTTATTAGAACGGAAAAAGGCCAACTATCCAAATTTAATTCGCGAGTACAAGTGAAATAGAAAAAAATACACAAATGGACTTGATAAATACTTAAAAGAATTGAGTTCATGGGTAAAAGTGAGAAAAAAAAAAGCATTAGTAGACTTAACACGGTCCAAAGTAGGGTTTTTCGCAAAAATAGTCCTCTAAATTTTCTCTTTTGCAAAATTCGTCCTTTAATAATTTTAATTGCAAAATTAGTCCCCTAACTATACACCTTTCACAATTTATGCCCTCTGGTGACTGTAGACGCGAGAAGCGCCAGGTGGCAGAACCATTTTTTCCCCCAAATTTTTTTTCACTTCTAACATATTAAAACCCATTAACCAACCCCTATATTCACAATTTTGGAGTGTATCATGTGTTTTGTGGTGTCAGGTTTAAAAAAAACGTGTTTTGCAACTCACATTTCTTCTCTCACGTGAGAAGAATTGTAAATTATCTAAACTGCCATTGATTATGCCTCATGTGTAGGTCATATAACATTTTTCGGCGAACATTAAAATTTTTGGAGGGCATAAATTGCAAAGGGTGTATAGTTAGGGGACTAATTCTGAAAGGGCGTATAGTTAGGAGACTAGTTTTGCGAAAAGAGTATAGTTAGGGGACTAATTTTGCCAAGAGTGCAGAGTTAGAGGACTAATTTTGCGATTAAAATTATTAAAGGACGAATTTTGCAAAAGAGAAACATTAGGGACTATTTTTGCGAAAAACCCGTCCAAAGTATTAACGTATTGAGTTTATACTTAATTCCACTAACATGTCACTCACATTGCTCATTTCTTTTTAATATAAGAAACTTACGGTATTGGATTTATAGTTATTTCCAGTAATGTGTCACACACATTGCCCATTTTTCTTTCTAAATGTAAGGCTATATCACACAATTAATATTTCAACAGTATCATGTTAAGTAATTTATAAATACGTGTGAGGCCGTAATTAGAACGGAAATTAAACAATCCTCTGCTATAGAAAGAAATATAAACCCATTTGACAATTGACTTATATAATTAACTTATATGACATGTGATTGATATAATCACAATCGCATTTAACCAAGGTGATGTATATATGCCAAATTTTTTAAATCTCTGGGGTTACTTGAAAAACTGCGAAACCTTGATGGACTTTTGTATCGTTTTTAGGCTTTGTTCCGTCATCCGTGGGCTTTGTAAAATGCGACTATATTACATGTTTTCATAAAAAGAAAATAAACGTGAAATATTCCATAAAATATGGGTCTGCCACTATGTTAACATAAAAAAAAAAAACTAATTTTATTCTTTTATTGAAAAGAATCACCATTCACCAACATTAAGCATATAATCCTACAATCTAAATACATCCTACCTGATAAAATCAAAGAGTCTTATTGGTTCTAATTCAAGAAAGGACGGATCTCTAAGAATTAGGGATGAGATGAATAGAACTTTAGACTAAAAAATGAATAGAACTTTAGACTAAAAATTATATATTTTATTTCTTCTTCTTCCCCATTGGTACAACCCATAATTATTATATATTGGATAACATCACATAAATTGATAACTATCCACTACTATAACAAATCCTACAATAGAAATAATTACGATATAATTAGATAAATACTAATAATGAACTATTACACATTATTTGGACACATGGACTTAATTCTAATAATAATAATAATAATAATAATACTTCACCTCTATTCTCTATATGCTGATCACGGCATTATACAATTGGAAAATAATTATAAAACCACAAAACAATTAAGTGACAATATAGTAATTTGAGTAAAACACTAATAAATAGAACAACGAGTAAATGAATTATTTAGTTTAATACTGATAAGACTGAAAATTAAAAAATAAAAAAAAAAAGAGAGAAAAAATGGTGGGCTGCATACGCCGCCGTGTATATCCGTGTAATCGGAACCACCGCCGAGTCACCGCCGGACCGTACAGTTGGCCGATTCCACCGCCGACAATCTCAACCGCGGAGTTCAAAATCCTCCTCCTCCGCCGCAACAGATCCCTCTCTCGCCTCAATTCCGTCTCAAACCCTAATTCTCAACCTCATCGCGACAATGTTGTTGTTGATGAAGATGATGATGCTGTGAAGAAACTGGCGAAGGAGAAAAAAACTGAGAAAAATGTGGAGAGAACGGAGATTTTATCGGATCAAGAGGCTGAGTTTGTGAGTCGTGTTTAGTGAATGAGTTAATTTGAATCAATTTGTTGTTTAGTTTAGTTTATCGTTAATCAGTTGGAATCAGCTATTCTTTTGAATTGATCTTTTTGTGATGAGTAGATAATATATCGAGATTATTGTGAAAGTAAGTTGTAATTTGATCCTGGATATAGTCTTTTGTTTGTGGATATATTACCAAATTTACTTATTTGAACATGTGCTTGTTTATAATTAGACAACATTATGTGTACACAAACACGCACATTGTGTACTGTTAGATTATTGAAAAGTTGGTGATGAGTAAATAAGCATGACATGCCCCTCATTTGGAGGCCTAAGCCCGAGGTTGAGCTAGTGAGTTGCGTTAGCGATTGAAGCTTACATCAATATGCTGTTCAGGTTGAATTGCAATTAGCTACGAGTCTGCGTAGACTAGGTGTTCTCAATATTCTTTTTGTTAAAAGATATATTTTATTTATCCGTAGTGATCACATTTATTATGACAGATATAGTATTTAATGCTGTGTTAATCGTCCGTTGAGGATAACATATTACCGAATTGCTTCTCTATAAGGCCATGCAGGTGTCGTGACGTTATACGTATCGCTGTGTCATGTGTGTTTTTATATATCTATCTTTCTATCTATATACTGACTTGATCTTGTGTATATTAACATACACTTTGTATACACGCACATGAATATTTACCGTCACTTCATGGAAAACTTGGTTTACAGGGCTTGCGTGCGACTAGTTTGGGAAATTTTACTTCTTGCCGGGAAATAGGAAACAGGATCAGGCAGTTATACACTTTTCCTAAAGTAGCTTGGTGGGTCGGATCTAAAATTTAGTCAGCTTGTTGTAATGTTTGCCTGAGATAGGGTGATAGATTCTGAATGCTAGAGCAGTTAAAGAGACCAAACCGTATGCGAGGAATGTCCTCTTCCGCTACAAATGGACCGAATGACTTATTCTAGATCAGTGACTAGGGCAGCACCCCAAGAATCGGCATAGATGGAAAGATTTCAGGTAAATGGAAGGAGAAGCTGATGATGGTCCAAACTTCAATATGCATTCTTGTCCATCGCTTCCATCAGCAGTACACCGCCATGTTCTGTCTCTTCCCATGGGAAGCCTCCGTCTTAAAATGGCTATTCTTTCAGTCAGTAGTTTTTTTTCCAAAGCTGTCCATGTATTCCCATAACTTTGACGACCAACCTGTTTGTTGCAAAAGGTGAATCATCTTCACATTTGCTCTGGGCAATGCCATGGATAATGATTCCCTTAAATAACCTTGAAGTGTGGAAGTGTCATTGATTGGGAATATCAAGATGATCACTTTGAAATATGAGGTGTTGATTATTTCACTTCTTTCAATGCAGATACGCATGGTTTTATGTTTCTTGTTGAAGTGCTCTTCTCATCTAACTTGGGTGGGCTCAGCTATTAAACCTTGAGATTAATTTTTATCGAGTTCACCTGTCAATGTCCATAATCAGGAATAGAACGTGATTTTATGGATGTTATTGAGTTATGGTGGCTCAAAGTATTCGACCACTTCTTTCCACGTTAACCTTACTCATCCTTACAACTAGATTGTCAGTTTAGAGGCTGAATTGATTAGCTTCATTTCGTCTTTCTTTATGTTGTGTTTGTATCGGAGAGACACAAAAAGTGGTGAGGGGTGCAGAAAGTGGTGGTGCAAGCACTCCCATGAAAAATGCGCAATGTTTATAGGTTTGATTCTACTACTGTATTTTACACCAGTTACCTCTTCGTCACTGAAAGTTACTATTATCGTTCTCAGTTGACATTATTAGAAAGGCCAGTAACCAGAAGATAGAACTAGGTAGTCATGATGCAAAAGCTGATACCTCAATGAGGTAATTGTTTTAATTCTTAAAGTGAATATCATTAAAGTTCTAAAATCTTATGGGACGCTTGAGTGGCTGTATATTTGTGCACTCTCCTATATGGAAATTGATACCATAGACATTCTTTGGTCTCTCTTCCTTGGGAAAAAGTTACACCACCTCCTTTCCTTCTCATGCAGCACTGTAGGTTTCCCTTGTCCGTGTAGTTAGATCTTGTCTGCATATAATACTTGGGCACCATGACTTACATCTTGTAGACCTGCTTAGAAAGTCTAGAATTTCTTACAGAAACTAAACCAAAACGAATTGTAAAACCATGTTTGTGTTTCGATTAGATTTCCTGGTTGATTTTGCGTGTATTAGTCCAATAGTCTATCTCTAGATTTTGTTTGTTTCCATGCTGTTTACCAAGTTTGCTATATATGTGTCATACTTGAACCTGCCTCATCAGTTTCTTACTTGAGGAAGCCTTATTTTTACCCTTTGACATGAACCAAGAAACTAGTAGAAGAACTTGAACTATTGCAGTATGAACCAAAGTATTAAACTAAGGTAGATGCTAATATACGTAACTTCGAATATCCTTCATAGATGGAAGATCGTTGCGTGGTATGTTCTTCTAGATTGAAGTCATTGTGCCGTCATGTTTTTCGTTCTGTAGCACTGATCTTGTAATGTTTTAGAAGTGCTTTTGGATTTCAATCAAATAGATAATCCATACAGCCAAAATTCAAATGATTTACCATCCTTCACTGGATGGATTGATGGTCTTGATTTCCACCTATTTATGTGTGTTGTTTTGCAGTTATGTCATGCCTCTGGGCTGTCCCTTTGTTTCTCAATAAGAGCAAAAATACAGGTTTTTATGGCTGGGATCATCTATCTCAATTTGTATGCCACTTAGTTCTAGCGATGATACTTGGCATCTATGTCAATTTGTATGCCACTTAGTTATGACAATGATACTTGTCCAGTTGTCCCGACTATTACTTCAAAAATAAATAATTTTTTCGGGGAATGAAATGTGTGCTTTCCGTGACCATCTACACTGTTGCTCCCGTACTTTTCACAAAATGCCAGAACCTAATTTCCGCCCTAAAATTTCTTTACCAATCTCTCTATAGTCTATTGTCAATCAATTCTATTAATATTTAGAAACACATTAAACAAGAGTTGCAAAATATAAATTGGTAACTTATTAAGATGCGACTGAAGAATAACATCCACAAGTGGTTATCACTTATCATATGTTCCATCAACGAAGCCTTAGCTATTCATGCCTTATGACATGAAACATCAGGTACTGTCATTACTTAAGTCAAGTATTACACCACCCTTGGAGCAAATTAGGTCAATAGTATCCCTTCTCCTCCGCACCCAGCGCAATTTAGAACCCACCCTCACCAAACAGTTCTCTCTTCAGCCATAGTCCACACTCCACACACACACACACACACTTTTATCCTTATGGCACACCAGCCTAGCCACAGGCGCAATTTAGCAGCAGCTGCAGACACCCAAACAGCCATGAATTCCACACACAAAACACATCCCATCTCCACCATCCAAAACATATCCCACCGCTTCTCAAAACTCTATGCAAATCATAAGACACATGTTGCAAGAGCCTCAAAACCTCCAAACAATCATTCACACCCTGATCCAGACACAAATCTCCAAGCCAAAACACTCACATTCTTCCCTGTTTCAAACACCCCATCATGTCCCTCTTTAACCAAGTCCAAAAGCCACCATGAACCAAACATCACCACCACAAAAGAAACACAACCCAACAAACCATCTGCCAATAAAGTCCTAAAAAACCCATCTTTTCAAGAATATGATGATGTGAACAAACATATGTCCTCTAAGAGTAGTTTTGAAGGTGACAAAATGAACAAGTCTCATAAGGAGGAAAAACACAAATCATCAGTTGTGAGTAGAGGGAGAAGAAAGTCATTTTGCAGCTCACAAGCTGAGCTGGCTGACTTCTTCTCTTGCACTGGGGTCAAAGTTGTGGCAGTTGACATGCCACCATTGATGCAGATTCATGCAGTCAACTGTGCAAGAAATACACATGACAGCTTGGAAAAGTTCACCTCCAAGACTCTTGCTTCAACACTCAAAAGGGTAATAAAAATGTTGTCTTTTTATTTCTGGGGTTAATTATTTTTTTAAGTTTATTATTATGTGATGCTTAAAGTTCAGTTCTTGATTGGACCATCTTTCAATATGGGTTCTTTTTGGTTTGTTGTAGGAGTTTGATGGGGCATATGGTCCAGCTTGGCACTGTGTAGTTGGGACCAGTTTTGGATCATTTGTGACACATTCTGTGGGTGGATTCATGTATTTCTCAATGGATCACAAAATTTATGTCCTCTTGTTCAAGACTAGTGTACAAAGAGCAGAGTGAAATGTTTACAAACATTAATGAGGTGAAAGTGAAGTGAACAAAACTTTTTAGAGTGGCAAAAGATTTAGGAAGATATTGCCATTTCCTTGTGGTTTTTTTTTTAATGATAATTGATCTCCTTGTAGTTTGTACATTGTTCATTTTACGAAGATAAATTATTGGGAGATGTTCCTTTACTCACATGATGTATGTATGCCTGTAGTAGATATGTTCAGTTCACCTTTTTCTTGGTTTGAGTAAATTAATGTGAATATGCAGAATTGGTGAATGCGTCAGTTAACAGAGGCTATTTACTAAGGTGTGGCCTTTGAGTGTTGAGGTGGTGTTTGTTTTCTGAATTTTAGAAGTGACTTGAAAATTGAAATATACTACAAATTTCGCACTCTTTAAATAAATTAATGTTTGAGAAGTAGTTTCCACTTTCAACTGGAAGAATGTTTTATAACTGAACTCCTAAAAACTGTCTTCATTGAAAAACCTAACAGAAGTAATGAAAGACATAATAATTACTGATTTATGAGTAAAACAGAATTTTACTTAAAAGAAATTTATTCATTTTCACTAATATGAAATTATCGAAACTCCCCACCCCAAACAATTTCGAATGCAATCCTCGTTATTGCTGTGTAGTCGGGGTTGCTTCTGGGGTCGACAAAACAATGATTGATCGATTTCAGTTGCATCTTTAATTCTTTACGATCAAGTGTGGTAACATCGCTGCTGAATGTTATTTGTCTGGCTCGTCGAAGGACATCTAGTGGTCTCTGAGGAAGAAAGATTGTGTTACAACTTGTAATTGAATTTGTGTTCTAATTCGAGAAGGAATTGATTTCCACTAAAGATCAAGAGAGAAATTAGAGAAATTTATAAAACTTGCTTGCATGAAAAATACATACGTTCTGCATAATAGCTACTAACCCACAAGTTAGGGGTGTTTACAAACTTAATTTCTAATAATCAAAATAACAACATATTAACGTAATATAAATCAACCCATTTCACATAACATAGTCACCAGTCCAGGTTGGCCTTTTTGATACACGTCGGGGCCGAGTCTGCTGAATGGGCCCGTTCGGTTGGGCTACTCTTGCATCAGATTGGGCTTGAGAAAGCGTACAAAATAATATTTTATATATTTACATATTTTACTTAATATTTGGTTAAGATATATAAATAATATTCTCGAATGGCACAAAACACAAAATTTACACATGACGCTTAATTAATTTTGTTGCTTTAGTCAATTCCATGACCACTATGAGTATCTATTTTTAGTTCAAAAACTGAAACAGACATGAATTTTTTCAACATGTAAATGTTATGTGTGACTCTATTTCTCAAAAGGAAACTTGGTAAAATCTGCTTCCAATTTCAATTTGTGTCTGTAGAAATATTTTTCCTATTCGATGAGGACAACAGTGCTATTTCTAGGTAGGAGACTGAACAGAAGTATGAGAGAATATATTTCCAAATTTCTTCTAGTAATTTTTTTCATGTCTTTTTTTTTTTGTCCGGATCTACCTCTTGAAACATCATATTCGGATTTTACGTGAACTCTCTGTAACTGCGCGAGTCGTACGTACGCATAAATATACCACTGATGTTAATGATAGATAGATACTAAAGTTTCTTTTTATTTGTCAGTTTAATTGTTACAAATTATCAAAGCTGTATCTATATCATGTCAAACATTGTGGTATAAACAAATTCGAATCCTAGGAACAAAATTTGCACAGTGTAGATAGATTAAAACACATGAGAAACATATACCGATCATCCCAGATGCAAGAAAGATGAATATCAGCGTAAAAAACAGCACAAGTGATATATTCCAATTAAAACGGTTTTCGTCAATTCAAGAACCATTGATTTCCACTATACATGGCTGCACTCAGAGGGGTGTCTCTCCGAGCTGTCTACGTATCCCACGAGTGAAATCTCATGGGAATCAAGCCATTCGATGCCGTAGTTCACAATAGTTCGTTCCAATGTACAAAAACGAATACAAGAAACCAAGAGAACTAGTACGCTAGAGGCCTCATCAATTGAGTTCTTGGACGTGAAAGCTTCTTGGAAATTCGACTTCTTGGACATGAATTCTTCTTCTGTGTTGTGCGAATATTTTTTACGTCCAAAGCCTTCATTCTCTTCATTTGCGGCGCGGGAATATCTTTTAAGTCCAAAACCTTAATTCTCTTGTTTGTTCTCTCTTGTTGATCCTTTGAATATCCGTCTTGTAGTTTTCTCTTACTGGCTTCCAACTTCACTTCCATTGCTTTCTTCTGATCCACCTTTTTTGTACGACTCACAATCTTTTCATCGCTCTTTCTTCTTGCGGGGTCCTTGATGATGTCTCGTTGTTGTTTTGGACGTTCTTCGTCAATCTTGGAACTGGTACATGTTGTCTTTTGCGCTGTCGTCGTTTCAGGATAATCGATTTCGTCCTCTTCGGAATCCGAATCTGAGCCGGGTCCAAACATGAGAGTTTTGATGATTCTCTTGCGCCGTTTAATAAGCTCTTGCGGGTGCTTAGATGCAACAACGGAGATCGATGCCTCCATTAACGGTACGATTTCGACGGAGTCGTCGATTTCGTACATCTGACGGAAAGACACTTCAATGTTGATGCCATGATCTGCCATTCTTCTGAAGTTTAACAGGGAGTAATTCTTCTCTCTCTTTTCAATGTTCATGCTTTGTGTTTTGTGTTTTGTTTTGTGAATATAATACGAGAGAATACGTTTAGGTTTGTGATGATGTATTTATAGTAATAGTACTAAACCTTGTTTGTTTAGGAGTGATCGATGTATATATATATATAGTAACTTGTTGATAAGTCAAATATAAACCTTGTTTGTTTGGGAGTGATAAATTGGTTTATTAGTTTCTTTTTACAGCTTGCAACCAATAGCAACAAGGGGTTAGTGAAATCTTTATCAACGTACGTATACATGCAGAATCTTGTTAGATTCTAAATCTCTGTGTAATATTATAACTAACGCGCATTCAACTGATTGCTCTCGGCGGTTGTTAGTTACTTGTTAGATTGTGTAAATCTCTAATAATTTTCAGGAGTTCTTTGTCATCCTAGAATTATAAGGAAAACAAATGGGGAGACAAAATTCTATAAATAATCCGGTATTATAAACAAATGGTATTTATCTATAGATGTTTAAATCATATAAAACATGGAAGCAACTCCAGTTTACGCTATAAAATTAATTTGATATTCTTAAGATGAACTAGATAGATAAATACCATAAGTTAGTCCCCAAATAATTAAGAAAATAATTAACATAGGGCCTAGGAAACTCTCAGGATAGATTTACTGAAATATTTTAAACAAATGTGTGTCTATTACTAATGTGATATCTATCAAATTATATTTCCAGTGTCTAATATTCTAACCAAAAAAAAAAAAAACACTCTTAACAAATCATTTAAGATTTAAGAGAAGTTGAATTCACCATTATAACAAATATATACTCTTGAATGTTATTCTAAAAATCATTCATTCATTTATATATTCATTTTATTATTTTATAGAAATAAGAATAAAGTTGGACATGTTAATTTACACATAATAATTTTTACACTTTAGTTGTGGAATAAGTTAATAAATTTTTTTTATGAATTTTGGATACTATTAGCCTAATTATTCTTTATTAGGATGATTTATACTCGTTTTTTATAATAATAGCGCTGCGCTATCCCCTCTAGAAAACACAAAGAGTTCAAATAAATCAGAAAATTAACTTTTATGTACAGAAACGTCAGCTGGTGCCTTCTTGGCCCCAACTGCTCACTTTTGGGCCTTAAGACAGGGTTAGGTTATTACTAAATGATACGGGCCCAGACCCAAATGTTCTTATTTTTAATAACTAAAGCCCAAAAGCCCACTAATATATTCACATTATTAAGTCTATGTTATTTATCCTGTTGAAGATTTAATTAATTATTGTAATTATTGTGTGGATAATATTATATGTAGTTATGCAGGTATTAGAAGGATAGGATTGACTAGTTTATAATGAGCTAATTATAAATATATGCTTTCACCAATTTAAGAAAGATAACAATTATCGTGTAGTTTAAATCTCACCATTTCACTTTCAATTCGTAGGAGTCTCATTTCTTGCTCGAGTTAGAACCTATCACTAAAGTTTTACATACTAATCATCTTTACATCAAAATCTACTCTGAATTTGTTTTTTATAGCACAACCACGAGGCATATTCTTCTCGTAGCTGGTAAGGATATTTGGACGATTTCGACTGAGTTCCACCTGCTCATGATATGTTTTAGTCTTTTAGATATCGGAGACAAACATAATTGCAAAGTTTTTAGCTATAGTGATCTTAATCTGGCACTTAGTATCTGCGTACGTACTAGGCACAATGTCCAACATGGTTAGAGTCAATTAATTATTACATTGGGACTTTTATATAACTATTATCGGCATTCCCATTCCTTTTACCCCACAAAATTATGTACATACTTGCTAAAACAAAGTCTCTCGTTTCTAAAAAATGTATAACAATTGATATTGAGTTATTGGCAAGGTAGACTCTAAAGTATCAATTTGTCGACGTATTTACGTCATATTGAGAACATCCAACGTCTTGTTGTTCCAATACCAACCAAGAACTTTATTATGGTAACAAATGACAAATTGTGACAAGGGCCAAGTTAACTATTTGAAATATATTATAAGAAAAATCAAGTGGAGTCGAATACTTGGACTTTTTTTATTCTTATCAAACGGTCTGTCGTTATTTAACTCCTTTGCAATCATATATATATTTGTCTATCTAGAAAAATAGGAAAATAAAAAGTGGCTTTAGCCAATGATCAAGGAGCGTAGAAACCAATGGGAACTTGACATTTCTTAGGACGAAAAGGTTGAAGCTAGACTGAATAATCCACTCAAAGTAAAGCCTTTTGGAGTGTTGTCTTCCACATTTCATATTCTGCTTGCCATTTTGATGTAACTATAAAAATACATATGAGGGCGACATCGTACGATTTGTGTCTTTAATAGGATGTAATGGACCAGACGTGATGGGAGGGGCACTTAGGAGAATAGAATTGTGATCACAACACCCTAATACCACCCCCCCACCCAAATGTTTAGGACATGTGCCCAATGCCCAACAATGCAGATCGAACCTAAAGGGAGGGAGTTAGTCGCTCTCATACTATGTACCAATCACTATGCAGATGCCAATAATTGTGGAGAAGAAAAGATGATGCCGTAGATAGATTCCACGCGTAAAGTGCATCTATGTTGTTGGGATCACTTGAGCTTTGATGAAGATGAAGTTCAATATTTAATTAAAATTAAGTCCTATGTATGTAGTTGTTAGGCTTGTCGAGAAAGCGAAGGTAAAAAAATATATGAATTATATTGTAATTGCTTAGGAAAACTAAGTAGGACTAGTAGTATAACAAGTGAAACATGCATATATCAAAATACATATTTAGAGATGTGTAGTAAAGTGGTGAAGAAGTAATACTGCTAGCACCGTTCGATCAGCCAGCTAGGCCTGATGCCCACTATGTTGCTCGTGTCCCCGTTGGTAAGACAATCATTCTCTTCTTGCTAATTTAAGTTTATTAATTGAAATTGAAATTTATTTTTTTTAACTACTAGCTGCTTCGACGTTCTACATTGAAAACTCATTTTTTTTAATATGCATGGTTTAATCTTTATAGCTAGGACAATTGAGATTAAGGGCAAGAGGTCAAACTCGTCTGTTCAAGATTCCAAAAGAATCCTCAATGTGCGGTGAGATTTTTCTGTTTTTAATTCAAATTTCCGGTTTCAGTTTATGTGTTTAAGTTGTAATCTACCTATGATATTTTCTTTAGATATAATCTGTACTTATATAGATACAACTTGATTTGTGGAATATAGTTTGTTCTTTATACTCTATAGAGACTTTTATCTTCTTTCTGTTGAACTGTCTAAAAAACGAGTTCTGGATTAATAAATACTGGAACTAATACATATATATTTCTATAACTAGCTAGTTAGCCATCTCATGTATAATAAGCGTCGTATCAAACAATTTGTTGGGGGCTCTCAGCGCAACTCCAAGTATTTTTGGTGGTTTGTACACTCTATTTCAATAATCGGACTTAAAATGTTAACAATTATTATTTTAATTTTTAACCATGTCACTTGTTATAATTAGTTGCGCTATCAAACCCGACGTCACTAGAGATAAAGAGCTTATTCCAATAGCTCTACATAAATGGTTCATAAATTTATACAAAGGTAGCGGGAGTTAATAAGAACTACCCGCATAACTATATACATTTCCTATGCAAAATTTTCATTTAAGCCAATCTATGAATGCAAATGTGTGTTGTCATAAATTGGATCGCCCTCAAAATTATTCAGTGTTAATGGATAATTATGTTATATCTGCCGTCAAACTCCAAGACTGTAATTAATTTAAGTATCCATGAGCACGTAATGATTCTTGTGGTAATTTTTCTTTTGAATTGTACATTGATATAGTCCTGCATCATTATAAAAGTTTAGCCCAGCCAGGTTTCTTTGAATTTTACTAATGAAATAGGGCATAATTGTAAGGTTAATTTGGCTCGTGGAGTTTTTTTTTTCCCTTCATTTTTTCTGATGAATATATTTGACTTGTGAAGTTAAGATATCAACAATTAAGATGTTTTGTATTTTAATTTTTCAAGGAAAATTTAGAGCAATTCTAATTACCCCTGGGAATACAAGACTAATTAATAATGCGGCCTTGCACATTTATTGCACCAAAGAATCGTGGTTAATTTCTTACCTATACCCCAATAATTAAGGAGGCCAGTTATGCGTTAGTTAGAGAGGAAGTCTGATGATGATGGGAGTGCCATTTGTGGCATGGTTAAAGATAGACTTTCTCTAATGACTACAATTGTTTGATTTAAACTATGTTGTAAGAGACAAGTTAGGCACTGTGTGAAAAAGAATGGATAATGACTTGAGAAAATTAGGTTCCTTCCAAGTTTAAAACATCTCTCATCTACCAATCCACTTCACAAAGTGGTGAACCTACCTTTGTGTTCATCTTTGCAGTTTTTTTTTTTTTTTTTTTTGTTATTCTCGATCTACAATCCCAATTCTACGAAGTTATCTGCAAAAAACACTCATGATTCGTGTGTTATGCTTAAATATTAACAAAACGTTATGAGCGGTAGTTTTATTAGAAAATGAATTTTACGTGTTATTATATATATATATATATAGGTTTCGCATATGATTCACCTTTGTGGAAAAGTCTAGAGAAGCAACTCTTATATTCCTACATTAAATTCTCACCATTCTTTTGCGTTACTCAAGCTGACATTCTTGTTTTCACTTCACTCATCACTACTTAAGTTGAGTTTTCTCTCTAAATGAAATGCAACCACTGACGTCGAATTTTACTCTCTAGATGAAATGTTACCTGCGAATGTATTTTTAAGTTCCAAGTTTTCTAGGATAGTAATGCGTTTTGGTGTGGTAAATATTGGAAAATATTGGCAATATTTCGAGACCTTCTCGATGCATATTGAGTAATTAAAAAGTAACCGTTGCTCTACACTTCGATAATACTTACAAATTCAATAATACTTCTACATCTCGTTTCCGTACATTCAAACATAAAAACATTTCCACGACTCTCCGAGAAAACATTTAGAAACTTTGATACGTGTCTACACAATCAAATCAAAAGTAAAAAAAAAAAAAAAAGAAAAAAGAAAAAAAATGATAAGGTGATAAGCTGCTACTTACACCCTGCTAACGTACGCACCCAGATAGTAGTAGTAGTAGTAGTAGTATCTTCACCCTCTCTACCTCAACACACTGTCTCCATCTCCGACAAAAAATATTCATCACTCAGCACAACACAACCCCTTTAAATATCACTCACCACATTATCTCACTCACACACTAACAACAAAACAACACTCTCTTCATCTATTTTTTTAACTTCAAATTTTAATCAAAAAAAAAAAAAATGGACCCTCCATTGGTCAACGAGGCGTCATTCACCGCCGCGTCGAACCCTTCATCCTACAGCCTAATGGAGCTGCTCTCTTTTCCGGCGGAGGAATCGACGGTCACCGGACAAAGCACCGGCAAGAGGGTTAGTTGCTTCGACGATGATAAGGTCTTTTCTAAAAGGAGTAAAAACGGAGATGATCAAAGTTGTGGGGCGAAAATGGAATTAGAGGGAAATTCAGGGACCAGTTTGAAATTGGAGGAGGAGATTAAGGGTAAAAAAATGGAACCGGGTAAAGATTATATTCATGTTAGAGCGAGGAGGGGCCAAGCGACAGATAGTCACAGTTTAGCTGAAAGAGTAATTTCTTTTTTTTTTTTTTAATTTATAATGTGTGTTTTTTGAAATTTAAGTAATTGTGCTAGTCATTAATTTGTGTGTGTTTTATGATTAATATTTTTGGTTATTTTTTTATTTTAGGCGCGAAGAGAAAAGATTAGTGAGAGGATGAAAATATTGCAAGATTTGGTACCGGGGTGTAACAAGGTTATTGGAAAAGCGCTTGTGCTTGATGAGATTATTAATTATATCCAGTCGCTACAACGACAAGTTGAGGTAGTTTTTTAATATAAATAATTGTTATTTAGACTATTAAAAATTGTGGTTACAATTATATTTTTATATTTTTTAGTATTGTAACTTTTTGAATGACTTAACAAATGTCAGAGCAACGAGGTCTAAAAACTTAATCTAAGTCAAAACTGCACTTTACGTGTCACTTGTTTATCTTGTCTTGCTTGCTGCAGTAATCACTTTTCTTTAATTGTTCTTATTAAAATTAAAATGATGTTTCTTTGTTAATGTACTATTTTTTTTTGTTTTTAATGGCTGTTGTAGTTCTTGTCCATGAAGCTTGAAGCAGTGAATTCAAGGCTGAGTCCTACAATGGAAGGTTTTCCTCCCAAAAGTGTAAGTCTCAACTGCATCTTATTTATCACATGGAGAACTTTTTAACTGTACTTTTCTTTTCTTATAAACTTTCTAGGATAATTTCATCTTGTGATAAGAAATATGTACCACTTACCTATTTTAGCAGATGGTATGAGAATATATATTAAGTCTATTGCAAATTTAAGAGAGATTCTGTAAATGTGACTTTTACTTTGACTAGTCAGATAAAAATGATTTTAAGTCTAGGATGTATAAATTAATTGAATAACAATGACATCTTTGCATTTACATGTTTCTTGAAACTTTTTGGCGTTCAATGGTGCAAACTTTACTATTCAATGTTCTGGTAACTTAAGTTCGCGAGATCAATAAACCTGAAGACATTAATCGACGAGGTGAAGCTAATTATGTCTGAAGTTCTGATTAACTAAGACTGACTGCTAATGTAGGAATGCACTATTTCCAGGTTGCCACAAAATAAAAAAAATGGTTTGCAACTTCAATAGTTGTATTAGAGTTGAGGTTTATCTCAGTCAGTTTTAGAAAGAGACGCGCTAAAACTTGAGTATGATGGATTTGGACATTGTTCTCTATTTATTGTGGCTACGCCTTTGGACGGCTGTGTTTATACCTATTTTTCCAGTTTTCTGTATCATACTCAGCATGGTAATGTGAACTTAAATTGGAGCTAAAGTATATTATTTGCATCGTAGTACTAAGTATAGTTCTACGCTTACATGCATATGTATATACACCGAAAGACAAACATGGTGGTGTATGCGTAGTTAATGCATTTACACAAGCTTGCAGGTAGGCATATATGTACATTATGTTTACCAAACTCGACAGCAAATTTGCTTGTGAACCTAGTTTTAAACATGAATCAAGTTTGGCATGTTGCCTAACCAACTCACATTTGGGACCAAGTTTTCTCCGTCAGGTTGTAATCTCTGCCGCTTCTTGGCATCTATCATTGTCACACTTAAAACTCCTACTATTGATTGAAATTGTACCTTTTGCTATCAGTTGTGTTACTTATGAAAGTAGAATCAGTACTACTCTTTTGATGTCAAATGCCTGCTGAAAATATGCTGTAGTCACAGTTCAGAAAGAAAATCTCTTTATTAAAAGAGCTAACTTTACTTATTCCAGCTTTCATAATATGTTATTGCAGCTAGCAACACCGTCATTTGATGCCAATGGAATGATATTTGGGTCGCAAGCGCCAAGAGAATATTCTCAAGCAACACCAACGGAGTGGCTGCACATGCAGGTTGGTAGTGCTTTTGAAAGAGCAACATGACTCGAACCTTAGCGATTCCTTAAATAAGGACAGCATTTCTAGTCCTTCAGTATAGTATCTTTAATCAAATTAACTTTCGCCATTCGATTCTGTAATAGCAGAGATGTGTTTCCATGTATAAGGTTAGCAGTGGTCAGCTTGAATGACTGAAAATATTTTAGCAAATTTGAGTTACCAATGTATCTCAAATAGTATTGATCTTGTATTGAGCAGTCTCTTTTTATAGGTAAAAGATAGATTTTACCTCTCGGTACAGATGATCTCACAGAATTTAATGTCTTCAGTAATTGTGTTGATAAATAAAAGTTAAACAAATCTATGTAAATGTACTTCTTAGTCCATTGTTTAAAACGAGCTTCCTATCGCTATATTCCCCATCTTTATCATTATATCTATTCAGCAATTTTGTTGTTTGAATAGCAAATTATTGGAAAATGAAAACAATCATCAGAATAATTACAAAAATCGTATCAAACAAAATTTATTCTGCAAGAATTTTCATATTGTCCTGGCTCTTAATTCATTGTGACTTGCTAGCGGCGCTGCCGTGGGAGGGCTAAGTGTCCGGGCTTTATACATTCTTAAACATATATTTTCAAAATTAACTCTAAATAATGAAAATCAATTATAATTTATAAGTGATAAAATTTTGGTCAATAATATATTCTTAAAAACTAATTATTAGTGAAGGGTTAATTTGTTTTCATAAAGAATGTCCAAAATACCAACAATAATGATTTAAGCATAGATGCAAGCAGTAAACAAATAAATTATGCATAGATGCATAGATGCGGCTAAATGAGCGAAAACCACAGTAACAACTAAGAAGCTCATCATTGACATTCAAAAACTTAGGCCCATGATTATGGAGCTACTTTGGACGCACGTTTTCGGAGCACTTTGTGAAACGGGTTATATCATAGGGGGTTTGACGCTTTTTTCCCTTAAATCTACAACATTCTTCCGGTTGAACTCCTGTAAATACAGCTTTGATACGCTGGACAGATGGTCTGATGTGAACAACCAATATCAGATGACTCCATTTTTACCAATTTGAGATTTTATCTGAGGTAGTCATTCAATAGATCTTGCCTCACCAAAATCTCTGTCGGCATCCTGTTAAGTGGACATATCGCAGTTCTGCATGCCAAAAACAGAAAGCAAATATAAATGTTTGCTATTAGTAAGTCATTTATCTGCAATTTCAAGGTCTTGTACAATTAGATTTGGTGTTTTTCTTTTTACATTTTCCATAAAAGGCTAAGCATGAATAACACTACAAGTCATGTACCTTCAAAATCCACTGAGCCTTCAAATAGATTTCTTCCCCAGTTGGTAATGGTCCAGTCATCTGGCCGAGAGATTTGTTCCTCTTCATAGTTGCGCAAGAAAGTCGTGCGGCATAGGTAGAATAGACCCGAGCTTAGTTGAAATGCCGACAGGTCTCCTCCAATAACTTCACTCCAGGAAAGACTAACATCAAAAGTGTCACGATGAACAAAATTGATGCCACACTCCCTTATATGAAAGCTATCCCCTGATATTACTGAAACGTCAACTTCGTCACCACTGTCGAGCTGATCCTGAAATGTCCAAAAGCTTAGCCACATCAAATCTTGGTCAGGTTCCGGAATGCCAAAGCAAGTAGGGAAATACACCCATGTGAGATCCTTGGTCTTATTGCTGACTTTTACAAACAGTTGATGCTCAGGAAACCAGTGTTCGGTGACGCAGTTGGATAGCGCATAGACACAGCAAATATTTAAGCCATGTGTTTTTAGATTTGGATGTGAAGGTACAATGAAAGATATCGATGATCCATTGAACTTGACGCTAAACCAGTTGGGTACCTCTTTCACAGGAATTGACGTGCTGGTTATACCAAATTCATAGAGTAGCTGCATCATTATAATGATGTTAGCCATTATATTTATAAGTTACATGTAACAGTAATATAATTCCTTTGCAAAGAGAAAGGTTCCACACTTTTGAAGGAGAAATGTACCTGACATGGTCTCTTCTTTGACGAAAAAGTTATGCCATCTTGCAGGTTCACCTCACCGCTCTTAATGGATTCAAAGTCGAAAATACCTAGACTGTTCAGCTTTTCGAGATGAAAACTTTTTAATGGTTTTAAGCTGAACAGCCCCTGAACTTCGTTCAGGTTTTCACACCTAATAGTCTGAATGTTGCGGACCTTAGACGAAGTTGAAATATGTGTAATGGATTCTAAAGATTTGCAGCCAGCTATAGTTAATGTTTCTACGTCCGGTAACCCCCTTAGAGATTGGAGCATTGTGCATGCATCCAAGTCCAGTTTCTGTAGACTATTCATTCCACTGATGAAATCCGGTAGTCCACTTAGTGGATTTCTGCTTAAATTTAGTTCTTTCAAGTAGATGAGGCTACAAAGATCTTTTGGGAAAGCGGTCTCCGAAAGATTGCACTCTGCTAAACTTAAGCTAACTAGACAAGGGGGTAAAGAAGCCCATGATATTTGTCGTTGAACTCTTTTGGGTTTAGATAGTAAAGCCCAAAACGGCTGCCAAGATTTGACATCTTTAGTCTGTGTGGAAATTCCATTTGCGTCTAGCACTTTAAGAGATGCCATATTCTTCATTCCCTTTGGCAGCTCAAGAAGGCTTGAACAACCAGATAGAACTAGTGTTTCTAGATTATTTAGCATTGCAACAGTGTTTGGAAGCCTATTTAGACTTCTACAATCTTCTAAATTTAATACTACAAGGCCTCTGAGGTTTCCAATGGATTCATGAAGCTCAGATAGATTTACACAGTCTCTAAGGATCAGCCTTTCGAGATTCGGGAAGTATGAGAAATTTGGGGTGCAGAGAAGCTCCCGCGAATGGCTTAAATCTAATATTTTCAGTAATGTGGCAACCTGTTAATGAGATACAAGGCATATAAAACATATATCATTACAAGTTTCAAAAAAGGACCATTTGAAAGAAAATGTTGAGAGGTGCATGATACCTTATTTGGCTTCCAGAACTTCAACTTACTGTTTGTCAAGTCAAGGGCAACCAAACTCTCTAAGGGGAAAAAGCTTGGTACAGATTTTGAAGAGAATCCATGCCAACATAGCCATCTCACTGATCTCGGAAGATATTTATAGCTTCCTGAGAGTTGTACGTAGTTCAGCTGAAGTAACATCAGCTTGTTCATCACTGCAAATGCATCAGCTTTCAGGCTTAACTCATTTGACTTGTATAAAGAAGCAGCTGGCTGGCGGGAAAAAGCTTGCACTGCGGCATGCAGACCTTGATCCCATCCTTTCTCATCTAAACTGAGATATGGTATGGCATCAGACTCGTTTTCCTGGAACAACCCCATGTCAAGAACAAGCCCTTCGATTGCTTCGGTGGCCTGCCATAGATAAATAAGAATTGAGGAAAAAAGAAAAAAGAAAAAAAGTAAAATAGTTCAAGATTTTCAGTTAAAATATTCTTACAGATTCATCCCTTAGAACATTATATGAATCCTTATACCTCCACAACCTGCTCCGTTTCCCAGGATTCTTTGGTGATTCCTGTCGAACAACTTCTCTTCCCATGTCCTGAATCATTTGATGCATTGAAAGGATGTTTGAAAAATCAATATTTAAGAGACATCTGTCGACAAGACTTTGGATTCCGACTGCTGTGTGAAAATCACATTCATCTAATATAGTAACTATGTAATCTTTTTCCCTCCAATGAAAGAAACACGCAATATGGAGGAATAAATTCTTGTCATGCTCGTCCGGCAATGAGTCAAAACTGATTTTGAGTATCTTTTGAATTTGATTGTTTGCAATTACTTTCAACTTTTCTAGGTGGCTTTCCCATACATCCAGACTCTTCCCAGAAAGAGAAGAGCCTAAAACTTTAAGAGCTAATGGAAGCCCTTCACAGCGGTCTAGGATCTTAAGTGAAACATCCATGAAAGTTTCAACAGGGCGGTCTCGTCCAAATGCATACAAACTGAAGAGCTGCAAGGATTCAGCGCCATTTAGTGGCTCCACTTTATGCACTTTGTACGCCTCATGAGTTTTAAACAAATGTTCCTGCCTAGTGGTTAATATGACTCTACTCCCAGCAAAAAACCAATCTTTCATTCCAAGTACTAAATTGAGTTGGTCAACTTGGTCGATATCATCCAAAACAAGAAGAATCTTTTTGTTCTGCACAGCATTTTTGAGTTTGATGATTCCTTCGCCAATACTATCTATCCTTGCCACTTTTTTGTTTAGAATTCCTGAAAGAAGCTGCATTTGCAAACAAACTAAACCATCCCTCTGTTTACAAATTTCTCTTACATTTCCAACGAAACAGTGAGCTTGAAATTTGATGACGTTTAGATTATAGACAAATTTTGAAATGGTAGTCTTTCCTATTCCTCCTACCCCAGAAATCACGAGTATGCCAACATCCGATGGTCCATTGTCTACCCACATATTAATGTCTTTGACACGAGAATCAATTCCAATGAGGTCATTTGCACCAGTTAGAACTGCACGAGTCAGCTTGTCATCAATCACTTTGACGATTTTCTGAATGAATCTAGTCCCATACCTAATTTACACGATCAAAGAGGGAATATAATATATACTTAGAAGTTTTATAAATGCATTTAGACAGACAGGTATTTACATGCATCTTATACATGTGTGCATAAACGCATGGACTGGTGCACAGATGTGCATAAAAATGACCGTACGCATTTTGTGACTTCTGAGTTCAGGCCAGAAAAAATGGTTTAGTACTATATAATAGACCTCATCCTGAGGAGTTATTTTATATTCTTTATCTTTCATCTTCACATCAGATCTGTATGAGGTAATTAAGATCTATTAGGTGGTTTCTTCAACATTTTGTGAGTTTAGATAAGCTAAGTTTGCCTCTTTTGTCTTTTTTTTTTTTTCATTTATAATCTCCTTGTCCCAGCACAGCCTAAAAAATAGATTCCTCAGAAGTATATTCACCAGCTATTAAGTTCGTTGAGTAAGGAAGTTTAGAGGGAAGTTATTAAGGGAAAGCAGAAACAAAAGGATGAGGCTGCAACAATAATTTACATCCCAAACCCAATATCAAACCTGTAAAAGAAGCATGACGAGATTATCTTTAAATGACAATCGGTTGAGTGTTTAAGTGGACATCGGTTAAATGTTAAGACGTGTAAACACTTTTTAGAGACAACAAATGATTCCAAGAAGTATCTCTTTCATTCTGTTCCTATTACTAGGAAAAACTATCAGATCTGGGAGGTGAAATTTGAAAATGAATTCATATTTGAAATCTCTTGGCTCGTGGGATGCTATTGTTACAGGTAGAGATCCTCCTAGGCTAGGACCAAATCCCACCATTGCACAAGGGATATGGAAGAGCAAACTCCAGACCTTGCACTCGTTGCAAGAAAACTAACCATCATGAAAGCAATTGTTAGGAAAGGCCCAATGCAGATATTGCAACTAATTTGGGCAAATAGTCAAGTACTCCAAAAGAGAAAAAAAACAACCATTTCAACAATCTCTGCCGCAACAATATCAATATAAGCAACAAGTAAATTTTGTCGAAGAGAAACAAGTTGTGGATCATCTATATATGGCTAATGTCAGGTGGAGCTCTGGGATATCATTCTTGCCTTCAAGACAGTAGTAGTAGTAGTACAAACCACATAAGTTCAAATTTGAATCTTTTCACTACCTTAGACACATCTATCAGAACGTCAGCCAACTTGGAAACTATGAGATTATTAGGTTGGAAGAGGTGGCAATTTCTGTTCCAAAAGAAATCTACTTTGTTAATGATGTGTCAAAGGTTCCAAAATTAGATTAAAATTTGTAGAGTGTTGGACAGGTGGTGCTTAAAGGATAGTAATGTGATGTTTTTGCTTGATTTGGAGATAAAATTGTTGTTGTACCTATAACTGATAAAATTGTTTTAACATTCGCTAACTCCTGCCTCACACCACTGAACTCTGACTCACTTCACATGAATGACCTCTACTTAACGGTACCTAACTGAATGTATTAAATTACTAACTTAGGTACCAACACAAAAGTCTCTTGATATACAGATCAAACAACCAATATAGATATATATATAAATATGTATATATCCTATGCTGAAAATCAGTAAGATGACTAACCCTTCATCGTTTTGATCCGGCAATCGCAAAACCATCCCATCTAACTCTGCAACTGCTGTCAGTGCAGCCCTCCATTTCTTCACCTTGTCCCTCCACTCAGATCGCTTCGTCTCGTCTTTTTCCTCCATGCTCTCAAATCTGTTAAATGCATCAGCAAAACTTCCCGTTTGCTTGCCGACTTGAGATGGAGTGACATGATAAAAAACAGGAAGAATGACATGTCCTTTCCTCTTCTTGTTCTCAACTATCATCACAAGTTCATCGAGACACCAGCCCGAATTCGCATAATTTTCCGACAACACGACGATGGAGCCCCTGGAGTGTTGTATAGCCCAAACCAGCTCAGACTTGATGTCTTCTCCTCGCTCGATCCCATTGTCGTCGATGAACGTCCCATAACCAACTTCCTTCAAGGCAGAGTAGAGCCGCGTGGTGAAAATCTCGCGAGTATCTTCGCCTCGAAAACTTAGGAATATATCGTATGTATAGTCACGAGATACTCCTTTTGATGCCATTGCTGCAACTACCAGTTAACAAGGTTTGATTAATTTCAGTGAGGGAAAATGATAATGGGAGTGATAAAAGAGATCAAGTCAATCTTGAGTCCACTTAACAAACATAAACAAATGCAGTGGAGTGGACAAATATATATATATTATATAATAGTTTAATACGGATCTCAACTATAATAAGCTGGAATAATTTTCAAAAGTGGAAACTTTGATTTCAACAATATTAACACTAACGGTACTTCAGTACTTGTTCAGTTGTTTTAGTAACATATAATACACGTACGAGGACCCATCTTTGTCTGAGTATAAAACTTTTTATTCTTAAAGTTCCCACCAATAATTGCAAAAGTATTTGATGGCATCTCGATGGATAAAGTTTGCTACTAAATGTTCTTAAAATAGAGTATAGTGGTTCGGTTGTGTATGTTTAATCTTTAATGGGGATTCGAGAATCATACAAAATACAATTGTAAAAAAAAAAAAAAAAATTCCAAATTAAACAAATGTTACCTCACCACAACTATATATATATATATATATATATATATATATATATATATATATATATATATATGCAACAAGGAGAGAAATATATAAATGAATACTTAGATCGAGTTGCTGGATTTTGAAAAGACACCATTGACTCTTCTTTGACTGAAACTTGGATCTCACTCTTACCATCTTCATTTACCTTATGTTTCAGCCTTTCTATCTAGAAAATGAACTCTATATATATAAAAGAAATACAAATAACAAAGTCAGAGATCTTGACCAAGAACTGAGACGCATAAAACAAACTTTCATTTATTTCTAATTTAATCATCAAAATTTTGGGTTTGAAAATTATTAAAATATAATCATGATGAACTCTGTATTCCACGTTTCAAATTTTGGCAAAAGAGTTTCACTGTTGAGCAAAAGAGTTTCACTGGTCAACAAATGAGGAGGCACAAAGTGCTCATTTATCCATAGTACATGAGCCAAGTTGCAAAACAAAAATATAAATAAAAGACAAAGTGCAACAATAGTAGATGAGTTTGATGCTTTTATCTCTTTAAGAAATTTAGGTTAGTAAATAATCTCTTTCTTTTCGTGAAGTAAGAGAACGAGAACCTCAGTAGAAAGATACCAACTTAATTATTCCTTTCCAACTATTTTCTGACAAATTTGAGTGCGTGCATGTTTCTTTAATCCTCAGTGGCAAATTGACCATTTTATTTTATTTGAAATGTAATTAATATACATGTCTAATCCTCTTAAGTTCCGCACATACTAGTAAAGAGTGGCACGTGATGGCTGAGTTATACTCCAAAAATATTAAATGATTCTCCTTTTCTATGTGCTTAAGCTTGTTAGATGAGGTGGTAGATCAATTATCGTTTTGCCCTCACGAAGAACTGTGCTTGAATCCTGTTATGTGAACATGCTTCACTTCTGCAATGCCAAAAACATAAAGAATGAGCCTTTGTTGAATTAAGCAAGACTTAAAGTTCATCACAGTCTGCATGAATTAGTTTTAAACCACACTTGCCTTTAAAATCCACTAGGCCTTCAAATAGATTTCTACCCCAGTTGGTAATGGTCCAGTCATCTGGCCGAGATATTTGTTCCTCTTCATAGTTGCGCAAAAAAGTTGTGCGGCATAGGTAGAATACACCTGTGCTTAGCTGAAATGCCGACAGGTCTCCTCCAATAACTTCACCGGAAAAACCGATATCAGACGTGTCCTCTTCTTGCCCACGGTGCACAAAGTTGATACCGCACTCCCTTATAAGAAAGGTATCCCCTGGTATTATTGAAACGTCAACTTCGTCGCCACTGTCAAGCTGATCCTGAAATGTCCAAAAGCTTATCCAAAGCAAATCTTGGTCAGGTTCCGGAATCCCAAAGCAAGTGGGGAAATACACCCATGCGAGATCCTTGGTCTTATTACAGATTTTTACAAATAGTTGATGCTCAGGGAACCATTCTTCTGTGTTGCAACTGGATACAACATAGAGAAAGCAGATTTTTAAGCCATGTATCTTTAGATTTGGATGTGAAGGTACAACGAAACATATCGATGATCCATTACTCTTGATGCTAAACCAGTTAGGTATCTCCCTCACAGGAATTGATGCGCTTGTTATACCAAATTCGTAGAGCAGCTGCATTAATGAAATGGTGTTAACAAATTTGACACATTTATTTGTGTGTGTTACTTAACAATTTAAGACAATTTATAGCAAGAATAGCAGTTCGACATATTTGGAGGAGGAATTGCACCTGACATGGTCTCTTCTTTGACGAGTAAGTTATGCCATCCTGCAGGTTCACTTCAACGTTCTGAATGGATTCAAAGTCAAAAATGCCTACATTATTTAGCTGATCTATATTACATTTTTCAAACGGTTTTAAGCTGAAAAATCCCTGAACCTCGGTCAGTTTATTACACCAGCTGGTATAGATCTTCTGTACCGTGGATGAAGTTGAAAGATGTGTAATGGATTCCAAAGAACTACAGCCGTTCACAGTTAATTGTTCTATGTCTGGTAAACACCGGAGAGATTGGAGTTTCGTACATCCGATCAATACCAGTCTCTGTAGACTGTTGAATCCACTGATGAACTCTGGTGTGCCACACAGTGGATTTCTGCTTAAATCTAGTTCTTTCAAGTATAAGAGGTTACAAAGACCCTCTGGGAAAGCACTCTCTGACAGATTGCACTCTGCTAAACTTAACTTAACTAAACGAGAGGGTAAGGAAATCCATGAAATTTGTGGTTGAACTATTCTGGGTTTAGATAGCGAAGCCCAAAAATATGTTTGCCAAGATTTGAAATCATTAGTCTGTGTGGAGATTCCATCTGCGTCACGGAGGCTTGTACAACCAGAAATTTCTAATGTTTCAAGATTTTTGAGCATTGTGATACTGTCTGGGAGCTTTTTCAGACTTCTACAATTTTGTAAATCTAGAAGTACGAGGCCTTTGAGGTTTCCAACGGATTCATGAAGCTCAGATATACTTACACATCCTCTAAGGATCAGTCTTTCAAGATTTGGAAATGATGAGAAATTTGGGGTGAAGAGAAGCTCTCGAGAGCTGGTCAAATCCAATATTTTCAGTAATGGGGCAACCTGTTAATGAGATTCAAGGCATATATAACATATTTCACTAGACGTTCCGAAAAAGAAGAAGAAGAAAGACCATTTAGAGAAGCAAATGTTGAGCGGTGCATGATACCTTATTTGGCTTCCAGAACTTCAACTTACTCCTCGTCAAGTCGAGAGCAACCAAACTCTCTAAAGGGAAAAAGCTTGGTACAGATATTGAAGGGAATCCATGCCAACATAGCCATCTCAATGATCTAGGAAGATATTTATAGCTTCCTGTGAGTTGTACATAATTAAGTTTAAGTAGTACCAGCTTGTTCATCACTGCAAATGAATCAGTTTTCAGGCTTAACTCATTTGACTTGTATAAAGCAGTAGCTGGGCGGCAGGAAAAAGCTTGCATCACTCCATGGAGACCCGTCCCATAACCTTTCTCATATAAAAGGCGAGATGGTATTGCATCAGGCTCGTTTTCTTGGAACAAACTCATGTCAAGAGCCAGCCCTTGGATTGATTCTGTGGCCTGCCATAGATATAGAGTATGAGATATTGAGAAAAACAAAAAGAATTTTGTAAAATAACTCAAGCTTTTCAGTTAACATATCCTTACAGATTTATCCCTTAAAACATTATAAGAATCCTTATACCGCCACAACCTGCTGCGCTTCCCAGGATCCCTTGGTGATTTCTCTCGGACAACTCCTCTTCCCATGTCCTGAACCATTTGATGCATTGACAGACAAAGGCTTGCGAAATCAATATTTAAGAGACATCTATCGATAAGACTTTGGATCCCGACTGCTGAGTAAAATCCACACTCATCTAGTATTGTCGATATGTAGTCCCTTTCCATCCCAACAAAGAAACAAGCAATATGGAGGAACAAGTTCCTGTCATGCTCATCTGGCAATGAATCATAACTGATTCTGAGTATCTTTTGAATTTGATTATTTGCAACAACTTTCAACTTTTCTAGCTGGCTTTCCCATACATCCAGAGTCCTCCCAGAAAGAGAAGAACCCAAAACTTTAAGAGCTAATGGAAGCCCTTCACAGCGTTCTAGGATCTTGTGTGAAACATCCATGAAAGTTTCAACAGGACGGTCTTGTCCAAATGCATACAAACTGAAAAGCTGCAACGATTCAACCCCATCTAGTGGCTCCACCTTATGCACTTTGCAGACTTCATGAGGTTTAAATAAGTGCTCCTGCCTAGAAGTTAATATGACTCTACTCCCAGCAGAAAACCAATCTCTCATTCCAAGTACTAAATTGAGTTGGCCAACTTGGTCGATATCATCCAAAACAAGAAGAATCTTTTTGTTGACAACAGCCTGCTTGAGTTTGATAATTCCTTCGCCAATGCTATTTATCTTTTCCACTTTTCTGTTTAGAATGCCTGATAGCAGCTGCATTTGCAGACAAACTAAACCATCCGGCTGTTTACAAATTTCTCTGACATTTGCGATGAAACAGTAAGTCTGAAATTTGAAAATATTGAGGTTATAGACAAATTTGGAAATGGTAGTCTTTCCTATTCCTCCTACCCCACATAAGACGAGTATGCCAACTTCTATTGATGCTTTGTCTATCCACAAATTAACGCCTTTGACACGAGAATCAATTCCAATTAGGCCATTTGCATCAGTTAGAACTGCACGATTCAGCCTGTCACCGACCATTATGATGATTTTTTGAATGAATCTCGTCTGGTACCTACATGATCAGAACTGGAATTTTAGGTAATTTACTTTTGTCAACCTATAAATGAACTTAAACAGGCCCGTATTTGTGAGTATGGTTTACAAGTGTACATAAACGCATCGATATATTGTTGTGTACAGATGCATGTGTGAACTAGCATATGCATGTCGAGTTGTTGCCAGATCACAGTTTGCCACAATATAGTAGACACCCTCCAGGAAGTTTATTTTCACTAGTCATCTAAATTAACCATTCCTGTTTCTCATTAGACCTGTATGAGTTAATTAAGATGTATTTGATGGTTAATTCATCATTCTCTGAGTTCACGTAAGCTAAACTTCCTTCTTCTGTCCGTTTTTAAACAATTCACTTGGATTTTTCTCACCGGACACAGCCTAACAAAGTACATTCTTCAAACGTCCTTTCACCAGCTAAACTTTCTGGACCAAGAATTCAAGAAAGCAACACATTTAAATGGAAGTCTTAAAGGGAAAGCTAACAAACATTAATGACACAGGATTAATATTTTACATACCAAACCCAAACTCATGTTTTGCCGCGAAGTGTGAAAATATTCTCCTTAAGTAACAATATTTCCCGATTACGTTTAGCAAGTGTAATAAGCCCTACTATTTAGAGGTTTTGGTGCCTTTATCTAGGAGGCATCGAATTTTAGTCCCTTAGTGTGGCTTTTCGTTCCAATATTGGTCCATTCCATCTGTAATTTCCAAACTCTTATTTTCGCTAGTATTGAAGTACATATGGATGGAGAAGGACATTGGTCTTGTGCTACATAAAACAGCTTCTGACCAGGGCAGTTTGCCGTTGAGTCCTTACTTCGTTTGCCCAATAAAAGATGCATGAGTAGAGCTCAAACTCTGTCTTGAGAGCTCAAATGAGTATACTGCCGATCGAATCAAGCCACTTGGAAACAAAGTGGTAGGATTTATCTTAAGTTGTGACATATTGCAATATTTAGAGTTTCGATTTATAAATTTTTATTATGCACATGTTATTCAGTTTCTGCAACATGGTCTGTTTTCTATATATTTTGTGCTTTTTGATGTTGAATCTGAAGCATATGAACAAATATGAAACAAAGAAAAAATTAAGGTGTCACAACAGGTCTATTCTTGGTGTAGATACATGGTTACGATGAGATTCTAGGGTGGTTGGTGACTATAACATTATCACTTAGCTGTTAGTTGCACTATGTCAGCAATGCAACAGTGGCACTTACAATAATTTCTCTAAAGAGGGAAGGACGCTACATTATGGCACCAAAACTGTTTTTAAATCTTTGCTAAGAAGAAGGCCACCCTTATAAGTAGAAGCTATGTTGGCGGTGGAGTTCAGATTTCAGACTCAAGATCTATTCTCCCTGAGGTCGAATTATATATTGAATTGTCGTCTCATCTAAAAACTAAGCTTATAGAGAAATTAGACATTTATACGTTTGCATACATTATCCAATATATATCCTAAAGGAGAAGAACGTGCGGAAACTAACCCTTCGTCATTTTGATCGGCCAATCGCATAGCCATCCCGTCTATCTCCGCAACGGATGCCAGTGCAGCCTTCCAGTTTTTAACTTTGTTAATCCACTCAGATTTCTTCGTCTCATCTTTTTCGTCCAATATAAACTTCTTTTCAAATTTGTTAAATGCTTTAGCAAAACTGTCTCTTTGCTTACCAACTTGAGATGGGGTGACATGATAAAAAACAGGAAAAATGACATGACCTTTTCTCTTCTTGTTCTCAACTATCATCACAAGTTCATCAAGACACCAGCTCGAATTCGCGTAATTTTCCGACAACACGACGATCGAACATCTCGAGTGTTCGATAGCCCAAATAAGTTCCGACGTGATGTCTTCTCCTCGCTCGATTCCATTGTCGTCGATGAACGTGCCGAAACCAGCTTCTTTCAAGGCAGAGTAGAGGCTTGTGGTGAAATTCTCGCGGGTGTCTTCGCCTCGAAAACTTAAGAATATATCGTATGTATAGTCACGAGATTTTCCTTGTGATGACATGTTGCAGACAACCATTAACAAGGTCTGATTTCTCTAATATTTTGATGTGGGACAAACGGCAATGGGAGTGATAAAGAAGTCAGCTTCATGACAATAGTCAGTCTACTTCACAAATATAAACTAATGGACTAATGGAGTGGGTGAGACTGAAGAAGACTGGAATTGTATATATGCAGGGTTAATATCAATGACACCCTTGAGATTTATATTAATATCAAGGACACTCACTAAAGCTTCATATACAATAAATAAACGATATTCCTTAAGAAAAAAAATGTTTAGTTATTTGAGTTTATTTATTTGGATAAGACGAAATAGTACCAGTTTTCTCAGTGAACTTCTTCATGTATTTAGACTTTTTCTTGACAGAAAAGAACTATAAGCTTTAGAGGAAGTCCTCCAGAGGTTGAGTTATTGTTGTTCGAGCTTCAGTTTATCATAAGCATGATAATCCTGTCCAATTAAGATGTGCAAGGATTGTTTAACTGCCCAAAGTTAAGAGGTGCAAGATTGTTTACTGCCAATTATTTAACTCCCTAAACTTCACTAGCTTTACTGACCTTCAGCAACAGCTAGACGTTTCCTCTTTAGTATCCTAACATAGTTTACTCGATACGACCAGTTTCGACAGCATGAGGACGAGGAGAGAAATTCTTCTTGTTATGATGAATCTCGAATCTTAATGTTTCATTCATAAAAGTTTCTGATCTTTCTTTGATTTCCTCTTCAGAATGTCTAAAAGAAGTTCCTTTTGTATCCGAACAAGACCATTATATTGCTTGTGGCAATTTCTATGACATTCACAAATAGCTACTGTCTTCAAATGTTTCAACATTTAGATTTTAGACAAACTTGGTAATAGTTGTCCTCCTATCGTACATGTTGCACCAACTACAAGTTTCCAATGTCCGTTGATCACTCGTGGCCTATTTTTTTATCCCAATCTGGTAAAGAGTCATGAATGGATCCCGGTCGGGTTTTCTTTCATCACTCGTACAATTTGCTAGACAAATTTCCTGCAACAGAAGTCACAGTTAAGTAAACAGATGAAGAAACATGGTGTATGCAGGAACTTCATTTCTTGCTTATTAATTTCCTCTAATGTTGGATTTTCTCTTCTTCCTTTTTAATTTTTCTTGGTGCGGGCTGGGACCGGTGGGTTGGAGGTGGCGTAGGGGAGCATATATTCTTTGAGCTATTTATTATCATTTCAATATGATGCAGGAAAACCAGAAAGTTATCCCTTATTTATAAGGCAATGGTATCTTATGATCTTATTCTATCATGTTTATGTTGATAACTGGGAAGAGTTGATTTAGAGCAATACACGAAAACTAAAAGGTGCAGGGGAAAATATGATGATATTTTTGGATTTAGCTCAGAAGCCATTGTAAAACTGCAACTGGCAGTAGATGCCGAGTTTCTTTGACAGTGCTGAATATAATGGTAAAATCACTTCCTAGATTAATGCCTCTGAGTCCAACATATCACATGTTAAGTGTTGAGGATAAAAAATACTCAACCCTTACAATGCTTCAATGCTTTATGGAAAAACTCTACTTTATTTTACAGTTATAATTGTGAGGCATGTGAATCATGAATCCAACTTTCTACCATGGTGCATAAATGAGTTTCTAGCCATTTCTAACTTTTGCACAGATATATATATATATATATTATAGTAAAAAAAACTATGTCGTTATAGAATAGGGTCATTCATGCCCAGAGTGCTTCAAATATTGCTTTATTACAGTCTTTTCCTTTGAATTATTTCAACACTTACGTCCTCCATACATCGGATCTATTCATATTTAGTCCTTCACTTCTGAAAAATTGGAAGCATGGGTCAGGAATGCTCCGTTTTCTTTTTTTTAGGACAGTTTGATCAATTTTTATTTTATTAAAAGAGTAATTTTAATGTGCAAGCTTTTAAGTATCTCATATACTAAAAAGGAGTGCCATGCGCTCAACTTCCACGACCAAAAGAAGAAATAAGACCTGCACCATAGGAGGCGTGTTAGAGACAAATATGAAATGAGTCTCATTTTCACTGGATTCTGCTTTTACTTGAGGCGATCATTCAATATTTTTAACCTCGCCAAAAGGTTGGCCGGCATCCTGTTAAGTGGACATAGCGTACTTCTGCATGGCAAAAACAGAAAGCAAAAACATTCACTATAAGGAAGTCACTTCTGTGCAAATTTAAGGTCTTGGCACTCGTACCTTCAAAATCAACTGAGCCTTCAAATAGATTTCTTCCCCAGGTGGTAATAGTCCAGTCATCTGGCCGAGATACATTTTCCTCTTCATAATGGCGATAAAAAGTTGTGCGGCATAGGTGGAAAAGTCCCGAGCTTAGTTGGAATGCTGACAGGTTTCCTCCAATGACTTCACGCGTGGAAAGATTGGTATAAGAAGTGTCCTCTTCTTGCCCACAATGAACGAAATTGATACCACACTCCCTTATAAGAAAGCTGTCCCCTGATATTACCGAAACGTCAACTTCGTCACCACTCTCAAGCTGATCTTGAAATGTCCAAAAGCTTAGCCACAACAAATCTTGGTCAGGTTCCGGAACGCCAAAGCAAGTAGGGAAATACACCCATGTGAGACCCTTGGTCTTATTGCTGACTTTTACAAACAGTTGATGCTCAGGAAACCAGTGTTCCGTGATGCAGTTGGATAGCGCATAGACACAGCAAATATTTAAGCCACGTATTTTTAGATTTGGATGTGAAGGTACAATAAAAGATATCGATGTTCCAGTGCTCTTATTGCTAAACCAGTTGGGTACCTCTTTCACAGGAATTGACGTGCTGATTATACCAAATTCATAGAGTAGCTGCATCATTATAATGATGTTAACAATTGCAAAACATATATTAACATATAATACTAACAATAAAGATAATTCTATAGCAAGAATAGTATTTCCACAACTTTGAAGGAAAATATGTACCTGACATGGTCTCTTCTCTGTCGAGTGAGCTATGCCATCCTGCAGAATCACCTCACTTCTCCCAATGAATTCATAGTTGGAAATACCTAGAAGAATCAGGTTTTCTAGATTAAAATTTCCTAAGGGTGTTAGTCTGAAAAATCCCTGAACCTCGGTCAGATTTTTACAATCTCCAGTCTCGATGTGGTGCACCTTGGATGAAACTGAAAGATGTGTAATTGATTCCAAAGATTTGCAGCCACTTACAGTTAATGTTTCTAAGTCTGGTAGACGCCTTAGAGATTGGAGCATCATACATCCGTTCAAGTTCAGTTTCTGTAGACTACTCAATCCACTGAAGAAATCCGTTGTGCCACGCAGCGGATTGTTGCTTAAATTTAGTTCTTTCAAGTAGACGAGGTTACAAAATTCTTTTGGGAAATTAGTTTCAGACAGATTGCACTCTGCTAAACTTAAGCTAATTAAACAAGAGGGTAAAGAAGCCAAAGAAATTTGTTGAGAAACTCTTCTTGGTTTGGATAGCAAAGGCCAAAAGCATGCTTTCCAAGACTTGACATCTTCAACTAATTGTGTGGAGATTGTGCCATCATTTAGCACTTCGAGATGTGCCACGTTCTTCATTTCCTTTGGCAGCTCAAGAAGGCTTGAACAACCAGATATAACTAGTGTTTCTAGATGATTTAGCATTGCGAAAGTGTTTGGAAGCCTTTTAAGACTTCTACAATTTTCTAAATTTAGTAGTACAAGGCCTCTGAGGGTTCCAATGGATTCGTGAAGCTCTGATAGACTTACACAGTCTTTAAGGATCAGTCTTTCAAGACTTGGAAATAATGAGAAATTTGGGGTGCAGAGAAGCTCTCGAGAATGACTCAAATCTAATATTTTCAGTAATGTGGCAACCTGTTATTGAGATTCAAGACATATTAAACATATTTCAGTACACTTCATAAAAGAAAAGGGACCATTTAAAAGCAAATGTTGAGAGGTGCATGATACCTTATTTGGCTTCCAGAACTCCAACTTACTGTTCGTCAAGTCGAGAGCAACCAAACTCTCCAAGGGGAAAAAACTTGGAACAAATTTTGAAGGGAATCCATGCCAACATAACCATCTCAATGATCTTGGAAAATATATATAGCCTCCTGTCAGTTGTACGTAATTAAGTTGAAGTAGTAGCAGCTTGTTCATCACTGCAAATGCATCAGCTTTCAGGTTTAAAGCAGTAGCTGGGTGGCAGGAAAAATCTTGCATCGCATCATGGAGGCCATGACCATCTCCTTTAACATCTAAACTCCAATGTGGTCTAGTATCAGACTCGTTTTGCTGGAACAAAACCATGTCAAGAACAAGCCCTTCAATTGCTTCAGTCGCCTGCCATAGATATAGAAAATAAGAAATCGAGGCAAAACTAAAAGAATGTGTAAAGTAACTCAAGCTTTTCAGTTAACATATACTTACAGATTTTTCCCTTAAAACATCATATGAATCCTTATACCGCCACAACCTGCTGCGCGTCCCAGGATCCCTTGGTGACTCCTCTCGAACAACTCCTCTTCCCATGTCCTGAACCATTTGATGCATTGACAGGTTCTCCCAAAAATCAGTATCTAAGAGACATCTATCGATAAGACTTTGGATTCCGACTGCTGAGTAAAATCCACACTCATCTAGTATTGTAGATATGTAGTCCCTTTTCATCCCAACGAAGAAGCAAGCAATATGGAGGAATAAGTTCTTGTCATGCTCGTCTGGCAATGAGTCATAACTGATTTTGAGTATCTTTTGAATTTGATTATTTGCAATTACTTTCAACTTTTTTAGCTGGCTTTCCCATACATCTAAAGTCCTCCCGGAAAGAGAAGAACCCAAAACTTTAAGAGCTAACGGAAGCCCTTCACAGCGGTCTAAGATCTTAAGTGAAACATCCATGAAAGTTTCAACAGGATGGTTTCTTCCAAATGCATACAAACTGAAGAGCTGCAAAGATTCATCGCCATTTAGTGGATCCACTTTCTGTACTTTGTAAGCTTCACGAGTTTTAAATAAGTGTTCCTGCCTAGTCGTTAATATGACTCTACTGTCTGCAGAAAACCATTCTCTCATTCCAAGTACTAGATTGAGTTGGTCAACTTGGTGGATATCATCCAAAACAAGAAGAATCTTTTTGTTGAGTATAGCATCTTTGATTTTGATAATTCCTTCGCCAATACTATATATTTTTTCCACTTCTCTGTTTAAAATTCCTGAAAGCAGCTTCATTTGCAAACAAACTAAACCGTCCCGCTGTTTACAAATTTCTCTGACATTTGCAATGAAACAGTGAGCTTCAAATTTGACGAGGTTGAGATTATAGACAAATTTGGCAATGGTAGTCTTTCCTATTCCTCCTACCCCAGAAATCACGAGTATGCCAGCATCAGATGGTCCATTGTCTATCCAAGAATTAATGCCTTTGACACGAGAATCAATTCCAATGAGACCGTTTGCATCAGTCAAAACTGCACGATTCAGCTTGTCATCAATCACTTTGAGAATTTTCTGAATGAATCTCGTCTCGTACCTATTTTACATGATCAGAAAAGGGATTTACTATAAATGCACGCAGATAGACACGTGTTACATACATTTGATACATAATCCATGTCTGCATGCACGGATGGACTGAATCACAGATGTACGTCAAAATGTCCACATGCTAGAAACAGCTTGTTACGCTTTCATAAATGAGCTCCTGAGTTATATTTTCTATTCTTCATCTTTTGTCTCCACATTAAACCTATATGAGGATTTGGTGACAAACTCTATGAAGGCAGGGCTGTAGAAGATGAACACGCGAAATATGGAAGAAAACAACACCCCATTGCACTCATGGCAAAACTAACCAGTATGAAAGCAGTTGCTAGGGAAAGGCACATTGCAGACATTGCAGTTAATTTTGGCACATCGCCAAGTATTGCCAAACAAAAAGACACCCATTTCGTCAATCTTCCTCCCAATATTGTCAGTACAAACAAATATTGTAAGAGAATCAAGTTGAGGATGATCTTTTTATTGCAAATATCAAGGGAGTTCTAGGAAATTAATCAATCTTGGTTGATGGACAGTGCATGACTGCAAATTAAAATCTTTTAACTGCATCAGACTAATCTATCAGAAGGCGAGATTATTAAATATGTTGGAAGTACAATATTTGTTCCAACAACAAAAGGAATCAACTTTATTAATGATGTGTTAAGGGTTCAAAATTCAGATCAAGATTTGTAGAGTGTTTGACAAATGATGTTTATAGGATATTCATTGATTTCTAGAATGATTCATGTGTTATTTCTGTTATACCTATAACCAGAGGCGGGAGCCACGAGTCGTCGTCCACCCCCCCCCCCCCCCCCATCCCCTATATGTATTGTTGCAAGCTTCCTAGTTTCGCAACAAATGACGCCATGATCCAAAAGTCTCCTTAGTCCTACAAAGTACTTTAGTCCATTATAAACAAGAAGTCCTTAACGGGATTTTCAATCAAGAAGAAGTCTTTAAGTTTAAGTCTTCTATGATAAGGAATTATAAGAAAAGACTGAAGGAATGAGAAGAGTCATAGTCTTTATATAGGAAAATTAGTATTAGTCTTCTAATAATCCTTCAAGAGTTCTACTCACAAGAGGAAATAATATTAGTTTAGCCTATATATATAATTGGTTAGTATTTGGAGGAACGTCCGATAGATTTCTCTTTATTGAGATTGAGTTAATTCTTTTTGTTCTTTCCATCAATAATTTTTATTTTTTATTTTTTATATATTACTGCACCATACTATCAATAGTGAATCAAAAGACTACTAAAGGGCGAAGTCAAAAGTCATGTATGATAGTGGGAGGAGAAAAACTGTGGCTCGAAGATAATTGCTAGCTTTGGTATCATCACGAGTTTTGGAAAAGGTATATTTTCATTAAACACCATTGTACACATGAAATGCATATACACTACAAGAAAATGTCCAAATAGGAAGTGAATATAGAAAGGAAATTGGAGTCATTTTCTGAATAAGTGTAAAATTTAATCAAAATTAAAAAATAATACCACAGAAAGGGAATAATTCGTTTCCTGGCTAAAAAACGGACGAATCCCTTTCTATGTTTTTCGAAATTATTAAAAAAAAAAGAAAAGAAAAGCATAGAAAGGGAATAATTCGTTTCCCAGGTAAAAAAGGGCCGAATCCCTTTCTATGCTTTTCGAAATTATTAAAAAAAAAGAAAAGAAAAGCATGAGAAAGGGAATAATTCGTTTCCCCGGTAAAAAAGGGCCGAATCCCTTTCTATGCTTTTCGAAAATATTAAAAAAAAAAGAAAAGAAAAGCCTGAGAAAGGGATCTAGGCCTTTCTTCACAAAGAAAGGCCTAGATCCGTTTCTCTTAATTATGAGAAACGGATCTTTCCCTTTCTCTCTCCCACTTCCTTCTTCAACCCCCAATTTCCTTTCCCCCTTCAATTCCCTTTTCCCCCTTCAGTACTCCCGCGAAAGTCACCCAAAGGCCGCGAAAATTGAACTATTTTCGTTTTCGCCGAAGAAGCAATTGGCATCGTCACGCCACCGTAACGCATCCGCAGACCTCTTCCGGCTCCTACTCACGGGTAATCGCTTTCAATTTTTTAATTCTTCTCTCATTTTTTGCCGATTTTGAATTTTGCCCTAATCGTCAGTTGCCCTATTTCAAATGGTTGTTTATGTTGTTACGAGCTTATGAGATCCATTCTATCATACATCCAACTCCGATCTTGGTTGTTATGCATTGTGAGAATAGTCTGGAATAACAAATTAACTTAAATCAAATTAACAAATAATAATTTGATACAAATGGAATATATCTATATTAAAGCTCGTAAAAATCTCAAAGCTTAACTAATTTAAATGAACAATAAATTCCACATTTATGTCGCATATCAATCAATAAATATACTTCAAATTACATGATATATAGTACTAATTCTAGTTAATAATCAATACTATCATTTAAACAAACATCAAAATAAACATCAAAGAAATGAAATATATGTGAAGAAAAAATACCTCTAGATGTCGGAGTTGTTGAAGGTCAACGTGAATATATAAATTGAGAGCTTTTCCTTTAAAAAAAAATTTGGAGAGATTTTTTAGGGGAAAAAACGTAGCAATTTCTTGTGAATGAGGAAAAGAAGAAGTGTTGGGGAAGATAGGGAACGTGTGATGCAGAGAGGGATAAGGAAAAATAGCTGTAAAGTGGAAGAAAGGCAATATTCCTTTCTATTCCCTTTCTATATATATATAACGCATCTTTTTAACTACTACTAAAGTTTTAAGATCGCTTAGGAAAAAACTTGTGTTATTGTATTTACAGAGAATTCCCTCTTAAAGATTTTTTAAAGGGACAAATAAAAGGATCTTTAATTTCTAGTATAGTATCAAAGTTTACTCAAGACATGTATGTTGAAGTCATTATTTATCCAAACCAAAGTAAGTATATAACTACTCCACATGAGAAAACGTGTTAAGAAATGTCTCAAATGACTTGAGAAAAAAAAACTATGTAAAGAAAGCTTTTGTCTCTACTCTCTATCAATTGTCAAAGCAGAAGACTCAGTCCCTTAATCTCATGACTAATGACAACAACTAATAGTAAATTATATTGACCGTTAGAAACAATGAATTCCCTATATTTTCAACCAATTGAGTACATAAATTCTTTTAATTAATCCACTAATCTCTTTTATCATCTGTCAAATGAAAAAATAAATTTAAAACCTATTTATGGAAATTGCAGGCCGTCTTGTGCTAATAATAATTTCTGAAAATGAGTGTCATGATTTAAAATAACAAAACGCTCAAGAATATAAAGTAACATCATGAATCCGATTTTGGTTTCGATAATATTTTTAACAGCTGGGAAGGGGCTAGGAATTTTGAATGCGAAGAGCGAAATCATATGAGAACTTTTTTATATGAATATTAAAATTTTATTATTAATTAATTTTATTTTATTTCAGAAAATAATAAATCATCATGAAAGAAAGAATTATTTCAGAAAATAATAAACAACTACATTCTGTAGAAGAAATAAATTCTACTACATAAATATTTACAAAAAAATATGTCATATAACTGAAATATTGTATACACTCCTAAAAATATCCTATTATTTATGTTTACTTAGACAAATTATAATTATGTCGCATGTTTTAAGAAAGAGGAGATAGCTAACCCTTGATCATTTTGATCCGGAGATCGCAAAACCATCCCTTCAATCTCCGCAACTGATGCCAGTGCAGCCCTCCATTTCTTCACCTTGTTAATCCACTGATCACATCTCTTCGTCTCATCTTTTTCCTCCATTATAAAACGCTCTTCAAAACTATTAAATGCATCACCAAAACTATCCCTTTGCTTGCCAACTTGAGATGGAGTGACATGATAAAAAACAGGAAAAATGACATGACCTTTTCTCTTCTTGTTCTCGACAATCATCACAAGTTCATCAAGACACCAACTAGAATTGGCATAATTTTCGGACAACACGACAATCGAGCCCCTGGAGTGTTGTATAGCCCAAACTAGCTCTGATTTGATGTCTTCTCCTCGCTCGATTCCATTGTCGTCGATGAACGTACCAAAACCAGCGTCGGACAAGGCAGAATAGAGCCCGGTGGTGAAAATCTCGCGGGTGTCCTCGCCTCGAAAACTTAGGAAAATATCGTACGTATAATCGTGAGATTTTCCTTTTGATGCCATTGCTTATACAATTAAGGTCTGATTATTTTGAACTTGAATATTGGAAAACTGACAATGGAGTAGTAGAAAATGTCAAGACAACTCATGCCAATCGTCAGTCAATTGACAAATATAATCTAATGGAGTACTGGAGTTTTGTGCACGTTAATGTTATATAATTTTGTTTGAGGAAGAGTCTCCACTAATGTTATAATGTCTCGAAGACACTTGCTAGTTAAAAAATAGAAGCGTTAGTTGCAAAAAACTTAATTGTTTAAAACTAGTCTATCACCGTTGTTAACAAATAATTTTTATGTCCTTTTCGCGATAGATAATTTTATGAGAGTTGACCAATTGTAGGTATATAATCTATATATGCATGCTACATCAATGTTAGAACTGAGCTAAAAGACATAATTAATTTTGCTTCTAGCTAGAATCAAACTTAAGATCAAGATGTTATTATTTTTTTACCTTTTTAACCGACTAGGCCACCATATGGGCTATGTGCATATATTGTTACTAAGTGAATCAATATAGATATTTATTAGACATAGTCACATATTATTTAGCTTTATAATTATCTCTTGTAATAAAATCACCTATTTTAGTTTGAATAGGTTCTTGTAACTCTTGTAAACACCTTTTTTGGTGATTAATAGAATTATCACTTACAATATAATACTACAATACCATCGTTGGAAGGAAAGATTCGCCAAAATAAGAAGGCACGGTTTGCATGTATAATATTCGTGTGTATTTCTGTTTGTGCTACTCATGAGGTTCAGTATCAATACTATTCTTTAGAAATGATCATGAGGCAGCTATTTATCCGTTTAGCAGATACTGAATATATTTTTCATCTCGAAAAAAAACATAAAATCCAAAAACAGCCAACAAAATTTATTTAAATTCCAATATTTTGCTATTGGTGTATAGAGTACGTAGAAAACATTGTTAGACTTAGGGAACAATATAACCATCAGATGACTAAATGAAGATGTTTTATTCCATATTCAACCGAAACGAGTAAAGAAAGAAAATTCATGATGTGTAGACGTAATTTTCAGTTATAGTCTATCCTAATTACTTAGATATCAGGTTGGGTAGTTGTTGAATAATGTCTTCTTGCAACTTCACGATCGTGATTTTATGCCAATAGAATGATATTTGGGTAGCAAGCGTAAAGATAACATTTAGCAGCATGATTCAAACCTAAGACAGGACTAGAGTCTTGTTTTGTTATAAATAACTAGGGATAAAAGCATTAAACCTCCTATACTTTACCCCCTGTTGCACTTTGCCCCCTATCTTTTTATTTTTGACAACTTGCCCCCTGTTCTATGGATAAATAAGCATTTTGCCCCCTGATTCGTTTTCTCACCATTGGATTTGAACACGTGTCAGAATATTTTGCCGTTGGATTTGGACTAGGGGGCAAAGTGCTTATTTATCCATAGTTCAGGGGGCAAGTTACCAAAATTAAAAGAATAGGAGTAAGTGCAATCGGGGGTATAGTATAGGGGGTTTAACGCTTTTATCCCAAATAACTACTATGTTTTGTCTAGTCCTATCTTATGAACTCATTATCTTACATCAACTTTAGTCCTTTGATCCTTTCCCAGATATTTTATGACAAATTTGAGTGCATGTTCTTTCTTCAAGAGCAGATTAGTCATTTTTGTATTAAAATGTAATTTACATGTCGAATCCTCCAAGTTCACATATATCCCTTAGTAAATAGTGCAAGTTCTAAATTTCCAAAAAAGGAACAAAAATTTAACCTGCACGTGAAGGCCGAATTATAGAGAATTAATATTAAGAGTTCCTCCTTTCCAAGTGCTTAAACTTTTAGATGAAGCGGTCTATGATCATTTTTGCCTCACCAAGAACTCTGTCTGCATCCTGTTGTGTGGACATATTGCAGTTCTGCATGGCAAAAAAAGAAAGAAAAAAAGCCTTTGCTGTAAGAACCCACTTCAGTGCAATTCCTAAAGTCTTCTAGAATGAAGTAGAGTTGAAGTTCTTCACAATCTGCATAAGAGGCTAAACGTGAATTGGCGCTAAACACAACTTACCTTCAAAATCCTCCGAGCCCCCGAATAGATTTCTTCCCCAGTTGGTAGTGGTCCAGTCATCTGGCCGAGACATTTGTTCCTCTTCATAGTTGCGCAAGAAAGTCGTGCGGCATAGGTAGAATACACCCGAGCTTAGCTGAAATGCCGACAGGTCTCCTCCAATAACTTCAGTCATGGAAAGACTGATATCAGAAGTGTCTTCTTCTTGCGTGCGATGCAAAATGTTGATGCCACACTCCCTTATCAGAAAGGTATCCCCTGGTATTATTGAAACATCAACTTCGTCCCCACTGTCGAGCTGATCTTGAAATGTCCAAAAGCTTAGCCACATCAAATCTTGGTCAGGTTCCGGAATGCCAAAGCTAGTAGGGAAATACACCCATGTGAGATCCTTGGTCTTATTGCTGACTTTTACAAACAGTTGATGCTCAGGGAACCAGTCTTTCGTGTTGCAGTTGGATACCACATAGAGAAAGCAGATACTTAAGCCATGTATTCTTAGATTTGGATGTGAAGGTACAATGTAAGATATCGATGATCCGACACTCTTATTGCTAAACCAGCTAGGTACCTCCCTTGCAGGAACTGACGTGCTGGCTATACCAAATTCATGGAGTAGCTGCATCATCATAGCAATGTTAACAAATTTAACACATATATTTGTATATGTTACTTATAAAATTAAGATAAATCCTCAGCAAGAATAGCAGTTCCCAGATTTGAAGGAGGAAATGTACCTGACATGGTCTCTTCTTTGATGAGTAAGTTATGCCATCCTGCAGGTTCACCTCAACGCTCCTGATGGATTCTAAGTTAAAAATGCCTGCAGTTTCTAGCTTTTCTAGATTACAATTTTCTAACGGTTTTAAGCTGTAAAGTCCTTGAACCTCGGTGAGTTTCTCACACCAACTGCTATAGATGTTGTGTAGTTTGGACGAAGTTAAAAGATGTGAAACGGATTCCAGAGATTTACAGCCAGCCACAGTTAAATTTTCTACGTCTGGCAGACGGCTTAGAGATTGGAGCATCCTGCATCCACCAAAATCCAGTATCTTAAGACTATTCAATCCACTGATGAAATCTGGTGTGCTACACATTGGATTTCTGCTTAAATCTAGTTCTTTCAAGTATATGAGGTTACAAAGATCTACTGGGAAAGCAGTCTCAGACAGATTACAGTCTGCTAAACTTAATCTAATTAAACAATGGGGTAAAAGAGTCCACAACACTTTATGCTGAACTCTTCTGGGCTTAGGTAACAACTGAAAGCAGGCCTGCCAAGAGTTGACATCTTTAATCTGTGCTGACATTCCATTGGCATCGAGCGCTTTAAGAGATGCCATGTTCTTCATGTCTTTCGGCATCTTAAGAAGGCTTGAGCAACCGGAGATAACAAATGTTTCTAGATGATTTAGCATTGCAATAGAGTCTGGAAGCTCTTGAAGACTTCTACAACTTTGTAAATTTAGATGTACAAGGCCTCGGAGGTTTCCAATGGATTCATGAAGCCTAGTTAGGCTTACACAGTTTCTAAGGTCCAGTCGTTCAAGATTTGGAAAAAATGAGAAATTTGGGGCGCAGACAAGCTCAACAGAGTAGCTCAAATCTAATATTTTCAGCGACTTGGCAACCTGTTAAGGTATATAAAACATAAATCATACAAATTTCCAAAAATAGAAAATGACCATTCAAATCAAAGCAGGTATTGTCAGATGCATTGTACCTTAACTGGCTTCCAGAACTTCAACTTACTGTAAGTCAAGTCAAGAGCAACCAAACTCTCTAAGGGGAAAAAGTTTGGTACAGATTTAGAAGGAAATCCGTGCCAACTCAACCATCTCAATGATCTAGGAAGAGATTTATAGCTTCCTGTGAGTTGTACGTAATTAAGTTCAAGTAGTATCAGCTCGTCCATCACCGCAAATGCATCAGCTTGCATTGCACCATGTAGACCATGACCGTCTCCTTTCTCGTTTAAACTTAGATATGGTATATCAGACTCGTTTTCCTGGAACAACTTCATGTCAAGAACAAGCCCTTCAATTGCTTCGGTGGCCTGCCATGGACATAGAAAATATGAAATTTAGGAGAAAACAAAACTAAGTAAAATAATTCAAGCTTTTCAGTTGACAAATCCTTACAGATTTATCCCTTAAAACATTATACGAATCCTTATACCGCCACAACCTGCTGCGCTTCCCAGGACTCCTTGGTGATTCCTGGCGAACAACTTCTCTTCCCATGTCCAGAACCATTTGGTGCATTGACAGGCAGTGCGGAAAAGCAACATCTAAGAGACATCTGTCGATAAGACTTTGGATTCCGACTGCTGTGTAAAAGCCACATTCATCTAGTATTTTAACTATATAATCTTTCTTCTTCTCAATAAAGAAACAAGCAATATGGAGGAATAAATTCTTGTCATGCTCGTCCGGCAATGAATCAAAACTGATTTTGAGTATCTTTTGAATTTGATTATTGGCAATGACTTTCAACTTTTCTAGCTGGCTTTCCCATACATCCAGGTTCCTCCCAGAAAGGGAAGAACCCAAAACTTTAAGAGCTAACGGAAGCCCTTCACAGCGGTCTAGGATCTTAAGTGAAACATCCATGAAAGACTCAATAGGATGGTCTCGTCCAAATGCATACAAACTGAAGAGCTGCAACGATTGAGCATCATTTAGTGGCTCCACTTTGTGTACTTTGTAAGCTTCACGAGTTTTAAATAAGTGTTCCTGCCTAGTCGTTAATATGACTCTACTCCCAGCACAAAACCAATCTCTCATTTCAAGTACTAAATTGAGTTGGTCAGCTTGGTCGATATCATCCAAAACAAGAAGAATCTTTTTGTTCAGAACAGCATTTTTTATTTTGATAATTCCTTCGCCAATACTATGTATCCTTTCCACTTCTCTGTTTAGAATGCCCGAAAGCAGCTTCATTTGCAAACAAACTAAACCATCCCGCTGTTTGCAGATTTCTCTGACATTTGCAATAAAACAGTGAGCCTGAAATTTGACGAGGTTGAGATTATAAACAAATTTGGCAGTGGTAGTCTTTCCTATTCCTCCTACTCCAGAAATCACGAGTATGTCAGCATCAGACGATCCATTCTCTATCCAAGAATTAATGCCTTTGACACGATAATCAATTCCAATGAGGCCATTTGCATCAGTCAGAACTGCACGGTTCAGCTTGTCATCAATCACTTTGAGGATTTTCTGAAGGAATCTCGTCTCATACCTAATTTACATTATCAGGACGAGAATTTTAGACAGTTGACTTTTGATGACCTATAAATGCACTTAAACAGACACATATCTACATGCATCTCATAAACATGTGGACGGATTGATGCAAAGATGTACATATAGATGAGCATATGCATGTTATGACGATCGATGGTTTGCCTATGGGGCGAGTTTTCTCCTCCTATCATGCCACGGCAGAACTACACTATTATGGAGACTTGAACTAAACTGCTCTTTTATTACTAGCAAAACACTCTGTATCACAGCTTGACCGGGTTTCATTTAGGGTCGGACAGCCCTGTTGGAAGACTCAGCCTATCATAGTGCCTAATAAGGCCTTTAACTACTAAGCACGAAAATCGGCTGACTCAGGAAGTTATGAAGAATATCCCAAAACTTGAATCTTCCTAAGCCTACTATCGCGATTCGCACACAAATCATGACTTTGTGAGTGGGAGTTACAGAGAGATAAAACACATTCTCTTCGCTAACTACGTGATGTTAATGTAACACGTACACATACATATGTGTGTGTGTGTGTATATATATTACCAGCTATCTGCAAACTGAAATTACTCGGAGAATGTGAATGCTGCTAAACAAGAAATGCGGAAAATCATAACGACAAACTAACCCGTGATCATTGTCGTCAAGCCGCAAAACCATCCCTTCAATCTCCGCCACTGCAGTTAGTGCAGCTCTCCATTTCTTCACCTTGTCCCTCCACTCATGAGATCTCTTCATCTCATCTTTATCGTCAGCGATAAAACGCTCTTCAAAACTGTTAAATGCATCAGCAAAACTTCCCGTTTGCTTGCCAACTTGAGAAGGAGTGACATGATAAAAAACAGGAAGAATGACATGTCCTTTTCTCTTCTTGTTCTCAACTATCATCACAAGTTCATCGAGACACCAGCTCGAATTCGCGTAATTTTCCGACAACACGACGATGGAGCCCCTGGAGTGTTGTATAGCCCAAACTAGCTCCGTTTTGATGTCTTCTCCTCGCTCGATCCCATTGTCGTCGATGAACGTACCAAAACCAGCTTCGGATAAGGCGGTATATAGGCGTGTGGTGAAAATATCGCGAGTGTCCTCGCCTCGAAAACTTAGGAAAATATCGTATGTATACTCGCGAGATCTTCCTTTTGCTGCCGCCATTGCAACTAACTACCTAACTACCATTGAGGTCTGAATATAGTAAAATGGCTATTAGAAATTTGTTATCAACTTGAATATATATATGGTTGATATAGTAACACGCTTTCAGTTTTAACTTTTAATAGTATAGGATATTAATATATATGACATCACCATTAATAACGTCATTAAATATATATGACACACCCTTCTGACATCACCATTAATAACGTCATTAAATATTTGAAAATGAAAACTGAAAAGTCAATTTTACCAAGTCTCTAACTGTCAATATCTTTTTCCATAAAAAACAATATTTTTAAAGTATAATTAAGGTTAAATTATAAATATCTTTCTGGATTCAAATATTACATAGATGAATTTATGAGTTTAATTTTTTTTTATTTTTCTTTTGTAATTAATAAAAATTAAAGGTGAGCTAGCCTATTATATTGTTTAATAGTTAACTAAACAACTGGATCAATCTATTTAAGATTTAAAATTTATAGGGTGTCATTAGGCTTCTTTTTTTTCGCACTCAACTAGTGTTACTAATGTTATCCACAATAATATATAGGGTTAATTGCAGCAAACCCCCTAATCTATGGGGTTTGTTGCACTTTGCTCCCTAACATATGAAAATGTGTGAAATCCCCCCTAACCTATTGATTTTTGTGCAATTTTCCCCTCGAGTCGTTGATCAACCGTTCATTTTGGACACGATAAGAACCTCAACTCCATTACAGAAAATCAGAACAATCCCTTTTGCTCTATGAACATACTTTTAGCATTTGCGGCATTGAATCAACAGAACTATATAAGCACTTGAGAGTACTTAGAATCAGATAAGTAGACCATTCATACACTGATGCCGTGCATAGGAACGCCTTCTCTCGTTTAAACAACACAAAAAAAAAAAAAAAAAAAAAAAAAAAAAACTTCAATAAGTACCGAAGACTACACTGCCCATTACAATTAAAGGGCTCCGAGTTCCACCATCACCAATATATCTTCATCTTCTTCCTCTTGATCGCCGAAACAATTACAGCAGAAGAAATTTAAATGTGCAATCTTTTGAGTATCTGATGTATTATAAAAGAGCGCCATGCGCTCAACTCACGCGACCAAAAGAAGGACAGCGTGCTAGAGACTGATATGAAATGAGTCTCCTTTTTACTGGCCTTTTCTTTTACAAGAGGTGATCATTCAATATATTTCACCCGCACCAAAAGGTTGGTCGGCATCCTGTTAAGTGGGCATAGCGCAGTTCTGCATGGCAAAAACAGAAATCAAAACATTTGCTGTTAGGAAGTTACTTATGTGCATATTTAAGGTCTTGATGTAACCACTCGTACCTTCAAAATCAGCTGAGCCTTCAAATAGATTTCTTCCCCATGTGGTAAGAGTCCAGTCATCTGGCTGATATACATTTTCCTCTTCATAGTGGCGATAGAAGTTTGTGCGGCACAGGTAGAAAATCCCCGAGCTTAGTTGGAATGCTGACAGGTTTCCTCCGATGACTTCAAGCATTGAAAGATCGATGTCAGAAGTGTCCTCTTCTTGCCCACACTGCACAAAGTTGATACCATACTCCCTTATAAGAAAGCTGTCCCCTGATATTACTGAAACGTCAATTTCGTCACCACTGTCAAGCTGATCCTGGAATTTCCAAAAGCTTACCCAAAGCAAATCTTGGTCAGGTTCTGGGACGCCAAAACAAGTTGGGAAATACACCCACGTGAGATCCTTGGTCTTATTGTAGACTTTGACAAATAGTTGATGCTTGGGGAACCAGTGTTCAGTGTTGCAGTTGGATAATGCATAAACACAGAAAACATTTAAGCCATGTACTTTTTGATTTGGCTGCGAAGGTACAATGAATGATATCGATGAGCCGGTGCTCTTATTGCTAATCCAGGTGGGTACCTCTCTTGCCGGAATCGAGGTGCTGGTTATACCAAATTCAGAGAGTAGCTGCATCATTATAATGAATGATGTTAACGATTTTAAAACATATATTTAAGATAATTTCATAGCAAGATAGCAGTTCCACAACTCTGAAGGAGAATATGTACCTGAGACGGTCTCTTCTCGGTTGAGAGTTTTATGCGATCCTGCAGAATCACCTCACTGCTCCCAATGAACTCAAAGTCGAAAATACCTAGACTATCTAGATTAAAATTTTCTAAGGGTTTTAGTCTGAAAATTCCCTGAACCTCGGTCAAATTTTTACATAATCCAGTCTCGATGTGGTTTACCTTGGACGAAACTGAAAGATGTGTAATTGATTCCAAAGATTTGCAGCCACTTACATTTAACATTTCTATGTCCGGTAGACGCCTAAGAGATTGGAGCATCATACATCCTTGCAAGTTCAGTTCTCGTAGACTATTCAATCCACTGAAGAACTCTGGTGCGCCACGCAGTGGATTGTCGCTTAAATCTAAATCTTTCAAGAATACGAGGTTACAAATGTCTTTCGGGAAATCAGTCTCAGACAGATTGCACTCTGCTAAACTTAAGCTAACTAAACAAGAGGGCAACGAAGCCACAGAAATTTGTTGTGGAACTCTTCTTGGTTCAGATAGCAAAGGCCAAAAGCATGCTTTCCAAGATTTGACATTTTCAACATGTGTGGAGATTGTAGCAGCATTTAGCTCTTCAAGATATGCCGTGTTCTTCATTTCCTTTGGCAGCTCAAGAAGGCTGGGACAACCAGAAATAAGTAATGTTTCTAGATGATTTAGCATTGTGAAAGTGCTCGGGAGCTTTTTCAGACTTCTACAATTTTCTAAATTAAGAAGTACAAGGCCTCTGAGATTGCCAATGGATTCATGAAGCTCGGATAGACTTACACAACCTTCCAGGATCAGTTTTTCAAGATTCGGAAATGATGAGAAATTTGGGGTGGAGAGAAGCTCCCTAGAATGGCTCAAATCTAATATTTTCAGCAACACGGCAACCTGTTAACGAGATTCAAGGCATATAAAAACATTTAACTACACATTCAAAAAAAAAAAAAAAAAAGAAAAGAAAAAGAAGAAGACCACTTCTTAAAAGCAAATGCTGAGAGGGGCAGGATACCTTATTTGTCTTCCAGAACTTCAACTTACTGTTCGTCAAGTCGAGAGCAACTAAACTCTCTAAGGGGAAAAGGCTTGGAACAAATTGTGAAGGGAATCCATGCCAACACAACCATCTCAATGATCTCGGAAGATATTTATAGCTTCCCGTGAGTTGTACGTAATTAAGTTGCAGTAGTAGTAGCTTGTTCATCACTGCAAATGCATCAGCTTTCAGGCTTAAAGCTTGCATTGGGCCACGGAAAAATTGACCGAATCCTTTCTCATCTAAACTCCAATATGGTATAGCATCAGACTTGCTTTTCTGGAACAGAACCATGTCAAGAACAAGCCCTTCAACTGCTTCAGTTGCCTGCCACAGATATAGAGAAAAAGAAATTGAGGCAAAACTAAAAGAATATGTAAAGTAACTCAAGCTTTTCAGTTAACATATCCTTACAGAGTTTTCCCTTAAAACATCATATGAATCCTTATACCGCCACAACCTGCTGCGCTTCCCAGGATTTCTTGGTGATTCCTGTCGAACAACTCCTCTTCCCATGTCCTGAACCATTGGATGCATTGATAGGTTGTCCCCAACAACAATATCTAAGAGACATCTATCTATAAGACTTTGGATCCCGACTGCTGAGTAAAATCCACACTCATCTAGTATTGTCGATACATAGTCCCTTTTCATCCAATCAAAGAAACAAGCAATATGGAGGAATAAGTTCTTGTCATGCTCGTCTGGCAATGAATCATAACTGATTTTCAGTATGTTTTGAATTTGATTATTTGCAATTACTTTCAACTTTTCTAGATGGCTTTCCCATACATCCAGAGTTCTCCCTGAAAGAGAAGAACCCAAAACTTTAAGAGCTAATGGAAGCCCTTCACAGCGGTCTCGGATCTTTAGTGAAACATCCATGAAAGTTTCAACAGGATGGTCTCTTCCAAATGCATACAAATTGAAGAGCTGCGACGATTCCATTTCATTTAGTGGCTCCACTTTATGCACTTTGTAAGCTTCATGAGGTTTAAATAAGTGTTCCTGCCTAGTCGTTAATATGACTCTACTCCCAGCAGAAAACCAATTTCTCATTCCAAGTACTATATTGAGTTGGTCAACTTGGTCGATATCATCCAAAACGAGAAGAATCTTTTTGTTGAGAACGGCATCTTTATTTTTTATAATTCCTTCACCAATACTATTTATCATTTCCTGTTTTCTGTTAAGGATACCTGAAAGCAGCTGCCTTTGCAAACAAATTAAACCATTCGGCTGTTTACAAATTTCTCTGACATTCGCAATAAAACAGTGAGCTTGAAATTTGATAATGTTGAGATTGTAGACATATTTTGCGATCGTAGTCTTTCCTATTCCTCCTACCCCAGAAATCACGAGTATGGCAGCATCAGACGATGCATTGTCTATCCAAGAATTAATGCCTTTGACACGAGACTCAATTCCAATAAGGCCATTTGCATCAGTCAGAATTGCACGATTCAGCTTGTCATCAATCACTCTGACGATTTTCTGAATGAACCTCGTCTCGTACCTAATTTCCACGATTTAAAAAAAAAAGATTTACTATAAATTCACGCAGATAGACATGTATCTACATGCATCTGATTAATCCTACATGTGTGCATGAACAGGCGCACTGAACCACGGGTGTACTTAAAATGAGCACATGCTAGAAACAGTTTGTTACAATTTCATAGACGCGCGTGCTCCTGAGAGTTATTTTCTATTCTCATCTTTCGTTTTCACATCAAACCTGTATGAGGATTTGGTGATAAAAGCTAAAGTAGTTGCTAGGGAAAGGCTCATTGCAAGTAATGCAATTAATTTGGGCACGTAGCGAAGTATTGGAAAACAAAAGAAAAAACACCTATTTCGATGATCTTCCTAGTTTCACAAGAAATAACCGTCCATGACCCAAAGGCAATGGATCCTATGTAGACTCCTAAGTCCTACAAAGCACTTCATCCGATTATAAACAAGAAGTCTTTAAAGGGATCTTTGATCAAAAAGAAGTCTTTACATCTTCTATGATAAGAACTTATAAGAAAAGACGAAGGCCGCCGTGATGAGAGTCATAGTCTTTATAGAGGAAGATTAGTATTAGTCTTCCAATAAGTAGATAGAATCTATTCTTCTAGAGTTGTACTCACATTAGAAAATAAGATTATGTTAGCCTATATATAGTTGGTGAGTATTCTTTTATTCTAGCATAGCTTCTCTTTGTCATTTGGAGGGTTCGTCGGGTTTCTTTACATTGAGATTGAGTTAGTTCTTTTTGTTCTTTCAATCAATAATTTTTTTTAATATGTATATATATTTCGGCAACTCCTATTAATAGTGCATCAAAAGACTAACTAAAGTGCCAAAACAAAAGCCTTATATAATAGTGGGAGGAGAAAAACAATGGCTCGAAGCTAATTGCTAGCTTTGGTAGGAGAAGGAATATTTTCACAAAAAGCCACTATGGAATGCATATATTGTTTATATGTCCTATACGTCTTTTTAACTATTGCTGTTATCTTAACATCCCTTTGTAAGGAGCTTGGGCATTTCTCTATTGGGAAATCTGTCGTATATTAGCCAAAGTGTCACCTCCTCTCTTTTGATATCTTCTTTCCTTATTTGCAGATACATTTTTATTGTATTGTAATGTAATTTTGAGGAATCAATTATAAAGAAAATACTTTCTCTACATGGTATCACCAGCCAATATCTAATAAATTTTTTTATGAGAGAAATTATAATTGTGTCGCATGTCTTATAGCATGGATCAAAGTTTTGGTTATGTTTCGGTCATCTAAAGACTAAAGACGAGACGTTATTATTCAGAGCTTTTCAACATGTTTCGGAGATTTCATAAAAGTTATACTTTGTAATGAAATTATGAAAGTGATGCACGTAAACGTTTCTTTGGTTTTCAAGGAAACATATGTAAATTTTGATCCATGATTTTAAGAGAAAGAGAAAAACTAACCCTTGATCATTTTGATCCGGCAATCGCAAAACCATCCCTTCAATCTCCGCAACTGATGCCAGTGCAGCCCTCCATTTCTTCACCTTGTTAATCCACTCACATCTCTTCGTCTCATCTTTTTCCTCCACTATAAAACGCTCTTCAAAACTTTTAAATGCTTTAGCAAAACTGTCTCTTTGCTTGCCAACTTGAGAAGGAGTGACATGATAAAAAACAGGAAGAATGACATGTCCTTTTCTCTTCTTGTTCTCAACTATCATCGCGAGTTCATCAAGACACCAACTCGAGTTCGCGTAATTTTCCGACAACACGACGATGGAGCCCCTCGAATGTTGTATAGCCCAAACTAGCTCCGATTTGATGTCTTCTCCTCGCTCTATTCCGTTGTCGTCCATGAACGTACCAAAACCAGCTTCTTTCAAGGCTGCGTATATGCGTGTGGTGAAAATATCGCGAGTGTCTTCGCCTCGAAAACTTAGGAATATATCGTATGTATAGTCACGAGATCCTCCTTTTGATGCCATTGCAATTACCGTTGAGAAGGGCTGATTTACTTGAGAAATTCAGCGCGGGAAAATGGCAGTGTGAGTAGGAGATTTTTATAAGTGAAGTCAACTCATTTTAATAGTCTCGTCAATATAAAGTATAAACTAATGGACTGGGACTCTATAATTATATATGTGGAAACACACCCTTTCACTTTTAGACTTTTAGCGGTTTAGCCTTACTAAATAGAAAAGCTCGCCGAAGTTTTTGATAATATTGATATGACGACACCAATGACATCACGAATAAAATAAAAAGTCAATGTTATCATTCTCTATTTTTGAATATCTTTTTCAAGAAGTAATTGAGACCACAAATATCGAACGAATTTTCTTTTTGAAAAGTCAACAAGGGTACAAAAAAGAAGACAAAGATGTACGAGGAAGGAAAAACAATAACAAACAGTACTAGAAACGGCTAATAACATGTGTTTTAATTTGTTAGAGAAGGTAACTTTAATTGGGGCAAATTCGATCGCAATTTAGCTTCTAAAGTCGCAAAAATATATAGTACTTACTTTTTATAACTTACAGAACTAGTTTTTTAATATCAGCACTCCTAGTCAATTTGCTTTTATAAGTTGCAAACATAGTCTTGCGTATATGTTTAATTGTTAGCAATTTACGTCCTTTTTTTCTTCGTAATCTCAGTTCTTAATTAATTCTTATGGAGTGATTAATTTCAATCTTCAGTCAATCGTTGATTCTTTTTATGTAGTTTTTTTTAAAGATCATAACTAGGGGTGTTCACGGTTTGGTTATGACCGAAAACTGAGAAACCGATTAATTGGTTCGGTTTTGGGTTTGGACATTTTGGCTTTAAAAAATATCAAGTTTTTATATAATCGAACCGATTTAACCAATGGTTAACCGAAAAACTCGATTTTTTTTAGCCTTTAGTGTTTTATAGGTTTTATCTTTAATGTGCCTTTAATCTATTTATGTGTAAATAGAAGAAGTAGAAACACAACAATACATATTTGCATGGCTTTTGCTATTTTATTATATGTAAGGATGTAATTTTTTAATAACTAATATTCTCATTCTAAAAGAAAAGTGACACTAACCATCTTATGACCCAAATACATAATTTCTTCGAATTTAAATAATTGGTCGACAAAAAAAGAGGCAACAAAAACACAACAAAGTTGAACTCGGTAAAAGTGTTTAGGCAGAAAATTTCATCCCTAAAATTGGAAAAGAAACAACTTTATTTAAACTCGTGTCCCGCTACCTAATGTAATTATAAAACACTTTCTATGAATAGTCACACATCATGTTATTGAATATGACTTAAGAACTACATGAACAAGTTTATAATGTGAAAAAAGATGCTTGGCCTTAGTGATCGATGGGTTTTTAATTGATTTTGATTTAAGTAGATATATATTATGACTCATGATTAGCTTCATAAATTGATTACTTAGGAAGTGTAACTTGTTCAATTTATAACGTAAAAGAATTGATATTAGTTGTAATTTGTAAAATGATAATTTTATGTCGTCTTTGAAATGGAAAATCGGTTTATTGGTTAACTCGTAACCGTAACTGAACCAATAAGTTAAAACTAAAAGACCGAACCGATTCATTGGTTAGGTTATTGTTTAACGCTTTTAGGCCAACCAAAAGTCCGACTTCTTTAAAAATCGAACCACTGATTTGATTAACCGAACCATGAACACCCCTAATCATAACAAACCATTTCACCTCCTTTTCTTCTTCAACGTTGACGTGTACATAAGTTCTTGCGTGGAGGTTGGTCTCGAATGTCCAGGATTTGCTCTACTTAGAATAAGACAACCTCAAATATTAATTTATCCGTGACCAAGCACTAAAATTAAATTGTATGTAAATATCTAAAAGATAGTGGGTCAATATTGCTTGCCCGTAAAGGAAAAAACCTTCATGCTTCACATGGTTGTTGCTGAACTGTTTCTGTGGAGCAAGTTGCAACAAGAAAAAAATGGTGTGGAAGATCTAATGTCGAAGTCACATACACAACTTGAAGATAAAAATGTAACTACCACATTATATCATTGCTGCATAGTGTATACGGTCTACTATATATAATATACTGATAAGAAATAAATCTATGGACAAAATTAAAACATTTGAAAAAAAAAAATAAAAAAAATTGCACTCAGCTACCCTATATAGGCATCTCTCGTGCACATCATTGTAAAAACTTAATTTTGCATAAAGGAATTATTCCAAACACTTAATGTTTGGTCTAATTCTATTTTTTTTTTTTTTATTAACTGCAGAAACAGCCCTTAATTAAAAATAAGACAAAACATACTTATAAATTGTATTCCCTAAACTTTGAATCCTTAAGGATCATAATTCATAACTCTTGAAACTTGAGAACTATCAAAGCTAAATCCCTTAAATTTTTTGTTTAATCTTACACAAGTTTTGTAATTAGAGCACATTAACCTCAAGAATATAGATGTGTGACTAATTCTATTCCAAATAAAGAAGGGGGCCGGTTCGTCGACTTCTATCTTATTTGAGGAGGTTTTTAAATTTTAGGATGGTCCATTTGAGTAAAGGTGCAGCAAAATCTCTAGCTAGTTTAAAAAAAGAAGAGAAATAGCATTCAATCCCCAGTTATGCAGACGCAACAAATTTGTGTTGAACACTCAAAATCAGTTTCATTTCAACCACTCCAACACGTTCATATCACGCAAAATGGGTGAGCATCAAAACTTCAAAAGTGACCTTATACTAACTATACAATATTACACACAACTCCCACTTCAAATTCCCCCTATGAATTCTATTGCATTATATGTTCACATATATAAGTCCAACTAATTAAAGCAAGCTTTAATTAACACCAATTAGTGAGTCAATCAATTAATGGTTAGTCTTGCAGCACAGCACCATAACCAAAATTTAAACATGATCTGGTCAGTGCTTACCACTTTCTTCCGGATATACAACAGCAACGCCAAAGGATCATCGCTGCAGCAGCACGATCCTCTGTCGGCTAAATGTGCGGTGTGCTTGTCGAGTCTGGAAGGGACACTAAGCACGCGCGTGCTGCCGTGTCTGCACGAGTTTCACAGGGTTTGCATCAATAGGTGGTTGGCGGTGCCTCGTGTCAAGACATGTCCAATCTGCAGGTTTTTGGTGAACGAGAAAGATAGCGTTGTGGACGATGGTCACGAGCAGGCTCTCGCAAGACAAGAAAGCTTCACCGAGGAGATGGTCATTTGGTTTTCTTCTTTTCATGTTGCTGGATTCTGAACATCGATCGATCAGACGGTGACTTAATTCTGCGACCAAATCATAAATATAATACATAAGGATCCATGTAAACAACAAAATAAAGAAGCTGTATATTCCATTATTCTAGAGACACCATTTTTTTTCTTCTTATCCTTCCTTTCCCCCTCAAACCATGTTTCGAAGGGTCACGAGTCAGACGAGACTTGTTAACAGAGCCAGAAGGCAGAATGCCCGTGAATACGGCCATATTCCAACTTCAAAGCATTTACACGTAATTTGGTGAAGAACCATTCGTTCATTCCATCGTGTTAGATTAGACAAGTAGATACTCATGTTAAGCATGTTTTGTCATCTTCCTCCACTGATAAAAGTTTTGGTTAATTGAGCCAAACTACAGTAGGAAGCTTTTCATTCACCCATGTAAAGATGAAATCCACAGTAATATTGAGTTAATTCGAGTAAATCTTCTCGTTTAAATTTTCTCATCTATGACTTAGTCCATTCAGCTGAGCTCTGGGAAACAGAGCTGGATACCTCAAAATGTGCTCTGGAATACTGAACAGAGTGATTTGGTGCAATTATGCTACACATTCTTCTTAGATTGCGCAACGCGCGTAATACTTTTCAATAACTACGTAATACTCGGCCGACATGGAACTCACATTCTTGGCTGGGCAACAACTTCTTACCAATAGTTTGGTTAAGAAGCCAAGTCACTAACTACAACACTTACTGGATTAATGATAATACATGAGTAAGTTCAATTATCAATTTCCTAGATCCCACATGTCGATCAGCAAAGTCGAACATGTTATTCGGAAGGCAGCATCTCAAAATATTGGAGACCACTTCAAGCGCATTGAATGTCAGGCAAATCGCGCGGAAAATGGTTGCAAGAAATTCACCTTACACTAATGAATTGGGCATCACTAGTACGATCTTTCACATGATGCGCGCCACACAATTGAAACATTCTTGCAATGGACAAAAATGGTTTAGTTTGATTCATCAAAGGTGAGACAAAAATTTAACAAGCACATAAAGAAGCACCATTAGTCTTATTAATCATCCAGGGGTACTGGACTAGGATAGGGGTAAAGTGCAACATGAGGTAAAGTACAGGGGTTTAACGCTTTTATCCCTATTAACTTTTACTAGATCTTTCCAAAATCACAATATTTTATCAATCTTATATTTTCATAATTTAATGTATCTTTTACGCGCCTATAGAAACTTCTGTTTTAATTGTATCTATATAATGTGCCTCTGGAAATTTTGCCTTTAACAAATAAAATAAAATAAAAATTGACCTTTATTTTTAAATTATTATAAACTATTGAATGCATTTGATTGACTTAGAATGCTACAATTTATTCATGCGCAATATATTTCTTGCGAAATATTAAGACGAATTGATTCCCTCTTTAATGATATTACATGAATTTATTAACTAATATATTCAATTTAAACTCGGATTTTGTGGTAACGTCAATTGAAAACAGACACGAGTATAAAAGAAATTTATTTAGTTATATTTTCTGTACAGTTGTGCAATATTCGCAAGAAAGTTATGAATTGAATAAATCAACTGCTGATTACATTCATTCAATATCATCGGAAGGAAAATCAATTTTGTCCAAGTATTTTGTGATGAATATATCGTTAATAAATAACTGAAGTATTTAATGTCAATTTTAATTTAATTCAATAATTTCTAAGAATTTTGTAAACAAAGTAGTCAAATTACAACTTATACGCAAACAAAATTTGCTAGACTTATAAAAAGATCACAACAAGAATATAAAATCTTGTGATCTCGGAAACATTTTATGGAAGAAAATATTTGGATAGGAACCAACTTGGATATTTGGTTGAAGACTGAAAACAGGATATAATATAATTATAAACAAAAATCTGATTTATTTAAGGGCGATGGTGGGAAATTGCTCATATATCACTACCCATGTATAAATGCCTTTTATATGGTATTGAATCTTATATCTCATAAGTTCTAAAGATCGAAATCTTTCATACGCACAATATATCATTAACTACCATATCCTTGTTGGTCTATTCCACACATGGTAACATTCAATATGTTAATATATAGTCAATATCGAATAGCAACTCATATTGTTTTTCGGCAACACGATTTTGTCTCCATTGATTAATAATATCTAAACTTAATAAGATCGATGTCCGTACAATTGGATTATTGTATTGAATCATAGTAAAGATAGAGATCCGTTGGATTCAATAGGATCCGTTTGTAGTAATAACACGAAAAAAGAATCAGAAGCTATGATCTTCTCACCAAATTTCGTAAAAGGTCAATAAAGGCTAGCGATATTGCCAGAGCAAAAAGTGTTGCTGTCAAAGCAATTTTTTTTATATCTCTAATATACCCCTCTTATTTAAGGAATGCATAAAGTTAGTGCACAATTTCCATAACTTGTTAAACAGTCATTCCTTAATTATAGTAACTCAATCTTATAGTATCTATTTTCCAGTTGGCATCCCTAATTTTTGAAACAAATTATTCTCTCATTAACTACCCCGATAGTATCACAACAAATTATTTATTATTCTAATAAGTCCTTTTCAAGAGAAATATTTATTTGTCATAAACCTATAAACAATCATTAAATTAGATTAATCCTCTTGAACAAGAAAACAAAAATAAAAATAAATAATTGGCTCTTACCGCCATTCTTCTTCTAACTTATAAATGTATTTATATATAATATGTTTTAGTAGGATTAAAAACAATATGAATATATTTAATTGAGGAAAATTACAAACGAATGTAATATATAGAGTCAACTATGCTTCAGCACGGTAGTCTTTTGAATACACACACGCATATGTGTGTATATATATATATATATATATATATATATATATATATATATATATATATATATATATATATATATATATATATATATATATATAAGCATAACTTTTTAAAGTTCAAAATAATGAGAGAGAAATTCGTAATGCTTTATGTAGAAAAGTCAGGGAGAAATTCTTGATGCTTTATATACAAAAGTCCTTCATAAAAGGTTGTTTGAAATAAAATAATAATTTAATATATTTTAATAATTTATACTCAACTAATTTATGTAATCACGAAAGTAGCATATTGACTAAAAAAAGATTAGCATTTAATCAATCAGAGTGGTCTATATATAACTAACTAAAGAATAATTGATTAAGATATGCACAAGTTATGGAAAAATGGTCATTAACTTTTGGTTCCTTAATTAAGAGGGGTATATTAGAGATTTTAAAAGAATTGCTTTGGCTTTGGCAATATCGCTAGCCGTAAATAAAGTTTCGGATTGTAGATAAGGAAATTCCTTAACTACCTAATCAATTCAAATAGCTATAAAAAGCACCAAAGGAGAACTACTTTGTCACACCGAAGAAAATTAACGAATCCGAAAAACAAATGGCCTCCAATTCTTTCTCCGTTATTTTTTTCTTTGGACTAGTTGTTCTTACAAGCAATCTTTTTGCAAGAACAAATGGTGCCTCGGTAGTAGAAAATGTGTGCCAACAAACCAAATCCAAACCACTTTGCCTAACCTATTTTGCGACCGATGCACGTAGCAAAACCGCAAGCCTAAAACAACTTGCACAAATAGCCATCGACACCGTAGAATTCGATAGCATAGCGGTTAAAACCAAGATTCATTCATTTGTTATATCAGAAAAAAATCCAAATCTTAAGAGCCTTTATTTCAGATGTGAGAACTTCTATTTAGATGCTTTGAATGCCTTGGCGACTGCAGGAGATGACTTGGCACAAAGTCGATATGTTGACCTTAAGAAAAAAGCTCAGATTGCTATTAATGGTGGTGTTGGTTGTGAGGCTGCTTTCAACAATAGATCCCAATTCAAGAGTGGAAATCAGGAGCTAGAGATTCTTGGTCAAGCCATAGCAATTATGGCTAATCAATTGTAGGACGTTTTGGTTTTTGGAAGTCTTGATACAAATGTAATTATTGATCTTTTGATTATGATTTTATTACATTATTTTATTTAATAAAAGATATTTCTCAATTTATTCCTAATTATTTCATTGTATTACTCAATTCTCGATATTTATCCTTGGTGGTAGGCGAGTCAATTGTTGATTTTTTAAAGGATAAATTTGAAGAAATAAATAAATGAAAAAAATAATTACGTGGTTAGATCATAATGACCTACATCCATGGACCAATAGCTCAAAGGGCTAACTACAATATCAAGTCAATTCATAGGTGACACAATTACAATATGTGCAAGTAATTAGTGAAGAAAATCAATCCAATGCAATTATAATCAGATCACAGTTCAACTCCGTAATTTGTGCACGTTGTGTGATAAATCGTTTTAATACTTCCTTGATTCTTCGTACTCTTTCCAAGATGAACCCAAAGATGTTGATGCAAGTGTTCAACTTGCAATAGAAGGGTGTTCATTGTCTTGGATAATTGCACTTCTTGTGGATGAAACACTTAGATATAAATAAAACACGAAGTTTTATCGTACTCAATCACATTGGATAGGGTTGCACACATTAATTTTGGCTAGCGATATTGCCAAAGCACATATTGTTGTTGCCAAAGCAATTTTCTTAAACTTCCTAACTTGCCCTTCTCAATTATAAGATATAAATGTCAAGTGCTAAAAATGTGTTATTGACAACTCTTCTTAATTAATCACATTTACTTAATTCAATATTTTCTTTACTAATCACTCCTATATTATGGAAACACAATCTTCATTCCCTTATCAATAATCATGCCACAAATTTTGTCATTGCGGTGACCGTTGAAGCAAATATGTAACACTTCACTTCACTATAAAACTTTCGAATCATTTAGTTGAATTTTCATTTCTAAACATTATATTTTCAAATAAGACCAATATTGAAATTATATAATAACATTATGCTCGAACCATTCTTCTAAATTCTTGGACTAGATATTATTTTTTTGATCTGGCTGTAAAAGCTTAATTATTATTTATTTTTCTCCAAAAATATTGGTACTTTAATACTAGTTATTAGAGAAGAACCGGACTTCTTGCATGTATCTTGCATCCATTAACCGGATAAAATAATTTGATAATCAAGACATAAAACCAACAGTCGTTTTTAGTTAATAATTGTTATTATTTTAGTTACTACGAAATTTTGGAGACTCACTCTCTTATTATTTAAGTTTTTCGCATGAAATTAATTTGAGATGAATAGTTAGTGCCGATCTAGTAATTTATATATGATATAAAACTTACATAAATCCATTTTAAACTTATTTCTGATCAAAAGAGTTAATATATATATGTTTGCATACATGCGTATATATATAGGCCATACATGCGTATATATATAGGCACCTATAAGAGATCTATCTAAAAAATTCAAACTTAATTTACAATAAAGAAAATTATAAACCATATTATCTCTTTCAACAAAAAAAAAAAAAAAAACTATATTATCTCTTGCGATTTTTTAACTGCTTTATGAAATCTTGTGGAGTGAGAATAAAAGTAGCTAGAATATGTATTGATAGCCCAGGATTGGGTTTCCATTAAGAGTATTTAATTAATTGATAGTATATTAAGAAAGTTTTGACACTTATTCACTTAAGTACTAATTATTTGATTAGGAAGGGCAAATTAGGGAGTTTAAGAAAATTGCTTTGACAACAACAATATGTACTTTGGCAATATTGCTAGCCATTAATTTTAGGTGTAACCGCTAGATAACACATGTAATGAACATCATGCATATAGATCGAAAAATAAAAAGAAGCCAGGTCGGATCAACCCGCTCTGATAACATGTTAGTTTTTGTATAATTGATAACAAATTCTTTTTTAACCAATTTAGTGAACATGCAATAAAATTTTAAACTATAACAAGAAAATCGCATTTAGTAGCATAATCAAAAGTGATCACTTTTAACCATTTAAATGAACAGGCAATAAATTAAACCAATTATAAGAAAATCATAGTCAATGACATTAACCAAAATTCACCATCATATAACTTTATAAAGCACGAATAAAATTTATTCCATCTGGTGAAGAAAATATGGCCTTCTCGTCTCTCTATAATTCGTGCTCCATGATTTTTCTCTTTGGAATATTGTTTGTTCTTACAAGCAATCTTTTTGCAATAGCAAATGGTGCCTCAGTACTAGAAAATGTTTGCCATCAAACAAAAGCCAAATCACTTTGTTTAAGAGTTTTAGGGTCCAATCCGCGAAGCAAAACCGCAAACCCAAAAGAACTTGCAGAAATAGCCATCGACCTTGCAAAAGAAAATGCCATAGTCACTAAAAGCAAAATTCGTCAGTGTATTGACTTAACCGAAGATCCTAATCATAAAGAGCTTTGTCACAAGTGCCACAATTTTTACGTAGAAGCTTTGAGCGCATTGAGAATCGCATTTGTTGACTTGATACGAAGACGAGATGATGACCTTAAGACACATGCACAACATGTTAGTGATGCTGCCAATAGTTGTGAGGCCACCTTCAAGAACAAAACATGCCCGTTCACTAGCGGAAATCAAGAGTTAGAGGTTCTTGGCCAGGCCATTGCAGTTATTGCTGACGATTTGGCTCATTCAAAGAAGCATACGAGTTCTATGGATGTTTGAGATGTTATAATGAGCTTGTCGCATGCTATAATATTATACTTAACAGATGGAGTATGTTTAATGATGATAATTGTCATAAAATGAAAAGTGAGCGTTTTAATGAATTGATATATAACTCATTTTGTTTAATTATATTAATGTATCTAGATCTAATTCTTATAGATTAAATATGATTTGCTAATACATCCTTACTAGGGGGCATGTAATTTCAGTAACGTGTTATTATTGTATTTAATAAGCTAGCCTGTTGGACTATTAACGGGTTACCAGCTCGGAGTTAATCCGGCCAGCCCGATATTGTGGCTTAAGCAAAACATGTTAAATGGTTGAAATTTAGAACCATAATTTGTAAATTCTCGTATCTGAATTCATTGACATAAAAATGTTAGAATATTAATTGTACTCGCAACGAAAATGGGAAAACCATTTTTCAACTTTAAAAACAAAATAATGAAATTAGAAAATGCTGTAAGATTATCTAATGTTCCAACTTGTGTATTGATGACGCCCCTTCTTCCGGCCACGCTCGTCACCGGAGCCGTCCGCACGTCGGTCTCGGCTCAAGATGCACCTGGACTCGGGTAAGCTCCCTGCTGCTCCGCAACTATCCACGACCCTTGGGGGTTCGGGCTCCGTTCGCACGATCTCCCTTCAAACTGCTTCCTTGACTGAATCTTGAACTCTTCCGACCCTCTTGGCGCGTGCTCCGCACTTTTCTCTCACTGGGTGGGACTATCTCTAGCTTATATCGGGACCAATGATTTCAGAGGGAGGAGTGTGTTGTGCTTTTGTTGGCTCTTTTTGTTGTCTGATGGCCTGTCCCCCTCTTTTTGGCGCTGATCCGCCTCCCTATTTATAGGGCAAAGGTGAGGTTATAAGTGTAATTTGGCCCTGGGCACGTGTCACCGTGCATGTTCGTCCGAGGGTAATAGGGTACTTGAGTACCCTTGTAGAGTAGGGCACGTGGTATCCGCATGTTACCCTTGGTGCACGGCATGCTCCAGTTACACCTTATAACTTCCGAACCAACGTTCCTTATTGGGGAGGCGGGGCGGTCGAGCCCTGGGAGGAGGACAACGCATCCGGGCGAGTGGAGTATGACGTCAATTCTGACGTCCGACCCCCTGGGCACGTGTCCTCGTGCATGCTCGTCCGAGGGTAATAGGGTACTTGAGTACCCTTGTAGAGTAGGGCACGTGGTGCCTGCATGCTACCCTCGGCGCACGGCATGCTCCGGCTGTACCTTATAATTTTCGAACCCACACTCTTTATTGGGGAGGCGGGGCGGTCGAGCCCTGTGAGGAGGACAACGCATCCGGTGAGTGGAATGTGACGTCGACTATGACGTCCGACCCTTCCTTCTGGTTGGGGAAAAGGGGCGGTCGCCACTGGTTGATGAGTAGGTGACGTACGCCTGCATGTGAGGGGTTTGACCCCCCTCGGGGAATACACACAGCATAGGATATAATAAGTATTTAATAAAGGTGCGGGGGTAGAAGGGGGTCGATATACCTGGGGGTCGATACCTGAGTTCGGTGTCGAGCGAGAAAGAAAGGGGTAGTGAGGCGGGATGAGGTCAGGGGATTAGGCCACGTGGACGGGTACGATCCCAAGAGGGAGAGTATGCGTCATCATGTATTAAAAAGTGTCTCAATTTGAGAAGTAAATAGTCGACATGTCTCAAATTCTTCATCACCACACACTTTGAGGTATGATCACATCTATCCAACAAAGGTAATAAAGTGGTGGATGCAGCTCTAACAAATTATGCTGAAAATATCAGGAACGCATGGGTGGACCACGTGCTCGTCTCCTACTTTTGATTTGGTTAATGATGATTCTTGTAATAGGAATAATTTGAGATTTTGGTGAATGTTCATTTCATATTTTAGTTTGTTTTTCAATTATATTGGAGCGCTAGTGGTTTAATGTTACAAGTTTTTTTTTTCAACTTTGGTCCCTTAATAAGTACTGATTTCATCTTTGGTCCCTTATTGAATTTTTTTGCAACTTTGGTCCTCTAATTTATCTCACAATTCATACTTGATCCTCTTTTTACCGAAATCGTCCATTTTGACAAAAAAAAAACACACGTGTCGTGCACGTGGTCACATGAGGGTTATTTTCATGCGGAAAAGAAGTCGCGATTCTGAAATCGTACTCCACTTTTGTTGTTTTAAGGAAACACTTTTTTCTATTAAGGGACTAAAGTTGCAAAAAAAATCAATAGGGGATCAAAGATATAATCAGTACTCATTAAGGGACCAAAGTTGAAAAAAACCCCGGGTGCCAAGAAAATTGGGATGTCTTCCTCCTTCTCCAGTTACATCCTTTACAAAAAACAAATTAAAACCTCTACAACTAATAAATTTAGTTTGATACGTAACCTTATGAAACTTTAAAAATGAGAAACTTGAAATATTCAAATCGGCCACCATAAATTGAGCTAGAAGATTATTGGACTTTTGGTCTAACACCGTGTCTTCTAGTAAATTTGTAATATATCTCTTTGTAAGAAAATAGACAAATTACCATATATATTTTATACGTTTCGAAATAGTCCCTTTAGTTTAAATTGCCAATATATTGGGATGAAGTATAAATTGAACGAAACATTATGTTGCAACTTGAATTGTAAACGCAACAAACTAATCTTGAAATTGTTCCACTCCATCAACCTCATCTTTAGATGCTTTTGCAGGAACATTCCTTGAAATAGATATGAAAAAATTTGTAGTAGCATATATGTTAGGTTCTCCATGAAGAAATCGACACCAAGAAGTTTTTCTTTATACAATGAGTTGCTTGTGCAGTTGTGATAGAATTAACTATGACCAAACTATGGAAAATCATTTTGCTACACTTATAAGATTCTTTGTATGAATTGGAAATCCATCTGATGAAGAAGTGTATATAATTGTGAAAAGAGATAAGAACATGTTTAATGCGGTTCATTTTTTAGGGGTATACATTATTCACTCCATGTCTCATTTAATCTCCACCCTCCATGTTATAAGATCAAGGACACATGTCATCCACTCACACCCATGTATTAATATCAAGGACACATGTGATTACTATAACTAGTGGGACATGCAGTGGAACACAAAAATAGGAGAGAAAATTCTCTCACGGTGCGCGGGGGGGGGGGGGGGGGGGGGGGGGGTTAGTGATAAACCAAGAGTAAAACAAATTTTAACCCAAGAAATGATATTTTTACCTTCTTAGAAATGTAATTTTTCCCACTTTAAATTATAAAAATTTGAGAACATAGTTTAGCTAAGAGTATTTGGTCATTTTATGTTACAAACACAATGAAAAATGGATGGGCTGTGAGTAACTTCTATAGTATTCTTTTTAATTTATAGATGAGTACTGTGACTATTCAACACAAAACCCAAAGCTATTAATAACAAGTTGCTCAAGTTTTGCACAACCAAATACTAGTATCCGCAGTACAATCTATTAATCTCATTTCAATTTAATCTCCCTTCAATCTTTTCTACCCAATTATTCTATTAATTATATTAATCATCCTTTATGATTTATCACCAATATAATGAACCAAGCAGTAAAGTAATAAGATAATCGTTTTTCAGTAGCCGGATCAAAGTTTCGTTTCTATAGCATGTTTCGGTCCGCTAAATATTAGAAACTTTTCGTAATGTTTCGAGATCTTTTCGATATGTTTCGAAAAATTCGAGAAAATTGTTGTTTAATAGATGTGGAAAATACATGTAAGTTTCGTTTCCATAGACTAAAAAATGGAAACGTTTCGGTACTTTTCGAGGAAACGTTTAGAAACTTTGATCCATGTAGCCTTAGCCTAGACCAAAAGGTGTGATTTTTCAACCAACTTAAAGAATAGGCAACAAAGTAAACTAATTATTAGAAAATCATATTTAATATCATAGACCAACATTCACTATCACTCAACTATATAAAGGTGGAAAAGATGTACTCTCCATCGCGTGAAAAAAAAAAAAAATAATAATAATAATAATAAATGGCCTTCTCGTCTCTCTACAATTCTTTCTCCCTGATTTTTATCTTTGGACTCTTTGCCCTTCCAATCAATCGTTTTGCAAGAGCAAATGATGCCTCATTAATAGAAAATGTTTGTCATCAAACAAAAGCTGAATCACTTTGTTTAAGCATTTTAAGGTCCGATTATGAAGCAAACAATGCCACAAGCCCGAAACAACTAGCAGAAATAGTGATAGGGTCCGCAAAATTCAAGGCCGTACTCGCCAAAGATAAAATTCATATTTTACTTAACTTTACGAAATTAGATCGTAAGGTTAAGCTCCTTTATTTTCTCTGCCAGTCTTATTACTTACAACTTTTGAGTGCATTGAGCATTGCATCGGATGACTTGACACAAGGCCGATATGCTGACCTTAAGACTAATGCACAATTTGTTAATGGTCGCGCCGCTCGTTGTGAGGCTACCTTCATGGATGTCAAATCTCCATTCACAAGCGAAAATGAAGTGCTAGAGGTTTATGGTCAAGCAATTGCAGCTCTCGCGGGCATATTGTCTCATTCTACAAGTTTTAACAATCATGTTTAAGATGTTATGAGCTTGTTGCTATAATAAACATATGTACGAGGTATGTTCAATGATGCTTATCGTCATAAAAGTGACCTTTTCAATGAATAATTTATATATATACATTGAATTTATATATTCCTCGATCTAGTTTTAACTTTAAATAAAATATTTATAAATATTCGTGTAGAAATTTTACAACAGAAGCACAATTAATTTGCCTTGAGACATGAAAAGATTACCGTTCTAAAAGCAATGTTTCTCCCACTAAAAGAGTGCCAAAAGAAATGAGGCTATATGTTCGATTTTTTTTCAACTTTGGTCCCTTAATGAGTACTAACTCCATATTTGGTCCTCTATTGAATTTTTGTGCACCTTTTGGTCATCTAATTTGTCTCACAATTCATACTTGATCCCTTTCTCCACTGCAATCGTCCTTTTTGGCCAAAAAAAAATGACGTGCCGTCACGTGGTCACATGAGGGTTGTTTTCATGTGGAAAAGAAATCGCATCCTTCTTTTGTTATTTTAAGGAAACACTTTTTTTTCTATTAAGGGACTAAAGTTACAAAAAAATTCAATAAGAGACCAAAGATGGAATCAGTACTCATTAAGGGACCAAAGTTGAAAAAAAAAACCCGCTATATGTTAGTTAACAAGGCTTAAGAATTTAGTTTTTGACAAAAGCAAGAATCTGGCCTGACCTATATTAATAGTGGTAGGAATTACTATTTGGGCTAATTGCAGCTAACCCCTCAATGTATGGAGTCTGTTGCACTTCGCCCCCTAACCTATGAGAACGTGCGAAATAGCCCCCAGCCTATTGATTTTTGTGCAATTTGTCTCTGGTGTCAAATTTGACGGACAAAAACTTAGAGACGTGTCCAAAATCAACGGTTGATTAACGACTCAGGGGGCAAATCGCATAAAAATCAATAGGTCGGGTGGTATTTCACACATTTTCATAGGTTAGGGGCCAAAGTGCTACGGATCCCAGAGGTTGGGGGTAGGGGTGGGCAAATGATTTGGGTACCCATACCCAAACCCGTCCCAATAGGGTATTTCCCATTCGGGACGGGAAATATGGGTATGGGTACCCAAATGTCGGGTACCCGCTTCGAAAGAGTCGGGTTCGGGGTCCGGTTCGGGTATTGCTAACCAAATTCCCGAACCCAATCGGGTACCGACCTATATATATATATATATATATATATATATATATATATATATATATTATACTTATAGTTATACTATTAGTCTTTGTGCTAAACAATTAAAAAAGAAAAAATTATACTTATATTAGAGTAGTTGGGGTTAATAATAAAGAAAAAAAGACTAACAACTAAGAGTCCAAAAAGGAATATTCACTAAGCTACGAATATCACACACAAAATAGAATAAGTCATCTTTCTAATTTGTAATTATTCAAGAAATTTTCACCATAGTACCAAAAAACGTAAGATCGCATTGTGTGGAAGATTAAAAATTGAAAAACATCAACTTTTTTCACCACAAAAGCTAAAAACAATGAGATATTTGGGTACCCGCTACCCGCCTTCATGGGTACCCTACTCTAACGGGTACCCGCCTTCGGGTACCCGCATATTTCGGGATCGGGATCGGGAAATGAATTTTCACTACCCAACATGTCGGGTACCCGCTGCGGGTACCCATTCGGGACGGGTACCCGCCAATGCCCACCCCTAGTTGGGGGGTTTGCTGCAATTAACCCTTACTATTTCAATCGGGTGCAACCGTGCAACTAGTCTAAGCGGGAAAGCTATTCAAGATATTAATCAATTCATTTAATATTTTAAATAAATTCAGATTTAAATAGCATATAAGTAAATTCAAAACTTCAAAGTAAATCTCAAATTCTTAGACATAAATCCGAAATAAATCAAATCCAAGTCTCGAAGGCCAAATTGAAAACTTCACGTAAAAGTTAAAACTCTATATTGGCAAATTCCGTAGGCTTCTTCCGGTGGCATATGTAGACTCATGAGGGTGAGAGATGAATTTAATTAATAAAATGACATTTTTACCCCTTCCATAAAAAACATAATCCCTTTTTGGTTTCACTTTATATCATCAACTTTTTCAGAAAAATATAAAACTAAAAGTGGTTTGATAATTTCATGGTTAAATTATACGAGACAAATGAAGAGTGGCAGTGAGTATACCTTTTCAAAATTACACAAGAGGCATTGCCTTTTTTGGTTTTTCTTCACTTTCTTGCATTGAAATTAACAAGCCTATCAAATCCACCAAAGACACTAATAAATAATAATAACTTCGACACCAGGTTATAATTTCAAAACTAATAACTTCCAAGAGACAAGAAAAAATTGATATGTCACGTTATCTTACACAAATTAAAAGAAGTTCAGAATATCTAGTTAGATTCTATGCGCGTAAAATGAAATCTCACTCCTAAGTGAACAAGGTTTACCACCGTATATTAGACTAATTATCTACAGGGCACTATAAATACATCACAAACCTTAATCTCTCGTATTCACAACACAAAAACAAAGCTCAAGATTTTATTACTCCTAAACAAACAAGGTTTACTACTATTACTATAAATACATCACAAACCTAAACGTATTCTCTCATATGATATTCACAACACAAAACTCAAAGCAAGATTTTATTTCCAGTTTATAGCGATCAAAAGAGAGAGAAGAATTACTAGTCCCTGTTAAATTTTCACAAGAATGGCAGATCAAGGCATGAATATTGAAGTGATCTTCCGTCAGACGTTCGAAATCGACGACTCCGTCGAAATTGTACCATTAATGGAGGCAGCGATCTTGGTTGTTGCATCCAAGCACCCGCAAGAGCTTATTAAACGGCGCAAGAGAATCATCAAAAGGCTCAAGTTTGAAACAGGCGCAGATTCAGATTCTGAAGACGACGAAATCAACGTGTCTGAAACGACGACAGCGCAAAAGACAGTATGTACCAGTTCCAAGATTGATGAAGAACGTCCAAAACAACAGCATCACGACATAAAGAATATCCCCGCAAGAAGAAAGAACGATAAAAAGATTGTTAGTACAAACAAGGTGAATGAGAGGAAAGCAATGGAACTGAAGTTGGAGGCCAGTTCCAAGATTGACGAAGAACGTCCAAAACAACAACGAGACATCATCAAGGACCCCGCAAGAAGAAAGAGCGATGAAAAGATTGTTAGTCGTACAAAAAAGGGGGATCAGAAGAAAGCAATGGAAGTGAAGTTGGAAGCCAGTAAGAGAAAACTACAAGACGGATATTCAAAGAATCAACAAGAGAGAACAAACAAGAGAATTAAGGTTTTGGACTTAAAAGATATTCCCGCACCGCAAATGAAGAGAATACAGGCTTTGGACGTAAAACATATTCCCACGCCGCAGAAGAAGAATTCATGTCCAAGAAGTCGGATTTCAAAGAAGCTTTCACGTCCAAGAACTCAATTGATGAGGCCTCTAGCGTACTAGTTTTCTTGGTTTCTCGTATTCGTTTTTGTACATTGTAATGAACTATTGTGAACTACGGCATCGAATGGCTTGATTCCCACGAGATTTCACTCGTGGGATACGTAGGCAGCTCGGAGAGACACCCCTCTGAGTGCAGCCACTAATAGTGGAAATCAATGGTTCTTGAATTGATGAAGACCATTCTTGAATATATTACAGAAGTTTATTCCTAGTATGTTAGTTTTCAGGGCGTTGTTTGTTTTTGTATATATTGTGGAAAGCAGTGGTTCTTGAATAAATGAAGAAGATTGTTTTAACAAGAATGTATCAACTGTCCTGTTTGGTTTCATAGTTTCTGTCATTTCTCTGGGATAATAGTTAGTGTATATGTTTTGTATTAGTTTAGTATTTACTTTTTATTCTGTATTCTTTTGTAATTACGTAAATATCCTTGGAAGTTACTACTTATGAAATCATTAGTGAGAATTATTCATTCTCTCCAAATTATAGTAAACCTTATATGGTATTATATTCTTGTGTGTTTTAGTTTATTTGGCCAGCTTGTGAAAATTGTGTTCCTAGGGTTGGTACTTGTATATACAATATTAATGTTTGACATAATACACATTAGTTTGAAAAGCTAATAATCAATTGACAAATCAGGTGAAACTCTTGCGAATGAAATTTAATTACTTGTGAAAATCTGGAAATACATTATACCATGCATTCTGTTGAATAGTAAAACAGTGGTGTTAGTTTTATATGTCAAATTTTATCAAGGACAAGGTAAAGACAAAATTGAAATCCTAGGACGCTTTAGATGAACTCATCGCTTGTATCACTAAATCAAATATTTGACAATACATTAGCGCATCATATAAAATTAGCTAATTACTCAAATGCGGGCCACACTACAATTTGTGAATCGGGTTTTGGCTTGAGGCAAGCTTAAATCCTTATTTATACTTCCCCAATTCGCTTACTTATATGTGCTACATGGTTCTAGGCACAATAATGAAATGAAATTTGATTCTTATGACTGAAGGACAATTCCGTCAAATGAACTACTATACAAGTATACATAATAGCAATACGAACTATTATAAGGGAGCCATTAAAATTTTTTATAAATAAGTTGAATAAGGCCATTCTCAATTGGGATACTATCTGAACCAGCAAAGCAAATGCTTCCTAAAACTATTCCTGCATCTATCATGACCCTTGCCAAAACGTGCACTTGAATACTTATGTGACATGAAAGGTAAAAATAGTTGAAAACGATTAACATCTCTTCACAGGGCACATCTATTTTGTTCCTCTAATTACAGTTGAACAACTAAAAATAGAGTGTGCAATCAATGCATGCAATGTGCGCTCGCTTATAATTGCATAAAATGAATAATAAGCCAAAGTTCTTATTAGATACTTTGGTTGAATTAAAAGGCCAAGATTATATCTTGCATAGAGAACAGAATAGACAAAGAGCAGAGACAATCACATTTAATAGAAGAAAATGGTAACAATTATATGTCCAAAGAAACCCAAACATATTGACCTCAACAAAACTAATCAACAAACATTATACTCTAACTCCAACTCACTCAAAATACAATCCACAAACAGTTTCTTCGAAGAACTATTGAACTAAAACCAGCATCTAATCCATAAACCTCTATGCATGAAAAGTACCTCACAGATTCATCAAAACTAACCTTCAACACCACAAATTTGTCTCACAGATTCATCAATATCCAAAACTAAACTTCAATACCACTTTTCTTCTGAACTTTGATCACCAATTTATGAAAGCAGAGGACATCTATACTCTCCCTGAAAATCCTACTCTCCAGAAGCTCCGTCGCAGTTGGCCTCGTCTCAGTGTCCACAGACAAACACTTGATCACCATTTTCTGAAACTCATCAGAAAACACTCTGTCCACCTCTAACTCCCCTGTCAAATCATAATGGTACAGCTTCTGATCCTCGCGCGATTTCCTCAGCATGGTATCCATAGCTTCTCGGTTCAATATCCTAAACCTATTCCCAAAAGCCAATTCCAATGCAGCCATCCCAATCAACCATATATCCGATTTCGCAGTATACAAACCATCGTCGTTCTCCACATTATAAACCTCGGGCGCAGCACCCCATTCGCAGATACTAATCGGAGAAAGAAGTGGAGAACAAGAAGGCTGATTTAGACTCTTGTTGTCATCGTACACCGTCGCAGAAAACCCAATTTTTATTTCGCCTTTCGAGCTCATAAAAATATGACCAGCATTGATTTGCTTATGAACTTGGCCATTTTCATGTATGAAACACAAACCCTGAAGCGCTTCTTTCAACGCCACTACAACGCATTCAAACGGCAAGCCATCGGAGAACAGCGTGTTTGTTATACCACGAAGTGAACCCAATCCAATCGAAGCAAAGACCACGCAGAAAAAATTATGGGATTCGAACTGTTTGTCGATTCCCATTATGTTGTTGTGACCAGGGATTAGGCTACTTATTTCAGTTTCTTGTAAGAGGTCGAAGAAACTCTGGTCGAACTTCTGATCGACACAATTGACGAGTTTGATAGAAAAACAGAGTTGTTCACGATCCAAAACGGATTGGGTTGTCGCGTTGTAAACGGGTATTTGGCGAGATGATGAGGAGTATCCAATGAGTTCTTTTACGATGAACAGTTGGTCGGTTTCTTGATCGAGAACAGAGAAGGGTTTGGTTGAAACGAACTCGACATCTGTAAAAATCTTATTCATTTCATCACTGTGCTCGCTGTTGGTTTCACTTTTTTTCGAACTTAGATCGATTTTCATGTCATTGAGAATATCAGCCATTGAACCGTACACAGGAAAAAGTTCATCATCTTGATCTGCCATTTTTTCACAGAGAAGAATCAAGAAAGTGGAAAATTTAGACGAAAGATGAAATTTTGCAGAGAAGTTACTAACTGATCTGTGAGTATTAATGGGAAATTTGTAGAGAAAGTTCAGTTAAGTGGTATCTATATAACGGTACTAACTGATGATTTTGGTTGGTTTTTTGGTTTATTGAAAGTGACAGATTTCAGTTAAATCAGTTATCTTTCACGTGTTTGTATGAGTTGGCAACAAGAACTAATTACTATAACAACATTTTTATAGGGTTGGAACTTGGAACTGTTAATCAAGTGCAATTTCAATGTTCTAATGCATAAAAAATATTGGAGGTTTTTTGGTCCTTGTCCTTCTAAGAAATATATGTGTAACATAAAACTTTTCTTTTGCTTTTGCACGCTGTAAATACTTTGAAAATTATATTCCACTTGTTGGTCAGAGTTAATTCAGTATAGAAATTCAATGTAGTTTGCAAGAATTTCACATATAAGTCCTCTGTCTATGTTTCTAAATATTTACATATTTTAGGGCTAATTTCTATTATTATTCGGATATATAGGTTATTTTAGGGCTTGGTGGGATCGGAGACGAGATAAGGAATGAAAGACAATTTCAAATCGATCTTTAGCTCCTAGAGAGTCCATAGGATGAGTATATGTTGTATGCAGTATGAGCGCTTCAGCTGCGGGTAACTACTCAGTGAACCAGACAGTTACCCAACATTTCTCATCGAGTGAAGTATCTAAATTTGTCTCTGATATGTACCCTCGTAAGTTCCCTCGCCCGGACGGCTTCTCAGTGTCTTTTAGTCATAAATTCTCGATTATTATTAAACCTGATGTCATTAATTTTTTTCTAGTTTGTTTGAATAATTGTGTAATTTGTCCTTTGATTAACTACACCCATATTTCTTATCTCAAAGTGCTCAAATCCTGAACTCATTACACAAATTCGGCCCCCAGTTTGCGTAATATCAGTTATAAGATTGTCGCTAAGGCAACTGCCAACAGCCGCAAGCCTTTCCTATTGATATTATTTGGGCTAACTGCAGCAAACCCCCCAACCTATTGATTCTTGTGACATTTTCCCCCTGAGTCGTTGATTAATCGTACATTTTGGAGTTAGTTTTTACCCGTTAAATGTGGCATCGAGGGAAAATTACATAAAAATCAATAAGTTGTGGGGGCATATGGCACATTTTCATAGGTTAGGGGACAAAGTGCAATTTATAACTTGTTGAAATCACTAGGGATAGTCTACTTCTTCTTCTTTTTCATAGGAGATGAACTTTTCTTTTTAACATAATTACACAACGAGCTAAAATATACAATCTCAATTTTCTCTTTTAATCTCATTGCATATAGTTAATCTACCTTCAATCTTTCTACCCATCTTTCTAATTATTCATAATAAAAAATATATGATTTTTTACCAATTTAATGAGCTGGCAATAAAGTTTAGATTTATAAGAAAATCGTATTCATTAGTAGAATATCAAAAGGTGTGTTTTTTAACCAACTTAAAGAATATGCTATAAAGTAAACTAATTATAAGAAAATCATATTTAATAGCATAGGCCAACATTAACCATCACTCAACTATATAAAGGAGGAAAAAGAATTACTCTCCATGGAGTGAAAAAAAAAAAAGAAAAAAAAAGATGGCCTTGTCGTTTCTCTATAATAATTCGTTTTCCGTGATTTTTCTCTTTGGACTCTTAGCTCTTCTAAACAATCTTTTTGCAAGAGCAAATGAGGCCTCATTAGTAGAAAACGTCTGCCATCAAACAAAAGCCGAGTCACTTTGTTTAAGCATTTTAGGGACAAACAAAACCACAAACCCGACACAACTTGCAGAAATAGCCATCGCGTGTGCAAAACAAAAGGGCCTACTCACCAAAGACGAAATTCGTATTTTACTTAATTAACTATAGCAAATTAGATCCTAATATCAAGAGCCTTTGTTTTCTTTGCCAGTCATATTATTTACAAGCTTTGAGTGCATTGCATCGGATGACTTGACACAAGGCCGATATGTTGACCTTAAGACTCATGCACAATTTGTTAGTGATCAAGCTGCTCGGTGTGAGGCTACCTTCATGAATCTCAAATCCCCATTAATGAGTGAAAATCAAGTGCTAGAGGTTTATGGTCAAGCAATTGCAGTTATTGCTGATATGTTGTCTCATTCTATAAGTTTTATCGATGTTTAAGATGTTATGAGGTTGTTGCTATGAACATATATTATATGTACAGTCATAAAAGTGACTATTTCAGAATTAGTAATACATTGAATTTATATATTTCTGGATCTAATTTTAATTTTCATTAAATTAGAATATATTCATTTTAGAAAATTTGCAGCAGAAGCACAATATATTTGCCGTGAGGCGTGGAAAGATTATTGTTTCTCCCATTAAAATATGCAAAAAGATCAAATGAGGCTACATGATACTTAACAAGGCTTAAGAATTTAGTTTGAAACAAAAGCAAAAATCTAGCCTAGACATATTTTCATAGTGAACGAAATTACTTTTTCGAATCTCTAGAGGGTTTGTGACTCGTGTGTTTTCTATGCATGTCGATTCGACTTTTGCATTTGAATTGGAGCTTTGGGCAGCAATTTTAGCAATTCTAAAGGCAAATGAGCTTAATTGGACATCACCTTGGTTAAAGAGTGATTAGTGATTCGACATATGTTGTCAATTTACTACACACTAAGTGGGATAAGGTTCCATGGATTTTGCTAAGTCGTTGAATGGCGCCTCTTCAATTTGTGAACTTGATCAACTTTCGAATTTCACACATCTTTCGTGAAGGTAACAAGGCAGCGGGTGCTCTTGCAAATTTTTTAGCCCGCTATCCGGGAATCAATGGTGGTCTTCGTGTTCCTCTTTTGTTTTTGATTTTGTTAATGTGGATGCATGTGGTAGGGAGAATTTTAGATTCTGCTGAATTTCCGATTTTTGACCGTTGATTGTTATCTTTTCCACTTTTTTCCTGTTAATCTATCTGAGACTCGGTCTTTGTTGAGCTCAGTGCTCTCAAGCCCCGAGCCCCCATTTTCACAAAGAAAAAGAAGAATTGCGTGCAACTATTCCAAGCATGGAAAACTATTCATCAAAAGTTTCATCTATTCATTTAAAATTTGAAATTATTATAGATATAAATAGCACATAATATAAGTAAATTCAAAATATCAAAAATAAATCTCAAATTATTAAACATAAATCAAAATTAAATCAAATCCAAGGCACGAAGCCCAAATTAAATAGTTCAAGTTAAACTCTATATTGCGCAAATTCATATCCACCTACTTATTCTGTAGTCTTCTTCTAATGGCATATAGATTGAGGGTGAGAGATGAGTTTAAAATCAATGAAATGGCATTTTTACCCTTTCCAGGTAATAATTTGAAAACTAACTGTGAAGGGACAAAAAAGTTAAATATATGTCATGTTATCTTAGACAAAAAATATCAGATTCTAGCTGGATTCTATGCGTGTAAAAGGATTACACCGTTAGTCCCATGCGTGTAAAAGGAAATCTAACTCCTAATGAAATCCAAAGTGAACAAGGTTTAGCTTTTGTGCTTTCAGAAATTCTACATAAAATCTCTTTTTGATTGCACGAAATTTTATTTTCGTTTATGTAATGTAAGTGTGCACTCGTTCTCTGAGAGTATACTTAATTATTGTGTACTTATTTTTCGTGAAAAAAAAAAGTAAATTATACCCTTTAGTCATTTAGCATATGCAATAAATCCCCATTTCGATTTATTTATTACACAAATAATATGTATAATAACTTTTACTGTCTCTTATAAATCACATAAATTATATGTTTGAAGTTTGAAAGAAAAATGTTAAACTAAAAGTATTTTGATCATTTCATGGTACAAATTATACCAAAAATAATTAATAGTGGCATTAAGTACGTTTTTAAAATTACACAGATTTATTTGTCTTTTTTGTTCATTTTAGTAACAATAAAGTTTTTATCCCCCTTTTTCTCTTTGGTTTTACTTTCTTGCGCTAAAAATAACAATCCTGATATGCGCGTAAATATGATTATAACCGTTAATTCCTTGCGCGTAAAGGAAATCTCACTCCTAATTAACTCCTAAGTAAACAAGGTTTATAATATTGGATTATTTATAAAATTTTGTATCTGCATTTGTTTTCCTTGTACCTCCAACGGTAAGGAGAAGACCCTGTGAATCACAGATGATTCCTTATAGTTGTTAGAAATTTATATAATCTGTTGGATTCAAATTAACTAATTAAAGGATCAAGTAATGATTGCTCAACTAACAACCGCCGAGAGCAATCAGTTAAATGCGCGTTAGTTATAATATTACACAGATATTTAGAATCTAACAAGATTCTGCACGTGCACGTACGATGATAATAAGGATTTCACTAATTAACCCCTTGTTGCTATTGGCCGTTGCAAGCTGTAAAAAGAAACTAACAAACCAATTTATCACTCCTAAACCAACAAGTGACTATATATACATCACTCCTAAGTCCTAAACAAACAAGATTTAGTACTATTACTATAAATACATCACAAACCTATACGTATTCTCTGATATTATTTCACAATACAAATCACAAAGCAAGAGTTTATTTCCAGTTTATAGCGATATCAAAAGAGAGAGAAGAATTACTAGTCCCTGTTAAATTTTCACAAGAATGGCAGATCAAGGCATGAACATTGAAGTGATCTTCCGTCAGATGTTCGAAATCGACGACTCCGTCGAAATCGTTCCGTTAGTGGAGGCAGCAATCTCCGTTGTTGCATTTAAGCACCCGCAAGAGCTTATTAAACGGCGCAAGAGAATCATCAAAAAGCTCATGTTTGAAACAGGCGCAGATTCAGATTCTGAAGACGACGAAATCAACGTGTCTGAAACGACGACAGCGCAAAAGACAGTATGTACCAGTTCCAAGATTGATGAAGAACGTCCAAAACAACAGCATCACGACATCAAGAATATCCCCGCAAGAAGAAAGAACGATGAAAAGATTGTTAGTTGTACAAAAAAGGTGGATCAGAAGAAAGCAATGGAAGTGAAGTTGGAGGCCAGTTCCAAGATTGACGAAGAACGTCCAAAACAACAACGAGACATCATCAAGAACCCCGCAAGAAAGAGGGATGAAAAGATTGTGAGTCGTACAAAAAAGGTGGATCAGAAGAAAGCAATGGAAGTGAAGTTGGAAGCCAGTAAGAGAAAACTACAAGACGGATATTCAAAGAATCAACAAGAGAGAACAAACAAGAGAATTAAGGTTTTGGACCTAAAAGATATTCCCGCACCGCAGCTGAAGAGAATGAAGGCTTTGGACGTAAAAAATATTCCCACGCCGCAGAAGAAGAATTCATGTCCAAGAAGTCGAATTTCGAAGAAGCTTTCACGTCCAAGAACTCAATTGATGAGGCCTCTAGCGTACTAGTTTTCTTTATTTCTCGTATTCGTTTTTGTACATTGTAATGAACTATTGTGAACTACGGCATCGAATGGCTTGATTCCCACGAGATTTCACTCGTGGGATACGTAGGCAGCTCGGAGAGACACCCCTCTGAGTGCAGCCATGTATAGTGGAAATCAATGGTTCTTGAATTGATGAAGACCATTCTTGAATATATATATGAAGAAAAGTTTATGTCTAGTAATGTTAGTTTTCATGGCTATTGAATTTCTTTATTATTGTTTTTGTTACAGATATATAGTGGAAATCATGGTTCTTGAACAAATGATGAAGATTGTTTTAACTTGAATATATCAACTATCCAGTCTGGTTTCACAGTTTCTGTCCATTTATCTAGGATTATTATTATGTTCTTATGTGGTTTAATTTATTTGGGCAACTTGTGAAAATTGTGCTCCTAGCTAGGGAGGGTTCGTATTTCTATATACCATATTAATGTTTGACATGATATACAGTAAATAAAAACACTAATAATCGACTGACAACTTAGATGAATCTTTAGTGAATAAAACTTAATTACTTGTGAAACTGTGGAAATATATTACCACGCCTTTCTGTTGATTAATAAAAGAGTAGTGTATATCGTATTGTCGATTAGTACAGTCCTTATTTACTTTCTCTCGGTTGAATTGCAAAGCCAAGATTACATCTTGCATGGACAAAAAAAGGAGATTAAGAGCAGAGCGAAATCCGCCTTTACTACACCAAAATACTAACAATTATATGTCCAAATTAACTCCAAAGAAACCAAACACTTCGACCTCAACAAACGCTATACTCCTCCAAGTCATTCAAATCACCAAAATTATAACTCAGAGCAATTATTCCAAAGAAATGTTCAAGAACTAATCAACAAAAGGAAATGCCAATGAATCTGTCAGATGCATGAAAAATAACCTGACCGATTCATTAAAACTAATCTTCAACAACACAAAATTGCCTCACAGGTTCATCAAAATTCAAAGCTGATCTTCACTGCTACTAGTCTACTTCTCTTATACAGGTTTGCATTGACCAATTGATAAAACCTCTACGCATGAAAATTACCTCACAGATTCATCAAAATTCAAAACTTATTAGAGAACACTACTGCTTGGCTTTTTTACTACTACTCCTCTTGTTCTGATTCTCATTGACCAATTGATGAAAGTAGAGACTCTCCATGAAAATACGACTCTCCAGGAGCTCCGCCGCGGTTGGCCTCTTCTCAGGATCCATAGCCAAACACTTGATCACCATTTTCTGAAACTCATCAGAAAACACTCTGTTCACTTCATTTAGTTTTCCATTAATATCATAATGGTATTTTCCCTGTTTCTGCTTGAGGAACAACCTCTGTCTCTGGTGCATTCCCCCCAACATGATATCCATGGCTCTTCTGCTCATTATTCTGAACCTATTACCAAAAGCTAACTCCAATGCAGTCATCCCAATCGACCATATATCCGATTTTGCAGTATACAAATCATCGTCGTTCTCCAAATTATAAACCTCGGGCGCAGCACCCCATTTGCAGATACTAATGGGAGAAAGAAACGGAGATGAAGAAGGGTTATTTAGACTCTTGTTGTCATCGTACACTGTCGCAGAAAACCCGAGTTTTATTTCGCCTCTCGAGTTCATAAAAATATGACCAGCATTGATTTGTTTATGAACTTGGCAGTTTTCATGTATGAAAGACAAACCCTGAAGCGCTTCTTTCAACGCTACTACAATGCATTCTTCGGGCAACCCATCGGAGAATAGTGTGTTTGTTATACCACGAAGGGAACCCAACCCCATTGAAGGAAAAACCACGCAGAAAAAAGTTTTGTCGAAAGTGAACTGTTTGTCAATTCTCATTATGTTCTTGTGATCAGGGATTAGACTATTTCTTTGGGTTTCTTCTAAGAGCTCCAAGAAGGTCGGTTCGAACTTCTGTTCAACACAATTGACGAGTTTTATAGAAAAACAGAGCTGTTCGTGGTCGGAATTGGACTGAGTCGTTGTGCTGTAGACGGGTATTTGGCAAGATGATGAGGAATATCCAATGAGGTCTTTAATGATGAACAGCTGTTGAGTTTCTTGATCGAGAACAGAGGAGGGTTTGATTGATAAGAACTCGAAGTCTGCGTAAATCGCATTCATTTCATCAGTGTTCTTGTTGTTGGATTCACTGTTTTCTTTAAGTTCTCTTTTCGTGTCTATGAGGATATCATCTTTTGTTTTGGGCTCAGAAAGAAGTTCAGCATCTTGTTCTGCCATTTTTTTACCAGAGAAAAATCAAGAAAGTAGAGACTTAGACGACAATGGAACATGCAAGGAAAAATTCGTATAGAGAACTTCTGCAAGTGGTACTACTAACTGATTGGTTGGTTCTGTACTTCTGTGGTTTGATGGTTTTTTTAAAGTGACAGATTTCAGTTATATCAGTTACTCATCACGTGTTTGTTTCAATTATATTGCGCTAGTTGCTCTAGAGTTAAATTACTATAGATACTGAATGCTGTTTAAGAGAATTTCATAAATAAGTCCTCTATCTTTTTATCTTTCTATTTATTTAGTTTAGGGCTTGGTAGGCTATGGAAAAAATGTTATGACAAGATCAAATATGAAAGAATGTAAATGGGATTGTTCCTGAAATAATATTTATAAGGTTTCATTTCATTTAATGGGTTTACTTATAGTTTAGTTCTCATTAGTACTACTACTAATGCATATGTCGAGATCAAATCTAAAAAAGAGCGGATACCATTATTCAATAACTCATGTCTATATAGTAAAACATAACTTTGTATGAGCTCTCAAATTTAAGCATTCTTCACCAAGAAAATCTGAATAGTTGGTATAAAATGTTAACATCTCTCAAATACATTACAAAATCAAGAAACCTCGGACTAGCATCACCAGCTTCAAAACTGAGCTTGCAAGGCGATTGTATTCAGGCAAAGCGCACCCAAATGCTCTTGTTGTATTGTTTTTAAGCAGACGAATTCATTGTGGCATGCATTAAAACGTCGATTGGTCGACACTCCCTCGATAACAGAAAAATTCGCAAACTTTATCAAGAGCACATCTCATTTGCAGCTGGAGTAATGGGGATTACACCAGAGGATGACACAAGTGCATCGATGGGTACATCATTTGGAGTAAGTGGTATAACACCATCTTCCAGAATTTGCACTGAATATGAAAGTGCAACTACATATAAAAGAAGCACACAAATCAAAATGAGAGGATAATAAATACTAAGAAATGTTACCAATGCACCTGAAGCTTAAAAACATAGTTACTAGTTTAGTGGATGGAATTGACATACCTAACAAAGGTTTCTTCCACTTTCTATCCTCAGCTAGCTTTTGATAGTTTGCAAGTAATGCGTCGTAGTAACTTCAGTCATTCATTGCAAAAAGAAAGCAACAGAAATAAACACTTCTATGCATTGAAACAACAAGAAGATAAAAATAGGATAATCTATTATGAAGAAGCAAATTGTAAAAGTAATACGAGTATGGTTGGTATTAAGAAGCGGAAGGGTGGAAATATTTGTTTCCTTCCCTTAGGTCACACAGTAAACTGGTATTCATTTTTGTATCAATCACGGGAAGGGAATGAAGAAGTGTCGACCCCCACTTTTGGTGTGATATTTGCATGATTACATGGTCAATTAGTACCATAGTGTATCTCCTATTATAATCTCTTTGTATTTATAGATTATAATCCACCCAAGAAATATGGACTATATTACCTATGTAGTGCCAGATCACCAGATTTACTATAATAGACTTGTCAAATTCACTAATAGCAAGTTATCCCGGATTATATACCATCTAATAAAAATGTAGTAGGTGTTACCGAACGCCCGGCCCCCTTGAGTACGCACTCCTAAACACGAAATGCATACGGAGAAAGATTAACAATATTTATAAGGCTTGCACAGGAGGGTGGATAGAGAATCCAAGCAATGTCGAGATAAAGTAATGAAGCTAATCATGGCAAAAAGAAATGACCTGAGTGCTGCAAATTCATTCCTCCACAACTATTTTCTTAAGTAATTCCATCTACAAGTTGAATAGATTAATTTTAAGAGGTTAAATTATTAAAATCTGTACATAGAGGTTACAACATCATTAAGGTGGAACTTCAAGGAACGGAATCATAAATATAGCTGGAATAGGTGACCTACCCTCCTCCACGGCCCAAGCGTCTACCAGATTTATCAAAAGCAAGCCCTGTTTAAAAATAAAGACTAATCATTAAGATATATGAAGAACAATGTGGTGTAACTGAAAACAGCTTTAAGTACAGTTTTTTTATCTATGATACACAAAAGAAGGAGAAGAATGAAAGGCCTTACCAGGTAAAAGAAACAAGTCAACAGGTTCATTCGCAAACATAACTGCACAAAGATAAAACATTTAAGACTTCGTTGAGTGTTGTGAGACATCACTTACTAACAAAATAAAGTAAAAGTTTGAGCTTGATGAAGCCAAAATGAGTGCAATACCGAATGATTCTGGAAAGTGGACCATTGAAGATTTTCATGCCCAAGCGTACTAACTCTATAGATTTGGGAACTAGAAATTGATGATAGTTGACAAAAATAACACACATTCTCTTAGACTTAGCCTGCAATTGGTCACTGATAAAAAGGGTTCGAAAGATTTATACTTGTATCAGTAAGAATTTTAACTTGTTTTGTAGTATTTGGGCAAGCCCTGAATAGTTTCAAAAGCTCGCTATAGAATACAAAAGATAGGCTTATTATAGTAAGGGGGATTCAGTGATCTTATACGAATAAGGAGTATTGTATATTTATTAAAGGCAGTACAACTTTTAAAAATACAAAAATCATAACCTAATACCGCAACATACAAGAAACCTTCCAACCAACACAATGAACTGTGTCAGCCTTAATTCTTTTTGCTTGTATCACACACTGGAGAAATCTGGGGTTGTCATTCTAATGAAGAGCTTGGTGTTAATCAACCTTTTGGCCAGCGATGTAAATTATTTCTTCGTAGTGCAGGGCTCACATTCTTAGAGTCGTGACTTTAGATGTATGTGATACTGCTTTTAACATGCAACATGGAAAATATAACAGCTTTTCAATAAAACAAGACTCTAGAAGAGATGTAAATTACCATATAGGTAACACACGCCTCACGATATATGCAAAAGAAATGAGAACACAGGCAACGACAAGAATTACCGTCTTCACGTTCATTTCCGTCAGCATCAGAGGAAGCAGGTTCCAGTATATTCATTGAATTCGCAATCAAATCATCCATCGTAGAGATGTTCAGCATCCGCATATAACTATTCTTGTCTTCTACTCTAGGAACATATAGCTTCTTTCTCACCTGCAAATCATCATCTTATTGAAGAAACGGAAAAAATAAGAACCTCATTTAACTGCAAATGAACATTCAAAACAGGTCAATAACTACATCACACGACTCATTCATCAAAACTCAGCAATCCTAATTAGGTAAAAACATGAAAAAAAAAAAAAAAAAAAAAAAAAAAAAAAGGTAGTACCTTTGCCTGTTTTGTTCAGAATTGCTGACAACACCTTAAATGTATCAACTTCTTTTAAAGCACCACAGCTGATATAAGCACACAGTCTCTTACAAGACTTGAACCATGGAGCTTCCAACACTATACTCTGTATCGCATCATCTGAGACAAAACCCACAAAAACCCATGTCTTAAAATCAAAGATTATCACAAATTAACAAGAGAAATTTTAAAAAGAAGAGATTTTTTTTACCTTCTTGAGATCTGAGATTGGGATCCATTGATTTGAGCTCTTTTTTGACTTTGAAACGAAGGGTCTTTTTCTGTTTGAAAATGGTGTCCAATTGGGTGTTTGTGGCGCTCATGGTGGAGGTCGTGGCGTAGGTTAAGGTGGTGGAGGGGCGCAGGTTAAGGTAAAGGGAGGGGGTGGTGGTGGTGGTGGGTGTAGGTGGCGATGGTAATAGGAAGTGGGGGCTCATTCGTACTGCCAATTTTTGTAAGAATCCTATTTTAGTCATTTTAATCAAATGCTTTAATTGAATATTGTAATAGCCTATATTATATTGTATAATATTAGATAATGTGATAGAGAATAAAAGTTGTCATTTAAAAAATATGCAATAATTGGATTCCACACAAAAACTACTATTATTTTGATTTTAGTGTCATATTAAAATTTATTAGCAGTTAACTCTGTGTAAAATTTTAAAATGTTTGATACTGGCCTCACTTATTTCTCAAGTTGATTGCCTCGATTATTGATGTTGATCATGTACTACAATTTTTAACTTAAGTATTGACTATAATTATAATTACTTGAGAAGTTTTGGAAGATATCTTTAAATTATGCAGGCTTTGTTTAGCAATCTAACATACTCATATTTTTTTTATCATAAAATTGTGTTTTTGTTTATGTAGTAATAAGACCAAAACCTCATAGGTGTAAAATGTGAATATCCATATATAATAAAATGATCTCCCTAAAGTTAGGTCTCAGTTTTGCCTAAAAGCTTCAAATTATTCAAAAAAAACACTAGGAAGCACCATGTAAGTTTCACTTCAAGTAATGAACTTGTGGAAAGGTTTTAATTATAGAAAACAAAAAGAAAGAATCCATAAGAGTTGAATAGAGAAATTGAGTCTCAAAATCACCAACTTCTTCCTATAAAACCATCAAATTCTGCAACTATAGAAAAAATGGCAACTACCTATCAAAATGAGTGCCCTTCTCTGTACTAATATTTGACATAAATACAATGCTAAAACTCCTGCAACACTGAAAAAGTTTATCAATCTAAATAAACTTGTATTTTCGCCTTGGAGCTTCAAACAGATAACCACGGATGGACCGAAGTTCTCTAACACATATGTTTCTTTAACAAACTTATCGCTGAAATATTTTCCGTGCAGGGTTGAAGTAGTATCTGTTGTGGATGAGAAGTTTCCGTCTGAACTCAACAAATGCATAATCTTCACTCCTATCTTGCTTACAAGTATCTGTTCTAATGATATCTTCAACCTGAGACGTCGAAGAAGGCATAAAACTATGAGAATTTCTAAACTGAATTTGGTAACTAATGGTTATAAAAGTCTTGCATGGTTCTAAAGTAAAACAGCAGATGCATGCAAAACATTTCAAAGGCAAGTTACAGTGATAACTGCTAATGCTACAAATAATTCATAGTTAAGTGCCACCACATAAATAAAGTTAACTTGTGTAAGTGTAATATAACTAGGCAGTCAAAAGTGAACTCACAATCATGGTATGTAGTATATACATTCACATAAGTACTCTTGTATCTTAGTTGTTGCATAAAAGAATAAGAATGAATCAAATAGAGGAGATAGAACTTTGAATAGACATCACCTGTGAAGGAAAAGGTCAACATCTTTCTTCTCACTGGGGAAGTTGCCTAAGCTTCCGAAGATGTTGAGCTATCTCAGTCAACAGTTTAGTTCCCTCGCCCCCTCTTTGCAGCGTCATAGCAGCATGTTTTAAGAAGCCACTCTCAGCTTCGACGGCTCTCAGTCTCTCCCTTAGTAAAGATACTTCTCTTGTAAGTGTAGCCGGATTCTCACTTCCTACCACCACCGCAAAACCATAGAACAGATAAAATCAAGAAAACAAGAGGATGACAGATATAAAAGAGGGAACATTACAAATAGACCTCCTATTTTTCATTGTTCTAAAACCTTTACGGGTTGTCTTTGAAATTATTCAAATCTTAGTGGAGGTTTTATCTAATTAAACCAAACTTCAGGAGTATACAATCATGTAGAGAAGTGACTAATGTGGTGAGTTACCTTTGGTTTTGTCTTCATTCTTGATTGTACCACTAGACTCTGAGGAATTGAGTCCTTCATGAGGAGATGAATGTACTTTTTTCTCCAGGTCGGCCAAAAGTCCTAGAAGAAAAGATCTCTCAGCATCAAAATTTAAAGAAGATTCGTCTGAGTTCCCTCCTCCATACTCCGTTGAGCGTTCATAAGGGCGATCGTTTTCATTTTGATCTGCCCCAATCGAGCTGCCACCGTGCGGATTTTCACCAAACGGAGACGACGAGGACTGAGATTTCATGTCTTGGTAATCCTCATCAGCATCAACTTCACAAATCTCACTGCCAACTTTCTTGATAAGCCCATATTTCTCCCTATACATATCTAGTTCAGACTCCAAAGACTTCATGTCTTCTTCTCTTTTCATAACAAGATCTTTCATGACTTGCAAAGCTTCTTGATCATACTCTTCTTGTTCCTCCATCATTCTCTGGTACTGCAAAGCCTCCATTTGCACGGCTGCCTTCTCTGCTTGTAGTCGAGTAATCATGGCCATTGCGTTATTTGCTGCTACAGCAGAAGCACTCCTTTCTTCATCCAATTCCATGTATAGTGCCATCAGGGAATTGCGGTCCATGCGGATTTGCTTCTTCAGACGGCTTAAAATGTCGGTATCTACCTCGTTTAAAGCACTTACTTCGTTGGGATCAAAAGTAAAGTCAACTGATAGTTTCTTACTACTCCTGCTTCCCCATCTAGGACTCATATGATCTGACAATGGGATACCAAAAAATTTATTTCCTCTAGCAAAACTAGGAGTTCTATTAGCCTCGTCGTTTATGTCCATGGCATCTGGTCTCACTGGTACAGTAACAGCTTTTACACCTACTGCATCAAATCAAGAACCATTAAGTAAACTCCTCGTAACATTTATATGTCAAATTCTCATCCCTCTACTAAAAAGAGACATAAAGTTCTCATTAATCAAAGGTCTAATGATGCTAAAAGGCAGGAAATGATTTTGTATCAACAAGTTCCCTCGGTATTCTAATGAAACGCATCGTTGACCATAAAGTACACGAACTTTTCTTACTCCCACTTTTTGGGATCAGGACAAATGTAATCTCATGAATTTGCAAATCCCAGTAAAATAACCAAAATAGAAGGTTAAAAGTAGCATGCACTGTATGCCTTACCTTGATCATCTAATTTCGTAGAAACTTCAACCTCTGGAATCTCTGATTCGTTCTCTGACACAAACTTAAGCTCAGCATACCTAAGACGTGGCGACTCCATTCGTCCATCACCTGTAAACAAGGGAGCTCGAGGAGACGGAGATGGAGCTGGAGCGTTTATCGATAAGCTTCGCCTGTATTTTGTGGTTTTCAATTTCAGAGGTTCCCCACAACAAGAACAACACGGTATTCCACCCTTACCATCGTCTATCTCATCCTTCTTTAATGGTTTCATCAACAACTTCTTATCGTCCTCAATCGCGAATTCCGCATCCTTTTGGAAAATCCCGGCAATAGATTTGTACTTTTCGGAATCAGAATCTTTCTCGGTGGCGAAGGAAAGAAGGCATCCATCGCAGATGTTACGAATGTCGGAGAGTTTTTTATGCACGTGGCAATAAGCGAGGGACGAGATGTCTTTCTTGTGTACCTCGCATAACGATTCGTTGTAGTAAAAGTTGGAGTCCTTGTGGACAAGGACGTGATCTATTCGTGTGCAGAGCAGGCACGGGGTCGTGAGCTCCACGAATTTGGCAAACTCGTTGGAAATGAAGGATAGGAATCCATCCACGAAGAGTATGATTATCATTACCCATTCGAGAACGACATATATCAAGAAATGTGGGAATTTTCCGAGCTTTTGCTCGACAAAGGTGTTGAATGATCCTGGTGGCATATTAACTCGGTTTAGAGGAAAAAAAGATTTTGATTTTGAAGGGGATCAAAATATTTGGGATTGAATGGAATAGATCATGACCATAAAGGGAAAAAGTCTTACACCCTGATCATGATCTCTCTGTCTCTCTTTGTGTGTTTATGTGTGTATGTGTCTTTTCTCTTTCTTTATTTTTACTCTATGATATCTGTACGAGGAAGTAGAAGAATGATCAGATTGTCTGATTCTAAGGTTTGCAAAAGTTTTGAGGATGACATGAGTTTAGGCTATGCATGGTAGTGGAGATCACGTACTAGTTTGGTTCCAAAAGTGGAAGTCACCAGGCGTAGCATTTGCCTGATTTAACGGTCAACCGTTTAAACAAACCTGTTTTTTTTTTTTTTTCTCCAATTTTTTTTGACTAATTAAATAATAACATTGTCTTTGTTAAGTTCTTTACAATTTAATTGTGTTTTAGCATGTTCTTTTTTGGCACCACCCTGGAAAAGTTTCTCGTTCTCACGTTTTGTTCTTTAGACGTGCATGATGCATCCTAGATATATAATAAGCAAGTACTTCATTCCCCCAACTACAAAGTATTACCAAGCACTCATTGAATTATATCTCAACATTTGAACTAGACTATACTCATCTTTTGACTGTGGCAGTAGCTTCTAAGTTCTAATTATGTTTAAGTGATGAAGAAACATCTCCAAAACTTTGAGTTCGTTAAATGATGAAAAAAACGTTACGAGTTTTCAATCAAGTAATCTATTTGCATAGTTCTTGTGCAAGGACATAAAGCTTGAGGCTCCGATAGTTTGGATTATCATGGCTCATTAACTTGTCAGCCAAAATCAAACACAGAATGCACTGGTTAACTAGCATTATATATACAAGAGTGCAGAGATCTGCATGACCATTTTTATATTTCACTAACCGCAATCCTTGTTTCTGGTTTTTATGGTGGCACCACAAAGTGTCGGAGTGGACGCTACACGATCTTGGGATTCTTGACAAAACTAAGAGCAATTAGCTCACAAGTTTTGGCAATGAAAAATCGACTGAAAGGTCGTGCGACCTAGAAACAAGTTAACACAAACATTTCAAATATGTAAAATTTGTGCCCTGCTGCATATCAGCAATATGTGATCACACGCAGACGCTAGTGAAGGTGATTTTCCATTGATAATAAGCTGTAGTACTTCGATCAACTAGCAACATACAATAAACACCTAAGGAAGGCTATCCGAGCTGTTCTCGTGATGGTTAGCTCTAAAGGAAATGTAGCAGCAACTCTTCAACTGTTAGAACTTCTAATTAGTAGACAGTACGTTAGCGGACACATAGGGCGAAACGCAGCCTTGTACCTGAAAAACACGTATATTCCAATTAACATGTCGTCAAATAGATAGCTGACAACAGTTGATGAAATTCAATCTTGTCGAAGGGCGCCAAAACTTGAAAGTAGAGAAGGAAAGAAAATGTGCCAGGGCAATAAGTTCATGCGTTTCGACACACAACAAATAGACATGAAAAATCGAATTTTCAAGAGATAGATTATAGATAAAAATAAGCTTTGGAGAACATTCTCAATCATGCAATTTAAGAGTATGAGACATAACCAATGGCCAAATGCAATACAAGTCACCATAATCAATGTAAGTGTTGATGCCTCTCAAAATAACAAGACCCTGAGTTAATTTACTACTTGGAAACATTAGAACATAGTTGAAGAAGAAACACATCACAGCGCATATCAGTCAACTTCTTGCTAGTTTCTATTTGAAACTTAACCGTATTATTTGTTCACAATTTATGTTGATGTGTTCTATATATTATATAAAATATTTATAGTAATATTCCTGTTGTACATGATGTATATTTTTGTAATTGTGTGTTCTTGTGAGGTCGAGTTTGTTTCCATGCATATGAAATTTTTAAGTAGGTATTATTATATAAAGGAAGTTATTTTGCAAATGTTACAATAATATAGTTTGATTTTTTACTTTAAATTTTAGTTTACATCGTAATAGCTCTTATTAACTCCGAGAAAATGAAAAATCATCCCAGTTTAATTTGATAAATTGAATGAGTGCATGTACATATTATACATACACATGCATATGATTATGGAGACGTGCAAGAGTGGTTGTTAAACACTTAAACATGTTACTCATTTAATTGGAACAAGGCCGCAAAGCTAAGGTGATATTGTATGTGACAGGCCCATTTCAATTTCTCTATCTTGCCTAAGGCCCATTTCCAGCCTAGTTTCCAAATGGATAGGCCCAATTTATTTCTAATTATCTAGCTACCCATTTAATCGAATACTTACCAATGTGTAGTAACATATATTATCTAATGTGTTATCGTTAAGTTAACATTAGATCATCATGGTAAAAATTAAAGAATAAGAATGACAGAGGTGATAACATGGTGAATAACTACCTTTTTCATAAAGAATAAATTCAAAGGCTTCAAGAATGTATTTGACTTATAACTAGACAGAACAAAATTATAGGGATTCTAATCTTGGCTGTCTATGAGTTGGATCCAATTGGATTACTGAAAGATTAGTTATAATTGATAATATTATCTTATCCTCGTAAATCTAGTCCGGAACAAAAAGTTATTATTATACTAAAATTTAAAGTTACTTGGCATAAAAACAACTTTTCTTTGGGATAATCAATTGATGACAACTCAATGATCTCAAATTTTTCATATCTTAGGCTATGATCATTAAACGGGTCAAAGGATGCCTGTTTTGGATTAGAGATTCCGAACAAAGAGAATTTTGTTCTCTGCCTTTGTATCTAAAGAACCTAATTCTCAAATCCACAACTAACAATAACATGACTACTTCAATAATGACTGAAACAATCCTAATTAGATCATTATAACTTTGAAAATTTCAGCAAACTCCTTGTGAAATATATCTGAAAAATGATCAATCCCCACGTAAAATATAAGTATCATTAAACGTAGGTGTATTTCATACACAATAAAGCAAATTCTTTTACGTTGTACTCGCGCTTATTTGAGATTAATATTGACCTTTTTGCTTTGTGAATTACAATTGTAACCCGTTAATAATGATAATTTATTCCTTATATAGTTTTATTATTCACAAAAGACACACTCTCATGTTAAATGCAAAACATCTCATAACTTTTATTTGGTAAACCAAAACGTTACGTACATGAGAGTTAGTCTTTCTGGGACAAAATTTCACGATAATATCAAGAGAAGACAGTAAATTAATTTTCAAATATTATTTGTTAACCTTTTCTCTTATAAAGATGTAATCTGCGTAATAGGCACAATACAATATAATTTACTGTTTAACTTGTTTAGCCAGATTAGGCCTATAAAAAGTTCATAACCCTCATTGCTATAATCCGACACGTCTTTAACATAGTCCAATTATATATATTTGCAATCATTTAAAATCAAAAAAAAAAAACAAACGAGTATCTTGTACTTGAGCCATATCTGAAGAGTGAAGATATCGCAACACCAATTTTCCTGAAAATCCTAAACACGATTTGGCAAGTATGACCCACTATAGCCAAAGGAACTATTTCAATACAAGACTTCATATAATTGCACTCCTGAATATCATTTTCCGAATCCATCATACGTACAGCAATTAAAGAAGCCAAAAATTACTATTTAACGTTGAACATTAAGTCGACGCCAAAAAATACAAAATATCACAGATATAGCATTACACCTCATCAAATTACATATCTGGATAAAATGATATACTCCGCCTACCAACCAAAGCTAACAATGGTCCTACTCCTATCACAACTTAAAAATCAAAGAAACTGAGACCTAATTCCATCCACATTCAAAGACAAAAATAAACCTCATTAGCTTCACCACAATTATTGACAAGATAATACAATCCCACAAGATTTCTTGCATAAAATATATGAATGGGGACACACCACTATAGATGGTGAAACAAAAGCAACACAGTAGAAAAAGCCAAAGGGATTGAATAATTGCTCTAATTTTATTGTCAACCACAAAATGAGAAAAAGAGACAACAAAAGCAAGAATCTGAAAAAATATTAGCAAAAAACATAGTACACCACAAGCATCCATGATATTTTCTTGGTCTGTACAATGCAAAGATAGATAGATAGATAGATATATCGATATATAGTCCAACTAAATTCCCTAAAATCTATTTTTCTTAAATTAAAAGGTCTCTATTTCCATAAAAATCAAATCTTTCTAATTTACCAAATCACTCTTCTCAATCTGTTCCAGTTTTATTCTCTCATTGTAGTAATCTTCCTCAAGCAGGACTAGTTAGAATGCCGTCTCCGTTTTTGAAGCTTGGCATCATCTGAAAAGATGAGTTCCTAGCTGGTGATGATTGGTCATTACCAGATGAGAGTGAGAGATTCAAAGATAAAACTTGTTGGTTAAAGTTGAGATCCATCGGCATAGGAACTGGAACAGGGGGGGTGGCAAGCAACGAGGACGAACTGGTCATCATCATTTGGTCACTATGATGAGCAAGTGCTGAACTTTCCATGATATTCCCACCTTGCATTGACATCATGACAGGGCTGAAAGTCACGGGGAATGGCACGACAGAGAATCCGTTAACGTTTGGAGCAACGGGCGGTACCTGTGTCACTGGCGGGGGAACCTGTTGCACCGGACTTTCTTGAGTATTTCTACCCTCATCAATTGACATTGCAGTAACCTAATCAGAATCCAATGCAACCAACATAAGCACTAGTTTCAACATACTAAAAACAGTACTTCAACGAAATCCACATATGCAGTCTTTTATCAATCTCAGATCTAAAACTAGAAACAACAACTGCAGTTCAGATAGATTAGCACACGAAATAAGTAAACGAAACCGAGATACTTAAAGCCAACTATCAGAAGAAACAACATTGTTCTGCAATTTTTCATCATTAAAATCATACTCAAGCAACACCAATACCTAATCAAAACATCTCTAATACTTCAATCTGCACAATGAATAGTAAATTACCGAGGCAGTGGTCATGTCAAAGAGGCTAGAACGACGACGTCTGCGGTTGATATTCGTAAGTCGAAGGAAGTACTTCTGAGCATGGCTAGCAACTTGCGTCGGAGTACGAGTCTTCACGTAGTTGCGCGATATTCCTCTCCAATCGCCCTTCCCAACCTTCTGCAATCCGATCAGAAACATCTTGTGCTCCTCCTCCGTCCACGGAACGCCTGCTTATCAATCAAAACACATAAATGTTAAATCACAATCACAAATCATCAACAATCTTAACACACAAACTAATTTATTCTCAAAAATCGAGTCTAATCAACAACCAAATCAGCAACAATATAGACAAATCGAATCAATAGATGATGTGATCGGAGATCTGACCTCGTTTACGCTCGCGAGTCGTCGTCTGTGGAACGACGTCGTCGGCTGAGGCGTAACCGCCGTCCTTTAGCAAGTCATTAGCGGCGGTTTTATCTGAACTGTTGGTGTTGTTGTTGATTGGATTGGAATTTGGGGGTTCGTATTCAGAGAGATTGTTCATACTGACGCTTTTTCTCATCGGATCGATTTTCACTCTCACTCCGAACAACAGAATCGAATTGACTTCGCCGTCGCAGCCGCCGGACGGCGAATCGCTGCTATTTTGCATATTGTGTGTGTGTGTGTGTGTGTGTGTGTGTGTGTGTGTGTGTTTTGGGATTGAATGAATGAATGAATAGATAAAGAGTGGGCAGCGTTTTTATACGATACGATAAGAAAAACAAATAAAAAGAAAAGAAAATGCTTTGTGAAACGTGAGGGCCGTACAATGTCCATCTGGCATAATCAATTAATAATTTAATTTAAATTGTAATTAAGATTGGGAATTAAGGATTTGTTTGGAAGCATGGATATCGCAATTAGGATATATCATATAATCCCTTATTTTCATTTTGATAGACTAGAAGGTTATCGAAAAATACTTTCATTACTTTAGATAATGAAATATAATTATGGATAAAAGTTTCGTTTTTAGTGTATTTTTCGGTCCACTATATATTATAAATTTTTCTCAGTGTTTAGATATGTTGAACAATTTGTATAATCTATTGCAATTATAAAATTGTGAAATACTCTTATGTTTCGTTTCGATAGAGTCAAAAATAGAAACGTTTTGATACCGTTTGAGAAAAAATTCAGAAGCTTCAATCCATGAGTATAACGCAATGTTCAAACAAGTCCTACTAGATTCTAATAAGTTGAGGATTATATTTGTACCCATCATTATCTATTCAAGTGAATGCGGTTTTTTGAACAATTTGAAGAGGTAAAGATTGGCTTGAAGAAAGAATGATAATTGAGGATTAGCCTACACTTTAATTTATTGGCTATCGTATCAACTTTTTACCCCACACAAGACAAACCAAAATGGGATAAGGCCGGGATAAGTTTTGATAGAGACGAAAGAGTATGGAGATGGATGCAATTTGATGGCAACTTAATGCCACAACCCATTATGCAACTAATTCTATCATGTTAGGTACATGAGGAAAAACGTCACTCACTCTCATTGGTTATTGTTTAACTAGGATTTATGAAACATATTTTTATATCTTTTTTGTGTGATTCAAAATACTAGATTTTTATTCACATTTGACTCCTATTTGCGGCTATAAATAAGAAAAATTAAGTCTAGAAGGCCCAAAATTCGAGAAATCTCAACCTAATAGGCTGCTGGCATAGAACTTGAACAATTCTATAAAGACCGAAAAATTCATCTGTAATATAATTGAATACACTAGAATTGTTAGACAATAAATGCACAATTGGCCACTTTACATAGATTAGACTTATCTTCGAATCACAAAACTCCTATAAATACTCTCTTTCAAAATATTAGAACGGCATGTTCACTTCTGTAACCAAAGATTACACGATCTAAGTTGTATAAGCCAAAAATATGTACATATATAATTATGACCAAAGAAAAAAAAAAACAAACTATTTATGGTGGTCAAACAAAATAGGTACATTACATAAAAGTTGATGGATAAAAAATAATTTATAGAACTATTTTAAACTATTAATTGTTTCAATGGCATCATAGATTAGTCAAATAGAGATTCTTTTTCTTTTTTATGTTAAGTCAGATAGATATTTGTATAAGCACGGTTTTTCCAAATTAGGTTCGGACGACTAACAATTAATTATGCTGCTCCAATTTTGATCTAGGCGTGGGAATGAGGTAACACGTGGCGGTGGAGGAATGGCTTATCCGAATCTTCTTCTTTAATGTTGTTGTCTCTTTTTCATTGGAAAAGTGGCTTTGGAAACTGCTGCCACGTGGCCCTATTTGTGTAGGTCACGAGCTGCTTTTCATCTTCTATTACAGAATTAACGTATGATCAGAATATATCATTGATTATTTTGATGACATTATCATTGAAAATATCTGGAGTTAAATCATGTTGACCATCAAATTAGAACAATCTAGAAAGTATTCTATGATTCCAATCTTTTAATGGTATTGGCCGAAAATGATTCTCATTAAGCCCTTCCTCCTATTTTTCAATAAGTTATGGGTGATTTATATATCTAACATTTTGGTAATAATTTTGTCATATTTCTAACAATTAATTATGTAAATAGACAGATTAAGTGTGATACTAAACACATACAATAATACAATATCACAAGTTTCGGTGTATGAGATATTCCCACCACAAGATTTACCTCGACTTAGTAAGGTTTCTTGTCACCTTTATATCTAATTAACAAAAGTTCTATGTTGCAAAAAACAAAAAAAAAACAAACAAACAAAACAAGCACCAAAATAATAGCAATACTACTTTTGCCATTTTTAACCTCAATCGGGTATATATATGTAACAAAATATGATAGTGCTAGTTCATTCTCATAACCGAAAAAAAATAAAATATATATATATATATGGTTATAATTAAATTCAACATTCAAACCAGTCACATGCTACCAATTGCATGTTGTACTCAATATCTACCACATGTACATAAATTCTAAAAAGCAAACCAAACCATTTCAAATTCTAATTAACAAATATGTAATTTACTTGGAATTGCAACTCAGCTCGATTGAGTCGCATGCCTCATTATAGGATTCTAAATGATGGGCTATGAAGTCTTAAGTCACCTTACGCTCAAAGAATTAGTGCAGTTGAAATTCGTATCTTCTTTCTACCATATGCACAATTACATAAAAAGCGATAAAGTAAAAAGTAAAGATATTTATACTACAATAGGTGTAGCACCCAAGAAGATAAGGTAAGAATGGATTAGTTATGCAAGACATACACCAACTTATGCATCAGTGTCATACGTTGAAACTCTAATTTTGAACAAACCTATAGAGTAGAAGAAATATAAAAGAAAACATAGATGAATGTCATAAGAACCATATAGTAAAAGGTACAAACGAAGATGTTTTACTCGACCGTAAAATTATTTATGTGGTCGACTTCATATAATTTATGTTTGATTCATGTAATGTATGAAATCAATTGAGATTATATATATACATACATAGTTAATGTTATTATATCAATTATTTGTACTTAATCGTCTTCAACTTGGTCATAGAGGCCTTTTCACACTTTTGTTCTCAGGATTTTTCTGCCCCATCTTGTTGTAATGACTGTTTGAACGTTTCTTTTGCTTAATTTATTTTCTTCTAATGTTCTCAAAAAAAAAAAAAACTTGGTCTTAGAGGCTTTCCTATCTTTGCAAGCATCGCATATCTGTGAAGTGATCGATGAAGATTTCAAAATTATTTATTTTAGGACTGTCCGTAGTCTAACCACACTCGACAAGATGATATGGCCACGAGAGTTGTCATGCTGAAGCTACGCTACAAACACTAAGTTTTAAGGTTTCTTCCTTTTTCTTTTTCTTTTTCTTTTTGTGGATCAAGAAAAGTACGATGTTTATATTTCATAAAACTTAAATTATCGTACCTGGGTCTTGAATGACGGAAACTCTGTCGGCGCAATTGATTATAGTAAATTAATTTGTGTTAACATCTTAAACTATATGTGTGTATGCATGTGCGCCATGGATATGTAAATCTATATATGGTTGCGCGTAATATTCAACTATACAATTATATAATCAGAGATGACAAACAGTAAATTTGTCTCTTTTTTATGATTTGAGGGGTAACACGAAATACTCACATTTAATATATTCACGTCTCCAGTACTATTTTTTTTGTTGAAAAAATCTCTGTTATTTTCTTTACAATAAACAGAATTCACATATTGAATTATGGGGACACAATATTATTTGCATCTAATATTGTCTCACATAATTGGAATTTAAAATTTTTAAACGATGTAGATACCTTATTCCGAGATTTCCGGCCAGAAGGTAATTCAATAATAATAATAATAATAATAATAATAATAATAATAATAATAATAATAATAATAATAATAATAGAAAAGGAAATGAACTATGTACTAGTTTTAAACTAATTGATAATGTTTTTTAGACAGCATATAGGGGATTGATTTGTCCTGAAAGTAAATAAATAAATAATAGTATAGGACGTGATTAGGGATGGTCCTTTGTAGATTACTAATAAAACATGGATAAGTAGATATATGCCTCTCTGTGTAGATAATATAATGGGTTCTACGTACACACAACACACCTAATAACATTTACTATATATCTTAGACATTGACGTCAGAGGACCACTTGGAGAAAAAATTATGTCCTTAGTCACTGACTGTTTAATGCATCATCTTTAATACATAAATACATTCTAGATTAAAAAAACAATTAAGTATAATATTTTATTTTCTGGCAAACCATATTTATATTTTAGCACAGCACTTCGGAGCATGATATAGATGGTATTTATTAGATAAACGCGCAAGTAGGAAAAGTAATTGTTAAACGGATTCTGTTGTTAAACTTTTAATGACTTAAGTATTAAAATATGTGATGGGAAATACGTGACAAGATTATGCATACTACGTACCTACGTACCTAGATTGTGAATTTTATCCGTATACTATATAACACAATCTTCCTTTATGGAATTATTACAATGTGATATATCTCATATCTGTGACTTTAATTGCAAGGGGTTAGTGGCAAAACACATTGCGTCATTAGCAAGAGGCAAAATAATATCATATGAAACAAAGAGGCAAAAATCTCATGTGTTTTCGTTGTAATTGATAAAATAAAATAAAAAAACTCTCCTTGCGAAAAAATAAACAAAAAGAGCCCTGATTTTTTTATTCAAAACGAGAGTTTGAGAACCCACTATCTTACTTGCAATACTTCTTTTTTGTATATTTTTCTATTACAAGAGTTTCTTTTAGCCAATTATGAAAAACCCCAGAGGATTTTTTGTCACTTCTTTTTTACATGGATTTTTTTTTTTTGCCTCTTACGTGTTACTCGAGGGCTTTATTTTGTCAGTCTCTATAACACAACATATATAGGAAATTGTCTGTGGTACCTCCGGGTGTACACAACGACTGTTATAGTCACATCGTTCATTCTGTTGCTATATATTTACAGGTAGTTATTATATTGTGTATTATTAATTTATTAATAGTAATTCACATCTTGAAAAACAAAATGAAGATTATTTCCTTGACTTGTCGGTTGGGAGGCATTCGGAATGAAAAACATGTTCTATCTTATTTAAGGTTTTTCACTGTTTTGAATTCATTAATAGATCATAGCTTCTATACAATTGTCTTAACAATTTACGACTAAATTAGTTGATATAGTTTCATAATAATTGTATTAATGAACGTTGTCTTTTGGTCCTGGTTTGCAATCCATAACTGATGGAAGTTGGCCAGTATGCTTTTTCAGCCAGCTTTCTCAAGGAAATGACGTTTCTCCATGCGAAATGTCTACCATAATTTCAGTAATAATTAAACGGTCTTGCACACAGATATATATTCCTAAAACTGTTCGCACTTAGAGATTTTCAAGGTTAATTTCAATAATACATCTGACATGTACTGCCTATGAAATTAGTCATCCAAAAATTTAGCTAGCATAAAAAATTCGACAAGTCTATAAAAGTTACCTTGCAAGTTGAAACTTGTTCCATGTGCTATATATATACAGTCGTACATGTGTAAATACATTCATATCATCTTTTCTTGAGTAAGAATAACATGGATACAAATTTCTAAACGTTAAGAGTATCATAAATTTTTTTTTATTTCAGAAAAATTGAATGTAAATGTACGGTCAACTGCACCGAAAACTTTAAGAATATTTTGAAACATGTCAAAAAAAAAATATTAAGATCCTTACAAAAATATTATGGATAGAGACATAAATTGAAATCAAATTCTGATCCATTCATGTGTTCAATTGGTGATTAATGATATGTCGTGGAATAGTGGATATCACATGAATTTTTATCTAACGTGTGAGAAGTGAGAAGTGAGAACACACTAGTGATCCTAATTAATATAGTAATAGAGAAATAAAAGTTTCATTCAAATACGAAATCTGAAACAAGAAGGATTTGTTATGAAATAGAATCCTGAATAAGATATATACTTTCAGCATATTCCACTTTGTTTACTGGATATTATATGATTATTTCATGAGTCCTCTGTTCCTTTATCTTATATATTTTGCTTTCAAATATTTAAATTATCCGTACGACTTTTATAATGATCGATCATAATGCATGGTGGGGTGCATCTGGTGGAGAGATAAGCCAAAATGATAAGGTATAATATTATCTGAAACTCTGGCTCCACTATGCATTTAATCTTTCTATCTTTCTCGTTCCTCAATTTTATTTTTTATTTCTAATATCTCGTCCCCAGTAAATTAATTAAGAACTTGCTCATCTTCAGAGTCTAATCAAAATTTACAGTTATATTAAGAAATAAGTGAAAAATACGTACAATACGTCTCGTTTTCTTAAGTTAAGTACGTAGTTTTTGGGGTACGGTGTAAGCTAGTAAAGATGGATCTTGTTCACGTTTGCGTGCAGATATAGTTTGTATTTGTATGTCATAAGTTAAATAAAAGTTGTAGCTTTACTTTAATTTCTGAGTAAATTGCAAAAATATTTCTGAATTATTTTTACTTTAAATCTTCCTGTGTAATTTTTACAATTAGCAATACCATGTGAAATTCGAACTTAATGTTCGATTCTTAGTGTTTGCACGATGAGATTGTACAACAAATTCGAATAAGGGAGTAAATACATGGTCTGGATGTAGAGTGACTCGTGCCTATATTTCAAGAAAATGTAACAATCTTAACCGTTAGTTGCACCACGCCATTATGTAACGATTGCATAAAATAATTTTTCCTGATTCAGCGGTTGCGTAAAATATTCTTTCCTAACCCACACCCTTCAAAGAGTATATCAATTTATGCACTATAGGTCAAGGTAGAATATTTAAGGTCATAATTTGAAAGTGGGGCCTTAGGTGCGATGGGTCAAAACTTGTGCATTCATGGGTCGATATTTTGATGGATTGAAAGTAAGTAGGTCGAAAGTATTAGTTGTGCACTCAGGGGTCGATACTTTGATGGATTGAAAGTAGGTAGGTCGAAAGTATGAATTGTAGATCAAAATTGTGTATCTCATAATGATGATTACCGATGTATTTATTTTTAATTATTAGAGTGCAATGGGCTTGTGCCCAATAGGTCCAAAAAAAATTGTGTAGGAAATTTTCTTCTTTGAATGGGGCAAATGTTTGCCCTCTAGACCAGACATTCGACTAGGTCAAACTTTCAACCTATAAGGGTTAAAGTTTCTAACTATCTCAGTTAAATGTGTAGTCAAAGCTCGTCTTTCATTTTGTCTAAAATTACTATTTTGCCCTTGCTTGCCACGTAGACGAATTTCTGTCCGACATGTATTATCTCCAAATTATGGCACAACTCACCTAAAACAATTTCTAACTATATGCATCTCATTAGTTTTTGTTAGGGGTGGCAAATGGTTCACTGAAGTTGAATTTGGATCCAACTTAAATGGTTTTGGTTTTGATCAATCCAAGTTGAAAGTGGATTTGACACCTTAGATCTATAACAGATTCAACTTAGTTTGGGTTGGAGTGATTCAATCCATGGATCCTAAGAACAAATGTCTTTCTCAACTCATATTTTGCCTGATTTACCATGGCTCTTAAGCAGATATGCATATGCCTCAAAACCTTAAGTTCCAACTTGATTGAATCTGCCATGGTTCCATGGCAGATTCAACCCAATGGATCTGAGTTGGATTTGGATAGATCCATGGACCCAGATCCAAATTGCCACCCCTAGTTTTTGTCAATAAATCCAACTCATACTTCTTACACTAACAAAACCTTCTTCATTAATTTAGAGAACAAAAGACATTATTTGGCAAACCAAATTTTTGCATGACTCATATTTCGAATTCTTTTATGGCGTTCTTGAGTGATTATTAGAAATTTTACCATCTAGTATTTTTAGTTTATCTATTTGTCATATATAACTATTATGTTAAATCAATTATCTTATACTATAATACAACCTATTGAGATTTATGCTACTTTATGTAATTACGAAGTGAACTATTAAGATACTTTATATATCATATATGTGATTGACATGTTAAAATAATTTTAGATATTGTCATTAAATATTTTCCTTTACTTTTTAAATTATAGTATTTATCTTTCTTTTAATCTAGTCTAGTACAGATTCAACTTTTAGATCCAATTCCTAGACAGTTAACTAATGAAAGTCCTACACGTGTTGATGAAATTTGCTGGACTTTCCAATTTTGTTTTTGATTTCAGCATTCATTTTGTTCGTTTAACTCGTGTGATTTGCAATTTAGACAAATGACTTAGCTTGCATATAACATTATTTCATTTTTTAGTTTTTTAGTGTAAATAGTATTTTAAAGCATCGGCTTGCTTCATGTTGAAGAGATATTAATTGAACTAAAGTTTATGGAACACGAGAAATCCGAATCCGATTAAAAATTTGTACGAGATTGAAGAGATCAATTGTGTTTGTACCAAGAAACTTGACTTGGTATTATCATGACTCTAATTTGAAGTCATGATCGTCCCATTATAAGAATAACATATCATTAATTATCATCATCATTGTTATTATTATTACTAGCAGCAGTAGTACGTATTGTCATCATCAGGGGCGGATGCACCTTAAGGCTTGGGGGGCTATAGCCCCCCCAAGATTCTTGACTAATCCTATATATATATATATATATATATATATATATATATATATATATATATATATATATATATTACTACCTAATATATAGAAAAAATAATAAAGAAGTCTAATACACTGTTATGTATTAATTATACATAGAAATAATGATAAGAAAAGCATAATAAAATTAGTAAAATGTCCAAATTCATATTAAATAAAAGCTGGACATAAGCCCCCTAAAAATCCCTATTAAGTTTCAAAACCACCTAGAAAAAACACATTTTCTTCAGGTAATAAGTTTTAGGTTCAGATTCAACGAATATTTCATTAACTACAAAATAAAAGGTACTCGAATTATGTATTAAAAGTGTTATTGTATAAACTTATACTTCCCTTTTTTTTCATTTAGAATGTAGTAAATATTGTTAAACTTAACATGGTTTTTACCTTTTTGTCATTATTTACATTTGAATTTTGTTAGACCACTTTTATGTTAAAGAATGTATTTTACTTGTTTTGTTAGAAATTTTGTATTACACTTATTGCTTGTATGTATTGTAGCTTTGGTTTAATATAAGTATGAATCATTAATTTTTGATGTACTTTTATTTTAAATTTGACATTAGATATTTTGTTCTAGAAAAAATAATTGGGTTAGCCCTCCCGAGATTGAATTCCTGGATACGCCCCTGGTCATATCATTAATTTTATTAGTATTTTGGTTTGCTTTTATTCTCACAGACATTTAATATCTTTTGAGGTAGAAGTACGTTTTTTTTATATGTTTCACTTTGAACTACATATTGATCACTTTCAAGAACTACTGATAATGTTTTGAGAACTACGAACTACAGACATTTGTTTCATCGAGGAAGTCTAGTACTAGCAAAAAGGTATGGCCTACCTAGTTACTTGACTAATTTTATCGGAAGTGTGAATATTTATCGAGTTTATGATTCAATGATTCGTTATTTACTGTTCCTTGAATTTATTGATAACTTTTTACTAGTAGTTGGTACATTGTTAGCTTTCTTTTATTAATTAATAATGTTCAGAATAATAATTTGAATATGGCGCATCATTTAGAAAACATGTCGGCATCTCCATTCCCTTGGCTAGTGCCGTCTATTATAATTTATTATAAGCCACAAAGAAAACGAAATAAGTCAATTACTAGTCTACTACCATTTAATTGAGCCCAAGGAATTCGTAATTCAAGTTGGAGCCTGAGGTATATATATGGTTTAAATTTTTTAAAAAAAAAAAACTTTATAGACTAGAGATCTATTTTTCAATATACCAACTAAAAAACTCTCGTCATCTATATGAGTTTCTTGTGTTTTATGATGATTTATTTTCCTTATAACTTGTTTGAATTAAAATGCTTAGTGTTGAATCTAGTGAAGCATGAAGATCTTAATTCTAATGAAAAAGCCAGGAGTAAAGGCATATTGTCAAGTAAACCTTTTCCTTCTAACATCTATCAATTGTTTAAAAGAATAACTACGTAAAACTTGAAATTTATTTTAATTTTTAAAATATCTCTCTATGTTCGAAGAATTATAAAAACACCCTTTCAAGTTTTGACAGTTAATTATCAATTTTAAGGTCTATCCATGTTTCTATATATAATTGTAGACACTATTTAGAGTTTGGAGAAAACCTTACAGGCAATAAAACTTCAATTTTTTTTATTTTTAAAATAATAGAGCAATGAATATTGGGTCGAGGAGTCTGATATAGCACATTGTTTATCAAAATCCATAACCGATTATAATTTGATTTACCCACAAAAAAACTGGCTTAGCGGTGGCTCCAACGTAATATTTCTAACGAATTAAATAAACAAATCTCATAGTCTTTCATTACATTTGATCTATATAGGGTTTTTCATTGTATCCTTATTTAACAATTAATTAAAGGTTAGTGGACTTAATATTCCATAACTTTCACACCAAGGGTGGCCTTAAATCGCTCCAACAAAAAGTGCAAATTAAAGATGCAAAAAAGTTCAAGTGACATGACTTGTCTATTAACTTTTGCCTCACTTAGTGATGTTGCTATCTATAATTACTCGATACACTTCTTATAATTTAACTTCCATATTTGGCAGAGAAAGGCTTAGATTAACAAGCGGCGGTAACAAGCAGTGTTTGTTATTATTTATTGTATGAAAATTAAAGTCTTGTGGTAGTGGATAGCACTACGGAAAAATTCCCACTTGCCTAAGGATTTTCGTATCCCAATTGATTGTTTTGTCCAATTACTGTATTATCTACATTCTACAGTGCAGGTGTTGAGTGCGACTACTCAAGTCATTAAATATTAGAGATATTACAAGTACAATGGCTCAACTTTGATTTAATTATAAATTTTTCATAAAATTTAAATTGTTACGAAATCATCCAACCAAATATAAAAAAGCATTTTTTTTACAAAGATTAAATCTTTTTATGAATTCTTAAACTTCAATTAATGTCTCTATGGAGCAAACCCTTCAATATACCGAGTTATTGTCAAAATTACACCTAACCTATAAAAATGAGTGAAATCCTCTCAAGTTTTTAAAATTTGGACAAAATTACCCCTAGATCGATGATCAGCAGTTCAGTTTAAAATTTGAACACATGTCTGCATTTTTGCTCGTTAAATTTGCCCTCAGCCGTGAAAATTGCCCCCGAAACTTTAGTAATTAAATACATCTATTTATTTTCTTCTTATTTTTCATGTTGAGGTAAGCCCCGATACAAATATATTCTACATTAGCTATGTTTATGTTTTGTTTTTCATGGAACATATATTATTACTAAAATATAATTTTCTAAACATAAGATTTTAATAGGATATTCGTCATCCATTTTTCATATTAGTAATTCTTATTTTATTAGTTTATTTAGTTCTGTTGTGAATAGCAATTTTAAAGTTTTCTTTTTTCTTAATAAGTTATTAAGTTGACGCTTTTAACCTCTGTCGATTAACACTTAACCAACCATGGAGAGGTGAATAGAGAAATTCCAAATTTAGTGGACGGAGAGAAGAAACTTTAGGAGAGGTAAAAAAATAAATTTACCGTTCTAAACATGTAAGCAATAAAATTAAGCCCGTTGAGAAAAATACTTCTTTACTATGGTAAACTGTGAGCTTGAACAAGCTTCAATCCAGCTAAAAGTAAAACCTAACACAAATAATTGCACGTTTCGCTTGGTAATAATCAACTTTTTAAGCAATTAAAAAAATCATGACATCCAAAGAAAGCCCATCATCATCCTCTCCCCCTTTTGACTTTTTGATCCAATAGAGTGTCTAAATGCAATTATTTAAATACGTTTAAGATTAGGACATTTGGAAAAAGTCCATGATCTTCTCTCTTTCCAATCTCATCGTGTAGCGTGAAAGAGTTTAGAAGCTCAAAAAACTTTATAAAGTTGTAAAAGATGCCCACAAAGCTATCATAAATTAAATTAACCTTTAAGAGATAGAAAATAAAGAATATATAGTATAAATTGAAGATGCAATCCCCAAATTAAACTTCATTTTTGTCTGCCATGATTAAAGTTAATGCAACTTGCATTATATCAAATCTCTTTGACCAATTATATTCCCTTTGAACTCCAACCTGAACCACACAGATAAAAAAAACAGTCCATTGCTTTTAATTGTCTTCCAGGTTAAAAATTAATCACATACTCCCAAAAAATTGACTAGAAGAATAGTCTCATTGTATAGGAATCAAACATTGTTTACCAATTAAGGTAATTTTCTACTCCAAGGAGGTCATATTTTAGAGCCAAAAGTCTCAAACTTTCAACTATTAGCTGTCAAAATCACATGGTTGTTAAGCTAACAATATTATTGAAAGCAGTATTAATTTATCATAACATAATGTGGGCATAGATATTATTATTCTTCATCCAATTATATATACAATGCTATTCCTATCATAATGTCACTTTCCATTTTGCAGTTCAACTGAACAGAAGCCACTCAAGACATATTATCCATCTTTCACCAAAATGCGGTGGTACCTACCTCTAGAGTATCATTATCTCTCATTTCATAAATATCACATAGTGCAAAAGATACCAAATAATGTGTGTTTTTCAATTATATATATATGCGTTACATGTGTGTTTAAGGTTTCTAGCCAAGTTAGCCAGACAAGAAAAAAATGTTAGCTGGCAAGTGGGGTAACAGATCCATATAGACACTGAAATCAAAAACTGTTAAGTTTTATGTATGTAAGATAATTGAAGAGAAAATGACAACAAAACAATACTTACTCGTTCGTTTTACATTAAAACAAAAGTCCAAGCCTATGTCACTTTGAGAATCACAGCATTATGTAAGTATTTCTATATCTATCGAAGAATTAATCTTGGGTTCTATCACTCCCCTCAGGTTGAAAACGGTAGTGTTCAACTTGCCATAAAATAGGTCTTCAAGGTCTTGAATGTTTGCTCTTCATGTGATTGGAGATCCAAGATAAAAACCCGAAAACACGAAACTTTATTGCGCAAAATTGTATAGAATAGGGTAGCTATCTATATTTAAGTTTGTTGTATACATGATGAACATCGTGCATATAAATCAAAATTTAAAAAGAAAAAAAAATCGGACCCTCATGTCTCTAATACCATGTTAAATTATATATATAACATATATATGTTAGATAGTTGAAGAGAGAATGGCAAGATGAAAAAAGAATTACTTGATTGAACCATTCGATGTACAACTATTTTTGGCCCAAATCCGGACTGAGTTAGTCAATTAGGCCTTGTATATTGTTTGGATTATAATTGGAGTTACTGATTCAATTGACCCGATAATATGGGCTGTTTTATTATTCGAACTGTAGGTAGTGGATTAGCAATCCCACTATTTAAACATAGCCCAAATCGTGATTGTTTAATTATTTTGACCCAATATTATGTGTAACCAAATAAGACTCTCCTATATTTCTTGAGCCATTTTCAGTTTCAGCTCATTGTGCTCCTTCATTCCTTCCAGCTCTGAGATTTTCTACGTTTATTTTGAAGACGATGACGATCGAACCAGCGTATGCTTTAGAACTCAGTAGCAACAAGTACTTGTTACCTAGCATCAGTTCCATTTACTGGCATATCATGCATCTCGTACAATTTTTATTTTATTAAGAAGAACGAGTCTCTGTCACGGTTTTTTGTAAAGGGAGAAAGCAAGTGAAGACTAACATTTCATTCAAAGTAACACGATTTGATGTTGCACCATTTTCCACTCTTATAGGGATCGGTTGTACCCTTCACTACTATGCAAAGTAAGGAAGTTTTACTAAAAGAACACTTAATAGGCCATGTAGGTGAAATATGGAAAGAACACAACTATGGTGACTAGCTAATCAATAGGATCTATTTCGTGAAGGATTTTGAAGCTAAGTCTCTATCGAGCCTAAAACAAACTTAAAATGTGGAGCCCGAACAACCGACGAACGAGTGGTTAGTGGTGAATAGCGCTCTAGTTGATGAACAGACCTTCGTCGACCTCCTACAAGAAACCGGAAGAAATAGCCTAATCCCTGGTCACAACAACATAATGGGAATCAACAAAAAGTTCGAATCTGATAATCTTTTCTGCGTTGTCTTTCCTTCGGTTGGATTGGGTTCCCTTCGTGGATTGCCCGAAGAATGCATTATTGCGGCGTTAAAAGAAGCGCTTCAGGGTTTGTCTTTCATACACGAAAAATGCCAAGTTCATTAACAAATCAATGCCGGTCATATTTTCATGAGCTCGAAAGGCAAAATAAAAATCGGGTTCTCCGCAACTGTGTACGACGACAACAAGAGCTTAAACCAACCTTCTTCGTCTCTGCTTCTTTCTCCGATTAGTATCTGCAAATGGGGTGCTGCCCCCCAGGTTTATAATTTGGAGAACGACGATGGTTTGTATACCGCAAAATCGGATATATGGTTGATTGGGATGGCTGCATTGGAGTTAGCTTTTGGGAATAGGTTTAGGATATTGAGCAGAGAAGCTATAGATATGATGTTGGGGAGAATGCACCAGAGACAGAGGTTGATCCTGCAGCAAAGACAGGGGACAGACCATTATGATATTAATGGAAATCGGAACGAAGAGAACAGAGTTTTTTTCAAATGAGTTTCAGAAAATGGTGATCAGGTGTTTGTCTATGGACGCTGCGAACAGGCCAACTGCGGCGGAGCTTCTGGAGAGTAGTATTTTCGAGGAGAGTGAGGATGTGCTCTACTTTCATCAGTTGGTCATGGAGAATCAGGATAAGAGAAAGAAGCAGTGAAGAAGATTGATTACAGGTGTTTTAGTAGATTAGTTTTGATGATGAATCTATCAGGTGACATTCATGCAGTGAGATTTTTCCAGAATTTGCTTTGTTCAGTTGCTGTTGAAAAAGTTGTTTGTGAATTGTAGTTAGAATGACTTGCAGTGTGGTGTTTGTTGATTAATTTGTTCAGGTTGATATGTTTGGTTCTTTTAGACATATAGCAATTGACAAGTTTGCTTTGCTCTTTATCTCATTTGTTGTCTATGCAAGTCAAGATGCATGTAATCTTGGCTTTTTAGTTCTTCCAAAAAGATAAAATAAGAAAATCTAATAAAAGCTTTAGGCTATTATTCATTTTATGAAATTACATGCGGCAGATTACTTGGGTGAAAATGCATAACATTCCCATGTAGTTTCAAAATTATGCATGAAATCTTCTTATGTTTGATAAGTGTATAGGTTCTCTTGTTCTTTTATAAATTTTGCACAAAACCTCCTCGTGGTTTTTTAAAGGGGGGATTTTATTCAATATAAAGTCAAAAATGAGTTTAGACAATTAACATACTATATGAGAGTTTCATGCTGGTTTTTTTTTTTTTTTTTTTTTTAAAACCAGGATGCCTTTACTTTTTAGGTAGTTATGCCGATTGCCTACAATGATTGCACAATCTAGTTTTAGTTTCTGAACTCTTCATTAGAGGACAAAATAAATACTCTCATACATGCTAATAATCTTACAAGAAATGTTTTCAACTATTTTTACCTTTGGAATCACATATGCGAGGGTCAATTTGCCCCATTACTTGGTTTGTACTTAATTAAACAAAATGATTATAGTGATGAAGCAGACTTTAAATAATTTCTATTATTATTTCTTTAAAAATGCGCTTTCATTGTAAAGTAAGTTATGATTTTCGTTTATGTTCAAGGGTTAATTACCCAAATGAAAATAAAAAGAAATTATGACCTCTGAGCAAATAGTAAAATTAGATATCTTGGCAGTTTCTTCTTATGACTACTAGCCATTGTGTGCACGCGCGGACCGCGTGCTTAAAAATGGGCTTGTAATTAATAGATTAAGTAGGGTTGATTTACTCTATTGCCAAAAAAATTCATGGTAAAAGCTGTAAAAAGAGGTAGTTTGTGGAAAAAAACGAAGAAGAAATAAGAAGATGAAGAAGTTTAAAATTTTGAATTTGTTTAATTAGGAAAGAGGTGGCGAACGTGATACTCTATTGAATCAATCTCCCTAAATTTTAGGAGGTGGTTTTGGATGATGGTTACAAATATTTGGGTAGTTAAAAGATCGGTGTTGTGGTGTACTAAAATAATTACAATATTAAGCTCTTAGAAACTAAATTTAGATGATTAAATAGGGGCAAATTTGGAAAACCCTTTATTTGTACAACACAAAAAATTTGAAAAACACTTTATTTGTACAACACAAAACCTGTTTGTTTATATTAATAATAGATAGTAATTCTAGCCCCTTCTATTCGATGAACTAAATTTAGCATTTTCAATCAATTGAGGTGTCCACGAATAGAGATCAGCCATCTGCAGCAAAATGCTATGAAATTAGTGTCTCATTTACCCTCTAACTGCGTTACATTCTTAAAAAAAGTGTAATTAAAAAATAGAGCTAATAGTAGACCAAAAACCTGTATTGTGCAAAAGAGCAAAAACATATCATCTCAAAACAACACCAAGAAATCGCATTCGCTTTGCACATCCGTGATAGATAAAAAAAAAAGTAGAAAAACAATAAAATTCTATGTTTTTTTTTTTTCTGTCTAAAAGTAGGCGAAAAACTTCTCACTTATTTGTAGCAAATCTTGCAAAACTAGTCACACAAAATGGCACTTTTGCAAACTTAGTCACATAAAGTGGCTGGTGACCAATTTTGTCCCCTAATTTGGCATAGTTTCTAAATATCGTCCTTTTTGGCCGGAGTCAACGATTTTAACTTCTTTTTTTGGCCGGAAGCAACAATTTCTACTTTTTTATTGTTGGAGTCAACAATTTTGACTTTTTTTAAACTCTTTAATTAATCACATGCGCGATCGGACGTGTGAAATGCCAGTTGTAAAAATCTTACACCCGGAAAACGAAATAAAACCTTTTGCCCCAATTCAGTTGCCCCAGTTAAAACAAATTCGATTCTCAAAATCCCTAACCTAATTGCTCACCTCAATTCAACAATTCATTGGGCCTTCTTCACGCATTCAACAAATTAGATCTAATTTCACACCCGATCATAAAACGCGATTTCAACCGTGACCAAAAATGTCACATTCTCGTCGAACCTATCATGCCGTAGGTGCAATCGTAGAAAATTAGCGACGTATAGCACCATCACGGTGGAACAAATGAGCCCCGGATGAGCCAGGTCTCCATCTTTTACTTATAAAAAAGTAGGAACATTTCATAACCTGCTAGAATCTTGTAATCTCATTATATTGATAGGAAAGTTTGAAACAAGATTTCCCCATTTCATTGTGACTATTAATTGTTCTATCATTTATATGTCGATGGATTCAATTTCAACAATTTAACAATTTTTCGCTTCAGTCACAACATGAACTTGGTAACAACGATCCTTCAAAGGTGATGAACTTAAACTCTAGAGCAACTACTAGTGCAATTAATATAACACGTGAAGAATAACTGATATAACTGAAAACTGTCACTTCCAATAAACCATTCAGTTAGTACCGTACCACTTCCAAAATTTCACTACGAATCTCTCATTGATACCCATTTTTCCCTAATTAGTCTCCGCAAAATTTCATCTTTCGTCCAAATTTTCCACTTTCTTGATTCTCCTCTATGATAAAATGGCAGAACAAGATGATGAATTTCTTTCCGAGAACGGTTCAATGGATGATATTCTCAATGACATGAGAGACGAACTAGTTTCCATACATCGTGAATCCAACAACACCGATGAAATGAATGCGATTTATGCAGACTTCGAGTTCTTATCAATCAAACCCTCCTCTGTTCTCGATCAAGAAACCCGACAACTGTTCATCGTAAAAGACCTCATTGGATACTCCTCATCATCTCGTCAAATACCCGTCTACAACGCAACACTCCAATCCGATTCTGATCATGAAGAACAACTCTGTTTTTCTATCAAACTCGTCAACTGTGCTGAAGCGAAGTTCCAACAGAGCTTCCTCGACCTCTTATTAGAAACCGAAAGAAATAGCCTAATCCCTGATCACAAGAACATAATGAGAATCGACAAACTGTTCATCAGTTTCGACGAAACTTTTTTCTGCGTGGTCTTTCCTTCAATCGGGTTGGGTTCCCTTCGTGGTATAACAACTTCACTATTCTCAGACGGATTACCCGAAGAATGCGTTATAGCGGCGTTGAAACAAACGCTTCAGGGTTTGTCTTTCATACACGAAAAAGGCCAAGTTCATAAACAAATCAATGCTGGTCATATTTTCATGAGCTCGAAAGGCGAAATAAAAATCGGGTTTTCTGCCACGGTGTACGATGACAACAAGAGCTTGAATCAGCCTTCTAGTTCTTCGGATCTTTCTCCGATTACTATCTGCAAATGGGGTGCTGCGCCAGAGGTTTATAGTTCAGATTCGTATACTCCGAAATCGGATATATGGTCGATTGGGATGACCGCATTGGAATTAGCTTTTGGCAGTAGGTTTAGGATACTATGCAGAGGAACTATGGATATCATGCTGGAGAAAATACACGAGAGACGAAGGCTGTTCAAGAAAACACAGGGGAAGAACCATTATGCTATTAATGATGGAAAACTGAATGAAGCGAACAGAGTGTTTTCTGATGAGTTTGAGGAAATGGTGATCAAGTGTTTGGCTATGGATCCTGAGAAGAGGCCAACCGCGGCGGAGCTTCTGGAGAGTCGTATTTTCGTGGAGAGTAAGGATGTGCTCTACTTTCATCAATTGGTCAATGAAAATCAATATAAGAGGAGTAGTAGCTAGTAAAAAAGAGAAGCAGTAGTGTTGTCTGATTACTTCTGAATTTTGATGAATCTGTGAGGCAATTTTCATGCTTAGAGGTTTTAGTTCTTGACCAAATTGTTTCTGAATAGTGCAATGAGTGACTTGGAGAGTCAAGATGTGTTCTGCTTTTATCAATTGGTCAATGCAAATTTGTATTAGAGAAGTAGACTAGCTAGTAGTAGTGAAGACCAGCTTTGTGTTGTTGAAGATTATTTTTAATGAATCTGTCAGGTAACTTTCATGCATAGAGATTCATTAGCATTGCCTCTTAATTTGTTGATTAGTTCTTGAACATTTCTTTGGAAAAATTGCTCTGAGTTGTAATTTTGGTGATTTGAATGACTTGGAGTGTAGTGTTTGTTGAGGTCGAAGTGTTTGGTTTCTTTGGAGTTAATTTGGACATATAATTGTTAGTATTTTGGTGTAGTAAAGGCGGATTTTGCTCTGCTCTTCATCTCTTTTTGCTGTGTATGCAAGATGTGATCTTGGCTTCGCAGTTCAACCAAAAGAAAGTAATAAGGACTGTACTAAAGTCCTAATCGACAATACGATACACTACTCTTTTATTATACAACAGAAAGGCGTGGTAATATATTTCCACAGTTTCACAAGTAAATAAATTTTATTCACTAAAGATTCATCTAAGTTGTCAGTTGATTATTAACGTTTTTATTTAATGTGTACCATGTCAAACATTAATATGGTATATAGTAATACGAACCCTCCCAAGCTAGGAGCACAATTTTCACAAGTTGCCCGAATAAATTAAGCCACATAAGAACATAAATTAAATGGACAGAAACTGTGAAACCAGACTGGATAGTTGATATATTCAAGTTAAAACAATCTTCATCATTTGTTCAAGAACCATTGATTTCCACTATATATCTGTAACAAAAACAATAATAAAGAAATTCAATAGCCATGAAAACTAACATTACTAGACATAAACTTTTCTTCATATATATATTCAAGAATGGTCTTCATCAATTCAAGAACCATTGATTTCCACTATACATGGCTGCACTCAGAGGGGTGTCTCTCCGAGCTGCCTACGTATCCCACGAGTGAAATCTCGTGGGAATCAAGCCATTCGATGCCGTAGTTCACAATAGTTCATTACAATGTACAAAAACGAATACGAGAAATAAAGAAAACTAGTACGCTAGAGGCCTCATCAATTGAGTTCTTGGACGTGAAAGCTTCTTCGAAATTCGACTTCTTGGACATGAATTCTTCTTCTGCGGCGTGGGAATATTTTTTACGTCCAAAGCCTTCATTCTCTTCAGCTGCGGTGCGGGAATATCTTTTAGGTCCAAAACCTTAATTCTCTTGTTTGTTCTCTCTTGTTGATTCTTTGAATATCCGTCTTGTAGTTTTCTCTTACTGGCTTCCAACTTCACTTCCATTGCTTTCTTCTGATCCACCTTTTTTGTACGACTAACAATCTTTTCATCGTTCTTTCTTCTTGCGGGGATATTCTTGATGTCGTGATGCTGTTGTTTTGGACGTTCTTCATCAATCTTGGAACTGGTACATGTTGTCTTTTGCGCTGTCGTCGTTTCAGGGTTGTCGATTTCGTCTTCTTCGGAATCCGAATCTGCGCCTGTTTCAAACTTGAGCCTTTTGATGATTCTCTTGCGCCGTTTAATAAGCTCTTGCGGGTGCTTAAATGCAACAACGGAGATTGCTGCCTCCATTAACGGAACGATTTCGACGGAGTCGTCGATTTCGAACATCTGACGGAAAACCACTTCAATGTTGATGCCTTGATCTGCCATTCTTGTGAAAATTAAACAGGGAGTACTAATTCTTCTCTCTCTTTAGATATCGCTATAAACTGGAAATAAAATCTTGCTTTGTGTTTTGTGTTGTGAATAATATGAGAGAATGCGTTAAGGTTTGTGATGTATTTATAATAATAGTACTAAACCTTGTTTGTTTAGGAGTGATAAATTGGTTTGTTAGTTTCTTTTTACAGCTTGCAACGGCCAATAGCAACAAGGGGTTCATATAACTGAATATCTGTGTAATATTACTAACGCGCATTCAACTGATTGCTCTCGGCGGTTTTAATTAGTTGGGTAATCATTACTTGATCTTAAGTTATTAATTAGTTACAGTCTTTAATGAGTTAATTTGAATCCAATAGATTATGTACTTCTAAAAATATGGTGGTAGTAAAACCTTGTTTACTTAAGAGTTAATTAGGAGTGATATTTCCTGTTACGCGCAAGGAAATAACGCTTATAATCATATTGTTATTTTCAATGCAAGAAAGTAAAACCAAAAAGGAAAAAGGGGATAAAACTTTTTTTTTTTTTTTTGGTAGAAAAAAGGGGATAAAACTTTTATTATTACTCAAATGAACAAAAAGACAAATTCATCTGTGTAATTCCGAAAAGGTACTCAATGCCACTATTAATTATTTTTGGAATAATTTGTACCATGAAATGATTAAAATCCTTGTAGTTCAATATATTCTTTTCCAAATTTCAAACATAAAATTTATGTGAATTATAAGAGACAATAAAAATTATTATACATAATATTTGTATAATAAATAAATCAAAATGGGAATTTGTTGCATGTTTTCAAACCACAAAGGGGATTTATACTAAGGAATGGTATAATTTACTTTTCGAAGATAAATAAGTACACCATAATCAAATACACTCTCACAGAGCGGTGTACACCATTCTTTACATGAAATTAGATGAAACAGGATTTCGTAAAAAAATTTATGAAATCACAAAAGAGGTTTTAGAGTTTCTGAGACCACATAGTGTTCTGGGTATATATGTAGTCAGATATATGGTGGTAAACCTTGTCACTTAGGAGTTCATTAGGAATTAGACTTCCTTTTACGCACATGGGACTAACGGTGATAGTCCTGTCTATGCGCATAGAATCTAATTAGATTTTGATTTTTTTTGTGTAAGATAACGTGACATATATTTGAATTTTTGTCTCTTGACAGTTAATTTGTTTTGAAAGTATTACCAGAGTTTGAAGTTATCAGTTGGCTTTTGTAAAACTATATTTTTTACGAAAGGGGTAAAAATGTCATTTCATTGATTTTAAATTCATCTCTCACCCTAAGTTAGATTCCATTGGAAGAAGACTACAAAATAAGTAGGTGTATATGAAATTGCTGAGAATTTCGCAAAACTAGCACCACAAAGTGGCCTATTTGTGAAACTAGTCCCACAAAGTATTGATTTTTCTGCGAGGATATTATCATTAATAAGACGCACTAAGACAAGATAGATTGAGCGAATAATATAATATGGGTTAATTGTAACAAACCTCCAACTTATAAGGTCTGTTGAAACTCAGACACGTGGCCAAAATGAATGGTTGATCAACGACTGATAGGGCAAATCACACAAAAATCAATAGGATGCTTATTACACATTTTCCTAGGTTAGGGGGTAAAGTGCAAAAGACTCAATAGATTGGGAGTTTTGTTGCAATTAGCCCAAATAATATTGATACAAAAGGCTTGAGGCTGTTGACAATTGCCTTAGCGACAATCTTATAACTTATATTACGCAAAATGATGGGTCGAATTTAGGTCATGAGTTCAGGGTTTGAGCACTTTGAGATAACAACAATTTGGGTCTAGTTAATCAAAGGAGAAATAACACAACTATTCAAACAAACTAGAATGACATCAGGTTTAATAATATTCGAGAATTTATGTTTAAAGGCCACTGAGAAGCCGTTCGGGCTAGGGAACTTACGAGGATACACGAGACAAGTTTAGATATATCATTCGATAAGAAATGTTGGCTAAATGTTTAGTTCACTGAGTAGTTACCCGCAAGCCGCAACTGGAGCGCTCGTAATACATACAACAAATCCTCTTCTGATGGACTGTGGAAACTAAAGATCGATTTGAAATTGTATGCCATGCCCTAAAACAGCCTATATATTTGATTAATAATAGAAAGTAGCCCTAAAATATTTAAATAGAAAGATAAATAGAGCACTTATATGTGAAATTCTTACAACTACGTTGAGTATTTACACTTATTTAACTCTGGACCAAGTAGTGGAATATAATTTTTAGGGATAAAAACATTAAATTCCCTTTACTTTACTCCATGTTCCACTTTGCTCCATATTATTTTATTTCTTGCAACTTACTCCATGTACTATGGATAAATAAGTCTTTTGTTCCCTAAGTTGTTTTTTCACCATTGATACACGTGTCAGCATTTTTTGTCATCGAATTTTGACTTAGGGGCAAAGTGCTTATTTATTCATAGTATAAGGGGCAAGTTGCCAAAAATAAAAGGATATGGGGTAAATGCAATCGGTGGCATAGTATAATGGTTTAACACTTTTATCCCTAATTTTTAAAATATTTACAACGTGCAAAAGCAAAAGAATGGTTTTATGTTACTCATATATTTCTTAGTAGGACAAGGACCAAAAGACCTCCAATTTTTTTATGCATTAGAACATTGAAATTGCTCTTGATTCGCCTAAAGATTTCTAATTAACAGTTCGAACCCTATAAAAATGTTGTTATAGTAATTAGTTCTTGTTGCCAACTCATACAAACACGTGAAAGATAACTGATTTAACCGGGCGAGGGAACTTACGAGGGTACATATCAGAGACAAATTTAGATACTTCACTCGATGAGAAATGTTGGGTAACTGTCTGGTTCACTGAGTAGTTACCCGCAGCTGAAGCGCTCATACTGCATACAACATATACTCATCCTATGGACTCTCTGGGAGCTAAAGATCGATTTGAAATTGTCTTTCATTCCTTATCTCGTCTCCGATCCCACCAAGCCCTAAAATAACCTATATATCCGAATAATAATAGAAATTAGCCCTAAAATATGTAAATATTTAGAAACATAGACAGAGGACTTATATGTGAAATTCTTGCAAACTACATTGAATTTCTATACTGAATTAACTCTGACCAACAAGTGGAATATAATTTTCAAAGTATTTACAGCGTGCAAAAGCAAAAGAAAAGTTTTATGTTACACATATATTTCTTAGAAGGACAAGGACCAAAAAACCTCCAATATTTTTTATGCATTAGAACATTGAAATTGCACTTGATTAACAGTTCCAAGTTCCAACCCTATAAAAATGTTGTTATAGTAATTAGTTCTTGTTGCCAACTCATACAAACACGTGAAAGATAACTGATTTAACTGAAATCTGTCACTTTCAATAAACCAAAAAACCAACCAAAATCATCAGTTAGTACCGTTATATAGATACCACTTAACTGAACTTTCTCTACAAATTTCCCATTAATACTCACAGATCAGTTAGTAACTTCTCTGCAAAATTTCATCTTTCGTCTAAATTTTCCACTTTCTTGATTCTTCTCTGTGAAAAAATGGCAGATCAAGATGATGAACTTTTTCCTGTGTACGGTTCAATGGCTGATATTCTCAATGACATGAAAATCGATCTAAGTTCGAAAAAAAGTGAAACCAACAGCGAGCACAGTGATGAAATGAATAAGATTTTTACAGATGTCGAGTTCGTTTCAACCAAACCCTTCTCTGTTCTCGATCAAGAAACCGACCAACTGTTCATCGTAAAAGAACTCATTGGATACTCCTCATCATCTCGCCAAATACCCGTTTACAACGCGACAACCCAATCCGTTTTGGATCGTGAACAACTCTGTTTTTCTATCAAACTCGTCAATTGTGTCGATCAGAAGTTCGACCAGAGTTTCTTCGACCTCTTACAAGAAACTGAAATAAGTAGCCTAATCCCTGGTCACAACAACATAATGGGAATCGACAAACAGTTCGAATCCCATAATTTTTTCTGCGTGGTCTTTGCTTCGATTGGATTGGGTTCACTTCGTGGTATAACAAACACGCTGTTCTCCGATGGCTTGCCGTTTGAATGCGTTGTAGTGGCGTTGAAAGAAGCGCTTCAGGGTTTGTGTTTCATACATGAAAATGGCCAAGTTCATAAGCAAATCAATGCTGGTCATATTTTTATGAGCTCGAAAGGCGAAATAAAAATTGGGTTTTCTGCGACGGTGTACGATGACAACAAGAGTCTAAATCAGCCTTCTTGTTCTCCACTTCTTTCTCCGATTAGTATCTGCGAATGGGGTGCTGCGCCCGAGGTTTATAATGTGGAGAACGACGATGGTTTGTATACTGCGAAATCGGATATATGGTTGATTGGGATGGCTGCATTGGAGTTGGCTTTTGGGAATAGGTTTAGGATATTGAACCGAGAAGCTATGGATACCATGCTGAGGAAATCGCGCGAGGATCAGAAGCTGTACCATTACGATTTGACAGGGGAGTTAGAGGTGGACAGAGTGTTTTCTGATGAGTTTCAGAAAATGGTGATCAAGTGTTTGTATGTGGACACTGAGACGAGGCCAACTTCGACGGAGCTTCTGGAGAGTAGGATTTTCAGGGAGAGTATAGATGTCCTCTGCTTTCATAAATTGGTGATCAAAGTTCAGAAGAAAAGTGGTATTGAAGTTTAGTTTTGGATATTGATGAATCTGTGAGACAAATTTGTGGTGTTGAAGGTTAGTTTTGATGAATCTGTGAGGTACTTTTCATGCATAGAGGTTTATGGATTAGATGCTGGTTTTAGTTCAGAATAAGAGAATGTTGATTTGAAGATTAGTTTTGAATTTTGATGTAATTTTGTTTTGTGGAAGATTAGTGTTGATGAATCTCTCAGGTGATTTCGTGTTCTAGAAGATTTGCTAGAGATGCTTTTTGTTCAATAGTTGTTGAGAGTTTCTGTAGTAAAATTGGTTCTGAATTGTATTTTGAATGACTTGTTGGAGTATACTTTTTGCTGATTAGTTTGTCAAGGTCAACATGTTTGGTTTGTTTAGACATATAATTGAGTATTTTGGTGTATAAAGGGAATTTGCTCATTTCATTTGCTGTCTATGTGTTTGTTTCAGGAGTTTGTTGATTCATGTTGGACGAATTTCTTTGATAATTTGAAGTAGCGTTATCTCTAACCTTCAAAACTCTACAGGGTGAAAATGAACATAGTGAAGAAGCAAACTTTAAATTATTCATATTAAGTTTTGTCTAATCTTTTTTTGCGACTTTCGTTGTAAAGCAAGCCATGAATTTCTTTTACGTTCAAGGATTACTACTTTGAGTAAATTACAAAGGAGAGCTAATGTAAAACAAAAACCGGTATTGTGCAAAAGAGCACAAAATCTCATCTGAAAACACCATAGACCAAATCGTTTTGGACATGTGTGATAGATAAATAGAAAAATAATTATAATTCTATGCATTTTTCTTCTTTTAGAAGCGAAAAGCTTCCGTCTTAGTCTGTACATAATAGTATTACTTTTTGTCTATTTATCCATCACCGGAGGTTTTACAACACATATACTACACACATATGGTCTTTTGTATTGTTTTTCCACGTGTGATTTTATTCTTCTTTCAACAATCAACAACTACTGTAGTTTCTGGTTAAAGGATTAATATCAACTACTACTAACGATTAACTACTATGTTTTTGGTATGATTGATTATTTATAGTTATATTAAATACGAGGCATAAAGAGATTTACGTATACAATTAACATACTCACTAGAACTATCAACTAAGTCATCAAATATTTGTGGATTTAGGACTAGTTGATTCGACCGATCTAACTCGTTATTAATTAATAATTTGGTCTAATAAAAGAAATATTCCATACTTTTGGTAATTAAAGTGTCATTCTAAATTTGAATAATTACAAAGACACTTTAAGTTTTGAAGAACATTACAAATAAACTCCTTAATCTTTACATTGTTTTAAAACTTGAAGAGTGTATTGTAACTAAACAGCAAGAGACATTTGTGTTATTCAGACCAAACTTCCACACCTCTCTTCAAAATAATTGAGGTAATTTCAAAAACTACCCATGTGTTATTTTTATTAACAAAGAAGTTTCGGTAAAAATAAAAAAAAAATAGTAATACACTTGTTTAATCTGCACATACATATATCGATAACAAGATTTAATTCTTATGTACTTACTTAATGTATAAAGAATTACTGTTGTTCAACTTGAATCTTAGGAGTTTCCCATCAACTTTTCGAAACGAATATTACTTTCTAGATTCGTAATTTCGTAGAAACAAAAGTACGTATTGACTATTATGTTATGTTTTTTAATAATTCAAAAAATTCTTAAAGAATTGCAAGAAATGTTATAATATTTATTTGAATAAGCACAAGTATCATGTTAACTTAATAATGCATGCATATAGATCGTTAGTTATCGGTACGGTCAACTGAAAACATAATGGCTTAGCGTGCTATTTGACAATTAGGAATAACACAAGGGGTGGATTTTGCTATTTCTCCAAAAAATATTTGGAAACTAGAGAGAGGAAAATAAAATGTAATTGAAGGGCAAATTGGTAAAACAACAAAAGCTCTCAACACCCGATCTCCTCCTCTAAACTATAAAAGCCTTAGTAAACAATCATTACAAAGTTTTTGCCCTAATTTTTGCAATTCCCACGAATAGTTCGTGGTGGTGATAATTTGATGGCGAGAATTGGTGATTTGGCCTTCAAGGCGTTCACGGCGGGGCTGGGCGTGGCCACAATCTATCTAACGGCGACATTCTCCGTCAACGTCTATCGCGGCTTAGCCTGGCACAATGCCCAAACGGTATTAACAATAACCACTTCATCCTGCGATATTCAATTGTTCACTAGTCAAAATTGTTAAATTCACTCCACTGAGCTTGCTATGAACGCATAAAGCCTCGATCTTTAGTAATTATCTTGTGGAGTGAGTTTGATTTATATGGTTTTTAGTTGTGGAATAGGGTTCTTTGTGTTGCTCTTGCAATTGGGTTGTTTTATTTGGCCAGACTTTGAATTGTGACCCTTTTGCGTAAGGTTCTCGTCGTCTTTCGAATCCCATGCTGTGATTGTTCTGTGACTTGATTAGTATTTTCGTTTAAATGTGTGTCGATGGATCAGAATGGGTAGTTATGACTCCAACGATGCACTTTTCTTGCACGTTAGGTTGGTCGTCGTTTTCTCATTTAAGGCGCGGATCGAATGAGAGTAGTGGTGTAAGAACTTATGATGAACTATAGAAGAGTAGGTGGTGCTAGGCTGCTAGAAAGAGACGTGATTGGTTACCGGAACTCGTTCTTTGTCTTCTTCTGAGGCAATTTGTTGAATGCCGGGTGAAGCTTCTGTTAAACTATAGCTCGAATAGTGGTTTAAAGTAAGTCAAAAAAAGATCCTCCTACTGAATAGAAACTCTGTTCGAATTTGTTTCTATCCCCGGCAAGTTGGATTTTCCCTTCAATAGGCTGCACTCTCCATTGTTATTCTAGTCGTATTTATGTTTTGTGTGCAATCTAGTCATAGTTGCCAGAACCGGTTTGTTGTTGATCAAATTACTATTAATTCCATTGAGAGTTCAATCTCTTCAATGCTTGCAATGTGCATATTTTCAAGATGGTCATCAGTGATTTATTGTTGTGTTTCGGTTGTAGTTATATTTTGTTGTATAATCATCCAATTGTTCACTGATGTGTAATTATGGTTTGCAGAAGGCTGAACTGGAGGGATCGGCTGAACAAAAGACAGGATGATCCTTGGTTGTAATGCTCTACTTACACAGTTTGCTTTGATTTCTCAGTCCTGAATTTATGGAATAATGCTGTCCACTTTGTGGATTAGCTGGTTAAAATTTGGTATATATCAAGTTTTGAGTTAGAGAAGAATGCAACTGGGTTGTAATATCTTTCGAACTTTTAGTACTTCATTTAGTTCATTCCTTCGTTACACCTTGATTGTTGTGTTTGTGACAGTTTGGATAGAATGCTAAAGATACTATCACATGAAATTGTATCTCTTAAAATCAGAGGCATTTAAATGTTAAAGTTTCTTCAGCAATTTTACATCTTATGTTAAGATTGATACAGTGGCTTCTTGCCATTTTCATGTTTCAAGGCTTTCTTGTTTGAGTATTCCCGAGTGATTCCTCAGTGCTTTGCAGGCGAACTTTGATTAGCAAAGTCAATGCTGAGTAGAGAAGTTACTAGTAGGAAAGGTGAAGAGGGGTTAGTTGAGGAGAATTGAATTTTGTAACTGATTTCAGTGTTCTATTTTAGCATTCAATAATTGTTGAGTTACGTAATTATATCCAGTGCGTATCTAACCGAATATTGGTAAGTTATTCAGTGTGTATAAGAGTGCATTCTGATTGGTGTGGTCGAACTGATGTATTTCGAGTCCAGGAGATCAAACCTAGCAAATCTTAAAATACAAGAGAAATTTGGTACTTCTCTTTCCTGCAATCTTGTGATCAGTTGTCCTGGGAATCTTTTTTCTCGATTTTGATGGTTATACAGGGGGAAAAAAACGAAGCACGCCCTTCACTCATTCGAGAGGACATATTGATCAATCACTACTACTAATGTTCTTTCTCTCAATGTAAATGTGTTTATTGTAATGTTCTTACTAATCCGCTTTCTCTCTTCCGTGGAAAATCAACCTCCTTTCTTTACATGGTTGAACTGGAGCTTTTCTCTGATAGTCATGATTCATAAATTGCATTCGAGTGGCAGCCACTATAGGTAACAATTAATCTGATAAATAAAGTGATCTTTTTCGGCAATTAAAAGTGAGATTTGTATATGAAGACGTGGAATATGCGTATAAATATTACTACTGATGATGTGTGGAGTATAACTTCAAGAAATAATGATTGAAGTTACTAAATGAAGTTATCAATATAAAATGTTGGTGTCTAACAGAGATTTGCAATTGTTTGCATTTCCGATTCATTATGTTTCGTTGAGACACAATATTAAATGATTTAGGACCAGAGAAACGAGACAAAACATGAACGCGAATGCAAGAAAATAACCCAACTCATTCACATTAATTACATTCATATGTTTATACTCAACCATCATAGAACTGCGTGATTCATATTTCATACCGTCATACAGAATGAAAAGATATCTACTCACAATAAAGAATGAGATAAATTCCCAATACACCGAAACAACGAAACAAAAGAACGTTACTTGAGTAGTTGAGTATATATGCATCCAGCCTTCAGTTTTTATGCCAGAAAGCAGTAAACAATTTTCTCTGAAAAGGGCTTCTTTCAAGGCCCAACCCCTGGAGCTCTGTCGTTGTCCTACTCACAGCACACACCATTTTTGCATGGGTATAAGGAATCGGGACCGATACAAGCACATGTTCTATATTAAGTAACTTCTCCAACAATTATGCGCTCTTACAGGAATAGTGTTTGACAACCCCTCCAGGGATCCTTCTTAATCGACGCTTTAATATGCTTCCGATGGGGAAAATCCTTGAACTTGCAGATATTACTTTAGCCTGCACAGAAGATGAAGAAACTCATCTGGCCATTCAAAAAAGGGACGGATTCTGATTTGAAATAGTTTTCATTGATTAAACCTAGATGCCATCAGCGCAAACCAAACAGACTGATCGATCATATGCACCCTCAAATGATTCCAGAATGAGAAGGTTAAGAGGAGTTAATGTGAATGTGAAAGCAAAGGATATTTGACGATGTTCTTGTATGCAATTTCAAGCTAAAGGGGACAAAGAAAATTAGAAGGCATAACTTCTCAGGTATTCCGTTGCGAAAAAATTATGGACAACCATCTAAGGATAATGACGATAACCATTTGCTCTGCTCCTTTGTGTTTATTTTTTGATGATTAAAGTCTGATCAGAATTCAAAAATTAAGCGAGTTGCAAGCAAAACAAACTCTATGGAAAAATCATATAAACCTTCATGATTTCTTTCCCAAAATACCTGGAATCATCGAGGTAGCAGTATGACTGCAGAGATCAAACAGCTATATTCTTAAGAACTCTACTCGAGGAAACTTTTGAAAGTCCCTGTGCGCCTCTAGAGATTTCAGCCAATGGGTTCATTATAAGCCCATGACCACCTTGGTGTCGATATCTTCGATTTTCCAATGGAAAAACTTCAGCATCTCCAATCTTGTTGCGTACACTGCAAACTGCGGCATTTGATGCAGTTCCACAAGAAGCAGGTAACGGCGAAGTTGAGGAACGGCTTTCTGTTTTCCTCCAGATTTTGGAGGTTAAGAAATCAGTCCCAGGTAACTTGCAACATATAGCTCCTGTAGTACCACTTTGTGGCACTTTTCCAGTTGAGACCGCTAAATCAAATGAAATTTCATCCAGAGCCAGTTCTAAACCATGTACACGTGCCTCTAAAGAATGAATGCCATTCTGTGAGCTTCCAATAAATCTCTGGATAAGGCAGTATAAAAAATAGTCACGAGATTGCTTCACCATATGAAAAGGCATGAGTTTTGGTTGGAAAAATAGCAGGATGGCTGCTGCTATATGTAAAATAAACGCATAGAGGCTAGTAAGTTACATGTTATGGTATAATTCAACAACATATCATCATTTTAACTCAACTGTTACTTGTCTACAAAAATATAGTGTTAACAGGACATTCCGACAAGTTTCAAGAGTTAAACAATCTAGCAGGTAATAAAGAATAACTATGGCCCTTTTAATAACCACGCGTAGGTGCAGTTTTGATACAAGCTCACGAGTGTCATAAGCATGGACAGTTCAATAGTCACAGTTATATTTTAAGTTTAGCGAAACATGAGGTTCTAAGATCCCACTACACATATCTAAAAATCTGAGCCTGTATTGTACGGTGCAGCTAAAGTTACTGGGTATTACAAAAACAAGGGGATCTAAAGCATGAATAAAAAAGCTGTATACCTGAAGAAGGTCTAACAAATTGGATTGCTTATTCTCAATCTCAACAAGTTGCTTTCTGATATGAGAAAGGTCTTCAGACTCATGCTGGTTCCTACAAAAGTCTGCAGTCTCATTACTGACAACACTAGCCTCACCACACGGAACCACTCGCGAACCATTTCTAAATCCACCAAGCTTTGGATTGTCATAATTTTCATTAAACAGCACCCGTTTGATCTCAGGCTTCGCAAACTCTATTTGCTCCTCCCCGGCTTTCAAAGCTCTGCTATCTCCATCCAACGGATCACATTCTGAAACAATTTCGACTTTCCAGTCGGAAGGCTTCTTGATCTCCAACTTCCGAAACATTGCTGTACTTTTTATGTTTTCATAACAACCAAGTGGACTTCTTTTCCTGGTGGTGGAAGCAGGAGACCCACCAGCAAAAAGTGTTCTGCTTGATGCGTTCGGGAGAGGGGTTTTTTTCTTTATTTGAGGAGAGGTAGAGCCGATTGAAGTTTTAGGGCCAGTTGAACGACGACCATCACTAGCATTTTCTACACCGTGGGAATAACTTGAGAAAAGAGATTCCACAAAATTACATAACAGAGCAGATGAATGTTGCCAATGCCTACTATTTACAATTGGTGTTGCCAAATATAGGCAAAAGCGCAGATGATGCGACTGCTAGTATGATAATGCATTGGAGTGAGGGAAAAATAACAATCAGATTCTAAACTCCCAACAGCTTATGTATCATATATCCCATGAAGAATTAGTAATCTCACTCATCACTTGCAAAGCACACATTGGTAGATCAAAGAAAACAATGCACATCTCACTAAGAATTGCAACCGTAAAAAGAGTATTAGATCTCGAGTTGGAACGTAACACAAACTGCGACAAAGTAGATAGGAGGCTGAATAAAACCACAATCTTTCTGATTGGATCAAGTTCATATCTTTCAGGAAAATCTCCTCTTCACATGTTTAGATCATGTATTCAATCACTTAACTTTCAAACAATCAACTAGAATTACAGCCATCACATGACCTCAATTATTAACCTATAACAACGAAAACATTATAACCCAAACCTTTAGGTGTTTCCTGCGGTGGCGGAGAAACCACATCAGGTAGATCTGGTATCTCCTTCCAAATCTCTATCAGCTCAATCATCTTCTCCCTAGCTGCCTTCACCTGCTCAAATCAACGAATTATCAAATATCCATCAGAACTAAAAACTACACATTATCAGTGACAAAGACTTCAATTGACTAAAAATTAAACCTTGTCAAATCTCTTAGCCTCAAAAGTCTTCAAACAAGTCGCCTTAAACTCCGACAACACATCCTTCTCCACCACCACCACCGCAATCTTAATCAGCGCCTCTGTGGCCGCCTTCCTAACGCCCCAATCCTCGCTACTCAAACAATCCACCAAAAACACAACCAAATTCCTAACCACATTACCGCTCTTTAGACCACCACCATTCACCAACAAAACACCCTCCACTCCCGCAACACTCCCAATCAGCCCCAAAACCGCTGCCTTCGCCTTAAACCTCTCGCCTTTCGCCAACTTCTCAAACCTCGCCAACATCCTCCTCAACACCACAACATCATGACTCATCCTCGATCCTTCAACAATCGCCGTTAGACACAATGCGGCGCCGTTTTGCGCGTTTGCGTCCTGTTCCGTGAACAGACACTCGAGAAACGGCCTCGCGATCGACGCGAAGGGAGGCGAAGTCACGTGCCACGCGAGTGAGTGCGACGCTGATACGCACGCGGCGCGTACGGACGAATCGTTGTCGCGCAATCGGCGCGTGATCGATGTGAGGAGTTTCGAGAGGTGAGGCGAGAGAGAGTCGCCGTGGTGCTCCGACGCGACGGCGATTAACCGGAGGCATTGTCGCCGGACCGGTGATTTGTCGGCGGCGTCGGTGGCGGAGATTGAGGTGAGGAATTGGGGGAGACTGTCGGGGGTTAGGGTTTTGGCGATCGATTCGAGCTCCGATGCGGCGGAGGCGTGCGTGTCTCTGTCGGAGAGTTTGTGGAGGCAGTTGAGCACGCGCTGCTTTATGTCACGCGCCTGCGCGTGGGATTGTTTTGTGGCCGACATTTTGGTTTTTTAATTGCCTGTGTGTGGTGTACGTGTGTTAAATGAAGTGTTGGAGTTTGATTGGTGGTGGTGCCGGTTGAATTGGAGGTGGCATTGCGGTGGTTAGTGGCAGTGCCAGTAGCTGGAAGTTTTGGCGATTATGTTGTAATTAAAGTTGATCGTATATATATGAAGAGGCAGGGGCAAAACGCTGACGTTTTGATTTACATTATTTATTTAAGTATGAATAAACTGGATTGTTTAAATTATTAAAGTTGTAAAAACATAATTTAATTTTCCAGTGGCATTTTGTTAAGAAATGAATTACTGTTGAACGTGACAATAAGAGTAACATGAAACTTTCTTATTCTGGTGGGTGTGCCGACTCCTCACCTAATATCTTCACTTTATTTAAATAATAGTTAAGTTCTTTTAATAGTATATATATCTAAGCCTAAAATGTTAATTACGGATGGGAATATGTCTTGTTTTACTTTGATAAATGGGAGATGGATGTCTCTTACTGGTTTTGTTTTTAGTAGTGTTTTTAGAAGGTTTTTAGACACCATTTTAAACCGTTTTGAGTTCAATGTTAGGAGCCTAGCTAGGATAAGTAATATTTATTTCCGATCGAATAATAACATTGAGTTTCTATCATTACCAGAAATTAGCACCCATATCTGCATATCGAGGTAAGAAAACACGTGTAATAAAATATTTAAGAAGCCTTATAAGAAATGTTGTGTTAAATTGGTCAAAGTTATGACTTACTAGGAGTATGTCAAAAGTTTAAACTCTAATAACTTTCATTTGTTAACCTCTCACTTTCATGGCGTAAATGATAGATTTTTAATTAGGTTAATATTTTTGTGAAATTGTAACGAAGGTTATATCTTTACTCGGATAAATTTCTAATTTATTTGGTAACAATAAGGAAGAACTGTGAGATTACGTTTGAGGGAATCAACCTAAAACACCCTATGGTTCGAAAATCTGAACGAAACTACAATGGAGTCTAAACAATTATGAAATTTTGTGTTGATTTTGAAACTACAAGGAGGTTTTGTGCATCTTCTCACATTTGGGATGTAGATAGTAATCATCTCTATGTTGGCTTTTAATTATATATTTAAAATAAAAAAACCAAATACTTCACGTATTAATTATATAGCAAGTGCAGCCAATTCAGCAACCAAATTTTCTTAGCGACCCCTTTATTTAGTAAGCAACGTTGATTCGGTGGTTGATATGTTATCTCCCGCTGCCTTCTTGATTGTATTTTTGACTTTTTAATTTTGTGTGACCTCCCATCTATTGCTATATATTATAAAGGTACACTTGGTAAACTTTTGACATGCTAACCTAAACTGATCTAATCGCAATGACTTACGAAGACAAAATCAATTGCTCCTTCTAATTTTCGAACTTGACTCCTCGTTTGAGACTTAAGAGAAAGAATTCCATTTTCTAAACTACGCCAACATTATCGAATTCTTCGATTTATTTGATATTTCAAAGTGGTTCAAAAAAAAAATTCCAATATAGTCACGGCTTAGTGCATATGTGGAGTGGTCCTAAGCATGGGAAATCTAATGTGGAGACGTTAAGATTAATTACCAAAGCCACAAAGGAATTAATAAGGAGTTCCTCATACATGGTAATGGTGTGGGGGTTGAGGGTTTGGGGGTGGGGTGGGTGGTATTTTTTTTTTGATGAATGGGGTGAGTGGTATTCTAAATTATTGCAAGAAACAGTGCTGTAATTAACTATAATGATGGTTTTAACCTTTTCTTCTCTCGCTATTTCTCCTCACGAGTCATGACAAGGAATGAGATCTTTGTTTGCTGATAAAATTAAACCCGATTTCACGGTTTAAATGTTATCTTTGCTCAATGTAATTTGCAGGAATTTGAAAATGAAAGGGGACCCTTAAGAGTATTCTTGGCCCTATATTCCAGCTAATTGATAGAAAAATAGATGGTAACCAAATTCTCTATCAAAAGATCTTGCAATTTTAGTTGACTGTCGGTTGAGTAAGGTTGAAATAAATAACCAAAAGAAGCTAGCTTTACATAACAATCATGAACATGACACCTTATCTAAATAATAATGTTTTGTTATCACATGTCATATAGTAGTTGCGAAGAGAAAAGTAGAAGCAAGTAAGTCCCTATATACAGCACATACACGAGTGTGTGGGTGTGGGTACATAGGATTCTTGAGAAATAATAAAGCTCTCTCTTTTCTTTTTTTGATAACGGACATCTCTTTAATTTCTTGTGTTTGTATTTTAGGAATTACTTTAAATTCATATTTAAATATTATTGTCTTTTTCTTAACAATGCATAATATATTGATAAACAGATTTTATGCTTCTTAGAATACTTTATCTTTCACGCCTTGATAAAAAATTTGTATGTATATGGTATTACCGTGAGAGCATACTTAACAAAAGTGGAAATAATAGAGGCCAGAGAGGAGACTTCTTTTTTCTAGAGTTTACATACCTTTTTTTTTTCCTTCAGATTATAGTCGTTGAGATCAGTGTTTTTAAAACCGGACCGGCCCGGCCGGTCGAACCGGTCGGACCGAGACCCGGTCCCTTGTCCGTCCACTGGTTTTGACCGGTTGAACCGGTTTAGGCACCGGTTGAACCGGTTTAACCGGTAAAACCAGTGAACCGGTGCCTTGCCGGTTCAAAGCACCGGTTCGGTTTTAAAAACACTGGTTGAGATTCCTGTCTCCACAATAGGCAGAAATTAATTGAAAAAGCAGATGCTTATAATAATATAGGAGCTATACAGTTTTATGAAATAGGGTTAAATTATAAAAAAAAATTACTGTTGCATGTATGATCATGAAAACTTCATAATATATTCCTACTTTGCTAGCAATTGAACAATCATTATATGGCTCTTGGTGTTTCAATCCTTAATGAACAGCTTTTCATTCTTCTCTTTCTCAATCTCATAGTGAGAAGTGACGCGGGAATTAATTTTAGACATAATCATTCCTAAACCACACAAAATAATCCGAGGCAGGTAATCTATTATTAAAATTTAATCCTAATCATATTAAACATAAAGAGAGGGATCTTGCAATGGACTTCACTGGTTTCATGGGTATTATTGATTCATCAAATAATTGGAGAATCCACATATGTTTAGTTTCCTCAAGCAATTCGAACAACAAAAAACCAAAGAGTTTGAAATTAATCATTTACTCATTATCAATGTTTAATAATCGTATAACAAATACTCAATTAATGTCCATCCATAATAAATTTCATGGACCATGGATTTTTCCAATGAACAAAAATACCATAAATCAACACACATAGCGCATTTAATAGAGATCCATGTTATATTTGTAATTTCGAACTGTCAAACTTATTGGAATTAAAAGCAACCAATTTCAAGCTATTTGCTTAAGCATGTGACTATATATATATATATATATATATATATATAGTTGGAATTGGGTTTAAAAACAACCAATTTCAAGCTAATTGCTTAAGCATGTAACGTACATGTTCTAGGTCATTTAGGTTTAATGTATGTATCTAGGTGCCATGTTTACTTTTTTTTTTAAGTGATTCAAGGATATTATATATTTTGTGTGTAACATGTGTATTTTAGGTTATATGGACGTAGTATGTATTTCTTTAGGTAATTTAGTTCTTGTTGTACGTAATTTGGATCTAATGTGTTCTTTAGATATAGAGTATGTTTTAGGTATAATGTGTGCTTTGTTAGGTAATTTAAGTGTTGTATATAATTTTTTAGTTGTAGTGTGTGTATTTTTATGTAGTGTGTGATTTATGTGAGGGTGCTTCTTTTTTCTTTTCGGTATTTAGATATAATATGTGCTTTTTCTAGTCATATATGTATAATGTATATCGTTTAGGTGTACATAACATGTGGTTTTAGATGATTTAGGGGAAATATTTATTTTCGAGGTGATCCATGTAATACTTTGCACAAAATCCACAATGTAATGTTTCAAGTAACTGGTTTTTTTTTTTAAAATTAAATGGCTAAATTGTCTATAGTTTAAATTTTCGAAATATATATTTTTAAAAATACATAAGATTGTTATTTTAATTCATAAGAGAAAATAAAAAATATTTTTTATATGTATTATCTGATAATAAATAATTAAAATACGGAATTCATGTTGCATTTTCTAAACTACAAGGGGAATTTTATGCCAAAAGTCCTAAATGCTATAATAGGCTTAACAAACAGAAACAAAATAAAAAATGAAGTCAATCCTCGTATAGAGCGGGTGTAAACAACTCTCTGTAAAAGACTAAAAGTTAGACAAATAATTATGTACAGAGTTAATAAAATCATAAAGGAGATTCAGTTTTGAGTTTTCAAAATCTCACGAGGATTCTTGACAATCATCTAATCACAAACGAATTTTAGTACAACTTCTCCATATATATACGAACTAACCATTCATTATCTTCGTGAGACAAAACACCAAATTCAATTTAAAGATGTGGACTACTCTCTTATATTTTTCTTCATGTATTCTAGTGTTCAATTTGACATTGGTTGCAAGTGACACCCCGTTGGCCCGTTGCGCCAAAGGGTTTGTTCTCAGACTCACAATCCAACCCTTTGTGCTAAGATTCTCCGGTCCGATCCTCGTATTAGAACAGCAGGCCCCTAGATCTCGCCGATATTATCATATCCACAACGACTCAAAAATCCATGATAACCGAAGCTAAGATAAACCTCCTATTACTTGTGTCAAAAAATGACTCTCAGTTAGCGTATCATTTAGACATTTACATGAGTGTGACAGATATGATGACAATATTTTGAGGTACCTTAGAGCAGTGCGTGACTATTTTGTCAGCAGGGAATATTATTTTGATGAAAGATTTTGGTGGTGTTATATCAAATTCTGCTGTGGACTGTGAGCAATCATTTGATCGGCCACGGGCAGTGATATCCAAACTCACATCTGAAAATAACAACTTATGGACGCTTGGTGAGATGCTGTGCTGAAGGTGGTCGGGTCAATCTTAGAAAATCAAGGTTCAAGTTAGCTACTATTCTGAAAAACATGTAAAACTAATGCAACTAATGTATAAGATTTAGTCCGTATGCATGTATTTATGTATTATAATTTAGTCCGTTGTCTAATTTTATGAAAAGATTTTGGTGATTCGTGGCACTAATTTCTTATCAAGATATTGAATCAACATAATTGAACGGAAAACGAATTGAATTGATTAATTGAAAGCTTATAGAAGAACCAAAAGATGGAAGAACCGAGAGTGTTTTGATCTTCATCGATAATTTGATAATTGACTGAATGAATAACTAATCAACCTAACCTGATATTTGTAGCTAAAATACTATGCACTAACGGTGATATTAACTAAATTAAACTAAGGTGTGAAATACGTAAAAACGTAATATACGCTTTTGCACTAATATAGCAGTAGTTTAACATGATGCTATAACGATATTTACCTAGCTATATACTTTTACTTAATAGTGTAATTCGATTTTTTCTACTTTTACTACTTTCAATACGTTCTGTAATTAGGATATAAAAGTTGGTAAACTGAGTTATAACTTACAAACTACAAGAGAAAAAACATAATTTTGAATTTATTGCATTAGTATTACGCATTTAGAAAGAGTTACTAGACGTTTTGATCTTAACTTATAAATAATGTACTAATATAAGAAAGCACGTACACTTTGAAAATCTCTACACAAAAAAAAAAAACAAAAAAAAATCAAAAAAAAGACAAAAATTCTAAAGACACTCTATTTCTTGTGACATGACACTTCTACTTGTTAAATTTTCATATTTATTGCTTATCAATATATCTTAGATATATTTAACTTATTTCAGAGTCGATTTATAATTTTATATTACATTAAGTATTTTTCTTCCAAGTTCATTATTGTGTATTTTCATGGTTGATTACACTTTTTACATCGAATTACAGGTATTTAGTACATATTTATGTTTATGAGAGAAAAGATCAATGAAACATATTGAATGTGATACAGTCCCCTAAATTATATTTCTAGCTTTGCCCAAAGTCACTACATTATGGTGTTATAGAAGAGTTACGAGCATCCATGTAGCATAGCATATAATTACGGAGGAGCTTCAACTTTAGAGAATGGGTATGTTATAAAAAAATTACTGTTGTATGATTTTGAAATTTTCATAACTAGGCTAGAAGTGATCAATTATCATGCATATATTGCTCTTGCACTGCAAGAATTTGTCTAGGGAAATATAGAAAGGGAATTAAAAGGCCTTTCTAAATTGGGATAAAAGCATCAAACCCTCTATACTATAGGGGGTGTAGCGATTTGCCACCTGAACTTTTTTTTTTAGCAACAAGCCCCCTGTACTATGGATAAACAAGACTTTTTGCCCCCTGATCGAATTTTCGTCCAATTTTTGCCGAAATTTGAAACGTGAACATGAGGGGTCATTACTATTTAACCTCAAATTCAATATAATGCCCCTTTTTCACTTTGATTTTTGTTATATTTTCTAAATTTTCAAACCTTAGTTTAAATTATCCAAATTTAATGTTTGAAAATTCAGAAAATATGACAAAAATCGAGGTGAAAAAGGGGCATTTTATTGAATCTAAGGTTAAATAGTGATGAACCATCATCTTCATGTTTCAAATTCCGGCGAAAATTGGCCGGAAATTGGATGAGGGGCAAATTATTTTTTCTAATCAATAGTTGAGGGGGCAAAGTGCTTATTTATCCATAGTACAGGAGGCTTGTTGCAAAAAAAAAAATAGTTCAAGGGGCAAATCGCTACACCCCCTATAGTATAGGGGGTTTAACGCTTTTATCCCTTCTAAATTAGTGAAAAATTAAATTGAAAGTAAAAGAATAATGGTAGAAAGGGAATTTGGGGTTTCTACCGTAAGAAACGGTCTAATCCCTTTCTATTGATATTAAAATAAAATAATATAATTAAAAAAATTGATAGAAACTGAAATTGGCATTTCTGCCCATAAAGAGAGCAGAAAGGAAATATTCCCTTTCTATGGCAGAAAGGGAAATGTCCCTTTCTATGGGATTTCTGCAAAAATAGTACCATAACTTTTCCCTCCTGCAAAAATAGTCTCATAACTTAAATTTGTCAATTTTTGGTCCTATAACTAAAATTAATTGCAAATTGGTCCCTCCGTTAATTGAAACTGACGGAGCTATTTTTTTAAAAAAATATATTGATAATAACGCCAAAATGACGTCATGGTATGTGTGGAATTTTTACAAAAATAGTACCATAACTTGTCCCTATTGCAAGAATAGTCCCATAACTATTTTTGGATTTTGGTCCATAACTAAAAACTAATTGTCAAATTAGTCTTCCGTTAATGGAATATTCGATTTAGTTACCGAAAATTCGAAAACACTTTCAATGACCATACAACAAATAGTCCTACAAAGCACACAATAATTGCGAAATCGTGTTAATACATTACGAAAACAAAAAATCGATTAAGTTAAATACAAAGCAATTCAAATAAAATTACGACTTCAACCGAGGATAGCAACAAAGACACCAACTACAACTACAATACCGACCCAAGTTATATAGATCAATTTTTTCAACTCCTCATTTTTCCCCTTCAACTTTTACATCTTCTTATTATTTCTTCCATATTTCCGACTTAAGTAATTCTTTGCCCTACACGGCATTAGTAGCCTTACTATTACTCCTTATGTTAGTTCCTTCAAAACATTCGTCAATTTTGTGATATCCATTTATAATCATTTATGTTACGTGTTGGTCACAGTGTGGAATTTGAAGTTGCCTCACTTCTATATGAAGAATTAAGGGGGTCTTGCCCTATGAAAAATTTATAGTTGTCTGCAAATTCGTGATGATTAATGGAATCGAATATTCCGTAAAGAAATGGAATTAACGGAACACTAATTTGGCAATTAATTTTTAGTTATGGACCAAAATCCAAAAAAGATAAGTTATGGGACTATTTTTGCAATAGTGACAAGTTATGGTACCATTTTTGCAAAAATTCCACACATGTTACTGTTAACATGACGTCATTTTGGCGTCATTATCAATATATTTTAAAAAAAAATAACTCCGTTAGTTTCAATTAACGGAGGGACCAATTTTGCAATTAATTTTAGTTATGGGACCAAAAATCGATAGATTTAAGTTATGGGACTATTTTTGCAAGAGGAAAAAGTTATGGTACCATTTTTGCAAAAATTCCCCCTTTCTATGGCAGAAACGGATATATCCCTTTCTAGGGTCACGCGGATCATGCATAGGGCATGATCCGCGTGAGTGTAGTTTCTTCAACTTTGGCTAGAATTGTATAAAAACCCTCCATAATATTTCTTCCTCAAACTCTCACAATTCCTCCATCTCATATCCTCCTAAGGCTCCAAACAACAATTCTCTCCATCTTCTTCATCTTTTTTATTTTTATTTTTTATGCTTAATTATTTATAGTTTTTGATACTTTTATGTAATTAATGCTTTATATTGTAGTTTCACCCATAACATATTATATTGTTTCATCCATGAATTTTTTATGTTTCATTCGTAATTAATAATGTATATTAATATTGTTTTTCTATTTCATGTAAAATAGTAAAAATATGTTGTAGTTTTAATTAATTACCCTACTAGTTATAATATTGTAAGTAGTGTAGATATATAATTTAATATGTTAGAATATACATTTATATATATATATATATATATATATATATATATATATAGTATACAACACATAGTTACAAGTTAAAATACTTAATTTTATATTATTCAAAATTTAATTATATAAAAAGTGAAAGTTAATAATTTAAGGTGTATATCTATAATACATTACAATTTTTCTTTTTCTTTTTTGAAAAAATATGGGAGAAACGGATATTGCTCCCTTTCCAGCTTTTTAAAATTTAGAGTTTCCCGCCCATTTATTTCACCTAGCAAGGGATGCAGTTGTTTTTGTCCAAAGAAAGTACCTAGTTCCTTTCTACGGGAGAGAGGGACAATTCTCTTTCTAGGCTAGAAATGGAACTTTCTCCCCTTTCTGAATTTTCTTAGCAACCACACCTACAGAAAGGGATTTTGGAAACGAAATATTGCCTTTCTATTGCTCTACAGAAACGGATTTTTAGCCTATAAAGAGGGACTAGAGACTTTCTATATGGGCAAATTCTTGTAGTGTTGGGATTCGTAACCTAATGAAGAACTTATGGTTCTCGAGCAACAAAAAGCCCAAGAGTTCTAAATCAATCATAATTTGTACTCAACACCAATGTTTAATATATAGTCGTATAACAATCACCCAATGTCTTTCTCGTATGAAACAATTGGCTCATAGATTTTCCCACTCAACGATAATACCACAAAATCAACACACGTAGCATTTGTCCAGATCCATATTACGTTATCTTGAACTCTTGTGTGGTGTTTGCAGACTCTTCTCCAAAAGTAGAAGCTCATAATTGAGTTAAAGTTGTAAGATGTTACTTTTCATAAGTTGAGGGTGTTTACAAAAAAATTTATAAGTTCACCCTAAGTGGAAGGTGTTTGAAAAAAAATAACCTAAAAACTCATACAAATATAAATATATTTATTAAAAATATCTACGACAAGCTAAAAGCAAGTATATAGCAACTTCTAGAACCGTGGGCATTTGTAGCTTAAAATAAGTGTTTGTAGGATTTTTGTTTGTTAACCAAACCCCTAAAAATCCTTAAATAAAACTAAAAGCATATTGTTGCTTCTTTTAAGAATTTACAAACAACACTTTAAAGTTATAGGCGTTACAAATCCAAAAATGCTTAAGCATGCAAGTATTGCTGGAGTTGAGTTTTAGAACTGCCAAAATAATTAATATTATGAGAAACCTACTTTGACTGCAGTGTGTGCTTTTTCAGGTAAATTAGGTATAGCATGTATTATTTTTTAGGTGTAGTTTGTATTATTTTAGGTGATTTAGGTATATTGTTTGTTTATCTATGTGTCGTGAATGTTCTTAGTGTGTTGTATATATATTTTAAGCGTAACATGTAGTTTTTAGGTCATTTAGGTGTAACGTGTGTGCTTTTAAGTGTAATATGTGTTTTGACCTCTCTGAAGTAACCACTCATCCGTTACACAACACACCAAAAGTTCAATTCCAAAAAATGTGGTCCTCTCTCAGACATTTTTCTACATGTATTCTGATGCTCAATTTGACTTTTGTTGCAAGTGATACTCCATTGCGTCAGAGCGTTTGTTCACAAACCCAAAATCCAACCCTTTGTGCAAAAATTCTCCGGTCCCGATTCTCGTACTAGAAGTGCAACCCCTTTACAGCTTGCTGATATAATCATATTCATAGCGACTCGCAAAACCATGATCACCATAACTAAAATACACTTTCTATTTACCTCAACACATGACAATCAATTAGCGGCTCGTTTACACGAGTGTGACACATATTATGGTAATGCTTTGAGGGCACTCAGAGAAGCGCGTGACAGTTTTACTAGTGGGCAGTATTATTTGCTTAAAGTTTATGGTGATGCTATATATCAACAAGCTGTAGATTGTGAGGAAGCTTTTAATCGGCCACCGGCACTAATATCAAGACTAACGTCTGAAAATAACAACTTGTTGACGCTTGCTGAGATGATCAAGTGGGCTGGGTCTACCTTGAAGGTTCTAGGTTGACCAGAGGATGTTAGAATGTTCTTACCTGCCCTCAGTGGTAGAAAACATCCCTCTCACATGTGGTGGGCCCCAAATAAAAATAAGACATGATCTTTTGGTTTCATTAGTTGAGTCTTTCTTTCTGATTTTGGTAAAAAGATTTTGGTGACTTGTGGTAGTAATTTCTTAACTTAATGTTTGTTTTATATTATTCGTTTAATTTACAGTGTAATGTAACTTCTTCTATATTTTTACTACTTGTTATTTTGTAAAAATGGGCGCACTCGCATTAGTAATACACACTTCAACAAAATTATTCAATTGATTTAACTATGATTTAGTACTATAGCAAAGCAAGTGACCTACTTGAAAATGTCTATGCAAAAATAACAAAAAAAATAGTTATATATATCTATTTCGTGTGACACATCACTTGTATTTGTGAATCTATTTTCAGATTACATCTCAAGTTAATTGGATGACATTCAATGAGATTGTCCTACAAGCTCGAAGAAGTTGAAGCTCCGTGTTGGTTATTCCTTACTTTGATTGATCAATATGCCATCAAATCAATGTTTCTTGTATATATCTTTTCTGAATTGTGTATGTCTTTGTGATTTTATTCTTATGGTTGTTATTATTATTGCATTTCTCAAACATTTGCATGCCAATCCAGTGGCTTTACAGGTCATAGAAACTATTGATGAGAATCGATGACATTTTAATTCCACACTAGCCAAGCAGGGGAGTGTTCTTGTTCCTAGTTGGTTATAGACTTATAGGTGAATATGGCCTTTGTACATACTATGAATTTACTACTGAATTTCATTCTCTTGCAACTTCTGGAAAAGAAGTCATAAAACTTTCTATGTTGGTTTAACTTCACCCATGTAGAGTGTATAAATTTTGGACTACACACTCGTACTTTTTTTAATGGTATATATTTTCTATCCAAAATTGCATGCCTTCGCACAAATTATCTTAAAAAAGACGCGCTTTTTCCATCAGAAAATGTTATGTGAGATACAAGGTACCCACACTAAATTGAGACTCTGACTACTTGTTATTCTTACTGCCAAGATGAACTGCGAATTATTAGATGCTATGTTTTCTTAATTTTACCTAATTCTTAGATGTAGATTGCTGGTCCTTCTTCTAGTCAAAAGTCTATATGAGGAACTGGTTCGAAGAAGGCAAAAAAGTAATCTGTTACCTTTGCATCAGTGGCAGAGGGAGGTGGAGCATGTGGTGGCAATTGCACTATTTCAAGCTGATCTAGTAAAAGTTTAGGTCTCAGCTTGAAATTCTCGTCTATTCTCGTCTTTAAGTTTTCAACATTGTCCGACACTGCACATTTAATAACCTGGCCCACTAGTTTATTTACTTCTAATTTCTAAACATCTGCTTTTTACTATAAATAAATTGTAAAGCCCACAAACCACAACTCAAATCTTTTTTTATGGTTCGAACCATTTCATTAATCAATCAAAATGAGGGGCTACAAACGGAAGCACCATCACAAAAAATAATTGAGAGTAGGTCAAAAAGAGGCATTAAGCCGGGCACGATCCTACCTCGAGCCCAAACTGCATGATTATGGGCAGCCTGCCAGGTAACAAATTCTAGGAACAAACTTAAATTTCCATTTAGACCAACAAGCTCAAGACTTCCTAAATTCAGAAATATAAGGAACTGAACTCCAGTTACTAATCTGAGAAGGGAAGTTGATTTGTTGAATCACTGACATATAATCATCAAAAATAGCAAGTTGCATTTTACGGTCATTCATCAAACGCACTGTTTCCAAAATAATTGAGATGAAAGGTTTTGACCCCTCAATATTCGGTAAAATAACAATTAACAAACGCACAAAGTCAAAAACAATCCAAGTTATAAGCTAATTTACACTACACATTAAGTTAAATTACTCTTTCAAATATAACCTTTTATGTATTATGTGCTCATATTATGTTTATTGGTTATGGTAAAGATGGTGAGCATTTAGACTCTCTTCAAAGAAGGACTGATAAGGATGCAAATGTGGATATTTAACTAAATTCGAGTAAACGTCAAATGGTAAGGAATTATATAACAGACAAGAGAGAGCAAACTCGGCAAGTTTATCTACTATGTGGCCCTGAGAAAGAATTTGCTAAGAATTCTGCCATCGATTTAGTCATTGATGAGTTTGAACATATGAATACGCGAGATCACGATTTAGGTTGTCTAAATAAAGATTGATTAAAACAGTTTTTATTTAAGGTTTATGTTTAGTATAGTTTATTTTTATTCCTTGCATATGTTAACTGAAATATAAGTAATATTTGTATTTTATTTTTATTCTTTTGGTGTTAGATGTTAAAAGATTGGAGTTATTCCATTAACATATACATTATATTTCGAAATTTCAGAGCTAGTTTTCCAAGTACGTCATTGATTATAAAATTCTTTTTTGTGTGATCAATTATTATATCACACGGGAAATTATTTAGGTTCGATATAATATGAGTTGGTTAAATTGAAATATTATTATTTTCTTAGCACGAAGCCGCCCCCCACCTCTTAAATTCTTCCTCCGCCCATGCGCATGAGGGTTATTCTACAGTAGAATGCATATAATCAAATCGTATAAGGTTATAACAGTTAAACTATTCTAGTTGCAATAACTTGGTTCCAAATACATGTCCAGTGGTGTATGCATTCTACCAATAAACTAACATAAATCACTAAGTAATATCTACATCATAATCTACATTTTCAGGTATCCAATTCTAATAACTGTCTAAGAGAAATCTAATGGAAAACTCGAAAACTACACTTGAATCAACGAGCGCATGAATAGAAGGGGAATGACTCTCTAGCTAATCCAGACATGTATTTTGCCATAAATGGCAACGCATGCATCTCTGGCTGAAGAAGGGTCGATTAGATATCCAACTATATATCCCTGCATATAGGATAGATTGGATGACTGTGACATGTGCATAATCACCACCTAAAATTAGTGTTGAAGGAGAGGCGTATACTGCTACTCCAATGATGTAGAAGCTACACATATGGAATGTAAACCATGTTCTGGACAAGAGGGATCACGAGATTGGTTTATAAAAGCTAATTATTCTTCCGGGTTTTCCTTGACAATGTAAAACCCGCAACTCTGAAAGAATGTGTATGAATATCCAAGCACAGAATTGTTACAGCCGTAGAATTTGCAGCTTCTAAAGAATTGCTTATAACCCCCTTCTAGTATGCACTGTTACCTATGCTCCCTCAAATATGCATCGAAAGTAGACGGACTCTTCGGTCCAAATTTCGAGTGCACACATCTTTTGCAACGCTTTTTATTGTCAAATCCCTAGCAACAAAACGTTTCTTAATGACCCCTATAGAAAATGTTTTTGAAGAGTAGGTAGATAAACAAGGCAACAAATCGACCAAAACAAATTGAATAGTCAAACGGAAGACTTCAAGAGAGTTGCTAAAGGCCAACTATAGGTATCTCTTTCAGAACTTCTGTTTGATAGTATTATTGTGTTCTCTACACAATCTCCTATGAATAATAAATTAGTCTTCTCCTCATCAATCTTCACATTTTGCGGTATTCTTCTTTTCGTATAAGAATACAAACTCTCGGGGAGTTGTTGCTAGAGGCAGCCTCAACAGCTTTCGAAATGGTTTGATGATTTGATTTTTCGCCATTTCAACGAATAACTCTAGTTCATACCATGGTTTTTATGGAATTTTTGGTAGATTATGTTACGCGAACTAGACCAATGCATAATACTAGTACATATGCATATATTAGAAACTAATAAGCCAATATTCTACTTTGCACTGTACTGGATGCACATAAGGCGGAGAAGTATTGGGGCAGCTCCCTAGTTGATCATCGAACATAGTCTAAACTAGTCGAAAACCAAGATAGAACATAGAGTATCTAAATGTTTAACGAACTCGTATCTTGATACGTCACAATATCTAAATCCGAATAATGCGAGGTTGTAGCTAAAGAAGGCGACAACTCTACAATCTCATCCATTTTTTGTCATCTAGGTTGGTAAAGAATTACTGACTTAGTCTTCTTTGCGATTTAGAGGAGACATTAGTATAATTTGGAGAGAGGAAAGTTCATTGATTTTCTTTTTATAAGGTATTAATTTGAGTAACCATAAAATCAACTCTAAGTAACATTATTTTATCCAACATTTATGAAAGCAATATTAATTAAACAAAATAAACAATACATCTCACTGCTTATTTACTTACTAAGCAATTTTATCCAACTCATTGCTTATTTACTTACTAAGACGACTAAAATGGATGAGATGGTTGAGTTATCGCCATCTGCAGCTACAACCTCGCATTATTCCACACTGGATTCGAATATCGTGTCGTATCAAGATTTGCGTCCATTAATCGTTGGAAAGATGGTATGTGTTACATCTCCGTTTTTGACTAGTTCGGCCTCTGTCTCTAATCAGCTAGGGCGCTCCCCTACTACTTCTCAGCCAAATGTGCATCAAGTGCAAGGCAGAGTAGTATATTGAATGATCAGTATTCTAATATACACATTTGTACTAGCCTTATGCATTGGTCTAGTTCGGTATCATGATCTACTATAAATCCCATACAAACCATGGGTGTGAACTAGAGTTGTCCTTCAAAAATGACGAAAAATAAAATTGCCAAACCATTTCGGAAGCTGTTGAGGCTGCTCCTACCAACAGCTCAACAACGAGAGTGTGTATTCATATATGAAAAGGAGAATACCGTGAAAATGTGAAGGTTTATGAGGAGAAGACTAATTTAGTATTCATAGGAGATGGCGTAGAGAACACAATAATTCTATCGAATAGAAGTTCTGAAGGAGATACCTATAGTTGGCCTTTAGCAACTCTCTGTAAGTCTTTCGTAAGAATATTTAATTTGTTTTAGTCAGTTTGTTGTCTTGTTTATCTAACTACTCTTCAACAACAATTTATGTAGGGTTATTCGGAAACATTTTGTCGCAAGGGATTTGACAATAAAAAGTGCCGCAAAAGATGGCGTTGCACTCGAAGATTGGGCTGAAGAGTCGGTCTGCTTTCGGTGCATATTTGAGGGAGCACTCGAAACAGTGCATATTAGAGGGGGTTATAAGCAGTACTTTAGAAGCTGCAAATTCTACGGCTTTAATAATTTCGTGCTTGGATATTCATACACGTTCTCCAAAGTTGTGAGTTTTACATTGTCAAGGTCAACTCGGAAGAACAATTAGCTTTTTTAGGCCAGTTTCATGGTCCCCTCCTGTCCAGAACAAGGTTTATATTCTATAGGTGTAGCTTCTACATCACTGAAAGAGCAATATACACCTCTCCTTCAGCACTAATCTTAGGTGTGATTATGCGCAGTTCGCAGTCATCCAATCGTGTATAGATGCGGGGATAGTTGGATATGTAAGTGACGCTTCTTTAGCTAGAGATGCATACGTTGCCATTTATGGCAATACAGGGCCTGAATCAGCTGTGAGAGCCATTTCCCCTTGTGTTCATACGCTTGTTGATTCAAGTGCAACTTTCGAGTTTCGCTCAGATTCTTTTTAGACAGTGATCTGAACTGGATACCCAAAAATGTAGACCGTGACCTAGATATTGCTTAGTAATTTATGTAAAGTTATTGATAGATATTCTATTGTAGAATGATCTGCATGCGTTCGCCATCGAATACAATTTAAATATAGTTCTGGTAAGTGCAATGATTTGGCGCTTAATCAAACGTACTAAAATTAACAAAAACTTTGGAAACGTGTTTTAACCTTCAACTAATAAATCGCAGGCATATAGTTCCGTTTCTGATTTTTTCTTTTTGAGTATAAAATAATGACATCTTCTCGTTTAATTTTATCGCCTATGTATATGCCAGTACGTACACACAAGGGAAATTAATTAAAGACTTGATGAGTAACTGATCTCTTGTTTATTATCTGTAAGTGGCTATATATACACGAAAACGCAGAGATAAGAATTGGTTAAATTGCACATTTACAAACATTTTCAGAAAACAAATTGACATTTTGTTGACACCTAATAATACACAAAGGGGACTTACGAAATAAAGAACTAAAATAAGGGTTTCATTTATTACCGGTTGCCGAGCTTAATCAATTAGGTTAACGGTCGGGCCAGACATAGTAATATATACATAATTTCATTCAATTATAACGATCGAGTAACCACCTAATAATACAGAAAGGGGACTTATGAAATAAAGAACTAAAAATAAGGGTTAATTTCATTTAGTACTGGTTGCCGAGGAGAAAAACTTTTTCTATACAGAAAAAATAGTCAAAAGTGCCCCCTATAAATAAATCCTCTGTTCAATCAAACGTACGTCAAGGAAATGAAAAATTGGTTTAAGAGGAGTTCTTTATACATTATATATTTATTCTTAGACCAGACAAGTGAATGTATATCTAGTAATCTATTATTGCTATTCCTTTCATGTCCCTCACTTCTAAACCTAACAATCAGAGGATAAGAAGAATTCTAAACAACTTCTCGCAAAGCCACCCATAAGATGGGAAGCACAATACCTCAAGGTAGTGATCTATATATTCTCACACTGCTATGTGAGAAAAGCCATATTCAGTATAAATTTTTTATGATATATATTTTACTATTTTAGCCCTTTGGAAAATGAAATACTAACAACAGTAGATAGGGTCTTGGGCCAAATTTTGGTCATCTGGAAAATGAAATAGCATATGGTATTCTTCAGAAGATTAACATCAGTAGAGAGGACCAAAATCAAACCTACCATGCAGACTACCCAAAACCCGTGAATTCAATATCTAATGGATATCTTGCGACTGATTCTTACCATTTCCTCTTCTTGTTGGCGCCTTAATTCAGCTCTGTGGCGATTGCGCGCCCGTAGAGCATCTTGCAACTTGTTGAGATCATTTCCAAGAACAACTTGTGCTAACTCGATCAGGATCGTTCTATCAATTAAAGCATACTATTGAACAAGTGAATATATATTTTAGAAAATTGTGAATACAACATCAAAGTTGTAAAGCTGTAAAGCGAAAAAACCAAAATAGTGCACTAAACATATCAAGCATGACCAACCAAAAAATCGAAGAGAAGATTATATGATTTTATGCAAACTGAGTTAATTAATATGGTTGGGCAATCGCAATAACAAGAAGAGCTCTCAACCACTTCACAATATTTGGTACTGACATATGCCTGTTACAATGAGTTCTTCTATGGTTATGGTCTTCATCGGAAAATAGTTCAGTAATCAGTATGCAATGGGGATTCAAGAAGGCAAATACAAGTAACTAATAAAATAATTCCTACAGCTAGTCCATTAATTATCTTAACCAATGGAACAAGTGTAAATAAGCATGTGGGCATTATTTTCTTGTTTCGTTCAACAAGATCGATATTATACTGCTTTCAGTATAAGTTTGGTTTTCACTAATTAACACTGGCTAATAGCATAAAGAGCTCATCAATTCTTTACCACAATAACAAACACACACTAATGCTTTGTATACCTGAAACAGTTAATTGGGCCATCAGGATTGAAGCCCAGGTTGTTAGCAGCCGCTCCAGCTCTACAGTAGTAAATCACAAGCTGTAGGGCAAAGAAAATGACCGACGAAATTATCCAAATTTCTGTGTAATTATAAAATTAGAAAACCGCATCAACATCGTGCAATTCTTTTGAAATATTACCAAATTTCAATGATTATAATAATAGGACAAAAAGGGTATGATTGAGGTGATATTTCCGAAATTCTCATTTTCACTAAAAGCAAATAGTTAACAAAAAAGGGTAAAATACATCTAAGTACTAGAACGAAATAATTCCTCCATGAAGGCAATTTGTCAATATGCATGTGCCACATTTAAGTATAGAACATTCAGCTATATGAGTGTCGTTTTCTAAAAACAGGTGAACTTGAGGTAACCAACTTTTTTTTTTTTTTTTTATCAAAGGAAAATTATAGATTAAACGAGTGGTAACCAACTAAAATTGACACCTTTTGAAATTCTTCATACAGTGCGAAGACGTACGTAGTAAATTAGTGCAATCATATGATTTTGATTTATGTAGTTATAAAAGCTTAATTGCTTGTCTGAAGAGTACGTGCTTATTTTGCGACATACAAGAATATATATATATATATGGAGTAATATGTCAATGAAAAATGAAGATGGTATGACTATTTCACATAACATATGAGATATCTTATCTTATTATTTTTTTAGAGATTAATGTGCTTATTTAATAGCACATGCATGGGTGCTGTACCAAAGATCCTTAATTATGTCAAGAAGTGAATCTTTAAAGCTTCAAAACCACTTCTTTGAATTGATCCTTGAAAGTGTGAATTTAACAAACGCTATGAAACTGAATATTTTTTAAGTTGCGGAATGCAACTAAAGTATTTGTGTGCAAATAACTTACAAGATCACTATTATTATTTGTAAAAACAAGTACCTGCTTACCACAAGGGAGTACTTTTTGAAGATGCCTTTGAATTATGAAAACTTCGAGATTAACAAGGAAAAGTGAAAAGGACAACTAAGAAAGCATACAAATTATGTGGTCCAAATTTAATTATTAACAGCTCTTGTGCAAAAAGCTAATGATAACTCCTAACCTGCCTCGATTCCATAATTAGGAAATTTAGAGCAAATAATGCTGAACCGTATGAATAATAATCTCAGTCATTTGCATACTTTTAAAAGCACCAAATAATTTAGAGGAAAAGAAAGAGCCAATAGCAGAGATCTTTCTTGTACTATTTGTTTCAAAACAACTAATACGTTTCCCCATGTACTCAATAAGACAAAGGTGTACTTGGACTAAATAATTGACCAAAGTTTTTCGTGCTTTGCTTGATTAAGTTTTATTTATTAATTTGTTAGGTATTACGATTTGGAAGTAGAAAAAATTATGCAGGCATGCCTCATTTACGAATATTAATTTCAATTGATTTAACTACCTATGAGGCGACAATGGAGAAAGCACTTCGTACGTGTGGAAGCTGAGATGAAAGAACTTCTGAAAATTGTAGAGAGGGTGGAAAGAAACTAAAGGATCCAATCCCCATACTTCGGTGCTTCACACCACTTTCAGAGCCTTCTGTTAAGGTTTCATTTTGGGGTGGCAACATAAGAATCAGGTCTTTAATCATAAGATACCAATCAAAAGGAAACTATCCGTAAAAGACTAGGACTTAAAATTCCAACAAAGTTATTGCAGAAAGAGCTTACACGCATGTAAAACTTAACATAATGCCCAATCTATACGTTCTATCATATATTGAAGGATGATCAAATCTTTCATAGCAGAATCGTGCAGGATAAAATTTGTATTTGTTATCCAGGACTATACCCATAATTGGTATGATCCAAATTAGCTCAGAAACATGTGCAATTCTTTTAGTGCTCAGGATGAATTGCATAGTTTTCATGCCATGAGGAAATTTACTGCCAAAATCCAATAAGATAATATCCTCTTAGCATTGTGTAAAAAAAAAATAGGGATAATTACAGCTACACCCCCTGAGGTTTGGTGTAATTACACGTACCTCTCCTATGGTTTGAGAAATTACAATGACCTCCCTTAAGGTTTGAGAACTTACAAAAACCTCCCCTCTAGAACTTAAGGCATGTTTGGACATCATTTATCATATTATTGTGCCTATTATACTTATACCCTCCATGTTTGGTATGATTATAAAAAGAATATTTGATTTTTTAGAAAATAAAAATATACTCTAAATATTTTAGAAACTACTTATATGCTAGTGAAGAAATTGAACTATAAATCCACAGTTATTTAGAATACGACTTTAGATATTTATTAAATACATAATTTATAATAATTATTTATTTGATGTTTGTATTAATTATACATGCATTTAAATACCCTTTTTGAACATGGAATTTGTTGTTATGCTACATTTAGTATTTTTGATTCTTAAATATTTAATTTATTGTGATAAATACCATGAAAATATAATGAATACAAAATTATTTTTAAAATATTGTATAACTTTGGTATATTTGACCTGAATTCTTTAAGAATGGTTCATTCAGTGATTGAACCGATCAAGCAAACTTGACGCTCGGTCAGATTTTAAACATATATATTATCACACACACACACACAAAAACTTGGTAAAAGATAACATCTCCATGCAAAAAATAAGATAAGAAATAAAAACTCAATTGCCAAAAATTCTCCTTCTCAATAAAAATTAACAAAAACAACATAAATTTAATTTCAATTAAACATTTTTAAATAATTTTTATATTATTATATTCATTTCTAAAATTATTTGGAGTATATATTTTTTCCAAAAAATAAATATTCTTTTTATAATAATATCAAACTTTAAGGGTGTAAGTATAATAAGCACAATAAATATCATAAATGATATCCAAACATGTCTTAATTCTAGAGGAGAGGTTTATGTAAGGTTTCAAACCTCAAGGGAGGTCATTGTAATTTCTCAAACTATATGGGTGGTATCTGTAATTATACCAAACCTCAGGGGGTGTAGTTGTAATTATCCCAAAATAATATATTGTGTGTTGTGAGTAGTCATGCTCACTGGGCTCATTTGGCAGCCCGGGACCGGCCCACTGAAGGTGACCGGTCCAAATATGGGCCCAAATCCGGTCCAAATATTGTTTATCCTTTTTTTTTGGCCCAGGTTTGATACTTGGGCCTAATCTAGTCTGCTGGCCCAGCAGCAGACTAGTATTGAGATTGGCCTTTTTTTATTTTTTTTATTTATTTAAAACCCCCTACCCTTTTTCATTATTATAAATACCCCCACCCTTTTCATTTTTGCACTACCACTCTTCAACTTACTCTAAAACATCTCCAAAATCTTCCTACCTTCTCATTTTACTCCCTAAATTTTAGCAATTACTCTCTTAAATTTCGCAATTACTCTCTTATATTTTAGCTATGATGCACCGACACTTCGAAAATTTATTTTATGCCGTGTCCGACACCACGACACGACACCGACACTCCTCTGTCACGCCATGTGGCGTGTCTTAATAAAACTAAAAGAAAAAGAAAAGGGACACCGTGTCGGACACGTTTTAAGAACGTGTCCGACACGCCTTGACACTTTTTGAGCTGATTTTGTTGTTTTTAATTTTCATTTATGGTTAAAATTTAACTTAAAATATATAGATAAAGATATTAGAAGAATCAAACATTAAACTTTAAAAGTTAAATAAGTAAGTAGCGAAAATGCATAAATAATAACTTTTTTCCCTATCAAATCTCACGAATAAGCCTACTGCATTTCTCTTTGCGCAAACAAGAAGGACGGAAAAAAAAATAAATATTCGTTCTTTCTTCAAGGCGTGGCACTAATATCATATTTAAAGATTTTGTTTGAGTATTTTATAACACTTTGTTTTGTCATTTGATTTGTGTATATGCCTTTGTATTTAATGCTTGAAATTTATGACTTATACTTTAATGACTATTTTATATGAATTTGTAGTAGTTGGTTACTTGGTTTTGAGTGTAAATATGTTTGATTTGATTCTATATTTGAACGTAATAATATTATTTGTGCAGATTATGATTATGTCTTCTATATTTTAATATAAAAAATACAGTCGTGTCGTGTCGTGTCTTGTAATTTTAAAAAGTTTGTGTCGCCGTGTCCGTATCGTGTCGTGTCTGTGCATCATAGTATTTTAGCAATTGTTCTAAACTTTGAAAAAAACTTATAATGCCAAATTATGGTGGTTATGTTTCTTCAGATGAAGAAAATGATCAAAATCGATACACAACACCACCTCCTCCAGAAAATTGTGCACCATTTGTTCATCAAGGTCCAAGTAGTTCATTTCAACAAATGCAAGATGTTCCAATCCAAGGGGGCTACGGAGTGGACTAAAACATTGATTCAAATCGAGCTTGGTAAACCAACAATATAATGAACAATGTCCAACGCAAAGATTACAAGATAAACTCATGAGTCAAGAATTGATATGCTATTATTCTTGCCGTTTAACGAGATTCAAGCGTATCATTACAACAACAGATCACACACAAATCTTCGGGAGAAATGTTGCTGCAATATACAACAAAACTTCGCGGGAAATTATTTCTTTTCCATAATTTTTATATTGTGATTTTAACCACAATAAAAATTCAACTTTTGGAAATCCAGAATACTAAAAGAAGAATTGAAAATCTCTGGCGGACAACAACAACTTTTAACAATCAAAACATCATTTCTAACACATAAACAAGTAACAGAAACTTCGACCATATTGTTTGTACCTTCCTCTGTCTCCTCACAACACAATCCACCAGCAAACGTCGATATTCATTCCAGTAACCTTTTGTGTCTGCACCATGCAATTGCAGCAATATACAAGAAAACACAACCAATCGTACTTCCCCCAATCGACCAATAAAACTCCGGATCCCCGGCAAAAGCCGGGTCAAACAATTCGATACTGATGTTCATGCCAAAAACCACAGTCACGGCTATGAAAGCGCCCACTACAAGATTAGCCGTTGTTAGGATGACGTCCATCTGAAGAAGATGATTCTGCTTGTCGTCTAGCATCATGTTGATGTAGTCTTCGGTGTCATCTACGTATTCCCGGAGCTTTTCACAAAAGAAAATGCCAGTGCAAGTAGAAAATAAGACGGCTATGCACTTATTTTAATGCTTATCGTATTTTCGTAAAATCTATGAAGGGTCATAAGGAAATTCTTTGACATCCATCAAGAAAGGGTGTATGATCTATGTTTATTCATTCACCAAACTCAGATACAATCAAATGTAATTATCCCCTAAGAAAATCAGCTAGTATGATGCACCTCAATCACAAATTTGCCACGTTATATATCGCATTAAGAATTTTAGTATTTAACTAGTATGATACAACTGAAGCAAAAGAAAAAGGAGTTATATTACACATACCGTTGATAACTTATTCAATGTGCCGTCAATCTGCACAAAATATGCTTCTAGGATCATTTCCAACTCCTGTACATCAGTGCGAGTAAGTATTTGGCTACGATAACTGCCTCTTCGAAAAGTGCTACCTTCAGCAGCAATCTGGTCCGGCTGGTTGTCACTCTGACGGATGTCATCTCCATCAGATACTGCAGAATTTTCATGACCTTCCATCGAAACATCAGCAGGTGCCCTGGCATTATGACATAGTTGAATAAAAGTCTTATCGAAAAATAATAGTTCGTATTAAATGGTGAAGTGGAGGTGTGAGAAAGGTATCAAATGCCTGTTAGGATCGTCATCTTCCGCGTTTATGGAAGAAGCAGGTGAGTTTTCAAACTGTTGCTGCTCAAGTTTGTCGGATAAGTACATCTCTGCCATATCTCCGTCATCATCAAGCAATTGTTCTAATTCGTCCCGCACCTAAAAAATAATGTATATAGTCCCAGACAGAAGCAAAAGACCAGATCTTGTACAGGATTGCTAACGCTGTTACTGTGAAATGCGAAGTGCACGATAGATCTTGCGATGCAAACAGATTTAACTAAGGTTTTGTTAAATCTAATGTTCTAGCTGATAAAAATAAGTTTAAAGTGTAATTATAATTCATGCAACAAATATTTAGAAAATTGGAAATCAAAAAGTAAATAATGCCCAACTAAGTATTCAAGATTTGGATCAACGCCTCATCGAACTCCAATATGCTTCTCAAACTCCTCAGGAAACAGACAACAATCCTAGTTTACCTAAGCTTTGCCTTTTCCATCCATCGCATTCTTGAATCCAGAAGGAAGAGTTACTATCTCTTAATAACACCAGTTAGAGAGGTAATTATTAATTCTTTCCACGACTGACAGAGGACATATGTAAGATCAAAAAGATAACCATGCCTTAAGTAAATGAGTTTGTGTTATGGGCGAAACAAGCATTTTTAGGTGCATATATCGAAAGCGTATCTCTCTGTCTCTAAATTTAATAATATACCACATTGTCCAATAAATTAAGTACTTCAAATCACAAAGAACTCTATAAAAGATGATGACTCCACATTGTCACTAGACTACTGATGCATCCTTCACTTTTTCAATCATCAAGGAATATGGGGATAACGTATTTAGCAGAAAAACAAACAGAAGTTTGCTAAAAGTTGAGCATCCTTCACCTTTTGCACGCGCCCAGCTATTGCAACCAAACGACTTTTAATTTGTCGAACACTTTCCAAATTGAGAGTACTAATCTTTAAAGTAAGCTTATCCAAAGCTGGATAAGCTTCTTGCTCCAATGTCCGTGCCTAGCTTAAAGTTGGAGAAGGGAGCATCTGATTATAAGTTCTTACATACAAAGAAAGATTGCTAAAAAATATATAATATGCAGTTCTTTGATATAAGTAGTAGTACTAGAAATCCTTACTTGATTGTCCAAACAACTGCAAGCAGCTTCTAGGCATGCCTCCAATGCAACAAACTCAAACGGCAGAAACTTCAGCTGCGGGTTTTCTGCAGCTTGTTGTTCCCTATTTGCATTTTCGTCATCATTTTTAGTTGAAACACTTCTAGTGTAATACGGAGGAGAACCAACTGTCTGCGGCTCAACCAAACCACGTAAATTTGCCCATTCCTCATTCTTATCATCTACTCTAGCTTCCTGAATCACCATCACGCCAATTCAATAAATAGAGTCAAGCCGAATGGCGTAGACTTCAGAATTCAGATGTATAAACTTAGATGAGCAGTCATCCAGGGAAAATACATTTTTAGTGTAAATTACCGAGCAGACCTGCATTAGCAAATATATACTAGGACAAACTTTCATAACAAGAAGAACATGAACTTTTAATCTTGATGATGATGCAACAGAAAAAAGAAAAAAAGAAAAAAAAGCAATATTATAGACAATTAATTATGAGAAGTTAACATCCAAAATCAAGTTCTACTCTCCATTAATCATATAATTGGAGAATACGGCCCATTAACAAGAGAAAAAAATTTCATGCAACCGTTTCACGATAAGGTGGCATAACAAGTCGGTTATTGATGTATATACATGGTTGAAATGGAGACTTATTGATTGTGGAGAGTTTAATGCCTACAACTTAGGAAAATTGTATCATCTTGTCTGTTGGTTGCACCACATCATCGATACAACGGTTGCATGAAATAAGTTTTTAAACAAATAGAGCAAATTCGTCACTTATTACCGATTCCTACAAAGACTCGTACGTCTAAACTCTATAAACAACTAACATGTTTACGGCGAACCTACTATTGCACATGTTTAGATTTTAGTTGCTTAAAATAATCACCATTTTAAAATAATGAAGAGAGGAGTGAGAACCTGGGATAATTTAATTACAGCCTGACGATGTCGAAAGATCGCTTCAAGCTTTTGAACAAAAGGGGTGACCAAAGGGTCCGATGAATTCATGAACAGCACTTCTTGGGCCGTGATTATGGATTTAATGTGTTCCAAATTCACAACGATGGCCCGCTCACGGCCCAAGACCGTGGACGGGTACGACAAGACAGGGTCCAGTATCCGGAGATCGCGGCCCGGCAGGCCCGTACGCCGCATGATGTCGTGTTTGCCGGCCTCCAACACTTGTCCGTGGCCCATTACGTCCACCACTAGCCACGCCCGTACCGTCGCACCTTTTTTACGTGTTGCTGGACTCATTATGGTTGTATTAATTTTTTAAGATTGCAGCTTCATCTACATTTTTTGGTCCGATATTTGAAGTGTTTGGTAAATATTATTAGTATTGTGGTGTCACAAACTCATTGATGTACGTACATTACAAGAGTGTTTTTGAAATGGGTGTAAAATTGTAGTGGAGTTTGGGGAACAATTTGCAGTTGGATATGTAACCGTAGATGAGAGTCTTCCATGGATCAAGTGCCTATATATATTTGCTTTTTCCATCTTAAGGAAAAGAATGGGAAAACGCAACTAACAAACCCGATTTGCATGGACGTAATAGCTTTGGATGACATGTGTCATGAATTTTATTTTATTTTTCTTTTGGTCGAATGAACAGATGTATATTCATATATAGATAATTGAAAAAAAGTATTTTTAGCATTGATTTCTTTACAATGCAATTAATCATCATCGGCCCAAATTCACAATTCAAAATCTGAACTTCTATTTAATTCTACACAATTACAAATAATTTGTCCAGTTAGGATCCTCTCCAATACAATATCCTACATCTTCTCCTACATTATCCGGATGATTAACACGTGTAAACACACAATTAAACTTCCATCTCTATTCTCTATCTTAAATTACTGCTCTCTTTCTATTTCCCTTTTTGTTTACTTTTTACCAAATTTCATTCCTAAACATATCAAATTTGATATGCTGATTTACAACCTGTAATGTTTATCAAATAATAAAGATGCGTAAATTACCCAAATCATCCCATAAGTGTGAGTTAATTACGAATATAACTCTATGTTTAAAAAAATCACAACTTTTAATATCACACCTAACCAACATTAAACATTTGTTGAGTTGTAAAGAAATTAAATAAATAACCTTAAGTGTGTTTATATAAAGCTATTTATGAAAAAGAAAAGCAAATAAAGAACACAAGACGGCAGTTTGTGTAAGCACTTAATTTATTCTTCGTGCAATTAATTTTTTCTTCATGTAATCACATGTATTTTAGTTGTCTTGCACTATAAATCGATTCAGTGTCAAAAGTTATGGTTTTTCAAAAATTTCGATAGCTTTATAGTGAATATAATGTTTATTGTGTTCCAACTTCATAATTTAATTTCACGTGCGGTCTTTATTGCTAAAAGGGTTAGGACTTGGTTATTATTGTATTAAAAGTTTGTATTTGCCAATTTTAAAATAAATGGCACCTATATATATCTTTAATCACTAAAACTAAAATTACTTGTCGTTTGACGAAGTTACGATAAACTTATTATTTGAGAAGGTATAAGCATAATTATGTAGAAAATCTTAAAACTACTGACTGCAATAAGAGTCTCATTATGAGTTAATTTAAGAGCAGAAATATATTATAATTAGGAGAATAATTATAAATTTACGTTTCATATAAGGGCATAATTGTTAGAATAATTATATCTAAAAGATTAAATATTATTTTAATTCTCCATTTCTATTACTAATGCTTTTAAGGAATTACATTTATCTTTAATCAATAACTTTATATTCATCATTTCTTTTATCCTAAAACACACATTCCATTCATATAACTTTATGAAAATAATAATTCATCTTTAAAATGAAATATACCTTCAAATGAAATATTAGATGATTTTCCTTTACTTAATTTTACTACATGGAAAGAGTAAGAGTCCAAGAGAGGATTAGGATAAAAATAAAAATTAGTATAACAAATTATGAATCAGATTAAATAAAAATTAGATTTGAATCTATATTTGATATGTTTAGAAATTAAATTTGGTAGAAAGAAAACAAAAACGGGGATGGAAAGAGAGTCATAATTTTGGAGAGAGAAGAGAGATGGAAGTTTAATTGTGTATTTTTTGTGTATGTTAAAAGGGACACGTGGCAATCATCAGGATAGTGTTGGAGAAGATGTTGGATATTATGTAGGAGAGGATCCTAGCCGTAATTTGTCATACTACGGCTTTTTCCGAGCTTTTTCCGTTTTCTGTTTATTCAAATCAATACTTAATAAAGAAACGTGAAACGTACGTGAGCCGAGAATTCAATACTAACTAGTTAAGTTGCTGAAAAATAATGACTACATAAAACATCCTTCTGAAGAATGTTTATGTAATTATTGGTATTTAAAAAAAAAAATGGTATTCAACTTAACTTGACCCTATTCCCGATCCTAAAATCGAAGATAGAATCAAAATGAGATTCAGTTTATGGGCGACAACCAAAAATCAAATCTATTACTTGGGTACGTTTTAAGTCTAATCGATCAATCGATTTTGAATATTTGATCAATTTGTTTGTCTTTGCACATACCTACAATACAAACGACTGATACTATAGAAATAAATTTACAAAAAAAAAAAAAAAAAAGAGCATAATACCTATTCATATTTTAAGGAGGTAGTACACTATTTTTTTTCGGACTGATTTTTTCCTTATGATACAATGAGAAAAAGCCAAAAAGGTGACAATTTAACTTAATTTGTTTTTGTTTCTTACAACAATCAAAGAGGGTTATAAATAAATCACAAACTCTTGTAAGTGAAAAGATAACTCTCGAATATAATATAATAACTATCACTATTCACTACTAGAAAACATCAAAATAGGAAGCTAAACATAGAAAGGAGAAATAATTTCCTTCCGATATGGCTGGCTATATTTTTTGAAATATTAGCAAGGAAGAATAATTTCTTTGCTGTTTAAAGTATATTTGGCGCCAGAAGTGTCAACAAAACTATCCGTTCCCAGCATGAGAAACAGCATTGCAACGTATTAGTTCGTTGCCGGGACCTAGTACCTTTAACTCGCAAGACTAAAGAATATTATGCATACAAAATCAAAAGGTAAAGTCATGGTTAATCCATTCTGTAGCTCTAGGTATGCAGCTCGATTTATTAAAGGACATCCGAAAAGGTTTCATTAGTCTTAATTTATGAGACATTTATAGCTCATAAGTCATAACAATGCAACATCAAAACTATACCTCTTGAATGATGAGTAATGCTCATTTTTGGATATTGCAACTTAAGCTGAATCATTCACCGGGCAACTCTTATTTGGCATGTTCCATAACTCGGGAGTGATAATCGTACATCGTGGTCTGAGTTTCACAAAAGCACCACAGCATGCCAAGAAAGAGAAGCCCGGAAAACGTTTCGCTTACTGAGTCCGTTTCATCTATCCTATTGTACTGCTTCTCCAGCTGTTGTTGAGTGAACTTTGTAGGGCAAGTCTTCTTTTATAGCCTTTAGCTAGCTTTACTAGTACAAATGGAACAAAAATATTACAATAGGAGAAATGGCATATGCTTGGAAAATCATGCTATGGATATACTCTCAAAGGCCTCTTTATTAGGACACCAGATTCCTCTTGTAAGTGGTCCATTAATTTGTTGCTTAAATGTGGAAAAAAACAGTGAACGAGATGCTGCATAAAACATGAAGTGACTGATCTTAATTATCAGATTGATGAATTATTAAGGAAAGAAATCACCAAAAACAGGACAGTCTCAATCATTTGTGTGATGGATATGTATTTGGATGGTGAAAAAGGTTTGAGTACAGTTCAAATGAATATGGTCTGAATTGCAGACCGATTCAATGTCAAAAAGCTGTTATAATTATCTTGGACTCATCGACACGATTCTCCCACGAAACATTCGGTATATTTTCCTTTCTTATTCTGCTTTTGGAGAATCTATTCTTACTTTTTCTCCTTACTCTTGTCTTAAGTTTTTTGAGAAGAAAAGTTTAAATTCAAATGGATGAATTGAGGTTGGTCACGTTGAGAAAAGAATCCGAACTCTTTCAATTCTAATTTTTGTACTGAATTGGCATATCTTCACGATATTCGTCTATTTCCTTTAGTTTGTTGCCTTTTTGGAGATTGGAGATCTAAACCTGACATTTGAAGGTCATTCTGCACCCTTAGAGTAGTAAAGAAAAATATATGGGAGCTGTTTGATTCATTTAGTTATAGCAAATACAAAAATGAAAAATTATGTTACATTGTTTTGGTTAAACTAGATGTAAAATTGCGATTGTAGAGGATGTGTGGCCGAGAGTCATTCTATTTTTGGGCTTAGTCCTTGCGAAACATTAGGGTCGGAATAGGGTATATAATCCGACCCTTAACAGCCCTAACGATGCCAAGTGGATCATGACTATATATGATGATTTGGGCACATTGCATATATTTGTGAATCAGCATTTTATAACAGCGTTAGCTATGACTCTGTGAATGTAATCAACTAAAAACTTCCATGAATCATACAAGTTCACAATTATGAAATTTGAGAAGTTTTTTACCAACTTTCTAGGTAATATTATGCAGGTATGAGGTATAGAAAGTTGCAGAAGTGAATTACTCATTGTGGAGATTAAGAGTCAATATAGTCTTAACTCTTAAGGTTACTAAAAGCAGTTCTCGTCTTTCTTCAATAGCATTCTTCTCGTTCATTGTCGAATATCTTAATTACACCATTAGTTTGGCATTCCAATCTCTGAAAAGGCAAATGAAGTGCCGAAAAAGAAGGCAAAAGAAGTAAAGCAAAGGGACTACTGAAATGAGGAATCTGGCCTCCTAGTAAAGAGGCTTTATGATTATGAAACGCAACCCTCGGATCGAGAATATCCATAGCAAGAGAATTCAAGCATATTCCATCCTCCATTAGTTTATTCCTCTGTACCAGTCAAGTTAACAATTATATAAGACGATTCATGAGACAATTTAGGAATAGCATGGAGTTCTTAACGAACCATTCCAAGAAGGAAAAATGGTTCGGTAACTAGTAAGTGAACCATTCTCAGGGCTTCTCTTGCTTGGCATGCTTGTGAAATGCAGATTGTCATGTCCAACTATCTTCCGATTTTGAGACCATGCCAAGTAAGAGTTGCCCCGTGAATGATTGAGCTTAACCTGCAATTCGAAGTATGAGCGTTGCTCGTATTCTAAAAGGTATCGATGCATTGTTTGTTATACGTACACTATTTCGTTCGGAGAAACTGATACAACAACCTTTTGGAAGCCTTTTAGTAAACCATGTTGTATGTTTTATGAAATGGATTGACCATGATGATTTTTCTCTTGTCTCTTCTCATTTTGTACACATATCCTACTTGTGGTTTGCATCATAAATTTTTCTGACTTTTTTACATAAGATCTTGTCAACTGGTATTCTCTTGTACCATATAAATGACATACAATCTCATATTGTTCTCAGTCGTCATAGGTCACGACTTACAATCCATGCACATTGCGAAAGTGGTGATATCAAACTTTCCCTATAAATCACGTTACATATCTAACCTTTATATAGTTTTCAGGAATTAATGATATGGGACGTTTCTAGTGACCATTGGCACTTTGATGACTCGATTTCGGAATTAGACTTCGAGTTGTAAGCTGATTTGGACATATTTTGTCGATGCTTTGCTTGTAGTCTATGTTCTTTATGTAATGAAATTTTGTTTTTTATGTGTTTTAGATGTGGTATGTATCCTCTAGGTGTAGTACGTGCTTTTTAGGTAATTTAGGTGTAGTGTGTGTTGTTTCATTAGTGTAGGTGTAGTGTGTTTTATTAGACGATTTAGGTGGAATGTATATTTCTTTTAAGTGATTTAGGTATAGTGTCAATATCTTTTGTTGATCATTAACTGTTTTAGGTAGGTGGGTAGATAGGTGAGAAATAATTGGACTTATTCAAATTGATTTATCATAATATGTGGTGGATTTATCAAATATCTATTTTTAATTTATTTTGAATCTTTGTAATATTAAGAACAATAGTTAAAAATTCAATTTGGATTCATAAATTGAATTGATCAGATCCAATTTAAAATCCAGTATTTTGGATCAAACATGATATATCTTATATATGTTATCATCATATCCGAATCCATTAGTGTTGGATCCGAAACTAGTCAGATTGAACCAATTATCACCCTATTAAAATTAAAGTTAAATAGAGTAGGGTCAATTGCGTTTAAGCTTTCTAAACTATATATTCCGTTGCAATGGGTCTCTCTAACTTATTAAACTGTGCGATTTGCCCCCAATGTATGATAAAATGTATAAATTGTCACTGATGTCAAATCTAATGAACAAAAATATGGCATGTGTTTAAAATGAACGATTGATCAATGACTCATAGATAATTCACACATTTTTCAATAAGCTATGAGACAATTCGCACATTTAAATAAGTTAGAAAAAACATTGCAAACATTAGTTGAGAGGCTTAACCCAATTGATCCATTGAAGTATGCATGCTTTTTCTTCACAAAAAAGTCTAAAACTACAAAAAGTAAAATAAATCAAGGAACTTTTATATCCTTTTATATCCTTTTACACCCTCACGTGTACTTTTTCAATCAACTGTTGAAGTAGAAAAACTTTAGCATTGAGAGGCTCCTCATTTACTTATTTTCAGTTGGACAACAAAGCTAACACAAACTTTATATCTATATATTTACTTTTCTTTCTCATTTTTCATCCCAAATATAACCAACCTTTTCCACAAAATTTGTGCTATGCAGTCGTTCCACACATTTAATAATAATACGAATTGCATAGTTTTAATTTTTCTTTTATTTCCAATACGCAAAAGAAAAACAATTTTTCGTGATTTCATTCTCAAAAGTGCACCACAAAATTATTTGAGTTTCCTCTCCATTTTGTTGTCACTGCCAAACGCTGCGTTAAAATAAAGCTCTTTTTTTTTTTTCAAACCCTCTGCCAAACGCCAACATGTATAATGACGAAATTACCCCGGGATATCTCCTCGGATATTTTAGGGCCGCACCGTAAATAACGTCGATATACAGGGGCAAATTCGTCATCTCAGCACCTATATAAAACCTTGGTGTTGTAAGTTACGCTTTTGTTAGAAAAAGGGTTCGAACGAAGCAGAGGAATTTCCGTTATCCACAATCCCCCCCTCTCTCACTTTCTCTCTCTACATCCATCGCTCTCTCTCTATCTCTCTCTCTCTCTATCTCCGATCAAATTAGGGTTTTTCTGATTCTTCATCGACTCGAATATTTTTGACTATGATTTCTGATTCGATCCCCAACGCCTCCATTGCCATGGCCTCATCAAACCCCAAAGATTTTGCCAAGAAAAAAAGGGTATGAGTTTTTTTTTTTTTTTAGCTCATTAACTAGCTCCAATAATTTTGTGTGCATGCATTCTCAATTGGCTCAGTAATTGTTTGTGATTTTATCAGTTTTCGATTTGAGGAAAAAATTGTGCTTTTTTATCTGATCTTTGAAATAGATATGGTGTATTTTTTTCTATGTTTTTTTATCGGATTTATCTGAGATCTCTTTGAATTGCAGGCTAACCGTTCGGCGAAACTGAAGCAGTGCAAGCTCGATGCCCGCCGCGAGCAGTGGCTTTCTCAAGGTTTGTGAAAGATCTTGGGATACTCTGTTTTCTGCATGGGTTTATAGTGTTAATTAGATGTTTGAATCGTTAATTAGTGTCTATGTGGCCCTGTCTATGAGCTGGTTTGTGGTTTGTTTGAAAAAAAAAATGAGATCTTTTTGGTGATATGTGGTGATACTGATTGTTGATGCTTTCAGTGAAAAATAAGAGTGGGTCTAAGGAGGAAGAGAATGGCGGAGGAGGTATCCGAGGAGGGTCATCAGTGAGTTTGGAGAATGAGAGTGGCCGGCCGACCGGGAAATTGGAGATAAATCCGAGAGGTGGGGAGGAGATTTATGGAGATGGATTGTTGATGAATCATTTCGGTGATTCTGAGTTCTCGCCCTCGAATAGCCCGACCAGTCACACTAGTAGTGTATTGGGCAGTAATGGTTCTGGGGTCAACTTTACTGCGAGTAGCAGGAGTGGCAGAAGCAGCAGCAGTCGGAGCAGTAGCAGCAGGAGTAATGGTTGCTGTTCGGAGAGCATGAGTGAGGAGGATGAAGGAGATGTTGGTGATGATGGTTGCTTGGATGATTGGGAGGCTGTGGCCGATGCTTTGGCTGCCTCTGATAGCAAGAAGCAAGCACATGGCCTTGAATCAGAATTTGGTTCACCTCCCACAGGGAAGGATGGAAATGCTGTACCAGGTTCTCCAACGGACGTGACAAACCAGCCATTTTCAGGGGTGGATATGAAGTCAGAGAGCGGTGGAACGGCTAAGCAGCGGGCTCCAGTAAATTGCCGGGCTTGGAGGCCAGATGATGCTTTTCGCCCTCAGGGTCTTCCCAATTTGTCCAAGCAGTATAGTTTCCCCTTAAACTCAGAGCGGCATTTTATCCGGGGAGGATCTGTTTGGGGCTGCAAAAATGTTGGGCCAGTCCCCACATCATGCCCAATATGCTGTGAGGATTTGGACTGCACAGACTCAAGCTTTCTCCCTTGTTCATGTGGGTTTAGGCTCTGTCTTTTCTGTCACAAGAGAATTCTTGAGCAAGACGGGCGATGTCCAGGCTGCAGGAAGAAGTATGACTCTAATTCTGTAGAGGGAGAGACACCACCGGATGGAGACAGCTTAACATTTCGATTAGCTCGTTCTTGTAGCATGATAACGAGGTCTTAGGAAGAGTCTCTGTTCCATGAACTTGTGTGTTGGGTCTTTTGTTTTCTCGCGTTGTCTTGTGCATGTTCGTACTTTTGGACTATTTTCACAGCGTTAGATATTGGTATATAAATGTGATTCTGAAGTACAGGGGAATCCTTATAGTTTCCGTATAATTTTGTGATACAACTCTCTATGGTGCTCTTGTTGATGTAGAAGACTTGTTATTATGTCAATAGATAAAGGTGATATAATGAAATACATAGAATTTCTTCCATTTGTAATTTGTTTATTTGGGCAGACACAATCTTTGTTGAGTATGGTATTCTGTTTCTTGGCAAATATAGTCGATGAAGTTTGTGGTAAAATGTCTTTTCACCTTCAGACCAATACATGATGCATTTCGAGGAATTTCACCACTTCAATGTGAAATTTGAATTTTCAACTTTTGTGTCCATATACTCCATGCTTACTTGGTTTGACTTATGCTTACTGGTGACTTGATTAACTGCCATGACTGTCACTGGTGTCTGGAAACATAAACAGGGAGATATGTATAATAGGAGTGGGTATGGTATGAGATGTAGTAAGGCAACATATTCAATAATTGGCGCCACAGAGATGAATGCAATGCGGAATCATTGATTTTGCATTGGCTTGATTTGCATGGTAGAAGTTGGAACCTTGCTTGTTTGATGGAAAAACAATCCTGGGGCCCTTAAACCATTTACAGAACCAGTGGGTACTGGTACCCAATTAAACCTCAAAATAATGCATTGTATTGAGATCGATTGTAAATCACGAACATCAGAGATGTAAAAGTTTTCATTTTACTTTGAGAAATGGAAGTCTGTGTCTTCTATTGTTGATGATTTTGCATGGGGCTCTTAATACGCAATGAATTTTATGTAGTCTGAGATTTTGGTTTGCTCATCTATATTTTAATCCAGTAGAAAAAAAACTTATTGATAGGATGCTAAGGAAAAAGAAAACGAAAAGGTTCTCTTGGAGTCCCACATGGTGTGTACAGAACATATTGGAACTGCATAAAACATATAAGCATTTTGGGGCCTCCTTGTCTCATGAGGCTAATGCCATATTAGAGTTTTGTCATTTCCATTGATACTTTGATCATTCGCCAAGGTATAATAGACATTCTTAAAAATTTTAATGGGATAATTATGTTTTAGGATTCAAGAAGTCTTGTGACATATGAATAATTGTTACTGGTCCGTGACTTCTGGCACTGTAAAATAATTGTTACTGGTCCGTGACTTCTGGCACTGTAATTAGAAGCGCCTGTTGATCTAACTTAGCAAAATTGTGAGTTCCATTTTATCCTACTTCAGTATCAAACTATAAATTGTGTTGAATGTATGATCACATATGGCGTGATAAATCTTGGTACCTCAATTAGTTATTCCTCTGTACTTATATTAGCTTTCTATTTTTGAATGTGAGCATGGGCATGATTTTGTATTTTATGCTTGGACTGAAAAAAAGCAGAAAAAGGCCATGGCTGGAGGTATGTTAGTACTGAATTCTAGATGGTGAGTGATGTGCTATTATTAATATGGATATTTGGAAGGTATGAGAGATGCAGAAGCAATGTCAAGCTTGAAGTTGTAAGATGGTCTAGTAAGATTACTCGGTCCTTTTCAGATGTATGCTTGAAGTTAGGATGAAGAGGGTGGACTCGGGGGGTATGATATTTAGTCCTTTTAAGGATCTTACTAGTATGTCCAAAGAAGCATATGGTTAGATTTACATGTTATGTAATGTTTGCTATAATATTATGGACAAAGTAATGAGATACTTTGTAGGGATAATTTTGTGGTGAAGTTTATAGTAATTCTTAAAATATCATGTATTTTTTGAGTTACCTGTTGTTTTTTCTTCTGTAATATCATGAAGTACCTCCTGCATTAGCCAGCATTGTGCTGACCTTAAAGAAGTTTATAGCATTCTTGTAGGCCTAGCCTGGTGGGAAAAGCTCATTTCACCCAACAGCAGAGGTAACATGAAATGTTTTTGTTGTTTGACCTCATGAATGCTGTTGATTTTTTAAGATGGAATGCGAGGAGTTTGCATATGTTTAAAGTGACCAAAAGTGAATATAGTACATGGTTTCAATATGACTGTTTACATCTGTTGTTCCATGAGTTCCTATTTTTATCATGATTCAGAGGTTGACATGTGGACACGTTGGCTGTCCTTTCTGCTGCCTGAATTTTGCAAAGCTATTTAGTGAATTCTTTTTTACGAGCCTGTACTGACTAGCACTCTTTGCGTGTTGGTGCAGTTTGTGCTGCAGAGTGCCATAGACTGAATGCAGGCTTAGGCTCTGCAGCAATCAACTCAAACATTAAAAGTCTGCTAACTATATCTGAAATCTCATCTTGAGGGCTCAACTGATGAGAGAAGAGGTGATAGTTACAGGACAGTGCCCCCCCAGTGTGGAAGATAAATTCCAAGAGGCCCATAAGGTCATGTTCGATGACACCAGGTACTGTTTCTACTAACAAATTTGTGCCTCCTTGGAGATGACAAGAATCTTACTAAATTTATCTAAACATGTTTATTTCCCAAATAGCTCGCGTTGCTGAGGTGTGGATTTCCAGTTAAGATCCTGTATATTGCTCTCATCCAGGTTGTAATATATGTGATAAGCATATTCTACAATTGATGTCGAAAATTCTGCTCGGTTAATCATGTCGTGCTTGTATTCTTTACCTACTCTCTATCTTGTAAATGAGATGGGAAAAAAACCCTCATGCGCCAGCTGAAACTTGGATTTGTTTTTCTCTTGAAACTACTTTTTTCTCTCTCCAAACAAAAACTACTTGCTGTTTTCCGTTTTATCTGTAACGTTTTCTTTTCTATTCATATCCAGAAATGTTTTTCCCCGGTAAAGAGGGAATTGGAAGAAGATGACACAGCTTGCTCTCATGGTGCGGAATGACTATAAGCATGTCGATCTATCAATGGCAAAGCCAAGGTTACATGAACGAAATTTAAGCCACATTTGTGGAGCCTTGGCTGCACGTATAACAGTTCCTTCAAACAACTTAAGTTCTGTTTTCCGTTTTCAACCAGCATATATTCTCCCCTGCCCTCCCCACCCCACCCCAACCCCAAGGCCACTGGAGAAGTTTCATAGGTAGAGATAACTAGGGTGTCGTCGATCAGTAGGCTGCTGGAAACCCATCCTTGGGTCACCAACAGCAAGGAGCAAACCAGCTTTGGACCTGTTAAGATTGAGTCACAAACTGGCACACAGTCCACCCAGTCTTAGCCTTTTGTAATACGTGTTCCTTTTTCCTCATATCATCTAATGCAGAAAATGAGCAGGTGTCGCCGGATATTTGAGTTCTCAATAGAAGAACACATCGGGGTACAACTGCATAGGTCAAAGCGCTTTGTTAAATCATTAGGTGGCCATGTACAGAAAACCAAGACTTTTCTGAAAGTGAAAAAGACTTCGCCACAACCACTGATATTCAGGAACTGTAGCAAAATAGAAACGAGAATAACTTCATTGAAAACTTGAAAAAAGGTTAAAGTTTCGAACTTGGAAAAACATTACAGACTGGGTGATGTTTAAATAATTAGAGAGACACTCCCTAACGCTTTTAGAACATGATAGATAGGCTCCCTAGTTTTTTCGCAGATTTCCAGTTTTAGAGTCTATGTAGTTATCCAAACATTTTTTGAGATTTTTGTATTAGACAAAACTTCAAGATTGTCCATGTAATTGTCCTGAATGAAAAAGTAATGAGAATTGGAGCTACAAGATTTGAAGTCTCGCGACGTGATATAGTCTTTGAGAATGGATTCAATCTTTTGTTGAATAAACTTAGTAAGACTTGTAATACTGCATCTGGTATGAACGTTCCTCCAGCTGAACCTATGACAGCTCTTACTCTCCGTTCTGAATAATTCATTTTAGATGAGCAAGGTATATATATATGTGAGTAAGATGAAAGTCAATTAATTTGAATTCAGTTGAGTTTTATTTGCTACCTTCAAATAGTATTTCACGTAATTTCATTTATAATGACCCGAAGTTTTATTCAAGAAGATTTAGGAACCAGCACTTGTCTTACAGCCATTTTTCTTAAATTCGATTTTTTTGCAGGTGAAGGTTAGAAAATCACATCTCATTAGACATGTTTCTGGCAACTGCTAACATGATAAATCTTTATTACTGTTCAGGTAGGGTTATACCATCTAGATGACTATATCTGAGAACTCCATGCATCAACAGAGGCAGCAACAGTGGATATTTTGTATGTGTAGTTATCAATGAATGGGGTAAAGTTTATATTCATCAACATAATGTGGCAGCTGCATAAAATTATTCGTTCTCGTTTAGAGGGATAGAAACATCAGTAACTTGCTACTACCATAGCAATAAGGATAGGATGGTTTTTTTATCTTTTATGCAAACCTTCAATTTTTGTGTATTTTGTTGAAAGCATGGGATCAAAGGTCTTGGTGACATTAACGTATCATGGATCTCCAAGTTTCGTCTCCGGGGAAGTGCAAACTTGGGTGCCCAGTAATATGATGCAAACAACACTGAGAAAGGAACGCTATCCGTCTTGTAGTGTGATATGATCTTAAGCATCTGAGAAAATTACATTACAGCACCCAAAAATGAGCATGTCAGAGCCATGAGATGATAATGATTTTAAGAAGATTTTTGCATCCAACTCATGTGTAGGGTGCAAAGTAATTAATTCTTTTGTAAGAAACAAACAGAGCAATTTATTACCCATGTGCTACGTGTGTAAATTATATTATTCTTATAAAAAAAAAAACTTAGAAAGTGGAAAATAAGACATTCTAAGTTAGCGGAAGGTCAATGTTGTTCTGAACATATCTTCGTATTTCCTTTTCTTTCTAGTTAGCAAGATAGTTTGAGAGAGACGGTAGGCTTCTTTTGCAATATAGAGAGAAATTACTTACTATTTGTTTATCATAAAAATATAAGTTGCCTAATAAAAGATACAACAATGAATTTCTTAGGTTTTGAAGTTGAACGTTCTAGCTTTCAACACGAGTGTTCCCTTCCGTCGGGTGCAATATAGCCCTAATTTCCCCATATACATTATTTTCCCCGTACCTTCTATTTAACATATCTTGTAATCATTTTCATACAAGTAATATGACTGAAAATCATCGTTGTCATAGCATTTTTTTTTTTAAATTTCCCATTTACTCATCTTAATTTAGGAAATATAAACGGTAGAGTTTCTCATCCCATTATAACATTTATGTAACTAGTTTTACTGCTATAGCTACTTGGTATTTTATCAAATAAATTGAAAATTACTGCCTTTCTCAGTCTCAATATTTTCTTTCAAATGAAGAGAAAAATTATTAGGAACATAAATTCAAAAGATATATTTAGCAGCTATATACATTAACTTACTTAAACTGCGATATATGTGAATGTTCTTGTATAAACTTGAACGATAATCTAAACTAAATTTAATGTACGAATTATATTTTCTTAAAATATGAGACAGCAGATAAATTCAATTCAACATATGATGGAATCGACACAAGATTTCTACAGAATTTTTTTACTCAACCTGGTGGAAGAAAACGAACAGTCAAACTCAAAGTTCATAATGGTTTTTGTGTTATTTACAAGGCAAAAATTGGCATATCCTTCTTTTCTAACTCCTAACTGCACCCTCCAAAAAAATTAAAAATTAAAATGCAGCAAAAACTTCAGTCTTGTTCATATCACTGTGCACTTCATATCCCACTTCCTCATATAGAGTTTCACTTGCAAGCTAAAAAAATGGCCAGAGTTCCCCTCCCAACTGCTTCTTCACCTCCTATTTCTATATAACAAAAATGGTCACACAATTGGTAACCGAGATTATGCAGCTCCATCAGTTTGGAGCAATCTTGGGCGCTTCAGAACAGATTGCTGTGGTAGTGCTATGGCAGAAGTTTGAAGTGGCGAAGCATATTTGCATTTAAGGGGCGACGGTGTTGGCGTTGAAGATAGCTTAGGAGAGCCAATGTCATCCATCACTTTCCTCTTGCGTGGTGTTTCCTTTTCATTCTTCTCATCTGCTCCTCTGAGTATGATGTCTCTCAACCTTTGGACATCGGAGAGTTTTACTGGCTTCACGAGAAAGTCTTCAGCTCCTTCCTCCAGACAACTAAACATTGACAAGGATGAATATCGTTAGCATAGTCGCAAAAACAGAAGTTATTACAGTTTTAGAATACAGCATTAAAAACATGCTTGCAGATTTAACATACAGATTATGCAACTGATGTTTTATACAAGAGTACCTCAGTTCCTCTAATTTATTCAAGATTATCATTCTGTCTCACACTTGCAGGATAGCATCGTGTACATTATCATTATGTTTTACAGGTTTCAGTACTTGCACAGATACTCAGTTTCTGATCAGCAACACACAACATTTCCATTTCCAAAATACTGTAATCTACCAAGGATCAAGCATTCACTCAAGTTTTTAATGAGTCCAACTTCATCAGCTCTATCAAAAAGGGACATTAACGATACTAGCTTAGACTATATCCATAATCTTAATATATCACAACGAAGGAAGTTTTGTCGCGAAAATCCAAACATCATTCATTTTAGCCACGCAATTGACAAAGCCTTGTTTCAATTAGTACTTCCATAATTCACAGAACCAAATTTACATAGAAGACTTGGCATCACTTTGCGATGTTAGATTTACGAGACAATACCTATCAATCCGAGCCAAGATGTTTTCAGATGACATTATCACCACAGGAATTTCACGCAACTTAGATGAACCCTGTATCAGGAGCAACATACAAGTATCAGCCTCACATACAACACTCAAACAAATTCCATGAAAACAGAAAAAACACAAGACTATGATTGCAGAAAAATTTTCAAAAAACATTCAAGATATTCTGTTCCACTTACACAAAAAATTAGGTAATTATAGTCATCTATTGAATCTAGGCCCAAAGTCCTCTATCAAACTCTCAAAGAGCAAAATGACCCTAAAACAAATTGTCTACAAACTTCAAATATAAATCAATAAATCTTTAACTAATTTTGGCCATAAAAAACCCTCCACATCAAGTATATCTATACTAAACTACTAACTGATTCTACAATGAAATATTTCCACACAGACAAAGAACACAAACCTTAATCTGTTTCAGAAGCTCGTAGCCTGTCATCCCTGGCATAGAATAGTCGGTCACTATCAAATTGACCTTCAATTCCTGTAATCAAAACATCAGATCCACATTAAGCACAGAACCCTCAAATATTTCCAGTGAAAACAGAGGAATCAAACCCCAAATTGGGAAAACATTACAGTACAACATAAGATGAAATATCAAAAAAATAAAAAAAAAAAAAAAATTCCATTCTTACATCAAATCCAACATTATCCCTTTCTCCATCCAATCCAAGATACTGCAAAGCCATCGTTCCACTTTCCACAGCAGTCACTGCAAATCCCATAAAAAAAAATATTAACTCTCAATCAACCAAACAACATAAGTTTTCATAGCAATAAAAACATTAAAACTTCAAAAAGATTGTACCTTTACAGCAAGAGATCTTGAACAAGCGCTCAATCACCTTCCTATCAACTAGACTATCATCCACAGCAAGAACATGGAACTGATCTACAACACCACCACTCGAAGAACAATCACTACCCATTTCGTACAATTGATAGTGTGTTCGAATAAGCTGCTCTGTTCTTTTTTACTCTGTTTCAAAGTAATAAAACCCTAAATGAATAATTCCCATTTATATACAGAACAAATGGGGAGGTGTGTAAGATCACAGAGAGAGAAAAAGAAATCTACTTTTGGGAAACGAAAAGGCTAAACAGAGGAGAGAGAGAGAGAGAAAGAGAAAATCTTTGAGAAAATCTACTCCGCATTATATTCGAGTTGTCGCTTTATCTGATCTGACAACGACAGTTGAAATCAAATGTGTTTTATTAGTCTTTTATTTTTGTTGGCAGACAATCCGATACTGTTACGCTCTGTGTTTGTGTAATGTGTAATGATCGGATTTGACTAGTCTTGGATCCGCAGCTGAGATTTTGCCTTTTTCATTATTTATTGCCAACAAAAAAGAAAAATAATCATACTATTTTTATTACTGATTCAGTTTCAGTAGTTCTAGTTTGTGAATATATTAATATTTTGAATGAGTTAAGTATGTGTTAAACGAAAAAAAAAGGTTAATGTCTTAATAATTTGTTAAAGCTATGGTAGTTAGTAGTTATAGCGACATGATTTTGTTGAAACCAAAATTTTATGAAAGTTATATGTTAATACAGGAAATAAAGCTCATTAGCAAGCTGCGACAATTTTAATATCATATGTCATGTCAAGCAAATTGTGTTTATTTAACCTTTTCAATTCATGTATGAGGAAATGAGAGTGGATAAGATTAATTCGGACTTGTTGGTCTCCGAGGGAGCTTATAGCTAAAAACTTATTGTTTTGTGTCAAATAGGCAATAGCTATAGCTTGTTTCTGATTTTCCAGTGGTAACACATTTTCTTGTTTGTTTTGTACATGTGTTTACTAAAATATTTTTTGTAGATAAAATAGAACGGCTGGTATTATTTTTTAGTTATGAATTGATTTGTTTTTAGTTTTTCCCATTCAAAATATAAAAAATAACTAAAATTTATCATTTTTTTCACAATCGTCCTTTTCACATAGAGATGAATTCCATAGTTTTCTTGTCACGATGAAATTTACTGCCATTCTTAGCCAAAAAAAAAGAGGAAGTTTACTGCTAAAATCCAACGAGATACCCTATTAGCAGTGTGTAAGAAAATATTGTGTGTTTTAAACATAACTGACAAATTATAACTTATAGCGAGAATAATTGGAAAAGTTAAAGAACAGAATTTTACTGCAAAAGAACTTTGCTTTCGTTTTGATCGAGAATACAAGTGCAACAAGCACTGTATTTACATTGATGCTTGCCCAATAAGTGAACAAATTAGTCAATGCATAATTCTCCCACCTCATGACTTATTCAACCAAACATTAAAATGCAGACAGTTTGCCTTTAAGTGCATTACTATTTGAATGACCATTATTGTAACATTGTGTACCCACAAGGATTGTGAAAATCTTTTCAAAAGAGAACACGCTCTATCAATTGTAATTTGCTAGAGAAACGGTGCACTTGTCCTAGAAGCTAATCCAAGATGATTCTATAGACTATAGTCTGTAAGTGCTATGAAAAGCATGTTAAATTACTAATTAGCTGATAATCTGAAATAAATTATCCGCTTTCAGTTAATCATTTTCTGGACGATGCAACATTAAGTAACACGAGGTTTTATGATTTTTTGGAGAGAATTAAGTGTACCGCTATATTATACATATTTTTTAATTTTAACTAGTCTCATTTCATCGCCATAAAAATATTCATTAGACAATGTATTTCATGACACTCTATTCAATATTTTTCGTATTGTATAATAATTCAATACTTATGTATCATGATACTAATCACTTCTCTATGTTGCACAAACATTTCTTATGGAATGTCTACGCTTAAACTTTAACTTCTTTTTTTATATCAACAATGACACTTTAAGTATTATCAACTAAATTATTCTATCAATTCATAATATGTACATTAGCAATTATTTACATGTCGTAAAGCAATTATTTAAAAAAATTCCATTCGTCTAAGCATATATCCAAGTTGTTGTAGGTTGACCTAGGTCATAGGGAACAAACATCAAGAAAATCTTTGGTCAATCTTTATGTTGACAAACTTTTTCCAACATTTTGAAAACCTAGGTCGAGAGCAATAAGAAGGAATTTTCAGTTCCGAGGACTCGGTAAAAGAAACATTTAATTTAATTTAATTTAATTTAATTGGTGTGTGTTCGAAAAGAAACAGGCGGCGTCAAAAATGGGAAAAGAGGAAAAGGGCGGTCGAAAATGTCGTTTGAGGTCCTTTCCAATTTAAGTCTCTCTGTGTGTGTGTTGTTGTTGTAAGCCAAAACAGCCAGTAGTCACGTACACAATCTATTACCCAAGATTTTGGGTCCACATGTCAAACCAAGAAAGATTTTCGAATAAATTATTCACCTCCATTTGCGTGTTATTTCAGTATCTGATTTGACCATTTATATTAACTCTTTCTGCTGGAATTGGTTGGACCGTTGGATATATTTTAGGGAATTTAAATATTTTTCTTGACCATTATTCTGCTAATTGTTGGTCGACACGAGGATTACTAGGTTTTGTTTGAAATTTTGGTTTAATTATTTATTTATGTAGGTTTAGTTATACTTATATTTGTTCTCATAGTAGTTTATATTTATAATTGCAATTTTTATTCCTTACCGATTGATCAAATGATTTACACATCAACTTTTTATTTTTATTTTCAGTTTTTAGTTTAAAGATTTTGCAAGAAAGAACAACCAATATTTTTGTAAGAAACTCGATTGTTGGAGAAGTTACATTAAACTGGCTGAGGAAAGCTCGGCTAATGCCATCCGGGTTTCTAAATTCAAAATAGTTTTGAATTATAAACTACTGAGGTTCGAAAAGAAATTATGTTTTACAATTAAATCAGATTAAAAACATGAATCATGTAATTTAAATCGTACTACTGTTACAACTGTTCAAAGTTTTGTACCGTTACATTTATCTTTCAAAAGGCAAAACTGAAAATTCAACAAAGTAATTTATCATATGATGTAGCAAGTCATTAGTAAAGTTTCTTGATGAGTGGAGGCATGACCAAAATGTATATTACCTTTTTCAATTTATAAAATAAAATTAAAGTAAGTTCAGTTTTCCAAAATAGGCGAGTCTTTATTAAGTTACATAATATTTATGTTAAAAGAAAACAAGAAAGAGATACAGAAAGATTGTGGTGAATCCTTGCCCACACCCACCACTGTTCAAACAGAATCTCCAACAATTAAAGTTGACAACTGGTAAACGAATGATCAATCACTGCAAGAATATTTTTCCCCGATCGATCTGATTAAATCTTTTTACTTTCAGATTTTATAGTATTATAAACAAGCTTTTCTCTTGTTTAATTAATATACGAATCACATTTTTTTTTCTCTTTTGTGATTCTGCCATGTTTAATCCAACTAACCAAACATGACATAATTAATAAATAAATATTGCATGATCCATACGTCGTACGTATCGTATCACCTAGGAATTGATTTATGTGCATTTTGTATGGTTCTGATTGAGAAGATCGAATCCGATCATACCAGATTTTCGTAACCATAAATTAGTCTGATTAACAGATTCTCTTGACCCACCAATAGGGAGCTGGAGAGATATTGAATATTTTATTTGATTGTTGTTCTCGAGTAACTAGGATCTAGATTTTAATTATTTTATAATGTCGCATAGATTGTTGGATTTCAGCTTTAAGTATGATTTGAAAATAGGATCCTGAAAAGTGGTAAGTCACTTCTGATTGAAGTGGATACGATCTTTTTTGTTTTTGGTAATTAAGTGGATACGATCTTGTAAAATACTACAAAGAGATTCCTCCATTTACTACTTCCGTACAACAAAATGGGAAGCTTCTTGGTTTGATAAATAATAGATATATAAGACAATGCTTTATTTTAAATAGTTATTTCTGATATGTTTGTTTGTAAGGTGAAAGTTAGAAAAGATCAAAAAAAGTTACTTATATAGTTAACGTGTTTAATATTAATTTATTTGAGGCTAACAAATAAAGTTTCAACTGATTCATTTTGCTGGTTCCAAACTATGATATCAGATAAATAAATTATTTCTCAAACTTTCTTCTCAATTAACTTCATTAAAAAATTAGTTGCGATTAAATTCTTCTTTTCCAATTTTAAAGTAATCATGATTTTTTATTTTTTATTTTTTAATGAGAGTAATCATGGTATTGATAATGACAGGGGCGGACCCAGGATTTTAATTTACCCTAGGCTACTAAAGAATAAAGTGATAAACAAACGTTAAGTTTAAATACACATATATTATGAGAAAGAAAAATATTAAGTTCCATACAAAATACTAAAAAGCTACATACGAATATAAGAAATGAAAATATTGTTCACGCTGCCCTCTGCACCCTTTTTTTTCTTACCTCACGTTTTAATTTGAGTACCGCTAGTCTCACAGCCGACTGTGAGAAATAGAGTTACAGCCGGTTTTAATTTGCAAGAATTAAAAGCGACGTTAAAAAATAAGATATAATAAAATTCTGTTGTTTCCGTTCATTTATTTCCAAATTAGAGTTTATTAGTTTTATTTCCAAATCGAAATTTAAGTCATTATATGCTTGATCAGATCAATTGTTTCAATTTTTTAAGATCAATCACAAAGTATTATTTACATATATTATATCTAAGTATGTTTTGCTGAAACCATTTACTTGTTCAAATGAAAAAATATATCATGCTTAAAATTTACATATTTTGTAGTTAATCTATAAAACTAATTGATCTAGAATATTGAATAAGTTTGCAATAAAAATATAATTAGTAAAGTGGTTTCATAAGACATACTTAAATCTTAAACTTTCATGATGATCAAACTACGTTCAAAAGAAAAGAAAAAAGTAAGTATGCCATGTTGACATAATTTGGAATTAACTGTACAATTAACACAAATTTCCAAAAACAATCACGAGTAACCTTATGACTAGAGTGGTCTGTTAGAAAAGTGTTTTCCTTTTAATTTTTACTTATTTTTAATTGCTTTTGTTTTGATTTTTTTAATTGTAAATTGGAAGTGGGCTAACCTTAACTATTGGAGCTCAGAATAATAAATAACTTATACTACTCATGACCCATCTATTTTATGAATACATATTGGGCCAAAATATATTTTCCTGTGGGGCAAAATATATATAGGCACTCACCCAAAATTCACCCTGGGTTACAGCCCTACCCAGCTCAAGGGTAGGTCCGCCCCTGGATAATGATATTAGTTACTTTGTATACCAAGGGGTGAATTCGAAGATGTGAACACTCTTCTTCCCGAGATCAAGTGTTCATACAAAGCTTACCTCTATCTGAACTAAGTGAGCATGTCAAGTTTTTCTCTCACTAAGTGTTATTGTGTTAATTTTCCGGGTAAATCGGTTCGAGTGACTGTAGTATTTATATGTCGTCGAAGTTGAGCACGTGGCAACTCCTTGATGACAAGTGTTCTACTTGACACTCGTTTATTGAAACGTTGACTACAACCTCGTAAATGCCGTGTCTGTTAGAGATCATTAATGCCTCATTTACGAGGTGCCTGCATTGAGGGCCGAATGTAACTGTGTGATCGTTAATGGCCGACAAGTACTGACTCCGAGGCGCTAGACCATATTAAATGCGTGTTTCAGGAGCGAGACAGGTTGCATAGTGGACTCCGTCTCCCATAGTTCTGTGACTTCTGTCGTTTAGTGATCGAACGTTAAGTACTATCGTATCCTAACTTTCATTCCATGATAGGTTCAAGACAACATCGAATCTTTGATAGTCATCCAATGCTTTTTATCGTAAATCTTAGATGACCTCATGAAGGTCGTAATTTGCTTATACCATTGTTACGATACATTCCAGAATCACAAATTTTTCTTTTTAATTTCAATAGACTATATTAAAATACTTAACAATGATATAAACAACGCTGGCCGAGTTAAAATTTTGCATATGCACCACATTATATCTTACATTGTTGGAAAATGAAAAATACTTATTTATTAAATAGAGAAGGTATGTTATTATGATTCCACTAGTACCAACAATTGCATTGAACACTTAAATATCTGGCACACCAAGTGGGCGGGGAACTTCACTCTTGCAGAATATGTCAAAAACATCCCACAACAGCTCAAGGACCACAATGTTGCGGCGCTCATTGACAACCAAACACGCTCATGGAATCTAGAGGACATAAGACAGTACCTTCTACCGGAAATCCTTGCTACGATTCTGGCAACAGAGATAGGTCAGCAGGACGTATCGGATACAATCTCATGGGCCTGGAGCCTAAAAGGAAAATTTACAATTGCCAGCGCGTATGACTATCTAACGAATAAGAGAGAGGGAAGCACAGGACCCGCAATGACGTGGGATATAATATGGAAACTCCAAACTACACCGAGAATCCGGTTCTTCGCCTGGCTAGTCTGTCACGATGCTCTTCCAACAAAGGCGAGGTTGTATATGCAGCAGTCGATACAGAATCCAACATGCTCCCTATGCAACGCAGAACAAGAAACACAGGAGCATCTGTTCTCCAAATGCGGGACCCTCACACGATATCGGCAGACACTATGCCCATTACTGGAAGATGCGTCACTAACAAACCCCCTGATATACTTGAAAAACCTGCACTCCAGAAACCGAGCGAGATATATCACGCTGATGTGGACTATATGGCAAACACGGAACAAAATCATCTTTCAAAACATAACCGTGTCAAACAATGAAATACATCAACTCTTCCTGAACCAAATGGAGAATAATAAAATACTGTTTCCAGATAATGAGGTAGGTAAACAACCAAGATTCACACACACTCTGTTATGGACACCGCCGCCTGTAGGATATGTACAACTAAACGTTGACGGTTCGTCTTTAGGAAATCCAGGACCCGCGGGCTTTGGGGGGATTCTACGGAAGGATGATGGTAGCTTCTTGGCAGCTTTTTCAGGCACCCTAGGACATACTACTAACAACCATGCAGAATTTAGGGGGCTAAGGGAGGGTTTACGAATAGGTAGACAGTTGCATATCTCGCACTTATTAATTAAGACAGATTCGTTACTCCTTCTCCATTGTCTTTCCAGGACCCGGGACCCTCCCGCCCTCCTGGCGGGGATCATTCGGGAGATATGGATACTACTGAGTAGCTTCGAGGCGGTGACGGGGACTTTCTGCTATCGAGAGCTGAATGCGGTAGCAGATTTTTTGGCCAAGATAGGAGCATCAAAGCAGCGGACGGCAGAAGACACGCATAGTGCTCTTTTACTTTATGTCTGGACTACCTGTCCGGGGTGGCTCACCCCTCTTTTGTACTATGACTTGTATTATGTATTTACTCGCTTTACCCAGTCCCCGTTCCCTTGTACTAAGACTATCGTGTTTCGCTGATATGTAATATAAGTATTTCCCTTTGAAAAAAAAAAAAAAAACAATTGCATTAACAATTTACCGAGGAATCCAAACGGGAAAATATTGGCCATACGCAATTACCAAAAGGAGAAAATATTGGCTACAAATATTTGGATCTCATGGTTTGTCAGAGGTCAGTCACCAGATTCCATACCAATTTGCCCACTTAGCCTGTCAGAGTAGGCCTTCATCGTTTATGCAGGCCCAATTTGTTACGAGTAGCCCAAACTTAGCTCTATCACTGTGAACGATCCAAGATGGCCCAAATGTGAAAGCTAGGATAATTGACACTTCACATTGATTTTGGTAAAAGAAAGAGTAAAAGAGACAAGGAAAAGTATTCTTCAATAAGCAAATAAAGACGATACAGTTAATGTTTTGTACTTTTGTTGTATATAATGCATGGAAACAAATGGAAACAAATCTCATAAATTTTAAGTTACCTCAGAAAACATCTCTCTTTTTCATTTTAATCTCAATTCATACGCAACATAAGCAGTGTTTGTAGACTCTTGTTAAAAGCCCAAAGCTGTAAAAACATATGAATGCAATTTAGAGTGTTCAAAAATAGTTTAAAATCTCATCAAAACTATCAAATATTATTTCTATTTATTCAAAAAAGAAACCACCCCAAACTATAAACAACTGATAATAACAATTTCTAAATTGCAAGTAAGTAGTATTTTAGCTTCAAATTTAACAAATTAGCTTTGTTCCCAATTAAACAAATCTAATAAATATCTTAAACATTCACAAACACAAAGCCAACAACAGCATGCTGTAATTGTAATTTGTATAAAATCAGATTTTATCAGATCAATCAATAATCACTATAGCAAATGGAGGATGATAAATTGGCGGCGTACTACGACGAGCTGACCCGCAAAGGCGGCGGCGCCGCTCGATTCAAGCAAGGCCTCGGCTTCACTTCTTCTTCTTCTTCATCAAACGACGCCGTTCCAGCACGAGGCTCAAATCTCCCAACATCATCTTCTTCTTTCCTCAGTAGCTTCATTCGAGCCTCAAGCCCTTCAAAATCCTCCGATAAGCAAGCTCAGCTTCACTCTATTCAAAACAAGCTCACCAGAAAACCTAACCCTAGCCGAGAAGATTCCGGCCGGAGCCGGAGCCGGAGTCCGAGCCGAGATAGGCGTACGAAGAGGCGCAGGAGTAGGAGTAGGAGTAGGAGTCGAGATAGGTATTCGAGGAGGCGTAGGAGCCGGAGCAGGGATAGGGGGTCGAGGCGTGGGGATCGGTCTAGGAGTAGGAGTAGGGAGAGGAATGGGGGGAGGAGGGAGTCGGACGAAGAGCGTAAGAAGCGTGGGAAGGGGCGGAGTGGCGGTGGGGAGGATTTTGGTAAGTTGATTGAAGGATATGATAGAATGGTGAGTGGATTCTGGTGTTTTTTTTGCGTAAATGTTGAAGGTTTTTGCGTTTTTCGTATTGATGTTTTGGTTTGGATTGTGGTTCCTTGATTATGGGATTTCAGAAGATGACTGTTGCGTTGTTGAGGATCTTAGTTGCGTGATCGAATGATGTGTTGGTTATATTATTGTGCAGTGCCTTTAGATGAATGATGTTATTCTCACATTCAACTAGTTGAATAGTGTGTTTAGTTAAAGAATTGACAATTGTGAATTGTGCTTCTCAATTTGTAAGCTGCAGTTATATATCTAGCAACAGTAGCATTTTAAAGTATGTTTGGTGCCATATTCAGCATGGAGGATATCTTCAGGTTCTGACTCATTTTGATTCAGCTGTTATCTTTGGCCTATTTTTGTGTAGCTTTGCTACCATCATTATTAGGATCAGCAAAGCCGGCGACCCGGCACAGTATGTCACGTAGATAGGTTGTGTCTTTTGGTCTTGACCTTTTCAATGTTATTATGTGTTGCAATCCCTGTTAGCCTTAGATTCATCTGGTGCACCTCCTTTGCAACGGTACATATATTACTTGTTGAAGTCCATTGGTTTAAAAGAAATATGTCAAAGTCTGTTTTATATAACTATGTTTCATATTTCACTTTTTAGATATGTGCTTGAAATTTCTTTAAGTTTTATACTTTTAGCTGTCTAGCTATTGTGAATTGTGATATTGATTTCTTGATATTTTTGCAGACACCAGCAGAAAGAGTGAAAGCGAAGATGAAACTTCAGCTTTCAAAAACTGGTAACTGATCCTTGAAACTCCTGTCTTTTTTCTTCTTTTTTTTCTCCACATATCAGAGTGGGGCTGTCACTATTTCATTTCATATTAGATTTTAAATTATCGCCTGAGCTTGTTAATTGCAACATAGTTGTGATAGAGATTTGAGAGTATTTCAAGCGAAGAACACTGAGGCCTACCTTTCTACCAGCATAATAATAAGAATCAACTTTGTTGTTCCTCTTCTGTCTCACAGTTAATAATTCTTGGAGAATTATGGATTATTAATCTAAGAAGTTGCATCTTGTTCCAGCAATTTAGCTAATTTCTCGCCAACAGAGTCTGAAAGATGCAGTAGTGATGATTATCTACTATTTTCTTTTACTTACACTTTTTACGGCTTAAGAACTATGAGAATTTCTCAGTCATCTTGATAAGCATAGGCTATTCATATTAGATACTGGCACTATAAAACAGTGTACCACTTGGTGAACTGGAAATCAGTTTATAGGATTGCTCCACAGTGGCTTGTAGGAAGATGATTTATATATATGGTTGGATAGAGATATGATGGGTATTGGTTTGAAGTAACTTTTAAAGTGACCAAAAGCTAATGAATAGGGACGTTATTTCTCCTGTTGTTCCTTGTCTAACTTTTTAACTGTAAGATGAATGTACTGCTCTGCTTGCAGCTGAAAAGGATGAAACAATTGGAAAAGGCTCAGGATGGGAGAGATTTGATTTCGACAAGGATGCCCCTCTTGACGATGAAGAAGTTGAAGGTACTTCTTTTCTTTCCATATTACCTCCTATCCTTAATTTGCAAGAAATGAAGTTTTGACATGGATGACCTTTCTTGGTTTGATGAGTTGAACTTATTTTGGTTTGAAAACTTTAGAATGTTATTTTGTAGACTTTCTTTGCAAACTGGTTGGTATTACATGTATTTTCTTACAGATCACAATCATCTTCAAGTTTTGGCTCTGCTTATCTATGCCTGATCTGGCTGTTATCTTACATTGCGTGCTTGCTATCTCTGATCACATGTATCTCGCTCAGTCGTATTATGATACCTCTTGGAATCCTTTAACCTTTATTAGGAGGTCATGGTAATTTAAATTCCTTGCTCCCCCCTGATCACATTGACCATTCAATGGCGCGCTTGCTATCTCTGATCACAAGTATCTTGCTCAGTCGTATTATGATACCTCTTATAATTCTTTAACCTTTATTAGTAGGTCATGGTAATTTATGAATTCCTAGCTTCCCCCTCACTGTTCCATATAAAAAGCAACTGCCACTAACAAATGGGCCAAAAGAAAAGGGTACGCAGTAACTGACATAAGTTTGGTGATGGCTTAGTGAAGATTCATTTTGGTGTGACAAGGATTTGAGTTGGGTGATATTGTGGAAAGGCAACAGCACCTCCTTGTGAAAAAGAAAAATATTAACTTATCCTTTGTGGCTCTGTGTACTTTTATACGTGGCAGCGTGCTCCAGTTTATATGCACTTTAGACCAAGACTTATTTTTTTGGCTGGTAATAACCCAATTAAGCCTTATATTTAAAATAGGAATAAATGTCTATGAGGCATATTATCTTGTGAGAAAAGAAAGTAGTAATAACCCCTGTTAAATCAACAGAAAGTTTTTATATATATTTCCATATTTTGCCTTTACAAGCATGGATACATTGGGGAAAAATCAATATAATCTCGTATTTACAGGATGTGCCTAATAAGCATAACACGTGTTATTAACTTCACAATTTGAACCTCGGTAAAATGTTATTTATGAGCCCTTTATATTAGCTGTAGCACATATAAAGTAATGGCTAGGTCCAGCTACAAAAATATATAGGATATACTGCAAATAATAAGTCTATTAGTTATTTTTCGTGGCTTGTCTACGATGCTTAATGCTCACGAAGTGAAATTTAGCTGAATCAATCACACATCAAAGTGCACTATATTACGTTTCTTAGTCGTAATGGATACAGGAAATATGAAGTAGCTGGAATTGTTATCTAAAGGGGCACACCAAAGTTATATCATGTAACCTAAATGGCTGAATAGAATATTGTGTAGCTCAAAAAATTGTTATTGTTTACGACAAAGAGCTTCTAAATTCTTTTCATTTGTTCTTTTATATAACTATATATACTTACTACATTGGTAGCAGAATATGATAACAGCGTTATGTCTGATATTGACAGCCGTAGAGGATGACGCCGTGTTAGTCAAACACATTGGCCAAAGCTTTCGGTTTTCAGCTGTGGAGGTAAATATTGTGCTCCCCCTTTGCACCTAAAAACTTTATACATGAGAAATTCAAGTTTTGCACACATTGCTTTCACCTTTAAAGGCAAGGAAAGAGGAACAAATCAAGGCTGCTCACGATGAAGCCATGTTTGGAGCCCCTTCACATGTACCTCCTATGGAAACAGATGACAAAGCAGAAGAGGGATATCGCAGAGAACAGAAAATTGAAGATGCTGCCCCCGCCACAAGTCTTCTTAGTGACCAGGTGGATATAGTAGTTTCTGAATGTGCTGCCAATTATTAATTCGGTATCCATTATTTTATTTTTATTTTTATGTTTTTGTAATTTTTTTTCTGCAGGTCTTAACAATGCAGGCAGGCTCTTGGCGGGATCGTGCTCGTAAAGCTTGAGATTCTAGAGCAGTTGGAGGTGGGGTGTGTTGATTAATTGCACCTAGACACCTGAAGGATAATTGCTGAGAGACACTTGAAGTTTGACCTAATCAGAAAAACTTTCCGAAATTACAGATACGTCTGTTGGTCGGTTTGTTTAGAAATCCTGTTAAAATACTTTGCAAATCAAGGAAGAAGGGTGATTTGCAAGTAAGAGCAAGGCCAGCAATATAGTGGTTTAATATCTCTCAGCTGATCGAAAAGTTCACTCATCAGAGTTCCTGAACACTAAGAATCAGTGTAAAACTTGATGGAGTTGTTTTCCTGTAGGCATTCATGGACAATATTTATGGTTTTCTTCTGCACTTGTAAGAACTTTAGCCTTATATGATATATAGAAAAATTCCTTCTTCACCACTTTCAGGGGAGATCTGCCTGAGAAGAATGTATTGCGTATTCTTTTTTTAAATTTTTTTCAGTTTCTTTTCTTGCCGAAAAACGTTGGTGAGCTACATCTGAATGTGCCTGCAGTTATAAGGTTTGCGAATATATCAGCAATGGATCAAAGTTTCAGTTTCGATGTATGTTTCGGGCTCTTAAATATTAGAAACATTTCGTAGTTTTTCGGAACCTTTTCGACGTGTTTCGGAAATTTCGTAAAAGCTATAGTTGTAATGAATTGGAAACTACTTTTAAGTTTCGTTTCGGCTAAGTGAAAAAAGGAAACGTTTCGGTGGTTTTCGAGGAAACTTATGGAAATTTTGATACGGATATCAGCTCAAACTTTCTAAGTATTGAGTTCTTTTCTTCTTCTTCATTTTGGCAGAACCAGTTTTGTTTTCAGTTCCAATTTCCCAAAAGATTCGGTGATTTGGTGCTGGACGCACCATGATCGTTCAAAGGAGACCAAAATTATCTGTTGTCCATCATCAACTTTTACGAATAAGGAGCGTCTTACAGTGGTTTTTGGTTTGATACTCAAAATTAGGTGAAGTTGGTTGGCCTCGGGGTTGAGTTAGGTTTGGAATCGGATTAAGATTAATTGTTAAAAACGTGGAAAGACTCAAAAATTGTCTAAGTTTGAGAATAACGAAACAATGTTCTGTTAAAAGAAGAAAAGAAAAGAAAAAAAGAAAGCTTATAATCGCCATTATCTTTATCAGCATTCAGCAATATAAAAATACATTATCGTTTTCAGCATCAATGTGACAGTTGACAACGTTCTTTAAGCTCTTCTTCTGTAAATTTGATGTCATCATTTAGGACTTTGTTTTTTAGCAAACAAATATATAATTTAATAAACTTTCAGCAACCTAATATTTAATTTAATTACACTCTGTTTTTTTGGCATCAATGGTTTTTTTTTTTTCCCTTCAAATTTCTGTAGAAAATATTTCAAACCATTCAAATCAAAACTACTAGTAAAGAGCAATCCAAAATTCCAAACCAAAGCAATAAAAACATAATCAACTCTCGAGCAATGGAAAAGAATCAAAAGATAAGAGAACTTCTGAGATATTAATAAACAAACTTATCTGCATTCATTATCCAGGACATTGTTTTCTCACTGATTGGTTCTCAGTGGGCCCCAATTTCCACCCATCCTCTACACAAACAACCAATGAGCTTCTTCCACGTCACCAATTCCAAGAACGTGGACCCACAGTAGTAATAAAATTATACACAGCTTCTTTGCTAAAGAATTCAAATAATTACAAAAGTAAAGATAAAATAAAAGCATCTCTCATCATCCCATCATTTGTTTTTTGTCTCTTCATCTCTGCTCTTCAACTTCATCAGAAAAAGCTTTGAAAATGGCTCCCTCTAATCTCAGCCGCTGGATCAGGCCTGAGGTTCTGCTATTCATCCTCTTTCTGTTAGTTTGAACTGATTTTTAACTGTACATGTTCTTGATTTGTTATTCTACACTATGGTGGGTGTGTGTGTATGTATGTATAGGTGTATCCACTGTTTGCAGCTATGGGAGTTGCAGTTGGGATCTGCAGTTTTCAGTTGATAAGGAACATCACCATTAACCCTGAAGTCAGGTACATACTCTTTTTGACCCATCTCTTGTTTATGTTTCTTTGTAATTAACACTATTGTGTGTTTTTTTTTTTTAAAGTTTTCTGCTTGCATGTGTGGTTTATAAGTATTTTCTTTAAAGATTCTTTCTTGAGTTTGGGAGATTAGAGTTGTTAGATTAGATGGTATTAAATTATTAGTGTTTAATTAAAATCTTAAAAAGCTTCAATTTTTAGATGAAGTGGTCATACAATAGTTGTTTTCCCCTGTTCCTGGACCTTTTGTGAATTTGTTTGGACATTCAATCTTGTGGGACATCATACTTCACCACAAGATCGAAGGTCCCGGAACCCGTCGTGAATGTTCCGTAGTGTCGAGATAGGCTGTTTGGGGAATAATAGGGTCTTAATAGCAGCTTCATTTTGTTGTTTGAGCGATAGAACAACTGAAGTGCCGTGTGTATATGAGGGAGCGTGAATTTTCTGAAGATTTCTTGAGCATTTGTTGTGCTGTGGTAAAGAATGCAAAGCACGCCATTTTTTGTTGCATCTCTGGACGCATACAAATGTGTTTCAACCATAGAATTGAAATATTTGAGTCTGATATATGAGATATATTGACACAATGGAAGAATGCGAAAAAGGGGAATACGTAAAAGTAAAAACTTTTGATATGTCAAGTCAACCAAAATTCATTATCCTTCTTGTGTATCATATTAACTTGCAGCAGAAGAGATTTTGTGAAGTTCTACAGTTTTTTGGTGCACATATGTGACTATTGTTCTAGAGGACACAATTTAGTCCTGTCAGTGGGATCGTAAGCAATGGGGATTCCTTATCATGTTATGGAAAGCAATAGGCAATTCATGTTCAAATGATGCCAGTAATTATGTTTACAGTTTTCATCTTGCATAACAATGGTTTAACGTCATGACTTCCAAAAGTTATCCAAATTGTAGCAGGGTCATCATCAACTAAAGAAGATCATCAAAGATTATTTCTTCCACCTTCGATTTTTAAAATAAGATGTTGACCTCATTTGAATCTTTTCAGAGTTGGGGACAATGCACAATTGCAACAGAGAATTGCCTAACACTAAACTTAGAGTACTTGAGTTAATATTCATATCTCTTCATGGTGCCTGCTGATTTGAGATCTAATGATTGTAACTATTAACAGGGTGAACAAGGAAAAAAGGGCCGCTGGAGTGTTGGAGAATTTCGATGAGGGACAGAAATACTCGGAGCATGCTCTTCGAAAATATGTCCGCAACAGGCGACCTGAGATCATGCCGTCCATCAACAGCTTCTTCACCGACCCACAAAACACTTAGTAGCCCTTGGTTTAAGTTTAGAGGGACATGGGAGTGGTCAATACCGTGTCCTATGCGGTTGATGCCGTATTTGTAACTTACTATGAACTTGTCTCTGTGCTGATCTGTGTGTGTGTTTTGGTTGTGGTATGTTTGTAAGAGTGATGTATCAGGTTCAAATAATGAATCATGTTGCTACCTTTCTTTGATGTTGTCGTGTTGAATTGTGAAAACTCGCTTGTATGTGTGTCATTGTCCCTCTTCATTTAAGTTTTCTACGTACTTCAAAAAATAAGCATCTTAATTAAAATGGATAATTACATCGTCTCCCTCTAATATCGAAATTGTAGACTAACACTACCTTCACAATTGCTGTGTTTTATTCAATTTAAACAAAAAGTCAACGAAATGTGAATTTCTTCTGGCTTTGGTAATTAGCTGTTAACAGAAAAAGCAACGCAGTCAATAAAAGCTTATAGTATTTCTTCACAGCTTGAATAGCATCTCTCAATATTATAGTGAAACATTTTGGACCACACGTTTAAAGTTTTCCCTACCAAAGCCACACTACCGCTTACAGGATTAAGTCGCTATTCTGCTCCTAAGAACTAAAAGAAAATACTCCATTATTCTCTATTTCTCCACACAAAACACTTGATAAAACCACAGAAAACTTAAAAAAACGCACCCTCTCATCCCAGAGAGAGAGAGAGAGAGAGAAGATAATGTCTGGTGTGCCAGCAGCTGGTGTGGGAGTTTCATGGCCTTCTAAATTAACCAAACACTCCACATACTGTCAAAAATCCAACCAAATAGCATTAACTTATTCTCATCTCTACATACAAAAAACTGCAACAATCAAGAAAAGCTTCAGAGCACATTGTAGCTTACAAGTTCCAATTCCTCCCACACACCACCACCAGCTCTTCTCCTCAACTCCAGCCTTATCCACTGACGCCTCTCTTGACAAAATACTTCATTTTCCACATTCATCACTTGTTGAGAATATGGTCCTCATGGATTTGGACCCCGCCACGGCGAAGCTGGCGATAACCTTCCTGGGACCGTTCCTCTCCGCGTTCGGATTTCTGTTCATCGTGAGAATAGTCATGTCGTGGTACCCGAAGCTTCCGGTTAACAAGTTCCCATACGTGATAGCGTATGCACCGACAGAGCCTATCCTGTTTCAGACGAGGAAGGTGATACCGCCACTCGGTGGAGTTGATGTTACTCCTGTTGTCTGGTTTGCATTGATAAGTTTTCTTAATGAGATTCTTGTTGGTCCCCAGGGGCTCCTTGTTCTTCTTTCTCAACAGGTTTCGTGATCGTTATGTTGTATCGAGAGCACAATTTTGAATAAAATTATGTTGTTTTGAATGTGTATCTGAGTGTTTGATTTTCAGAAGACATGATAGTAATGAAATGAAATGGAATGTATTCTATACGAAAATAAAATCTTGAAATTCTTGTATTACTAGACTGCGAATACAAAGGTAATGTCATGACCTTATGATAACAGATACAGTTTCGTTTGTTGCTAATTTCAGAAGGGAGAACCCTTTAATAATACACAGATTCATTAGCAAAATGAAATCACATCTCTGGAGTAAACTACCCTGTAAGTAAAGCATCAACACTTCATAAACACATCAATGTCGATCTTTGCACTTAGTCCAAAAACTCCTCCTACGCCAAACAATTTGGTTTGCACGTTTTCATTCCATGGCGATATATTAATGACATTCATCCCGACCAACTTAAACGAAGTTTAAGAAGGGAAATGCTCGACATCTCTTGCATATCTTATCCCCCTGAGAAGACTTTTAGCAGTTTCCTTCTCCTGCATCCAGAGGTTAAATGGAAGTGAGGAATATAGATGCTTCAGAATGCTATGTCAAAACCCTTTATGTAATATAACATTATAGGATTAAATCTAGGATTACTTACTGGGCCAGTGTAGTCAAGAAGACGGGTACAATAAATCTCTGCTTCATCAAATTTCTTCTGAGTTTTGCAATGGTTGGCGAGAAACATCAAAGCTTCGACCATATTATGTCCTTCTCTCTCTTCAGCTTCCATCCTGTCCAAATCCTTCTTGTAATAGAACGCGGCCTCTTCAGTACGACCAAGTTCAGAATGAAGCTTTGCCAACTGGTGTAAAGCAATAGCTTCCCTGTCATTGCAATTTGCTGCTCGTTTATAGCATTTTATGGCTTCCTCAAGCATATGAAGCTGTTCCGTTTCATAACACTGAGCCATTGCAATCCACAATCGAGAATCATTTGGCTGCAAGAATACCGACTTTTTGAAATAATGCAGTGCATAATATGGCATTCCCATCATTTCATAAGCTTGTCCTAACCCATACCATGCTCGATAGTCACACGAGTTTATATCCACTGCACGACGGTACGCATCAACTGCCGCCGATGTGTTCTTCATCTCAACATACTCGTGACCCATAAGGGTCCATGCGGATAAATAATTCTTGTTCAATTTAAGAGCCCGACGGAAATACATAACCGACTTTTCGTGTTGCCCTTTTAAACTGTAGTAGTTTCCAACAATGCAACACGACTCAGGCCTGTATTTATCAGTCAAAAACACCTTGTGTGCAAGGTAACTTAAAGCAGAGAAACACTCCTTGGCATAGAGCACGTTGGAGTACATGTCCATATCCTCAATCCTATAAGGATCATTTCTTAGAAGTTCTTCGAATATTACTTCAACTTGTTCAAACTCCCTGAGGTTATACTGAGCTTTAGCTATTTGGGCTTGAATATAGTTGCTGAAAGTGAAAGTTCCTTGTAGATATTCGTATTTTGACAAGGACTCGTTATGCATCCGGAGTTCCTGATAGACACTGGCAAGGAAAAAGTCCTTCATCCAGTGATTATTAAGATTAAGACTGTTCAATGACTCAATTGTGGTGGATAATGTTTGAAGTTCGGACCAAGCACTCCAGTTCCAAGGGTAGCTATTTACGGACTCCACAAGCACAGCCCTTGCGAGATTTTCACTGCCTTTCTCCTTTAGGACAAGACCATACACATAAAGACCAAATGGGTCAATTGTTCCATTTTTCCGAAGCATTGACAATTCTCTCTCAAGAGAAACCAGTTCTCTGTTCAGAGCGTCACTCTTTCCCAGAGGTCCTTCAAGTTCTATCATCTCTTCTTCTTTTCGCTTTTCTCCAGCCTTCATGAAGCAAAGAGGTCAAAAGAATCAGGACAAGCCTTTGCAAAAGATAAAATCCTTTTCTAATTAGAATATCCTTTCCAATTCAACCAGAATGGACAATTACTGATGGAACAGATATTACCGGTGACAGTGTAAGGCAAAAATGTTCAGTAAGAAGATAGTTGAGATGAATCCCAACACCATTATCAAGTTATTCAACTCACAGAAGAGAAACTTGCCAAATATCAACAACTAAAGAAAACAGAATATTGTTTCCAATACAAAGCATTACTATTTTCTTTCTTTTCCTACACAAACTTCAAAAGTTCTCATCTATAGCTCTGAATTGGATAACATTACTGCATGATTTCCAACAATATCTTTACCTTAGTAGATATAAAAGTTCATTGACTGAAATGCCTATAGAAGAAATTATGGAGGTCTTCAATTACGGAGGAAAGAATATCTATCATCTCCCTATATTCCAAGTTAAGATTAATGGTTATCACTAAAATGCTGTTTTCTGTATGGTGGTAGAAAATATTAGAAGCTGATGTTCCAGGCTTTAGACAGGATACAAGACCTTCAATAGCTCTAAATTTTACTAAAGTGATATAACTTCTTGAACCTAATGAAACCTGACAAACAACAATCAAATTATAGACTGGTCAACATAATATGAATCACATGAAAATTGTCTCTCACAATAAATTAAGAATTTATGACTCATAATCATATCTACAGCATTTCGAGTTGCAAATCTGATGGCGAATTTCATAAAGCGTTAACCATAATTAATCAGTAAACTTCTAACTCATAAATACAACCGCAGCTTCACTAATTTGAGATCACATAGATCAGGGTTAGAAGGGAAAACACTTTTTCTCGAGGTTGCCGATCTTGAAAAAGTACTTGTCCAATAATGGCTACATTTTAAATGTACTATTATTCCCAAGATTCCAATCCAATTATCACTTATTCATAGAACCCTCTCCTAGGATCGACTTCTTTTAATCAAATCCTTTCGTCAACACGATTCAACAAATGATCTTTTCCATATCCTATTTAGCATTTATCAGCTTTTCTATTTACTCAGGAAGGGCTGCAAGTTCAACATGGAAGAGACAAACCTCAATAAGCTTCAACATTTAAGAAATTCAAATTAATAATAGCAGTAGATATGCTTTTCAAACTTTAGCCACTAACCTATCAACCAGAAAGATTTCAGTGTTTGGCCATTCATTAACTCACGATACCCAAAACAAACAAAAACTAAATCAATTTTTCTGTGAATGCCGATTGTTACAGATGTACTTTAAACATATCTCTTGAAGCTCTATTAAGTGCATTATGATTTCCTAGAATCCAATTCTCACATTCATGTCAACTCACATCAATCTCCACTTAAAAGCAAGCAAATCTTTACTCAACCTCTTGCTTTTACTTTAGTTTACCTAGAAACGAAAGTAACAGACCCACAAAAGCCGATTTCAAAATTCTCAAGTTCCAGAATTCACAAGCAACATATCGACATCCAACATACATAACGAAAAACTACTGAAGTAAAATCACACCACAAATAACATGTCGACACCTAAAAGACCACATATCAAACACCATATCCACAATGTAGCACATAACCCAAGTCAAAAAAAAAAAAAAACCAACCAAATAAAGCGCATAGCACCGCAAGAACACGGCTTTCTTCCCCGTTTGATCCCGCAACACATGCGCCGCCCTCCTATACTCCCTGCAATCAAAGTATGACTTCGCCAGCAAATAAAAATCACTATCAACCGGATCGAAATCGTACTCCTCGCTCCCCATCATCGCCGGTGTGTTGATATACGACACCCCAGCAGCAGGGGTTGCCGAGGAGTCACCGGGAGTAGCGGTGCGGAAACGTCGTCGTATACTTGAGCTGCCACGCTGGAACCGAGTGTGTGAAGGCGTGTGCTTTGAAGGGTCCTGCTCTATTCCCATTAACTGCTCTGCTGCCCTTTTAGAATTGAAATAAAATAACATGAAATTAAGCAACTTTAGAGAAAATGGGAGATGGGTTATTGAAAAAAAGTACCATTTAGAGGCGGCGTAAAGGCCGCGGTCGCTGAGGTGGCGTACGGCGGCGCGGAGCTCAGTTCTGCAGGTTTCTTTAGATGCCATAGTTAGTTTTTGTGTGTATATGATTCGATTTTTCGTGTATGAAGAAGTTGTTCACATAAATCTTGTGTTTGTGAGATTTGGAGATTTTTCTAACTTTTTTGAAAAGTGAATTGGAGGGAGGGGTTAGGCTTAGGGCGATGGGTTTGTGGTTTAAAGATTTAAAACTTGAGGACGCACAAACACAGAGTGGGGAGTTGAAATTATTTATGTTTGAGTTAATTGAAAAAAAACGACCCTTATTTTATTCTTAATTGACAGATAATCTGCTGTGGTAGTTTATACAGCAAAAACCCCCATGTGAAATTTGGGAATTAGCAAAAAATACCCTAAAGAATTAACGTTCTTCAATTTTATTTTTAACATATATTTTTTTATCAAAAAAATTTAAAGGTTACTTTCTATTCTTACTGTATAATAGGTATAACGTGTTTACTTTATAATATACTAATTACATGAAAGAAGAATAAAATTATTTTGTTCAATACTATACCATCTTGGTTAGCTTTTTGAAATAAATAAAATTTTATATAGCATAACGTATGGTGGCATTTGATATGTAAAAATTTACAGCATAAAGGTCAGTGTATGTTTATTGAGCCTCATGTGTCATATTTGCCCCAATAAGCTTCGCTTTGGCAAAAACAAAAGCTCTCCTATAACAACTGTGCGATAAACTTTAATAACTATAGAGTCATCAGTTAATTTCTGATTAACAATTATAAAAAGTATTAACTGTTGAAGTTAATTTCATCTTTCTACTTAATTCTCACTATATAACTCACGAGGTTCTACTTGCCCAAATCATTTCTTGGCAACAAAGACAAGGAAAGTTTAAAGTGTCGTTCGTTTTTGCCTTAATCAACTTCCTTTTCTTGTTACATATTTGTAACGAATACACCTTTTATACGTAGTGCAAAATTCGAACCATTTATGTCTCGGACACACGCCTTGACAAAATTCGAACCATTCATGGCTCTAGTGTTTTATGTGCCTCAAAGCGTTTTAACAAAAATGCCAATTAAGACACTGATATTGGTCTTTTACATATAATTGTACTAGATAAACCACCATCATAAGGTATTGATAATTTACCCTAATTTTATTTAATGTCAAAATTAAAACTAAGTAGGAGTAGAAGTGGCAAGTCTCAATATTTGTATATACTGTTAAAAAATATTATCTAGACTTTTAATTTCACAAATAATCATTCGAGTTTTTCAAATCACTCAAGAGATTTTACATTAAAACCTTCCCTAAATATTCTCAAATTAAATTACTAATAATCTCACAACCAACATGGCAACCTAGTTAAGCTCTCTTCTTCTGTAGTGCTTCAGCTTGCTCGACTATGGCAGCTCATTGAGCTCAATCTACAAGCCAATCAACAATGGCCTTCTCATAATTCTCCTCAAAAAATGCCCAAATTACCCCTCAACAAACTCATCAAAACCCCACCACCACTCTCCTCCACCACTCCCCCACCTGACGCCGCCGCAATCGCCGATCTAATCCTCAATTCACAAAACCCCCAATCCCTAACCCTAACCCTAATTCACACCCAAATTCAATTCACCCCAAATCTAGTCCAATCAATCCTCAAACGCCTCTGGAACCACGCCCCCAAAGCCCTCCAGTTCTTCCAAATCATCCAAAACCACCCTACCTACGCCCACTCCGCCGCCGCATTCGATCACGCCGTCGACATCGCCGCACGTGTGCGGGACTACAAGAGCCTGTGGACCCTCGTGTACCGTATGAGGTCCCTGAAACTGGGCCCCACTCCCAAGACCTTCGCCATTATCACCGAACGTTACGTCTCTGCCGGAAAAGCCGATAAGGCGGTGAAGATTTTCCTGTCGATGCACGAACAGGGGTGTCAGCAGGATTTGAATTCGTTTAACTCGTTGCTCGACGTGTTGTGTAAGTCGAGGCGTGTGGAGATGGCGTATAAGTTGTTGAGGATTTTTAGGGGGAGGTTTAGGGCGGATGTGATTAGTTATAATGTTATCGCGAACGGGTATTGTTTGAAGAAGCAGACGCCGCGGGCGTTGGAAGTGTTGAAGGAGATGGTGGAGAGGGGGTTGGAGCCGACGGTGACGACGTATAATATATTGCTTAAAGGGTATTTTAGAGGTGGGCAATTGAAGGAAGGGTGGGAGTTCTTCTTGCAAATGAAGAAGAGAAAGATTGAGGTGGATGTGGTTAGCTACACAACGGTGGTTCATGGGTATGGTGTTGCTGGCGAGGTTGAGAAGGCGAGGAAGGTGTTTGATGAAATGATTGGAGCCGGGGTGCTTCCCTCGGTGGCTACTTATAATGCTTTGATCCAAGTTTTGTGTAAGAAGGATTGCGTGGAGAATGCCATTGTGGTGTTTGAGGAGATGCTGAGGAAAGGTTATGTGCCAAATGCGACGACCTATAATGTAGTTATTAGAGGGCTATGTCACGTCGGGAAAATGGATAGGGCTATTGAGTATATGGAGAGAATGAAGGATGATTGTGAACCGACTTTTCAAACGTATAATGTTGTTATTAGGTATTTTTGTGAAGATGGAGAGATTGAAAAGGCTTTGGAGGTTTTTGAGAAGATGAGTGGTGGGACTTGTTTGCCTAATTTGGATACTTATAATATTTTGATTGGCGCAATGTTTGTGAGGAAGAAGTCAGATGACCTGGTGGTTGCTGGGAAGTTGTTGATAGAAATGGTTGAAAGAGGATTCTTGCCTCGGAAATTTACCCTCAACCGTGTTCTAAATGGACTCCTACTAACTGGTAATCAAGGCTTTGCCCAAGAGATTTTGAAATTGCAAAGCAAATGTGGCCGTATTCCTCGTCTTTTCAGACTCTGAATTTCATGCATTATTTTGGTGGAAAACTCTTGAATTTGGAGCCATATGTCGAGGAAAGTTTTCATCTTGGCAACAAGTTGGATTCTTTCATTTGGTGGTGGTAAGAATCGTCCACGTTTTGCAGCTCAATCCACAGCTTTAGAATGGGGACGGGGTTTGCCGTGATGGGCTGATTTTATAATAAAGTAAGGTGCAGAATTTGACTGGTAAGTTATATTCAGATCTGGAACATTGAGTCGATATCTTTTATTTTTGCTGTAGTAACTGCATTGACACTTCTTCATTAGTAGGTGCTTTTGGCTTTGTTGTGGTTTGAAGAAAGCAAAAGATCCAGAGTTGGGTGCAATGCACAAAAAAACTGGTAATTATGATTCTGACATGATCTAAAATTTATTTGATTTGCATATTGCATAAGCACAAATCTCAACTAAAGCAAGGCTTAGAAAAATAATTGTAGAATCATTTTGCTCACTTTCTCAGGAGGGTCGCCTACAATGCAAGGGAGGGAGCCTATATTTATAGGCTGATTCCTTGACAAGTTTATGCATAATTCTTTGGAAAATGACATGACAGCCAACTTATCATAATTCAAACTTCAAGAATGTTGATGGATAGTATCTTCGAACCTTGCTATGACATGAGGGATTCTAAAATTTTAGACCGCCGAAAACAATAACGATGATAAGATTGGCCGTCATGTCATGTCATGTCATGTTTTTTTTTTTTTTTTTTAAATTCTTTGAAAACTTTTTTAAATTTTTCTGGAAACCAACCTACGAACATTGGTTCCCTTCGCATTTGTCAACTATCCGCTTCCCAAAGAAAGTGAATTCTTTTGCCATCTTTCTGTTAATTCTTCTTGATACTTACTTTAGTTGTGATCTGCGAGTCTCATTGAAAATAGGGTAAAATACATTAAACCCCCTAATCTATTGTCCATGTGCAATTTACCCCCAACCTACTAGAAGTTACAACATACTCCCCAACCTTTCAAAAAGTGTGCGAATTGACCCCTGAGTCACCCGTTCAATTTGGACATATTTCTACATTTTCGGCCGTTTGATTTGGTCTCACATTTTGAATAGGTTGGGGTATGTTGTAACTTTTCATAGGTTGGGGGACAAATTGCACATGTGCAATAGGTTAGCGGATTTAATGCATTTAACCCTTGAAAATATAACAATTGACTACTTTCGTGTCTAAATTTTGTAAGTTTTTTTTTTTGGTTTCACAGTATTTTGTGTTAAGATGTTTCTTCCTTGCTATTGTTCCAGAGTAGCTTTTTCTCCAAAAGTATCACTTCTTCAGGGTGAAGAGGGCAACATTACTATTAGAGGTGAAGAAGAAGAGCTTGGCTTCTATGGACTCAGCAGCATTTGAAAGAATTACCCTCTTGGAGTAATTTTGTTCTACTGCTTGATCGGAATACTGTTACCTAAGTTTCTAACTTTAGTTGTAAAATATCTTGGTCGTGATGTCTTGAGTCAAATTACAGCCATATTTCGTTCTACTTGATTGGAATGTGCCAAAATCTTGTACTGCGAAACATTGTTCAACACTTAATTTGCAATAGTCCCATTTGCGAATACCTCAGACTTTGCTGTATATGTGCAGATCTAGAATCAGCAGATGTTTAACTGCTGAAAGTGCAACTTTTGAGACATCAAACAGTTCAAAAACATATGGACTTCACAGCTGAAACAAGAAAAATCTAAGAACAATAACTGTGACTGAACCAGCTGTCCTGTGGATATGGTGTATTATTTATACATCCAGTTGCACAAGTACTGTTGAATGAGCCTTTTTTATTTACATTGCAAATAATCAAGATACAGTAGGATATAAACAGAAAAGATTTCATAATGGTACAAATGCTAGCCATGGAGAGAATCTTCGGTTTTCCATGTCCTCTTTCTATCAATATATTCATCTAAGACCATATACATATGAATGTACATACAAATTATGAGACGATTTACCTAACACACACTGACACTCGTATGTGTATAGATATACATACGAACGTGCTTGTTAGTTTTTTTTTTTTTTTTTTAAATTTAATTTCCAATCTTTAAATCTAAAAGATGGTCAAAATCATTGTTTATATAATTCAAAATTTGCATTAAATATTATATATCACTACAAATAATGTTTGTATCCATAGATCTTGTACTGACATTGACGATGATAGAAAGAAAAAACTTACAAGAAAAGGAAAAGGAAATCTGGCGGGTCTTCGACTGCAACCACTGCCACCAAGTACGTTACAGCTTGCGTACTATATATCCACGAAAGCAGGTTGTCAACGATCACAAAGTTGGTGCGCGACCAACTTTCCTCAAATATACGGTGGAAAGGATAAATGACAATCGAAGTAAAAGGTTTGGGCTGCCATAACACCTCTGGACCACTCTAGCGCTAATCCTAAGTCACCAAAGTTGGCATATATTAATTTGCTTCTCATCTGAGAATGGTGATGAACTGATTACAAAAAATGATCAGTTTTACGGTGATAGTTAATTACGTCGACTCTTAGGGAGTAGTATTTTGCCCCTTATAAATGCAATATTATTCGCGACAAACAAGTTGTCTTCAAAGTTGAAGCAGATATATAAGTCGGTCAACTTTAATATAAATCTTGATCTAATGTTTCAGTGTGTCTCTTTTCTTAAATGTTTATGTTATCAAAATATCATAGCAACGACAACTCCTTTGATTATCGGCAACAGAAAGTTGTCTGAGAAAATGGCAACTGAAAATTAGTCGCAAGGCGATTATGATTTTTATTCTTTTTTCTTTAACTTATTATGTTAGTGATCGTTAACTTATCGTGAATAGTGATTGGACGTTTGTTAGGGATTCATTTTCGTTACATTAATTATGCGTTTGCATTTCAGTATCATAATTAACTAAGCTTGTGCGCAATATTATTAGTTTTGCAATTTATTGGTTTTTAAGTTTTGGCCTCTACATATTGGATATTTGGATGGAGGTCACGAAATTGTCGCCCAGAGACAACAGACTTGTCCTTAAGAGCCGCACATCTAGAGTTTAGTTCATCGTCTCAAAATGATTTTTATAAAGCATACTTTAAGCGCGCAACGTCTTTTTGGTTGTTGATCGTGAATCTCAGGAATAATTTTCGAATCACCGTGTTCAATTCACGAGTTTCTGATATTGTAGATGATTGGAATTATAGTGTAACTTGGTATAACTAATTAATAGGATTGCATGAGCACTGAGTACTAACTATTCATTTCAATATGTTCGGTGGACCAGAACTATGTTGAGTGGAATTCTTTGATGGGTACAAATAATTATACAAGTGTTCTGCATATGCACGCTCGAATTTTTAAAGATTGTACAAGTAAGTAAAACGTGATCCCACTTTGCAGGTGAAGTGAATTTAGATGTAGATTGAGTGAATAATTTATAAGTCTAACTAATCTGTAATGCGGAAATGCGATTGGTGAATCTCCAAGATCAATTGGTCACTTTCAACAAATCTGAGAAATATAATTTATTTGCTATTCTTACGTTATTCACGTGATTAGCAAATTACTTCATAATCCGATGACAATCAATTAATCATATTATTCTAAACTAAAGTATCTATATTTACCGAGATTGGGCTCCTTTTGCGAGAGCATAGCTAGCCAACATACTTAGTATCAGACATTCGCTAATTAATCTGGAAAATTTTGTTTTTCTATTACCACTTGAGGGCGGCCATCTATATTAATCTTTGGTATCAACTATATATGGGGCCAAAGGCATTTATATATGGCTGTCCGTTAAATACTAGTAATGATAGAGCCACTTGCATTGAACAATCCCGGCAATAATTCACGTGCGTAAGATATATATAAAAAAAATTACAAGACAATTAAAGGATATATATAATGATGCATGCATGGTCGAAGTGAAAAAGTAGGACGTCATTCTCATCCCCAAATAAAAAATAAAAGAAATTGTATGCCATCCTCATGACACTAGCTAAAATTAAAACTAACTATATCTACTGAAGATAATATATTAGTGCATGTGGTGGACCTCCGTACGTACGTTAGTTGCTAAAACTTTTGATTTTACTTGTAGAAAATTAGAATAGTTAAGATGGGGGGCTGTCGCTCACTTGCAAGTCTCAGAAAGTTGACTAGCTAGTGTAATAAGTCATAGTACTAAATTAGCACATATATACTGACAAATATATATTTGTTATCATAATTTAAATGAAGGTTCCTAGCTATATATGCGCCTACCAAGAAGGAAGCACCTTAATTAACCGCTAGTATAAATACCAGCTTCGGCCACTGCCATTAACGTACACTCATTACTCATTAGCTTTGAAGTAATTAATTATTCATTTTTTCATTCTTCAGCCATTCATAGCTAGCTAGCTAGCTAGTGCTTCATCTCTTCATTGTTTACGTACTACAATCGGAAGAATTAATTGATTCATGATGTCTTCAAGATCATTGATCATGAATATCCCATTATTAATCCTATGCTTGCTACTGGCTTCATCAATGGCCAATGCCACGGTGCATCGATCGATAAACACGTTGTACAAGGACCCGAAGCAGCCGATGAACGTGCGAATAAAGGTGTTGATGAACCAAATGACCCTGGAGGAGAAAATTGGACAGATGGCAATGCTCGACAAAGTAGCAGCAACGCCAGATATCATGCGAGACTACTCCATCGGCAGCCTAATCAGCGGCCCAACCATAACGCCTCATAACAACCTCCGCGCTTCGCCACAAGACTGGGTGGACATGGTCAATGATTTTCAAAATGGGTCCTTGTCTAGCAGACTTGGCATTCCTTACATCTACGGTATTGATTCCGTGCACGGACATGGAAATGTATACCAAACTACAATCTTTCCTCATAATATAGGCCTCGGGGCAACCAGAGATCCACAGCTTGTGCAGAAGATTGGTGCTGCAACAGCTATTGAGACGAGGGCTACTGGAATTCCCTATGTCTTTGCTCCATGCATTGCGGTACGTATAACTAACTAATTAATTATTAGTATATATACATGTTAATTATGTTGTCACATGAGTTATATTATATACACACTATATATCTTGGTTAACTTTTATTATTTATTGATTAGTTACAAAATTATACTAATTCTTTTTCCAACAATAATAATTTATAGGTGTGTAGAGATCCGAGATGGGGTCGATGCTACGAGAGCTATAGTGAAGATCCAAAAATCGTTCAACAAATGACGGATATCATTTTTGGCCTGCAAGGGGTTCCACCTAAATCTAATAAAGGAGTTCCTTATATTGGCGGAAAGTAAGTACTTTATTATATGCAAATATCTATCTTTCCCATTTGATCTGTATATTCATCATTGATGAAAAATATCTATATATATAATTAAGACTCCAAATTTATATTCCTAATCTTGAGTCAAAAATCTTGCTTATTAAACAGGGACAAGGTAATGGGTTGGGCAAAACACTTTGTTGGTGATGGAGGCACAATAAATGGAATTAATGAGAATAATACAATGACAGATTGGCATGGATTGCTCAGTATTCATATGCCTGCGTACTACCATTCCATCATCAAGGGTATTTCCTCTATCATGGTCTCCTATTCAAGTTGGAACGGCATGAAGATGCATGCAAACAGAAATCTTGTAACCGACTTCCTCAAAGGCACTCTAAGATTTAGGGTATGTTTACTTTGTTTTAACAATATATATACATCATCTAATTCATTATAAGTTGCACACGTTGGCAGCCCTTAAACCACCGTGCAAATTAGTTTTTGCTCCATGCATGGCCTAATCTTGTTTTTGCTCAAATTTCAGGGATTCGTCATCTCCGATTGGCAAGCTGTGGACAAAATGACCAACCCACAACTTTACAATTACACCGACCCAAGTTTCATGGATATCTACCCGACCTTCAAAAAGAGCTATTCAAAATCGCTTCTAAAAGCAATCAATGCTGGCATAGACATGGTTAGTAGACACACCCAGAATGCTATATATTCACATGCATGTTCAACGCCCATCAAATCATATTTCATCAAAATATATATATATATATATATATATATATATATATATATATATATATATATATATATATATATATATATATATGCGGCATTGCTAACATATATCTATTTTGGTTGTAAAATGCAGGTCATGGTCCCACCAAATCACACAGAATTCATTGATATTGTCTCTTCCCACGTAAAGAACAATTTAATTTCTATCAATCGGATTGACGATGCAGTCAAAAGAATTTTAAGGGTTAAATTCACCATGGGCCTATTTGAGACTCCTATAGCAGACTACAGTTTAGTTGACCAAATTGGCAGCAAGGCTCACAGGGATCTAGGGAGAGAGGCCGTAAGAAAATCGCTAGTTCTTTTAAAGAATGGAGAAGATGTCAACACCCCGTTGCTCCCTCTCCCTAAAAGAGCATCAAAGATCTTGGTTGCTGGAACTCATGCCAACAATTTGGGATTACAGTGTGGTGGTTGGACAATTAGTTGGCAAGGACTACAGGGCAACAACTATACAAGTGGAACCACGATACTGAATGCAATCTCAGCTTCAGTCGAGCCCAGTACAGAGATTTTCTACAGCGAAGACCCTGATGTCGAATTTGTGAGATCCAACAATTTCTCCTACGCTGTAGTAGTGGTTGGAGAGCGGGGCTATGCTGAAAGTGCTGGTGACAATTTGAACCTAACAATTCCTGAGCCCGGCTTGAGCACGATGAAAAATATTTGCAACAATATCAAGTGCATCGTGGTATTGGTTTCTGGACGGCCGCTAGTGGTTGAGCCATACCTTTCGTCGATAGATGCCCTCGTGGCTGCATGGCTACCTGGAACCGAAGGCAAAGGAGTGACCGATGTCTTATTTGGTGACTATGGATTTACTGGAAAATTGTCGAGAACGTGGTTTAAATCGGTAGACCAACTCCCTATGAATGTTGGTGATAAACATTATGATCCACTTTTTCCGTATGGCTTTGGACTTACCACTGAACCAATTGGTGCAAGATAAAAACATGACATCGTTCTATTGAATATAGGTAATCGAGAAAAGTTTAGGTGTAATTTTATTTTATTTTTTACTCTGACTAGAAGTAATTATTCAAGTTTCAACAAATCTGAGACATATATGTACTGCTACTGTGAGTTCGATAAATGCGATATTGATTTCTACATTGGCGTCATTTTCAGAATTTTGGTCCACAAAAGAAAAAAGGATAGGAAAATAGACTTTTCAAGAAAATGCTGTGAGAAAATATTTCTTGTTTTTTGCTCGGTTTGGAGGTATTTTTTTGTACCATAGTTCCTAATTTGAGTTGTAACGAATCTTGGCCTTGAAGTCTCGAGTCAAGTTAAAAACCACATTTGCATTCTGATGGATCAATATGATATGCCAAAATTGTGCTTTTAACATATTTCAACACTTCAAAAATTTCGATTAATTCATAAATCTCACTTCACAAGGACCTAATCCCTATTTGTATATGCAGCTCTAGACTCAGCAGACATCTAACTGATTGAAAGCACAACTTCACTACATCGAACAGTTCAACAACCATATAGACTTTCACCACTAACAAAAAATCAAGAACAATAACTGTATATATGAACTGGCTATCATGTGATTTTGGTGTTTGATTAATACATGAGCACACAATTACAATGATATGACCCATTTTTATTGACACTACAAATAACCAACAAACTATAAGATATAAACATAATTAAGATTTCATAATGAGGATGCTGTGAATACTAGTCATGGAGACAATCTCTCGATTTTCCATGCTCTCTTTCCATCAATCTCCACCGGAGAGTAAAGCAACCTGAGAATATTGCAGTACAAGGATACATGCATCAGAAGGGCCTTATATCATCATGCTGAAATATGTGAAGACTAGAGTTCACCTAAAAGCTGCTGTGATATGTAAAATGACACTACACTTTTATTTGCAATATCTTTCAAGTCCTCTGATGAAGAGATGAATACATTCAGTACAAAAAAGTAACCACGCAATGATGTTGAACAACTAAAGAGGCACAAAAGAGTAGGAATTTTTAAATTTACATAGAGGTCAATAGATCAAGCACATTCCAAAAAATGCCAGTACAATGCCATCTTTTACCTGAAACACATGCGTGTCTCCAATGTTTTGGTATAATAATGTTGGCAAGTTATAATTCTACTCCGGCATCTATTCTACAACTTCATGCATTATGTTTTTCAGCTCATTTTGTTCATTGAGGCCATTTTTTTGACACGTATGGAAACATCTTTTGCACCCCAAACATATTTGCACATGAATTTACAAATAAAAATAGAATGACAAATCAAATATTATTTGCTGCGGGACAAGAGAAAGTGCTTGAGGATGGTCAATGGTATGGAGAACTAACTTAAAACCAACCTGACACATTGACTCCAGAGAAGGGTCAATGATGAGCCATGTTAGGTTTTGTGATATCTTACCTATCATGCAAGCGAGACGGCTGTCCTTGCCAAAACTCAAAAAGCTCCGGTTTAAGTCTGTATCCTCCCCAATATTTGGGTTTTGGAATCACGCTTCTGCGTGCCACATGAAATGTTTAAGTTAGATGCAGAAATGAAATATATGAAAAAGGGATGGCTTAATTCTTAGATGATAATGACATCAAAATCACTATACTATTTGATTTTAAATGAACCTAAATAATAAAACACTCAAACAACACACGCATGTAGGTAGTCTAGGTTAGCAACCACAATTCCTATTTGGGTTTCCGAATCGGGTTTCTACATGTCACAAGAAGACAGTATGGTTAGGACAAACTTGAAAAAAAAAAATCTTTGTGAATAGTAGAAAAAAAAATCTTTCCCAACTAATAACCTTCGGACCTGAAATTGGTTTCTAGGAAGCGCAGCAGAAAAAAAAAATGAAGTTAGTCACTAAAATGAAAAGTATAGATTATATGATCTCCAGGTACACCAGATATAAGTGATACAACGGGATTGGCTTGAATCAAGAAATGCATGACGTGCAGATTGCCAGCCTAACCATAACTAGCTTTCCTGAATATAAGTATAAAATTAGGCATATGAATAGTAGAGCATGAATAACCAACCCATCAGAGAATTGAGCCTCCAGTTTCTCTTGTTGTTGGTAGAGATATTGCCTTCCAGGAATTACAGTGCTCTAGAGGGCAAGAAGACAGATGTAAGAAATTTTACAAGCCTTGGCGAAATAAACATGATATTTGCAAGCACAAGTCAGGAATGTGCTTCCTATATCAAAGTGGGCAAGGGAAGGAACCTGTTTGCTAACAATTGCTCCAATCTGGCTTCCTCTTGGACGACTGTGGAAATACTGTTCAGACTCTTCATCCGAAACCTTCTCAACTGGTCCTTCAACTCTTACCTAAAGCCACAACCGATAATAATCATTAATAGTTCACAAACATGACCAGGAAAAATGCATCATGAACTTCTGAAAGTTGAATCTTTTCGAAGAAGAATCTTTTAAGAGGATTTCTTTGATATCGAAATACAAGCTAGTTAACTGATTGTCAAGATATAGTTGCCTGTGTAACCTGGTTCAGGGGATTCGACATTAGGAAAATATACTTTAGACTTATTGGAGCCTGAAGGTTATATATTCCAGTTCATATAAATTACCTACGGATTAAGATTTCAAACTTAAGCTCTATAGACATGGATATAACACCACCTAAACCAAAATTTATGTAGAAATGGAGACGAAAGTGAATCAGATTAACTACTTTTTGCACTTCGTTAGAATTTGTGGAAACATAGGAGACACCTGACGATTCAAAGCATCCCAGTAAAATAAGAGAGCGGCATAAGGACTTTCTGATATTTGACGAGCCTTTCGACTTTCATAATTTGTGTACCTACACCGAAGATAATAAGGTTAAAACTTCCCATAACAAAATTTTAAGAAGTTAAATCAGGTAATATACTGACGCAAATAGTGTATAGAACGGAACTTACCAGACAAAACCGTCTTTGTCAAGTCCTTTCAGCAATACCATTCTTGACGACCTGTCGCAACGTAATAAGAAAAGACACGTAAGAGATCTATTTGTACATACACACAGATGCATACATACATGCGAGATAAAGCAATCTTCCAATCATCAAGTTGTTTGCCATGGTAAAGTGCTACAGAATGCTTTCATACTATCTAACATAGTATGATGTAAAAACTCACTTGTAGCAGATGCAAGTTATACGATATGATAGTTTTCAGCAATTATCCATAACTTTGATATTCTGGGGGAGTATCCATGCATAGTGAATTGGTATATTTATATGAAAAGCACAACATATAATTATATTCAGAGACTAAATGAAAATTCTGAACCCAAAACATGCTTCATTTTGTGTGAATAAGCATCTTGCCCAGTTGCTAATGTAACATCCATGAACAAACAAATAGATCTGTATAAGAAACTTACGGTTTCCCGTCCTTTCCAGTCGTAGAAAGGGCCATAGCATTGGGCTCCTTCAAGCCTGATGCCATGGCATCGTCAAACCAATTCTGGAACTACAATAATTAAAATATGCTTCAGTACAAAATATTGAGGAGACTTTATAGGAGATCTAAAGAAAAATATTATCTTAAACATATCTCAGTACAAAAATATCCAACTTTATTTGGTATCCAGTTACAGTGTTCCCAGTACCCGTATACAGGATTTCTGGAGAAAGAAAATCTTATTATTGATGAATATCAGAAACTTCAAATGAAGCAGATCAGTTTTGTATGAAGTAATACCTGAGCGAAGGGGTCAGCTTCAACTTGGTCCTCAGATAACTCGGGAGAGATATAGTTTTCTCTAAGAGTTGATATGTCGACTCGTGGGGGCTTTCCAATTCGAACACACATTGAAGTTCCAGGATATGCTGGAAGGTCTAGCTTGAATTTCTCTGCAATGGATGGGGGAATAAATCTGCCTCCTAGAAAGTGGTGGGGACCAGAAAACTTTTTGGCGCATAACTTGGGAGCAGTTAAGGATACCTACATATGGGTTGCAATATTTTAATATTTCAGACAATTAGAGGAAAAGAACTGGCCATCCTCAAGATTCTTGGAAGAGAAGAGATAAGGTACCAGCATATCTGGTTTAATGCCTTCATTGCTAAGATCACCTTCTTCAACATGCCATCCAGATGGAATATCTACTGAGACTATGACAGGTGAATTCTGATAGTCTTGACTGGGTTTTCGTAATGTTAGCAACCTTTGGATCAGGTCATCAAAAGGAGGCCTTGGGCTACCTGGATCAGTTGAAAAAAAGTTAGAAATCATAACAATGGACTAAATGTAGAAAAATACACTACAAAAATGAAGAGGAGGCAGTGTGCAACTTTTTGAAATGACTAGGAGTATCTTACCTATTTATTTTTCACGGGGGTTAATTTACCAATTTGGCATAAGTAATGTGCCAAAAGCCCTTGAAAATATAACTTTTAACTTGATTTACATTTGAGAAATTAAAGTCCAGACTTGGGCTAGTTGAACCTAAGATACTCATAAGGCAATTCAGTAAATCCAGAACGACAAAATTACGCATGGAGAGACTAATCTGCTACAACAGGCAATTCAGGAAATCCGGAATGAGAAAATTACGCATAGAGAGAGACTACATAACACTATAAACTCACGCCTCGGAGATACTCATAAGGCAATTGGAGTTAACTTTTCATATCATAGCTATTGATTCCAGAGGACGGTGATTAATCAGGGGGGGGGGGGGGGGGTACTGGGAAAATCTATTTTTCTGCAGTTCTAAGAGTATTCAAAAGATGGTTGATGGCCAGACTTGTGGAGGGAGGTGATTAATCACAGGTTGGGGGGGTGGGGTGTAACTGGGAAAATATATTCCTTATACAGTTCTGAGATGTAGAACTCCTTATCCTAGTCACCCCCCAATGGTGTCTGAGCTCTATGGTTTCATAATTAATGGTCACATTTGTTTAGAATTGAATCAAACGCAGCGATTGATGAAGTCGATAATTCTTCTCCGGGGTAGACTTATCTTGTGTCTTATCTGTAGGCAGTAAAATGCTGGACAGTCTGTAATGATAGGATTATGCAATATAAGAGTTTCTTAAAACAAGAGCCAGATCAGGAATTTTGAACTTACAAAAGTCTAGCAAGCAAACCTCATATTAATAACAAATATTAGACCTGTACGTTCCTGTATTATCCGAGAAATTTGACAGAGACTCATCTGAGTGATTAATCAAGACCAATGCTCTAACCTACAAGGCCGGAAATCAACTTATCCCATTTTCTCCTTTCTTTTTCCACCTAATCCACCGAAACAACTCTCCTCAACTGGGACAAAGTCCAAATGGCAAGTTTGGTATTCCAGTCGGATAAACATATCTCATGGTAGAAAAAAGTGAATACATTGCTTTAGAAACCAAATCCTACATTTGATGCACATCCCTGAATTTGAAGAATAATCTTTTTCACAGAAGCTCCACACTTTATTAGTGGCATCCATACAAACATATCAATAGTAAAGTTGCAAAAAAGATCAATTAGAAGAAATCAGAATTACCATGAAATGAGAACCCAAATATAGCATCCACTACAATGTCAAAGCTTGTTGACAAATCCACTGGAAGATCTTCTACTGACAGGAAAGGAATTGACAGTGATTCTAACTACAAAAACAAGCATGAGAGACTGTTGCCAGTAATATAACTTGCCCTAGTAAATTGATCACACTCCATACCTGTGTTACCAGCCCATTGTAAAGAGGCTTCGCAGTACGCTTTGGGTAGCAAACAAATGGTTTATATCCAAAGTGATGCAAATGACGAGCAGCTACAAGACCATCACCGCCATTATTCCCCGGGCCACATATAGCAAGGACACGACCGAATTCAGGTGGCTTATACACCTGCAGAGAAGTGAATTTCACCGTTAACTTGCCAAAGACCAACTTTTTCTCTCAAGTTAATTCGGACTCCAGTGGTTGCACTCAAAATCATTCAAAATTGGGCCATATTCACATGTAATCATCTTAACTCACAAATGATGGATAACTCATGTGCAATTAGATCGCTTTTTTTTCTTTTTAACTTCCGTAAGTTGGTATATCTTATACAACACAAGCTCAAAACTTCCTTTCTTTTGCAATTACTTTCATTAAGAATGGAAAATGAAGTATCAATTGGCACATACACAATCACCGCTAATCAAGACTACCAAATCCAACGATACACCCATGGATCAATGTTTCAGTTTATGTTTATGTTCCGGTCTCACTAATATTAGAAACGTTTCGTAATATTTTGGGAGCTTTTCGACATGTCTAGGAAATTTCGTAAAATTTATATTTGTCTTTTAGGTTTTCGATCAAGTCAAAAACGGAAACTCTTCGGTGGTTTTCAAGGAAACATACGGAAATTTACATTTCGATCCATGGATACACCGTTCTCCGAGTTGCCGTCTATCCAAAACGTTAAACTGTTAAAGCATAACTAAAAATGAAACGTTTACCTCAGCTATCGAAGTAGCCACACTCAATCCAGCCAATTCCTGCAACCAAAAACTTCCATAAATCCAAAACCAAAACCAAAACAAAAAAAAAAAATGTCTGCTGATTCCTACATAAACTCAAATTTACCGAAACCAATGAGGAATTACAAAAAAAGAACGCACCATTAACTGATCAACACTAAACCCTAATGGGCCCATGAGAATCTCATCAATCTCCGCAGCTTCTCGCTGATTCAAGTACGATATGCGGTTAGGCTCCTGCACAACTTTCGCCGACGCCATTTTTCCGTTAACAGCAGTAACTGAATCCGAGCAGTAGTTCCTCAAATTCGAAACCCTAAAAAACTGCAATTTTGAAAAAAAAAAAACAGCACGATTAGCGTCAATTAGAGTAAACGGAGTACAGAGGGAGCAGCGTACACTTACAGATGAGAGAGAATTGGGCTTGAGAATTCGATTACTGTTAATGTTGTTATTGAAACTAGTGTTATTGTTGTTATATGGAAAAATGAAGGAGCTAGAGAGTGATAGTTGTTGTGTGAGGAGACATTTCATGGTCCTGCTTTTTCGCACCAGTGGCTGTAGTATCAGCATTTTCCAAATATTTAGTTGGGAGATGAGATCGACCATTTTCCATTTTCTTTTAATATTGTCTATTTTATCCTCTCTTTTATTTTGATTTTTATAATTGTTATTGTTAATACTAGGATATTTGATGTTATGGACATTAAGTTATTACTATTGTGACTATTATATAACTAGTACTATGATATTATTTTTTGAGAAAATCATTTAAGTAGTGATGATGGAAGAATTTATGGAGATTGTCAATCTCAGATTGCACCGGGGTTCATTTCCAAACAATAGAAGTATTTTTTTTTTTTTTTTGTTGAATGAAAACACCGAGAACACAAGGCATAGTAGCTGGGTACGAGATGGGTGGGGTTTGTGTGATTTACGGCTGGACTTGTAAGGCTTTTGTGATGCCTACGATTCTCAAGGGAGAATCAAGTTGTCGATGGTTTCTTTGGTTGTATTTAGTTGAAGATATTAGTGAATTAGAGAGAATGATAGAATTGTGAGTCGTGTAGAGAAGGTGGAAGCTGGAAAGATCCGCTTCTTGTTTATCTACCAAGAAAGGGGAGGTAGTGGTGGCAAAAAGTGGTGATGATAGGTGACCAACTTAGTTGCCTACTTGTCAAGATGAGAGATGAAAGTGTCAAAATGAGGTGAAGAAGGGAGGTGGACGAGATTGGTGATTGGTGAAGTAGGCATTTACGTATAGGATAGTAGTGGTAAGGAGCATAAAGACCAAGAGGAAGAGAAGATGAAAAGGGGTGGTTATAGAACACACACCTTTTGAACGTCTTATCAAGTAGTATTTGAAGACTCTTACTAAAAACTAAATGTACATTTAAATTAAATAGTTCAATGTTGAGTATTGTGTTTAGAGAGACGTCTAAATTTAGTTTTACTTTGTTACCAAAAGGCTACTATAAGCAAATATTAGAGACATGTTAGCTTTAAGATTGCATAAACTTTCCGCTTAATTAAAAAATTCAACCGTAAAAAGTTCAATGAGTTAACATCCTAGAAGTACTGGATAGAAAGAAAAAAAAAAGGTAAATTCTAGGTTTCGCTGAGATTTTACAACACCATCTTAGAATTTCACACATCATAGTCATGAGGTTACCATTAACACTTGAGTACGTGAAGCAAATTTTATAGTAGTGAACATTAACGACCAACGAGTTCTTTTGGACAATGACTATGATCCAAAGCGGACATCGCAAATGTTCCCAAAGAAAAAGATCGAACATATATTCACACCCTCAATCTAGTTTTAACTCAAAAGCTTTGTTAGATATTAAGTTTATGTTATAAAAACATGGTAGTTTACTTGCAGTTTATCGGAATAGAGTTTTATTAACACCCCAATGCCAATAATGATGTTAAGAAAGTCACTTTCTCTAGCAGATGGAAATGGAATGGCAAATTCATTTAATCAACTTCATATTGATTTGAGATCACACACACCAAATATAGTGCACGGAAGAACGGCAGTACACTTAACAGGGTGAATTTTCTTTTATTGCAACAAAAAAGGTTTCAATTTACAAATGGTGACCAAGAATTGGATGAAGAATTAAACTGATACAATGTACCACATCACATAATCATACATATAAAAGAGGTGAGGTTGAAATGTGCAAAAGATGCCTCATTGGAAGCCATATTGAAGGAAACATTACAAAATAATTTCTTCTTGAACACTGACATTGAGAGTCTTGTTTGGAAGGACAATGCTATTGATCACTACAACTTCGTCTTCAACCGTTACGGATTCACCTGTTTCACATGTTCGTATGAGAGAGAGAGAGAGATTTGATGGGAAAAGTAAATGATAGGAGATTTACCAAGTATTGTAACCCCAAGTTTTTTGTTGTGATCTCCCGAAGCCTGCAATATAAGAGTAGTTTATGTTGGGAGACATACGCACGAATGTTTCTGAACTTGAGGGAGATCATGGCAATTCTGATAGTTGGAGGGAATATATCATAACTATGCCAAACCTCAAACTCAAATTATTTAAGCACAACTCCTAAAACCATATCTTTTAGGGTCAATTGCGATCACCCCCTATTGTTTGGGGTGTTTTGCGAAGTACCCCCTATCGTTTCAAAAAGAGCGCTTTGCCCCTTCACGTTTGTAATTTGCCCCATGAGTCCTTGATCTACCGTTCATTTTTGCCACGTGGCTATCTTTTCATCCATTAGATTTGGCATCAGAGGGCAAATCGCACATTTTAACAAACGCTAGGGGGCAAAGTTCTCTTTTTGAAACGTTAGGGGGCACTTCGCAAAACACCCCAAACGTTAAGGGGCAAAACGCAATTGACCCTATCTTTAAAGAAAATGTAAATTTACATCACAAAGTTTGGTCTAAAAGTAATGCTTGTTTTATGTTTGAATAATTATACACTCACTCATGAAGTTTAAAAAACATTGCAAATAGACTCCGTGAGGTTTGAACAATTACAAAGACACCCTGTAACATCTGAGGAAATATTACAGGTAGACCCACTTTCATGTGTTTCAGAGCTTCACATGGAGTTCACTATTCGAACCTGAGGAGAGCTATACAGAATTATGCTAAACCTCAAGGATGTAGATGTAATTTCTCTCATTTATTATCTTTCTAAAATGTATCAGGTTTTATGGGTAAGTTTTTGCAATAATGTACTTTGTTGGGACAACCCTTGTACTAACCTGGACTCTGGACCACCTTCCCATGGAAGACTTCCATCCAATGATCGAGTGAATGACAACCGCATTTTCCTTGAAAAGCATAAGCACAAGTAGTTTTAACACTTGTTGCTCATAAGTATAGATCACAGCCATATAGCTTAGATAATTTTATACCTTGATTTCAACATCATCAAGAATAATGCAATCGACAAGCCTCACTCCAGCTCCTATCCGAGCATTCGCTGAAATTGAAACATTTGGACCAATCTGTTCGCAGCATACATCACACACAGATCACTAAGGTGATATTTGCTTATAGTTTTGCATATTTTTGTTCCCAAGAGTGACACACCGCTACTATCATTTTCTTTATGTAGAATGGTACTAAAGTCAGCATAAACTACCTTCGCAGTTGGATGAACTTTGGCGGACGGATGAATATATACATCGCCAGAAATGGTGGCCTTCCTCGTGCCATCTCCATTTGCCAAAAGCTGGGGCGAGGTGAATCTAAATTGGTACAGATATAATCCAGAACATTTCAGCGACATTCTGCAAAATTTCGAAGTATTGTCAGATCATAGAATCTTAAAAGTTGCAAAAGGGGAAGAAGTATTTAGATCACATTCAGCTGCTCACCCTGGAGTTTTGATTTGTTCCCAGAAGTCCATGGTTTCATACACATAAAACTGCTTTTTTCCAGCAAGTGGTGATAAAATATCTTGATCTAATCTTACAAAATCTGTTGGGAGACTCCTGTCAATGATATTGTATCAGATACAAGTAGACCATAATTGTTCGCAAATCACCTCCACCAAATTACCATGCATAAATTAATCTATCTCACGTGCTAGCAACAGAAATTTTGGAAAAGATATTCATCAGCTCTCTAAGATGCTTGTAACAAAATGGAGACAAAGGTGATCATTAAGAAAAAAGAAATGGAGGTCTATGCTTTTGTTTGAAGTTAGAGCAACTTCACCATTCTCTGTTAGTGACAACACAATATGAGTAAGTATCCCGATATAGAACATTGACAGAGAGAGAAGATACGAAACCCAGGCAGTTTTATAATGATGGTTCTACCTGTCTGCAGGTTGAAGTGCTTCAAAGCTGGACACACGCCTTAGGGTAGCTGCGAATTTAAGTAATTTATAATGTAAATCAGTATCATAGGTCTCGGCAAGAACGATAAATCCAAAATCTTGTTTGAACAAGCTTCCACGTGATCTGATTGATGAAAGTTTTGGAACTGGACACCTCAAGCTAAATATTTAAGCTTAACCGTAACTCTAACGAAGGCTAGTTCAGATTTTTGTTCATGTACACAAACATCCATAGCCACGAGAACTGGTTCAGACACAATACTATCAATACAAGTGATATCCGCATTGATATATGTAAAATAAGGATGCATTCATTTGCAGACAGGCATGGACGAAACAAAATCAAGTACAGTCAGAAAAGAACTCGTATCAAGAACTTACAGAAAGAAGAAACCGGTGATGCAACAACATGTTTAACATAATTCTGGTAATGAAAAACTCAACATCTTATCAAAGTTGAAAAGTCAAATAGCAACTGAAACACATTGAAAAAGAGATGAGGTTTGCACAAGAAACCAGAAATTAGACCATTCTAGGATGTGAGAGGACTTGTTTAAAGGCCTAGGACAAGTTCTTCATCTTATACCAGTTACGAGTAAAGCGATGACTAAACTGATTAATGAATAGTTGCTGCCTCATCAAAAATTTAAAAAAATCCTACACTTTTGGATTACTGAGCACTGAAGCAAAGAATTCGGAGTTTCTCAACTACTTCTTGGCTGATGGTGCTACTAACCTCTATCTTTTCGTTGCGTTGATACACCTTGAATAGCCTTAAAGATGTCTGGAGTAAATACGTATACACCACAATTTATACGGTCACTTACCTGTTTTCCAGTGCAATGAAATAAAGCCGACATAAGAACTAATAAATATCACGAATCAACAATCAAAACAGGATAGGCAGTACAAATTTCAAAAAAAAAGTAACGTACAAAAGTTTCAGGTTTCTCCGTATAATGCAACAGTTCCTTAGTAGCAGGATCGGCCACAAGTTCCCCAAACTGGTTTGCTGTCTCTGGAGAAACCTGCCAAAGGAAAACAATACAAGTGAGTAAAACTTAAGGGATTGATGGTTAAGATAAAGGACGAAGAAAAGAAAAATTGTACCAATCCTCGTGGCGAATAAAGAAACTAACCTTGATCACTAAAATGGTTCCAATACCGCCATAGCTTCTGTGTGCCTCTGCAAGCAACCCCATCAACAAATTAATATTCTAAGAAGACAGATACATTTTAGGAATATGAAACTCAGACAATTACCTAGCATCTCAGGCAGTGGAAAACTGCAACAAACATCACAATTTAGCAAAAAAATATGAGCCTGCAAATCGAAATATGACACCGGTTGATAATATGCAGAAGAGAAGATAAAAGAAAAGTACAAAAAAACTAAAGAGTCTATTTGTGCTCTTTCACCAACATAACATTTTTATAAGTAAATAAAGTGAAACTTGGAGAGAATAAGAACCGGATCGTCTTCCATGATCAGATCCCTGAAATTATAAAGTCCACCTGCTGAACCATGTGGCTTGTCCTCTTTCAGGTATCTAATGACAGAAAGAATAATATGAAACAACACTATATATAAACAAGCAGAAGATTCTAAATGGTTTCACCATTACATGGAAGACAAACCAAGCAAAGAACTGGACTTACCTGACGGGAACTTTAAGCTCGTTAGAAATTGATGAGACAAATAAGGCGAATTCACGCTCCTCGTAAAAACCAATAAGGTAGATCTGAGCTAGATTTGGAATCTATGAAAGAAAATCCAATAAAATAGTCAGTCTACCACTCCATATACCACAAAAGCAAATGCACAAATTCAATATCATTTTATCAGAAATTTTCTTTTCATACATGATCTTTTTAAAAAGAACATTTGAATTTTCTAATACAACATCTGGACTTGATTACTTCTTCACTATACACCACAGATGATATTCATTCATTTAACATTGCTTACTCGTTTACAAGCGGAAATTGGATGATTAACCATAGGTTGTCCAGCCAACGGGAAAAGGGGCTTCGGAATATTCAACGACAAAGGTCTGAATCTAGTCCCTGCATCCCAAAATCCACCATTTAAACAAAAATTATAGTACATACCTCATATTTTCCTTTATAATACGAAATTCCCCAATAAATCAATAAAAAGATCTTAACTTTCAACAAGAAGTACCCAAATTTCAACAATTTGCACAAGAATTACAATCAAACAAACAAATCAAATCAACACTGACAATAAAACAGTAATAAAACCACATAACCAAAAAAAATTCAAGCTCAAAAGCTCATACCTTTAGTGGGACCACCCACCATAATCACAGCCACAACTCTCTCATCTGATATCCCCATTGACCACACCAAGAATCAAGAAAACCCACAACCCAGATCTCAAAACTGCACTATGAACCACCTGCAAACAGATAAAAACACTCAGCAACAATCACATTAATACATAACAACAAATCATAAAAAATCATAAGATAGTAGTGTCTTCATTACCCAATAAAAACACAACCTTGAGCCAAAAATGTCAGTTTTTGCCACTTGTTGAACAAAGGGGAGAGAGATTTGGATTTTTTACAAAAGCAATAAATAAATCAAAATCAAGAATATCCAATTTGATGCAAAAGGGATCTCTAAAATTCAATGTGTCGGTTGGCTTGGTTGTGGATATGATTGCAAAAGGGTGGTGGCAATGGGCAAATTTTCAGTGTCAGCAAGTGGTTGGGCGTTTTGTTTGTTTGTTTTCTTGCATGTATGATGATGTGTTGTACGGAGTTTTGGATTTTATCGAGTTGAATATGAATGCTTTGATTGGAAGATAAGGTGTAATAATTACTAATACCATAATGTAATAATTAAAATATGAGTGAGTGGAAAATCCAGTCTTGTTCATGCAGAGAGTATTTTGAGCCGTGGATTTAATAGATACTATAATTTTACACTTTTGAAATTGTCATGATTCATTCATGGGTCTTGTTAAGTTTTTCAATGTTCGTCGTATAAGGTTGTTAATGTTATATTTTTGGTGTGTTAATGCTGTTATTAATATTATACTGCTTTTTTTATATAAAAAAAATAGTCCTGGTGGTTGTGTTGTTACTTTCAGCAAAACTCAAGTAGTTTCATCATTGCTTTTTTGGGGGTTATGTTATTTGATTTGTTTATGTACGGTTAACGTCGGTACTAATAATTTGGAATATAACATAAAAACTAGCGGGGGCTGTACTTTAACAAAAAAAATATAAAAAAACAAAGACGTGGTGCGAAGTTAAATCTTTTTGGGATGAGATGGCTCTACTTTGGATAAATGTTTGGTAAATAATGTTTAAAGACTCTGATTCATTGACATGTCAGATGAAATGAAATTATTCCAAATTCTCTGAAGGTTGTTTCACTTTCACAAGTAGCCAATAGGTACACATAACACAACAAGTATATTATACAAGATAAAAGAAATACGTGTTAATAGTAAAGTACTTGCATTATACCTGTTTTTGACATGATCAATGTAATTTAAAGTTTATTTAATATGTTTTTTTTTTCAAATCGCGTTACGTTCTCAGTAACTTGTAAATATTCTTTAATATAATAAACCCGACTTGAAACTCTTGAAAAGAACGAAAAAAAAAACCCTCCAAAGTTACTATACCATGAGTAAGTCAAATAAATTTCCTAAAAAGACTTGAAATAACGAGACGGGCTATGAATAAAGATAAAATGTCTAGGCATGAAAGGAAACAAAATGACTTTTATTCTAATTTCACACATTCTGTCTTCTGCATGGGATTCAACAGGATCTGTTACAAAATGAAAACATAATAGTACAATTTTTCTCTCTTTGTTTTTTGATAGGATAGTAATCCTTGCATAGTCAAACATTCCAGCGATTTGGATGCTTCCTTTTCCGTTTAATGCTTTTAATCAGCTCTAAACATTCCAGCACTGGGATGCGGAGAAGTTCTTAGAGCTTAGACGGAGAATTGTACCACCCCCATGGGTCGTTAGAGACATATCGCGTCACCTGCTTCACATTCAAGTAATTGTCCAGTCCCCTGCAGAAAAAGTAAGCAGACTCACTACCAGTATGATTCAAAAGAAAATTTGAATGGTACTTCAGTAACCGGTAAAGATATGTAAAAGTTAATCAAACCATTTCAATTCAAAAAAGGAATTAAGTGAGAAAGTTGATTATTACCATTCCCCAAGTTCCCGTCCAAAACCACTGCGCTTTTTGCCTCCCCAAGGAGCTTGGGAGAAGCACGGCTGCGAGCAGTTGACCCAAACGATCCCTACTTGAAACGCCTGCAAGATTTCAACAGAAAAGAATTCTAACATCTCATAAAACATGTAACTTTATGATCACGCTTCATATTGAGGTTGGAGTACTGGTTACGAATCAAACGCGAGAATTCTCACCTTAGTCATGCGCTCACACCTTTCCAGATCTTGCGATAACACAGCAGCCGCTAGACCATAACTGTATGAGATAATCCAGATTACACATTCAAGAAAAGTAGTTCAAATTACAAATATAAGAAGCAATGAAAATTGGCATAATATATGACGAGTGAACTCACTGGGTGTCATTTGCTAGTTCAATGGCTTCTTCTTCAGTTGCAAATGTTTTAACACAAAGAACTGGTCCAAAGACTTCTTCTCTCCAGATTTGCATGGATGTCTTCACATCAGATATTATTGTTGGTTTTATAAAGAATCCTTTCTTTAAATGCTGCAAGTCAATCATAGATTTCAATCATAAATCAGTATGAGCTGATTCAGAAGAAGCCATTCAGGGGGAGTTTTTTTAACCTGAGGTCTTTCACCTCCAGACAAGATGGTTGCACCTTCCTCCTTAGCCGTCGAGATGAACTTCATGACCTTCTCATACTGTGACATCACCAAATTTGAGTAATAACTAATAAGTAACATTAGGTTTTTCTTTTTACAGTTCTGCCCAAAAATGATAACGATTTGGTACACTAATGTAATTTATCCAAGAGACTAAAATTAAATTGAAAATTGATCTTCTTTTCATAGATGTTGTTCAGTTATATTCAGCATTGACGGAAGCCATACTTCAGTTTCATATCTTGTCGAGCTCTTTATGATTCTGGTGAAAAGAAAGCTTCTTTACCTGTCCACTGCTAACCACAGGGCCAAGCCTGCAACCTTCCTCCAAGGGCTCTGAAATTTTAATGTTCTCACACCATTTTACAAGCTTTGCCAAGAATGCTTCTGCAATGCTTTCCTGAAAACATATTTGTAACTTTAAAATGGAATTTAAGACATTAAGACACACAAGCTTATAATAGAAACGAAAGATAAAATTATCAGGTGGCCTCATCACTACATGTATTTAACTGTTGGCTCACTACACCTAACTAGGCTTAAGTTGCTGTTTGCTATGCGGACTTCACAAAATTTAACAGGTTTTGTTCAAAACTGGAACTTAGGTTGCCTATTGAAGACTCATCAAACATGAATCACCATAGAGTAAGCTATTCAATTTTCACAAGCCTATTTCCACAATTTAACCCATATGAGTATTCACCATGAAAATGTTAACTTGTTTCAGATGTCTCAAATTTGCTGCATCATGTCATCGTAAATAGGTCTGAATTCAATGATTAAAAAGGAAAGGAGGGATCACCATCACTGCTCAGATTCTACTTAGCAGTAACAAGTTTCTATATTTCAACGCAAACTTTGTCCCGTAAACCAATCTTCTTGCACTCTAAAAAGCCACTGTTTCCAGCTTCATCTTCTTCCTCAAGAGAGAAAAAGGCAGTTTCTCACTAAAACAACTGTCTTTCTTCGTACTTACATGGACTAAGAGTCGAGAAGTAGCACTGCATATCTGGCCATTTGTCCAAAAGCAACCAAAGAGAGCCCATTCAGCAGCTGTTCCACGGAAGGCAGATAATGAGATTACATTGACTTGAAATGTGAACAGCAGAAAATGAGCAGAGTATAGTAATATCAGTTGTTAATACTATTTGTCTAAAAACTTTATATGCCCAACCCTCAATCACGACAGCTGTCTGCCATACGTGTTCCACATTTCAATCGATCACTCAGTTTTGAGTCATAAGCAGGAAGTATTATCTCAAAGAACGCCAGAATCACAAAAGAACAAATCATTTATGGTTCAGAAATGCTCAGACCTAGATCAATATCAACGTCCTCAAACACAACAATTGGACTCTTTCCACCGAGCTCAAGTGTAACTGGCTGCAAGTAGAGAGATTGATTTTTAGGAAAAGAAAAGGTTGAAAGTTCAACAGTTGTCAAGCTGGACAACAATGATTAACTGCAATACTTAAACATACTTTAACAAGTTGGGCCGCAGCAGTCATTATTTTACTTCCTGTAGCACTACTCCCTGTAAATGCTATCTGTTGCATTAAACAAGACATTAGTATCAAAGAAACTAAACCACCAGAAATATGACGAAGTGCCAGAAAACATAACCTTATCAACATGAGGATGAGTAGCCAATGGAGCACCGGCGTCTGGCCCCAATCCAGTCAAAATGTTGAGAACACCAGGTGGAAGGCCTACCTCTTTACATACGTCAGCCAATTCCAAACAAGTTCTGCAGTAAATGAGATAGGTAATAAATTGCAGGAAGAGTCATAAATATAAACCAACAAAGAATATTGATAAAGGCTTACACAGAAGCCAATTCCGATGGTTTAAGTATTGCAGTACATCCAGCAGCCAGTGCAGGAGCAACTTTCCATGTAGCCATTAACATAGGATAGTTCCTGTAAAATGAGGAGAAGGAATTCCAATTGAATCACAGTGATGGTCCCAGTTATAACTCAATATTAAGGATCCCCCACAATATTATCAAACATCAATGCAGTTAACAAGCATAATCCAGAAAAAGAAACATTAAACAGAAAAAGAAACATTAAACAGAAAAAGAACGTTTAAAATAGTGTTAAAAGGTGTAACAAGATCATGCGAGATTCTTCTAAAAGGTAGCAATATTGTATATGCTGCATCAGAAAAATAAGCATCCTTTGAAGATAACATCTCTTCTGTGTGAGCTTACTCAAAGTGTCAACAATTACATTTAGTTAAAAATGACATTGATGTCAATTTCAAGATTAAGACAAAGCAATGACGCTTTCTCCGCGGTGAGACTAAAGAGTGAGTGTGAGCAGAAAAACTGTCTTTTCTAGTGGTCATCTTCTCTTTATACATTTTTATTCATTGAGCATGTGTCTCGTCGAGGGTCCATCCCAGGTATGGCTTGTTGCCTCTATGCAGTATCAGAGTGAGAATCAACTGAAGAAACGGAACTATAGGTAAGACCTTCAGAATTATTGCTAATGCAGAAATGTAAACTGGTTCCATGAACAGAATCAAAAACTGATCCTCTCCGCATTTCCAAGTTATATTAGCAAGAGATACACCAAAACCCTTGTGCTATATTTTTGTCCTGCAAAGTATGGCATCCCTAATAGCGTATTCAAAGAACATAAATGAGGTATGCTCTCCTCGCTTTTTCTACAGAACAAGAAACTCCAGTTTTATTCAGTTAAAACATTACGTGAACATGCGTTATGCAGAAGAACCAAATGGAGGAAGTTGACCTAATTATCATGTATTGATAGACAACCACACAGAACTTTCCAAAGTAGATACAGATTAATTTTCTCAGTGAATAATAAGGCCATCCTAATCCCAGAATAAACACTTTGTTGTTATCTAGCTATGTGAAGAACATACATATCCAAAAACAGTAATTGGCAACAGAACTCTATAATTGTATCTAAACAAGTGAGCAAGTTTAGAGAGAGAGAGAGAGAGAGAGAGACACAGAGAGAGACAGAGACAGAGACAGAGACAGAGAGAGATGCTAAAAGGAATAAGCTTTGAATCTCTTCCCCTTTAATTCTTTAGTAAGATTAGAATCAAATCCAACTAAGCACAAACCATGGTGTAATCAAGCCGACCACCCCAATGGGTTCCCTCAAAATATGACATTTAAATGTGTCCATTGGAAGAGAAACAGGAGTTCCTTGCTTTGAATCCAATGCTTCAGCAATACCAGCATAATAATCAAAACATCCAGCAACATCATCCTGAGTGTGATTGAATAATTTCATGAGTATATCATGTCAAATTGAGAATCAGAAAATTTCTGTAATAAGGGACTTAGAATCATACTATATCCCACGCCGCTTCATCTATCGGTTTCCCACAATCAATTGCTTCGAGTTTCGCTAGTTCCGATTTTCTTTCAGTGATCTAAAAATAACTAGATGATCAGTAACACGAAAACTCAAAAGAATTGCAAGTTAGTCTCAGCTACCAATAACAATAGTGAATAACTTTGCATGTGTACTTCCAGTTACATAATATGTCAGAGCTTATAAAACAAAGAAGGCCAAAAGTCAGTCATAATTGCGTTATCAAACAAATGATAAGTTTAGTTGGTATTCAGAAATGAAGTTATACACGCCACTTAATAGGAACAATGTAACCAGAGGTGCAGAAGATGGTCCGGAGCATATTATTCATATCCCTTACGGGAAGATGGTATTGAAGACCAAAAGTAAGTAAACACCAAAAGTCATGATGCAATAAGAAGTAGTACGAAGAAGACCCCACCAATTGGTCAGGCTTCAAAACTTACCTTCTCAGCTAGTTGATCAGAGATGCATTTAGCTCCAATTCATTCAATATCAAAATGAAGTGTAACATAAACAATTACAATTATTCCAGCATCTCTTAGATTTCAGTTCTATACTTGTGTTTCCCCTGGCTAGAATCTCATTTATCTCAAAGTCAATGGACTCAGAAACTAATACTAGTTAGAGACTCGGTTTAATCATGTAGAGCGAAGGAATTATTACCGTAACACTCAAGCTTCACAGTCACAGAGAAATAACTACTAAATACAGGAATGACAGAAAAAACATAAGAAAACGCAATTCAACACAAAAAAACAAAATTCATGGCAGATTCAATCCCTATAACTCTCAACTAAAAGTCCCAAATTACAAGAAAACTCATAAACCTTTGCAGCTATGGCTCTCAAATACTTGGCACGATGCGCCCCAGTCGCGGAGGACCAATCTTTGCCCCCGTTGCGGAAGAACGCTTTACGTGCAGCTTCTACGGCAATATTTACATCTTCGGCCGTGGCCGCTGGAATATCCCCTGCAAAACAAAAATAAAAGAAATAAATTAAATCATAAGCATCAGATTCAAGTCAATCTATACACACACAGCTGTTTCTCATCACAAACGAAAGGCACAAAATCCAGTCAAAAACAAGCAACAACAAACCGCTATTCCATCATCATCCGCAAAACCCTAGATCGCAACAAATATAAACGCACTAAGAACATACTAACTGATCTAGAACTTTGTTCAACTTAGTTTCAAACAATTGACCGATTAAATACAACAACAATCTACAAAAAACGCAGACAACAAACAGTATTGGAACTAAAGAGGAACTAGTAATTTTATTTTTTTACACAAAAAACAAACAGAAAATGAAATTAAATTGGAGCTGTAGAAGAAATAACCGATGGTCTGTTCAGTGGCGGGGTTGATAATCGGGAGGCGATTCTTTTTGACAGGCTCTCTCCATTCGCCGTCGATGAACAGTTGCCGATTTGGTATTGAGGTCGCCATTGTTGTTTGCTTCTTGCTACTGTGCGCTGAGCTGATCACTTCACTTTTTTATGTGTGTGTGTTGTAAAATGTAAAGTGTATCTTTTTCTTATTTAAAGGAGAGCTTTTATAATAAAGCTACTAAAGTGTATAATCACAATCTTCTGACTAATTGGAACTTATAGTTACGAGCGCAGATGAAAGTTTCGTTTCACCGTATTTTTTAGTTCTTAAAATATTAGAAAATGTTTTGGATATTTTGAGATTTTTTTAATATTTTTCTAAAATTTTGTAAAAATTATGTGCAGAATGAATGTAAAAAAATGATTTTGAGAAAAAAGAAAAGAAACTCTCGTCCATGATTACGAGTGATAATGTCATTTGTTTAGTCAAATGATTTTGAGATAATGTATCATAATAACGAGTACACAGTGTAAAGTTTTGAGAAAATTAAAAAATTATTTCAATTTAGGAAGAAACCGAGGAATGGGATTTCGTGAGATGCGCACCATGTGGGTGGGGGCACAAGGATCCATGTTTGAGTTTCACCCACGTGTTAATTGACTTCTGATCGGAGTTTTTTTCTTAGGAATTTATGAATAAGCATATATATTGTAATCATTCTGTTAATTATAAGTACCATATTACGAAACATACTTCTAACTTTAGGGAATGCTTTCATGCATAAAATATGAAAAAAAAAAAAAAAAAAAAAGAGTTACTATTACGTAGATGTAAAGTTCTGTAGCTACACTCTAGTTAAGTCATTAAGAGCCCGTTTGGATGGCCCCAGTAGGGCTAATAAATAATTTAGTGGGCATTTATTTGGGTTTGGATGTGTTTTTAAATTATGGCCGCGGCCCGCCAAATGTGGGCCACCCATCATAAATCCCCCCACTCTTAGTGGGGACTTGAACCCCTCCCATAAAGTTATGGAGGGGTTGGGCAATACTGAAGTCCCCATTTTGCCCTTGCTTTCCCCAAATCTGAAATTTGTCTCTGATCTTTTAGAAAATTTCAAAACTCCGTTAACAATTAATGGTGACTCTTATTTGTTAATTCTTCGTCTTCTATTATTTCAAGCCTATTGCTTTCTTGATCACGAGCACCATCGCTGATTAAAAACAAAGAAGAAGAAAATGAAGAGAAACAAAGTTAGGAAAATGAATCTGAAAACAATGGTAGTTTAAAGGGCATCCAATGAATAGTTATGGAAGTTGTTAGAATTAATGATGAAGAGAAGGAATTAAAGGGATTGAGAGGAGCGGACTCTTTTTTTCCTTTCAAGGAAAATGAAATGAAAAAAGGAAATTATGAAGGAGAAATGGTAATTAAGGATATTTGTATATATAAATCTTTGGGGTAGTTTTTGCTAATAGCTCATAAATCTTTGGCAAAGATAGAGATGAAAATGTGGTTTTGAAGGTATTAGATATATAAGGATCCTAATTAAATGTGATTGTATGTATATCTCTTCTTTGTGCGTTAAGCCTTAAGTGAGTGGGGAGTGCATGTGTTCATATTTGTGAGAAGTTACTGCTATTCTGTATGGCTGACGATATTGCCAAAGCAACAATTGTTGTTGCCAAAGCAAATTTTGTTAATTCTCTAATTTACCCTTCATAATTAGATTCTTTTTAAAGTAGACTTTGAGTGTTCTTAAAATACATCTCTCAATTAATTAACAGTTCCTTAATTGTAGCAAGTTGAACATCTTTTCATATATAACCATATATATAAGAAATTTATTGAGATATAATATTGCCATATATACTGATTTTCTCTTAAATTTTACTTTATAAGCCAATAGGTTTCTTTATATTTACATTATCTTAGGCTAGAAATTCATAAACAAATATTACAGGGCATTTCCCTTTGCAACTGATAGTATCATCTGGTAAAACTTATAAATGGTTTAAAACTACTGATCTATTGTTATGGTTATATCTCAATATCGTAATTTATTGTTTTTCAGGTCTCAAATATTCCTGTCATGTTTCTCATATTTAATAATTTGAACACAACTTAAAAAATAAAACTGTAGTGTTCATATGACATTCAAATTTATAAATATAAACTAAGAAATAGATTCAACCATTTAAGTTCAAGATGCAAAATATTATAACACGTATATATGCTTGATAATTTTACAATGTCTACTAAATTTGTATCTTCTTTTCATACTTTGGAGACTTATATTGTCCAAGCACGTAATTTATATTTTTATTTTGACATATATTCTGCAAACAATAAAATTTCTTCCAAATTTAATCTTTTTAATATGATCTGTTCAAGACACGTACAATCTATTAAATTAAAGTAAGAAATAAAATTATATAATCAAGTTGCTATAATTAAGGAGTGTTCAATCAAAGCAATAATGTATTGAGAGAAATATTAGATTTACTTTGTATAGACATTGACTAAGAAGGGTAAATTAGAGAAAAATAAAAATTTGCTCTGGCAACAAAATTTGTTGCTTTGGCAATATCGCTAGCCATTCTGTATTCTTAAACGGACCCTTATTAAATATTTTTATTAAATGATGTTTAATGTTGTATCTATTTATTTATTTTTTCCTTGCTTTTTATTGGTTAAAAGAAAGTATGTGCAATGTGAGTAAATACGTAATTTTACAATTGGAAGTTTATCAAGATGTTTTGCATAATGTTTTGCAATTGTGAAATAGTAAGAATAATTTCCATTCTTAGTAACTTTAGGGATTATAGATTTAATTGCACCTTAAATTAATATCAATTTTAGAGTATATTTTGTATAAAGCAAAATATGGAGGAGTTAGTGGTTAGGAGATGAATTGAAAATATAATCACGAGGCAAAAATTAATATACTCGTAGAAATACACGATATAAGACATTTAAGTAATTTCCCACTGTTGACTTTTTTTTTAAACCCTCATCAACACGCCTGCACTTAATTTTGATAAGGACAATTTAGTATTTCTACATTTAATGAACCTTAGTAATGGGCCAAACAAACGAATCATAACCTGTGATTGTTAGGCATTTTAGATGCTCAAATAAACTACCAAACAACCTACAAATTATGAGACCCTCATTACAATAATCCCACTATTATTCCCCCACAATCTTGATGAGGCATCCAAACGAGCCCTAAGAAAATTGTTCAAACGCCGGATTAGTCGGCCCAGTGGGTTCGGATACCGGTTATTCAAACGAAAAAAAAAAAATTTAAGAAAATTGTGATTGCCAAAAATCTAATAAAACGGATTTTTTGCCTAAGTCTACCCGTGACCTAACGAGTGAATTGCCAAACTAATACTCTCAAGAAAAATAATTCCCAAACTAACACTCTTGAAAATATAATTACCAGAATAACACTCTTGGACAATATGTTACTATTTTACCCTTTTTCTTTTGTCAAGTAATTTTTTAAATAATTAGAAAAGTAATACACAACTTCGTTTATATACAAAACTATTGCAATTTATAAAAGAAACTACTTGAAATATTAGGTAAGTTTCAAAAGAAAAATATTAACTTGATGCTAATTGAAATCTCTCTTAATAAGTTAAATTTAAAAAGATAATTGATTCAGAGTTTCAGACTTCCAGTAGTAAATTTATTTAACTTATAATTTCTTTGTAAATTCTATATATCTTACTTTTATTTCTATAACTAAGCATTTTGATCCAAAAGAACTAAGCAACAAAACTAAAAAACAAATCGTACGTGTTGTGAAATTTTGAAAGATCGTGCATATTTTATTTTATTTGAAAACAGCAAATTTACTTGTAAAATATTTCTGTAAAAGAAAGTTTTTAAAATACTAGAATTTGTTTAATTAAAAAAATAAAATGAAAACAATATACTGATCGTCTTCCTCACGAACCCACTCACCCACCCCACCGCTCGATGCCTCGATCCCCCACACAACAACCCATATGTCCGTCCGCCGCAAGGCCGCGCCATTATTGCAGACAACAATCTCCATCGCTGGAACATTGAGGCTGCAGCACCGTGTACGGCTTAGAATTGTTAATCTTGGTTCCTCCAAGTCCACTTTCGTCGGCGAGATGGGTAGAGATTATAAGAATCGAATTGTTTCTTTAACTCTAACAAAGTGTGTGAATCAAAGAATTATAAAGTTTGCTGAATCAAAGAATTATAAAGTTTGCTGGTCAAATCCATGGTGAGGGTTTGAGGAGCGGCGGCTGGGACTAATAGAAGAAGAAGACGAGTTATTTTAAAAAAGAAAATCCTTTTCATTAAATTAGTTAATGATAAGTATTATTTTGGTAATTATTTGACAAAAGAAAAGGATAGAATAGTAATATTTTGTTTTAGAGTATTATTTTGGTAATTAGTTTGTCAAGAGTGTTAGTTTGGGAATTATTTTCTTTAAAAGTGTTAGTTTGGCAATTCACTCTGACCAATTTGAATGTAAAGATCGTGAAAAAACTAGAAGATATTCGAAAAATAGATTGGCAATACTAATAAATGCAATTGTCACTTGTCAGATCCTGGAATGGTTGGACGAATGTTATTTTTGAAAGTTATATTGTAAAATCCTACCTACCATCGTTATTTTAAAAAAAAAAAAAGTACTTACCATCTTAAAAGAATCATAAGTATCACATATATTCTTTTATATTTGTCTACAGTGTACTGTTAACGTGTTGAGTTGTCCTTTGTTGCTGAAATTGGTTATTTTATTGTGAAAAAAGAAAAAAAAAAAGGATCGTTTACTTGTTTGTATCTGCATATTGAATATTGATGTATTTTTTCAAATTTCTACGAGAAAATTTTCTTATTCTACTTCTATGGTGATTTCTTGCTATGATTATTATATGACTACATGAAAAAGATTTAGTTATAATTGTAGATTAAAATTCAATTTTCTGAATTAGGATTACATTTATAATCACAATGTTTACAAACTTGACCAAATCAAGAAAATGTGTGAATGAACCTACTGAAAATTGTTGAATACTGCTAATTATTGTGCGGTCCCTAGGAACCTCACTTTAGATCATTTGTGTTAATAAAGTAGTTCATATTCATTAGAATTTGGAAGAGAGCTGAAGATCAGCACTTCATAAAAATATTGTTATTCATTAACTTGAAATGATCTACATTATTTTTTCAATCAAGAATATCAGTAATTAGTTAATACGATATTTGGGGTCCCCGAATCATTATTTTTCTGGGTAAGTCTATATCAGACTTTAAAGTCAATCGGGCCATTCACAATGGAGATTAAGTGAAATAGTCTTTCATTTTCCGAATTTCATCATGATGGAGATGTCAACTGGAAAAAAAAAAAAAAAAAAAGAAGAACAAAGAGTTCACTAAAATACCGAAGTTGCCCCTTCCATTACAACAATGAAAGGTCACAAAGCGGATGGGCCGCCCATTTATTATTGCAACGGTGGAGCTATCTTTTTCTTTTGGTTTCGACTTAATAGCCCTTTAGTTTTTGGATTAAACTTTTTTCATCGAATGAACATAACATTGCCTAATTTAATTTGCCTGCATTGCAGTTTCTTGGTGTTTGATAACTTTCACACTTTAGAAGAATCTAATGCAACATTCTTTTTAAATGCTTGTGAACAATAAGTATATGGTATAGAGAATACATCAGTAGTTAAGGGAACAAGACGAGATAAGACCTAAAGGGAAGTCTCGAGTTTCTGTAGTTATATGCTTAATTTTAAGAGTAAATGCACCTAAATGTTAACTAGACAATTATACTCTGATCAATTGAAAAGAAAAAAGAAAAAAAAAAACAGCCATAAATCAAACGAATAAGTCAATTCCGCCATCCTAATTAGGTCTAAGTCGCCGAATGTGCTAAAAGAATAGATGTACAATTAAGAGATCATCAAGCCTAGACATTAGACAACACATTCTCATAAAAAAAAGACCTAGACAACAACAATCTCCAAAAATTGACATGTGCCATATGAAAAATTAATTTGAAACTAACGGATCACAAAATGAAAACATTAGGCATCTTATATATATTAACATCATCAAAACCAAGATATGATCGATCGATCACACCAAAAAATTTGCAACCCTTCAAAATATAAAATTTATTAACGTGACAAATTAAGATTTCTGGCACTTTCCCTTGATCCATTGGAACCCTAAAGAAGTCCCTTCTTTAACTTTCTTCACTCCGATTTCGTTTTCCCAAGCCCTTCTCCGATCTTCTTACTGTACTTTTCGGTCACACCGCCACCACTTTTCTTTTTCTCTGGCGAGTCGCTGTCCCATTGATCAGCCCACGAACCGTCGTCCATTCTTAGTTGCTTGTTCTTCTTTTCTTAAGAAAATATGCTATTATCTTGTGAGGTTAGAGGAGAGAATTATTAGAGGAGAAATAATTTTTTTATAGGGATTTAATCTGTATGAGATTTATGAATGAAAGATTTTGTGGGATTTATATATTCTTTGTATTAGTCAATAAATGACTAGAGGATATGGTCCAGCATGAAATACAGGGGAAGCAGCATTTATCACGTGCATGCGAGGAGGAATATTTCATGTATATCTAAAAGAGCGTGAAATATTTGTTTGGAGGACGAGACTAATCTTTCTCACTGGAAGGATTTTACGTTGTGTATTTGAATTATTTTACGTAACTTGGATTAAGAGAATATCACGCTCTTTCGTGCACATATTTTTACTAACTTTTTTTTTTTTGTCAATTAACTCTACTAACCGACATTTCTTCACACTGCCAGAGAAAGCCTTCTTCATCAGCCGCATTGTAATTTATACATCAATGAATTAACTAATAGCAAAAACTAACCCTATTTTTATCTCCTGTTGACCAAAAACCCTTAAAGGTAGCACCATGATCAAAATTTCCATACGTTTTCTCGAAAACTATCGAAACGTTTCCTGTTTTCACTTAGTCGAAATAAAACTTAGAAGTAGTTTCCAATTTCATTACAACTATAGCTTTTACGAAATTTCCGAAACACGTCGAAAAGCTTCCGAAAAATAACGAAATATTCCTGATATTTAGTGAACCGGAACATACACCGAAACCGAAACTTTGATCCCGTAGCACCTCAAGAATATCTTTTGGTTTAATTAATTATTATTCATGTTGTCCGCTAACAGAAAAATATAATATATTACAAGCAAACCTTGACATACGTTTAGAATTATCATAACAAAATAAAGAACATGGTTTAAACAACTAATTATTTGTAATTGTATTAAATTAAAACTAGCGAGTTAGTAATTTGCATAATTATATTGTTAATTATCTTTTAGGTCCAAAACCTTAATTCTCTTGTTTGTTCTCTATTGTTTATTCTTTGAATATTGTAGTGTTCTCTTACTGGCTTCAAACTTCAGTTCCATACTGGCTTTGTCTTCCACAATCTTTTTATCGTTCTTTCTTCTTGCGGGGATCTGCTGTTGTACTGGACGATCTTCATCAATCTTGGAACTGAAATGACGGTGTGAGATTTCATTTTACGCGCAAAGAAATGACGGTGAAACTGAAATCCATCTGCTTCTTTTTTTCTTTCGACTAATTTGTTGGGATTTATCGCACATTGCTTGGGAATGAATTTGGGCTTCTATTTATAAAGGATTTCCCCCTCTCTCCCTCTAATAAGGCCTTTTAGAGGGAAATATGAGGGGCCTAACTACATGTTAATTTTTACATGGTTGTAGACACATTTATTTTATTAAATAATTAAATGTGTGCAATTTGAGAAAATTAAATATTCCATAAAATTCCAATATTCTATGGATGGAAATATATATTCATCAAATCTCAAAAGATGGAAAGACTATTCATCAAAATCTCAAAAGATGGAAAGTCTATTCATCAAAATCCCAAAAGATGGAAAGTCTATTCATCAAAATCTCAATAGATGGAAAGTCTACTCATCAAATCTCAAAAGATGGAAGGTCTAGTCACCAAAATCTCAAAGGATGGAAGGTCTAGTCATCAAAATCTCAAAGGATGGAATGTTTAGTCATCAAAATCTCAAAGGATGGAAGGTCTAGTCATCAAATCTCAAAAGAAGGAAACTATCTTTCATCATGGAAAGAAGGATTTTCTCAAATTATGTCTTCCATATTGGAGAAACGATCACAACCATTCATCTCATCAGAAGATTCTCCTTCTAACACTATAAATAGAGGTCTTCATCAAGAAGAAAAATCACAACAAAAACTCAAACATTCTTAGAGTAAAGAAGTTCTTCAAATCCTCTCTCCCAAGTTCATCATCTTCAAAGGCGTTCATCCAAAGTTTCAAATTGTTCGTCGCGAAGATCAAAGAAATTCTCTCTTTGATTCGAGATCAAGCTCTCACGCCCTCGAATTTAAGTTTTTCAAGTTAAAGTCAACTTCAACAAAGATCAAATTGAAGACTTTGCCTCCAAATTCAAAAATCTTGAAGATCGACGATCTTGAAGGATTGAATCAGAAGATAAAATAGAGATTGTAACTCTAAATTTCTTTAAATTTATATAAAGTTTATTTGTACTAATTTTTCTTTTCTTTTATTTTTAGAGGACTCGAAATTTGGTGTTACAATGGTATCAGAGCCTACCCAAGACAATGTTGGGCCTGCGACCTAACCCACGTAGTAGGAACCGATGTCTAGTCCGGCCTACACGTGAGGGGGCGTGTTGGGATTTATCCCACATTGCTTGGGAATGAACTTGGGCTTCTGTTTATAAAAGATTTCCCCCTCTCCCTCTAATAAGGCCTTTTAGAGGGAAATATGAGGGGCCTAACTACATGTTAATTTCTACATAATTTGATCATATAAAGTGAAAACAAAACAGAATTATAGTTTTTATGAAAGAGGTAAAAACTAAAAATGCCATTTTATGGATTAAAATCATCTCTCACCATCAGTTTCTGTGAAGTGATCGAGTATACGTTTCCAATTCCACATAAAAATATGGAGTGTCTTAAATGAGATGATCGCAAAAATTTCCCCTGATATACTTAATTTGAAAATAGCTAAATGTGTTATTTTTATTAGCAGAAACTCACCGATAAAGTTTACAAAGATTAGCAAAAATGTCTCATGTCATTATATTTTAAGTTGACTTTACTGATAAATAACAATCTTTATGCAATATGCATTAAAACTTACGTCAAGCATGTATTTTCAAATGTATTCTTATAAAATCAAAAGCATATAAAAAAATATTCCCAATAATAAAGAAGCTTGAGAATATTTTTCAAAACCACGTGGATTGTGTACATTGATATTCCAATGCGCGAACTTCCTCCCGGTACCAAATTTAACATACAGTAAGGCGGAAACGTGTTAAAATACAACGGTTGCTCAACGATACTAGAGCAGTTTGCACATTTTTCAATAGGAGTTTCAATTTTTAGAAAGTTTAGGTGGCAACTTGTAAGAATTTATGTTCATTATATTGGTGAATTCATAAACGTTGATTATAAAATTTTAGAATGATTGGTTAGAAAGGATGGAGGGCAGGTTAGATTTGCAACGAGATTAGTAGATTATAGTAATTACAGTAGTATTTGGTAGTGCATAAGTTTAGCTAATTGTATATTAGCTTTCCGTTTAATCTTGTGTGGGAAAAATAGGAATAAGTAAACTATCCGCTATGTATGATTTAGCTAATTTGTTTTTTGGGTTTTGATCCTCCCTCTGTAAGGAGAAAAAAAAACTGACAAATTACCTCCCTTTGCATTTTAACCAAGTATAGCTAGAAATACATACAAGTTTCAAACTACGGACTAACACTCAATTAGACACTGCTTAGTTTCGTTGAACTCGGTTAATGCGATATAATTCATTACATAACTATAAGGAAAAATCAATTTTTGCGATCAAATTTCGTTACATGAAGAAAATCTATTTTCCTAAATTAATATGTTATATTTTTACTGATATTTTGATCAAGTTCCTTAACTTTGTCGAGTAATGATTGTAGGATTAACCGATTACAGAGTTTAGTAAATGAAATCCATATCTATCAACCCCTCCGGAGTAAGGATCTTCATTGAGTCTTTCATGTTTGTTATACCATCTTAATTAATTATCTGTCTCTCTTTCTCTACACTTATAACAACTGAGTTGTGACAATGAGCCTTTGATATTAACATGAGTGGACATTTTTACATTCATCAGATGTTACACTTCTTAAAATGGACAAAGAAAACAAAAAATGCTTATAGAAATATATCACGGACTTGAAAATTTGTTGACCATCTCCACTGCTATTTTTAACCTCTTCTTTGATTAGTAGTAGCTTGGAACTGAAATCTTGGCTTGTGCACCACCTTGAATATATACAAAGGTACACTCTGAGCCAGGTTTCAATACTTTCAGCCATTCAGGAAGTTCATAAGTGTTCTTCTCTCGTGTCGGAGAGAGACCCCACAGTGATCCCGTAAGGTTTTCAAAGTACAGCTTCAGCTCTGTAATGGGCTTCTGAGAAACATTCTTCATTATCACCCTGTGGCGATAATAAGTTTGTTTGTCCACTGTCCATGTGTTGGTTATTGAGTGAATGAATTCCACTGGGATAGCTGCAAGAAATAGCGCGATGGTTCTTAATATGCTCGATTATAATGCAAAACAATAGCTTCAATAGATGTCAAAAGCTTATACTGACAGATGTTAACTCACCTGATTTGGTGCTGGGAGCTGGTGTCTGTTTGGGATATGAACCTGCCAGATCAAGGGAATAAAACTCTGTTAAAATTACAACTAATTTTGGCCTGCCTCGAATGATACTAACTATTAGGCAGGCCTCATTAACAGTATGTTTGATATACTAAGCAATAACAATTTGTAACCGACCTTGGGGTTTGTTGTGAGGACTGGAAGGTTTCGGCAATTCTTTACCATAACCACCTGCAAATTAATCGTATATTTTCCAATTAGGCATCCCTATGTATAAAAATGCTGTCTTCAGATTATCGATCATCCAAAATTTAAATTTTAAGTGTTCCCAATATTTAAGTTAGAGTATCTTGAATTACTTTGCTAGTTATTCAATATAATTCTATGAAATAAGAGTTATGATAAATAAGGCCGTAGCGTGTCGTTTAAATAAGAGTTATGGTAAATAAGGCCGTTGTGTGTCGTTTACCTGCAGAATTTCCAGGCAGGCCGTGCAATTTGGAGAAAAGTCCTATTAAAGGTGCAGTTCCAGACATAGTTGGCTCAGTTTGTTCATAGTCAGACCTCTCATCTGAGAAATTGTCGTTAGCATCTGGACCTCCAACGAGACCTCCCTGTATAACATTTGGATTGGCCTCCGCTCTTTTATACCAAGTCTCAAATCCTTCAACGCACCCAACTGCCGATTGAAGCACAGAAACGGAAGCAATAGAAGCTCCTCTGTGATGAACATGCTTCGGATAGTTCTGCCCGTAACCTACTATGTAGCTTAAGGACTTGGGATTCTTACCAAGAATATAATCAGCCTGCATATGTAGATAAGCTTAGCGCCTTCAAAATATCGTACGAGATAGTTTGGTGAAAATGGTAAGATATTAGTTTACGGATAGACCTGTGATTGTGCGAAATTTAGGAGTTCTTGAGGTTGGAGTTGGGCATTTGGACATGTAACAACACTTTTTGCCTTGGAAAGATAATCAGAATATACGGCAAGGAGAAATGCAGCAGAGGCGGCGTACTGCAAATTGTTCCATTCACGCACATAAACCAGGCCACCTAAAAACCATCGACAAAATGTTGGTAAGGGTTGAGCTTCATTTGCCTAAACAAGTTAGCTATTTTTATAAAATGGGATTCGGAAATTAGGAGTTTTTTCGTACTAACCAGGAGTCATACGGACGTTATATCCGTCGTTCTTTTGCAAACAAGCACATGAGAAATAATCAGCCTTGGCTTTATATTGTTGAAGTGTTGAAGTGTATGCTCCTCCAGCTCCATCCAGCAAGATCTTTTAACATATGTAAAGTTCTTAGTTTTAGATATTGGCTTCTACTTTCGAGCTACTGAATTTCAACAGGGGTAAAGATTTGGATTTTTGTAACTAGCATTGACATGCTTTTTCTTTGAATTATCGATTCATTTAAGATTTTTGAAACAGGACATTGTCAATACCTTTGAAAGAAGAATTTGAACTCCTGCATATTTGTTGTCCCAAGAAAATTCTTTAACTGCCCAGCCAGTTCCTCCGAGAGAGGCACAATTATCGACAGCGTATTTTAGATAATACTCATCGTTTGTTGCTCGATAGAGCCATGTAGCTGCCCATAGTAGTTCATCCTGTCATATTACACGGCAAAAGTAAGCAAGTGGTTTCATATTTGAAGAAGTTTTGAGTACAGAATAGATGATAGTGTCTGTAATATACTGAAAGAAAACATACAGAATAACCACTTGATGTATAGAACTGCTTGGCAGAGTCGATGGATTCATCATAAAAGCCTCTGAATCTATCAGCAAATGAGAAAATCTGAAAAGACAAAAACATCTGTTAGTTTCATTCTAATAAGGTGATAGAAGTGGATTTATCAGCTAAGCCTGAAATGCATTATGGATGAGCAAGATAAGAGTCCATAACTTCTTAAGAAATAATAATATAGTTTTATTTTCTTTGGCGGTAATCAATGTCTGAGTATTAGATATTTGACATTTATCAGATGGCTAAAATGCAATATCAAATCTACCTGTTTTGCATGCACTAATAGAAGACTAGAGTATGCAGAATCAAAAGGCTTGAAAGCAAGAGAGGCTGCAGCCAGGGCGGCAGCAGTTTCTCCGGCAAGGTCCGATCCTGGATTCTCGGGGTCTATCTTGTATGCCGTCCTTGAAGTGGTCATGTCCTCCGCTCGCTCCCAACAATAGTGATCTGATACTCCATCTCCAACCTAAGTGTCAGCATCAATAACAATCAGAACAAAAAGAAAAAATTGTAGTTGTGCCTACACTGTTGACTAATAAGCATAAAAAAATGCCATCCATATTGCAAATTGCATCACAAATTGTTGAACAAACACTTGAACTTTACTTGAAGTCATATGCAATGTCTAGTAAGAGTAGCTAGGAAAGAAAATCTGCAACATAAAAAAAAAATTGTGAAGTTTCACCTGTCCCCAAAGAACATTTGGTTGAGTATGTGCCTTGATGAAATAATCAGTTCCCCATTTGATGGCTTCCAAAGTGTTACCCATTTGATTAAGACTCATTAACTGTGCTCTGAAATCAATAGCAGCCCATGATAGCATTGTCACACTAAAAGCCATTGGCAGCCCAAATTTCACATGATCCCCTGCATCATAGTACCCTCCCACCAAATTTACCTGTCCATGCAGCAAAAGAAAAACATAAATATCGTAACCGAAAAAGAAGAAGCGTAAAAAATATAAATACGTGCGGCGTGTCAGTGTTTTTTTTCGTGTATTACGAGTGAATAAAGAAAAAAAAAAGAAAAGGTAAAACACCAAGGCCTTACCCCCTGATTGTAGCCGTCGCGGAGGCCTGAGTGTGAGCGCCATTTCACACGTTGATCGAGGGGCAACTTACCGGACCTTTGTGCCTCGAAGAATAACAAACTTTTGTCGAGAGCATCGCCATAGTCGAATGAGGAGACGACGGTTGCTTTCAAAGCAAGTAGGCCAACTAAAAAGGAGAAGATGCCATATGATGATGTTAATCTTGCCATTTTTTTGGTTTTGTATTTTGGGAGTTGAGAGGTTTTGGAAGATTTTTGTAGCTTGCTAGTCATATGAACTCTTTGTAGTGTGACTTATGGATTTATATACATACCGAAAGGGATTAAAATAAGTAGTTTGGTACGAAATTGTAATATCAATTAATTAACTAGGAGAAAAGCTGAGGATAGTAGCCTCCACGTTCATGCGAATGATAAATAAATAAAGAAATTAATGGTTTTAATGCAAAAGATAGAGCTCCCCACGTCGGGTGTTGAAGTTGAACGTCTTTATGTTATATTATGTTTAATGGGAGAGGAAGAATTTAGGGTGTTGTTCATGCGGCTCCGAGCCTCCGTTACAAACTCGTGGAATTAGTATAATAATTTTGTTGTAGTTGTCGGAAAATTTTAAACAAGAATAACTCGTTTCAATTTTTTAATTAATTATATGGAAAATAATTGAATCGAATTGGTTTCTTCCGTCCAATATACAAATCATATATTAGAAATATAGAATCCTCTCCGAATCTTGAAAATTAATGAATTAGTGTTATAAGTCCGACATTTGTGATAGAAATTTTAGTAGAAAAATAATATAATACAGGTTTTGAAGCCCGACATGCACGTTAATAAATTAAATGGGCTCTAGTCAGGATTTTGCACCTTGCGTTCTCCAACGTAGGAATGTCAACTGTCGCAAACTTTATGTGACACAAATGTATCCGAACATGATTGGCTCACCCACTACTATTCTATAATTGGCTTAATTACCCACTACTAATTTTGGATTAATTCTTAATAGGTAATTAGATGCTCGAAAACAAACAGTAATGAAAATAGGTTTTTATATAGACAAAATATTACGTACGTATATTTAGAAATTTATAGGATTCGAGACAATAAGAATACAGCTCCACACACACACACACACACACACACACATATATCTATATATATACACACACACACACACAGTCACACGCATAGAGACCCCTATGTGCATATATACCTATGTAAATCTTGCATAAACATGAACCAATATCACGTGATAACAACGTCAATAACTAGATACAACAAAAAAAATACTTAATTTAAATGTAAGTAAAAATAAACCCTGCTAGTGTAAAAAGAAATAAAGAACTTTCTTAGTAAAATAATCTACTATACCATATTAAGAGAAAGAAAAAAAAAGGCAGTTCAGTAATGATATAAACATAAGGCATTTAGAAACATTTTGAAAAATAAATTTATTAAACAACGTCAAAATTGATTTATTTGTTTTATACTGCAACCTCTTATTACCAAAAACACAACTCAAAATATAATTACTCTCTCCTGAATGGAAGGGAAGAAATTTTATTCTATTGAAGTTAAAAGACACAAAATACATATGGATTGAAGTAAAAAGAACTAAACAAGAAAGTATATATAGTAGTTGAATTTACAAAAACTAAATTTACGAGTAACGTACAATTGAACAAAAATAATTCCCTTTTGAGTGTCACACGTTGAGATACACCCACTACATACACAGCTAGGCCTAGGGATGTACAAAATAAATGGACCACTGATACGGACCAAAAAATGGGATCAATCGATATAGATCATTCGTTGAAACATGCAATTGATCAAGCAAACGACCACGTACCAAAGACCGAATATTGATTTTATTCAATAATCAGTACATGGGATCGGTTACCATATCGTAGTCACATAGAGCGAATGCGTGTGCGAGGGCGGGAGCGAGAGCGTGTGCGCCAGTGCGCCAAATTTAAAATTTTGTAAATCTGAGTGCGCTCGTTTATTAAAAATAATTAAAAATATATATATTTATATGAATATAAATGATAAAAGTAGTTAATAAGTAATTATAATGAATTAAATCAAACATATATAATTCACCATTGTCACTACCAACATTGTGAGTGTTTAAACGACTAATAGTTCAATCTTTTGTTTCTATAATCTTCTTTGATTTTGAGCAATTATTCATTTTGCAAACTTGGTTTTGTTCACTCTTATTCCAGTTCTCGACTTTTTGAAAAATTATTTCGTTCTCTAGTTTTATTTTGTCTAATTATTCTTTCAATATAGTCGAAGGATAAGACACTAGATACATGGAGTAGATTAGATCGATGTTGAACAAATTGTAGAATTGAATGTGTGTAAAATAAGAATTCTCATTACAATAACTAAGATTTCTTAGTGCGAGAACTAAGGATTCTTAGTGCGAGAATTAAGGATTCTTAAATCGTCTTAGTTCGGAGCACATGCACTTAAGTCGCGAGAGCGCGACTAGTGCGCAGTGCGTTGACAAGTGGAGGAGGATTATGTGACTTAGATCGTACCATATACCGACTCTCCCTATATTTGTTTGTTTTTCTTTTTTATAGTTTGTAAAAATTGTGGGTGCGACTTTAGATTTCAAACTAATTAACTAAGACAAAAAAAGAAAAAAAAAACGTCTTTGGGGTGATGAGGGCAACATTCAACTTCAATGCTTCACTTCACAAAAATAATAAAAGTTATCAAACCCTGCTTCCTGGCTATGAGGTTTTGCACTTTATTTATATATATATATATATATATATATATATATATATATATAGGGATAAAAGCGTTAAACCTCCTATATTATGCCCTCGATTGCACTTTGCCCCATATCTTTTTATTTTTGGCAACTTGCCCCATGTACTATGGATAAATAAGCACTTTGCCCCCTGGGTCCAAATCCAACGGCAAAAAATATTAACACGTGTTCAAATCCAATGGTGAAAAAACGACACAGGGGGAAAAATGCTTATTTATCCATAGTACAGGGGGCAAGTTGCGAAAAATAAAAGGATAGGGGGCAAAGTGCAACATGGAGTAAAGTATAGGGGATTTAATGCTTTTATCCCGTATATATATATATATATATATATATATATATATATATAGTTTCTCTTGACTTGTTTATTAGAGAGTTTTACTGCAAATACTTCAATTTTTAGGTATTATACTGACGTTTTTTTTAAAGGTTCAAAAATAGTTCTGTAAAAATATTAACTTATTTGATAATTACCGAACTAATCTCAATAATTATTGAATCATAATAACTTAGTTTGATCTAACAAATGATCCGTCAAATGATCCGTCTTTTAAACTAACCGAATCATACTTCATTTTTAAAATTATTGGATCAATGATAATTTTAAACTAACCAATTCATACTTCATTTTTAAAATTATTGGATCAATGATAAGATAATTCTGTATTGCACGTGCCTAGCTATGGCGAGACCATGTTCATATATTTTTTGAGATAAATCTAAAGGCGCAGTGCTTCTTCCTTCCAAGTACTATTATATATTGGTCATTCAAACTGAAGCCCAATTGTAAAATTTGTGCTTAATTAAATGGACAACCTAATCACAAACTCTAAAAATTACCAATGGGTGACTTCTAAATTACACAACTATTCCAACTTCCAAGTGTCTACCTGCAAAAAATTTCATTAATCATTTATCTAAAACTGTTTTTGAGTAATTAATATGGCACACTTGTCTAACAAAATTCCGAGCTCTAAGTGGGAGAAGCTTAGTTCAACCATTGGAATTACTCATATCACATTTTTTTTGATTTTTTTTTTTGTTATGATTGATTGCCTAACCAGGAGAGTACATAATTATCCCAACTCAAGTGAGAAAACTAAACTGATTAGCTTTGTCGACAATTAGATAATCATTTTACTACAAAGAAACTAACCATACTGTAGAATTCTTAGCCAAACTAGCTTGGAACGTAATTTCATTCTAATATGAATATCACAGTGTCACACTACTACATCTGGGACATGTGCACAACATGGCTGCAACTTTTTTCTATTCTATAATATTTCTGTACTTGTATCGCATACTTCCGTATTAGTTTCCTTTCTTCACATGTACTACAACTGTAACTCTGCGTTAATTAAAATGACTAGCTTTTTAAGAAGAAAAAAAAACAGGAAAAAAGCTAAAAAATAACTACGATACCACCAATAAGACCCACTCAAATGAATGACAAAAGTTTTCCATGAAAATATCACCAGTGTGTCACTTATAATACATGCATTGTGATACGTCATTTGCACATGCGGAATCGAGTTTAAACTACACTACACTTTATCTAAGAGCTTTTCTATCAGTATAATCTTTATGTTTAGATTTCACAATTATTCCGAATACAGAGAAAATTAATTTACTTTATTCTGTAGTTCCCGATGGCTGAAGTAAGTTTAAAATGTTAAGTGAACTGCCTCTAGTACTTAATTCTAATTTCTAACAGAGATAGTCAACATGAAAATACCCTCCAAAACATTGAATCTGTGGAAAATTCTTCACGGAATATTACTACATTGAGTTTCAATTCATATAAATAATTGTAAGTGCATGAACCACAGTTTCATAGACATACACACGTCCTACTTCTGATTGGTCAATTATTAAAGTAATAATTGGATCATAGACAATAAGATTTAGGGAATGTATCATAAATCACGGAATTATAGCAGTGATAATAGAGTTGATCAGGATAAGTAACGCATTAGGCAAGAAAAGCTTCATTGCCGCAGCGCATTGTCTTGTCGATAATGGGAGGTCATTATCTCATATACAGACCTAGGAGTAGTCTAGCAAAATTTGTGAAATTATGGTTCTTACCAAACTACTAGTTGTGCAAAACTCCATATATATTAATGGAATATCTAATTTTTTGTCGTCCTTCGTCGTCCTTTCTCTTTTTGATTTTATTATTTATTAAGTTTATTGTTTCGTCAAGTTCTTTTTGACTATGTACGACACAACTTTGCATGTTAATTAGTGTTGTATGTTATAAGTGTTGTGGTCATAGACTCATAGCACGAAGATTTCATATGTGATCTATCAATCTATTGTCCTCCCTTTGTATTCAGAACAAATTATAAGTCAATCCACAAGTTGTGATCAATGTGTTGTCATCCCTTTGTACTGCAAAATTTGTGAATGTTGTGTCGATAAAATCGAAATCTAGAATGTCGAGTATAGATCAAGTGGCCTAATACAATTCACGTTCTACGTTTATAGACAATTGACCGTGATACCAAACTATGTAATCGAGTTTTGTAACACACCACTGCAACATACTACTCCCAAGTACTCCCATTAGTTCATTTAAAAAAAGAAGCAAATAACTGATTATCCATCTATAGAATATTTATATTATATTGAAACATTTTGTTTAATTAAAGGAGCTTTGTCTCTCTATGTTAAATTAATTACGTTTTCACGTTTTCACTATGAATGATAATTAGTAAATTAATAAAGTAATAATAAAGTTCATACATGTTATGAAAAAAAAAAATCAACATTATTTCACCCCTAAGTTAACTTCCTATAGTAGTTCTTCCCTGTTTAGGTAACTTATGCAATTTTAACTTTGGGTCATGTCACATTTCCAGCTGATAAAAAATGATATTAGACACCTACAAGGTCGGAAATAGCCTTGAATGAGGACTATGACTCAGCCACCAAACTCAAGGAAGTTGACATAGTATGGAAGCAAAATGATGGAGATTTCTGAGGATGTATAATTAATGTTCTGTTAAACATTAGGCACGTAGTCACCATTCAAATGCATGAAATAATTAAAGACACGTAGCAATAATGGCCTCACCTACTTAGTCAATAGAATATCATCGAGAGGATCAAAGACTTGAGAGGAAATTACACCCATGCATGAACGGATATAGCGAAGTTATTATTATTATTTTTTTAAAAATTATTGAAGACTTTTTAGCAATTTTTAAGAAGATTTTCAAAATACTTCGGAAACAATGTTACGAAACAATTTGGGTACTAAATTTGAAAGTTAAACATTAAGTTTAGTTTCACACAAAAATAAAAATAAAAATGAAAAGTTACATTCCCATAGATTTATTTATTTATCATTTAGTTTAGCTATCAATATTGTCTCCTAGCCTTCTTCATAATAGAAAAGCCAATGACATAAATTTTCAGCAACGAAAGGTTTATTATTTTCTCTTTCTTAAAGGAAAAAACTCGTATGGTCTTTAATGTAGATTCCGAAAGAGAGTAAGGGTTCAGAAAAAGCCCTTAGTCTAGCTAAGTTTAAATTCAACTAGTGAAATATTTGAACATAAATAAATAAAATGGAAATGGTAAATATTCAGGGATTCTACTTCTTAAAAATAAGAACTTACATGTAAAAGCACTATTTGCAAACAACTAAAATTATTTTCTATATAATTGGAGAATTTCTGTATAACATACAACTCTCAGTAAAATCTTAACCATGCATCTCATTATATGTGTATACACATTGTCTTTATAAATTATAATAAATCAAAAAATTAAGCATTCTATGCATGATCTGAAAACATATGTCTTAGTGAAATCAAGAATAAGTACTACGTTATGGTTGGTGATCATTTAATTAACCAGATCCATTAATAGAGACAAGTCTCTTTTTGATAGATGCAACATTCTCCTTCTAGTTTATTTGATCATAACCGTTTTATCAAAGTCATGGTAGTCAATAGAAAGATAATTCTCTCTTGATTCAAACTCGTGGTGCAATATTATGTGTATCTCTCCATATTCCGATCACGAAGAATATGAAATGAACAGATCGTAAAAATGAAAGAAAAGACCTACGTCTATACACCTTGAGAAATATATAGTACTGTACACTTTTATGTTTTATCAGGGCTATTGTCAAAAGAAAGTCGGTGCATGATGCGTCAACATCCTATATTCTAGACACTTGAATCTTAATCAAGCCACGTTCGCGTTTAATTGTAAATTGTATGAGAACATTATACATCGAAATCATCTCCTTCATGAGTTCTATTATGCAATAATGAGTCGATCGAAATCTGTTGGTATATAAATTTGATAAAGGAAAATCCATCAAAATGTCGAAAAGCTCGACCCCACATACGTTGCACTACATGGCAAGGACATACTGTTCAATGCGCACAGGGACGAGTGAACGAATTTTAACCCGTCTACCCATATTTTTACGACTACATCTCAAACTTTATTTGAATCCTTGATTTAATTTTTGTCAAATGATGCGATCTGGTATCGGGTCACTTTAAATACAGCAAACTTATCCAGATTGTGTTTCGACAGGCAACAGACCTAATCCCACTTGTATCAAAGTCTTTTGGGCAAATCAAATAGGTCGGTTTGTCTCATCCTTGTTACAAGCCAAAAAGTTGTTTATCTGATTAATTGTTTTCTTTTTTAGGATGAATTTGTATGCTCTGATTTTCGACTTTGTAGGCTTCATCGTGTGTTTCTCTTCACTACAAGTTGAATGACAAAGGAAAACAAAATGCTTGAGATAGTAAGCGGCGACATAGAACCCATAAAATAAAGATAGAATGTTAAATTCATGAACAAAATCATAAGCAACTTGCTTGCCTAGTCTCTACTCTTGTGCAACTTGCAGACAGGGAATTTGTTTTAACCAAATTCTCGATATCAATAATTATGTGACCGAATATCGGAGTGCAGCTATCAACGTAAACTTTTTCTATGATTTGAGACATCTATCTACTTAATTTACTGTGGAATATCCTTTTTTGTATTCAGTTTTGTATACACACTTTCCCTTAATAGTCAATTGTCATACAAGCTTTGCATCGATATGTTAAGTATGACTTCATAAATGATAATTAATAAATAGATACAAGTTAAAGATTACACTAGACGAACCAAACATGCTCCCAAAACGTTCAAGTGGTAGAACAAATTTTTAGGACAGAAAGAATGTGAGTGAGGAAAGCCGATAAATGTTGCTCGCACACTTATATGCAAATAACATCGTGTTCTTGTTTTTGTTTTTGTTTTTTTTTTTTTTTTTTTTTTTTTTGCGTGGTCGGCAAAGGCAAGCCAAAAACATTGTGTCCGACTCTAGATCTCACAGGCTAGTTTGCGTGCCTGAGAAGTTGGTGTAAAGTGAATTATGCCAGGTGAGGCCAACTATTTCTCGGGTTACAAGTAGTTGAGAAGAATCAAAGGTTGTGCATATCTCACAGCAAGTATGCGCGAAGCTGAATGAACAGATTTGGACTTGAAAGTTCAAGGCACGTTCGAACATCCATGCCCGTAAATGAGAAGCACAACAAGGATGCTACTGGTAAAGATGTCGATTTCAGCATTTACCGAAGCATGACCGGGAACTCCTCTATGTGACAGCAAGCGGACCTACCGTATGCTTTAGTATAGGGGTCCTTTGACGAAGCTACACCTAAGGTTGCAAGTTAAATAAATTACCAAAAAAAAAAGTTAAATAAATTGTTTTTAGTGTACATGAATCAATGTTTTTGAAATAAATCCATGCAAAAAAAAAAAAAAACAAAGAGAGAGAGAGAATTTAATATCAGTATTCTGGAATAGAACTGAACTGAACCGGAAAGACTCAGTTTGGACCGTTGGTATTTGGATTTAAGTTTAAGAAAAAGGTAGTCGAAACAGAAAAGAAAAGAAAAGGGTCGTGTTCGATTGTCAGTATCATGAAAGATGACAGAATGCAATGACCAAAAAAGCCTGTATCTCTTATTAAGAATTGCATTATAGTCCGAATGTCCATTATCGTTGCATCTTCGTACTCCCATGTTCCCTTTGCTCCTTTTAGCAACCAACTTTTACCAAGTACAGAACTATATGTTGGGCCAAAACTTGCACTTTTAGTTAACCCGAATTACTAAAATTGACATTTGATGATTGATAGTTGCATGATATAACTATATACTATGTAAAGTATTTTATATATACATATTCCAGTAATTTCCTAACCGTTCCTTCATTGTTTAAGATATGGAGACACGACATTAGTTTTCTTCATGATAAATAACTAAAAAGACAGAGCTGAAAGATACTCGTATCGAGCTCACATAACATCATGTAATAACAGTCGTGCTAGAAGCTATTCACTAATAGAAGCATATAATTACATCTTCAATTTTCATATATACCTATGAATAATGTGTCTTCTGCCACGACAACTATGAAAGACTGTAACATTTTTGCTCATATCGACGAGTAGGGCTGAGTTGAGGGAGTGAACAAAGGGGTGAGATTATATCCATTTTGGTGATAGACGAAACAACTTCCATGACCCGTAAAAAAGTTAAGTCAATGATGCATGGTCGTTACAATTTTAATTATTCCATTTTTTCATGTTGGTCAGGGTATACCAACAGTTATCGCAGGTTTAGAGTCAAAATGCTACATTTGGTTGCTGCACAATTTAAAAAAAAAAAAAAAAATTTGCACCCTCAACATCAATTTATATTATTACAGCAAATGTTCGGTCCGGTACTTGGTAGTTAGTACTAGAACAAATGTCACGTGTTAGACGCCCAGTCAAGGGAATAGATGGGAAGGAATAGTTGGTTTGAGTATGGCAACAATAGTCTTCAAGGCGAAGACGTGAACTCTAAAGAGTACAAAACTCACTTTTGCCCCCCAAAATTCCTCTGCTTCTCTATATATGCATGCTTTCCTTCCTCTGGGTCTCCAAAAAATAAAAAATGTGGGCAAATGACCAAACTTGTACCTCAAACAATGATTCCCCCTCATTACCTAACAATCCATATCCAGATGAAGCAACTTCTGTATTTTCTCAGCCTAGCCTCCCCTCAATTCCTTCTCTTCCACCATTATCCCACCACAGCCTCTTCGCAGTGCACCACCAATGTGCAGCCACTCTCATCTGTGAAAACTCCTATGTATCTTCTCTCGTCCTCGCAGGGGACTTCTTATTCACCGGGTCTTCCAACAGAGAAATTCACCTTTGGAACCGCATCACACCAAATTCTACACCAAATTACGGAACACTGGTTCATGATTGCATGGTTGTGGCAGGAAAGGGTGCAGTCAAGGCTCTAATAGTATCATCTGATAAACTGATTAGTGCTCATCAAGATCACAAAATTCGAGTATGGAAAATTGACAACATCGACAACCAAAACCAGAAATTCACTCAGTTAGCCACACTCCCGACTCTCAGTGACCGTGCATTCAAATCTTTGGTGCCAAAGAACCACATTCAAATCAGAAGGCACAAGAAATGCACATGGGTTCACCATGTTGACACAGTTTCAGCACTGGCCTTGTCTAGCAACGGGTCACTCCTATACTCAGTTTCTTGGGACCGGACGCTGAAAGTTTGGAGAACAGCAGACTTCAAGTGCTTGGAATCCATAGCCAATGCACATGAAGATGCAATAAATACAATTGCCTTATCGAATGACAACTACATTTACACGGGATCATCAGACAGGAAAATCAAAGTTTGGAAGCTGAATCCAGGTGAAAAGAAGCACACTTTAATTGATACACTAGAGAAGCACAATTCTGGGGTGAATGCTCTGATACTAAGCAAGGATGGATTGGTCTTGTATTCCGGCGCTTGTGACAGGTCTATAGTGGTGTGGATGAAAGCCGGGTGCGGTGGAAGCATGTCAGCAGTGGGGGCACTAAGGGGCCACACCAAACCCATACTTTGTTTAGCTATTGTATCAGATTTGGTGTGCAGTGGTTCAGCTGATAATACAGTGAGAATCTGGAGAGGAGTTGGACGGTCATATTCTTGCTTAGCAGTTCTAGAAGGACATAATGGACCTGTCAAGTGCATCACTGGGGCATTCGCTACTAATTCTACTCAATCAGATACAACAACATCAACCTATGCTCTGTATAGTGCCAGTCTAAATTGTGACATTAAGGTCTGGCATATTTTTGTACCCACTGTGATCTCAAATGACGAAGTATACATGTGAACTGTTTTAATTCTAGTTGGTCTAGGGAGAGAATGACTTGTCCCTTTTGGTTACTTCACCACTCACCCTACACCCCAGCAATTTAGTATGTTTTGGACTTTTTCGGTATGTTGTTCACTTTGCCCCTTCTACATAAGAGACATACTCTTTCGGAGTTATCTTTGATATGCAATAGGAAATTGTGGACCACTCTACAACTCCCAAAGATGCCTTTGAGGATAAAAGTACACTTCTGCTTCCAGCAAGGAGTTAGGTAAGAGTTAATCAAGAATGAATAATGTTTTATTTCCTCCTTCTACATAAGATTCATGTTTACTCCTTTGGAGTTAACTTCATATGCAATAGGAAACTGTGGACCACTCTACAACCCAAATAGATGCCTTTGAGGATAACAGTACATTTCTTCCTCCAGCAAAGAGTTAGGTCAGTTAATCTAGAACGAATAATGAGGAAAGGAAGAAGGTTTAAGATGGGGAAATGGTCCCAAAAATGTATTAGTTTTTTTGTTTTTTGGAAAAAAAAAAGAGTGTCTACCCTTACTGGTATACCATGAAAAAGAGGATTTCAAGATTAGGGAATAAGTTCAGGGAACAAGTTCACAGGGTAGATGCCAGTATGCCACTATTAGGTTAAAAATGAGGAAATCACAACTAAACCCACTTTTTAAAAGCTCCGGAATTATAATTAGTACTCTCCGACTTAAAGCTGGTTATGCTTCTCAGAGAAAGCATTGACACATACGCAGTGTATTAATGATTTTTTCCATAATTCTATAAACTAAAAGAAACCTCAAATTGAGTAAGTATGCAGTTCATTTTCATAACATATGGACTGAGGTCATCCAAATTCAGATGTATTAAAGTCATCCAAATTTAAAGTGAGGTAATCGGCTTGGATGAAGGCGATTGTTAGAAACTGTCACTTTTCTTTTTACGAGCTTATCCCCAAGTTGTTGTTTAGCTGGTAATGGTACTGGAGTTTGGTTTTCTATTTGTTTTAACTACTGTTCTGATGTTTAATCTGGGCGATTTTTTGAAGGGTTGAAGCACCCCTCGTGCTTCTCTTAATGATTTGCTTACTGATCAAAAAAAGAAAAAGTCATCCAAAATTATGTATAAAAGCAGACACCTAAATGTAGGTGTGTGTTTTGTAAGCAGACACCTCAAATGAGAAACAAATTTTTCCAAATTAGGCAAATTTAGATGGCCAGCCGCCAGAACTTACCCTTATATTCCTAACTCAATGAAAGACAAAATAGCAAGGGTTAGACAATTCACTTGGAGTCCACTAGTTGAACAGAACCAACAATGGGAATTGGCCAGACAATTCGAGGGCATTTCTAATCTTATCATATAATGGACCTAAATCACAGTGAAGAAAGATTGTTGGATTTTGAAAAAAAAAGAATAAAAAAATCATAACATTATCGTTACAATTGATGATCGTTTGTAGGCATTAAAGTAGAAAACAGATTGCTTGAGAAAATATACTTCTCTTTGTACAAAGAAAGGAAAAAAGTTTCAAAAACTTGCATAACATTATTTAAGAACTTAAACAATGGAGTAAATTCTAATAGAAACTCTAGTATGCTATAATATATAGAGTTGCCTAAGCTTGTCCACATCTTGGTCCATGAAGCATGAGCAATTCTGATTCATTCCTTAACAAGATAATCGTGAAATGAGCTTTTTTAGTAATGAATTTGCAAATGGTAGGGATGAAGCATAGGTGCATTCTAAAGATTGCATTACAGAAATGAAAGAAGAAAGATCTTGAGGGAGTACGCATTACTGATGGACAAGAAGGTGAGCATAGATGAAGCAATTGCAGAGAAGAGACAATGGACAAAACTCCATAAGTTAAAAACTTAAAATAATTTTTTTCTCAGCCAATTGCAAATTCATAGAACTACAATTATCTGTACATAAATATTATACAAAAGTTATAAATGCATGCAACCCATTTTCAAAGGTGGACTGATGGATCGCCTATTTCAAAGTGGTAGCTTCGATGGAGTACCTGGGCTACGAGGATATTTTCTTGGGGTGGAACAGTCTTTTAGACATAATATGGCCGTTCTTTGTCCATATTTGCTGTGTGATTCCACTGGATCAAGCAAGAAGGACAGTTAATGACTCAAGCAAGTAAATTCAGCTCTGCCCATTCGAATGATCATACAGATAAGGAAATCCAAAATGTACCAGAGCAACTATTCATGAATGCTGAATTTGCAGTTAGCACATCATTTTGGACCAGATATTAGAGTTTAATCATATGAAGACAATACAAATAACTAGTATCCTTTGGCTGTGCAAGAAGGAAAGGTAACTTCATAATGGTCCAGGATTAATCCACAGATGGACGTGTATTTCACATGAGCAGGTATAAAGATTGATAGATATGAACTAATGGAGAATGTGGAAATACAAGATTTTGAAATCAAAGAAGAGATTGGGGTATTTCATGCTCATTATCAGTGCTTAGCTATAACTGATTCAGACATTATAACCAACATAATAAAGTAAAATAATTGATCAAAAATAAGCAGAACAATAGGCTATGAATACAGCACTGAACGAGTTTTCTAACACAATATCTAATAGTCATGCATTACACTAATAAGCCAAAATGAGATCAAATGAAGCATACCTAAACATGTTTGCAAGAGAGACGCACCCATCAATTTGATAGCCCTATCAGCCTTTAGAACTTCCTCCTAGAAAAACGTCAATAGGATATATGTGAAAATTAACGATCTAAGCGACGTAGATGTGTCTCTGTGTGTATATATATATATATAGACACACACACACAAACACACATTTGTGTATATATATATATATATATATATACACAAATGTACTTATGTAATATAATAACACAAATATAACAGGAAAATCGAAGAATATAGTGTAGACATAATATCTCTAGTAAAGGAGTCTTGATAACATAAGCCGCTCCGAGACTTCCCTTTCATCATGGTATACCTGAGGATCATGACCCTTTGCAGCAACAAATAATCCACCAACACGTACTAGAGGAAGACAGTACTCAGCTACATGACAAAAAACTCAGATGTTCAAGAAGTGCTAACCCCAAAAGAAAGAGAGCCAGTAAAAAAGCAATCAGAATTACCCAAAACTCTCATTTCTGCAACTGCTCTAGCAACTGCAATGTCAAAACCCTCTCTGAAGTCAAGATTCTGCCCTAAACTCTGTGCTTTTGATGTTCACATTAAACATAAAAGAAATGAAAAATGAGTAAACTTCAAAGTAGATTGTGTAGTAAAATATTATTTGATGGTATTTCTTGTATATTTTAGCAAAAGACCATCTGAGAACTGATAACAATGTTTTACGGAAATAAGGAAGCTGCATCTGAAGGAGCATATTTGATTGCTAAGAGACAAACATTAGAGACCTTGAATCGTAATAGACAGGTTTCACATGGAAGGATAGGATCTGCGAATAAATATCTGAAAAAGTAGATATCTCAACTATACACAGGGAGTGCCACGTTTTCTACTAAAAAATTCAACAACTAATATAAAAGTTAAGCATGCAGAAAATACAGGGAAGTGTAGATCACCGTGTAGGATTCAGAAGCTCAAAGGCTAAGACCTAACAAAAGATTGTTCCAGGTATCATACTAGTACATGAGAACACACAGGTGGATGTACATAAGTTAGCTATGGTAAAGTATCTAACTAATAGCTGGCTAATTGTTAATGCAGCAGTACTGATTGGTTGAAAGCATAACATATAGTGATATACTTGCTAGGGTCATATGTGAATCCAATAACATTTTGTTGAGACTAAATTTCTTTATGCAGTTTGTACTCCCAAATATTATTACCTATCTTGCTATAAACACTATTTACACAATCTCTTCCCTATGTAAATGAGCATCAATGTTTGATGGGATAATCCAAGCTCATGTACAGAACCAGTTCACGTTGATCCAGATTGGCTACTTTCGATCTTTAATGATCCAAAAACTAGAGAGTTGACGTGTAAACTCTCCAGTAAAGTAATGTAACATGAATATTTACATGGATCATTTGCTGCAGAGAACCAATCACCATTCCAACGAAACTAACAGGCATCTTTCGTTTGCTAACATATGTTGGAAGTATGCTGAAAGCAGTATATATCTGTAAGTCTGAAAAGACTAAATGTACTCCATAATGTAGACAGCTACTGAAAAAAAAAAAAAAAAAAAAAAAAAAAACCAATGGGATATTACAATTCATGTGATAATATCTCCCAACAGTTTTACTCGAGAAGAATATAGACTCGTATTTGAGCACCAAAGAACTAGCCAGGACAAAAGCTACAGGTCAGAACCTCTGAGTTTCAAGTAATATAAGCTATTATGTAGCATAAATTGGTAACTACATGACTGCAAAATCTTAGTTCAGAATGCACTAACAAAGTGCAAGAATAGAGTAACAGAAGAACAATGAAGAATACTACATCATATCTCCTCAGCTAGGAAATCTATACCTCCGCTCGATCCCGTATAACCTTCACATTCTGCAGACCAATGGAGTCAACCACATGTTCCAAGAAAACGCATCGCTTACTCATGGACTCTAACAACGTCACCTTCCAACCTAAGCAACAAAAATCCAATCTTTAAGAAAATCAACGTAATTTCCATACAACCCCACCTAAGCAAAATCATCCACATAAAATTAATAAAATCAGCTAATTATTATTACTGGGGCACGCAATAGCGAGAACTAATCCAGGAAGCCCTGCACCGCTTCCAACATCAATAACTCTCACATTGTCCAAAGAATCCCCACAATGAGATACATACGAACGTTCAATTGGATGTATAATCGCTAACGAATCTTCCACGTGTCTCTCCATTACCTCGTTTTCCTCTCTCACCGCGGTGAGATTCATTTTCTGCAAAAACCCAATAGCCAAAATCAGCAAACGGATAAATCCCACAAATATCGTAGAGTTTAACAATGTAACAAGTACCCAACCTGGTTCCATTCGAGGAGGGAGTCGATATACCGACTTATTTGATGTTTTTGGTGTGAGGTAAGTGTTTGAAAATGGAAGTTATCGACGTTTTCGGAGGAGGAGGTGGATGCAAAAGGAGATGTGAGGAGGGTTTTAGCCTTGGGAGAAGTTTGATTGTATTTGAGGATGGAAGGTTTTAGAGTCGGAAAGTGTTTGATGAAAGTCCCAACAGAAAGTGGGTAATAATAAGAAGAGGTGAAAATTCGGTTGGTGAGAGAAACTACCATCTTTGGCGCCACTCGGCCTTTGCTAGAATTGAATCAGCAGTTTCAAATCAAATACTTGCTTTTGCTTAAAAAATTTAATATGCTTTTTAAGCAATTTTTTTTTTTTTTTTTTTTTTTTTTTTTTTTTTGTGAGTGTGTAAAACTCTGATTTAGATAAAAATTGGGATGAGACTATTCTTTTCCTTGTAAAAAAGGAGAGCATTTATTAACATTACAATGACACCAAATTGAGGTAAGTTTTCCTATATGGGTACCTTGTGTCACGTCCTTCGAAGTTTTTTCAATATATGATTTAATTGTGACCGAAAGTTCTAATAGAAGAGAAAATTATGGGCACAACTATTACATGTTTGTAAAATAAGGAAGAACTTTTCCTGCATAAACAGTTACAGTTTCATTTAAAATTTTGTGTTTATATGGTCCCTTTCTCTTGCAATACAGCGTTTCAAGTGTTGATTTGTATATTATAATGTGTCGAGATGAGTTGGGATATGATTGGGTAATTTCGATCCACCTCCCTTGGTTTCGTACTTTGGCATATAGCTTTCTCTGAGGTTTTATGTTTTGGCATATACCCCTCAAAGTTTTATTCATTGGCATACACCCTCTTGAGGTTTCAATTCTTTTGCATATACCTCCCTTCCATCCATTCACCCGGCCTTAGTCAACTATCAAAAGTGAGGGTAAATATGTAATTTCTTTATACTTTAAAACATGAAAACTTATTTATGATTATTAATATGTTAGTTAGCTTAAATATAATCTATTAATTCTTATTATCTAAAGATCTAAATTAATCATGATTTATTTTTAATTTTATTAGTTCATTAGCAATTTTGTATTTACAAATTTATTTTTTAGAAGTTTTTTAAGTAGTTAAAAATTAACACGATTAGGAAAATTGTAACTAATGGTCATTTGCTTATTATTAATATTTATAGAAAATTTTGCAGCATTTTTACTAGAATTGTGAACATTTTATTCCTAGCTATTGTTGATGATTATATTGATTAAGTGACATTTTATTAAAATATCGATCTTATTAATATGTTGCATATGTAAAATAAAAAATATTGAATAAAAATAATATGTCTCTAAATTATATTATTGTTTGGTAGAGAAAAATATGCATATTAATGGACCAATATGATTAAAAATAAATCATACTTAATTTGGATATTTGGACTAAAAGAATAAATAGATTTTGTATTCTAATAGATTATGGTTAAGTTAATTAACAAATTAATGACCATAAATAAGTTTTGATATTTTTAAGTATAAGAAAAATACATGTTTATCCTCACTTTTGATAGTTGACTAAGCGTCCATGGATGGAAGGGAGGTATATTCAAAATAATTGAAACATCGGGGGGTATATGCAAAAAAACTGAAACTTCAAGGGCGTGTATGCCATGAATGAAACTTCAGGAGAGGTATATGGCAAAATATGAAACCTCAGGGGCTATATGCCAAAGTATGAAATATCAGGGGAGGTGGATGAAAATTAGCCGGATATGATATGAGGCTTAAAATTGGGGTTTACAATAGGCTGAGGAAATAAACTAAGGCGTGGGCCACATTACACTTGGGCCATTCTTTTCTGTTATTTTATTCCTTTGTTTTGTTGGGAAGGATGCCAAATTGTTAATACTTAATACCAATTCATCTTTTATTTTTTATTTTTTTATTTTATTTTATTTTATCAATTATCAAGAAAGAAGATAAATATTGATATATCTAGTTTATGAGAAAAGGAAGCAAAAATGAAAATCTCTAGAAGTCGATCTGTAGCTCATGTATATTGTTATAGTCGCTAGTGATCAAGAAAGAGTAGAACGAGAAAATTAATTTTTGTTGTATAGATTATAAAGTCATAAATTGTAAGAACCACGTGAAACACCTAAATAGGATAAAATGTCATTCGAGTTAGTCGCAAACATTGTTTTCATTTCTGTAGCTTCATTTACTTTTTATTTAGCGAGTTGCATATTTCGTAAACATATTTGAATTATCTAAAACTTGTAGAAATTGTTTATACGCCTGCGCACGACTTCCGTGAGCAACCGTGGAGGAAACATCAACTAACAAAGACAAATTATGTTTTCTGTTTATCGAAGTAATCCAAGATGAAAACTCAAGAGCTGTTTGCAAAGTACTAACATAGTAACATAAACGTCACTAAGACAACCAAATGAGTAAAATTATACATAAAAAAGACGTAAATTATAACCGAATGAAGATAAAGTGATTATGTTAGGAGGATATTAAGAGCTCCTGACGAGAGATTAGCGGAATATGCTAAAAGAGCACAAAAAATCCTATTGGACATTCGAATCTCCTGTGTCACCAATAAATTTGAAATATGTGTATAATAATTATAAAATGAAATTGAGCCTTATTATTCAAACCACCGTGTTTATTAAGATTTGACCCTGAGTTATGTGTACATTTCATAAATTTAACTAGTGCATAATAAAAGACTGACAAGTACACAATATTAAACATCACCAACTTGTTTGAATGAAGAGATAGAGAGTGAGAGATCAAGCTCTTTTTTTCCTTTTCGGCAAAATAATGAAAAAAAATATCACTTTTCACTAAAGTTCCACTTTCAGAGATCAGCTCCTTGTGTTTTGCCCCAAATATATAAACTCATAAGTTGAGGTGAAAGTGTTAGTGAAAGCTGCTAAAGCAAACGTGACTTTATCAGGGTCAACAAGAGTCATCAGATCGCTCGATATAAGTACTATTCTATTCTGCATAAAAGCAACTTTTACTTAAGCCAATTCATTATTAAGAGTAAAAAAGTACTTGTATTATCTTTGTTAAAGCAAGGATCTGGAATCAAACATGCGGGTGCAGGTCAAGTCACATTATATATGTTTATCTTTTATACTCTATGTCCCAATTATTCCTCTGCTCTGTCAAATATCTAGCTTATATGTTATCATATTTACCTAAACCCGATAAAGCAATGCGCATATTCATCTTATCTCAAATACAGACATAAACAGCCTTTACTGTTGTCGAAAGAAAAACCAAACTTGTAATGATATGTACTTATTAAGATTTGTTTTACCACTTTTAACTCAAAGCCTGACGCAAGTACTTCAGTTTTTGTAAACAATAATATGTCGATCGGGTCTTTCTTTAAAGGCCTCGACTTAAAATTAGCCATATAAAATGCACTGAGACAGGTCTACATGCTTTTGAGTGGATTTTTATTAAGAAATTTTTGGACCACTATCACAACTTTTGTATAGTTTTTATCACTTTTAGATTATTTTTAAGAGTAGTAACAAGCATTACTTCTTGTACAAATAAAAAGAAACTTTCTTAAATAATAATTAATGACTTCTATAAAAATAAATTAGTACTTCTAATTTTAGGAAAATTAATGTTGATTAAGTTTCCACCATAGGATCAGTTAACATATAATCCATATTTTGGATGAGTAAACTCATTTTAATTTGTATATCTCTACTTAGTAAATCTTTCACATAAACACTTTTAACTATAAATACTCAGAGTCAAGTTATTTAGTCAAAGACATCTGGAAACCACTTTGCCTTGAAGAATATTCTCATGCGCGAGTGCGCAAGCATATTATTCTGCATGTACATGAAGCGACGTTTTTACACTTTTCAGCCAATATCATTGTCATGTGCACATATAGTGTGTATGAGAGGAACTTTGTTAGCAAGAAACTGCATCTAATTAAAAGTGTTGAGTCTAGTTGTTCTTTCATATAAAAATAGCACTAACTTTTGTTTGCTAATCAGGGGAAACCATTATGCATGTCAAAAACTTTCTTGTGATTTCAAATATTCTGCACAAAATCTACTCGTGGTTTCAAATACACCGTAGAAAGCTCTTAATCCAACCAACTTTGTTAGGAGCTAGCTTGAATTTTTGTATTTCTTTTCAATATACGTCAAGCAGGCCTATTGATGTAAGACGGTACCCGCCTATAGTTTGGAAAATTCGTGCAATATATTTTCTTGTGGTTTGGAAAATCCTGCATAAAACTCTCGATCATGTAGTCAAAAAATCCTATACGAACCCCCTCCCTCTTATTTGTTTATTTTGAAAAATATATATTTGAAATAGTAAAATAAGGGTAAATTAATTATTTTAGAAATAATTAATGGTGTTACTAAAATTTGATAGAGGAGGGAGTACGCAAGGTTTTTAAAATCAAAAGAGAGTTTGAGATAAACTACGAGAGAGTTTTCATGAGAAATTCGTGCAAACTTTTTCAGACAACAGGAACTTTAGGTTGATATCTTGGTAATCACACATAACTTCACAACAATAGGAAAATAACTCTACCATATTGAATAGTTGTTAGTCTGTTCAATTCCCAGTGGCGGTCATAACTTCATGAATGAATTACTTCAACCTCTATAAGTTTTGTAAGAAAACAGATATAAATCAGTAACACATAATTTCTCTACAAGTTTGAACTTTTAGAGAGACAAAAATTTAATGTGATATCTGAGATCGAACTAAAGAAGAAAATATAAGCTTGAATCCTGCCGCCACTTATTAATAAAAAAAAAATGTTATGCACCAGGTTTAACCAAGGCAATTCAATAAAGTTATCATAGAATTCCTCTTTATGAATTAATTAAAAGTAATACACTCGATTTCAACTAACTAGTTACCAAATGAAATAATTTAGCATTTATCTAGGAGGAAAAGCATATGTCTAGATGTGACTTCTAAACGATAGGGTCCAACTAGGGTTGAAGGGCATAAAAAACCAAATTTGTAGCTAGATGGAGAGAGAGAGATGGATATATTATATATGTGGTACATAACCTTGGAATTATCTTGTATGCTTTCAACAGCATCACCAAACATCAATCATGATGCCCTCACTTTTCCCCAATATTCCTTATGAGCACCTGACTCTTCACCATCACCACCACCGCCATCATTACACCACCACTACAACCCCCCCCCCCCCCCCCCCCCCCCACCTGCAGTACCAATACATGCACTTCTACTACTATTACTACTAATTAATAATACTTCTGCAGATGAATATTATCACAATCGAGAGAAGAAAAGCCTAGAGATCAACAACACAAATCAAGCAGTTTCTCATGAATATGCGGGGATTATATATTGCTACATGGTAAAGGCCTTGGTATTTTTATTTCAAGGTTCATAAGATCTCTCTAGCTTTTTTATCTCCTACTCCCGGGGAATCAAGCATCTCGGTCCGAATGTTTTGCTTATAATTTTGATTGTATTTTCTAGCTGGCCTTAGCCATGACTCATGTTTGTAATTTATGCAATTTCGTGGTTTTTTAGTTTGTTAATCAATTATATACTTTTATTTGTGTGCATATAGCTGTTAGTGCCGAATTACTTCCGCTTAGTCTCTATACTTTGAGTCTTGTGCTACATATTTGTTGATTATGATAAAAAAATTATCTTTTTTGTCTAAATTAATTATAAATGAGACAAATTATTGAATGCTGTGCCTCAATTTCCAAATAGACAAGAATAGCCACTAGTACTCCCGTTTTCAATTCGCACGGTTACGTATATTTGCAGCTCTTGTATACAAGGAACTACTAAAATAACTAGGGTTTCAAGTAATGGTTGAAACTGTTACTTCAACTTCAAAGAATTCCTTGCCCTACTCTCAGGGAATAGAGAAAGTTGCATGTATATATATATATATATATATATATATATATTTATGTGTGTGTGTGTGTGTTTGTGGGTGTGTTCATATTACCTACTTCATTATACTAATAATCATGTCTATTATACATGGATATCATGAGTGTTCTGGATTGTTGCCAAGGAGAATAGACAGTTACAATCATGACACGAATATGTCAACATTCATAACATAAAAATGACGAATGTGCAACACAAAAGATTTGAGTTCCTGATCATATATGTCGAAACTCGAATGTATTTTTGGAATTAGTTCCTGGCTAATTCACTGGATTCAATATGTTCACTTAACTTTTTCTAGTTTAACTAGTAAGTGTTTGTCAAAGTTTCCCTGTAATTATAGACAACTTTTGATACGGAAAATGTCTCTACGGTAAGGTTTGGTACATTAGAAACTTCATTAATTCTTTTTGAATTATTGGTGATTAGGTCACACTTACAATGTATCTGCAACAGCCCAACAAATGAAATCAGTTAGCAAAGAACCGATCCATATATCTTAAATTTCCAACTGCTAAATGCCCAAAATTATTTTGTGAACCATATCATTTATGACCATTAAATGAGAATATGCCTGATATCTTCATATTGTTTAGGAACAATTGAATTTATAACTTATATAGCACCACTATTTCATAGTGCCATATCTCCCCTTACCTGCAGATTGGACCCTCATATAATCAAGAAAAATACATTAATTGTTGAATTCATCTATATACTGTCTCGTTCAAAAGTACCTAGAGTCCCATCGAATATAAATAACATAGTGCCTCATCCAAATAGCCCAGACAAGCAAATTTGATGGCTGTGCAGAAAATTTCATACATTTTCATCGTCTTTCTTCTCCATTCCTATATAGCGCATGCACATAGTGAAGTCTCATTCAACTTGGAGTTTCTTGAGCAACTAAGCGGAGTCAAAAGAGGAGACGATCTAAAAGGGGTACGTGCATGAGCTGAAAAAGTATCTAACATATCTTGGTTACATGAATTACGATACTTATTCTACCAATCTCCAGGGAAATGATAATGTTTTTGACAACTCATTAGAGTCTGCACTAAAAAAGTACCAAGAATTTTACAATCTCAACGTCACGGGTACCCTAGACGCGAGTACCGTAGAAATTATGCAAAAGCCTCGGTGTGGATTTCCGGATTTCCACAACCCTAATAATACCCCATTACATATGGTATCATACTATTCATTTTTATCAGGTCGTCCAAAATGGGACAAGCGGTCGCTCAAATATTTCTTTGTTAGAATTGTAAGGGACGACGCAGAATCACCTCTAGAACGTGCAATAGAGGAATGGGCATCCAAGACACGTTTTAGATTTTCTCGTGTTGATAGTTACGACCAAGCTGACATTAAGATCAGTTTTATGCCCAAGCATCATGGCGATGGACGCCCGTTTGGAAGCGTAGACGAGTTTGCTCACACGTTCCCGCCTCCGGATGGGAGGGTTCACTTCAACAAGGAAGCTAAGTGGTCCGTCGATGGGAACGAGAAGGGGTACGACATCCAAACTGTTGGGCTGCATGAATTTGGACACCCCCTTGGTCTTGGTCATAGTAGAATTAAAGAGGCTGTCATGTACGGTATAATTGAGCCTGGTGAAATAAGGAAAAGCTTACATGAAGATGACATAGAAGGTGTCGAGGCTTTATACCCGCCTTTGAAGGGGTAGTTTTATTAATTACTACGATATATAAATTCTTGAATAAATTGTTGTTAGAATTATATATTTTTCTAATAATAATGTTGACTAATATTACGTTCCCTTTAGATAAAACCATAAAAATACGATGTAGCCATGTAAAGTACAACATTTAACTATGTTATTAATCTTAATTTTAAAGCAAAATAAAAATAGAAAAGAAGATTTATAGAGGAACCTATAACATATAAATCAAAGGATTGTAAGGACGACACATTTCACCAATTTGTGCATAACAACAATTTCGAGGAAATATGATCTTCTCAATCTTGCTGAAAGTCCCTTACTCCTGATATCACCAGAAGAAGTAGCCAAACAAGCCCTCAAAGACAATGATCTAGCATTTTCAGGAAGGTCGGATAATGTTACCATCAAACCATTGACATACAACAAACTCGACATTATCATTTCAACTTATGCTCCATACAAAATTAAACTAGCTGTTCTCCACATTTTTACTCCCCAAACAAGTGCGTTCCTTCCAAGATGTTCATGAAGATGAAGTCTCTACATGGTAAAAAGTATATCTAAAAAGTTGATTCGAGTGAAGTTATTGACTTAAGCAATGCTGGAATGTCTTTCTCTAGCGGAATTACATATAGAGAAGAATTTGGGAAGAAGAACATAGACAACAAATTAAAGTGTTCAACACAATTCTTCAAGATCTTCAAGCCATCTGGATTTACTATCTTTTGGGCTGATTGTTCTCCATTGTTAGGCTGGATTGATAGACTCAGACACAGATTTTTTAAAATTACAAGACACGACACGGTCGAGACAAGACTATATTATTTTATATTAAAATATATAAAACGTCATCAAAACATGTACAAACAATATTCTTAAGTTCAAATACATAATTAAGCCAAACATATTTAAACTCAAAATCAAGTAACCAACTACTAAAAGTTCAAATAAAATACTCATTAAAATGTAAGATATATATCAAGTATTAAATACAGAGTCAAATACACAAGCCAAATTACAAAACAAAGTGTTGTACAATACTCAATAAAATTCTGAAATAAAATTTTAGTGCACACGATTTGAAAATTAAATTTTGAAAGATAATTACCAATTTAATTATTGCACAATATTTTATGTTGAATAAATTATTACAGAAAATTAATATTTACTACACCAATTTGTAGCAAAAATAAATATCGAAAACTGCAAAACAAGGCCAACGCAGGGGCAAGATAAATTGGCTGAAAGGACTGATACTCGACGCGTACGACGTTGTGTGTGCATGCATTGGAAGCTTTGGGCTTGGAGATGAATTGCACCCCACCCCTGCACACGCGAGAAAGAGCATCTATGGAACACATTCAAAAAGCCTAATACACACATTAATAATTGTGTTTTGTTCATAACAGTTATCATTTCTTAATATTGGACAAAGTTAATAAAACCTCTGTAAATAAAAATAAAAATATACATCCCATGTCAAGCACGAAGCTCCTTGCTAATGCACGATAGAGATGAGTCAATAACTTGTCTTCTTTTTTATAACACATATTCGAAATGAGTAAATGAAATCGTTTCTTTTAATTATTCTATTTACAAATTGAAAGAAACTCAAAAAATTATCAAACAATTAAAATAATGCTTCCACAAAAAGCTCGAAATTGAAGGAATTGAACAGCTACAAATGACAGAGAAATTGATAGTGATACCTCTCATAAATTAGAGAAAGGTCTGATTAGGATCTAGACCCTTATTCCCACCCTATATGCAAACAGTGTCATGGTCTACACTCTAGACCCCTTAGCCTTTAGATTTTCATGAGATCTTAATCGATACTTCTTTATTCATAAAAAAAAATAAAAAAAAAATTTACTTCTTTAACTCTTTGGATGTAATTATTGGCAAGGACTAAAATTTCATTCCGATGACTAATTTCGAATAGTTTAAAGTTTTCGATATGTTTCAAAAACGTTTCTGAATATTTTAAAAAATATATTTTCAACAATTTATGGAATGCAAAGAAAAATAAATTCATCCTGAATAATTAACAATAAAAGAGCTTTTTCTTATTGCCTACCAATTAATTGCTAATAACTAAAAAATAAGTAAAAATGTAAAATTCTAGTGTATCATTTTTAAATTATGTAGCAAACAATCAAGGATGATTCTGCATTTTCATTTTTAGATTGGACCAATTTGCCTCGAATTTGTATGGGGATGTAGCTTCAATGTTTTTTGATTCGAGTACTGCTTGTACTCTTTTTCATTGTATCTGTCTCTTTTCTAATAAAAATTTATGCTGCCGACCTAAAAAAATAAAATTATATAGCAAACATGTTACTGGTACTTTATTCACCTCCGTATTCGTAATTCTAATGATATGTGTTTGATTAATATACAGAAAACAATTTAAAAAGATTTGCATAGGAGAAAGTTTGAACTATATATTATTAATTACATTGTATGCGATAAAGTACAGGAAAACAAGTTATGACTAAGAAAACTAAAATAAAATACAATACATATTTAAATAACTAAAAAACCGACTTATGTAATTGCTGACATGAGGCATTTTTCTTTTTTTCTTTTCTTTTTTGTTAGGAAAATTATATTCCCAAGCAATTAAGAGAGTACACAAGCAACAAAAAAGATTCACAACACCAAGTAATTTTGAATACCTTCACAACATGCAACAATATCTATAAGCCGCGAACACGAGCAAATAAAGTTTCTACACAAAAACACAGGGCATGCCTAGAGACGACTATTGGGTCTGGCTAGGGTTTAGGGTCTTAATTTTAGGATCCGCACAAAATAAGAATTTATAAAAAATAAGAATCTGAGTAGAGTAAAGATCTTGGCAGACCACTAACACAATCTAGCTTTTTTGGTCATCGTCCACATTCTCTCTTTTGCTCACTTTGTACAAGTTACTGTCCTATGACTTCATTATTTAATACAAAAAAAAAAAATATTTTTTAATCATAGCAATTGAAACTTTTAAAAAGATCTTACTCTTAGTTACTATTAAACAAAGCACACCTGAAATACTGATGATTAATGCTAATTTGTTTCTGTTACTTGAAAACGATGGATTGCATTTGGAGAGTTGAAATTTTTTTTTTCCTTCTGTTAGTGTATCGATCTTTTTTATATCTTTTTCTTGTTTTGATAAGGCAATGGATATCTCTGATAAAAAAAAGTATAAAAAAAAAAAAAAAGCAATGGATATCTATATATTATTTATCTTTTGTTACTATACTAAGAACAAAGCGCTCCCCCTCGCCTATTATTATGAGGAGTTAGTTTTAGTTACAGTAGAGTGCACATGTGGGCACCTGCTGTACTTAAGAAAATTTCGTCCATTTGGATACGTACAAAAAATTTTGATTTCTCACAAATATTCATGCATTGTCAATAAAGTCACAAAATTAAGGGCTTGTACGTAATTGACTTAAGTCACATCTAGGAATTTGACTATCTTTCCCAACGTAACCCGCCTTTCTTTAAATTTGCGCCGCCGGCAATTATAATTTTTTTGTAGTTAACCATTAATTGATCTGCTGCATCTTCTATTTGTTTTAGCAATACATATTTTTATACTATGGATGATGATGTTTAAAAGTTGGTGAGCTGTTATCTGTTTTTTTTTTTATTTTCTATTTTTGACTTCAAATTGTTTTATATTCAGTCAGTCATGTTGCATGGGAAATAAAATATTTCGAGAGAACTAATTTTGTTATTAACCCACACTCTATCTATATAGGTAGACAAGATGCCTATCATAGATACATTTCTTTTCTCTGTCAATTTTTAATATTTTATTCAGATCTGTAGTCAACTGCTAGCGCTATTTGCTATTTTGTTTTTTAGGCTTACTATTTGAGAGGGACTGCTGAAACGATTAAAATGATTATATCTAATCAGTTGCTTTAGATAAAACGTTCGGTCCATTAGAAAATATGTTGAGTTATATTTCTTTTCTTTTTTTGGTAATTTGTTCAGTTACTATTTCAGTTTCTTACTTAATTTTAAACCATATTGGTATGATAACAGTCAATTAATTTTGTTACAATATCTTTGAAGAACTCCAATACTCTCATACAACTTTTCCTTTTTCTATTAAATTACTCATTTTTTCAATTACATTTTGGAATATAGAAATTCTACATTCAAAATCGAATCAGGTGTACAGATAACTAGTATTTACATTCGTAGAAAAATGAATTAGGGAAATTCGTGTTCTACGGTTACTTGGACTGATTTTGCAATAACATTTTTCATTTATTTGCATAGTTATTCACTCTTTTGCTATTGATCGTTAACATAATTATTCACTTTTTAAGCATTAATTTACACATACAATAACTAAGCATACCTAACATAGTTTAGATACCTAGGATTTCATTTTTATTATCAACAAAAAATACAAAAGAACCTCACCATTAAATTATTTTGTATAACAAACAAATTACACGCGGTCAGCACAAGGGTGCTTGCTTGCAAGAAACTGTGCAGATGAAGATCTCACCAAAACACAATTACACAACCAAACCTCCTCAGCATTCATAATATCGGTCAAGGACCGATGACGTGTTTTTGTGTGTACACGTGTTGAAACGTGATTTATGGTACAGAGTGGGCAGCAGAATCTTATTGGTAGTCTTTTGAATAAGATGCGCCGTTCAACCAATTCAGTCAAGAAAGTTGTTGAACAAGGACGAGCTTGTACTAAAATAGAGGCAAGCATTTTAACTTGGTCAAAAGACATGCATATTGTTGGGACGAGTATATATAGATAATAAAACAATAACATATACTTATTTCAAAAAAAAAAAAAAACAATAACACAAGGAGGAATTTTCTTATACAACTAACACATTTTTTATTTTTTATTTGTCAATCAGACATAACATGTTAATAGTTTTTGCAATACGCTCAAATTACAATTACATCATTCATATATTCTCAAATCAGAGAAACTTTTATTATAAGAGCAATTAATTTTTTGAACACGTCAGCCAGAACAAATGGTAATTATAACGCATTAAATATGCTCTTTAATTTTACGAATGGAAATTTTTTGTTAATTAAACTGAAATATTTTACTAATGTTATGCAAAAATTGAAACTCCGGGCTTCGTTTCTACTCTCTATTCTTTCTCTCTTCTGTTTTTTTAACATGTCTTTTACCTGCATTTTGAGTGACGTTTGTTATTATTAGTTCGAATATTCTATTATAATTTCTTATAAAGTAAAGTAACGTTAGTTGTGTCATCGATTGAAGTCAAGAGTCAAGAGTCGGCGGCGAAGTGGTGTTTAAATGATATGTCATGATGCTTCATAAAAAAAATGATTACAATGGTGTTTAAATAATTTTTCTTCTTCTCAACGCATAAAAAAATTGAGTGAATGGAATCTTTTCGTTTTATTATTTCTTAGTATTTACTAATGAAAAGAAACCAAAAAATTCGCCAAACAATCAAAGTTTCTTCCTCAAAAACTCCACCAATATTAAAGAAAATGAACTGCCTACAAACAACAAAGAAATCGATAGTGGTAGCTTCCTCAGATTCAAAACTTGATTGCATATTCCAGCATTTTTGTTCATCATCTACATTTTCTCTTTAGTTCATGTATAAGTCATTTTACAACTTGTCACCTTAATTAAAGAAGTGGCCATTTAACCACCAATCAATTGAAAAATATGTAAACTATCTTTAGAGACCACATGACGGACAAAAATGGAGAAAAATGGAGAGACAAGTCCAATTCGAGTGACTAGTCAATGACCCGGAGAAGTTTGCAATTTTTCAATAGCTTCCAAGGTTAAATGTTCACTTTTTTAGTTTATATAACTCGAACGTTGCAAGACGACCACCTATGCCTTGAAGATTTGATTCTTAATCAAAAAATTAAAACTATAATTAACAATTTAACCGTAGCAATGGAAATTTCTCATAGTATCTTATTCTAAGAAATTCTATTTAATTAAACAATCCATACTTGAAATGCTGATCAGTGATGCTAGCTAATCTGACTTCTGTTACCTAAAAATGATTCGACAGCTATTCTTTTTTCCTTCTGTTAGTGTTGTGTTTTCTTCTTTCTTTTTTTTTTTTTTCAAAACGAGAGAAATTTTACTTAAATAGCATAAGGGGTATAGACTTGCTTAGAAGAAACTAGTACTGTTCAGATGAAGACCTTAACACAACCAAACTTCCTCGGCATTCATAATACCGGTCAACGAACGATGTGTTTGTGGGTGTGATATAGTGAAAGAGAGAGGACAGAAATAATATATTGAACTTTGTATTAATTTATTAATTGGATGTTAACGTTTAATCAAAAAAGAAGTGGATGTTAACGTGTGAGAGTGAGATTGATTAACGGAATTTCTTAACAGCAAAATAGTTGAATTATCCTTCGTGGGACCTGCAGACATGTGTTGAAACATCATTTGCGCCACAGGCATTGCCGGATAATCTTCTGAAGATGAGGCTTTCAACCAATTCAGTCGAACAAATTGTTGAAAACCCCGATCTTGTACTTCAAAAAGGGCATGCCTTTTTTGCAGTGTTTTTAGAATTGGATCAGTTAATGAATCGGTAATTTTACTTGTCATATATTTTACTGATCGACCTGGTCTAAAACCGGTATAAGAAATTAACAACTATTAATATAATCAACGAATATATGATGTATTATATTTTTCTAACATTCTCAAACTATACATAATTTTCCAACTAAAAGAATATAGATGTCATAATAATTCACAACAACTTATCATTAAACATCAAATTAGTAGTTAATAGTCTATTTTCAATTTTTTAATTTGTATGGATTGAAGCATCCTGTGCTTTGTTTCTCTCTAAAATACTTGCTTGATAAAAATAAAAAAACAAATATAAAATAGTCAGGAATCGCCGGCAAGTTGGTGTTTAAATGATTATCATGATGATTCATAAAAAAAAAAATTGATTATCATGATGCTAACCTTTATATATTTTTAACATCTCATCTGAACAGCACGGGCAATAAATTAAATACGACATGTCCAACGTATTTAGTTACTCACTTAAATCTTAAACACAACTCAACTGATACCAATAATCGTTGTAATAGCCAGCTAGAGTGATTTATATTTTCCTTATTGAACTTCAATAATGGACAATTTCCTTTCCTTATCTCTTTCACTCGTCATCATTTTCCTGATCACGGCAGCAAAAGGAGTGGACGAAAACCCGACCGCCATGTATAGAATTTGTAAAGCAAAAATAAAAATATCATGATACTGAAAATTATTAATATATAATCATTTTAAGCATTGTGTTACTTTTAATATTGCAAATATATGCTAATAACTACTTATGTATTAATGCCGATAAAAAAAACTACTTATGATTTAAATACTTAGTTGTGTACTAATAAGTTCATTCGGCTTAATAATTTAATAAATTTATTTTAACCTCTACCCTACTTACTAAGGAATTAGTGTAGAAAAGAAAAAAACTTAGACAAATTGGATGAAATTTACCTACGAAATATCAGCTGACAACCAAAGGCTGACATGCACAGCTCCGAGAAGTGCTTGCCTACACCAGTTTCAATTAAACCTTTTCTTTTTCAGATAACTCAGAATCAGTGTTTTAAAAGGCAAAAGTGCAGGGCGAGGCGTTTTGTGTCTCCATAGGCGAGGTGTAAGCCTTGAGGCACGAGGCGTAAGTCTTGCGAATTTTGACATTTAATATTTAAAAAATAGATATCGGCTACTTATAATAATAATAAAAATTATTATTATTATTATTATTATTATTATTATTATTATTATTATTATTAATAAAGAAAACTTTATCAAAAGAGCAATAAAGTTGGAGAGTTGCATATGAAACCATTGAATTTGATACTTAAAAAGTACAAGAAAAACTCTCAAATTCGATGATTATGGATGATTCTGAAAAGAGGAACCTGGTTTTGCTTTGACTTGAGGTGAAAGTCTAAAAGAGCCGTAATTTTTTTGTTCAAAAAATATTGAACTTTATTTTAAAATTGAAGTGATATTCGCTTTTTGCCCTCAATTGATTAAGTAAATTTCATTTTAATTTCTTAACTCACATCAGAAAAGCATAGGTTTTTTAGGTAAAGCGCAAAAGGCGCGCCCAGGGCGTACGTCTCGACAAATAGGCGTACGTCTTTTGACATTTACGACTTTCTAGTGCCTCGAGGCGTTTTAGGTTAAATTTGTCCCAAGGCGAGCCTCAATGCGCGCCCCAAAAACGCCTTTTAAAACACTCCTCAGAATGATGTACCTTAGAATTATTTCAATTATTTTCAGTTTCTACTTTAAATTTCTTTTTCCTTTTCTTCTAATTTCAGATCCACCACCCAACCCGGACTTATCATACTCGAAAGTAGCTTCACAAAGCAAGCAAATCAACTTAAGCGAACATGCGTAGAGTAGGAGGGTGTCTGCAAGATTTTATAGAATGAGTTTGCTTAAAGTCACTTTAAATGGTTTTTGACCAAAAGTTGGTAGTGTTTGCAAATCTTTTTAATAATTTACAACTTAATTAGATGTTTGTAATACTTAATGAGAATTTACTTTTCCTTTCAAAATCTTCAAAAATAGTGTATATTACAAAAGCTGTTGGAAAAACACCAAAACATACTTCTGCGATTTATGTTTAATCTAACTTTTTTTCAAAACAAGCAAAAACAAAACTCAGTGATGCAAACATTAAAAATGTATTTTTGTGGCTACAAAAGCAATAAACACTTTAAATAAACATTGGCAAGCACTATCTAAAATGCGCATTCTCAATATTAACTTAACCAGTTATATACTGATTAAGGTGGTGTTTGCAAATGCTTATAAAAAGAGCTTGTTCACTACTTTTGCTTAAAGTCACTTTAGGTGACTTTTAATAAAAAGTCGGGAGTGTTTGCAAATCTTTTTAAAAAGCTACTTAAATCATTAATTAGGTGTTTGCAAATATTAATGAGAAGTAACTTTTCTATTTAAAGACTTTTCAAAAATAACATAATTTCAAAAGCAATTTGGGAAGCACCCATGGGCATGCTTTTGCGGCTTGTGCTTTTTCTGACTTTTTTTTAGACAATCATAAGCAAAAATCAGCATTCCAAATACTAAAAATGTACTTTTGCGACTGCAAAAGCCAACAAGCTACTTTTATAAGCATTTGCAAACACCACTTAAATGTGCATCATAGATTATAATTATAAGTTAATTACAATCCACGTACGTACGCTAGCTCCCGTCAAATACATATCTCTTGAGTGTCGGTCTCTCATATATATTGTGATTCGGAGACATACCATATCTAGTAAATTTATTTATAAATATAACTCAATGGGTTAGCAATTTTTTACTGTCTATTATCTTTCTCGTCTCTTTTGACATGTCTTCAAGTTTTAACAATCGATTTTAAAATGACACATCGTTATGATTTTTTAACTTCGAATAGTACTCCATTCTATTTTCTTATAAACTAAAGTAACGTTAGTTGTCATCGATCTAATTTGAAGTCGAGAGTCAGTTCAACAAAAACAAAGTCGAGAGTCAAGAGTCGCGGGCAATGTGGTGTTTAAATAATTATCATGATGCTATCTTTTTATTTGCCATCTGAAGAGCTCGGTAAATACAATATGCCATATTCAAAGGACTAACTTGTTTACTTTAGTCTATAAATACAACTTAACTGATACCATTAATCATCATAACCAGCTAGAGTTGGGAGGTAGTAGCTTCTTTTTTTCTATTGAGCTCCAAAAATGGACAATCTCCTTTTCGTATCCCTCTCACTGATCATTATTTTCCTGATCACGAGAATATTTCGCAAAAAGAGTATAGGCCGAAAACCACCCGGGCCCCCAGGCCTACCTTTAATCGGAAACTTTCACCAATTTCAAATCGACGATCTTCATTTGCGCCTAACAAACCTTTCCAAAAAATATGGCCCTCTCATGTCAATGAGTGTTGCTCAAACTCCCGTGCTCGTTATATCCTCGGGAGAAGCAGCCAAACAGGCCCTAAAAGACAATGATCAAGCCTTTTCAGGCAGGGCGGATACCGTTACTGCAGCCAGGTTGACATACAACAACCGTGACATTATCACTTCAACTTACAGTTCATATTGGAGGGAGGTGAGAAGACTGTCTGTTCTCCATCTTTTTGCGCCCAAACAAGTGCGTTCCTTCCTACCTATTCGCGAAGATGAAATCTCCTTCATGATAAAAGAAATATCAAAAAAGGCTGATTCGGGTGAAGCTATTGACTTATGCGAGGCTATAGTGTCTTTCTCTAGCAGTCTAATATGCAGAGAAGCATTTGGGAAGAAGTACGAGGACAACACGGGGTTCAGCAAACTTCTTCAGGATGTTCAGGCCATGTTGATCACCATCTTTTGGGCTGATTGTTCACCGTTGTTAGGATGGATTGATAGACTTACAGGTAACACTTCAAAACTTGAGCAGGTGTTTAAAGATACAGACTCGTTTTGTCAAAAACTCTTGGAAGAGCATCTCGATCCAATGAGGCCAAACCCCATGGACGGTAACATTGTAGATATACTGATCAAATTGAGGGAAGAGCAGAAGACTTCAGCTTTTAATGACCTGGAGAGTATTAAGGCAATCCTTTTGGTATGTTTATTTTTTTTTCCTGTTTTAAGTGCAGAACTATAGGGATTCTTCCTTACCACCATGCATTGGGTACTAAAATTTAAATGAGTTAAATAAAAGTAAGTAGTTTTTAAAAAACTTGGAAAAAGGTCAATAATCGATTTCATTCATTGGGGTTTGGACCAAATTTGATGATAAGTTTAAAAAATTGGGACTAATTTAATTTTAATATTTCTATAGGACCAAATTTGATGACAAAATTCACACATGTGACTACTTTTGATTTAATATTTTAATGAGACTAACTGTGATCAGGTATTTAATCCAATGAGACCAAGAGTGTTATTCTCCCCTAGCTTTTGCATGCATCAATATTTTCCTCAAGATATATATCCGATCATAAAGAAACATAAGTACGTGAGATTTGGCAATTTAGTCTGAAAACTATCCCCATGTATAGCTCATCTCCTACAATCCAAATAAATTTTGATTTTTTGTGAAACATGAATGATTTTGCAGAATATATTTGCTGGTGGGACGGACACAACCGCAGCTTCACTAATTTGGTCGATGACCGCTGTTGCCAAGGATTATCGTGTGATGAAGAAAGTACAAACAGAAATAAGAAATCAAGTAGGAAATAAAGGGAAGGTAGATGAAGAAGATGTTGAAAAACTTCCATATCTAAAGGCAATAGTGAAGGAAGCTTTAAGATTGTATCCACCTACTCCATTGGGAGTGCCAAGAGTAGTAATAGAAAAGTGTTCCGTAAACGGGTACGAAATACAGCCTAAAACCTTGGTGTATGTAAATATGTGGGCTATCGGTAGAGATCCAAAGTATTGGGAAAATCCTGATGAATTCGTGCCGGAGAGATTTTTAAACAGCGATGTTGATTTTAAAGGACAGGATTTTGGTTTGATTCCATTTGGTGCTGGCAGAAGAATATGTCCTGGAATGGGTCTAGGTATTGCGGCAGTGGAACTTGCACTTGCCAATCTTCTTTACACTTTCGACTGGGAGTTACCTGCCGGAATGCAAAGTGAAGACATTGACACAGATGCATCACCAGGTTTCGTCTTGTATAAGAAAAATCCTCTTTGCCTTGTGGCCAAAACACATGTTTGATGACTTCCACTGGGATGAACTAGCTTTATCGCTTTTATGAAGTGCGTGAATGATTAAGAGACATGGACATGGTAGAAAGTTAAGAAACAAGACTTTAGGTTTTCTTTTAGCGATTGGTTTGGTTTTTCTCTTCTTTGTGTGTAACTTCTAGTGTTGTTGAATATTTTTCTGTCATTTTGTACCTCGCTGGTGTACATCATCCATCACCAATAATAAAGTTTTCTTTTGCTGGCACAAAAGTAAAAATAAGATCACATCAAACTAGCTAGTATAATACATGTATTATTATGCAATTCAAGAAGGAATTTTTTTTTTTTTTTAAAGGATACTATTATGTATTCAGAGCCCTCACTATTTTCTTATGAATAACCTTTTTTAGGATTTCACAAGAGAGCACATGCTCACGTTTTGTTTCAGTGTTCAGTCGTAAATCCATTTCTTTTCCCCAACAAAGCCACAAATGAAGAAAGATGTTCACTACACCAAATCCACAATTTATTTTTTGTATTCCTTTTTGAAGAATGTTACAGCAAGTGTGAAGATTATTTTTCTATAGGTAGAATTATTTTTTGCTAAAATATTTTCGCAGAAGTATAAACAATTACACGAATTGATAGTGAGTAACACAAACACAAAATAAAAAAAAAACTAAGTAATCATTATTTACCTTATGTAAGGATTAACCGATCAATCGAACATATTACACACCAATTCAATGCACGCATGTAATTCACAATCAATTGAATCGACAACACAACAATCAGATCGTAAATCGAGTCAGAAACAGAAGAATAGAATGAAGAAATAAGAATACACGCAAACACGCAGCGGTTTTACGTGGTTTGCATTGAGATCAAATCGACATCGATCAACCTACATCCACATAGTGATTTTCTATTAATCAAGTGTACGAGAGAATATCGAGAATAAATTACAAAGTTACAAGTGAGTGAACGAGATGCAAACTTTCCGTAAAAGGATTGCACCGCTCAACTACAAAAACAGAAAGTTTAATTAAATTTATCACTAACTTTTAACTGAAACTTGCTAAAAAAGGCGAACTTTTAACTAACTAGCTTAAAGGTAGTTAAAGCTAGTTAAAAAGCAACATTTCAGCTAAGTTGTGAACTAACACTCACAATTCTCCACCTTGGCTCATACACGTCAGCTCCAACCACTCATCAGCATGCAACATGCTCTTCATCCTTCAGCTGCACTAGCTCCAAGCAGTAGGTAGTTGAACTTCCCACTTGGTAACACTTTTTTTTTATCATATCAGCATGGTTTTGCTCTGTTGCAATCTTGATTTCATTCAAAAGTTGGCTCCACCACAACTGAAATCCTTCAGTTTTCTCAGTCTTTTTAGTAGTTTATTCAATTTAAAGTCCCTTCTTTCTTGCTTTCCATGTGCCATCTCATACTCATTGAACACTACATACCTCGTGGTGATACATTTCTTGAGTCTAGGCTCTAAGAACCATAGTTTGTAAGCCATTACACCTTTAGGATAACCAACGAACATGCACTTCAACACTCTAGGCTACACTTTGTCTTTCTTTATGTGTGCATGAGCAACACATCCAGACTGATTTTGTTTTCCTTTGTTATCCATGTGGTTGGCAGTACACTAATTTTCCAGGAAAAATCATTACAATTAAAGGTATTGTGTACTTACTATTACAATTTGCTAATTGATCTATTATATTTTGAAACTCGCGATTTTTATACATACATTTGAGATCAAAGAACTTAAATAATGCATATTCAATTAAGACAAGAGAAAAGCAAATTATTTCTCCAAACATTTATAGTATAAACTAAAATAATATAAGAATAATCTATTTTCTACGAGAAACAAATTACAAACATATCATGGTTAGATCACAAACATGATTTGTGAGTTATAAAAATTTAAGTACACACTATCAGTTAACTATGATCCGAATTTCCTATAACAAAAAAAATAAAAAATAGTTGAACAATTTCTTAGCTTAAGTAGATGAAGAAGGTTGATTGATAAAACAATAGTCTTGTTCTTAAAGTATATATATTTATAGATATAGAGGGCATAAATTTAAGTTTTTTATTTTTGAGCTGGCCGGGAAGATTAAAGTTTTGAAATTTTCCTGAAAGATTTGAAACTTGATAATTTTTTCCACCTTTGTTGTTGGTATAGATTGAAAAGTTTAAATAGTTTTAGATTTGATCAATATTTTCCGTTTATTGTGTAGAAGGATATTTTCCTCCATTTTCCTAAGTTTTCCTTCTTTTTTTTTTTCCGAGAATATCTTGAGTTGCATGACAACATACAAATAGGGGAGATGATATATACAGAGCAAAATCCCTCTATACAGAGCAATATTTTGATGTTTACTGCTATACCCCTCTTATATTAGTTATACATTTCTTTTCCTTTCAATGTGTCAATGATTAGTAGAATCTTTGGAAACATAATTGAAATATTCATCTTTCCACTTTATGTAATGGAAAGATTATCTTCCTTTCTTTAGCAATAATTAGTAATTCATGTATTTAAGTTACTTGATAAAAATATAATTAAGTATTTAAGTCCATTTATGCATTAAAAATTTGTGTGTTACATTCTCAAAACAAAAAAAGGTGCGATGCAATAATTTTAAAATGTCCAGTTTATTAATTAATTATACAAAAGAATGGGATTTTTTTAGATTTAATGTTTATCACTTATTTTACACCAAAAAAATTGCCTTATGACAAAAATAAAAGAAGAACATATTGAAAGTAAAAATAATTTTTTATATACAGTAGTGATCATCCAGTTTGTAGTGCAAAAAAAACTAATTATCGAAAGAAAAATTCTTTAGTGACCCTCCATGGAATTACGTGAAGGTGAAGCAAAGGTATTAAAAAAATTATTAAACAAGACGACAATTAGCTAGTCACCCATTAGTATAATAGATGCATTAACATGTGTATGTACAAACAACATAAATTTTAGGTCACCTATTTTTTGAAAAAAATCGCCAATTTTTTTTGCTAAAAACAACTTTCGAGATTACACGGTCATGGTAGGATTAGAAATCTAAAGTTTGAATATATCAAAATTTAGAGTAATTAATTATATTTTTATCAAAAATTAGAGTAATTAATTATATTCTTATTAAGTAACTTATTTAAATAGATTATTAACTATTGCTAATGAAATGAATATATTCTTTCCTTTACATAAATTAGAAAGATGATTGCTTTATTATATTCTTAAGATTCTGCCAATCATTGGCACCTATTAAAAGAAAAATTAATGCATAACTAATATAGTGAGGGATATAATAGTAAATATAAAAGAATTGCTTTGTATTGAGGGATTTTGCTCTGTATATATCATCTCCCTACAAATAGAATTTCTCTTATTTTCATTTTTCCCCCCATTTCCCGGGACCAAATTGAGCCATAAATTAAAAAATGCAACAAATCACATACGTGCAATATTGGCATTTGGCACTTATCTTATCTGTGTCCAATCAGATCCTTAACCCACCCAACCTGAACTTTACCCAACATTAATAATTGCCATTCAGAAGGATTAATTTAACGAAGCATTAATTTTTTTTTAACAGCCAATCAATTAGAAACAAAAGAAGCACAAGGGGTGCTTCGACCCCTTACATCAAAAGGACCTCTGAACTACATCATACCAATTCTAAACACTTACATTTGACAAAACCTCGGACAAGAATGCCAATCAGAAAACGAGTAATTAAAATTCCTAACATGAGCTTTGTTCCACGACCACGTACTGACCTTGATAAGTTCAACAACGTTTTCCACACTAATGTCTTTGTCTTGAAATAAAAATTTGTTGCGCAAGGACCAAATTGACCACAAGACAACACACCAAAGTCCCTTCCAAATTTTCTGAGAAACTGCTTTAGGCCTCTGATCACCAAACAAACAGAAGTGATCTAATGGATTATTCGGCATAGCTGTGAAAACACAGAACCAATTGAAAACGAGCATCCATATATGATAAGACAAGTTGCACTCAAAGAACATGTGTATTGTGTTTTCGACAGCGTTCCCACATAATTCGCATCGCATTGAATCGCCCGAGAGGCTAACTCCTCTAGCACGCAGATTTGATTTAGTTGGGATTCGATCCCAAATCAGTCTCCAGGAGAAAAGTGACATCTTTGCCGGTGCTGAATGTTCCCAGAATTTGCGAATTTTTTTTGCACATCCTCTGTTTTGCCTTTGTGACATTTTTGCATAAGCCGACTTGACAGAATAAACCCCCGAGGGATCAAACGTGCATGTATTAAGTTATAAGCCATGCTATCAACTACGAATCTCTCGAGTTCCGGTTTCTACGATATATCAAGATTCCGAACCTTACCATATCTTTTGGGAAATGCCATTGTTTTTTTTATGGCTAGCGATATTGCCAAAGCAAATAATGCTTCGAGAGCAATATTTTTAAGTTGTTCAAATTACCCTCTCCTAAAGATGAATCAAAATCCATGTTATATAAGATTTATTAATTACCTAAATTATCTCCTTAAGTTTTGCTTGTTATTGATTTTTTATATGGCAGGAGTTGTCATCTTGGAAATCAGCCATAATAAATTACTTTTAAAAGGAAAACACACTAGTCCAAAGTTGTGCTTTTTCCCGAATTTATATTTTCATTTTTTTATTTAATATCTTTGGATTTCATTCATCTTCCATGTTTCTTTTGTTTATTATAAAATTGCTGTTGCATTGTAGCTTCTAAGTAAAATTTTCTTCTTGTATTTATTTCAGATGTACTGTTATATTTTCAAAGAAACTTTTTTTTGTATTCATCAAAAAATATTTTATATTTTTTTTTAATATGATACTAAACGACAAGCATAACTCTTTACATAAATAAGTTGAGTTTCGACAAATTTCTATAAAAATATATTATAAGTGAAACAAAATGGTTTTTTATATTTATTAAGTTGTCATAACCTAAAATATTACACTGTAACTTGTTAAGCCAACGAACATGTACTCTAAAATTATATAAAAAATAATATATCTAGTTATCAAAAAAATTATCCTTAGAGCAAGATAATTTATTAATTGACTCCAGAAATATTGTCATTGATTTCTCCATTTGAAGTATTATTAAAATAAAAATATAGTTTGTTGCCAGTACGAAAAACTTTTAGATTCCTATATAATTTTCAATTATCTTATAATTAAAATATTGCAAATTTTAATTGTTAGGTATGTTTAAAGTAGCTAATAGTATATATACGATAAATTTTTAACTCCAAATATGATAATTAGCAAAATAAAGCTACGAATTGTAAATTTAAAGACCAAACAAACACCAACTTAAATTAGATACAAGGAAAAATAAAATAAATTACATTAATATTGATATAATATGGACGAGTTGCGTCTAGCACGTAAAGCAATTAAGATAGCAACAGCTACAAGGAAACAAGTAATTATTAACCAAAGATCGAAGGAGGTTCTTTTGGTTTAACTAAAGAACCTTGCGCAATTATAGAGAAATTAAAGTTATAAATACCAAAATTAGAAGTTTAACAGATCTTTAGGTGAGGGTAATTTGGACAACTTAAAAATATTGCTCTAGAAGCAACATTATTTGCTTTGGCAATATCGTCAGCCTTTTTTTATCTTATCATATTTTAAGTACTCATCCAATCAAATAAGGCAAATGACATATACAAGCAAAACCCCTATTTACAGAGCAATATTCTCCTATTCTCTAATATGCCCTTCTCAATTTAATATGCCAACTCATCTTTCAATTTTAAGTTTATCAATAACCAACAGAAATTGAAAGATTTTCAGTAAAAAAATATTCTTTCCTATTTATCATATGGAAAGATTATATTTCTTTATATAATGAAGTTAACAATTTATTTAAAGGAATTACCTTGTATAAAATTTGCATATATATTTTAAACTCATTATCTATTAACAATAACAACTATTTCCAAAAAATACTAAGAATGAGAAAAGGTGAAATACAATATCTTTTAATGTTTAAAATGAGAAAATTCTCAAGAATATAAAAGTAATAATGATTAATTAATTAACTAGGTTCTGCATCAACTTGTTGTTCGTCCCAAATCATTAATTTCTTTTTTCTTTTAGACACAAAATTATAAGTTCATAGAGAAAATACTAAAGATATAAATACTATCGATTTTTATCTATACTTTTGTGGAAAGTAAATAACGTAGTATAATTCTTTCATTATTTCCCATGAAATAATTTTGTACCTACCTAGGGTGTTTGGAATAGATTCAAAAATAAAAATAAATTATAACCAAGAGGCATCTACTTCCGAAATCATTAATGCAATTAATTAACATGATATAGTTTGAGAAGATTGACATAAATAATAATATGTACACCGTAATAAACTGCATATATACACTAAATATGTACACTAATTTACAAAATATAAATAATCTAATATAACTTGTTGACATTTTTTTTTTAAGTTTTTGTTGAAAAAAATTATTTCACAAAGTACTAAACTTTTTTCGTTTGAAAAACAATTTCAGTTGTTTTGACTTTTGAGACAGATTATTCCTTTTGATTATGGTGTTTATTTTTAAGCTATGTTGCACGGATACTTCAAAAAAATAAAAGATGCAGTGTCGGACACGCCTCGGACACGCCTTGGACACGTGTCCGACACGCTACGTGGCGTGTCCATAATTAAAATAAATAAAAAATATATGGACACGCGTGTCGGACACGTTTCAAAGGCGTGTCCGACACGCCATGGACACTTTTGGGTTTTTTTTTCTTTATAAAGTTCTAAAACTTTAGGGATATATGAAATCAATTAGAAATTAAAGGATTAAAACAATAAAATTCCAAATTAAAATATGAAACTCACAATCAAATTCTCAGTTTCCCAAGTAGAGAAGATTTCAACAATGCCCAGAAGACTTTTTATTTAACCCTCTGATCTTTGTAGCTTAATTTGCATTTACATTTGAGACTTGAGTTTGTATGAATCTTTTATCTTGTATTTGAAATATATATGCTTGATCTTAATTTTTGAGTAGAATCAAAAATATTGTTGATAGAATTTTATTGTTATGGTATCGTCATATATTAATAAAAAATTTAAGACGTGTCCATGCCGTGTCGTGTCCTAGAAATTTTTAAAAATCAGTGTCGCCGTGTCCGTATCGTATCGTATCCGTGTCCGTGCAACATAGTTTTTAAGAAAGAGAATCTTAATGATTTAGTTTGGGAGAAGATTTGTCTTTTGTGGTTATAAATAGCATAAATTAAGAGAGCAAATTAGGGAGATGAGTTAATTACTCTACTTATTATTTTAGAAAGGGTATAACTGAAAAGCAATGTAATATTACTCTGCATTTAGTGATTTTGCTCTGTATATATCAACTCCCATAAAATAATATCACATTGTTATAGTTCACATGGCTCATCAAATAAATTAGTTAATTTCGTATTTTTATAGAGACTTGTAAGAGGTGTAGTGAAAGTAATTGGTTTCTCGGGTATATCAAGATTCCGAACGTTATCATATATAGTCAACTAAAAAAATGTTGCATTTTTAATTGCAGAGTTAATTGTAAATCACCTTTGCATTATGCATGTTTAAAAAATTAGCAAATTAAAATCAACATTTTTAATTTTTATTAATAAATACCTCCACTTGCAAGTCAAAGATGAAGAACTCTCCATAAAGAAATGTGTGTCAAACACATAGGAATTGGATCCAGAAGTCACTCTCTATGTTATGTGAGAACCATGCAATGTGCGCACCCTTAAATTATAATATTTTGATACTTTGCTCTTTTAGATCTGTACATATCAACGTACTTTGCTCTTTTAGATTTGTACATATCTCTGTAAACGTAAGCTTGCACATTGAGTGTAGCATGTGTTGATCAAAATAAGCTTGTAAATTACTGGACATAGGAGGAGTTCAACGTATTCGGCAAATACTTGTGTTTGTTCTTGAAACAATTGTTCTATAATTGGATGGTAGTTCTGGAAGAAGAGCCGAGGAAGAATTTTTTGTTCTAATTTTGTTATGTTTCCTTTTGGAATTTGATTCAGAAATAAATGTTGTGAAAACCGTGAAACATTTTTTTAATAAAACAACTAGAAAAAGGAGCACGCGGAGCACACATTAATTTCATATTTTGTAAAGCATTATATGTACATATTCAAGTGTGAGAAAATAATAAAATTTGGATGAAAAAAAGGGAAAAAAGAAAGTTTACCTAGATGAAAAGCCGGTGATATTTCCAGAGCGAAAAATGTTGCTGTCAAAGAAACTTTTTAACATCTTTAATATACCCTTTTAATTTTGGAATACAATATTTAATGTCTAAATTTCCATAACTAGTTAAATTAGTTGTTCCTTAATTATAGCAATTCAATCTTTAAATATCTATTCTTAGTTGTCATCCCTTAATTATAGCAACTTTAAACTATCCAATTAGTACATTACCATAAGAAAAAATTTCTTAATCTAATAAGATCTTTTAAAAGAGGTAGGTTTATTTGTCGATAAAACTAAAAAAAATATAATAAAAAAAATTAAATCTCTTGATACCCAAAAATAAAATTAAAAAAAAACTGATGCTCTTTCCTATATGATTCTGAATTATATCCTAATATATGAATATAAGTAAAATTGTAAAATTATTGTAAAATTGTAAAGAAAAGAACTATGAATATACTTTAATAGAGAAACCGTGCGGGCAATTCATTAATTTGAAATTTGAATTAGTGTTGGGGTTAATAGAGAAATAAGAAATAAGGCCAACTTATTGGAATTAGCATTATGGGGCAGCAAGTCTTTAAGTGTATCTTGATAGTCCGGTGTGAATCAATCCGCGTCGAACCTGGTCTGCAGCCACTAGTTGAATCTATTAGCAATAGATTGACGACATGGAAGAACATATATCTGTTAGCATGATGAAGGAATTTGTTTGGCGGGAGCCTCAAATCTTTGTGGACTTTGCTGAGGACTGAAAGTTTGTTTTATGTTTTGAATGCTCAAACAACGTCCAAGATAAGGAATAATGTCAAACAATTTCGATTTTCCTTCTACAATTGGAGCATCTCTCCTTGTTTATGCATTCATCACTGTACACTGGCAAACCCAAGCCGAAGCCTGGCTTGGGCTGTCAGGGTAAAAATTTGGTGTGCAACTATATGTGTGTGTGTGTGTGTGTTAGTCCGCATAAAAACAAATTTTATCCACATATATATATACACTAGCCATTGTGTGCACGCGGTGTTCTTAGGTATTAAAAATTGGCTTGTAATTAATAGATTAAGTAGGGTTGATTTACTCTATTGCCAAAAAAATTCATGGTAAAAGCTGTAAAAAGAGGTAGTTTGTGGAGAAAAACGAAGAAGAAATAAGAAGATGAAGAAGTTTAAAATTTTGAATTTGTTTAATTAGGAAAGAGGTGGTGAACGTGATACTCTGATTGAATCAATCTCCCTAAATTTTAGGAGGTGGTTTTGGATGATGGTTACAAATATTTGGGTAGTTAAAAAATCGGTGTTGTGGTATACTAAAATAATTACAATATTAGGCTCTTAGAAACTAAATTTAGATGATTAAATAGGGGCAAATTTGAAAAACACTTTATTTGTACAACACAAAACCTGTTTGTTTATATTAATAATAGATAAAACAAATGGGCCATGTAAATAATTCATCTTATAGTTATGGTCCAACTATATTGGTTTTAGGTTAGCCCACACTTTCCATTATACAAATACAAAGTCCATCTCAATAAAATAGAAAGTATGCACCATTTAGAGCACCAACAGGCAGCGGGAAAGATTAAAGAAATCCTTGAAAATTACCAAAAGAGATAAATCCCTAATCTTTGTTCTCAATCTCATGTAAGAAAACTTTCAAGTTATGCATATTTTGAGTTTGTATTTACTGTTGTAAACTTGATTTTTGTTCTTAGGTTTGTTATTTTAACAAAGTAGACACTAGTCCTTTTCATATTCTTATTTGTCAAGATTAGACTGTAGAGAGTGGAAAAGTGAGAATTTTATTAGATCTATAAATTTTTGAGTGTGAACTTTGGAGAGGACCGGAGAATCGGATCCAAAGTTTTTCATAGAAAAATGTTATTTGGACTTTGTTTATGAATTTTTACCGTAAAAGTTAATATTGTTTGTTTGTATAATAGGATTTAAAGGGAGCTATTAGAAAGCATCGATGTCGAGTCCATAATTGATGAATCTTACTTCATGGAAAATGAAGAGTTCAACTCAAATAATATTTTCATTTCTTCTGTCTGATGGACAGTAGCCTTTTAGTATTTTTTGTTTCAAACATGGATATTTTCATTCTACTTAATACAATGGTATTTAAATTTTCTAAATCTACTCTTTTTTTTTTTTTTTTTTTTTTTTTTTTAATACTGAACTCTTTAGTTAGTCCAAGATAAACTAAAATCCTGATTTCGAGCCCCTGTCAATGTAGGTTACATGTTTTGATTTAACTCTTTTGTAAGAAGTTGAAGCAACTCTTGTACTTCTATTTTTTATGTCGGTTTTAAAAAATGTGAATACTACGTACAAGATTATGTATGTTTTCTTAGTGAGAGAACATTTTTGTTTGAAGCAAATCGAGTGAGAGAACTTATGTGTAACTACAATATGGATAAAATAGAATTTCAAATCATTACGGAATCAGCTTAGTACTCGTTTGGACGTATAAATATGAACAAATTCAATTTTTCTACTGCAACCTGCACATGGCTAACTTCACCACTTATATTATTGTTTTCCATGCATATACTAAACATTAGCATAGTTCTACAAATTTCATCGGTCAACTACTACGTACCAATAGCAGGAGTTAGTTTTAGCTACAGCAGGTACACCACAGATGTTGTTAGAGTCAGTCTATGCTACAGCATGTTGTATCAGAGTATGCACTCACATAATGTGTGGGGTCCACGTGCCTCACATAATGTGTGGGACCCACGTAGAACCACGTGGGCCCCACACATTATGTGAGTGCATGCTGTGATACAACATGCTGTGGCCAAGACTAAATTCATGCTGCTATCACATACATATGGGGCCCGTACATGTGGATCTCACATGGGCCCCACACAATTTATGAGAGTAGGGTGCGATGCACCCTGCTGTACATAAGAAATTTTCCAATAGCAGATACTATCGAGCGCACCGCCAAATCATATATAATTAGTCTATATATAACTATTAAATACTTAGGAAAAGTATACCCGAGTTGAGGATAAAAGCGTCAAACTCTTATTCTTTGCTCCTTGCTTTATTTTGTCTCCTTACTTTTAAGTTTTTGCAACTGGCCCCCTACTTTATATATAAATAAGAATTTTGCTCCCTAGTCAACAATTCGATGGAATAGTTTTGCCGAAAGCTCATTTATGCCAAAATTTGAAACGTGAATATAGGAGTTCATCAAAATTTAACCTCAAGCTCTATATAATGCTCTCTTTTTCGATCCCTTCAGTTTTTTGTACATTTTCTTAATTTTCAAACCCTAAATTAATTATCATAATTTAGGGTTTGAGAATTAAGAAGATATAAAAAAAGTTGAAGTAAGAAGAGAACATTTTATTGACTTTGAGGTTAAATTGTGATGAATGCGCATGTTCATATTTCAAATTCTAGCGAAAATAATTTTTTTGGAAAAAATATTTTATCGGTCAACTAATAAGGGGAGAAAGTGCGTATTTATTGATTGAATAGGGGGAAGTTGCAAAAATTTGAAAGATATTGAAATAATATGCAATATAGGGCAAAGAATAGAGAGTTCAGACGTTTTTATCCCTTAATTATATAAGTAGTGGATTGCATCTAACGCTATATGTAGTGGATAGCATGAAACTCCAAAAGAGAATATTTTGTCTAATTAAAGATTGTTTGAATACATTCTTGTTGTTTATTTGGCAATAGTTTTTGGAATTGCCGCTTGAACCGAAATAATCTGGCAACAAACCAAACAGAGCGCTCCAACTCACGCAAGAGCAAAGATGTTCCTTTATACAATATTTGTCCTACTAATTAAGTGCAAATGTAGATTTGTCCTAGGATATAATGTAGTCCACTTTTAAAATTCTTATTTAACTGTGAATTGAACTTTTGATCAGGACCAACTCGAATACTCACCTTATAAGCATATGGAATTTGCGAAGAAACATGAAATACTGTTTTCTTGATAAAACAACATATGTGGCGTACGTAAACAAAGAAGATATATTTTCTCTTTTGTTATTGACAACCTTGAGAACAAACACCAGATTTCAAATTATATATTATGCAGTAATTTATTTTAATTAAAATTTGAAACCAATCAATATATATATAACATATATATATATAAATTTAATAAAGTACCATGGTTAAATAAAAGCAACTCTTCGTTTAAAGAGTTTCACAAGCACTTTCAAAAAACTTCAAACACACTTGTCTTGGAAGCTTTTAACCTGGCATTTATGCATATAGCATTAGATATTTTTCTGGTGTTTGATGTATACACGTTATACTTGGTTGAAGATATGACCACAGGGATGCGTTTGTCAATTATTGGGTCAACGGAAACATGTTGACAAAAGATAGCATCACAGGTAAACTCCAATGCTTGGCTCAGATATGACCAAAGAGCCTCTTTTTTCTGTTTTTGTTTACGTGGACGGGTCTTGCATGCTATTGCTATCATTATTCTTTCTTCAAACAATATTATTTTGACATTATGATTGTTTGACTCGACATAGGATGACTGCAGACCTGTGCTTCGAGAACCTCTGATAATTACTCATTATCGGCGTTTTTACAGCGTAGTACTGCTTCGCTCTGACTGACAAGAAAGATATTGTATGCCCTAAATCGGGAAATTCTTGCCTGCCCTAAATCTAATTATCTGCATTCGTTTAGCTTACACTTTCAGATGATAGGTTTTTGGGCTTTTTTGTGAATCATGAACTAATAGTGTGTGTAATATTAAATTTTATTTTATGATTTTCTTTTTACCATCATCCTAACTAGACATCAAACTCCTGCCGAATTAAATTAATAAAAAGAAAATAAATGAGTACAAGAGGAAGAACAAAATCCGGCGTTCAACAAAATTTAAAATTCTCTCTACTACAAGAATCATCATTGACAAGTTTTAGATACAAGCTAAGTCTTCAAAATTTATCAAAATTATCTTTAATCAAACTAATTTCTTTTTGGTTAGCAAAATTTATTACCGAGGAGAAAAAGAGAGCAGCGAAACAGCTGTGGAACAAGACGAGGCAGCTAAATTCTCATTTAAGGAGAACTTTCAAAGCATGACTTAATGGTAGAGAAAATGACAATTCATTATGGAGTTATACATACGACATCAAATTAATTAATATATAGCCAGTAATATTAAACCTCTCTACTTCCAGTCATCTTAAGACTAATTAAATCGATAAGCGTCTTTCACTAATGCAGTCAGAAGCTGTAATTAAGTTTTGTTAATTTTAACCTAATAGCGCGGGTGTTTAATTAATTAATTTTCCAAGTTTATTACAGTCTTTATGTCGATAAACTAAAAACCAGTGATAAACATTTTTACTTCCGGTCATCTTACGTTTGAATTTTAAATCGACATTTGCATACTAGTCCAGTTGACATTTATGAGGGTGACTTTTTAATTAGACCGACACCTTTAATAGACTATTACTGCATAAGACCATCAATATCCCGGATGTTGTGACATTTTGGAGTACTCGTTGAATGAAATAATTCCATGTATATTTTGTAGTTCATGTATCTCATCAAATGAATCGATTAATCTCGTATTTTTAGAGACTTGTAATTGGTAAAGGTGGTTCGAAATGGAAGTTGTTTGATTCAGATACCTGTTTCAAAATATATATTAGGCAAAATTGCATTTTGTTCCTCATAATTTTGTACAAATCTTGTTTTCCCCTATTTCGGTTCGGACTTTAGAACTCCATAACTTTCAAAAATTAAGTACTTTATGCCCACGCCTGCCCGAACGGGCTTTCATATTCAAAACGTGTGCCGAACCTGTTAAAGTTACAGGAGATATTTTGCAACTTAACTTTAAAAATTTAAATAAACTCGTAATTATTATTGCAAAATGACTTAATCAATTCTTATTTATAATTAATTAAATTATTTATTATTTAAATATAAAGAAACTTTATTTAAATATTAAGGAATCTAACCGTTGAATTATATTAATTTTTAGTGTTTATATAATTTAAATTTAATTCAACAATTAGATTCTTAAATCTTAAAATAAAAGTTTCTCTAAATTTTAAATAATAAATTGTTAAAAAAATTATATATTAGAATTGGTTAAATTATTTTGCATTAGTAATTACGAGTTTATTTAAATTTCTAAAGCTACATTGCAAAATGTGACCTATAACATTGGTATGTCACGATCCTACCTAATAGCTACGTAGGATTTGACACACATTTTGAATATGAAAGCCCGTTCATGCCGAGGTTGAAATAAAGTGTTAAATTTTTTTAAGTTATGGAATTTCTTCAAGCCCGAACAAAAATAGGGCAAAAACAGAATTTGTACGAAGTTATGGGCACGACATACATTTTTGCCTATATATATATATATATTATTTTTTTGCCTATATATTATACTATGCAAATTTAGTTCAGTAATTAGACTTTTTTCTGGGGATAATTTAAGGAATTTGACTTACTTCGTAATCCAAGAAACGTTCGAGTACGGCAACCAGTGAAGAGAAACTGGGATGCAAAACGACGTGTTAAAAGCAAATGCAGTACCAATATTCCACGATGAAGAACTCTCCATAGAAAATGTGCAACAAACACGTGGGAATTGGAACTAGAAGTGACTTTATGTTATATGCATAGTTTTGCTCTTAAACAACTCTCCTGCCAACTGCAAAAATCTTGATTGATTAAAATCTCGCGTGATTGTTTTAGTAGTGAATTAATGTTCTTTTGTTTAAGCATTGTATTAAGTCCAATCTCAATGTAATTTACTTCTGAATATTTTGAATTAAACGAATTTCATATAACTATTTTAAATGTTAAAGTTTGAAAATAATTTACCTTGCATTTGTGACAGAGTAGACACTAGAAATACGAGTGAATTGCCAAACTAACACTCTTTAAAAAAGTAATTCCCAAAATAACACTCTTGAGAAAATAATTACCAGAATATCACTCTTGAACAAGATATTCCTATTCTAACCTTTTTTATTTTGTCTTTTAGTTAACAAAATAATACCAATATATAGTTCATATTTATATACCCAAAAAACTGTAACTTAGCAAAATATGATTACAAATTTAAATAAGTTCAAAATGAATATATTATTTTGATGTTCAATGAAATATCACATAAATTCATTAATTAATTTTGAAAAGAGAACTTGTCCAGATTTATAATAGTAAATTCTTAAAACTTCTAAGTGTTTTTTCTTATATATATAAATAATACTTATATGTTTAAACCATTGGTAAAATAAGTAACTCAAATACGTGTTTCAAATTCTTGAAAGAGTAAAGTTTATTTTATTCTGAAAACAGCACACTTGTGATATATTTCCAAAAAGAATAAAATTTATGCAATTCAAATAATATTGTTTATAAATTAAATAATAATAATAATAATAATAATAATAATAATAATAAATTATTCATTTTCCTCCTCAACCCTTTCGTGACCCCCCCCCCCCCCACCCCCCCAACCCCGCTGCTCCCCGCCACCCACTCATCTACTTGTAACACGTTTGTCGTAGCGGACTAACCACTGCTGGAATTGTTTGATCGAATTCTTTCTTCATTTGAGAAAAGATTGAATTGTTGCCTGATGAGTTCCAAGGTACTGTTTTCTTTTTAATTAATAGGGCATTGTGTTTTTTTTTTTAAAAACATGGCAAGGGTTTGAGGGAGCGGCGGCAGGAGTGTTGGTCAGTGTGACTACTGGAGGAGTCATCTTTTATTAGGAAATACTGTTTTATGGGAAAATTAGTTTATATTTATAATTATTTTATATATTGGATATATTGGTTTGAATAATTGTATGAGTATTGGAAAAGGTTAGAATGGTAATACCCAGTTCAAAGGTGATATTGTGGGAATTATTTTCTGGAGAATGTTAATTTGGCAATTATTTTTTTTAAGAGTGTTACTTTGGCAACTGACTCCTAGAAGTACCGTACTTATTACTTTACTATCTTTCACATAATACAATAATTAATTAATTAATATTGATGGGGAAAATGTATCTTTAATACATATATTTTATTATGGAAAAAGAATATGTGCTTGTGTGCTTCTATCTTTATAGTAATTATTATGGCTAATTGCAGCAAACCCCCTATGTTATGGATCTTTTGCACTTTACCTCTTACCTATAAAAATGTGCAATATGCCTTCAATCTATTTATTTTGCATCTGATGCCCGTCCAACGAACAAAAATGTAGACATGTGTCACAAAATGAACGGTCGATTAATAGTTTAGAGGAAAAATTGCAAAATCAATAGATTGGGACATATCGCACATTTTTCATTGTTTAGCCGGGTAAAGTGCAAAAAAACCTGTAAATTGGGGGGCTTGCTACAATTAACCCTAGTGATTATGTGTATTATAATTAAGAGTAAAAAGTCTCAACCCCCCAACCTAGGGTGTTTCCCGTTATGCAATTTAACTTCTGAAAAGTTATTATACTCACACCCTAAACGATTAAAAAATATATGAATCACCCATTGAGGTCGAATCTAATGGACGTAAATGCTTAAATTTGTCAAAATTGAACGGCACCAACAACTCCTGGCCAATTCACATTTTGATTTTTTGAAATGTTGGGTGGATAAATTTTTAGGCAAATGATCAAGTTACGAACAGGTAATATGTTGGGAGGTTTGATATTTTTTATCCATTAATGGAGTTATATGTACCATAAAATATGCCATTAACATGCTTCTCCTACATTTCTTGTACCCGTACCATATAAAATAAGGCTTACTTTAATTCGAGAACTAATATAGCCCAACAAATCCCATATGTAAACAAAAATAAAAATAATGCATTGTATCCATGAAAAGTGAAAATTGGTGAGCTATGCCCAAACAAGGAAAGGAAGGAGATGTGAACTGTATATGTGTCGTGGCGCTTTGGTCAATTCGGACCGCGAACGAAAAGTAATTCGAGAATGAACAAGTTGACATGTGTAAGGTGTATCTGATCAAAGTTATGTCATGTTCGTGAATAAAAGCAACGTTTGATGGCTTCCATGCATGCTTCTTTTGTGGACTGGTATATATATTTATTTATATGGAACCACTTGCATATATGTAGTCTTTCACAACAAGCATTAGTTTGGATGGAAATGCGGTAAGAGTACTTCTTGTACTCCTTTTTATCTTCAATATATTTCATGGCTTATGGAAAAAATAAAACCAAAAAGAATAGAAGAACAAGAATAAAATGTGTAGCACCAATTAAAACATTAAAGAGACAATTTGAAAGTGAGAAAACAGTTGGTAATGACCTTATAAATATCGAGGAATGCTCTATTCTTGCGAAACAATCTTATGATGTTCTTTTACTTCACATAGTCTAGGTCTACTGTATTTTATTATATATGGTAAATATTGGGAGTAGTTGTTACCCTTTTTTTGTTAAGTAGAGTAGTTGTTACTTGACCAAACAGTGTGACTTAATTACTTACTTGGTCTTTATATACGGCTAGCGATATTGTCATAGCACTTTTTATTGTTGTCAAAGCAATTTTATTTGTTTTTCTAATTTGCCCTCCATAGTCAAATGATATAGTTGCAATAATTAAGTTTTACCCAGCATTAAGAAACTTTATATTTTCTCTTTTACATTCATTAAGTTATATGACAGCAAAATTATACTCTTTCCTTCTAAAATTTAGCAATTGATTGATTACCAATAACGAGCATATGCAAAGATTTTATTTTTCTTTTTTCCTTTAAAAAACTCTTGTATAAAGTACTACAGTTGTACCGACTAAACTTAGTGCCAATTACGTTCAAGAGAGATGTATAATCTACTTTTTTATGATTTGTAAAAATATGAAAAAGTTTAGGTCTAATATTTTGATAGATAGCATAAATATTCTATTAATAGAAGAAGAAATAAATGTTTAACTTTATTTTGTGATCTGTTTAATCTTTCAATCGTACAAGAGAGTTTAAAAGAATGTTTAATCCAAAAATACAGAAAATCTAAGTTAAAGAATAATACGTCTAATATACTTGTTCCTTTTATTTGATAATTGCTAAATATGCAAACATCTTCCGTTTTAATTTTAATGCCTCAAACGTATTTTTACTTGTTAATTTTTAACTAAGAGTTTTTACAAATAACTTCTAATGTAGAGACAAAATTTTAGTCCAACTTTATTTTTTTATCTGGAAAGGTTTGCATGGAAACAAACATGTTCATAAGTTAAAATGTAAATATTTAATTATTAAGAAAAAACGTTATATTTTGATAATCATTTTGATAAGGGCAATATCAATTAGAGGGTTAAAGTGACGTGTAAAGTGGATCGTATCGTATAGACTAGGGGTAAGAACGCACTGTTCCTGAACTAAGTGTTCGTACGAAGCGTATCTCGATCGGAACTAGGCGAAGTGTTGCTAAAATTCTCTCTCTAAAGTGTTGAAGTGTGGTATGTTTTCCTTGGTGAAATAGCACAAGCAACCGCGATATATATAGGCTGCCGAACACGGACGCATGGCATCCTCTGATTGGCCGTTAATACGGCTCGTTAATGCACCTCACGAGGGGCGTCATTTAAGTTCTGCCTACCTCATGGGTCGTATTCGATATAGCTCATTTAAGAGTTGTCCGCGTCGTGGGTCGTATTTAATGTGGCTCATTTAAGAGCCGCCAGCATCATGGGTCGTATTTAATGCGCATCATTTAAGGGTTGCCCGAATCATGGGTTGTAATTAATGCTCGTCTGACAGTCGCCGACCAGCTCTGACACTCATAAATGCTCGGTCGTTCCCATAAATGCCTGGTCATTGGATCCTCCGACTCTTTCTCACGACGACCCCTAACATTCGGTCCGTACTCGGGTCGGGGATGTTACCATCGTAACTCCTGTTTTATGGTCGTAATTATTCGGACTATTATCACATTTCAAAGAATATGTTTGAATTGTATTAATAGTAGAGGAAGTCTATAATTAAGTATAGTTAATTAATGAACAGTTTGCTGAGTAATTTTGTACAGTTAACTTATATAGCGTTTGACTGAAAAGAAAAAAATTAAAAAAATCTAAAAATATTACTCTGGCAGCAACATTTCATGCTTTGACAATATCGCTAACCTTTAAATACTAGTTAGTACTTAGTAGATACTATAAGGGAGCCAATATGCCAGCAAAATATTGTTTTTGACACAACAAATTTAAATATGAGACAATTTTAACCTTCTTAATTTTGGAATCAACACTTAATGACCTCTGTCTTTCCTTTTTGTTTTCAATCAATAGAATTTTCCATGCTATCTCAATAATTCTCGGATACTTATAATTAAATTAGTTTTTAGTTGTTCTAACTAAAGGTGCTTCAGAAATATTGAAGTTTAATTGTTCTGAGGGCATTTTTTGGCACATGAGTTAAATTGAAGTAATAAATAAAACATTAAAAATTATTTGAGTAAACTATAAACCAGACTTTTGTTATTACTAATTAGTAACTACATAGTTGTATATTCTACGTTATAATCTCCTATATAATTTTAAACACTATAAATAACATGTAAACCTCACTTTTTATTTATCTATCAACTCTATGATTTTTTTTACAATGCCTATGTTCATGGATTAAAATATTAAAGTTGAGGGGTTTTAACCTACTAATTACTAAAAAAGTTAGACATCTTTATTCAAGATTTTTTAAGGCAACGTGTGAGGACCGCGCTCCACGAGTCACAATCCGATTCGAGTTGATCCGGTGTTGGCCACCTAACAAACTCAACTCAGATCGAACTGTAGCTCATAGGAAGGGGTCTCACTGACCAGGATCAAAACCATAGCACTATAAAATATCTTTACTTTAAATACAGCGGAAGTCTTTGGAATACAAATACATTTTACAATTTTAAAATGATGTAAATACAAAATCAAACACTTAACAATTTTTGCAAAGTTTCCAAAAGCGGACTTGTCGATCATTCGTTCCATCCGTGCTGCTATACCAATCTTACTCTGAGAAAGGGACATATAGAACAAAAGAGGAGTAAGTCTTTAATGACTCAGTGAGATTCTTAGAACATGACAATAATCAAACAGTAAATCAGAACAAAACGAACAAGAATGACCAGAATAGTTACATCTGCATCACTGATTTGAAATTATCGGTTTTAACGATAATAGTGGCGTATTCAGAAGAACGAGAAAATGAACTTGTGCAATTACATATAATAGATCCAACCTTAGCTCCGAAATTCAACCGTATACCTCCCTACGAGGAGCTACCTCGCAACAGAACAGAAGACATGCTCGAGTACATGCCAGTCTAACACGTGGGTCATAGCCAACTCCTGACTGCAAGCGGCGCTTAGACAGAATGGGTATTAATCAGAATTACTTAAACCGACAGCCCTTTGCTGCCCAGCAGTAAATACTTTCAATCCCTGAGCCCAACTTCTCAAAGGCGTCCCAATGGGTGAAACAGAATTATCAGATGAGCTAGTAATCCGGACAATATCCGTTGCTCGTTTTTTAGCTACATAAGCCGAACATAGTTTGTTGCTCGTTGCACAATTCAAGAATTGATTGGGTGATCATGATATCAGGTTAATTATGATTATGAAGAAAATTCCCGATTATGATTTAAATAAGATTTGATTTAACAATAGGCAAGAAAACTGATTATGTAAAGAATTAACAATTTTAAATAAAAGCATTAAAATGGTGATAGAATATTGCTCGTGATTCGAAACAAAGAATCACAATTGTTATGTCCAAGTTTCTCAGGGCTGGATGCCAAACGGGGTTTTGAACAAATCAGAAATCAAACCTCACCTTTTACCGTGTGAGAAATTCTTGATTAACGTCGATAATTGTCGAACCTTAAATGAATCAAAAAGATATAATCAATTGTTTGCTCATAAATTTACAACAATAAACATATATTTTCAATACTTATCATATTTAAAGAAGTTCAGTTAAATATCTAATTATTATTAATTTGGGACAAATTCCACATTTACCTATTTTAACTTTAACTATGACGTAAAAATATAAATAATGGGATTTACCATTTCAAAGTAACAAGTTGAAGACTAAATCAATTTACAAAATTATTATTAAAGTCTTCATTTCTAATTTATTAATAACATATTCCATATTAACAAACATATATATTTTCAATGCATATTTAAACATTTTTAAAACAATTATTCTTAACAAAATTCTTGTAAATTACTTATTAAATAATAATCTCAATCCAAAATTTTTACCATGATCTTAACATTGAACAAATATTTCAGTAAGCCCTTGAATAAAATCATATCATATGTATAACTTTGGTAAAAGCTAATTTTCTTATAGTTATTAGTATAAAATTACATAATATTGCATATATCACTAATAACAATTAAAATAAATTGTAAACATTTAGATCTAATTAAAATTAATGTTTCCAGAATACTTATCATGCTAATAAACTAGATTAAATAATTAGATTACAAGATAAACACAATACTTCAATTAAAATTAAAGAAATTAAAAGATCAACTGTAAAACAAACTACACGTCTTCTAAATGTTGCAAAATCCATGAAAATTATTAAACATGATTATAAATTATGATCAACTGATCCAACATTATTATTATTATGTAATGAGTCCATATTAATGATCAATTTCATGATTTGTGTAGCTTTCGCAACATATATTGGTTAATCAAAATGTTTATGCAAATATAAGACAGAAAACTGTAGCAATCTTAGATTCACCTTCAATCGGACTTTCAAACGATATGATAATCTGAAATTGATTGAGGAGTTTAATCTTAAACATCCTGGAGAGTATGTAGTTTCAACATCATATCAATATGACAAGGTTTGGTATTTTAAATAAATCATGAAAGATAGGAGCTGTTTTCGGATTTTCTGAACAGTGGTACGTATTTCTAATTTTTAGACCCCTCAAACGACTTTGGTTGAAGAAGGTTTCTGAATATAAAAGTTAGCTTACACAATAAACAGTATGTGGTAAAAATTTCAGAGAAAGACTTGAAGTTTGGATATGGTTTTCGGACTTCTAAAGTTTCTGTACCAAAACTGGCAGTTTTGACCAAACTCGGTTTTGAGGATTTTCAAGGATTATAAAGAAGGCTTAAAGGACTGAAACAATTTTTCTAAGAATATAAACATCAAGAGGAAAAACTTTGTAGAAGAAAAGAAGAGAAGATTCGGAGAAGAGAGGTGTGAGAAAATTGTTGAGAAGAGCCTCCCTTTTATAGGTGAAAATTGGGAGACAAGGATTAATTACCATACCCTACTCATTTTTATTTTAATCCAAGCTAGGCCACCCTAATTATGAAGATGTTTCCAGGCTTTATCTGATAGGATTTTATAAGAATAAAATATTAGAAATATCTAGCATAAATGACAAAGCAAAATTATCTTTTTACAAATATAAATGTAAATATGTGAAGATTTACCATTGTAAATGAATGCTTGGATATTTTGAAACTACAAGGGACCACTTTGAAAGTTTTATCACTCATTTGGTCTTAAATAAAATATTTGTTGTCAATCATAATTTTTTTCAAAAGGAGTAGGACTAAATTGTAACTTTTTCAAACCTTTTGGGGTCAAAATCATATTTTCAAAAAGTTCAAGGACTAAAATAAAAATTCAAAAATACTTTTATTTTCTTCCAAATTTCAGGGGCGTTACAATCCTCCCTCCTTAAAAGAATCTGGTCCCCAGATTCATACCTGAATTATTTCCAAGGAAAAAATAAGAAATGCTTCCACCTTCCGTATCCGGACTCCAATGTAATATCCTCAAACTTGTGATCCACCTAAGGCATATTCGTAATTGAAACCTTTTGATTTTCAAATCTCGAAATCATTGAGCAATAACTTAGTATCTAATGAAACCCAAAAATATCACATTCACCTTTTCAAACTTACTACTAATTCGATCCCAAAATAATCAAATTTCATTCCTCAAATAATTCAAGCCTAAGAACCCCAAGTGAAACACAATTTCTTCTGCAGTTTCGTAAAACTATTTCTCGAGACTTGTAAAATATTCTTCAATCATCGTTATCATCCTTTTTTCTTTTAACCTTCATTCCACTAATACAAATATCCATAGTTTGCCTAAATACTAAATCCAAAATTTATCAACATGCTAAGGAATCGGTTAATCCAAATTTCAAAGTATTATTCTAAAGCCCAAAGTCTTTTATCAAATTTCTTTTCCCAAAATTCCAATCCTCATATTTGTTTCTAAAACCCAAATATACCTTAAATGTCTTTTCTCAAATTCGAGCCTAGTATCAACTTCTTAAACTTAATAACCTTTATATGAGGTTGGACAGCCCATCAATGATCCAATATGACAATCTCTTTGTAATCCACCTAAAATTGATCTTTTAAACCCAAACAAAACTCACGTACCCATTAGATAAATATTTCCAACTACTCCCTCAAATTAAATTTCATTCGTCAAGATCAATACTTAAGTAAGATCGTAAAGCCCTTTCGTTGGAAGAAGAAAATTAATTGTTAATTGGTTACTAAGTAGTTTTACAAATTTTAGTTATTTTATTTTATCAATAGAAATTACATTCTTTTTTGTTATATATTCAAGTAATTGAACTATCAAGGGGACTATAATACAAGTGAACAATATATATATGTACACACATTTACACACACACACATACATACATACATACATACATACATACATACATACATACATATATATATATATATATATATATATATATATATATATATATATATATGTAGCTAAAGTATAAGATATGTTAAATAGAAGCATTATTGCCACGTGTATTTTTATAAGTTGTAGCATGTACTCCTCTTACACGCAAGTTTTAGGGGGTGATATATGTATAACTATTTAAATCACAAGAAGGTGATTTTCTATTTCGCATGATATCCCTCTTATACGCAAGTGTTATGGGGTGATGTACAACATTTCTAAATCACAAGAAAGGTAAAAGTTTTTTTTATTTATAGCACAAATGGATAATATGTCATATTTAACATATATATTATGGGGTAATTTGTCTATTTATTTTTATTTGGGGTAGTGTACTTATTTCGCATATCACGGGAAGTCAAATTCCATTAGCTATAGTCGTACTCCTGCCAAAAATGGAGTTTTTTTTCTTTTCATTATTTATCTTTTAAATTAGCGTAAACTTATAGGCTATTGTATGAGGATAGGTCTCAAGGCATCCGAGATGAACTTAAAATATTTCTATGCTCGGTAACCAAGGAATTAATATATAAATGACGTTCATTCCATTAAAACCATTAATTGAGTATATGATAGAGATGGATAAGAAATTAGAATGGATTAAGTGTGTTTGGTTTTTTTGTTGATAAATGTTAAGTGTGTTTGGTTGAATAACCGACAAATTAAGATTGTTTTGGAAATACTACAATAAAACCGGTTCGCCCTTCAAGGCTTCAACACATATTTATTTATCTATTTAAATTTTATACATTTGTGAATTCAAATATAACGATAAAAATAGACATAAAATTATTCATTCTTGCAATTGCTTGTTTTTTGTAGAAGTAAAAGTCAAATCCAATTCTTTTTTAATTTGTCACGTTTTTTTTTTTTTTTTTTAAAACTGAATTATGTTCAGAATTTATTCTTTATACTAAAAAAAAACAGAAAGATATGCAAGATTATTGTCGAATTCTTAAAAGAGCAAAACTGTAGATTTCTTTCCCATTGTGTTCAATATAATAATAACTACATTCAAGAAAGAACTAAGGAAAAGGTAATAGTGGCGGTTCTTGAACCCATCGTCCTTCCTCCCCGTAACCCACCTACTCCATCTGCCCCCACCACTTATCATGGGCTTAATATATACAGCAAAGGGTAAATTCCATACACCTCCCCTAAGGTTTTGTCTCTCTCCATCAACCTCCCCTCTAGTTTCAACTTTCTCATCCACCTCCCCTCAAAAAGTGGTATTGTTAGTACACTGTTAATTTGAAGGCTAATTTAGTAAATGTAAATACTAAATATTACTTATTAGACAAATAATGTATATTAGGTCTATTTAAAGCAAAAATAATTAAAATAGCTTATGTTGAATGAGATTTTATTTCGTTAAAAAAAAATCACTAAGTTGATTATGATATTTATTATTTACAGACTTGATTTTCTTGTTCAATTAAATAATAATTATGTAGCTTATATCTTTTATTATTATATTATATGATATTACAATACTTTGAATATTATGATAAGGTTCTAAATAATCATGAAAAATGTAACTCATTCAAAAAAAAAAAAAAACACTATTTTTGGTCAAGAAAAGAATATATAATCAACTTAAAAGATTTAATCTAAAGTTTTAATTTGATCATGTCCATGTTACATTACTTTTCTACCAAAAGCGTTTGTAAACACAAGCAAAAAAATTTAATTTGAAAATAAAATTACAAACTATGATATTTCTCTTAAGGTGAATTTAAGCTATAATTAAATACTTTTTTTATTTTAACTTATATATTTTTGTAGTTATTTAAATATATAATTTGTAACAAAATAAGCCCAAATTCGATAGGAGGCATTTGTTTTTTTCTAATTTGACCTTGTGTGTATTGTAATAACATTTAATAGATATGAAGTCATATCAATATTATTTTTATCATAATATTATTTAAATATTTTTGTAACAAAACGAATCTATATTCAACATGAGGCTTTTTTTGTTCTAATTGAACCTTGTTTGTATTGTAATAACATATAATAAATACATTGACTAAATTACCCTTCAAATTAAAGGTGGATTGGCAATAATACTTTTTGAGGGGAGGTGGATGAGAAAGTTGAAACTAGAGGGGAGGTTGATGGAGAGAGACAAAACCTCAGGGGAGGTGAATGGAATTTGCCCTACAGCAAACCATACGTACGTTTTGCATAAATATATAAGTGTGTATATATATATTATCTTGATGTACCTATATATGAACAAATTTGCAGTTTAGATACAAAATACTATTACCTGTCATTCGTATTTAACGCTCACTTGTGACTTATAGGCTTGTGCTCTACAGTTTTGTATTAGATCCAATTCATCTAACTCGAATTGGTTTCAAAACTTAAATACTTTATCTCTCATCATTTTTTAATGGAATGAACGTCATTTATATATTAAAACATTGTAGGTAGAGATTAAACGGAGTATATAACATAAAAGTAGGATAGAGGATACAGTGCCCATTCATTCTATTTTAAGTTTGCACAAATAAAAGTCAAACAACTTTAACAAATAGAAAAAAGAAATTGAAAAAGAGAGGGATCGAAATTAAAAGATGGAGAGACTTATTTTTAAATTATTTGTGAAAGTAAGGTGCGCAAAAGCAACAAAACATCACAAATTAATTTACACTAAAGATGCCCATCACGTCACTAGCCAGTTGGGAGAAGGATGGGGGTGGGACAAAACTCGGGCAAATTCCATTCACCTCCCCTGAGGTTTCTTCTCTCACCATCCACCTCCCCTCTAGTTTCAATTTTTTCATCCACCTCCCCTCCTTTAATTAATTGCTAGTTAATAGTTTTAATTGAGGGGTAAAAGTGTCAATTGATATAAAAATAAAGTAAATTATTGAATATCTATTTACAATACAACTAAATACTTAATATATTAAAAATTACTAATATACAATATTAGGTGTATTCAAGTTATTAATTTTATTAATAACATAGATGTTAATGCAAACAAAACATAACTTTAGAAAATGTACAAATGTATTCTGGCTTACCTCAACATAAAAATAAGAAGAAAAGAAATAGATTCATGGTTATGTAGACGATAATCGAACTCAAACAATGTTTAATTTAGGAGAAAAAGATAGAAACACGTGGCAACCTTATCAAATAGAGTTGTACCGTAAAATTAGGTTAAACATAACTAAATCCCATGTAAATAGTTTCCACAATATAGTTATTTAAATATAACATTTTTTCGTTTAATATTTTTAATTAGGTACTGTATATAAATATAGGTTATTAAGTTTCAGGATGTATAATAAATAGATTCATATAACTAATAATTCGATATTTCATATATCTTGTAAACAATATAACAAAATGAATATAGGTGTATGATTCAATGAATTTTAACTAGTTCATAAAAATACAAGAAACATAGATTATTGTATCATTAAGTTAAATGAACATACTTATTTTCTTCTTATTTTTCATATTGAGGTAACCCCAAATACACATATTTTCCACATTAATTATGTTTTTTTTTTTTTTTTGCTTACAATCAACATGTATGTTATTACTTTAAATATAGAAATTAAAATACAAGTTTTTTTTATATAAATTTGTCATCCAACATTGTATATTAATAATTCTTAATTTTGTAAGTATTTTGGTTGTACTATGAATAACAATTAATAGTTTTTTTCTTATAAATTGACACTTTTACTCCTCAAAAATAACTATTGACTAATATCCAAACAACTCAGGGGAGGTGGATGGAAAAAATCTAAACAAGAAGGAAGGTGTATGAGAAAACTTCAAACTAGAGGGGTGGGTAGAAAGAGAAGAAACCTCAGGGTCAGGGGAGATAGATGAAATTAACCCGACAAAACTCCCACATGCACCCCGCTGCTCCGCTGGTTGTTATCCAATAAAATATAATCTGATAATAGTTATCTCACCAAAAATTATATTATCAATTTAGAGTCAAGTGTGGCGGGTTTGACTGACGAATCAAATCTCATTAATTTAACTTTGACGGCGAAACGGTTAATGTTCATGTGATAGTTTCCTATGGTTTTTCAACACCCAACGTGAATAACCGTGGCAATACAATTAATATACATAATACAATATTCAGCGAGTACACAGCCACTTAGTTCTTTAAATACAGCCTAACTGGTACGTATTATTAATCATTCAAAACAAGAATTGTCAGGCAGATCTTTGTGCTTGCTAATAATGGTGAGTCCTCTTTTAGTAGCTCTTTCACTAGTTATAATTTTCCTAATAATGGCAATATTCCGCAAAAGGAATGGTGCAAAACCCCGTACCCAAAATCCGCCTGGCCCTCCTGGCCTTCCTTTACTAGGAAACTTTCTCCAATTTGATATCAGTGATCTCCATTTGCGCCTTACAACTCTTTCCAAAAAATATGGCCCCCTCATGTATATGGATCTTGCTGGATTCCCAGTAGTCGTTATATCGTCGGCAAAAGTAGCGAAAGAGGCCCTCAAAGACAACGATAAGGCCTTTTCGGGCAGGCCGGATACCGTTACCATCAAAACTTTGACATACAACAACCTCGACATTATCACGTCGACTTACGGTCCATATTGGAGGGAGGTCAGAAAACTAGCCGTTCTCCATCTTTTTACTCCCAAACAAGTGCGTTCCTTCCTACACGTTCGTGAAGACGAAGTCTCTTGTATGGTACAAGAAATATCGAGAAAGGCTAATTCGGGCGAGGTTGTCGACTTAAACGAGGCCATCGTGTCTTTCTCGTGCAGGCTCATATGTAGAGAAGCATTCGGGAAGAAGAACGTCGATACCAAAAAGTTTAGCAAACTTCTTGAGGAGGTCCAGACCATGTTGATCTCCATCTTCTGGGCCGATTCTTCACCGAAGTTAGCATGGATCGATAGACTTACAGGTAACTCTTCTAAACTTGAGCAGGTGTTTAAGGACACGGACTCCTTTACCCAAAAAATCGTGGATGAGCATCTTGATCCAAATAGACCAAAGTCCATGGAAGGTGACATCCTGGATATATTGATTCGGTTGAAAGCTGAACAAAAATCTTCAGATGTTATTGATTGGAAGAACATTAAGGCACTCCTTATGGTACGTATATTTCTTTAGATCTTCATTGTTAATGTGTTTGAGCATCATATACATCAGTTCAAGAATAACACATAGTCTAAAGATTATCCCAATATGAAGCGAGGACTTCTGCAAAATTATTCATTAAACATTAATGAGGACGGTCGCAATAGTAGTCATTACTTCGTGTCCGAACAAAAAGTCGGTTATCTGTCATGTGTTACTCAATTAATTTTCCACAATATAACTTACAAATTTAGTCACTTTTCCTTTAACGCTTAATAATTTACAAGACTAAAGCAATTCGTGCCATTTGTCTTTCGCATTCACAACTTGTTGACAAGTATCATGGACTCCACAAATATGTAACACACCATGCAGTTAACAAACGTCATTAGTCTAAATTAGTAGTGTTTCACGCGCCTTTACCGACAAAATGAGGAAAATAATGCTTATTTTCTCTCTCCCAAATCATTTTGCTAGCAAAAATATGCATTATTTTCTCTCTCCCAAATCATTTTGCTAGCAAAAATATGTTCTTAACAAAATTATCTAATATACTAATTCTTTTATAATTCCTAACAAATTCTGTGACTTTATTATAGTGACAATCACTATTCAATATGATAAATTTTGCTATCACTCAAGTACTCCTTTAATATCACACTTATTGTGTATAAGTCATGATGTACAAATTATCTGCCTCTTATATGATCTATAAGTGGAATATATTGTCATATCTTTCTTATATTTAATTTATAAGTAAATGTATAAAACAAATATATACACATATACACTACACAATTGTAACTTAATTTAAATTTTATTTTGTATTTCTCTTGTAATTTAAAGTTAAAAATAAAATATATACATATAATTATGAAACGGGTATCAAAATTAGCATAACATAGGAGGTTAATTTGCCATCGCTTTTTTTATTTATTATTATTTGCAACTTGGAGGTTGTTTTTTTCAGACTAATGTCCACTCTCATTTGCTCAATTTATGTATATGGACAAATTTCATAATACATGTACGATACACATTTTTATACAATTTTTATTAGATACTAAATGAATTTGATGTCATAATGATTGTAACTATAATAAAATATAACAAAGTTTTATTAGGGAGAAAAATAAAATCATATTATATTATTTTGTTAAGACCATTTTCTTATGAGAAACATAAACCGGTTTGAATAAGTACTTGCCAAAAAAGTAAGGAAGAAATGGATTTAGATAGGTCGTAGGTCTCTCGCTTTTTTCCTCAAAATTAGCTGATTTTGGAGAGAGAAGATAACCATTGTTTCCTTATTTTGTGGGTGATAAGCATTAATTTCTTTATTTGGTGTATAAAGACGTGTGAAGCAATAGAACTTTTGTGGTATATATTTGTGGAATTAAATGACACTTTTCAGGAAGTTTTGAATGCCATAGACAGGAAGTTATGAATGCCATAGACAATGCCACACAAGTTGTCATAGAATATTTTTGTCACTTTTAGTCTTTAGTTTATATTCCTGAATTTTACTAGTCATCAAATAAAAAATTCCTTAAATTTTTCTTTTTATATATAATTCGAGTGGTGAATCTTTTTTTTTTTAAATACTAGAATTCAGGTTTTTTTGGACTGAGAGTGACATTTATATTATCTAAGGACTAAAATGCAAATTACTTTTTAAACTAAAATGATCATTTATAATACTTTTAAATATTATTGAAATTCTTCAAAATTTGAGGGGCTAAAGTGCAATTTACTGTGTTGGTCCATCCGTCCAAAGTTTTTGTTTTTATATAGTATATTGATATTGATATTTATAAATATCTTCAATAATTGAGTCTTTGAAGATTGAATTTTATTCATTATCTATAATTAACCGAAGACAAAAGGACAAAAAACTTTCTTTCTATATATAGTTCGAGTGGTGAATCATTTTTTTGTTTAAATATATTTATATATCTTCAATAATTGACGCTTTGAAGATCGAATTCTTTTCATTATCTATAATTATTAATTAACCGAAGACAAAAGGACAAAAGTTTCTGACAATTAAAAATATAGGACTCTATTTGTAGAGCTAGGGCCGCGTAGCCCCCGCCCGACAGCCAAACCCAACCCCTCCCCACTCTATACATATTGTTAATTGTACATATTCATGCGCTACTGGCAAAAAAAAAATGAACATGTAAATGAAGGTAGAAAATTTCGCATGTGCAAAAAAAAAAAAAAAAAATAGGTGTCACTTTTGTATTTTCTTTTCTTCTTTAATTACACGGTGGTTTTGTGCTTCTATTTTATATATTCACGTGGGACTACCATTTTGCAATATTAGTTGTATTAATTATACATCCAAATGAACAAAGAAGTAATTCCAATGCAATTTCTTTTTTTCTTTTTTTCTTTATTGCAGAATATATTTGTTGGTGGGACGGATACAACTGCAGTTACACTAACTTGGTCGATGACAGCTCTTGCTAAGACTCCTCTCGTGATGAAGAAAGCACAAACAGAAATCAGAAATGTGGTAGGAGATAAGGGTAAGGTAGATGAAGATGATATCGAAAAACTTCCATATCTAAAGGCAATTGTGAAGGAAGTCTTTAGAATGTACCCACCAACTCCACTTGCAGTGCCAAGAGTAGTATTAGAGAAGTGTAACGTTAGTGGATACGAAATGCAGCCTAATACGTTGGTGTACGTAAATTTGTGGGCTATCGGTAGAGATCCAGAGAGTTGGGAAAATCCCGATGAGTTCTTGCCCGAGAGGTTTTTGAATAGTGATATTGATTATAAAGGGCATGATTTTGGTTTGATCCCATTTGGTTCGGGTAGAAGAATATGTCCCGGAATGGGTCTAGGTGTTGCGACGGTGGAATTGGCACTTGCTAATCTTCTCTACTCTTTCAATTGGGAGTTACCGGCTGGAGTGAGAAAAGAGGATATTGACATGGATGCATCACCGGGTTTTGTCATGTACAAGAAAAATCCTCTTTGCCTTATGGCCACAAACTATGCTTGATTGTTTTAATATAGTCTCTTGTGATGAAATGTAACGCTAGTTTTAGTTATAATAAGTGTGGAAAACTGCAGGCTTTCCCTATGTATGGTTATTGTTATTACATTTGTTTTAGTTATAATAAGTGTTGAAAATGCTTTTCATATGTGTGGATATATAAAACTTTGTGGAGCAAGTTTCGAGAAGATTCTCCGTAATTAAGTTGCTCGTGTTGAAATTGTTTCATGATTGTCCTTTTATTGATAGATGACCAATCTCGTGTCACGTTATGTAGTAGTCAAATAAATTAATTAGAGGGCATGCTATTTTGTTTTATCTGGGTAATTTTAGAGTGCATGCTTCGCATAACTATAAGCAAAGTTATTCCGATCCCTTCATTTTTGATACAGACAACTTGTGACTCCAACAATCCTGGAAAGTTAGTCTTTAACATATGCCATATTACTAATCCCAACCGCTATAGGTTGACTTTTGGGAGGGTCTAGAAAAAGATTCATGCACGTATTGCTTTCAAAGCAACTTATTTGAGTTGTCTAAATTACTTTCGCATCATATTAGTCAGATTTCTATATACGGATTTCAGCCTTGGTTTCATGAAAGTGTGCGAGATTCATTTATTATTCCAATCTAATCTCCTTAAATTTTGTGTAGAATTCCTTTTTATACCATAACTTTGTCCAATATTCATTTTCATGTCTTAATTTTGCGCTAATCGATTTGCATAACATAAGTTCAACACTTCCTTCACATTGAATACTACGATACCGAAAAAGTATACGGTGGCATCCCTTGACCCCTGGGATTTTGACCAATTTTCGCTGATTAGTGTGTAAAATATACACTTTTAACACACTCATTTACTTGTTTTGTTGTTTTGTTCTTATATACTTTGAGTCCGTTTAGTTGTTTTTCTTTATTTTTGCCTTTCGAAGTTTTACTGGCAAAAAAATAAATATATCGCCAACTTGTGAAATTTAGAGCTACCAGATCCGGACGAATCACAATAGACAGTATAGGTCATTGGAAATCTATGGATGTCTAGTTTCTAATGCAAACAATGGATCACATTTTCAACATTTAAAGAAGACGTTATAGCCAAAATGGCGATGACGAACAAAGCTAAAAAACTGATGTTGGACACATAAAAAACGACATTGATGCTAAAAATTGGGATTTTAACGTCAGGATCTGAATATGGTGTAAACACCAAAGCTGTAGAGAGTGAAATAGAAGTTCACCACAAGAAATGAAAGTATGATAGGAGGTTCGTAGCAAAAAATTATGAAGAAAATTGTGAACTGTTGCTGAACAGTTTTTCTATGCGATCACGACTGCTCGCAAATGTTGTGCGGAATGTTGCTCTAATTTCAGAGCCGTCGCCATGCGATTGCACCTCATTTTTAGGCGATTGCATAGATCCAAAAAGAGGATTTTCAACTGATTTTGTTCCCTAATCAAACTCAAAGTCTCCTCAAAACTGACACCTATAAATATAAGTTATTAAGGCACAAAAGAGCTTTCAAAAACCATTCTAGAGAGGAAATACATTAGATTAAGATTTTATTTTTACTATGTTCTAGTTTACTTTTCTAGAATTAGGACGTAGCATAATCAGTCTTTTTTGAACTCTTGCTTTATTGATTGATCAATTGATCGAGTTCTTAATTGATTTATCTATCTTGTTCTTACTCCTTTATGTATGTCGCGAATACATGTTGTTTAGATGAACTGTAATATACTCGATCAAAGAAATCACATGTTAAGATATATAAACATTGCATTGTATGTGAAGATTGACAACCTGGTCGCATGATGTAGTGATGTTTCCGAAAGTAATACGAATAAATGCATATAGAGAACAAGACAGAGTACCATTCTAATAGATAGGTGAGAGGACACGTGAACTATTGATCACAATTAGAAGACTTTACCTTCGTTCAACTATATATTCTCTTAAAATCAATTAGATAGCAATCAAGGTCAACTATAGATGATTGTGAAACCCGAAATCCTAGATTTTTAGTATTCTTATCATTTCTTGTTATTTATTACTTAGTTTATTATTTGTTAGTTTATTAATTGAAAATTCAAAATTCCCTCATGTTATTTAGTTTATTTAATTAGATTTAAAAGTAGCTTTTATCAATAATTTATCGTTAGATAGTTCTCGTCGGATCGATATTTTGTGGTTTCTACTTTCCTTATTACTTGTGACTCGTACACTTGCGGTAATAAGTTGTCATAAAGTTTTGGGTGATCATTGATCCACTTCAATATTGCACCTCGTTCGACGTCAATTCCAGCGTTTTTTATGGCCAAAATGTTCCATATCTACCAGAAAACGGAGTGTTGATTTTGGTCAAAATTGGTCAAAATCATCACTTTTTAGGTCAAGGGATGCCAACTTATACTTTTCTGGCACCGGATTACCCAATTTGAACAAAGAGTCCAAGTTATGGTATGCAAATTGATGAGTGTCATATTAATGAATGAATAAATCATGTCAAGTTATAGTATGAAAAATGATATTATCTCATTTGCAGAATGAGTAGCAAACATGTGTTGGTTAAGTAATTTTACTCTTCTTAGAAAATGCAAATTTTCTGTTTCAATGGTTGTCTTAAGTCGGTTGAGTGTGGACCGTGAACTATCATTCAAAAGGGTAAATGGCCTTGAATCCGGATAAGACCTTGACTGGGGCTTGGCGATAGTGTTTTGGCCATCTTATTGGCCACTAGGCTCCGAGCGATTTCACGTAGATGAGACTATATTAATAACTTTATTCAAATCGAAATTGAAGTATTAATAACTTTGATTAAATACACTTATAATTTGAAGTTTCTTAAAATATATTTTTTTAATTATTTTACTTAAAAGTTTAATACATATACTTAAGAAAGAGATATAATTTTAAAGCTTCTTAGTAATAACTAAAATAAGTGAAGACTTTAATATAAGGGCAAAAATGACATTCTATAGCAAGTCAAAGTTAGTAACAAGTTCGAGTTGTTTTGCTAATAAATACACAACACGATAGGGGTTTATCAATTAAAATAACATAGGGGTAGTTTTAACATTTTACTCTTAATATTTTGTCAGGGTAGAAAAACGCTTGCTTGACGTTCAAAATATAATAAGACAGATTTTATTTTCTGAACATGTGGTAGCCAAAATAACTGGTAATTGTGAAACGAAACTCAAATCTGTTTTATTCACAATTAGAAATCATTGTAAAATCAAAAAAAAATTCATAATACAAAAAGTTAAAATCTCAGGTGTTGATATATCCGGAGCAATTTTCCTAATCATGAGAGCAATTTTGAACAAAATCGCTTTCTTACCCTTCTCATGAAACAATATGTTATTCATTCCAAAATAAAATTCCCTAATTAAAGTAGTAATCAAGTGATTGTGCTTCTCATAAAAGATACGTTATTCATACCTAAACAAGCTTCATTAATTGAGGGAATATTGCATGAACACAGGAAAAATATATTCACAAATAATGTGCACCTAAATTTAACTATACTTGACCTATATTTAACTATGCTTTAAAGGTCTAAAAAATGTATCTACTTTTCTATTGCGTGAAAATAAGTTATACAGCATTTTTTTATTCCTTCAAATTAATTAAAAAAATCATTGTTATGACTTGGGCCAAATTAATTCTTTATTACTTTTCTTAATTTTGAAGATATTTTTATAAGATCAATTTTATTACCTCTAAGTTAGATTTCAGAACAAATATTTAGCTGTGATTATTTGCTAATGTAAGTTTCAACTCTCAAGTAATTTTAAAAAGTCAAACTAGTAAATACTCAAATAAATATTTTCGATAAAAAAAATTATTATCCAATTCTAGAACTAGATACTCACACAGTTTGATCTGTGTATTTAGTTTAAGACTTGAATAATTACGCATCTTATTTCTTCAAAATCTCAAGGTAAATGTATTTTTTCGTATTTTCAAGGCAAATAATTCATATAAGTTATTGATGTCTTTCTTTTTGGTGTTTCATATTTTAAGTAATCAAGAAACTAATAGGGAATTAGATTTGTGCATAAATGAATGAGAGAGAGAGAGAGCGTCATGCAATAAATTCTCCAAAGATTACGGATAATGGTTTATGAATTAATGTGATTATGATTGATTTGGTATAAGGCAATGTTGGAATTTTATGAAAATTGGTCCTGTTTTTAGTAACCTTGCTCTGGATATATCATTTGCCTATAATATCGGATTTCACTTTGTAATTAATCTCTAATCTTTATCTTCTCCTTTGAGGTATCTTTAGTTGTCGCATGTAGAATGACATAATGTTACGATGCTTTGTTTTTATTAGCTCACATATATAGTTATTGTATTTTTTTTTAGAGGTAGAGTAATGTTAGTTGTTATCAAATTTAGAGTTATCTTGCAAGACCGGCGGCTTTCATTTACAAATCAAGTTAATAAAATTGATGGCGAGATGGTGGTTAAATAATACTCGTGGTGTTGTTCCCTTTAGTAATCCATCTGAAGCAGTACGTATTCGAGCCATATGGATATTTTAAAATCCCATTTGCAGGATCGGGACATAAAATTATACACTATATGACTTAGGCTTTAACAACTCATACATTAATTTTTGAGCAAATAAGTGCAACTTGTTTGATACTATAAGGGGTAAAATCCATTCACTCCGCTGAGGTTTTGTCTCTTTCCATACACCTCACCTCTAGTTTTAATTTTTTCATCCACATCCTTTCAAAAAGTTTGATTGGTTGTTTACGAATAATTTGAATGGTAATTTAATCGATATACTTATTAAATATTGTTACGATACACAGAAGGTCCAATTAGAACAAAAAAAGTACCTCATGTTAAATATTAACTAATTTTGTTACAAAAACATATTAAGTAACTACAAATATATTATGACAAATATGCCTCATATTGAATATGGGCTCACTTTGTTATAAAAATATATTAAATAAAATTATGATAAAATAAAAAAATTAATTAATTATAGTTTCAATTTACCCCAATAGACTATAATCATTTTTAAATGTATTTTTATATATAATTCAGTATTTTGTTCGTGTTCTACCAGTGCCTTTGGTAGAAAATTAACATAAAATGTACATTAACAAATTAAAACTTTAGATTAAATATTTTAATTTATATCAGATATTTTTTCTAAACTTAAAGTACTGAAATTTTTGAATGAAACACATTTATTATGATTATATTGTTATCATAATATTAAAAAAATGTAATATATACAATAATAAAATATATAAGCTACATATTATGTTATTTTAATCGCAAATAATTATCATAATTAATCAGCTTAATAAATTTTACTGAAAGGAACTCTCATTCAACATAAGCCATTTTATTTCTTTTTTGTTGTAAATAGATCTAATATATATTATTTATCTAATAAATTAAATTTAATAAATATACTTGCTAAACTATACGCTTCAATTTAATGGTGTACTAGCAATAAAACTTTTAAAGGGGTGAATGAGAAAATTGAAACAAAAGGGGAGTTGGATAGAGAGAGGGATAATTTTAGGGGAGGTGTATGGAATTTGATTTCTACAAAAAAAAATGGATATTTCTTTTCCATAACCGCCAGATACTCCCCAGCGCCCCTAGGCCTCTCTTTGATGTTCTAAATAGTATATAAGATCAATTTATAATGTGAACATGCAATGGCAAAATTAAAGAGTAATTATCCTAACATTAAAGTTGCTCTCTCGTACGAACATTAAAGGTGTAGAATTTCTTCATTTCTTGCCACTTAGACGTAGCACATGACTGATTTCTGCAATATACTCAAAGTGATAACAATTACATCATAGTTGAAATTTGTTTCAACATCACTTGCCAATTATTCTATGCCTCTCTGTTTTAGTGATTTCACCCCTCTCCAATAAAGTCTTTTATGGAGAAACATAATTAAGGAACCCTGATTTCTACAATCGTTAATTTTTTGGCATAGTTAGGAAAACGCTTCAGAACATGGTTAACCATAATAAATGGCAACTGTGAAACATTAAATTTGCTCTTTTCACGATTGGAAATAATTGATAAATTGAAGCAATTAATTTTATAATACCAAAAATTAAAAAAAGTTGGATTTCACTTTTTACTCTCTATTTTTTAATGCCTTTTCTTTTAAGGTATTTTCAGCTGTCGCATGTAATGACATAATGTTATGAAGCATGGTTTTTATTAGCCCACGTGTGTACGTATATTGCATTTTCTTAAAAGGTAAAGCAAAAGCTAGTTGTTATGTTATCCAATCAATTTATAGTAATCTCACTATTCCAAAGTGGCAACTTTGATTGAGGAATCGAATTTGATGGCGAGATGATTGTTAAATAATATCCATGATCATGATGGTCCAGATTTAGCAACCAATGTGAAGGACTCCGTCCATGTGGATCTTTTTACTTCCCATGTGAAGGATTTGAAGTCTTTATTTATTATTTCTTTTGGTAAATAAATACAACTTGATTGATACTATTAAGTATCGATCAAAACCAGCTGCAGAAAGTACATTGCCTGATTGAGCTCCAAAAATGGATAGCCTCCTTTCCCTAGCCATCTCACTGATCATCATTTTCCTGATATTGGCAATATTGCGAAAAAGGAGTACTGGCCGCCAAATACTCCCCGGCCCTCCGGGCCTCCCTTTAATCGGTAACTCACACCAATTTCATCCCACAAATCTTCATTTGCGCGTAACACAACTTTCCAAGAAATATGGTCCTCTCATGTTTATGAATGTTATTGGGAAGCCCATACTCATTATATCTTCAGCTAAAATAGCCAAACAAGCATTAAAAGACAACGATCTAGCCTTTTCAGGCAGGCCGGATACCGTAACCATAAAAACATTGACATACAACAACCTCGACATTATCACTTCGACTTATGGTCCATATTGGAGGGAGGTGAGAAAACTATCTGTTCTCCATCTTTTTACTCCCAAACAAGTGCGTTCCTTCCAACATGTTCGCGATGACGAAGTCTCAATCATGGTGAGGGAAATATCAAAAAAGGCCAATTCGTGTGAGGTTGTTGACTTAAACGAGGCCCTAATGACTTACTCTAGCAGACTCATATGTAGAGAAGCATTTGGGAAGAAGGACGTCGACACTGGAAGGTTCAGCGAACTTCTTCATAATGTCCAGAGCATGTTGATCGCCATCTTTTGGGCTGATTGTTCACCGTTGTTAGGGTGGTTGGATAGAGTTACAGGTAATAATTCTAGACTTGAGAAGGTGTTTAAGGATGTGGATTCCTTTTGTCAAAAACTCGTGGATGAGCATCTTGATCCGAATAGGCCAGAGTCCATGAACGGTGACATTTTGGATATACTGATTCAGTTGAGGGGTGAACAGAAATCTTCAGGTGTTATTGATTGGGACCACATTAAGGCACTCCTATTGGTATGTATATATATTCATAGAGTTCAATAATTTCTTTGGATTTTTTGTTCTCACCAAAATCCCGTTGTGGTTGCAGGCCCTTTTTAATATAAACACTTAATTAAATATGAATTGTCAATTTTACCTCTTAATAAGGGGGTTTGATGCAAAAGTTTTAATAACATGAAGGAGTATACTGCATATATAGTTTTTTTTTTAAAATAAGATGAGGTGTCGGGCAGATTTCTAATAACATAATCACCTTGGGTTTCTATAACCACCCGGAGTCATAATAAAAGGAAAGCAGCAGGGTTTTTGAAAATACAAGAGATTCTATAAAAACAAATATTACACGAGAGAGTTTGGTGCAAATTTTTGATAAAACAACTTTGTATATTTTCCTCAAAAAAAACGTCTTCTTTTAAGTTTTAACTAGAAAAGCCTACACACGCGGGACCCGCGTGTAAATTTTGTTTTACTGTTAAATTAATGCATTGTTTATTCTAGCAAGCACAATGTGTAATTTTTGATAAATTTAAATTAATTTTAAATATAGTGGGAGAAGATTAGTAGTTACATTTATAAATATTTATCCAAAAAACCGGTTAAAAATTGAGAGATTTTAGGGGATATAGATTTCTATGTTTTGTACGTGGAAGTTTTGTGAAGAGAGAGAAAAGTGGATATCCCTTGAAAAGTCAAATTTATCCTCTTGATTAGTTTGGTGATAGATGAAAATAGGGGTATTTTACAAAAACTATTAATTTAGTACAACAACTCTAAAATATGTGAGGGTGAAGCGTTTGCTTTTAATATAGTAATAGATGACATTAAGGGGTTTTATGACTTTAGGGGAAGCCGATGTAATTATTCAAACAGTAAAGAAATTTATTTTTGTAACTAGACCAAACTTCACGAGGTGCATGTAGACATACTTATCCCTTATTTCTTTGTTCAAGTAGACAATTTATCAGGTCAAGAACAACACATATATAACTGGACTTGAGATTTTACATCAAAACTAATCACCATGCATAGCTATCTTTTTCTTTAAAAAAACTCTCCAATGAAACATTAAACATTTTGCAGAATGTCTTTGTTGCTGGAACAGACACAACTTCAACCACACTTGTTTGGGCAATGACAGCTCTTGCTATGAATCCTAGTATGATGACGACAGCACAAACAGAAATCAGAAATCTTGTCGGAGATAAAGGGAAGGTAAATGAAGATGATCTTGAAAAACTTGTATATCTAAAGGCAATTGTAAAGGAAACTTTCAGATTGTATCCAGCAACTCCACTAGGAGTACCAAGAGTAGTAATAGAAAAGTGTACCATAAATGGTTGCAAAATACAACCTAAAACCATGGCGTATGTAAATCAATGGGCTATCGGTAGAGATCCAGAGTACTGGGGGAACCCCGAAGAATTCTCGCCCGAGAGATTTTTGAACAGCAACATTGATTATAAAGGGCATGATTTTGGTTTGCTTCCGTTCGGTGCGGGTCGAAGAATATGCCCTGGAATGGGTCTAGGCGCCGTGACAGTGGAGCTGGCACTTGCCAATCTTCTTTACTCTTTCAACTGGGAGTTACCTGATGGAGTGCGAAAGGAAGACATCGACACGAACGCATCACAAGGTTTTGTCTTGTTTAAGACAAATCCTCTCTGCCTTATGGCGAAAAACTTTGTTTGATTGTTTTAGATAGTTTTAATTACAATTGATTTGGAACAAATGATTTTTGTGTGTATGGTTGATTATATTGAATTTAGAGAGTGTTTTAGTTGCGATTCTTCTCAATTCACCAATGTGTGTGTTCAAGCTGTTGTATGAATAACTTTTTTGATATATATATGAGTGATCAATCTCGTGTCATCTTGTATGCATGTAGTCAGTCACTTGCAACGTTTTATGTCTACACCTTTTTTAACACACACACACACACACACACACACACACACACATATCTATATATATATATATATACCTTCAATTTTGTAGAGATTCTAAAATTAATAATCCTGTTGATTATATACACGCTTTTTTTTGGATCAGGAATGTTATAATTAAGGTTTTATATCAGATATACATTAAAATATTGCTTTATATGATCGATTTTTAATTATTAATTTATAGGGTAAAGTGGATTAACTTTAGAAAGTTGCATGAGAAATCAAATAAATTATTATTATTAAATTAAACCCTGAATAAGTAAAAGAAAAATACAAAAAAAAAGATAGAATCCAAATTAAACTTCATAATATATGAAAAAAATTATTAAAATTATGTAATTACGGATATCTATATAAGTTACATATAGTTATGTATGTGTGTTCCAAACAAATGCCACAACAATAAATATATCTAATATAAAAATATTGTTTCATTTCATGTCATAGATGGTAAAAAAGTAGAGACGTGTGGTGTATGTAAATGCTTATTGAAAACGTTATTGACTTTTGTATGTGTAAAGTTATATTTTTAGTGTTTGCAATATTAACTTTTCTTTACGTTTATCTTTAAAAAAGTTCGAAAAAGCACAAACGTCAAAAGCAGGGTCTGAAGTGCTTCTGGAACTGCTTCTAATTAAGAATATGGTATTTTGAAAACACTTTAAAAGGAAAAGTCACGTCTCAGTTGTGATTGCGAATACCTAATTAATGTTTTAAGTGACTTTTTAGAAGAAAAAAAATGCAAACACTCCTGATTTTTTAATCAGTTAAAATGATTTTAAACAAAAATAATTAACAAGCTCATTTTATCATGTTATGTAAGTTTTACATGATAATGTTTCAAAAGCCAAATTGCATATTTTAAAAGTACTTTTTAGAAAACTTAAATACTCGTTACGACATAACTTTATTCCATCTTAGACAATTGATTTTATTTTTATTTTTATTTTTGATTAGATTAGACAATTGATTTATTATTTAATATTTAGAAATCGTTTTCAAATTTTAGTTTTACGTTTTTATATAATACATCTGACTTTTTTCTAATTTTAGTTTTACATTTTCAAATTGTTATCATGGATTTCTTGGTTGAACGAGAAACTTTTAAGATGAGAATAGTTGAAAAGAAAACACTGATCAACGACAATATTTATACTTACACAGTTACACGGATCCTTTACCCAAAAAGGTTTCTTACACAGATATTTAAATACAACTTGCAGATCCTATCAAACAAACGCCGATCAAGGCCGGCAGTGACTACAACAAAACAGTAATTTTTAAATACACTAACAAAAATTATTGACATTTTCCTTCGAAGCAATGTTAGCTAGGTACATTAGATAACAACTTTAGCGGTTAGGTAGTTGTTCGAATTAATGATAGACAGTTTTCAAATGCCATAACAAATAAATTTAAAAACAACTAAAAAGACAATATTTACTTTACGCTACCATAAATTATGATATATTCTAATGGCACTATACAGCTGGTCTTTATTTTACAATGGTTTACTTCGGTGAGTTATTAGAAAATGCAACGCCGTTCTGTTCTGGGATATGTGACCACGCAGTATCCAAGAATTTTATATGGGGAGGGATAACTTAATGAATTTAATTTATTATTTTATGTTAAATTTAAATAAAAGTCCATATTCATGCTTAAGTTAAACCATGATTAAAATATATAAAAGCAATATAAGTAATAATAAAAAAATCTAATAAAACGAGTAAAACATTAATATAAAATAATTTAATAAAACACAAAAGTAATGGATGACACAAAGTTAAAAGCATAGGAAGCTTAATAATAATCACTCTACATGTAAAAAGAAAATAAATTTATATAATAACATTTTTCATACATTATTCGAGAATTATTTTTACGTAAAAGCAAAATATTCACTAAATCTGAGTATAAAATTTATTTTTTTATGACAATGTGTTTTGTTTTTTATGACAATGTGTTTTGTTGTTGGCTTTTGAAAATTAATAGGGATTTTAGGGGTTTTCTCTCCATGTTTTATTTAAATATGTAAACTTCAATAATTTTACTAGGCTTCTTTTTATTATTAATTTCTATGCATACTATATATATATATTCATTAGTCTTGGGGGTGTGGTGGGTGGGGTGGGGGGGGGGGGGGGGGGGGGCTATAGCCGCTAGCCCCACATGCATCCTCCATGTTAATGTGACAATGTAAATGTAATAGATAAATGAGGCATCACTAGAAACAACTTTCATCTCTCGTTATTAATGCCCAAAACATGGTTTTCAGTTGGATTGAGTTTCTATTTCTAATGTACCTAAACAATTAAAGAATGCAATATAATATGCATGAAAGCAACAATACCGATACCACATATTCCAATTTAAAACCTTTCCATCCCAGTCGTTCCATTCAACAGAAAAATCTTCGGGTAATTGCAAAACTACGCTTGTGTTATTCTTAATTGGCAAATAAGTGCATGTGTTATTTTAATTAGGAAAAAACTGTGATAATTTAGAATTATCCCTAACTGTCTGCATGTACTGAAACTTATAGTAAAACTTAATTTTTATTGCATTCACTTGGTGCATAAAATATTAATGTTGTTAAAATTAAATTATAGGGAGAATTACACAAAGTACCCTTTAACTACGAACGAATTACATAAATCATCCTTCATGTTTGAAAAATTACACAAATTAGGCCTCATTTTATGTTTGTGATAACAATTACCTCCTTGCGGTGTTAAGACTAACGAAAAAAATCGAAGTTAACAAAAAATTTCCAAATTGAACTTAAAAAGAAAAGGCAAAAAGAATATTTGTTTTCATAAAATTTAACTAGTTATAATCTCTCAATTTATTACTCAAATTTTTGTAACCTTATAAATTCCTGATGGTTTTTATTGTTTTTTTTTCTTTTTTAATATTTAAAATTCACGTTAAAGAAAAAGTAAAAACAGAATCGGGGAACTCGTCTACCTCGATTCCTCCTCCGCCGAAGTTAGCTGGTCGCACAACGGCTCGACCTGGGGAAGGTCCTGTCGTGGCGCGACAAAGATGGTGGGTCGCTCGCAGCGACTCACATCTTTGATTCGATAGCTCCACGTCGTATTTGATGATATGCGTTGTGGTGCGAGGACTCTAGGTGCGTAATGACCGGAGCTTCATTGCAACCTCTACTTGCGACGGCACAGCCCATAGTCAACCCAAGCATGTTTAAATAATTGATTCTTATTTTTGCAATAATTTTAAATAATTACATAACAATTATAAGAAAGTTTTTTATATTTATGTGAAATAAATATACGTTTTGATATATACTCTAAATGCATAAGCAGGCAATCAACTCTAAATGAAAAAACAATTACTGTAGGAACTTTGTGTTTCTTATTTAAAAGTATGTTTTCATGGTGATTTTTTTAATAAATTAAGATAAACTCATCGTAAATACTAAAAGCATGCATTTTAATGCACGAGAAAACTAAAAAAACTTCAATTACATCTATCTCTCTAAATCAAATAACTAATCCCATATGAATAATCCATTATAGATAAATCTTGCAACGTTTTGGGTATCCACGTAAAACATACCGATTCTAATTCCGTTTTGCATGGCTGGTTTGGACAAATGTGCCTCCAACAAATTAGCGGAGGTGGTCCTTAACATATATATGCTAAACTTTTTTTGGGCATAAAATAATAAACAATTATTTTACTTTTTCTCATTAATTTTGTAAATTGAATTTTAATTCTTAAAAATGTTGGATAAAAAGTTAATAGTTGCTTGACGATTGAATTCAATGCATGGATATATGGGTGAGAGGTGGGTTATTTTGATATGTATTTTAAATCATAATTTTCTTTTTTCAGGAGAATCGTGATATATGTAGGCATGGATCAAAGTTTCTGTTCTTTTTCACGAAAAGTATCGGAATGTTTTCATTTTAGATTTTATGGAAACGAAACATAAAATTATTTTCTACATTGCAACAATACTTTTTACGAATTCTGCAAGATATATCGAAAAGATTATAAAACTTTCCGAAAAGCTTATAATATTTCGTATACCGAATACATACCGTGGAAACGAAACTTTGATCTATGTATATAGGTGCTTATACTTCAGATGAAATACTTTCACATAGCATGGAACAAGACGATTTTATGTGAGAAACTTAATTTCTCATAACTTTTTTTCTTTTCAGAAAGATATTTCGTTTTTATTATAAAGACCAAAAATAATTTGTACAACAATAGAGAAAACGAAAAAAATAGTTCTAATCAATTAAGAATTATAATAATATAACAAAAATAGTAATGGTTCATATCTATTCAATATTTTCTAATACGTAAGACATCAAATGGACTTCTTTTATAATCCCGTCCAAAATTTAAGTTAGAAACTGAATATTCATAAGAAAAAGAAAAAGAAAACTGTACCAACAAACGTAAGTTGTCTATTTATAAATGTTAACATATTGTTTCATGATATTAGTAGAAAACTAAGATATTTTCATAATTATATGTTATTCTGCAACTTGTCACCTAAAATAAATTATAAAAAAAAAAAAGTTGTAACTAACTATTTTTTGGCCCCGATCAATTTTTTGGCCGAATCTTTTCTGCATAAGTTTTAAAGTAGAAATATGGTGATCATTTTGATTAAATCTCAATTTCAATAAATCCTCTTTTCCTGTCAATTTCATCACAATTCTGGAAATTATGTTTGAAAACATAATTATCAAAAAGAATTAGGAAATAAAAATTAATAAACATATAACAAAAATTGAATTTTGAAACATTGTGGTCGCTTGTAACTTTTTCCAGTTTAGGTTCACAAGCTGCAAATGGGTATAACGCAGGGAGATTTTTAAAAAATGCGGCTCAAAAAGAAAAATGCCTAATTTCTTTTGTGATTTACTGTGAAATTATTTGGCACAATAGGAATAACATTACTCATGGCTCTTGCTCTTTGAATGTGCAGGACTTGGTTCGAAAAGCTGGGGAGAGGGAGCGCGATCATTGGACAGCCCAATGCGCTAAAGCTATCTCCACCCGAGCCATTTCTGCCATTTTGTGGAAACCTTCAGCTGATGCCTTGGCTCAAGGCGAACACTGATGCTTCCTTTAAAGACGAAAAAGCATTCACCGCTTTTATCTAGCCGTAGGGAAACCTGAAATCAAGTGTCACAAGTGTGAGGGGCAAAGGAAGGGACGAAAGAGCTAAGCGAACGGGAAGGCACTTAAGCCCATAGGGAAGAAAATCGATGAAAAGGGTCGAAGTACTTATTGCCAATGGTTCCTAAGCAACATTGTTATTTCCCAGCAAACGGGGGCTGAATAGACGTAATGCGCTAGCGCGCCCTTCCATTTTTCAGCCGCAATAGCTGTGGACTGTACTACCATCATTTTTGCTGCATGTCAATCGCATCTCTGTGTGGAACCAATTGTAGCCGGGGCCCTTGCACTTCTTCATGCGTGTCATAGCCTTCATAAAGCTGGAATCCGCCTTTGCCTTGCTTGAATCTAATTGCCTTAATATGATCAATGCCATCGTCGATCAGAATTTCGACATACATTGGACCATTTTCCCCATTGTGATTCCAATTAGAAGACTTTGGAATCAATGGCTTAAATGGAGATTCTTTTTTTTTTTTTAAACCGTAGTGCAAACGGTGCAGCCCATAACTTAGCACGTTGGGTTTTTTTGTCTAATTGGTCAAGCTATTTTAACGACCAAACCCTCCCAAATGTGAAGGTTTCCCTATTTCAAACATTTGTAGCTCTTTTATTTCGTAATCTATGCAATTTTAATTCATTCATATATAAAAAAAAGGGGTATAGGTAGGACTTAGGGCTTTGTAATCTACAATTAAACTAAATGTAAATTCAATTATTATCATAAAAATAAACACATAAAAAGAATTAGAATAAAAAACACTGCTAGTAAAAAACAATCACAGCCCCAAGAAGAGGAAAATGCAGAGAAGCCGCAAAAAGAGGAGACAATCCTCCACCATCCCAAAACCAACCCAAAACCCATACCCGGATCACCCTCGACCCGACCCAGATGAGTGCCGCTCCGTGCGGGACGAACTCTTGTCCCTCCACGGTTTTCCCCAACAGTTCATCAAATATCGGAACCAAAGATTACAAATTGAAATAAACAATGAGGATGATGATGATGATGAAAAAGAGAGTGTTTTGGATGGTTTAATAAAGACTATACTCTCACAGAACACTACTGAGCTTAATTCTGAAAGGGCTTTTGCTTCTCTTAAAACAGCTTTTCCTACTTGGGAACATGTATGTATGTATGTATAGTGTTTTTAGCTTTTTCTGTTGCTTCTCTTTGTATTTTTTGACTCTTGATATTGAGTTTTTGGACTTGGGTTTTGGTGGGTATCAGTTAAAATGTGTAAAGATGGTGTCTTTTGTTATGTTTTTTAAGTTTTGTATGTTGGTTATGATTCTTGAGAATATTTGGTACTTTAATGTGAATGTTGTTGGTCCACTAACTAGCATGAGGTTATGTGCTTAAATTGTTGCTGATTGTGGATTCTTTTGAGGGTGATTGTATTTGCATATTGTTGGTGTTTTGAGATTTTTGTCGGGTCTGGTCGATCGTTCTTAAAGGATGATTCTGTCCTTTCTTCTGAGGATTTGAAGTTGTGTTAAGCTACATTGTTTGTTTGTGCAGAACCAAAGTGTTTAATGAACTTTTGTGAGTCTTAATGTCTTATTTTTCGTGGGTGATAGAAATTGGAGCCCCCATTATTTCTCCCTTTGAAAGGCCTCATTAAGTGGAGAAGGAACTTTTCTTTATAAACAGTAGCCCAAAGTTCTTTCTAAAGCGACCTTAACACGCCCCTCAAGTGTGGGCCAGTATTAACTTAATGATAATTCAGTCCTTGCTCTTGAGGATTTGAAGTCCTGCTAATCTAACTTAACACTTGTTAGGTTTATAGCTAGTTTTATAGAGTATATATTTTGAAAAGTTTTTAATCCTTTAAACTTACCTTATTATAATTTAGATTAGTGGTAAAAACTGTTATGAGGTTTTTCTGGAGTCAAATCACTTATTCTTTAGATGACACAGTCCTTGCTCTAGAGGATTTGAAGTCCTTTTAAGCTGCCCAAACAATTTTTTCCAACTCACATCTGTTAACAATATATCTAACTCTATCGAGTTTTTTAAGCCTCAATAGGTTCAAATAACACTTTTAGTTTTTTTTTTTTAATTTATTTATATTGGTGTGTTAAGTCATTGATTTTCTGGTTAATCTGATAAAATTTTCCTGTTTTTAAATTCTCTTTCATAATTGTTTGGGCCCAAAAATGTTTAAGGTTCTTGCAGCTGAGTCGAAATGCATTGAGGACGCCATAAGATGTGGAGGTCTGGCACCGACGAAGTCTAGTTGTATAAAGAATTTGTTAAATCGCTTGCTAGAGGAAAAAGGAAAGTTGTGCATGGAGTACCTGAAAGAATTGTCTGCTGAGGAAATCAAGGAGGATCTCTCTCAGTTTAAAGGCATTGGTCCTAAGACGGTAAATATCTGCTCAAAATATCACCTTGTTCTAAATGATTGAATGTGTCAGTGATTGTTAATTGTTCTGTAGATTGATTACCCGCTGCATAATATGAGTTGTGTCAAGATGCTAAAGAGGTATGAACTGTGGTGAAGGGTTGGCAAATTCTTAAATACTATGAGTCTCCGAGCATCCTTCTGGCCAAATTTCCTATATGTTTTCCAACTTGTATGATTTAAATGCATTATTGTTATGATTTTGATTTCGATTTCGAAGTCTCTTGTATGTTTAATATGGAAGCAGATTGTTTCAAATGGCAAACTCTCTTTAGTTAGTTTATATTGTTTTTTTTTCTAAAAGATATAGAAGAATTATTTCATATGCGTTTTAGTAGGTATATTGTATGGTCTGGATAAGTTTGTTCTTTTCTTTTCTTTTTCCATATTTGTTGGGGGGGGGGGGGTTAGCTGCTATTCTGGCTTATTCACATCGAATGAGTAACTAAGAGAGCTGTATGGAGATATTTCCTCTCTATTTGTATGAGCTTTTCTTTCTTGATGCATCATATTCTTTGGCTGTTCTTAGAGTTAGGCAACTGGTTAGTATAAGTTTAGGTAGAGTTACGAAGGACTGTCAATTTACACTTGGATGCGGGTTCAATCCTCTACTTACAAGAAGTAGTTATCATCCTATATTTTTTTTCAAAGAGAAAATAGTCAACTAGTTTAGCCCTTGTTTTGTTGATTTTTCTTTAGAGGTGCCGTTTGGCAACATAATCAGGGACCATGATGATGCACTGATAACTTGTATATTTGATTGGTGACACTTCTTAACAAGTTCAGGACCTTCGGGATTAAATTCCAACTCTAAGAACAGCCAAAGAATATGATGCATCAAGAAAGACCAAAAATCTATTGCATGGTATAATGTAGAATTTGACAGTAAATCTTGCTAAATGCTCGAGAAAACTGTGATTTATTTTAATCTTGCTGACATTATTGTATCATGCAATTGTTGAAACTTTTGGCAGGTGTCATGTGTTCTGATGTTTCATCTACAACAAGATGATTTCCCCGTGGACACACACGTGAGTTATTCCACACCACAAACTTATTACCTTGCTTACCTGAATAAATTGCTGATTTTCGATATCTTTTTTACAGGTTTTTCAGATTGCTAAGACCATGGGTTGGGTGCCTGGCGCTGCGGATATCAAAAAGACGTATCTCCATCTCAATCACCGGATTCCAGATGAACTGAAATTCGACCTGAATTGCCTTTTATATACGCATGGTAAGCTTTGTAAGAAATGCTCCAATGGAAAAGTTGATAGGGGAAAAACGGAAATTGATGCCGGGGATTGTCCTTTATTAGCTTATCGTAGAGATTGTAAGGTAGAGAACTAAATCTGGAAGCAATTACTGTTATTGTTCCCATAACTTTTTTTCTTTCTTGCAATATTGCCAAAATTTTCTAAGTGACATTTAACTGGCATTCATGAGTTTTGTGAAGAAAGTTAAACTACATGCCCCACTCTCAAATTCTCAATGTGCTTTTTGAATAAATTTATACATTAGCACTTCTGGATAAAAACATAGAAAAGGAGAAATAAGCTAAAAGTAGTTCACATGTGCAACACAAATTTTGTACCTCTATGCATTGATAGATTGATAGCATGCAGCGTATGACAAAAGTTTTGCTGTAATATGTACCCTACAGCTTCTAATTATATGAACTTTATGAGAATCAATTGGCGATATTTTGAATTATTTTTGGCTTATTGCACGCGCGCGCACACACAGACACACACATAACTATTCTCCATCAATTCTTACTGAACATTCCGCAGCTTGTATGATTTGATGAGAAGTAGAATCTGTCTGAAAATCCCCCCACCCTCTCTATGCATTTGAAGGCGAGTCTTGCTGAAGATAGTTAACATTTATACTCGGGTGAATTATATTGACAGTTAAATGATGTTTGGATAATTGCAGTTGTATTCATTTTTTTCAAAGGTAAATTACACGAACACCGCCTGAAGTATTAAATAATTACAAAGACACTCGTGTTTGGAAATTGTGCAAACACCCCTTGTGTATGTTACTAGTTACACTAACAACCTTACGACGTTAATCCTTACAAAAAATGATAACTTCAGTAGATAATGTATGTTAATATCCAAAAATACTCTTTGAAAGAATAGGAGGGGTTTGACCTATTAACATGGACTATAATCATGGATCAAAGTTTCGGTTTCGATGTGTGTTTCGGTCTCCTAAATATTAGAAATATTTCGTAGTTTTTCGGAAGCTTTTCGACGTGTTTCGGAAATTTCGTAAAAATTTATAATTGTAATGAAATTGGAAACTACTTCTAGGTTTCGTTTCGGCTGAGTGAAAAAAGGAAACGTTTCGGTAGTTTTCGAAGAAACGTATGAAAATTTTGATCCATGACTATAATACCCTGGGGATAGATTTCAAATTTTAAAGAGCTCGTTATTATGATTAGCTTCATCATGCAATGGCCTAATAGTTAATAATGTTAGTCAGAATGCAGTCTATCAAGATAAGCAATAATTGATTTCGTAAATTAAGTTTTGCGGGTCAATTATTTTCAATATACTAAATTGCATTGTAATCTTTTGATATTTATCGACAGTCCTCAAATAGACAGTTTATCCACCACCTTTCTTGTTTATTTACTGGCTAAAGTGCATTAAACCCTCCAACCTATTGCCCATGCAGTTTGCCCCCCAATCTATGAAAAGTTACAACAGGCCTCCCAACCTTTCAAAAAGTGGGCGAACTTCCCCTGAATAGTTGATCAATCGTCCATTTCGGACACGTTTCTACAATTTTTAGTCATTAAATTTGGTTTCAGGGGGCACTTCGTATATTTTGAATAAGTTGAGGGTATATTGCAACTTTTCATAGGTTGGAGGCTAAATCGCACACGAGCAATGAGTTGGGGGTTTGATGCATTTAACCCTTATTTATTTGAAGCAAACTATGTTAAATTTTGCATTTGAGAGCGAGGTGGTTTTGTTCTACATGCATTCCACTAGAGTATGAAGAGAAATGTTTTATGTTAACTGTAAATCAAGAGAAACGGTGAAATTCATGTAACTCATTTTCTGTACAAAGAATCATTCATTTCATAATTTTTATATAAAAGTTGGGTTTGAGTTGAAGAAAAGAACATGAGCATCCTCCCTGAGTCTCTTGATGTCCAACAGTCTGCAAATATAACGAGGGTAAATTCATCAAGTTAAGGCTTAGATCTTTTTGCAATTTTGGTTTATGTTCCATTTCTTTTTTTAGACCTAAATAAATGAGAGCATTAATGTACTTTTTGCAAAATTTAAAAGGTGTGTAACGAAGGATAACCACATTAATTAGGTGTTTGTGTAGTTTGTTCTAAGTTCTAACATAGGACTAGTGATATATCCAGAGCAATTTTAGAGCAATTTTCCTAACCACAGAGCAAACTTTTGTAGAGTCTGAATTTTACCCTTTCCATTAAAACAATAGATTCTTCCTCCGTAATTCATATCCTTAATTAAAGGAGCATGCTTCTACTCAAAATTATGTATAAATAAAGAAGTTGCTTGCAAAATTTAATCTTTCCTTGTATATTTATCTACAATATAATATACGCATGTTTCATTGCGTGAACATATTTACCCATATTATCTTGATTTATTCTTTTAATGAATTGGTAAAAAGTAATAATTGGTTTGACTTGAAAGTATAAAATCAATTCTAGAAGTTATTTAATTAATAAAGAGCCTCTAGAATTATTTCACGTTAGTTCTTTTTGACATCTAAATAATTTTATTAAAAAAAAAAAATCAATGAACATATAACAATGGCTAGTGATTTATCTATGTGCATTTTTATTCACGAAATATGCTGGATGGAACATTTGCATATATCCATATTCGTAAATTGACAGGAAATATAAGTACATAGTTAAAAGTTTAAATATTTTACTTATTGTTTGCTTGCTCAACTTTTTTATTGATATATATATATACGAATTTTGTGTTTATATACTTTCAAAGAAAATGATTGATATGATTCACCCGAGTTTTGTTCCCATATTTTTCATGATTTAAGATGAAAAGTTTTTCAAGTTAAAATTAAGAATTTTTTTAAGTGTTATTACTTGTTCTTTAAGCTTCAATTAATTTAAGAGGACAATTCAAACCAGTGGATAATTCTATCACATAAAGAAAAAAAAAAACCCGCTATGATATTTTAAATAAGTAAAGCAGATTTTAGTGGATTTGGTGCTGTATTTATGTATTTATTTTGCCTAGAATTATGCAGTAACTTCTTTAAATTGGGTGTTAATTTAGGAATGAGCAATCTACTATTTTATGGGAAGGGTAAAAAGGGGATTTTATGAGATTTTGCTATGTAATTAGGAGATTTGCTCTGGATATATCATTTCCCCTAACATAAGGGGTACCTATAATATCCATTCCATAACTCAGAGAGTATTTGTGTAATTTACCCAAAAACAAATTACAAAAATAATCACCTAAGATGATCAGGAAACTTCGGCTATAGTTGATGATGATAATGAGCTTTCGGTTTTGGTTTAAATTTTTACAACTGGTAATAAGTTTAATGGATTGAAATTGTTTAAAAACATATGAAAACTAGTTTAAAGTTTTCTACGTCAAATTTCGTTATTTAACTCAAAATCTATTTCTTTCCTCGTCTGTAACTGGAACAATATCTTCATATCACAATCTTTGTTTTTGTCTTTTAACTCCAAATCATTATTACTACTAGTACTGGTATTATTAACTGTTCATATATGATATATATATATATATCCTGTGAATTAAATGAGGTGATAAAAACTTCTTTTTTGCACTGCATTTGTACTGCTGAAGGACATTGTGACTTTCAAAGGGGCCAACTGTCATATCAATAGGACATAATTGTCATGCTTTCATTTTCAGCTATAGAGTATGTTCTTGTAAGAACACCAAAAGTACCAAGCGATTCACTCAATTACCATATAAGGGTATTTCCAATATTATGATGGATTTTTCTTCAGATTGATCGAATGGAAATCTAATAATTAAGTGATGAGAAATATATAACATGCACAACTTAATAATTACAACGAGGCTTTCTTTGTCCGTTGCTCTCACTATACATTCGTTCTAGCACTCGAGATTTATCGATCGCTTTGAGAATAATTGAGTCAATCAGTTTGTAACATAACATATGCTTTTATCTGACAAACTTTGGCGGCTTTTATATAGAATTGAGACATCGTCGAGTTTTTCTCTCAAGAATTTGTTTGGTTTTTGAAGAAAAATCAGAGAAAGACTTGGATTGGTTACAAAGAAAAATAAGAAAAGGGGGGAGAATGAAGAAAAAATTATTTTAAACTTGTTTGGTTGCATTATAGTGTAATGAAAAAGATGAAAAATCTTCATAGATTTATCAAAAGTTTACATAAGCAGTCATGAACAGAATGTGAAAAAGTTAAAAAACATCAAGAAAGAAATTGATGGAGAGTATAGAAAACAATACTTTACTTAAATTAAGTGTTCAAGTGAAAGAAAAAATATAACCCGCTTATTGCGAAATATTTCACAAGTGTATAATATTTCATATAAACATTTGGTACCCAACTCAGTAAATAAATAAAGAGAGCACACAAGTTTCTGTTGCAAGACAAACTTCTGAGTAAAAGTGTTCAATATATTTCTTGATATGTTGAGAAGTATTTATACAACATATGTACAATCAAAGAAGAGGGTAAATTGGAACTTATCTAACTATTTTACAAATTTGAATTAGCTATTATCTCTAGGAGAATCTGCAGAGATAGAATCAATGCAACAACTTGCTGAAATGTAGGAACAGACTCCATTGACTCCTGCATTATCATTATCTATTACTCTAATAAACTCAAACTGCAATTTCTTTTTATAAGTGGCTTTATTCTCCTATTTTTCATGTGTTGAGTATGTATGTTTTTTATGCTATCTATATATGCCAACAAATCGCAATATATTAATATTTCCTTGACTCTGTCATGGAAATTAAGACAATCTCTGGGCACCAATATGAAATAAAGTAATTTGATTTGAAGAATTCAAATGAGATTGGTGAAATATATTTTTTAGTATTATTTCACCATATATTGCAAGTGTTAAAGTATATTAATTATCTTGAAATAATGAACGATGGCCTAATCCGGAGATAATGAAGGGAAAACGAGTTTCATGTAAATTTTCCAAGAGAATCTTTTTTATATCACATATTCTTTTCCTACCCTTCTATTTTTCTTAAAACTCAATTGACTCTAATTTCTTTTGTTACTTTCTTTAGTTTAGTTTTATTTCTTGGTTGTTCAATTTTAACTTCTTTGAAGTTCTGTATTCATTTCTCAAATTTTACTTTACTCTGACCCAAATAGTGGGTTTTTTTAAAAACGTTTGTCCTCTAATGTATTCATATTTGGTCCTTTATTTAAATTTTTTACAATTTTGATCTCGTAAGTTATCAAACAATTCATACTCGTTCTTTTTGGCTGGAATCGTTCTTTTTTATCAGAAAAATCATGTGTCGTCCATCTGGTCGTCTGAGGGTTATTCTCACGGGTGGAAAGAAGTTGTGATTCTAAAATCGCACCCCCTTTTGTTGTTCTAAAAACGTTTTGCTCTATTAAAACTAGGTTAAAATTCATCAAACCCCCAACCAATTGGTCACGCCAAACTTATAAAAAGTTACAATATGCCCCGAACCTTCCAAAAAGTATGCCAACTGCCCTCTAAGTAATTAATCAACCATCTAATTTGGATACGTTTTTTTACATTTTTAGCCGTTAAATTTGGTATAAGGGGACACTTCGCACATTTTAAATAAGTTAGAGAGTATGTTGCAACTTTTTATAGCTTGGGGGCAAACCACACGCAAGCTATGGCTAGAATATTTAGTGCATTTAACCTTTAAAGTTAAAACTACAAAATAAGTTTAACATCAACACGAGGCCTAAAAGGTTTACGTCACATGATCCCTATCCCTAAAATTGGTCAAAGCAAATAATAAAATACACAGAACACTAAACACAATAATTTATTTTATTTAATAAATAAAGCCCCAACATCCCACATTATACACAAGTGTGTGCGCGCGTTTGCATGCAATAGTAACACACATATATATATATATATATATATATATATATATATATATATATATATATATATATATATATATATATATATATATATATATATATATATTATGGACAAAAAAAAAAAAAACAGAGTTAACTATAGTGTTCAATTGTTGAAGCTCAAAGGCCAACCAAAGCAGAGAGTCCCTATAAATAAGGTTGTAACAGTCACATCCAATTTTAATGAAAAACAGAGCATCACAGAGACAATCGCGTTGCACCACCATTACATCATCTCCCCCCTCTCCGACGCCGCCCTTCGCCACCGCCACGACCCATTTGCCCTAAAACCCCTTTTCTTCACCATGTGAACAAATTATCAAACACCTTATGTGCATGATCACGATCCCCTGTTTCTTGATTTCAAAAACAGAGCACAACACAACAATTGAAAATTAATTGATCTTCGTCGTCGTCCGCTGTGATAACAATGGCGGACATTGTCAAACAGATCCTCTCGAAGCCGATTCAATACGCCGACCAAGTCATAAAGCTCGCCGATGACGTCAGCTCCTTTCGCCAAGATTGTTTGGAAGTCAAATCGAAAACAGAGAAACTCGCCGGACTCTTGCGTCAGGCGGCGCGTGCGAGCGCCGACCTTTACGAGCGGCCCACGCGCCGGATCATGGACGATACGGAACAGGTTCTTGATAAAGCTCTCACCCTCGTGTTGAAATGCCGCGCTAATGGCGTGCGTCGCATTTTTACGATCATCCCTGCCGGCGCGCTGAAGAAGATATCGCAGCAGCTCGAGAATTCGATCGGAGACGTGACGTGGCTCCTTCGCGTGTCGACCCCTGCTGAGGATCGTGACGATGAGTTCATGGGGTTGCCTCCGATTGCAACGAACGAGCCGATTCTGTGTTTGATTTGGGAGCAGATTGCGATTCTGTGTTCGGGTACGGTTGAGGAGCGGTCCGATGCTGCGGCCTCGCTTGTTTCGTTGGCACGGGATAACGATCGTTACGGTAGATTGATCATTGAGGAAGGCGGGGTGGCGCCGTTGTTGAAGTTGGCGAAGGAAGGGAGGATGGAAGGTCAGGAGAATGCTGCGAGGGCTATTGGGTTGCTCGGGAGGGATCCGGACAGTGTCGAGCAGATTGTGAATGCCGGTGTGTGTCAGGTGTTTGCGAAGATCCTGAAAGACGGGCATATGAAGATACAGGTTGTGGTGGCGTGGGCTGTGTCGGAATTGGCGGCTCATCATCGGAAGTGTCAAGATCCTTTTGCGCAGAATAATACGATTCGTTTGCTGGTGAGTCATCTTGCTTTCGAGACTATTCAAGAGCACAGTAAGTATACTATACCTCATAAGCAATCCATGTCGATTCATTCGGTTGTGATGGCGAATACGGGTATGAGTGGTCATGAGGTTAGTGGCCATATGAATGAGGAAGATAATAGGCAGCTTCAGAATCAAATTTCGCACCCCACAGGGAAATTGTCCTTTGGCCAGTTGCAAAATGTAGTGGCTGAGGCAAGGAAAGCAAGTATGCCCCATGACGAAACCACACAACTTAACGTAGATCATCACGAGGCTCACAATGCCAAGCCCACTCATAAAAACACGAAAAGTAACCAGAATCACCACCATAATGACCATCACCACCACTCTCACCACCACCATAACAGACGCAACATTGCCTTGAGTGGGAATAGCGTTAAGGGTAGGGAATTCGAAGATCCCGCCACTAAAGCAGAGATGAAGGCAATGTCTGCAAGAGCTCTTCGATATCTTTGTGCAGGAAATGTCCCTATTTGTCGAAGCGTTACAGAGTCTCGAGCACTTTTATGTCTTGCCGTTTTGTTAGAAAAGGGACCTGATGAAGTTAAGTACAACTCAATCATGGCATTGATGGAGATCACGGGAGTGGCAGAACAAGACGCGGAACTGAGGCGTTCTGCTTTTAAACCAACTGCACCTGCCGCCAAAGCTGTAGTCGACCAGTTTCTGAGAATTATCGACAAAGAAGACTTTGAACTACTTGTTCCAAGCATTAGGTCTGTTGGGAATTTGGCAAGAACTTTTCGTGCAACTGAAACAAGATTCATCCCCCCATTGGTTAAACTTCTCGATGATAAGGAAGCCGAGGTTATGAGTGAGGCAGTAATAGCACTCACTAAATTTGCCTGCACCGACAACTTTCTTCACGTTACTCACTGCAAGGCTATTATCGCTGCAGAAGGCACTAAACACTTAACCCCCTTAGTGTACTTTGGTGAGCAAATGGTACAGATCCCAGCCTTCGTATTATTATGTTATCTAGCGTTGCATGTTCCTGATAGTGAGGCATTAGCACAAGGAGATGTGCTTATCGCGTTGGAATGGGCCACAAAACAGGCACATATAATGCAAGATAAGGAAATTGAAACCTTAGTTTATGAAGCTAAAAAAAGATTGGAACTTTATCAATCCAGAGGCTCAAAGGGATACCATTGATTCAATCAAATTGTATAGTATTGCTTGGTATGTCAGAAAATTTTGGCTTATTGAAGTTATCTTGCCATATGCTTATGCAGTGTAGATAGAATTAGTTTTCATCAACTGTGTAGCATAGTTTTTTAGCTTCTGTGTAGTATATATATCATGTAATACTTTTTATTTAACGTGATTTTGATCGAATATATCAGGTTTCTTCAACTCAGTTTTTAACTTTTATCAAATAGCTAAAAGTGTATTTGCTCTATTTTGATTTGTGAAGTTTCAATAGGGATTTAAGCTCCTATAATCAGAAGCTGTGCTGTTTTACCACGTTCATGTCGACTTTCTAGTTTTTATTTTCTTTTGGCATTATAGATCACTTGACATTTCCTTCTAGAGTATACTGCTTATAAAGTTCTATGAGCTACTTTCGATCTTTGTTTATAGGATTTATGAGGACTTGGTGACAGATTATCATTAGCTTTGGATGTGTGCTGCATGTGAAATTAGCCGGTGAAATGTTCTATGAGGAAGACAATGCTTGTTTATGTTTCATTGTTTTTACTTGAAGTGTGATGGATCAACTGTAGAAGCTTATTTGGTTGATATCATTTTTAGTTTCTAACATATGGTGCATTGAATAAAAGGTGAATATTTATCATATATATGAACAATCATGTATGTTTTGTTATATTTCATCAGCATTATATAAAGTTTCAAAAACTACATGTACACTTTTCTACTTAACACATCTTAGCTCTTACTAACAGCAAAAGTTATATATCCATTTTTTTCCATTTATTTTGGTTTTTGAAAAATATATTTGAGTTGACACTAACAAAAGTATCTATTTACTTGGTAGCTATGATGCACGAATACTTGAAAAAACCGTAAAATGCAGTGTCGGATACGTATCGGATACGATACACGCTCGATACGCGCCCGAAACGTATCGGATACGCCACGTGGCGTATCAGATTTTTTATTTAATTTTAATAATTTGGATACACGTATAGGATACACCTTGGGGCGTATCCGATACGCGTATCCGTGTTTTAAGGGGCAATTTGTCAGTTTTTTAAAATCTATTGGGTTATTTTGTAACATTAAGTAACTAGAACTTAGTGCATTCATTCACACAACAAAGAGAAACAAAATAACTCCACAACGTGCTGAAGATTTGGTGTTTATACATAGTAATCTTCGTCTTTTATCAAGAAAAAGTGCATAATACACGCAAGTAGAGTCAATAATGTGGGATGCGGCAGGGAATGCTCTTGAATCTTTAGATGATGTTGGTATTCATGAAATTGTGAATCTCTCCCTTGATGAACCTGGATTTGAGTCAGTTTTGTTTGTTGATGAAGTTGAACACTGATAAGGTTTTATTGTTTTAATGATGTTATTGGAGTTTGAATTGAATGTTCACTTATTGTTATTGAATAATTCTGTAATCTTCGTGTAAATTTTGAACTTACATTTGGTACTTTGAGTTTATATGGATTATGAATCTTTTTATGTTTGTTTGTATAATTTTGTTGTCTTTGAAATTGAATAAGTAAATATATTTGTTTGTATGTGAAGTTAAATTATTATTGACAGTAATTTTATTATTATGTTGTTATATAATTAAATTATTAATATAAAATATTCTACGTATCCTGCACGTATGTATCCTGTTATTTCAAAAAATCCGTATTCCCATATCCGTATCGTGTCGTATCCGAGTCCCGTATCCGTATTTGTGCAACATAGCTTGGTAGATGTTAGCTATATAACTCATCAGCCTTATAATATTATGAATGAAATGCACACTGCACAGGAGGCATATTTAGCTGATTGGCAACTGGCTTTCATTTAAATGAACTCTTACTCGATGAACTGTGTTCGCCTAGAAGTATTAAGTTTTATCTCATACAACAGACAAGTCATATCTGATTAATTTAGTTTTATATACATGACATATTTGCAAGCTTACCTGTTTCCACATAATATTGTTGCCTTAGAAAGAATAGTTTTCATGTGGTAAATGCTGGTATTACACAGCCTGGTAAGTGATAAAGTTCTAAAATATAAAATCATTACCAATTCGGCAGCTAGTTTTTTTTCTTTTTATTTTTTTTTTCTGAAAAATTAGCAAAATTGGCCATTATAGTCCTTCGAGATTCAATTTTTGACATTTTTCCTCTTTGAAGTTTATTTCATAACTTTTACGTCCTTCATATATAATATTTGTTACATCTCAATCCATCTCGATGATTTTCTAGCAGTTTTGGAAACCTCTGCTTGTAATGCAAGGGCGATTCGTTCAAATTTATTAAATAAATAAACTACGTGTACACTCCTTTAAGTATTGTATTTATTATATTTTAATTTTATTATTCAAGTATTGTATTTGCTTCACTAGATTTATTTTGAAAAATGTATTGGAAAGTAAAAATTTCGATGTAGTAAATATTACGTGAAGTGAATAAGTTAAAATAGCAATAATTAGAAAGAATTTTGGATTTAGAAATCTTGACTGTTGATTGGCTGGTTCTAAATATATACAATTAAACTATCTATTTATCAGCAGGAATTTTTGGTCTCGTCCTACCAAGAAAAATGTTGAAGCAGTGAGAGGCTCCTTATTGGTTCTTAACAACAATAAAATTGGTTTGAACCATGAAAAAAACAACAGCTGGATTTACAAACTCTAACTGGAAAGTGAAATGACCTTGTCCGAATGTATAGCAAATTCCAGGCAACTGGGGCCTCCCGTCTGTCAAATTGGATGAGCGATATATTTTGTTTAGTTTTTTCTAAAAAAACTAAAATTTCAACTTTAAAATAAACTTTTATGAAATTGGATATTGATGTGTATTTTTTTCTTTACGGATATATATATATATATATATATATATATATATATATATATATATATATATATATATATATATATATATATATATATATATATATATATATTGATGTATATTGAAGGTCTTGTTTTTTGAATAAAGCTATTTGGATAAGATTTTGTACTCTACCAAAGAGAACTTAAGTTAGTCACATAATAAATTTATTTTAATGTATGATAGTTTTTAAAGTAAAAACAAAAAGAAGATATTAATCAAATATAAAAGTAGAATTATGCTAGTAGCAACAACTGAACTTTCTTTGAAATATATTTCTCATTATTAATTGGGATGAAAAGATAATTTCAAGGTTATTTGCCAAAAATTTCTTATCGAATATAAATGTGCGTCTTAAGGAGAGAACGTATAAATCATAATCCAAACTAATAGAAATAAGAATTATGTCTCAGAGTCAAGTATTATGGGCAGGATAATTGTCATTATCACTATTGCAAAAGGAGAAATTATTTAAAGAGTATCGAGTGGTTGTCTTTCATAATCAAATTTGAGCATCACAATCAAATTAATTCATTTTTTTTTATCAAAACTCTGAAGCACCAAAAACTCGTCTCTGATAAATTCTCATGCACCTTTATATATTTAAATACTATTCAAATTTAACTGATCCATAGCTCGTTTCTTATTTCATTATTTCGCCGACATGTTCACTATCTATATCTCTTCCTCCATCTAATTACTACAACAATTGGCACTTCTTGTGACGAGGTATTTGTAACAAATCTTGAAATAGTTACCAAGACTAGCCTACTTGACTACCGTAACGAAGTAGAGTTTTGTCGAAGTGCCATTTTCCGTAGCAAGGCGCAATCTATTGTTACAATAGGTAAATTTTACAAAATTATTCTTCTTTAACTGAATATTATTTGGTTACTAAAAAAGTAAATATTATTTTGGTCACCAGCAAGTTCATCTTTCGTTTCAATAATGTTAAAGAATGAAGTACTTCTAAAAGAAGCACGGTCCAGCTATCAGTTTTCCGAGCCATCCCTTGATTACACGGATCAACCTCCGTTTTTATTGCCCCATAATCAGATTGAGACACCCCTGCAATATGTTAAGCATGTACAATATTGTTCATAGTATTCTTGTTATTAAAAAATAAATAACAACTAGATCTTTTAATTTGCCAAAATTGTCATTTGGAATGTACTTACAAAAGTCGCATAATCGCACAACTTGCAAAACTCAATAATGAGCTGGACTTGGATACAATTTATTTAATTTTCAAACCAAAGACACGAACCACTGAAGCCTTTCACTCATGCATGGGTCAAGCGTAGTCGAAAATAACATTTCTTTAGTTGGTATCGTACATTACTCATTTTGATCATATACAGAGCTTTGAGATATAAATTGTCAATGACTCATTTTATTTAAGCAAATTTTAAGGGAAAATGCATAAACCCATTGTATTTTGCAAAATATGTACCAACACTATCTTGTAGGTAGTGTGTGTGAATTGCACTGAAAATCTCGTGCTTTTTGAAACATGTCCGAGTTCTATCATGTTAATAAAATCTGCACCCACCTCCTGTTATAAAAGAAATCATGCATCCAAATTCCTCATATTATAAAACCATGGACGAAACACCTCATGTTATAAAAAAAAAAAAAAAAATCAAATTATAGTTAAGAGAGGTAAAATTAACAATTCATAGTTGATCAGGCGTGCAGCCACGATTTCATTTAGGGGGGCGAAATCACGTAAAAATTCATTATCATGTATGCTTTTAGTAATTAATTCAACGTGGTTTATTGGAGAAATTATAATTCACCATGAAAACTTAATTACTTTACAAAAGATACAAACCTCCACAAGATCATTCTTCTTAAAGATGACAACCCTCTCTCCCTCCTCTTTTTCTTTATAATAGATGAGCATTTGCTTATTTTCTTTTGTGTTTTTTTTAGCTTAACACATATAACACAAGAACGTTTTTACGTATTTCTTCACATGCTTTTTTGGCCTTGGTATGTTCATAGGAGGTTTATTGCCTTGGACAATTTTGATCGTGTAATAAGATTAAATTAAATTTATTTTATTCCTTAACTCCAATGCGATATGTAAAATAATTTCTATAGTTTTAGTCCATAATCTTGTCTACACAAATTTCTTATTCAAAAATACATGATCGAGTATTAAAAAGAGTTTTAAAAGATAAAATAAATTATCATATTAAGAAAACTTTACAAGCAAATGTTGTTAGAAATCACAATTTTTAAGTTATTTTATTATGTTTAAAGAATAATATTATAAGACTTAGGAAGTAGTATATATGACAAGTCAAGTGAATTGATATAAACTTAAGCATTGAAAGCGAAATAAATGAAAAAATACCGCAAAAATTTATTTCATTTTGTGAAAAATATAATTAGAAATATATTAATACACATAGTTATATATATATATATATATATATATATATATATATATATATATATATATATATATATATATATATATATATATATATATATATATACTTATAGAGTTTGTAGGGAGGGGGTTGGGGTGGCCTCCACATGTCCCCCTCTGCCTGTGCGTTTGAATAACGAGGTTAAATATTCTTGTTTAAATGACATTTGCTACATGCATAATTTTTGAAAACAGAAGGAAATGCTATGAAAATAAATAACACGAAAAGTTTCGGTGCGTAACAAACAAGAGTGTTATGCTTTGTCCCCAAAGTTCTAATCACTTCTAACCATTCAAGTTAAGAAAGGGCAAATGACCCACTTTTTGAAATGTTTATTGGTAAATGATCGAGCTTCAATGGAACTAAAAGCCATGCCAATTTATGACATTGTTGTGGGACAGTTACATGTTCTTCAACATAAACAAGATTTAATCATGCAAAAGATAAAAAATTAAAAAGATTACATTTTGTACTTATGAAATACGTAAGATTTCATAATGAAAATCGAGCAAGGACTAACTTGCCATAAGTGCGTGCTTTTCCAGTTTAGGAAGCAAACCCACCCCATCGAGTAGTTCGTATTACAATGATCGACGACCAAGATCTAAATTAAACTAAGTCAATATTTTGTTTTTCTTTTTCTCTCTCTTTGTTTTTTGAATTTATGATAATGATACTATTTTTCTCACTTGAGAGTACTAAAATTACGACTTCTTTAACTGAATTGCTTTTCTTGGTATCTTATCCAATCGTCAGAGACACCCCATAGAGCTTAATTTGACGTGGCAGAAGTTTCATACCACAAATCAGTCTTAATTGGTTCATATCTTGTCTAGATCGTATTCATTTCCTGCCATAGGTTAACACTTTTTTAGTCTTGATAATCATGTATTGCAATCGATTACATTATGACTCGGTGCATGCTAGAAATTTATAAATGTTAGTTCCTCTATAACTTGCGTACATATTTTAATTTTTTTATGCGACTTAACGACCTAGTTCTCATATATATGTACAAGTCAAATTTATTTGTATTAGTTTTTCTGAAAAAGCATATTATGTATGGTCTAGCGATTCAAGAAAGCGCTTATTTAAATGAGGCAAGAAAAAAAAAACAATTAATCACTATTCATGTTCAAAGCAAAGATTCAAAAACTTCTTCTAAAACCTCTTGTAAACACCCCTAAATATACACTTTGTAGTTACATTAAGGGCTAATGAGATAATACTTCACTTTTGATTATATAATAAACTATAACTCCTTGATGTTTCATCAATTATAAAATTGGCGTTATACATCAATAACGCCTCACAAAATAAAGCATATATCAGTTACTCGGCAATATGTAATCGACTTATTGAGCTGAGAATACTATTGTAAAGGTTATATTTAAAATTGAAGATCGTTTGGCAAAACAAACATGAGATATATTGGAGTCTTTGACTACTATTCATAGTCATGTCTAAAAAAAAATAGTAGATCAAAAGCTGATCTCAGACATATATTATCGTGCATTTTAGTTAAATTCATATAGAAGAAAATATGTATATATTATGAAAAGATTATAATGAAATAACCTCAAAAAAAAATCATCCAATCTACCTTTACCCTTAAATTAGATACATTCTACGAAAAAAAAATGTCTTTATCAATTTGTCAGCATGGTCACAATCACCAAACCAAAAGGAAGCTTCCTTGTAACTAGATGTGGTTGTGAGGTGACTCATCAACATTATGTGCACCCGATCGAAATTGATTTGTACACTTTCTATACTATGATAATTAACTTGAGAAAAGTACACCTGGAAAAAAAGAAAAATAATTTGATTATCTCTACAAAGACAAAACGTGGAATATTATATGTATATACAACACACACACACATACACTAAACTTACTTTGAACTTAAGACTAAGCTGAATTATATTGAATGGAGGCTATTCAAGCCTTAGCCTTTTTCTTGAGATTGAGATCTCTTTTTGAAAGTATGTTTTTATATTCTTTTTGTAATTTTTTTATCATTAACATGATAACACAATTAACTCGAAACATATTTTAAATTCCGTTTCAGGTTCATATGTTGGTTTTAGTGGAAGAATAGTTTGATAAAAGATTTAAATTTACTTGTTGAATTTTCCTCCGTGAGGTCGTCTATTGCCAAGTTGCTATTAAATTCGTCATTACTATTAGTCAATATGTTTTAAATCACAATAATCTTTTTCATCATAAACTATCAGTCGCATCCCATAAATATAACAATATATTGTTGGATTTCATGTCTCACTTGTAAAATCATATTGTTATGATGTTGGTCCTCGTGTGTGTTAGTACTAGATCCGCATGTTTTTTTTTTAGTCAAAATTGTCCGGCTAATATGCAATTTTGTTAGCCACAAAATCCACCGGTATCTTATATATATATTTTTTTTATTTTCTTTTGGGTTCAATTGTACCGGAACTGAGTGCGTTATGCTTTTCAACGTGCAGTACAAATTCTCTTTTCAATCTAAATGATTCATAAGCTACATGTGTTTAAGTTTACGAGATTTTAAATTGTTCTTAAACTTTAAAACTTTTCTCATACCCCTGTTTGTAATGCAAATCATTCATCAACTAAACATGAATTGTCACTTAGACTTTCTTAAGAATACATATTTTTTTATTCAAAACTGACCTCATACATTTTCAGAACGAACAAATCTAAGAACTAACTCAAATGTGTTTTTGATTTTGCCAACCCCTAAAACTTTATTAGTTTTTCAATTTTATAAAAATTCAAATAAATTAAACCTACACATGTTTTTTAGCGTCAACTCAGACACTCTTTCCACACGGTTTTGTGGGACCGCACATCTAAGAACAATGGGTCATCTCATGCCAACAGAAAAGCAAAATCCCCGCGCTTCAAAACTCTCCCATTGAATAAAACAAAATTGCAAAATCATTTTATCCCCAAAAACAAAAACCCTAATTTATCAATTTTGATTTTTCAAAACACCCAAATATGAATATTTGGTAAAACCCCTTTTCACCTCACTTGCAAACAAAACAAACCCATAACAATAATTACAAAAAAGAAAAAAAAAGTAGTCTTTTTTTTTTTTCTAACTTTTTTTTTTCTGACTGGACCACCGTATGTTGGTTGTTTTGTTCCCTCAAAGACACAATCTTGCTGCTATTTTCAGCACCCTCTCAGTTTAATTATACTCAATTTTCATTTTTTTATTTTATTTTTGATTCATCTGTAGTATGTTTGGGAGGTACAGCTCTCAAAGAGTAGATGGTTCTTTCTTTTTTGTTTGATTTTGTGTTGGGATTTTGGATATGTCTCAAAAGAGGCTGCAACCAGATGAGGGCACTTCTTTTGATGACAAGCGCCCAAGAAAATTCCCTACTTTCAAAAGGTTGAATCTTTGTTTCTCTTTGATGTTTTGTTGGTCTGTTGAATGTTTGATATTTGGATTTTTGTTGTGATGGGAGTTATTGTTAGTGTATCTGTTTGTTGAGTTTAGTTGAAGGGAAGGAATGGGAGGAATTCTCGTGATTTTGTCGGTGTTTCGTTGGATAAGTGATGCTTTTGAGGTACTGGATTTACTCCGGAAAACGGGTTGTTTTTACGTTTTCTGGGCTAATGATGAGTAGCTAGGTGAGCATGAAGGTGCTTTTGTTACATGAGGAACTGTTAGACTTAGAGATCAACGCTATGCTGCGGTTGAAAAAGTAGTACCGATTAGAGCAAATTGGTTTCGGGTGATTATAGGTAGTTTTAATGATGTTACTTGGCATTATGACATGATAGGGATTAAGTGAGTTGGAGTTTTCCGCTAGATCAATTTCCATGGTTGCTTTTGGATTGCAGTTTTAAGGAGTTTACAGCATTGATCTATATAGTTTGAGAAATTGTTGGTTACGGTGCTGATGTTCTTTTGATTTTTTTTGTTTGTTTGTTTGTACTTTCCATAGTGTTGTGCTGGATGTAATGAACCTGCAAAGATTGCAAAATCTGATGGAGCCAGTTCTGGAGCCTCTGATTCGCCGAGTTGTAAGTTCGTCGCCTCGAAGTACTTGTTTCAGAAACAATTTCGTGTTTTACATTCATTGGCTGTTTTATTTTCTGTAATAACTCCTGCTTTTTTCCATTTAAATTGTTATTGTACAGTGTTCTTACTTTAGTTACTCAGTAACTCCATGAATAACTTTGAATGACACTAGCTCTTGTATAAATTTGGTTGTTGAAGAATTAAACCACTGATGTAGTTGCAAGATTCTCAGGTCTGCATTTGAGTTTATGTTGAACTTACCAGTAAAGTTATCATCACTTCACCACCAGATATTGTAAAAGTGCTTTTGTTTTGCTATTTATTGTTATTAAATGGAGATCTATGCATCTCACTCGACACTTGGTTGATACTACCGTTAAGCGGCTTAGGTCCATCCTCGTCGTCTCATATCCATTTTCAAATTTCTTGAATTTCATATTCATGTGGTAAAATTATTTTCTGATTTGCATGGTTGTAGATGTGATGTGCCGATGTCAATACAAAGTCCGTAGTTAGAACTGAATTTCTACATTTTTTATATATATATATATATATATATATATATATATATATATATATATATATATATATATATATATAGAGAGAGAGAGAGAGAGAGAGATGCAATTAGTTTGGTATTTCTTTTTTCCCTTTTCTTGTAGGTTCTGATTAATGATACAGTATGTAATCAATAATACTAACTACTTTATTTTAATGCACGCTGACAGGTGAAAGAGGAAGTGGACTCCGCTTTAAGAAAGTATATAATCAGTATGAAAAAGTACGATAGTGAGAGAGAGTTTCTCATTTATATTTCGTCTAATCTTTTGCTTATATTTTATCCACTCAAGTCTCTCTTGGATGCTTTTTTCTAGGAATTGCGGGAAAAACATACACCCTTCCGAGTCAAGGAGTTTAAAGTTAGAATTTGTAAATTCCGTATCTCTTCCAGTGTTTAGTGGATCTCGTATTGAAGGAGAAGGCTGTACGAACATGGAAGTTTCTTTGGTTGATGCACAAACTGCAGAAGTAGTTTCTACTGGACCTGGATCCTCTGCAAGGGTGGAAATAGTTGCTCTTGAAGGAGATTTTGATGGCTACGAAGGAGAGAAATGGACACTTCAAGACTTCACAAACAATATAGTGAGAGAGCGCGAAGGCAAGAAGCCCCTTCTAACTGGGGATGTAATCGTGAGTCTCAAAGATGGTACAGGGTATGTCGGCGATGTTTTGTTTACAGATAATTCAAGTTGGACAAGAAGTCGTAAATTTAGGCTCGGGGCTAAACTTGTGGATAATCTTGATGGCATCAGAGTACGGGAGGCACGATCAGAAGCGTTTGTTGTCAGAGATCATCGAGGAGAATGTGGGTTTTGTTTCTTCATTCTCTTTGTTTTTGGTGAATCTGATATATATGCCTAATTCTTTGGCAAAATATGGACGATTTAGTCTTTGCTGTTTCGCGCATTGTTTTTCCGAAATTTCTAGTTCAAGAGAATGCTACTCATGCCTGGTAGACCAATCAAAAAGGTTTCTGGTTCTTATGGACCAAAGATATCCTAGTACATGATATATTACACTTCTAATCAACTTAGGAGTATTAATTTGTTGTCTTAAGCTCTACAGTGACTGTCCTTTTCTTATGTTGTATGAACATTACATTCTTTGTTTGCTACGTCTTTTCACTTTTCGACAATCTATACTTCTTTTCTGTTCTAGAGATGCACTATATGAGCATCAGCAATTCCTTTAAGCCTAATTATATGATCGCTCTCCCCTTCGTCCTCCAAAGTTGGCATTGTTGCTGTTACTCGTATTGTTACAATTGTAGCATTGGAATGGATGCAATTGCCCAGATTGGAGGGGCCACTATTCATTATCGACTTTTTTTTTCTTGAAGACTCCTCCCCCAGGTTCCATATGTAGCTTTCTTCACAGAAATGCAAGTAAATGTTGTTTCGATTGTTGGTATTCCAGATTGAAACATAATTGTAAGGCTTAGGCCTGCAAATTGAAGTTTTTGGTTTATCTCCTTTTGAAACATGTTCAACTAAAACAAGTACTAGGGATGTTCATGTCATGTTGAAAGATGATAACCTAAAGATTTGCATGAGTTGCCAGTGCTTTTTTTCTTTTTGTGCTTTGATTTCCAAGGTGTTTAATTGGCATGTCGCTCTTATTGCATATTCATTTCGTTCATTGTTATTGATCTTAAAACCTAGGATTATAAGTAGGTAGGAACAGATATGTGTGAAGACTGTGAAGAATTATCAGTGAAAGCGATAACTCCTCTGATTTACATTTTCATTTCCCCCCTCAAGTGTACAAGAAGCATCACCCTCCATCTCTTTCTGATGAAGTGTGGCGGCTGGAAAAGATTGGCAAAGATGGAGCTTTTCACAAACGTTTGAGAGAAGAGAGAGTCAATACTGTCCAGGACTTTCTGATGCTATTCAATTTGAATCCGACGAGGCTCCGTAATGTAAGATGCAATTGCCTTAATCTTATTCTTATTATAGCCATGTACTTTAGTTCACTGTTAGTTGAAAATGATACATTTTGTTGTATAAGAAACACGTGCTGAATCACTCTGGTTTAAATACTATCTGACTATAACTAGAGAATCTTGTTTAGGTACTTTCTAGTTTCTACATGATTATATATTACCTTGCATTTTATTTGTGTTTCTGAAGGCAGTTTCCATTGTAGCCTGTCAGTCTTACATTTATTTTCTTTGAGATGTTCGTCGGAGTTCGCTGGTTTCATTCTGCCACATTGGGAAATTTCTCACAACATAGAAAGTTAGTGAACAAGTGTGTCGTAATATGTAGGGATATGAGATTGACTCCCCGTAAAAATGGGTCTACTTACAGAAACCTCTTCAAATGTTTGAAATTTGCACAATTACTTATTGAAACTAAAAATTGTAAGTCTGAATGTGTGAATAATACTCATTCGACGATTCTGGTCTACTTTGAAGTCTGAACTACAGAGACACTCTTGAAGTTTGAACGGATGACCAATAGGCCCCCATTTTTTTATGTTTACTTATTCAAGCATTAGAGGAGGTTTTTGTATGAGGGTGCAGATGGAAGTATCCCTAAAAGGTGTATCATGATAGATATCTTTTCAACTTTGGGTGTAGATGGACTTATCCCTAAAAAGTGTATCACGAGATTTCGTTTGCATTTTAAGGTGTTCCCCTTTCAAATGAGGTTAGGGTGAACTATACGCTGTTCATGGCCTAATTCTTTCAGAGAACAGTGCATACGACAGAATATGTATCTTCTTATCCAATTTTTATGTATACAGTTACCAGTCAGATTTCAGATGTCTTTATGTTCATCTGTAGCCTGCATTGCAGGAATACTTTTGTTTGTTGGGTTGTGATTCCCTTAAAACGCTTAAGTTTTGGTTACCTCCCCTGTCTTTTATTTGTTCATCTGAACAAATATTTTGGTGAATTGTTGTTTCTTCCTATACTAATATCGAGTGATTGCAACAGTTCGTGTTTCGAAATCATGCAGATTCTTGGAACTGGTATCTCTTCTAAAATGTGGGAAGTCATGGTGGAGCATGCTCGGACATGTGTTCTTGACAACAAATTATACTTATACAATGCTTCTAGTTCTTTAGACAAGCCCAGCGTTGTTTTCAATGTCGTGGGACAAGTACTGGGGATGTTCTCGAATGGCCAGTATGTACCTACTGATAAGCTTTCCGAATCAGAAAAGGCAAGCTTTTTTCTGCATTTAATATCATTATCTTTGTCGACTTAGTACTGATTCTAAACTAATTGCCATTTTCCTACCTCAGGCTGATGCTCTAGTTCTGGTCATGTCAGCATATGGAGATAGTAATAAAATTGTCACATTGGATGATGAATCTTCTCTAAATATGTTAACTCCGTCATGCTTATCAGATACTCAGCCTTCATCCTCTTCAAAGTTGCTCTCCGATGTTGGTTCCCATCAAGATTTAAGTACTCAAAAGATTCCGAGATTCTCTCATTCACAACAAGATCCATCTTCCCCTGATTATATGAACTCAGTGTATCCCATTGGTGGCTTGAATAGCCTTGATGATTACTTCCATGGTGTTGACCCCATGGAGATAAGGTACGATCAATCTTCGAGTTTCCCAGCTCAACTGGCAGAAATCTGCGACACTGATTCCATGACTCAAGCTTTTACTGCAAACGAGCGTTTGCAGTACTTTGAGACATCAGATTTGGAATTATCAGCTGATTTACATAGTGCTGTCGATGCTTTTAGCCCTTGTACGCTGGATCCTACCGATAAAGCTCCAAAGTGGTGGAACATCTTGGTCAGTGTGTTACGATGGCGCTTCTCAATAAAAAGAATTGTGGCCAGAAAAACTCGCAATTAACAAATGCCAAGTTGTTGGGGGTAAAGATATGGTGCCTAAAAGAATCGGGGGCGGATTTGATCTGTATATAATGCAGTCGCAATTCTTTCAGGCAACTGAAATGCAACGTATGAAAAACGGTATGGAACTGTACATTCTAGTTACCTGGGGTGGTCTCTTTTTTATACAGGACTACCATGACGATGTACAAATTCAGTTTGCTACAGAGGCCGTATAATATGTTTTTGTCGATTAATATTTGTTTCTATATGTATGAGTGAGCAAAAGACACAGTTGTTCATACAAGAGTGGCATATTTTTGATGGAATATTGGTTCATCTCTGCTGAATTATGGCCAAGTACTGGAAAGTTTGATTCTTTTCTTGATGTTGCAAGATATTATCATAACTAACATTTAATCAAAATTGGCGCCCAAAAGTTTTAATCTACCAAAACGTAAAGTCGGTGTTCAAAATTTATTAGATATGACCTTCAAATAACAAATTGTTAGATATGCAACTTTATGTATAAATAAACTTACATGGAAAACAATTAGAAATGCACTCAGTATTACTGTTGTACATTAAAAATGTTCCTTTTCCATTGAGCCTCTCTTGAATCGTGTCTACCAATATTTAAACTTATTCATCATTTTGATAACACAACATTTATTAACAGTTAAATCTAAAATTTCCTACAAATGGTTTAGTTACAGTCATGGATCAAAGTTTCGGTTTCGATGTGTGTTTCGGTCTCCTAAATATTAGAAATATTTCGTAGTTTTTCGGAAGCTTTTCGACGTGTTTCGAAAATTTCGTAAAATTTATAATTGTAATGAAATTGGAAACTACTTCTAGGTTTCGTTTCGGCTGAGTGAAAAAAGAAAACGTTTCGATAGTTTTCGAGGAAACGTATGAAAATTTTGATCCATGGTTACAGTTTCTTTTTACAAAATTTGAATAGTTATGTAAACAATCTAAATTTGAAAATATATTACATCTAGTAGGGTAATTTTCATCCACCTCCCCTAATGTTTCATATTTTGGCATATAACCCCCTGAGGTTTAATATTTTGGCATATAGCCCCCTGAGGTTTCACTCATTGGCATAAACCTCCTTGAGGTTCCAATTCTTTTGCATCTACCCCCTAAGGTTTCAATTCTTTTGCTTATACCTCCCTTCCATCCATTGACCCTTAGTTAGCTATTAAAAGCGAGGGTAAATATGTAATTTTCTTAAGACTTTAAAATATTTAAACTTATTTATGGTTATTGATTTGCTAATTAACTAAAACATAATCCATTTATTCTTATGGTCTAAATATTCAAATTAAGCATGTTTTATTATTAATCATATTGGTCAATTAATATGCATAATTTTCTCTAGCAAAAAATAATAAAACCTAAAAACATATTCCTTTTATTCTATATTTTATTTTACATATGTAGCATACTAATAAGATCGATATTTTAATAAAAATATCATTTAATCAATATAATCATCAACAATAGCGCATATGAATAAAATATTCAGAATTACTAGTAAAAATGCTGCAGAATTTTCTATAAATATTAAAAATAAGCAAATGAGCATAAGGTATAATTTTCCTAATGATGTCAAATTTTAACTACTTAAAAAACTTCTAAAAAAATTAAATTTGCAAATCTAAAATTGCTAATAAACTAATATAATTAAAAATAAATCATGCTTAATTTAGATATTTACATAATAGAATAAATGGATTATGTTTAAGTTAATTAACATATTAATAATTATAAATAGCTTTTCATATTTTAGAGTATAAGAAAATTACATATTTATCCTCACTTTTAATAGCTAACTAAGGGTCAATCGACGGAAGGGAGGTATAAGCAAAATAATTGAAATCTCAGGGGGGGGTATATGCAAAATAATTGAAATTTCAGGGGGGTATATGCAAAAGAATTAAAACCTCAAGGGGTATATACCAATGAGTGAAACCTCAGGGGGCTATATGCCAAAATATAAAACCTCAATGGGCTATATGCCAAAGTATGAAACCCAGGGGAGGTGGATGAAAATTACCCCATAGAAATTTTTCACTTTTAACTACAACATTACGGATAAAATAGTTGTAAATATTTATATTTATGAAAAATAATTATAACAGAATCTAATCTCAAGAAGTGTATATATATTCATGGATCAAAGTTTCGGTTTCGATGTGTGTTTCGGTCTCCTAAATATTAGAAATATTTCGTAGTTTTTCGGAAGCTTTTCGACGTGTTTCGAAAATTTCGTAAAAAAAAGGAAACGTTTCAATAATTTTCGAGGAAACTTATGGAAATTTTGATACATTTATATATTTGAAATATAAAACATACTCCTTTTTTTTTCTTCTTCTTAAACAGCTTTATGAGATCAAATTCAGTGTTCCCAAATTCACAAAATCTAATTGATTGATTTCAAAAGCTTTAGTTTAGGTCAATGGCGGCAGAACCACCTCTGTATCTATCGTCGTAATTTCACCTTACTCTCTCTCTCTCTCTAAAGTGTTCCAAATTCACAATTTCAGATTTCAAAAACCCTAATTCGAAGGCGACAGATTGAGCCACCTGCTCATTGACGGTGCTAATCAACTGTTTTCAAACTCTCAAACACTTGAAAAGGTACGCAAATACACGCTCAATCCTTAATTTACTCCGTGTTTTTTACATGTTTAACTGTTTTAATTAGCATCTCGTGTGGAAGATATTGTTTTGTAAAAATTGAATCTTTACTTTGTCAAGAATGGATTGTTATGTGTCTTTAGGATGAGATAGTAGTTAATTTGCACATCCCTTTTCAGGGTTTTGAGGATTCTTAAAAGGGTTGTGAGAAAATGGATGAGCGTCAAGAGATGGAGAGATTTGACATGGAAAACGATTACGACGATGGGCAGTGGATAGGTGGGGAGTTTTACGGTAAGCGTAGGGAGAAACGTGTTCAGACTAAGGACGATGTTCTTTACGGCGTATTTGCCTCGGGAGATAGTGATTCGGACTACGAGGGTTCGGGATCTAAGAAGCGGAGGAAAGGTTTATCGAAGAAGACCGACTACACCAAGCCGGTGCAGTTTATTTCGACCGGCACTGTTATGCCCAATCGTGAGATTGACAGTATTTCGAAGGAGGAGAATGAAGTGACGGAGGAAGATGACCTCAGACCTGCGGGGTTAGGCCTGGGAGCTTCTTCCGGCCTTGGATACGGTTCTGCTTCTGGAAAGAATGCAGTTCAAAATCAGGAAGATAAGGTTGAAGATGGTGATTTTTTGCCCACCAGCTTCGGTAAGAAGATCATGGAGGGTGCTCAGTTGCGGCGAGAAAAGGAGAAAGAGAAGTCAATGCTGGTGAAGAAGTCTTCTCAAGTTGGCAAAAGAGATTTGAATACAACTGATGTTGGTTCATTTGAAAAGCACACTAAAGGCATTGGGTTCAAGCTGCTTGAGAAGATGGGCTACAAAGGAGGTGGCCTTGGTAAGAATGCTCAAGGAATAGTAGCTCCAATTGAGGCTAAGTTGCGCCCTAAGAATATGGGCATGGGTTTCAATGACTATAAAGAGGCTAGTCGTCCGGTAATACAAGAACCAGAAATAAAGTCCTTGCCTCCTTCTAGTCAAACTCTAGAAGGTCGTCCCACGGAGAAACTTTGGTTAAAGCAAGCTCCTCAGAAGAAAAAAGCCTATGTTACTGCAGAAGAATTGTTAGCCAAGAAGCAAGAGCAGGGTTTTGAAGTGGTCCAGAAGGTGTTTGACATGAGAGGACCGCAGGTTCGTGTCCTCACAAATTTGGAAAACTTGAACGCAGAAGAGATAGCCAGGGAAAATGATGTTCCAATGCCTGAACTTCAGCACAATATCAAGTTGATAGTTGATTTAGCCGAGCTCGACATCCAGAAGTTTGATAGTGATTTGAGAAATGAGAGGGAAACTGTGGTTGCTTTGCAGGAGGAAAAGGAAAAACTTCAAAAGGAGGCATACCACCAGAAGCAGCAGATTGATAACTTGGAAGAGATAGTTGGTTTACTGGATAACATAGAGGAGAAGAGCTCGTCAGGGACATTGACGCTAGAATCCCTTGCTGGATCATTTGTGGACTTGCAGAAAAGATATGCTGATGATTACATCTTATGCAACTTGGCAAGCATTGCATGCTCGTATGCTCTACCTTTGTTTATTAGAATATTTCAGGGATGGGACCCACTCCAGAACCCAATTCATGGAGTTAAGGTGGTATCTTTGTGGAAGACCTTATTGCTTGGAAAAGATTCCCTTAATTTGTCGGATACCGCCTCACCTTACACTCAGCTGCTCATGGAAGTTGTTTTCCCGGCAGTGAGGATATCTGGTATCAATACTTGGCAGGCACGTGACCCAGAACCCATGCTTAGGTTTCTGGAGTCTTGGGAAGATCTCCTGTCTTCTACCGTCCTGCAGACCATACTGGATGATATTGTTATGCCAAAACTCTCTGCTGCTATAGACTCTTGGGATCCACGAAGGGAAACCATCCCTATTCATTCTTGGGTCCATCCATGGTTACCGCTTTTGGGACATAAGTTAGAGAATTGCTATCACACAATACGCAATAGATTGGCGAGTGTTCTCCATGCTTGGCAACCTAATGATATGTCGGCTTATTACATATTATCTCCTTGGAAAAGTGTTTTTGATCTTGCCAGTTGGGAGCAACTAATGGTTCGATACATTATCCCGAAACTGTTGATTGTCATGCATGATTTACAAATAAATCCAGCTAATCAGAATCTTGACCAATTTTATTGGGTACGAACATGGGCGTCTGTTATTCCTACTCATCACATGTTGCAGTTAATGGATATCTTTTTCAATAAATGGCAAGAAGTCTTGTATCATTGGTTATGTTCGAATCCGAACTTTGAGGAAGTCACCAAATGGTACTTAGGTTGGAAAGAACTACTCCCACCTGAGCTTCAGGCAAATGAACATATTCAGTATCGGCTTAGTCTTGGGTTAGACATGATGAACCAAGCTGTTGAAGGCTTAGAGGTGGCACAACCAGGTTTAAAAGAAAATATGAGTTATTTTAGAGTTCGCGAGCAAAGGCAGTTCGAGACTCAGAAAAAAGCAGCCGAACAAGCTCAACAACAGGCATCTGCTGGCTTGGGTAATGGACTTCAAGCAGATGGCATCAGTAGCGGGCTTGAGATGAGCTTGAAAGAGGTAATTGAAAGTCATGCTCAGCAAAGTGGTCTTTTGTTCAGGCCTAAACCTGGAAGAACACATGAAGGACTTCAGATATACGGCTTTGGTAACATAAGCATAAAGATAGACTCCCGGAATCAAAAGGTGTACGCACAAACCGAAGACAGATGGTCTTTGGTGTCCCTGGAGCAGCTGCTGGAGTTGCAAACTCGTTCTGGTTCAAGGCGGCACTGAGTTTTCAGTTCTTCAATGTATGTTAGTCATTGCAAAACAAATAGGACAGTATACTGTGGCAATTGAGCTGTCACTATGTATGGACTTTTATAAAATTCAAGCTCTGACTTATTTCTTTTATGCATATCTTCTTGGATGAGTTAGTTCTCTATGTTAATTAACATTCTACTGCTATTCTAGCTTGTGCCATGCATATTTCATCTCATTAACCATTACCCCATGTGTGTTGTTGAATGAACCGTCCATTTTAACGTTGCTATCTCAGAATTGTTTTTGATGTAATCCCCTGTCTTTTGCTTTGTTGCTCTCAAAACACGATGGGCGTGGAATAAATGACGCGACTCTTTTGTGTTTTAGTTGTTACGTTTGATTGAGTGTGTGGATCTGGGTTGGTTTACGCCTACAATCTCAAATTGATGATTTTATTTCCCATATTGAGTCTCTATGTTGAATTTTCCATAAATTGCAGACACTTTCATGTTTTATATATTTGATGATGCTTTATTACTTATGTAATGTTGCTGAACTGTAGTTATTGAGTGCTGCAATTTCCTATTTTTCATTATGGAAATAATGAATCATTCTATTGTAAGCAAAAATGGTTTTAGTTTTTTTTTTTTTTATTTTTTTTTATTTTTATATATATAGAATTATGTTATTAATTGAAAATATATCACGTCTCTGGGACAAAACCATACTCTTTTCCTTTTAGTTTCAGTTTGTTATTGGTAGAAACTGTAGTAAATTGTGATTTGTTCTCAATGATACTTTGGTTTCTGATGTTAAATGCTCTACAACGGGAGATGCTTAACTGCCAAGTATTACTATCTAATTAAACCCAAACATGCGGCCTTTATATAATTTCATAAAATTTGTCATTGCTCAACCAGGTATCTTCTGTTCAAGAATTTGAATACAAGTGGTGTACATCAAGCCTGAATTTTGTTGCATAAAAATGTAAGAAAATAGTTGATAATTGTCCTTTATGCCCTATGGATTTTGCTTTAAGAGGTATATCTAATGGTATTTGAACAGCTTCAGAATAGTCACAAGATTCAAGAACATTTTCCTTGCGCCTTATTTGCTCACACTCAATACATAAAACATAAATAAAATAAGTGTCTGTACGTACAATTGTCTTTTTTGTTAATTAACGGATTGTGTTCTGATGAGTTAGCTCACATTGGCATAAGCTCTTATATTCTTCGATTAATCCCACAGTTCTGTAAATATATTTTACACTCTTGACAGTCATTAATTCTTATTCAAATTCTCGTAGTTTCTATGTATGGTGTATAATAATGTTACTTTTTGCCAAATGTTGCATGCCAAGTAAACGCTATAACTTATCAGATAGAATCATGATGTGTAGAATCTGTTTGCTTTTAGCTATTGATAATGATTCGTGCTCGATGGCGGAGTTTGGTACGATAGCTGCTGATGTTCGGATAATGAAGAGGGGGTTCGATGCTCTCTGTTTTAACTTGGTTCGTCGTGAGGCTAACGTGGAAGCTCATAAGTTGGCTCGCAGTGCTTTGGGTTTTGTTTCTTGGCCTAGTTAATTTTTCTGCTCTCGTTTCTTGTTGTCTGCTGGTTTTGTGTCTTTGTTTGTTTCTTTTCTGGTTTTGCTTGGTTGTCTCTTTTCTGTATGTACTCGCCTGTTTGAGGCTGTTGTTATCGATTTATCGATTTTCCTTTAAAAAAAAAAAAAAAGAATCTGTTTGCTTTTACCCTATTATATTCAAAAATCATGTATGTTGGTATAACTTAATTAATAATGTCTGAAAGTTTTAATCAGAGTTTTATACAAGATTTTCATTGATTATTTTATATGAAACTTCGCATTAATAGTATAACTGGGGTGAATAACAAAAATCTCGTCGTGTTATGTCAAATGCACAATCACTTTGTCGTGAAAAAAAAAAAAAAAAAAAATCAAGTAACGAGCTCCGATTTTAACATAGCCCACTGCTTAAATTGCTCTTTATTGTTTAAATACTTAGTTGAGAAAACTAAAGCAACCATAAAAACTATATATAAATAAAAGATACTTCTGAATCAACTAGTGGTTGGTGATTTTATTCTCTAATAGTATAAAAGTTATATTACTTTCAAAGAAATTAACATTCAATATAGTCTCTTTAACACTTTTTTTTCTCCACAAAAAGTAAGATACTTAAATGGTCATTATCACATGACGAGGCTTGCTTCCAGAGTTCCATATAACTATCGACTTTACCGATTAATAATTATTAGTATATTTATACTGATTTGGTCCTAAGTAAACGATATGAATTTCATTTAACTCCGTCATCAATAGATCGTCATGTTTGCTGCCGTAAGCATCCTCAATGAAGCATCGTCTCAGTTTCCTCAACGCCGTCTCAACGCGAATACTCTACTCCTACACAAACAGGGAAATTTCCTCATTTTGTTACAGAATTTGTACAGCAACTAATGTGGAGAACCAACACTTGATAACATTAATTTTGTGGTTTAGGTCGATTTTTTTTTTTTTCACTTAATACCGCGACTTTTGTAAGGTTTATTATTACGTTTTAGGGCCCCGCATGTCCCCCTAAAGCCTTATTAGAGAGAGAGGAAAAAATCTTTAATATCTTTAATATCTAGAAGTATTGAATCCTCACACGTGGTATTAAGAAAGTCCATCATCGAGTTGGACAATAGTACCTAGCTCTGATATCAAATTATATTTTAGTCCCGTCTCATGATCCCCTAAAAGGCAGGATCAAGGAGATTAATATACAGCAACCCAGAAAATAGTTCTCTTCAAGCGACAACGTGGACTAGATTTCAAACAGTCATAGTTATAAAAATGTTATCTTGGTAGTTCAATTTATCTAGGATAATAAACAACATTAGGTAATTAAACTGGAAGATCCTTGGTATTTTCTCGGATAATTATCAGAGATTACAATTTACATGCAGCGTCACCGACCTTGGTTGCACGGGCACATGAGGCCAATGCAAGCTCTCATTTTCTTCTTATTCCACAGTTTATAAACTTATCATGCTATTTTTTTCAAACTTCCTTTTTCTATTTTATCTCTTTAAGGTCAATCTATGGTGCAATTTCACTTTATATGCCTGAGAAAAAAGGACTCTAACAGGAAAGTGCTTGCTTCTTTCCTCATATCAGAAAGGCAAACGAAGAGGGATATGGAGAATGCCAATTATAATTATAAGTTATGACAGTTGAGTGAGACATGTGCCAGGGCCATAATCATATATAACTGTTGTCAACTGAAAAACATAAGTCCAAGAATCAGATCTGTTCTTTCATGTACAAAAAGAGAACAACAAAAAACAGTCTATATATAGCCAAGCATACATTTGAACAACTTCTGAGGCATTAAAATGTTGCCTTCATAGTTTAGAGTACTTTAGAGTTATACCCTTTAATTAATATATGATTCTTAAGAATCTGAACAAGGAGCTCAAAAGGCAAAAAGGTTTCTGATCTTTCCTCATATTTCATTATGTTCTGTATGCTTTTTTTTTTTTTCCTTTTGTAAGACTAAGTATTTGTGCAGGTAATTTTCAGAACTCGAGCAATTTACAGGCGGTTAAGAACTAACCATGGATGTTTCGATTGATAAAATTGTGAGTGCATCTTGTCCTATTATAGATATCCCTCTCTCTAGCTCTATTTTTTCTGAATTCTTATGGTGATAATCGTATATTTAGAAGCCTGAGTAAAGACGTCTTACTCAACATGAACGAGTGGAGAAGGACAATTCATGTGTCTGATTATACATGATTCTTGTTTGGTTCATATAGCTTTCCCCTATTAATTGAGATTATAGGCTTTTTGTTGTTGTATATTGGCAATTGCCTTACATATATACTAGCAAGCTGCAATGTTTTTTCTTGTGTGCGGCTTTATGCGTCTGTCTCTTGCATGTTTGATAGTACATGATGATGGAAATACCTTGACATTTTGACTTCTATAGCCTTTTCTACTTCTTGAAAAGTATATTTCCCTTAAAATGAATAAAAATATCAAGTGGCTTGGTTAGTGTATATTCTTACAGTTCAATATTGATTCTGTTTGCTCTTTAAATAAAGTATGATTCTCGAGGAATATTCGATGGTAAATTGATGGTCTATTAAATCTCTGTGACTTCTCGATGACATTTAAGTAACCTTAAAAAGTCATGAGCAATAGCCACTGGTCTTTTTAAACTACTTTTCAAAAAATATGGCATTTAATTAGTTTAGGCTCTGAAAAGTGAAATTAGGAATGTTTGTTCAAGGACTTTGGAAGTTTGAACTCCAGATGCTTAATAATGATTCAGCTCTCTGGGATTCTCGCGGTAAATTATTTGAAGCTTCGACTACTTGCACGTGACTGTTTTCTTTCTTGGAAAATTTCTTACAGGTGGAGGAGGAAATAAAGTTGGCAAAAACAAGGATACAAGAAGAATGGAAATTGAAAAAGAGGAGGATAGAAGAAGAATTCAAATTGACAAGGACCAGAATAGACGAGGAATTTCGGTTGATAGAGACGAGGGAAGAGCAGATATGGACGTCGACAAAGGCGAAACTTGTTGCGAGAATCCAGAGGTGAAAGCAATGCTATGGATTAGTTACCATATTCTTACATAATAATAACTCCTCTTTCGTCAACAAACTTTTTTTGATCTATTTTTATAGTTTGGTTGAAGATGGGAATCAATCTTCACCTCGGAGAAGCATGAAGCTGGAGTTCAGGAACAAAATTTCTCAACCAATCTGGACCGGCAAAGAAATAAAAGGAGAAGGACACACTCCTATTGAAGTGATCCTTGTTGATGGTTACACTGAAGACATTGTTGATGTTGGACCAGAAGCTTCTGCAAATGTTGAAATAGTCGCTCTAAGAGCGAAAACTGATGATCGTGAAGGGGATGATGAGTTGGCAGTTGAAGAATGTAATAATAGGATAGTCCTAAGTAGAGAAGGAAATAAGCCTCTTCTTACAGGAAATATCTCTCTGAAACTGCAAAGAGGGATCTGTATTCTGGATAATATTAAGTTCAGACATTATGCAAGCAAAATAAAGCCATCAGTTTTCAGGCTAGAGGCAAGGGTTGTTGATAAGTTTGCTGGTGCTCGTGTGATGGAAGCAAAGACAGAATCGTTTCCCGTTAAGGACTATCGTGGAAAATGTAAGTCACGGCTCTCAATTATTTCATAGGTACTTTTCTTTCATGGATAACTTAAAAAATTAGTTTGATATTTGGAGTGAATACTAAACTGAAAGTTTTATGAACATTGATACATATGAATTTATATGTGTAATCTGAAACAAGGACAGAGTAAAAGAAGTCGAGCCTTCTCTGGAATTGCAGGAAGTTGGTTTTTATCTTTTCAGCGATATATGGAATCATGAGAAACTCATTCAGAGATTCTGTCTCATGATATTATAATCCTTTTTTATTTATGAAGTATGATATGATGACTTTGTACTATTAACTACCTTCATGTGTACTGGAGATGTAAGAATACGCGTCAGAAATGGGGTGGAAAGGTAGAGCTGTTGTTAATTCTAAGAATCTGGCAGTCATGCATGATTAATGCAGCTAAATAAGGAACTTCTTGGCTTTCAATTCTCAGATAGCATGAAGCATGACCTTCCATCTCTGTCTGATGAAGTATCGCGATTAAAAGGTATCAGAAAAGGTGGTACATTCGACAAGCGTCTTCAACTTTTGAAAATTCATACAGTGGAGGAATTTCTAGTCCAACTCCTGATTAATCCTGAAGGGCTCAAAAGAGTAACATTTTTCTCTCAACCTCCTCTTGTTTATACCTCTGAATCACATGTCATTAACTTGATTTTTATCAGGATGCTAAACATATTAACAGTTTCCAGTTGTTAATGTTTTTCTAATGAATGGCGTGCATGTGATCAACTTTCTGATACACTGTTCGTGATGTGAATCTTTTAACAAAAGGTGTCGTGCAAGAACTAAATTTATTCGTAAAATTTGATGTCTGAATCTATTTGGTTTGGTGGTTTCTCTGCAGACTGTCAATATGGTGGCGAAGAAGTGGGACGTTACAGTTAATCATGCTCGAGCGACACCAAGTGCCCACAAAATGTACTGTTACATCAATTCTGAGCAGAAGAAGGGCATTGTTTTTAACCTTCTTGGACAAGTCCTAGGATTGTATATGAAAGGCCATTATCTTCCTGCTAATGAGTTGTGCGAAAACCACAAGGCATACTTCACGTCAACCAAGCTTTTGTTTCTTGCTTCTTTACATCTATTTCTTTCCCTATTCCATCTAATCTAACTAAGATAACTGTAAATGATCATGAACAGGATGATGTGAACAAGCTACAAGCATCTGCTTTAGAGCAGTGGGATCATATAGTTCACATCAAAGATGGAAATGCTCTTGAGCAACACCTCTCGAGTTTGAAGACAGATTGTGCTGGGGGCTGTGACAGGACTATAGCTTCCGAAATAGTTGGTGAATCTAGCAATCGAAACTCACACTCTCCGTTTCGAGTACATTACTCTAAAGAAACTGGTATTGAGTATTTTGGCCCGTTATCTGTTGACGACATGGAGTTTATGGATGATCCCACGTGGGAACGAAGTTATGACCCTTCATTCAATGTACAAAGCATGATTGAAGATTTTGATATGCATTTCCCAAATGATAGTGGAGTTACGCTGTACAAGGACCTAAAAGATAAGCCAAATATGGATCAAGAAAGAGCTGAAAGTGGCGTCTTGTTAGTTGAATCTCAGATTGTTCCCTTGTGCAAGGCTACTCAAAGGTGGACAAAGCTCTTCTGTGTGACAATGTGGTTCTTAGTCATGAAAGGAGTAGCTTTGAAGGGTGGTTGTTACGCAAAGAGGCAACGAGTTTATTAGCAAACTGCATAGGAGAAGAACTACCAAATTAAGTTGCAGGTACTATACACATTCATGAAGCTGCCCGATGAAGATCGTGAGCGGCTGCGAAAGATTTTACTGGTGAAAATTCGATTACTGGTTTTCTATTTGCATTATATGATAGTCCTAAATTTCAGAAAGAATGTAAGCATGGAAATCTTGTTACTTTTGAGTTTAGATGTATCTAAGATATGCTTTTTAAGAACAAACATGTAACCTTTTGTTATTGTAAATCTATGTATATTATACAAACCAGGATCAAAGAAGGATATGCATATGTAAATTGGAAAATCTGCATCATTCATTGTGTAGTAACTTAATTTTGAAAAGAGATAGTTGTGTCGTCACTTGAGGTTTAAATTCGTCTAACTATAAAAGAAGTCCTTTAGACACCCCCTGAAATTTAAAAGGGTCAATTGTGATTTGCCCTTAAAACTTTTAAGGTTTGATCTGTTTTTGCAATGTCCTCCTAAAATTTGTAAAAGAGCGATTTGCCCCTAATTCAAATCTAATGGATGAAAAGATAGACACGTGGCAAAAATGAACAATAGATCAAGGACACAGGGTGCAAATCGCACATTTGTACCAACGTTAAGGGGTAAAGTGCTCTTTTTGAAACGTTAAAGACACTTCGCAAAACATCTCATACGTTAGGGGTGATAGCAATTGATCCAATTTAAAATAGTAAACAATAAGGAGTTTACAAGGATATACTTTCCATGTCATTCGCCGATTGAACCTCATTCATTACCAAAAATTCCCAACACACTTAAAGTTTTGACACTTCCTAAACTTTGCACTAATTCATTTAATTTACCTAGTAATTAACTCTTTTAGCTGCTTGGAGACGCATGTCATGTATCACAATGCGTAATGAACCAACTCTTTAGCAACTTGATATGGCTTAAGTAACAGAGGTTTCAATTGGGATGTCAAGCTAGCTTTATATGTCTTCTTTAAGTTCAATATTTTTCACTTAGGCAGAAATTAAACTGTCTTTTAAATAAATTAACATCTATAATAATGTAAGTTATAAATTGATTCTAACATTCGTTATGTCTTTTCACTTAGGCATCTTAATTTGTGCTCTACATTTCTTTACGAGAACAAACACTGCAAAGATTAATCACCTTCAATACCTTCAGAAAAATCATTTTCTATCTTTTACGCAACCTAATTGTCTTCATAATTTTCACTCAGAAAATGCACGTTCAAGTTTTGCAGTTCAGACCGTGCTATGTCTACTTTTAGAAATACTTTGTCATCATTATTAGTACAGATCTCGATATTATGAGAACTATTATCTTGATAACAATTTTTTGAAAGTAAAGTTCAATTTTCTTATACTCACCATTAAATTCATCATTCATGTATAAAGTATGAACAAATTTTTTAACTTACTTGATATGATGATCCTTACTTGCATCCAAGTAAGGCTTAAAACAATAAAAAATAGTTAGTTATGTTATAAATCCAATCAAATACATAATAAAATGTTTATCTTTTTATACCTAAAACTTCATATGTATCATAATTTCGAAATTCAAAAGAAAATTAAACGCCAAATAAATGAGCATAATCATGCATGCAGGGGCGGAGCGAGGATTTATTTTCACCATGAGCTACTATTAATTTAATATATAGTAATATAGAAATAATAATATAATTTTCTATTTATAGTGGAGAGAGTTTAGTAGGCTAAAATCTTTCAAACTAATTTTTACTATAAATTATTTGAAAATATATGATTGTTTTAATCCAAGACTTCCATGTTCTCAATTTCCTACTTGGCTATACTACACACCAACTCAACAACTTTAAGTATATATTAGTTCGTTGCCTAATGCCGTCAAACATTTTAAACTATCAAAAAGATAATGTCATGTGAATAAAAAATCTCTACTAATCTCATTTTTAGGCTTCCACAGTACTTTTTTTATCAAAAAGTACTAATACAATTAAAGAAAATAACTTCCATGTGTATTAAAAAAAAAATATAAAACAAGAGGTTGAATGCACAATAATTGTCATCTATTTCTTTGCTAGAAAATAAAAAATAAACAATGAAACTAATTAGTTAATCTACCTTGGTGGAAATCTTGAAATTAGGGTATAAAAATTCGAAAGGAAAATATTTTTGTTTTTGTTTTTGGTGAAACCCATTGTCGATGGTCTTTTATTTGCTATTTAAGTAATACCCATTTCAGATTTTGGGGGTTATAGTTTGTCCTTAGTATTTAATATTTATTTTTTTGATTGATGAGAATCGCATGAGGGCATATTACATAACAGAGTACAAGCGTGAAGTAAAACTAAAGAAGGCATAACGGAGGAATTTAACCACTTACTCTAAACAAAAAGCAAAAACAACTCGAAGAGAAGGCTAAAACACTCGGATCAAATATATATGAACAACTTCAGCCCCATAATTTGTGTTCGGGAATTAATTTAATTGCTTCTTAAGTCGATAACTAAATGGATATTAGACTTGAGCCCAAAATACATTTGCTAGCTAATATACTTGGACTTTATTATCACAACTTATATGTGTTTGGATTGGGCTACTTATATGCATACATACTAAGACACTAAGCCCGAAAAATGACCCCGAGGCCGCCCCTGCATGCATGCATATTTATATACAGAATATATAAATACATATTCCAGTAAGTGGAAAGAAAACAAAATATCATCATATCGGGGAATTTTTTCACTCCAGGCCGTTTTCTGTTAGTACTTGAATGTTTGGTGATTTTTGTTATTTATCTGCTAATTTATATATATACATTTTATTAAGTAATGAATAAAACAGACTTCTATGGAGAATTTTGAAAAGTGTTTATACAAGAGCAAAAATTACTTTATCAAGACACTGCTAAAAAAATATGCATTAAAAAAAGACACTACTTAATTAAAGTGAACCTGGGTGCATATGCAACTAAAATAATAATACCAGACAGTTTATGCTAATAAAAGTGACGCAGGGGGGTGTGTTGCAATTAGCTCCTATGTTCTGACAACAATTTATTGTTTTTTTTTTTTTTTCTGAACAAACAATTTTGTGGATTCATTCAACTGAACTGATCCGCCCACATTACTAATGTAGTCTTGTGTATCACTGTTTACTCTCCACTTCTATCCTTAAACAGTAAACACGCTATTTTTGTGGACCCCACTTAAAATCTTTTAATCAGATTCAGACAAGAGATACTGCTATAAATAAGTCCAATAACTAACTTTCCAACCTGCACATTTTTCGAATATCTCTTCAAATATTTGTCGGGTCAGTGGATAAAAATGCAGCTTCATCAAGGTGCAAGTACTAGTGGTGATGGATCAGAACAAGACAGCAGTTCAGAAGATTCACAAATTGTTGTGGCTTTAAGAAAGTAAGTCAACTGTTGGATTATGTTCATTGTGAAGACTTTGTAAAAAAGATTATGAGAAAGTTAGAATCTTTGACTGAATACTACAATGGGTTGTTCTTATTAGCTCTATAATGTTGTTAGATGTTAATTTAAATGTGGATGTTCTTGATCTTGACTTAGTTGTTTATGGTCTTTGTGTTCTTCAATTTCAGTAGTTGTTTATTGTCTTTATTTTAGCATAATCTGGAATAGTAGCTGAACTTAAGATGGTTCTATGGTGGGTGACTTTTTTATTATTTGTTGCTTGTTGATCTTGATTTTGATATTTTTATGACTATGAGACTATCCTTTTTCCTGTTCTGTTTTGTTGGTCTTTGCTGAAGGATGATGAAGAAGGAAGTTGAGGTCATGGTGATCCATACGGTTCAACGAGTAATAGGACCGATCGTGGAGGGTTTGATTCGTAGAGTTGTAAGTGGCCAATATTGCATTCTTATCAGTCTGTTTGTATGTTAATAGTTAATACACATGTTCTACCCCAAATTGTAAATTGTGCATTTATTTTTATGTTATTGCTTACATTTTCTCCTTGTTGGTAATGAAAGAAAAGCGGATGTTTGGATCATATGACATGTTTCTATATGAGAACAAACAGAATCTGTACTCGTGCACATGTCGATGTAAAGTTTCATGTATGTGAAACGTATGCACAAATATGGTAGATCTGTATGTAACATATCCTCATATCCATGGAGACTGAAAGAAACAGTATATTTGAAGTTTGTTTGAGCGTCTCTGTATATGAAACTCCCCTGATTCTGCAATTTTCTACCAATTTGTGCAACATGATCTTTCTTTTAATCTGGATTTGCTCTCGTCTTCCCGTTACTCGGATGCTAGACCACTTGTATCAACTTGCTAATGACTTATTCCTTTCGATATTTTTGTCTAAATTATTATTTCTTTTAGCTATTTGTTTTATACTTTTTGGTCCCTTTTTTTTATTCATGGTGACCGTGCGGGCAGGGGGGGGAGGGGTATCTGGGGTTACATCATCTCTGTTGATTTACTGTTGATCTCTGTTTGCTTCAGTTTATTGCGGCTCTGGTAACTTGCTTCTTGTAACTTGTACTAAGGTAGGCTTTTAACATATTAAGAAAACGGTTCAGCTGCAAGTATCTGGTGTCATGTACTGGTCCATCTTGGTGTCATATTCAGATAAATTATGGTAGTTTACTTCATAAGAAACTATTGTTAGATCTAAGCAGTGGAATTCTTGTTCTCGGGACGGGATTCAATTACACAGGGTGTAACTTACTTGAATCCTTGTAGCATATGTTGCAAATTACCAATGTCTTCGAGATCATGGAATTTCAGAAGTGATAGAATACTTCCTCTTTCCCTTTTTGTTCGCTACTTTTTCCTATTTGTACCACTTTGTAGATGGAAATTTTCTTTTGATAATTATCCGTCAATTGAAATACACTTGTGATAAACCACTACTTCAATGGAAAAAGTTAAACGAAATCCAAAAAGTCTTACTTTAAACTGTTATCACAAACTCCATACCAAAAGTAGACCTTCCTTTCAAGTGAGGACCAAGGGAGTGTATATTGCTGTTTAGATAATATGAAAAGATTTATTTCACTATGAATTGAAGCAATCTATCATGGTTAACCTCTGCGTTAGGAAATCGTTGTTTACAGATTTATAAAATCTTAAATGCTCGTTCCTTTCCAGGTGAAAGAGGAAATTCAATCAGCTAAAGAGAAGTTTTTGATTGCTGGGAATCGGTGAGGATTCTAACTTCACACATTTCTGGCTTTGTACCTTTTATGCGGTTTCTGACGGTCTGTATATCAATATATGAACAATCATTATTTCGTGTGTGCGTCTCAAAATCATGTATGACTAAGGCACAACTGTATTCTTATACAGGACTAATGACGATGAGATAACCATTCCCCAAGAGAGACATTTACAGCTTAAGTTCTTAGATGAAATGTCTACTTCTGTTCTGACTGGTAAGGCAATTCAAGGAAAAGGAGATACTCCCATGAGGGTGGCTCTGGTTGATGAGAATACCAGGCAGGTGGTGGAATGTGGACCTGAAGCTTCTGCAAAAGTGGAGATATTACTTCTTGATGCAAGTGAAGATGATAATGGACATATCTGGAGTGTTGAAGACTTTAACAATAAGGTAATTGGAGAAAGTGATGAAGAAAGGCCCCACTTTGCGAGAAGTAAGTACGTGCATCTTAAGGGAGGTATTGGCATGTTATGTAATGTCAAATTGGGACATCACTCAAATTGGATGAAGAACTGCCAGTGCAGGCTAGCAGCAAGAACTGTGGGGAACTTCAGTGGTGTTAGAGTGAAAGAAGCATGGACAGAGTCATTTCTGGTCTCAGATAGCCGCAGTAAATGTAAGGAATCCTTCGCCTAAGTTTAAAGTTTTTTAATTTCTAGGAAGTAATTTTCGGAATATCATGACATAAAATCAACTACTTCTATGCTGAGATGATTGAAGTCGTCAATGTTAAAGAGTTATAATTTCAGGAGCAACATGCTAACTGGCATCACAAGCCATGTGATTTTTCATCGTTAACAAGATAAAACAATATCACTAACCCATTGAGTTTGTTTCTTATGATGTATGATATGTGGCATTACATGGTTACTGTAAATGAATCCACTTGTGAACCCCCTCCCCCCAACCGAGAAAAAGCAAATCAGTTGGGCCAGAGTAATTGCATTTTTCTTTAATCCATTTCCTAAAACTTTAGATCTCCAATATCTGAAAAGTCATTAAATATTGAAGCAGAAAATAGCTGTGTTATATAGTCCAGCTTTACATATTGCTTCAAAGTTTCACATGAAAGAACATTAATCTCTTAGTTAGCAGGCTGAGCTCCATATTTCAAGGGGCACTGCCTGTTATAGCAGTATAACCCCCAGAACTTTTTATACTGCTGACCGTTATTTTTCTTTCAACACGGGTCCATATGGTCTTCCGGGGATTCTTTACTGGATGATTAGATGTCAAAATATGATAATTTCCAGTGAACAAAGTAACATCCCAAACAGTCATAGGATGCAGAGATATCAGTCTTAAGAGCTACCGTCTGTTTGCAGTGTATGGGAAGCACCACCCGCCGTCTCTTTCTGATGAGTTATGGAGATTGGAAAACATTCGCAAAGGTGGACCTCGATGTAAGAGTCTGAATAAGAAGAACATCTTAACAGTGCAAGACTTTCGTTTTTTGCACTCTATTGATCCTCAGAGGCTCGAAGAGGTAATCATCAATGCAAAATATTCAAATAATCTTGCAGTCGTTTAATTTGTATAACCGTGTTGCTTCTTTCTTTAGCAAATTGATGGCAAACCTAAGCTTTACTTGCCTATGGTCTTCTTTCTACAAAGTGCAACAGGGAGTATGGTATAGGGGGTTTAATGCTTTTATCCCTATAATCTATAACAATTCGAAAAAGTAGAGTTTTATGTATAATGTTCCAAAGGCCATTATCTCATGTCAAATTAAGCATTTGCAGTTCAATAACTTTTTTTCCTCTCCATAATAATGCTTCCATGTCTTATCATATTACTTCATCACTTCCCAAGGTGAATTAATAGAAGTTAATATGAACCTGCTTACAATAATCACCTAAATTTCAATCAGTTGTAAATGCTATCTTCCAAATCATTTTCCACACTGGGAACATTGACACATCTTAAAATAGGCTTCAACTTTTGGCATGATAAATCTTTATCTTTGTGGATGTCTAAAGACAGTTGGGGCTGGTCGTAAGATATGGAAGGCCATTGTGGATCATGCTCAGACATGCACCATCGATGATGAAAAAGTTTACCTATATAGCTCTCAATCGTCTGAATTGGAACTGAGTGTGACTTTTGATGTTGTGGGACATCTCAAGGGGGTAATTCGTGACTCTCATTACGTTCCCATTGCTAAACTATCTGAATCTGAAAAGGTCCTTTCTCACTAATTGTCTTTTCACCCTTCTCAATATGTTCTTGGAGTGAGTAATTCACTATGATGATTTACAACTTGTTACTGTTTCTCTTATAATAGGCATGTGCACACAAGTTACTTCTACTGGCATTTGAAAATCGGAAGGATATAATCTCATTTGATGATGAGTCTTCTCTTCTTCTTCAATTTCCGCACGAACCTAGCGGTCTTAGAGCCCACACAGATGGCCCCGTCGATGGCCCCCCTGGCTGTCATCTCACTGCCCCTACTGAAAATGTTCCTGAAGAGACAGGTACCTTATTTCAGACAATCAATTCTTGTATCAAAACTCTATGATCATTCAAATAATTCCCTGTCTTTTTAACTTGCTTGGATCAGAAAACATGGAATATCAATGTGATTCATACTTGGAGGACCCTGATCAGGGCCCAAGTTGTACGAATGCAAATTTTGGTTCTGATCAGGGATGGAGTTCCCCATGGTCACAATACTATTCTTTTTGTGAAAAGTTTGGTGACAACCAGGGTTTTGAATCTTTATTATTACATGGTACCTATTCTGAGACCCTCGGGGCTGAATTAGAACCGCTTTCTCATCAACAAAGTAATTCTGGCAACATCCGCTTGGGTGGTTCGCTGGCTTATATGCTTCTGTTTTGGTATCGACTCCGAGAAAGAAAAAGGTCTCTGGAGAGAAAGAGAGGTGTGGATTTTGGAGATATTCATGTTCAGAAAAGGCAGAAGATCTAGGTAATGAATGCATGAAATCTAAGTTGTTCGACTGCTGCAAATGCCTAAAAAGAGCAAGATCTTTGAACATTTATCCCATTCTAGTACTTCAAAATGTATATAGAGCCACCTGCTAGCTATCCTCAATATCTTGTAGCGGCGTCTGACTGTGTGGATCTCTCTGTCCGTAGTTGCCGATCAAGTATGTGAAGTTTGCATGTCACTGGGGCCATATTCACGTACTCTTAGCGTTAGGTGTATTTTTACTCTCATAGAGAAGGCTTAGCATAAGATGTAGATTTTACGCTTATGTAACAGAAGCAAGGAGTCTCAGAAAACCATTTAGATGTTGCATTCAGTTAAAAGATGACTTCTGCAGAAAGCTGATAACTGCTGCATTCTTAGATATGGCCTAAGTTCCCAACTGCAATGGAGTCAATAGCAGCATAAGATGCAGATTTGTAAATAGTTTTTTTCTGTGAACATCTTTGAGAAGCTGACAAAGTCTTGAATAGTTTCTGGGAGAAACTGCTTTGAAGTTTCATCAGGGGAAAGTCAGATTTTTTTCAAAAGTGTCCAGTTCATCAACCAAAAAGTTCCAATGAACATGGATTTGTACTTTGTGAACAAAGTTGTCAATATGCAGTAATGTATTTTCATTCTTTGTATCTTGATATTTCATTCTTTGTCTGGTTATGAAAAAATAACATATGAAGAATGCAGGATTGATTCCTTTTACGACTTTACATCAGATAATTCACTGTAGTGGACAAGGTATTTATGTGCACAGATAAATAGCTTTAAATTCCATAAAGCGAAAAGAAATTCAACACAACAAAGTAGAGCATCAACAAGGCTCTAAATTTCGTGACTATATAGCGAAGTATCTTCACTTATCACTAAATCTATATACGCATTCCATAATCAAGTAAAGCAAAATGCTCTTACAATGTAATGACTAGAGAATGAAGTTGTCTATCTGTCTTCTTTAAGGAGATGTATATAGTTGCCATGCAGTTCTTGTATGATATGTGGTTGCTTTAGGTACAAATTAGGCAATAGTCCACAAATGAGGGTATAACTTTGCAAGAAAAAGTGTGTCCACCCGATTGTATTGCTGTCTTAATATTTAAATTTTGCAATCCTTGCTGTCTTGACATGTTTGTTTCTGCAAAAGCAACAAGAAATGGAAATGTCAGTTCTTCCAAAATAAAAAGATTCAGAACAAAATTGTGGCATAATATACTTTTGGAATTGTTATATTACAAATGACAGTAGAGCTCTTGTGGACTTATTCAACTAGATCAAGAGTAGAAACTTTAGAACTAACATTTAATCCCAAACTCCAAGTCTTCTTTTATGACATTTTAATAATTTTTATTCAAACATGGAGCTCAGAGGTGTAGCTCCAAACTCCAAAAGCTTATATCTCTGTCCTATCAGTATGAAGTAGGGAGAAATCTGTGTAACTAATTTAGTTTGCTAACGGCAATCATAATTATGAAAAATATGTTATAGCAATATGTATGAACTCGTATAATGATAAATGAGCATCAAGTAAGAACTAAGAAGTGCGAAAAAATTGCAGACCTTTCTCCGCGCCTCCAGAACATCTTCTAAAGGTGGTCGACCTGTTACATGGAAAACTATCTTATAAGAACTGACCTCAAAATTTCTACTTCAATTATATTAAAAGCCATTCTCAGTGCTAGAGAGACAAAACATGTTTCCTTCACATTCTAGTTAGAAAATACAAAATTGTAGATGCTACAGATTTTCATCGATCTCAAAACCAAATTCAAAAATCTGTTTTAGTGTTTTTAACTCACAAAAGAATGGCGCTGGTCAGTCGTTACTTCCGAGATAACAATTCTTGGATGTTGAACAAACGAATGAAAACAAAGCTTAAATGAGAAACAGAAACCCAAGGGCACAACACGAGAGGAAATGCCAAACCTGTAACTTGAAGACGATATTTAGCCCAAAAACCATAGACGGCATCAGCAATGCTTGCAATCTGCCATTGTCATGCTCTCTACTCGTCAGCAATTTAAAAACAATAAAACATAAAAGCTTTACAATCAAGAAAGGTTTCCAGTAAACGACATATGGTCTGCATGCATAACTGAATTGAAGGTTTACTTACAGGTTCATATTTGGTAATAGCATACACCCATCCCAAACCAACCGCTTCATAAAGCTTTCTGAATGCCTGCATATGTAAATTCTCCCAATTTTATACTGCTCAACAGATACTAACAGCCCAAAACACAGTAGTGACTCAATCATACATAATGATGCAAGTCGAGTTATCGTGAAATGTAGGGAACCAAGATTCTCTTCTATCAAGAACCAACATTAGTAGAATACTCGGAGAAGTTGCGAAGATAAACTATGCATGTAAAGCGTTAGTACAAAGAATGTATACGTACCTCAACGTCTGTCACTACTGTTCCATCTGATAGAACTGCATGAATTCTTCCCATCACCTAGATATCAGACATAAACCTTAAACTCAAGCAAGTGTCAAATGAACTAGTTACGGTGCATGATATGAGAATTAGCAAGACCTCTTAAAACATCAGCATTGAAGGGGTTCATCATTTAGCGTTTCTTAGCCAATAAACGAAGAAAAATTCACAATCTTGAAAACCATTTAACATCAAGCAATCAGGCACAAACACCATAACATATTATAAACGAAATCATTGAGTTTAACGTTAACATACAGTTTTGTAATCGAGTCCTTGATTGTCCTGCGGAGTATATTCATCCGAACTTATGTCAACAAACTTGATAGTTCCATAACTTTTGTTCCTCTCTCTCAACATATCAACCTGCACAAATTCAATCAAAACTCAACAACACTTAAAAACTCATAACTAAGCACTAAAAAAATCAAGAAACAGAGCAAAATCACTACTCAAATTCAAGAATTAACAAACTCTCACCTCCCTCATACAAAGTGGACACTCTCCATCATATAGCATCTTAATCTTCCAAGTCTCTGACGATGGCTCCTCCTCATTTTCCTTCTTATTTTGCGTTATGGGATCTACAGCTGTTCCACTTGTCGCCCCAACTGAATATCTAACTGAAAACAGAGCAAACTATACATAAACACCAAAAAGATTCAATATTTTTAGTCCATAACCGACCAATGATGAAAGCTGGTGAATATCAAGAACAGAGCAATTGAAGAAAACACATACCGAATATCTAACTGAAAAACAGAGCAAAATGTACATAAACACCAAAAAGATTCAATCTTTTCAGTCCACAACTGAACCATGATTTAAGCTAATGCAAAATCAAGAACAGGGCAATTGAAGAAAACTGAAAACACAAACTGATAATATAAAAAAAAACGTACCCTTCTTGATTTGAGGGAATTGGTTGGACATTTTAAAGGGGTTTGCAGAGACATGTTGTGTTGTTGTTCGGAGATGACGAGGAATCGAGAGCAGACAAGTGCGGTTAGCTTGTTTTCCGAGAGAGATTGCACCTCGAAAAGCCATTGATGTGTTATTATTACAAATGGTTACAAATTAATAAGATGATGAAGAAGTAATAAATGGTGCATTTGTTTGTCAACTTTTTTCTGTTCGTATGAAATTCGGGTACGTTACGTGGCACCACCTGCTTCATGAGAAATTGGGAATTAGAAGTTAGTATACGAGTTTGAAGTTCTAAACTAAAAGAAAAATTTGTGATTAAAACATTTTTCTAAATTATAGAAAATAATTTTCCCATAATCACATTTCAACCTTGCATCTACACAAATAACAAATTTGTTGTGTCACCTCATCGTGCAACGGTTCCACGAAATAATTTCTCCTAAATTGGGTCCTAATATGGAAATTATATATACTTCTTTGATTATATTTCTTCTCTATGGAATTTAATGGATATAAATTTTTCTATATATTATTATTAACTCTATGTTAATCTATAAGTAATGGAAGTGATTGTAACTCGACTTTTAGATAAGTTTATTTAAATTACAAGGAAATAATTATATATAATCATACCAATACGTTTTTTACGAAATTTATTCTCGTGTATCTCACTACACAATCGCGCTTTATGGTGTATACCAATTATAAAGACAACTTTATGGCATTAAATACTTGCTAAAAATAATAATGTGTCAAATAATCTATTAAGGAGCAGTTTGGCAAACAGATAATGATTACATCCGATTATAATAGATAGAGACTACAATGTCATTTACTTGAAAAGAAGAACATTTGGTAAACTCTATTATAATAGTCTTGGTAGATTATGTAATCTACTAAAGATGGATGGATTATAATATGCCACAAAACACGGCCGTCCGAATTATATCCACTAAGCCCTCATTTGTATATAGTCCTACCAAATGCCATAATAGTGCTTCAGTGTCAAGATAAAACCATTAACATAGGGCTATTACAAGCAATCAAAGTCTCCTAAAACTTTTGAAATGATCTTTGCCTTTTACGTTTTTTTTACATAGTATAATCGAGAATTATTATCTATTTGTTCAGTAATTTTGGTTTAATTTTCATTTATCAATATATTATATGAGGGACGTGATTATACATTCGATGAAATCCCCTCAAAAGATGCAGCAAAATAAGATATACTATGAAATATGGGCCAGAAGTTAAAATACAAAATAAAATAGGGATAAAAGCATTAAACCCCGTATACTTTACACCCTGTTGCACTTTGCCCCATATCCTTTTATTTTTGGCAACTTGCCTCCTGTACTACGGATAAATAAGCATTTTGCCCCCTGAGTCGTTTTTTCACCACTGGATTTGAACACGTGTCGGGATATTTTGCCGTTGGATTTGGACTCAGGGGGCAAAGTGCTTATTTATCCATAGTTCAGGGGCAAGTTCCCAAAATTAAAAGAATATGGGGCAAAGTGCAATCGGGAGTATAGTATAGGGGGTTTAACGCTTTTATTCCAATAAAATATGTGGCTTTATAAAGAATACCAAAAAAAAAAAAACAAATTCTCATATTTGTCCAATTGTTCTTCTATTTCATCAGTAGTGCTTAGCATTTCAGCAGAAAGAAAGAAAAAAAAGATGGCCTTCTTGCTTAACAAAACTCGTCTCTCCGCCTTCCGACTCCACCCACAGGTACACATGCACACAATGTGTGTGTATATATATATATTCATAAACATGTATCTATTCTTGTTTCTTCACTCATGTTCTGTTGAATTTGGGACTTTTTTTTTTTAATACCGAAGAAAGCTGAGGACTCGATGATCATCTCAAAACGTGGATTTCACGTCGAGCCTGCCGCTCGAGAAAAAGCTGTGAGTATTATTTGATCGTGTCATTTTTTACATTTTGATTTTTGTGTTCCTATGCAATGTGTTTGTTTTCTTCTTTGTTGATCACAAAGTATTAGTAATTGGGATCAAAATGCCAATGTAGATCAAGGATTATTCGGAACTGAATGTATCGATCGGTATTTACCGATGTAGTGCTGACAATTTAATTAGTTTTGTGTGTAATGTTTTTGGTGTTAATATGTTGGTATGGTATCAAAATTCTTAAAGATTCGATTTTTAGCGAATCGGTCATAGGATCCGAGAGTTTGTGTTGTAGTAATTAGTAAATAGAATTGGGAAGCACACTGTGAGTTTTGAACAATTATTCGGAGTTATGATTCGAATTCGAACGGAGGTTGTTGCGGCTTGATTCAGCATTGTAGTTGGCAGCCACCTGGTGGGTAAACCGTAAACCTCATATTTCCAAATAACTATTACTATGTTCACTGATGAAATGGAGACGGAAAGTCGGACTTTCTGATAAAACAATGATAACTCAAAGATAAACATCTTTTACTTGATGAGAGTTTGATTTCACTTTTCCGTCAGAGCGGGATACATTGAACTTCGATGCATAGCATCAATACTAAAGAGTTGCCATATTATTTTCAAAGTTCCACAGCAACATGCTTTTTCTTCTTTTTGTATATTGCGTGGATGTCTGTTCAACGTATTGTTCATATTCCAGGCTGAGGGCTTCCATGGTGAGGCTCATGCTTATGCTCAGAAATATCAAAACATTCACGGAAATTTCTTTTATGGGTGGGTGTTAGGTCTCAATTTGCTATAAATTTTTTACTCTGTTTTACCAAAATTATTGTCTGCACGTCCAGACATGTGAGAATTATCATGTCATATAGTTTGATTTATAGCATATGATGGCTCATGGCTTGATATTACTACTATATCAGACATGTATCTTTCACTGAGATTCGTCTTGATGTACCTTTCAGAATGCGCTGCTTTCTCCTTTTATCCCGCCTTTCTTCTTTAGCATCAAAGTAATGAACAATTGTATTGCTTTTCAGTTCTTGGCAGACGACCCATCTCTAAGACGATTCAAATCTCATAAGCAAAATGTGCGACTTCTCAAAAGAGTTGGAGATGTTCTCACTGTAATAGTGGTAGCTGGTATGCTTATCTTTTCTTAATAACATCAGATGACCGGGTTCTCAGGCTGTAATGCTGTATAGCTATTGCTTCATAACAATATTTGCCTCCAGGAATTTTTACTTTGTCTATGCTTTGCCCTTACTAAGTCGAACCTTTATAGGCTTATATGCAGCTGCTCATGATGTTTGTGCAGGTTGCTGCAACGAGATCCGTGTTAAAGCAGTAATGCGAGAGGAATCCCGTAAAGTGGAGAAAAAGAGCTGGTAATTGTGGAAGCTATTCTATCATTTCATTCTCAACTCACTCTGGTATGAACGAGTAAGGGAAGGATGCATTTTGACTTTATTTTAGCAAATCGGACCAGTTTTTAAACTGACTTGATGATATAGAAATAAAGTGTTCAGTTTTTGATTCAAATATGCCACTTATCAAATGGCTTGAGCGCCATATGTTTTTGTTTTAACTTGATTACTGTAAGATTGCATGTTCTTCCATTGAAGCTCTTTTGCATGTCAGCACTAACTGTTTGGTAATGTTTTTGAATTTGTGCATACGCATATATAACTGTAAAATAAATATCAAAAGAGTTCAGATATATTCAGTTTATAATCGAATGTAATTTAAGAAAGTTTTTCGTTTGCTATGAAAACAAGGTTATCCACAAACATGTTCAGTATTGCACTTTCCCCGTGAGCCTCAAACCTTTTGAGATTCTCTTGCACGATGTAAACCGTTTTTGGATTTTTAAGATTATGTTTTTGAATTACGTCGCCCTATTGATGTGGGAGTTTCCAAATCAATGGGAGGCCTTCAGCATGTCTTTGCAAAAGAGGTGTAGCCGTGTAGGGGGCTTCCTTCCTTCAGTTTAGGTGCAAAAATGTGTTTTCAAGATCTATAGGAGAGAATGCTCATCTGCTAATTGTTCATTGAACATGTTCTATAAGGGATTAAGAAAATGGGTTATCTACTTATCTTTTCCGGTTGGGGGTTAAGATTGGAATAGCATTTCCAAATTTGAAGAAGTTTCGGATCTGATTCGACCCGTTAATGGTAGTGAACAGTAGTGTTGCTCGAGTAGTTATAGTTGCCCGAGGCGAAAGGTCCAGATCTGTTTTGTGCTCTTGCTTGGGTCCTCTTGCAGTGTGGACTGCCCCATAACTGACGAAAATAATCTTATACTTATCACGTTCAAAGGACGAGAGAACATTTTTAAAGGGTTATTCAGTGTAATTTTGACGAAAAGTTGACAAGAGGCAAGTCACACATATTTTGATAGGTTATGTGTTAATTAATCTTCTTGTTTGTTTAGATGGAAAGTTGCAATTGGACGAATTAATGTGACTCTTTAGAAACACATATTTCTTTTAATTAAAAAAATAAAAATAAAAGTCTTTTAAAACCTTGCGCAACTCCGCCGGATTGACCAAGCTCGCAGATTATCATCCATTGCTCTCTTTTTATACAAAATATCTATATGACTATATGTAATTTCTTATTTTCTTGAATTAATTTGATAAGCTTTTGTACAAACATATATGCAGTTAATTAATTCCCTTTGTAGGCTTCATTGAAGCAAATTGTCAAAGTTGACCACATGCATAATGAAATTAATAGTGGCTAGGAAAATTACTTAAAGAAAACATATTATACTTTTGTGCGTACGAAATCGTAAAGTCAAACAGCTAATACTTGCAAATATGTTGTATGGACTAAGTCAAGAATTACGCCAAGTTTAGGAATTCAAAAGAAAAAGAAGACAAATCAATCCTAGAAAATGTGATGTTGAATTGTTGATTTAACCTAAGTAGCACCAGTTAGTTCCAAATGCACAAACTCACGCTACTCGACTTTAAAAATCACAAAGAATCTTTAACTTTCTATTATAAATTAGTAAAATATAAATATTACAAATGATTATATTCCCTACGCGGCGGCCACCAAAGCACCCTCCTTGCACCAGCAGCTTATGGTGTAAATGATGATTCTTCGAATTAATGTGCGGCTTAAGAATTTTTATACGCAAATTAAGAAATAGAAAAAACTATCACTAAAAGATCTCAATAAAACAAAGCTCCATTATCGTGTATAGTGTAATATTAATTTCATAATTCCGGAAGACTCACATTTTTTTCTGTTAACTTCCATGAATAATCTGTTATAATATAAAGAAACTATGTGTACTCAACACGTGGCAAATCTAAAAAGTAAATAATAATTCTCTATTAGAAAAAAGAACTTATTCTAAAATTGCTTGCTTTAGAACGCCAAGGTACAAATTCTCCCGCACCTAACTCGGGATCTTTACAACTTTTTGGTGAATATAACAAACATAAAGTAAGGCGCAATTGCAATTCAAAAATATGTGGAGCTTCGCTATCGGTGTCACACGTAAGGACATAATTTTAAAATAAAGTCGCACTTAATCATCACTCAACAACTTGACCCTTAAAAATAACAATAATAGTGAAAGGTGAAAGAATTATCCTTTTTCCCAAGAGAAATTGGAAAATTAAACTTAGCCCGTAAAAAGCGAGATATGTCCGAATCTGTGTACTAAATACCACTCACATGTTTCAAAACTCAACAATGACATTTAGAAATCAGCCACTATTATTTATTTGACACGTTGCCCGAAAAGGAATCAATACCCAGGCTCCGCGTAAATTACATTCTTGTCAAATTGAATTTATTTATATATCTTACATTATAGATCAAATTGAATCAAACGGTGTCGTTAAAGTAGCCACAGCCGTAAAGAACTAGTTTAGATTGATTCGACATTGACGGTATGATTTTTATTATTTACTAAAGTAGCAATCTCCAAATAAACCAAAAATAAAACTCCAAATAAAATCTCAATTATTTTTATAATTATATAAAATCTCAAATTACATATCAATATTTACATTATAGTGGTTAAGTAGTTAGCTAGAAGAAAATATTAAAGTTTCAACTTGGGTCGCGAATCCTATCTACGTACGAATGTCCTAATACGATCCAACTCCAAAGTGAATTATAAAAAAGAAAGTAGTATGGACGTAAATAAATTGGGCAAATTCCATTGACCACCCCTGAGGTTTCTTCTCTCTCCATCCATCTCCCCTCCTTTAGTTGATTGCTAGTCAATAATTTAAAATGGGGGTAAAAGTGTCAACTAATACAAAAATAATGTAATTATTCAATATCTATTCACAACACAACCAGATAACTTAATAAATTTACAATTACTAATATGCAATATTAGATGTATTGAAACAACTAAAGTTTAGTAATAATATAAATATTAATTGCAACCAAAACATAAATATAGCAAATGTATAAATGTATCTTGGGCTTACCTCAACATAAAAATAAGAAGAAAAGAAATAGATTCATGGTTATGTAGACGATAATCGAATTCAAACAATGATTAATTTAAGAGAAATAAAGAAAGAAATACATGAGCACCTTTCAACTAAGTATCAAATAGAGTTGTACTCCTATAAAATTAGGGCTAAACATAACTAAATCCCGTGTATCGCGTTTCAACGATATAATTATTTAAATATAACAGTTTTTTGTTTAATATTTTTAATTGAATAATATATATTAGTAATTATAAAATTATTAAGTTTCTTACTATAAATAGATTCATATAAATAATGACTCAATGGTTCATGTTTCTTGTAAACAATATAAAAAAAAATCAATATAAATGTACGATTCAATGAATTTTAACTAGTTAATTCATAAAAATACAAGATATATTAATTATTGAATTATTAAGTTAAATGAACCTAATTATTTTCTTCTTATATTTTCATATTGAGGTAACCCCAAATAAAATTAGGTTTATGTTTTGCTTGCAATAAGTATGCATGTTATTACGAATATATCATTATCAAAATACGATTTCTTCATATAATATTTGTCATCCAATATTGTGTATTAATAATTCTTAATTTACAAAGTGATTTGTTTGTATTGTGAATAACAATTCAATAGCTTATTTTTATTTATTATCAAGTGACACTTTTACCCCTAAAAAAAGTTGTTGACTAATAGTCAACCAACCCAGGGGAGGTGGATGGGAAAAAGTCCAAACCAGAGGGGAGGTGAATGGGAAAAATTCAAACTAGAGGGGAGGTGGATAGAGAGAGAAGAAACATCAGGGGAGGTGGATGAAATTAACCCTAAATAAATTATTCAACTTGGCCAAAAAGCACTAATATTCAAATTGCATTATTATTACTCTACCAAAAATACCCTCCATGTGTACAGCTCCACCTACAATTTTGCTGTCTAAATTTTGTCAATACAACTCGACACATAATAACGCCTACTTCTGACTAAAAAGCTGACCTGTAAACTACTCGAGACTTTAAGGAAAGAGAACAAAAGGGGTTGCACTTGCACAGAATCTTGTTGTAGTATTAGTGCTGATTTCATCATTTTTCTGGGTTCAAAAAATCAATCAAGATCTGAGCTTTTTTTTTTTTTTGTTTTGAAAGAGAAAAATCAAGAAAAAGATGGCAACTTTTGCTGGCACAACACAAAAATGTAAAGCCTGTGAAAAGACTGTGTACTTGGTGGATCAACTCGCTGCTGACAATAAGGTCTATCACAAGGCTTGTTTCAGATGCCACCACTGCAAAGGAACCCTCAAGGTTTGTTCTTTTATTTTTTTGTTGGTACCCTTTTTGTTACTGTTTTTTTTTTTGAATTTATTTTCTTGTTGGTATATGCAAGAAAAGATATGATCTTTATAGGCTATATGAGTGTCTGTGTGTGTGTGTGTGTACTAGCTATGTGCAGTTATTGTGTTCTTGATTGGACCTTGATATTTCTTGATCTGATATTAGTTGGTTAGTTGGTGTCAATATTTTGTGAGTGTAATGAATCTGTTATTGGATATTAGAAGTGAGTGATGATGGAGTGCTTAGTGGTATGAATTGTGGTTTCGCCTATTAGATAGATTAAATTTGGATCAAGATTTTCGCTAAAGGCGCGGAATTATTGTGATTTGAGTGTTCAATTGGATGATACCTTGCTTTATTTGATATATAACTCTTATGTATCGTAATTTGTATGCGAAAAATATAATCACCTTGTTGTACGAGGGCGTGATGGGGATAATACCCGGTAATCCTCTATACGGTAATCAGACTCAGAACCCGGTAACCCACTCAACCTAAGGCCTTTTTTAGCCACGAGCCTACCCTCCAAACACCCTACCCCTGCTAACTGAAGCTCAAACCATACGTACCACCTTTCACGACGAACCTCTATATAACGCCTCTAATCATCTATGACACTTGAACCCCACGGCAATGTCCTACAACTGCCCATTCTAACGACACCTGAGGTGCAGCCATTTATCTCCCGGCTTTATGATAACAACTGCAACTTATGGACTAGTAAAACACCTCTGCCAATCTTAAAAAGCAAGGTCAATTGCAACTTCTCGTCAGCCCGTGGTAGACACTCGAGGTCAATGGCTTCTCCCCCGCCCTCTGATAACCACGTAGACACGTAACCTCATCTGGCCTGACGATCTACTCCCCTGCATGAAACAGGAAATGGATCTGACTTCACTTCAATTAATTCCCAATATGAGTTTTGAGGAGTTAGCCTTGTGGTCATGATGAAGTGTTCCTCAAATAACTCTGAGTATTGGATTTACCCTGTGGTTTGTGTATTCCCTCAGCGTGAATCATAAGATATGATCAATTAGTTACTATTTTTATCAGTCAAAATTGTTTATACTTCGGTTATAAAACTCAGAGCAGTATTCATATTTCATACTTGCCAAGTAGCCTTTACTCTGTTAATGGAAGTTCATACCTTCAATGGGTATACTTTCTCTGTTTAAAGCAGCTTAAGAGTTATTCGAGTGGACAGCATACTTCATCAATCATCATGTAATAGAAGCAGGTTAGAAGATGCGAGAGTGCCTTATATTCATGCGGGATAACTATGATTTGATTTATGAAAAAATATTTTTGTCAGGTTTTCTGAAATGCTCCTCTCTTATCCAGCATCATCTTTCCTGGATTCAACTTTTGTAACGTACATAACTAGATATGTTGCTTGTCATCCATCAATGATGTCTTTGTACGGCTCTTGAGTTTTATTTCTGATCTTCCACCTCATGGTCGAGAATTGGATGACATGTTGTTCGCCCACACATGATTTTCCTGCCATCTCATCCTCGTCATTTCCGATGTTTTTTGTGTAGCATGAATAAATTGCCGTTCTTTATCTCATTCTGTAATTGGTGTTGAAATACAAAGTTTAGGTTTCTCAAATTGTTACATTTGGTGTCCTTGGCTGCTACCAAAGTTATTCCTGTCTGTTGTGAGTGGTAGCTAAAGTTACTCAAAGAACAAACCTTGGTAGTTCAGAAACAAAGTAAAAAATCACACGCAGAAACCAATCGTAATTGCGGCCTTCTACTCAAACAAATATGTAATCAAATCAGGGATCACTTTTGACTCAGTCCAGTGGTAGTTTACTTATTTGCAGTTACAAAAAAAAAGTTTTCCTTTCTGTCATTTGAGATTTTCAGTGCTTTCATGACGTGTAAGATCATTGTCATCTTAAGTGAAACCATAGTCCGTAAGTTGAGTGAAGATCATATGAATCTTTGACTTGCTGCTGCTTGAGGTGAGAGAGATTCATATGTCACTGGCACTGATTTGTTCTGCTTCCCCGCATCATTTGCATTTCAGCTTTGTCTCCATTATCTTAACTTATATGCTTCTCTTTGATGCAGCTAAGTAATTACAGTTCCTATGAGGGAGTTCTATACTGCAGGCCTCACTTTGATCAACTTTTTAAGATGACCGGCAGCTTGGATAAAAGTTTTGAAGGTTAGAACTCAACTAAACATTCTCACTTTTCACGACAAAAGTATTTTCCTTTTTTCCTTATCTCTCTCTCCATCTCAATAACAGGCGCTCCAAGAACTGCTAGAGTCGATAGATCTGTTGAGCCAGGCGCTACGAATAGCAAAGTCTCAAGTATGTTTGCTGGAACTCAAGACAAATGTGTTGCTTGCAACAAAAAAGTCTACCCCATCGAAAAGGTACTTAACTCACAATAATCAATAGAACTAAATCAAATTATTCGACTCTTGTAGTGAAATTTTATTCTGACTTTTAAAATTTATTATAGGTTGCTGTTGATGGGACATCGTACCATAGGGCGTGTTTCAGGTGCAGCCATGGGGGATGTGTGATTAGTCCATCGAATTATGTGGCCCATGAGCATAAACTCTACTGCAGGCACCATCATACTCAGCTTTTCAAGCAGAAAGGAAACTTCAGCCAATTAGACAATCATGAAGAAGCTAAAGGGGAAAATGGATTGGCCTAAGTAATATCGAAAAAGTTCCAAAAAATGTGAAAAGAAAAAAGATGGAAACCCGATGCGGAAATGCAGAGCTGGGGTCAGATGCAACTGCTGATAACTTATAGTCTATATATAGTGTTTATCGGATGATTGGTTTGTTGTTGTTTCTTCTTTGTTTTTTGGATATTTGTTTTGTTTGTCGGCGTTGCAATATTTATGGTTTTCTTTTTGTTTTTGTTTATCATACTATCAACCAGATGCAGAGCGAGAATTTTGCTAAGTGCTTGTTGGGAACATAACATGGGATTTTCATCTAGAAGATCTTGTTTGCACTTCATCTTCCAGTGTATTTCTTTTCAGTTTTTATTCATGCTAGTTCTTTAACTGATCTTTCGTATGAAGCGTAAAGACTGATGTTGCCTGAAACTCGCGAATTTGATCAACAGGAGTAGTATGAGTTTGTTTGATCAATTGATAATGATGCATTTGTCTTTAGCAAGTACACAAATAACAAATATTTGTGGAGCTTACATTTGGAGCATATATACATACATGATTCGCCAGATTGAGTCGCGGTTCTGTCAAAGAGTATTTAGTATCTCCTTTTTTTTTTTTTTGTTGAAAAACTAGATATATAACTCAAAACAAGGGAGCTACAATAGGGTAGCCCCCATCACAAAATACAGAGTTTGGAATATCGTCAAAAGGGACAAAACCACTGAAATTTTTGTCCCTTGCCCACGCTGCAAGAAAATGCGCAGCAAAATTACAAGCACGAGGAACAAATCGGAATTTCCATTTATTCCAATTGCTCCACAAAACACGAATTCTCAAAATAGTAGACTGAGTGCACCAATTTTGAACGGTCTCACTGTCATTGATCTGGTTGATAAGGTTCAGGCAGTCTGATTCAAAGATGACCCTCTGCTTCTTGAATTTGTTTGCCAGAACTACTGCATTGAGAAGAGCAAGAGCCTCTGCCATCTCAGCATTGAGGCATTGGAAAGTATCAGTAGTGGCCAAAACGATTGATCCTTTAGAGTTCCTCCAGACAGCTGCTGAAGATGCTAAGAGGGGGGTGAAAGCAGCATCAATATTGATCTTGATCCATCTTTTGCCTGGGGTTTTCCACTCCTTTTGTGTCCTGTTCACTTTCTTCAGGCTATTCTTCATCTTTTGAGCTCTGAGGTGTTCCTGAGTCTGAGAGTGAACATCCTTCATGAAATATTGAATGTCTTTAGGTGAGGCTCCATGAATGACTTCATTCCTCATTCTCCAAATGGAATTCATAAGAATGGCAGCAAACAAAATAATCTCTTCCCTATCCTCCACTGGAAGTGAGTTGTTTATCTCATTTCCTGCAAGGAACAACAAAAACTGAGTCAATGAATAGCCTTTAAAATGATTGAGGATAATGGACCATTTAGATGTGAACCAAGAAATCTCAGCAACATGGCATCTAAGGAACAAATGCTCAATCGACTCAGGTTCAGAAAAACAAAGAGGACAGGAGATATCCTTGATGGAAAAAAGAGCATTAAGTCTGACTCGAGTAGGAACAGCATTGGATACACACTTCCACCAAAAGAGCTTATGGCGGTTGTGTATATTTGCTTTCCAGATAAAAGACCAGATACCAAGGGGATCTCCAGCCCTACGAGGATGAACAATGGAAAGGTAAGCAGACTTGACAGTGAATTTCCCAGACTGGGAAGGAAGCCAGAAAAGAGACTTGTGTTCCTGGGAACCAGCAATAGGAATTTTAGCAATTTCCTTTGCTGTTTCTGGCAGGAATAAATCATTTAGGACACTAAGATTCCAGGAATCTGCATTATCCATCATGAGATCTTTGACAACCGAACCAAACTGCTCCCGGTCTATGGAGGGATCCAAAGGGACAGGAATACCATGATCAGGAAAAGGAATCCATGGCTCTATCCAGGTCTTGATTTGAGAATTGGAAGTCACTTTATATCTGGCATTCTGAACAATAATACTCCTGCAGCTGAAAATATCTCTGGCAATCCAAGAGGGGTTAGCAGGAACAGAGTGTATGAAAAGGAAATCATTGTTTTTAACATATTTATCTCTAAAAATATTAATCCACAATTTTTTATCATGAATAGCAACTGCCCAAGCAAGTTTAGAGACCAGGGCCCTGTTATGATCCCTCATAGATCGAAAACCAAGACCACCATCACATTTAGGCAAACAAATAGACTTCCAGCATTTGAGAGGCAAAATATTCTTGTTAGGAGACTCTCCCCACCAGAATCTCATCATTAACCTGTCAATTTGATTAGTAATACTCACAGGCAGCATGAAATTAGCCATATGATAAGAGGGAATGGCTTGAATCACAGAATCAATCAGAACAGCCCTGCCAGCTTGAGGTAAAACATGGCTTTTCCAACCAGAGAGTTTGGTGCTAAGGCAATCAATAATTTTATGAAAAGCAACCTTTTTCCTCCCTGGTTTACAAAAGTGAATACCCAAATGCAATTTCTTATGGTTACATCCAGGAATGCCAAGGTCAATCATCACAAAATGCTTTGAAGCAGCACAAGAATTAGGGCTAAAATGCACAAAGGATTTATCTTTGTTGATGATCTGGCTACCCCAATTACAAAAAAGCTCAAGGCATCTATTAATGGCATCAACATCAGATTGATTGTTTCTGCAAAAGAAGGTTAAATCATCAGCATACATCAGATGAGATATAGGGGTGCTATTTCTAGTGATCTTGATACCAGTGATATTATCCTGATTTTCCTCTCTAAAGATCATTCTAGATAGCAACTCAGCATAAATAATGAAAAGGTAAGGTGAAATAGGGTCACCCTGCCTCACACCTCTGGTAGGCTTAATGAACCCAAAAGGAGCCCCATGGATCAGCACAGAAAAGCTAGTAGATTTAAGGCAAGCAGAAATCCAAAAGCAAAATTGATCACAGAAACCAATATTTTTCAAAATGCACAAAAGGAGGGGCCATTCAACCCTGTCATACGCTTTGGAGAGATCTAACTTGACAGCCATATATTTTTTGGAACCTTTTTGAGAGTTAATAAAATGCATTAGCTCATGACTAAGAATATTGTTTTCATGGATCTGCCTACCTTTAGAGAACGCAAACTGAAAAGGAGAAATGATCTTATCAAGATGAATTTTAATCCTATCAGCAAGAATTTTTGAAATCACTTTGAAAACAACATTACAAAGGCTGATGGGTCTAAAATTGTCAACAGAAACCGGCCTATTAACTTTAGGGATTAAAACAATATAGGTATGGTTAAAATCAGGCGGTAAAGCACAGTTAAGGAAGAAATCATGCACAGCAGTAATAATATCTTTGCCAACAATATCCCAAAAACACTTAAAGAAGTGAGCAGAGAACCCATCAGGCCCCGGGCTTTTACTAGAGTTAAGGCTGAACATGATATTTTTGATGTCTTTAGCAGAAGGTAACTTGCATAAAAGCTCATTATCAATATCATTCAGAACACAAGGGAAAAGCTGATCCAGATCCTCAGGGAAGGGGAAGGAGTTAGACTCATAACTAGAAGAGAATAAATCAATGAAAAACTCAGAGAAACACTGACCTATGTCATTCCTAAGAGTCAGCTTATCACCTGCAGAGGATTTAATGAAGTGGATATGGTTGCTTTTGGCCCTAATCATGGTGGAAAGGTGAAAGAACCGAGTGTTAGCGTCCCCTTCTTTAGCCCAGTGAGTTTTCGCTTTCTGCTTCCAAAGAATTTCTTCTTGCTTTAGGATGTTGTCAAGCTCTTTTTGGAGAGCCGCTTCTTCAAAAATGCCATCCTTGTCAGGAGTCCTACTGTTAAGCTCATCAATCTTGCACTCTATCAGCTTTTTCCTAGCGTGAATGCTGCCCACCACTTTCCTATTCCAGGTTATAAGCTCTCTACGGGTGTTATCTTCACATTTCATCAACTTAACAATAGGCTGCCCAAAGTGAACTTTTTGCCAGCTGTGACTAACCACTTGGACACAATCCTTCCTTTCCGTCCACATGTTCTCGAAGCGGAAAGGTCTTCTAATCCCCATCGACAGATTGTCAAGTGTGAGCAAAATGGGTTTATGGTCGGATTTAGCTGGGGAAAGATGGAGGAGATTCGCCCTAGGGAATCTCAGGCACCAAATACCATTTGCAAGACCACGATCAAGCCTCATTTTAATATTGGCCACTCCTTCTCTTTTGTTGTTCCAGGTGAACCTCTTGCCCGAGTGACCAATATCAATAAGATCCAGTTTATTGATTTCAGCAAGGAATTGGTGTTTAGAAGAGGAGGCGAATGGAAGACCTCCCATTTTCTCTCCTTGGTTAAGGATGTCGTTGAAATCACCTATGAGCAGCCAAGCTTCATTCGCGTTAGGCTTGATATTCGCCATTTCCTGCCAAAAAATAGGTTTCTTTTTAGACTTACAAGGGCAGTAAACACCAGTAAGGAACCATTGATCATCCATTCCCAGAATCGAAACAGAAGAGTGAATAAACCAACAACTAGAAGATAGAACATTAACCACAAACTCGTCCGACCAAGCGTATAAAAGCCCACCCGAGAGGCCAATAGGGTCAACAAAATGGAAATTACAGAGCTTAGAAGAACGAAACACTTTCAAGACACCATCATAACACTTGATTTTGGTTTCAGAAATAAATATAATATCAGGCTTATAGGATTTAAGGAGGGAAGAGAGCGCCCTCACTGTCGAAGGCTTAGCCAGGCCTTGACAGTTCCACGCTAAACTCCGAGGTGTTTTCATCGTTGCTCCCCCTCTGGGGCCTCGCGATTTGGATTGATAGGGTCTTCATCTTCTACTTCTGTGACAAAGAAAGGTTTCTGGCTGCTGCCCACAACGTTTCTCCTAACAAACGTTTTAAATCTCCTGACCATAGTAGTTTCTTCCAGCACTACAACTTCTTCAGTTCCTTTGTCTCTTGGCGGCGCTTCTTCTGGTATGTTGATCAGATCTGATACTTGTTCCTCCGTGAGGCTTTCCTCATCTGCCTTCATGATCTTCAGGGCCTGTAAATTCTCTGAAATTAAAAGATTAGTAGCATCTGAGATAGCCCTAGGTTTCTTTAACTGGAAATTCCCATCCTCTGTAACTTTCCTTTTACCCTTCAGAGCTTCGAATTTCTGATCGAGGCGAAATGGTGAAATTGGGCCACTCGGACCTGGCAATTTCCTAATCAGAGGCCCAAGAGCCACTTCTTTCCTTTGGTTAAGACCCACCAAGGAGTTTGAAAGAGGCAATTCAGGGTTGAGTCTATTAGGCCTTGGCGAACACGACCCAATAAGCCCAAAGGTCGTTCCAGGCCCAAAGTTAGAGCCCACCGAGTCACTAGAAAAGGAGCGATCTGTTAAGAGGCCACAAGTTCTAGGAAATATTCTGTCCTGATCCTTAGTTAGGCCCAAGCCCAAACCAGTAGGAGGAAAAGAGTTAATACAAGAAGGATTGGGCTTTAATTGGGCCTCCAAATTAATATGTTGATGGATAAGAGAGGAATGGCCCAGAAACCCACAAAAAGTAATATTTTTGCTACTGGTCACTTTGGTAAGTTCTTGGCAACGGTCAGATGTCAGATCAGTCTGATTAACCCCAACGGTAACAAATGAACTCTGGTTTACCTCTAACCCTGGTTCCTCCTGACTGGAACCTACGTCGTATTGTTCCCCCAGACTCAAAGGAGGCTTCTCAGGCTCACCTCCTTTCATCTCCGGTTGACTCACCAGATCACTAGACACCAGAAAATTCATAGGATTGTGAAATCTGGAGCTTAGATCCATCTTGACACGCACTGAATTTCCAGGCTTCAGAAGACGATTAGCCATGTTAGATTCAACTTTAAGCCAGGGACCGAAAGCTTGAATCAGAGTCGAATCTTTAGGAAGAGAAAAACCCTCCTCTGCTCCACATTCCTCCATTTTGTGTCCAATAATACCACAACAAAAACAGAAAATACCAAGTCTTTCAAACTTAATATCACACAGGATATCATCTTTACCCGGAATTTCAAGTATAACCTGATCCACCAGGGTTTTGTTAACATCAATTTCGACTCTGATACGGACTGATTTCCTCCATTTTTTGCCATTCCCCAGATCTGCCCAGAGGAAAGTTCCAACTGCATTGCCAATAGCAGCAACCATCTTCTGCGTGATATAGCAAACTGGGATATTGAGAGCGTGCACCCAGAATTCTGTCTTATTTAAGGCCAATTGAGTAAACGCCTGATATTCCGACCATTTGTTAACCAGCACCAGGTTACCCCTGAAGTTCCATGGTCCTTTACTTATGATTCTGGACGCATCTTCATCATTGTTTAGTATGAAACCAAAAGTTTTGTCTTCCATATTCTGGACAATTGGGTCATAGTTTAGGCCCCAAGCAGACTGGAGAGTATTTTTGAGAGCAAGAAGGTTGATAGATTTTTTTTTTGAAGTAATAACTTTAGCTATAATAGAGGCAGAATTGTCTGCAACCTCTTCGTTATCACCATCCATCACAAGGCACAAAAAGAGAGAAAACCTCTCGAGGACGCACACAGAGGGGAGGAGAACCAGGAAAAAAAACCAGAAGAACAAGGAGACAGAAAACGAGAGAGAGAGAGGCAAGACGGAGCCGAAAAAAAGAAGGGGAGAAGAAGCGAGAGGAAACAGGAGAGAACAAAGGGGAAGGTTCTACCAAGAGGAGAACAGAGGAATTTCTAGAGAGAGAAAAGTAATGATGATATTAATCTATGCTATATGGAAAATTAGGAAAATTAGTATCTCCTTGACTTTACTTGCTACATGGAAAATTAGGAATCCTGTGAGAATTTTGTGGACAATTCCAAAATTTCGAAGGTTGCACATTGCAACGGACCCATATGTTGGGAGATTTGCTGTATATATCCCTTATTACTATCAAGCTCTGTTCATAATTGCTACATATGTTTTGCTAATCAATTTAATGAACATATTTTGATTGGCCAATATTCAAGTCTGGTCTCATTAGGATTTTCGTTTTTCACAATCCAGCTTTATAAGATTCATGGTCTCAGAACAGGCCCAATATTGTTCATTTGCATGCTTTGTTCTTATAGGGTCAACTGTGGAAAATACTCCAAGGAACATATGCATCTCTAAAGTAAGAAAAGATCAGTTTTAAATTGCCTGATGTAAATAAATATAAAATAAACTTGGAATGCATTAAAGAATTGATATATGAATTATCAAGCTTCTGAGTACAAAGTACAAAGTACAAACTGTGAGTTATGGCAGGACTGAAGATGATGGGCCATCAATTCATTCTCGAATAGAGCTAATAGCTAGAATCATTTGCATTTTTGCCCATAAATGTTTCTAGACTGCAGGTACAGAAACTTTGCCCATCCTCTTGTTTACATTCATAGTTTCTTTTTTCTCTACCAAATGCATGTCAAACACTAACATAAATAGGTGACAATGAGATTAAAATTTAAAAACAAAAAAAATTGTATAGGAATAACTATATATATTTACACTCTTGAGAAGTTGTCCAACTACATAAACTTTTTCTCTAATTATATAAATAACTACAAATTAAATCACTTCTTATAAGTTAAAAAAGCACTACAGATAGATTTCTTCAAGTCTGAACAATTACAAACAAGTTTCGTAACTTTTGAAGAATATTGAGTAGACACTCCATTTTTTCAGTATTTTTCAAACTTCAGGAGCGGATTTTATGTTCAAGTCTCAAGTGAGGTTTCTTTAATTTAAAATTTTAAGTTGATTAAAAACTATTTAGAATTTAATATTTATGGCCTTTAACAAAAGTGCTTCGCGTATGTACAGTTATATGCTTTTGTGAACCTTAGTACGTAATACAAGTCCTTGATGCACGACATTTTTTAATTTGGGTTTAACTCCAATATCCCATTGGAATGACACGTCATGTAGATGACCATTCGCCATTTATAGCGTCTAACAATAAATCTTATATTTTAAACATAACAACAATAATTACATTAGATAACAACCAGTAATGATCATGTGATAATGAGAATGAAAGCTCACAAGCTGCTGGGAGCAATTATAAGTGGCCATTGTCTTTTCCATGGATGATTATTGAGACAAGATGTAATATATTCCATAATCCTATGATTGATTACTTGTAAAGTAGTGGTGCATCGTCATACTACCTAAACGGTTTCTCAACGAATTAGCAAAAAGAAGACTAGAAGATCCGAGAAATTATTTGATCTTCTTAACTAGATTTGAAAATACTTTTAAATTTGAAATAATTGATAGTAGTATGTAGTTAAGTTTCTTAATTCTTCGGTTGAAAAAATAGTTCTACCTCAAAAAATGAAGGAGAGTAATTGAGTTTATAGGAATAAATAATATCTATTGTAGTATGAGGCTTTTTGGTTTGAAGTTTTAAAACAAATTAATGAAGACTTGACCTAAAGTGGACAATATTATACCATTGTGGAGATATATTCCTAAGCCCTAACAACCGCTAGTACTCCAATCCGTATTGGTTTCCCACATTGAACTAGAAAGGAGGAGTGGACTTCCGATTTAAGGAGAGGCTCACATGAGATGAACTCTCAAATTAAAGAGAGGCCCGGTTGTCCTTTGTTTGAGGGAAGAGTTATTGGGGTGGACAACAGTCCCACATCAAAAAAGAAGAAAAAGAGTAGCTGGTTTATTGGTATAAGTAATATGTACATTAGTATGAAGCATTTTGAGGAGAAGTCGAAAACTAATTCATAGAAGTTTGACCCCAAAGTGAACAATATCATCCAGCTGTGGAGATATATATTTCAAACATTAATACAAAACGTTGTCAAATCTCGTCATGTGTAATAGAGTCCAAATTATAGCCAACATTTAGATATAATGAATTTATGATAAATTGTTTAGTACAATAAATTATAAAGGATATGAAAAAAAGTTCAACTCATTCAATAGCTTAGTATTAAGATAAATAATTCCCTCATAAAATTCAAGCCGATGTTTTTTTTTTTCTTTCTTTGATGTATATTTCAAGTCGAGTTAGTTGTATGTCATTGGAACTGCAGTATAAGCACCTTATATTAAATCCTTCTATTCTATTCAAATCTTCCCTGCCACTTGAGAATATTTTGAATGAAAACAAAGACGTATCGCGTATGAATATGGCAGCTTTGTCTCAGAAGCAGAACCACTACACTGAAAAGTAGGGGGAAGAACTGCAGAATAAAGATTTTGTGCCTAATGTGATCTAATTTTTTAAATATTCTTTTAAGAGTGATCTAATATTTAAATAACTCAAAAGATTTTATGTCAGCTATAGTTCTAGTAATTCAGAAAGAGACAAAGTTCTAAGGATAAAATATTGGACCAGCATGCCTTGGTTTGAAGACAAAAGAACCATACAGAATTAGTGGCTCTGAGAGTTTGATCTTGTTGTTGTGTTTTTATGGGACTTAAAGGAAACAACTTCATCTGTTCCTCTTGTTTGTACTTAGTACCATGCCCACCCAACTACCAATAATACCGCTTTTATCACGTCCTTTCGTACTTGATAAGACCAATATTCTTGTTTGGATTTTGATTATTTTTTTTCACTTTTTCTTCTTTTTGATGTCAAAAAGAGATCAAACTAATTAAGATTTTAAAGATTCATCAAAAAGTTAAGATTTTAAATTAATGGGGAGGCATTTAAGAGAATTTAGTTTTCTAATTCTTTTACCTACATATCTATTTTCCAATAATCCATGTTTGAAAGAATTTCTTTGTTCATTACTTACTTGAAATTAAAATGTCTACAATGGAAATGAACTTTAGAGGCTCAAAACTCAACAGCTCGACATTTTCATTGTCGATTTAATTGTAAACGTTACATGTGAGACTCATCAATACATTATGCAAATGTACTTAGATATGTTAGTGCAAGAGTCACCAAGAACTAGTTATATATCTTCAATTGGCATGGGGAGAATCTTCAGTGTGATATAAATCAATTATCTTTAGCGAGAACACATGCATCCGAAGAGAATAATGAAAAAGAAAAGAATGAACAGAAAGCATGACTGCATGTACACCATTGGCTCTGGCAGATAACACATTTATTTTTCATGATTAATAATGAATTTTAATTGATTAGAACTAAACGTGACCCTTGGGTTTCTCTAAGAAGCTAAAGTCAACCCGTACCAAAAGGGTCAAGATTACAGTGACTGCATTAGTGTTATTCATTGCAAAGATGGAATAAATTTGACAATCAGAAAATTAATTATAAAGACACATCTATTGGTCCGAAGATTTTTTGTGCTGGATAATACAAACGTAAATCTTTTTCTAATGCTGAGAGCATAAAGTGCAAATGACTTGATCTATGAATTTACCATATATATGTAACAAGTTGGTCTTTATTTATACAAAAAAAATAAAAAATTGTATTGATAAAAACGATAGATTTAAGTACAAGGTTATAAAAGGAGAATCCATTTAAAAATCATGTCAAAAGAAAAATATAAGTACATGCATCTCTTTACATTTCCCACTCTGGGAGAAAATTTAGTGTTAGTGCCCACCGCAAAGGCGCTAATTAAATTTAAGTATGGTATCATGAGAATCAGATATTAAATCTACTAAATCATTTTACTCATGATGTATAACATTTTAAACTTAGACTTGTTTACGAAAGATCCATAAATGTTGTAACAACAATTAGTTTATTATGTCAATTAATTAAAAGAACTTCATCCAAATGATACCAATGAACACACTAAACTTTATGGGGTTTCATGAAAGAAAGGAGATATGATATTCAATTCTGTTATGAAAGTTAGGAAGGTCATTCGAGTGTTCAAAGAATTTAATATAAGCATGATCCCCTAATAACCAATGATACAAAGGTCATATTCATAATCATAGAATTGAAAAATAAAATCTTAAATAAGCTTAAGTACACGTCAATGATACAATTAATCAATTATTTTAGGCCTTCCATTCAATGTATAATTGTATATGCTTTTGGTGTTGACTAACACAACTGAAACTTTGGTCCAAGTTTCACATAAATGAAGAATACAACTAGAACAATTGTATGAACGAAGACACAATACCAAATTTTGGCGGAGCACTCTTGAGAAACTTCGTGTCAATGAGCTTTGAGTTGGTACTATTAAAGGTTCAAAGTGTCTCTGATTTAAATTCGAAGACTAATTCAAATTATCTAACGATCGTTGACGCCATCAATATAATGTACGTAGAGATTTTAATAGTTTTGATTTCTCAAACACCTTTTAGAATTGCTCACCCCTAATATATATATAGTAACACTAGAAGCAAGTTGTGTACCCTCTACACGATAAGTAATAATCAATTAATGCCTTACTATATGTGCCCGAAAGCTATATTCCGTATCCAAATGGCTCTCCATACCTTTCTCAGCTAAGAAAAAATCAATGTACGTAAAAGAAGATAAAAAGTTGAAAGTCGATAGTTTTTATAAATGATAAAAAATAATATGTTGTGGGGTTACTTCATGTTCCATTTTGGGAAACAAATTTAAGGTCAGAGAAATAATAGGGTCGTGTTACTAATGTTTGAACATGATAATCTTGAAGATAGCAGGAATGTTTGATAAAGCTAGAAGCAATTGACAAAAGCTAGCTGCACCTTACTTTATAATTAGTTGGATGATTGATGATAGTGTGTAACACAGAAAGATAAATGAGTGTCCAAACTTTCACAGGCGAGAACTAATTACTACTCTCGTGTATGGAATGCATTGCATGTTGTGTTAGCTAAATCATTTTATGACATCATATTGCGAGATGAGAGACAATAGATAAAATTTAATTTTTGGTATTGATACGGTACTGATAACATAAAATTATGTGTATGTTAATTATAAATACCTACAAACTACAAAAATATTGATATGAGATGACGAGCGTCAGACAGAGAAAGATAAAAAAGTCTAGTCAAGAAACTTAACGGTGAAGGTGTCATTTTAGCCATTAGTTATGCCAAGTCATTGGGCCGTGATAGCATAAATCATTTTTGGCGGTCTCAGACCCCAAAATAAGGTAAAAAGTAAAGCATTTGTGTGTGTGCATAGGAAATATGCAACTTGTACAAGAACTTGCATACATATTTTGAAACATTATTTTCTTTTTAAAATGTTAGCAAGATATTACTGCAGCAAAGACATTCAGTTTTAATTTTCTTTTTGTTTGGGTAAGCAAACATTCAGTTATGGAAGATATATAAATGATTATAGGATTTAGGAGAATTATCTCACATTTTTTACATACAGTTTGAGACAGTCCATATGAAAACAACCTCTCAATCTCCTATTAATTTGAATTTTTAAAAGAGCAACAAATATGCTTTAATTTCTTTATACTATTATAAAACCTACTAAGTACTCAAAATCGAAGATAACTTTTGTGCTCGATTTTATAAATTTGTACCAGATTTCATATCTATCCACGCAAGACATTATAATATGGAACTTGATACAAAAAATATCCATAGACTACTTTATTCCCTCTTTAATGAAGTCTACGACATGCAACTATACAAGAAAAGTCTAGAAAATGCAGTGGAAAAAACTTTACTTGTATATGATTCGTAGAAGTAAAACGGAACAAATTTAATAAAATTCAAGTTTTTTTTTTTTTTTTTGATGAAGTTAATAAAATTCAAGTTGCATCCCATATATGTTTACATCATATCCTAAAAAATTAATCGAGTTAGGAATTCCACGTCTGGGTTTGATAGAAAATGAGAAACGTCCATCTCACTAAGGCTCAACTCCCACTGTGTTTTATAATAAAAAACCTTAATTATGAAATATTATCTTTATCTGTACTTAAATACAATTAAAAACTGAATAAAGCGTGCCTGTTTTCACGAGCTCCAAGTTACCGTGTGTTTTAGGAATATGTCACGTAGTCATTGTTACATTGTTTTATGTGATTAACATGTAAACTGCGTCATCATTTGTTTTAACTCGCGGTCAAAAGTTTTCAACCTTCTCTAGGAATATAGAAGTATAAACTAACACCTTCATCGATTAACTAAAAGCTTCTTGATACTCCCTATGTGTACTAAAAGATTAAGAATTAATTATATATAAACAACGTAGACACGCTAACAATAAGCTTTATCTTCATATAATTATACTCGAAATGGATCATTGGCAACAATAAGACTCGTTAGTAAAAGACGTACATGTCCAAACTCCAACAAGAATGTGAGACGGAAAGATTTTAACTTTTTACATATAAAAAATATTTCCTAAGATCTAGATTTCTTATGGCACATAGTTAAATATTAGGGCTAATTGCAGCAAACCCCCCAACCTATGGGGTTTGTTGCACTATACCACATAACCTATGAAAATGTGTGATATGCCATCTAAGCTACTGATTTTTGTGTGGTTTGCCCCCTGATGCCAAATCTAAAGAACAAAAACTCACATATGTGTCCAAAATGGACGGTTAATAAATGACTCTTGTAGCAAATCGCACAAAAATCAATAGATTAGATGTAAAGTGCTACAGACCCAATAGATTGTGAGATTTGCTGCAATTGACCCTAAATATTATATTCTCTAAATTAGATGAAATAAACAGCCAACCATCTCATCCTACCCTCTATAGTAAAACAATTAAATTTATTGCATTACATAACACACACTTGATGCAGAAAATAATTCCTCAAGTACCTCCATAACAACTGGCAAGTTTTTTAATGTTTAAACATGTGAAAGAAAAAAAGGATATTGGATCCATTGTAATAGTTTACTACTAAGTGGTCCTAAGAAGAAAACTTTGACTTGAAGAATTATTTCATTTTCCTTTTTTCCCTCCTAATTTAATTAATTATTATTGTTATTGGGTGGGTGTTGTTTGGTGAAGTACATAGCTATATAGGTGAGGTCATGCCCCTAGCTACAATAAATAAAAGGTCCTGGCTGTGCGTGTGACTATAAAGACACTGCAAAAGCCATTCATACACATCTTCTAGGCCTTTTTTCTTCTCAAATTTTGCTACTCCAAAAAAAAACTTCATAAACAAAAAAAACCCAATTGAGGATTTTAAATTTGAAGTGATGGGCAATTGTCAAGCGATAGATAATGCGAGTATAGCAATTCAACACCCAAATGGCAGAGTGGATACTCTGTTTTGCCCTGTTTCTGTTCAACAAATCATGAAGCTCAATCCAGGCCATTATGTTGCACTTCTGCTCACCACCACAGTCTACAAAAACAGCACCACAGCTCATGTTGATAATAATAAAAGTAACAACAACAACACTCCACTTCGTGTAACGAGGATAAAGCTTCTTAAGCCAACTGATGTTCTTGTTCTTGGCCATGTCTACAGACTTGTCACCACTAAAGGTTGGTTTTTTATCTTGTTTCTTTAGAAATTATTAGTGTTTCTAATTGTGTTTAGTGAATATTGAGTTGGTTTATGTTTGTTTGCAGAGGTGATGAGAGGGCTATGGGAAAAGAAACAAGCAAGGATGAAGCAGAAACAACAACAACAGCCAGGATTTGATGAGAAATATGGGAATATGACAACAGATAAAGATATCTCAGAATTTGAAGAAATAATCAAGAAAAATCATGTTGATGACAAGACAAATCAGGTGAATATTTCTCTCTTTAATTATTTATTTTCTATAAGGGTTGGTTGATCTTCTTGATTTATTTATCACCATCATGACTAGATTTTTTTTTTTTTTTTGTTAAAAATCATCATGACTAGATTATTTTTTAATAGTATGCAGTGTCAAGTACTTGTTGAGATTCCCTTTGTTATTTAAAAAAAATAATTCCTGGAACAATTTACTTTTTATCTCTCCTATGTTGTTATAAGATACCAGATTATTTTTGGTCATCTTGGTTTAATTTTGCACTGAAGTTAGGTTAATAATCTGGTGATACGAGATATCATATATCTTTTAAATAAAAGTAAAATAGTATAAAAAAAATAAAATTATGTGACATGATGTTATTTTACTTATGTGAGTAGTCTGAAATGATAGAGGGTAAAAGAACAGTTTTTTTTTCTTACACATACAGCTCATATTTACAATAAAAATATTGTCCTTTTATCTCAGATTTGGTTTTATTATTCCTCTTCAGGTAAATAAGCATGAAAGGCGCAGATCAAGAAATAATAATAATAATAATACAGCAGTTGTTACATCATCATCAGGTGGATCAAAATCCAGAGGAGCATGGCAACCATCATTAAGAAGCATCTCTGAGGCTGCAAGCTGATTTTTCTCTGTTTATTTGCTAGTACTTTAATTTTAGGACAAGTTTTTTTTTTTTTTTTTTTAAATATGTGCAGATTCAGAACATGGTACTGGTCCTAAAAGCAGATCCAGTTGTAGAGAACATGTTCAAAATGTCAATGAAAAATACTCAAATTGCACATTTCATCAATTTCTCTGCCATAGTACAAAACCAACCCCACCCCTAATTAAAACAAGATTTACTTTGAAACCTGAAATCTTGAATAATTTATTGTTGATAATTGTGGAGTGATGCTCTGGGGTAGGCTTTTTCTCCTTTAATTAGAGTTTTCAAAGGGTAGTAGTAAAGAGACTTTAGTTTTTGCATGACCGAAGAAATACGGGTATGATAAAGCTATGAGTGCGACGACACATTTTTTTTCTTTTTTTTTTTTCTGAAATAATGGATAGAATATGATATGGATACTACTAATTGTTTTAATATTAATACTTATATATATATAATTGAATAACCATACTCAAAAAAAGAATCTATAATGTAAGAAAAATTGATCTACAATGCAGTGTAAAGTCTAAGCACACAACATACATTAAAAAATGTTAGTACGAGATAAAAGTATCAGAAATTTGATATGCTGTGAGAAGTGATTTTGCAAGTATTTGCGCTACATAGGTTTTTGCATTATATTGACATTAATAAAAAAATATGATACGCTGTGAGAAGTGATTTTGCAAAGTATACATAGGTTTTTGCATTATTGACATTAATAAAAAAATTATAACCGCTATATATCAATTTTTCTCAATCTGTCAATTATTGATTTGCCTTGTCACACATTCTATAGTTGTTTTACATAGGTGGGAAAATGGCTTAGGAAAGCCAACTCAAAATGTTCAGAATGATTCCTATTTCCTAGACATTTTATTACAAGGCAAGCAAAAATGATGGTCATAAGACTGATCATGACTCGTGAAAACAAGTAAAACTTTGCAAGTCGAATCAAGATTTTATTAAATTACCAAAAAGAAAATCAGATTTTATTACACAATGAGAGCTATGAATTATTAAATTCTTCACGGATACGAAAATAACGGGATAAAAGCAATAAATTCACACGATCTGATATCTTCTACTTGTTCTCTGATTGGAGGAACAGAACACCTGTCACAATCAAAACTGATGCCTTGTAAATTACAACTATTAGGTCATGTTGAACATGAAGATGAGATCAGATCAGAAAAAGCAGTTGCAATGAATTCCAAATATTGATTTAAGTCTTATTACAAGGAAGGAAATTTGGACACAACATATGGACTATCGTCAGTCATTAGTTCACACTTCACAAGCAAGCTCTTTAATGAGTTGGTTAAACTTATTTTTCATGATAAAAGCGATTCGTAGAAGAACAAAAATTACCTATTGGGTTGAAGCCACTTGAAGATTGAGTAACTTAATAACCCCTAAAATTGCATAAATATGAACATATGCAATATTTGTCAAACTAAGCAATCATTCACATGCACATCATAAAGACCTGTCTAGTGTGTACAATGTTATTTTTATTTTAATAGTATTCTTTTATAGTACTTAAATTATTAATGGAAATTTCGGTAATCAAACAAAACATTAAGGTGTAAAAAAAAAAAATCTCTAAACTTTTCGTTTGATGCTAGATATGTGGGTCCAACAACTCTTCTAAGGTCAACGTTTACGTTTTACTCAAAAATAAAATGTATGTTAGAATGTTGATCATAAAGTCTACTACTAACAAGAGTTGGTTATATGAGAATAGAATAACATGTCAATCTTAATTGTGCCACTAATAGATTTATGTAATGTAACATGCAAATTGTAATAACTATAAGGCAAAAATTTCATTTATTATTTTTATTTACTACTCACCGTCGCGCCAAGGAATATCTCATCTCGAATTTTGTATACGCATTGTAAATTTAACAGTAGTACATAAAATTGAACACGGTTGGCACCAAAAAATCAAACCGAGTTTTTGGGTAGGGGAATAGAAGTTATTGAAAAAACGAGGGACTAGTGGGAATCCCTTTAATATTGAATCGACCCCGCAAAAGTAATCAACCCCCAAAAGTAGCTCTTATTTTTTTTTAGGACAAATCCAAGTCTACCCAATGAATGCCAATATACTTTACAACATAAAAATGCATTATATTTATCAGATGCCAACGTTGTAAAAAGTAAAAGATAGAGTATATATATTAAAGAATGCAATCTCTTAATCACAAAATTAATCATGAGAGGATCACAACTAAGCAGGAGATTCAAATAAAACTGGATAAATTAAGTAATCATATGCATAATGCATTTATTGACTTTAAGCAATCATATCAACCATCTTTTTAGCACTGTACTAGAGGCAGAAATATGGAATGATTATCTCCAGCCCACGATTGCAATTAAGATCTTTTCAAGAGTCCCAATGCAACAAAATTAATACTGAAAAAGGAGAGCATAGCTTTTTTACTCTCTTTATTGGATTTTGTAGAAAAAGGGGAAGAGCATTAACACAGAAAATATCTTTAACTATGCAAATGAAAATATAAAATAAAAAATCAGATTTGGGACCAACAAAAGAAAGGAATCTTAGGTGAAATCAGCTGTGATATTTTTTTTAAGATTTGGAGTATACTTTATTTCTTGGCAGTGAAGGTCGGTTGCTGAGTTTAGTACATTTGCTAATAAATTGCTCGAGGATTTGATGTAAACTAGATCTAAGCAATAATACACAGAATTTATTACTACATATAATATTATAATTTGGTTTTAATTATATTGATTTACTAGCAATTTGTAGCATTACTTCCTTACTTAAGGAAATATTTCAATTTAAAAAATGCTCAGAGTTGCAAAACTTTATTTAGTTGATTCAAGCAAGAAAAATATATTCACTTGTCATAACAAAAGTAGATATAAATCCTTAAAAGTATATCTCTAATATATATACTTAAGCAAAAACTAAAAAAGTAACTGAATATCTTTTTAGTTGTTTGTAACAAAAAAAGAGAGAATAAGGAACTGAAACAGAGAGCATGTGAAGTCAAAGAAATATGATTGTATGTCAAGTTGAAGCCAAGGTCTTGCCAAATGTCCAAGGGCCAAACATAGTGATAAAATAGAAATAGGGGAGGGGGGGGGGGGGGGGGGGGGGGGGTTGCCCAACACCTATAATTTATAGTGTGCAAAGAGAAAGGAGTGGCCATAATTAACTATGCAGCTGCAAGGGATAAGTATAAAAAAAGCAAAACAGAATGCGATTGAAATCAGTCACAATAAATTAAATTTTGAGTGGATATGATTGTGATAATTTTGAAATAATTGTAAATGTATTTAAAAAGCGGAAAAAAAATAGCTTTACTTTAACTTGACATGGTTTTCATTTTAATTTAACAGAAAATTTTGTATCGAACTAGATGAGGTAGGCAAATGAAATTGATTGTTGTTTTAGTTTTATAAGAACTGTATTAATTGGGCATGTTCGGCTTAGGCGTGATATGCGAAAGACCTCACAAGTAACTACATACAATCATTACAAAATTAATTAGACTCCATCTTAGTGTTGTGGTCCGCGGAGGCTGTGATAATGATTTTCTTGACCAAAAGAACTTTATAATGATTACAAGACAAGCATTATTATTAATTTATTAGCTACTGAACAAATGGCAAAAATGTTTATTGCCTATTTTTATGAGAAAATAAAAATATAGCATACGTACACAAATTCAGTTACTTATTTTTTTTTAGGGATATTTACTGAAACATATATCCCTTGAGGTTTGAAGAACTTCTGAAATTAACAACTCTAATAGATGAAATTTTCCGTCATAACATATACTTGATTAACTTTCAAGTTTGCCTATATGGTTAAATAAAAATCTCAGCGGTTGTAAATCTAAGATCATATAACAAGGTTACTTCTAATGTTTAACAAGGGATAAATATAGTGTTATATATATTATACAAAATGCTATTTCTAAAATGTCTGGATCAATAAATAAAACCAAAATGCTATAATTTTATTCAATATTAAGTGTCCAGATTTTTTAATATTTATATTTAAATTTGAAAGCAAAATCATTTCGATATTTCAGTTTTAAGTTTTTAATTATTTTTTAAAATTTATAAATAAGAAATTATATTTTTTGATTTATGAATTTGTACTTTAATCGAAAATCCTAAAATGAAAAATCAAGATACAATATTTTATATTATAAGTCGAAAAATAATAACACAATAAAGCAAAAAATTACACAATTTTATTTTTCTATCAGACAGAAATAAAATACTTTAAAACTTGGAACTAAAATTTCAAAATAACTTACATTAAAATTTTAAATAATAAACAATCAAACTAATTATTGTGTGAAATTAATTAAATTATTTTGATGTTAGCTTTAACTTCTTCTTTTTTATCTTTTTGTTCCATCTGGAGATTTCAAATTTATAATATTGTGAAAGAATTACATAACATTACATGCACCCCTAAAACTTTCTACAACTTAATAAATATATTTAGTACATCTTCATAAATTGGCCACCAGGAACAAACGACAACCAATTCTGTCTCGAGTTCCAGAAGTGTAGTATGGATTTATTATTGTATTATAATGATTGTAATTCACTATTTTACTTAAAAATTAAAATGGAAAATTACAAACATGTGCGATCATGCCAGATCTTCGAAGAATCACCTAATATCACCCTGAAGGTACTTATTAAGATACAGCGCTTCATAGTTCATACATGCTTGGATTATTTGTACTTCTTAATTAAGGGGATGCAGATCACACGTGCAGGTTGTTCAAACTTCAAACCACCCTTAAATTTATGGGTACCGCTAGCCTTACAGACGTATACTATGTCTGTGATACAGACTCCAGCAGCAATTATATTTCATATTGCAATTAGACTCTTCCACAATTTGAGTTAGATTCAAATTGTCCCTATATTACTTAAAAATTATTAAAAAGCCCTCATAGCTAAGAAGGAAAATTCAAATACATAAACTAACTAAACCCTCAAAACATACTCCCCAAAGCAAATTGACGTAGGCAAAGAAGAAAAAAAACACCAATATCGATTTTCAAACTCTTTTATCTTCCAGGAATCATCAATTTTCTTAAATAAAAATGCATCACTATTTTCATTTTGATAATATTATTCTATATTTACTGATATTATTATTATTATTATTGTTATTATTGTTATCATAATATTAATACATTATTATTATTATTATTATTATTATTATTATTATTATTATTATTATTTTTACGACTTTTTTAAGTTACTAAACAACTGATTTTTAATTATATAGTGAGATGATCAACACAAGCTAAATGGTGAAGGATTCTCTACAAGTTTCCGAGTTCTAATATTAATGGAAATATTTTTAGTTTAAGGACATTAGTTTTTAAGAAAATGTTAAGATTTTTTATTTTAATGTTGATGAATGATGAATTAAGTTATTTTTAAAAGAATGATATATTATTTCTTGTTATACCAACAAATTAAGTTATGCAACTCATGTTCATGGAATGTTTTCTTGCAAATTTACTTTTATAAAAAACTTTTACGTGAATATCTTTGAATAAAATAGAATCAAAACAAGAAGTTATTATTATTTAGCTATAGAAAGAAAAATGTCCAAACGTTACACATAAAGAAGGAACAGACGTGTATACCTAATTTTCTCAAAGTTGGCAATTGGGGTAGAATGCAATTACTAAACTTTTAGGATCGAATGTAATATATGAAAAAATTTGACACTACCTGCTCAACCGGTTGCCCATTACACAATTCAATCTTTAGCCGCTTTTGCTATGTCTGTAATGTTACAGACTGTCATATAATCATTTTCCTAAATTTATAACTGCCTAGGTAAAATATTCTGTATAGTTTTATTAACTTTTGTCGTCATGTAAATTTGTCAAGTTAATATACCCTCTTTAAGATCCAAAAAGATTAGAAATAACAACTCAATCTTATTCTATTAATTTTGTGGTCGTAAATGTTCTAGATTAGAATTCAAGTTGTGATTGTTTTTTAACTACTAACTGTAGAAAACATTTTTTTCTTGAATTTCCTTTCCTTTCAATTTTATGGCAACATAGAAAAACATCATATTTTTTTCTTTTCATTGACTTAACTTTTATTATTATTATTATTATTATTATTATTATTATTATTATTATTATTATTATTATTATTATTATTATTATTATTGTTGTTGTTATTATTATTATTATTATTATTATTGTTGTTGTTGTTGTTATTATTATTATTATGTTGATAATATTATATATAAAATGGGTGCCTAAGAGAAATTGAATTTGTTCCCAATCTCTTTTAAGCCTAAATAATTTGGTGTAGAGAGAGGAGAATTACAATGACTAATTTCATAAGAACCAAATACTCATAAAATTATACACAAAATTCCTCACTCTTTTTGTGACATTATTGTGAGCATGTTCTGTAGAATCTCTACAACTGGATCAGCTCTTTGTTTTATTATCAGCAGTGCCCACGTTCTAAATCTGCAATTTTCTTTGTTACTTGTCTTAAAATTGAAGTAATTTTGCAGAATCTGAATCTAAGTACAATTTCACTAGCAAAACATGAATCAGCTTGCAGCCTCAGAGATGCTGTTTAATGATGGTTGCCATGCTCCTCTGGATTTTGATCCACCTGATGTATTATTATTATTATTTCTTGACCTGCTCCTTTCATGCTTATTTACCTGAAAGTAATTAATAATAATCAAATTAATATCAGATAAAGGACAAATATTTCTTGAAGATATGAGCTGTATGAATTGAAAAACACTGATGTATTGTTACCCTCTATCTTTCATATACTATTTGCTAAATAATTACTTAATCATGCAACTCATTATATATATATATATATATATATATATATATATATATATATATATATATATATATATATATATATATTTTATTTTATTTTACTTTTTTCAGTTTAATTGATGGTTTTTTTCTATAGAGGGAATTCAAGATTTCTAACTTCAGTGCAAATAAAACTATTTTTTTTTTTTTTTGGGAAAAGGGACCAAAAGGATAATGGTAACTTATAACCAAAGTATAGAAGAGATTTAAAAGTAAATTAGTCCGAGAACATCATTTATTTATTATTTATTCAAAACAAAGGGAATCTCAACAGAACTTGCTACTACAACTATTATTAACAAATAATCTAGTCATGATGGTGATAAATAAATCAAGAAGATCAACCAACCCTTATAGAAAATAAATAATTAAAGAGAGAAATATTCACCTGATTTGTCTTGTCATCAACATGATTTTTCTTGATTATTTCTTCAAATTCTGAGATATCTTTATCTGTTGTCATATTCCCATATTTCTCATCAAATCCTGGCTGTTGTTGTTGTTTCTGCTTCATCCTTGCTTGTTTCTTTTCCCATAGCCCTCTCATCACCTCTGCAAACAAACATAAACCAACTCAATATTCACTAAACACAATTAGAAACACTAATAATTTCTAAAGAAACAAGATAAAAAACCAACCTTTAGTGGTGACAAGTCTGTAGACATGGCCAAGAACAAGAACATCAGTTGGCTTAAGAAGCTTTATCCTCGTTACACGAAGTGGAGTGTTGTTGTTGTTACTTTTATTATTATCAACATGAGCTGTGGTGCTGTTTTTGTAGACTGTGGTGGTGAGCAGAAGTGCAACATAATGGCCTGGATTGAGCTTCATGATTTGTTGAACAGAAACAGGGCAAAACAGAGTATCCACTCTGCCATTTGGGTGTTGAATTGCTATACTCGCATTATCTATCGCTTGACAATTGCCCATCACTTCAAATTTAAAATCCTCAATTGGGTTTTTTTTGTTTATGAAGTTTTTTTTTGGAGTAGCAAAATTTGAGAAGAAAAAAGGCCTAGAAGATGTGTATGAATGGCTTTTGCAGTGTCTTTATAGTCACACGCACAGCCAGGACCTTTTATTTATTGTAGCTAGGGGCATGACCTCACACCCTACAAACCCTCTCCCCAACCAATTATAATTATAATATTTATTAAAAGGGGAAAAAGAAAAGATTTTTGAGGTTAAATGATTTGTGCACTTCTTTAAGTCAAAGTTTTCATCTTAGGACCACTTAGTAGTAAAATATTATAATGGATCCGATATCCCTTTCTTTACATGTTTTAAGATTAAAATCATGCGAGTCATAATGTGAGGTACTTGAGGAGTTATTTTCTGCATCAAGTGTGTCAGTGTGTGTAATGTGATGCAATACATTTTTAAGTGTATTACAATATAAGGTAAGGGTGTTTTTCAAAGTTGGTCCTACCATAACTTGTTCAATTATCAATTTTAGTTCTATCTAATAGAAAAAGTCCTAATACATTGCACGTGATTCCTCAATTTAGTGAATCTTTTGGTTTTAGTCCATTTTATCAATAATTAGATCTACCCTGGAATTTTGGAAGAATTTCATTTACGGTCTTGAGATTTTTTAATACTTCAAGTTCAATTTTAAGAAATTAAAAAATCTAGAGAATATGGAAATCTTTTAGTGGTGTATGTGTAATTATCTAAACGAGATTAGATTAAAATCAAAAGATTCTATAAATTGAGGGGTCATGCATAATTTAGCAAAACTTAAACTGAATTTTATGACACAGTGCAAAATTAAAATTGAACATTTTTCACTAAAGATTTAGGTTGTGTTTGCAAATGCTTATAAAAGGAGCTTATTGAATTTTACAGCTGCAAAAGCACATCTTTAGTGTTTGCAACACTCACTTTTGCTTCTGCTTGTCTAAAAAAAAGTTAGAAAAAGCACAAGCCGCAAAAGCAGGGTCATGGGTGCTTCTCCAACAGCTTTTTAAATTATGCTATTTTAAAAAAGTTTTTAAAAGGAAAAGTCACTTCTCATTAATTTTTGCAAATACATAATTAATGCTTTAAGTAGCTTTTTAAAAATATTTGCAAACAATCCCGACTTTTTGTCAAAAGTCACTTAAAGAAACTTAAAGTACAAGTAGCGAATAAGCTCCTTACATAAGCGTTTACAAATGCCACCTATTACAAGACCTGTTTTAATGAATTCCCCATATATAACGTAGGATGAGATGGTTGACTGATTATTTCTAATTTAGAAGACTATGACATTTAACTATTCTTATTGGAGTCTGGAGCTATATGTCGTTTATTAGCGAACCTCATTAATCTAAGTGATCCAATTGGAATATTCTATAAGGATAAAGCTTTTTGTTAGCATGTCTTGGTCGCATACAAATTTTAATCTTCTAGTACACATAGATTGTTCAAGAATTTCTTTAGTTAATCGATGTAGGTGAGATTTTTATATTCCTAGAGAAGCTCGCAAACTTTTGAGAATGGGTTGTTGTGAGATGCCGTTTTAAAACAAATGATGACGGAGTTTACATGAGAATCACATATTTTTTTGCATAAAACGATGTGAACATGACTACTTTATACATTCTTAAGAATATTTATATCTATTGTAAAACACACGGTAACTAGCTAGGAGCTAGTGAAATAAACAAAGCTTTTCAATTTTCAATTGTAAGTATCGACAATCGATAAGGATAAAATTTCATAAGGTATTTACGTAAAACACACACTGAGAGTTATCGACAAATGTTTCTCATTTTTCACAAAACCCCGGCGTGGAACTAATTAAAATTTAAATGGGCACGCACGCATCTTGTGATTCCTCTAGCGAGTCCTAACTTGATTTATGTGTATATATAATGTATGTCAGTGTCAATGATACTTGGATATAATTTATGATCTTTTGCTTGTTTCCAATTTATATTTAAGTAAAGTCTTTCACTGCATTTTAAAGAATCTCATTAAGCGAGAATAACTAATAAGTCTATTTGTATGTTTTCTTAATAAAGTTGCATTCTATATTACATATGCATACTATTATGTAAGTGTATCACAAGCTTATCGTTGATTTATCACAACTTTTTTAATATAGACCGACTTAAATCATTAATATATATATATAAAAGTTATATGTCACCAAATGCATGCTTTACTTTCACCTCTTTTCAATTTGGAGGAGGTTGGGGTTTCCAAAAACACAGGCTCGTGCGGAGCATGCTATGCAACCACACAAGAGAGCAATAAGTGGATGTTGCGTGTGCAGGTTTCGACACTCATTCACCTTCGTGGGTTACACACTATCATCAATCATCAATCAAATTATAAAATAAGGTGCAATTTTTGTCCATTGTTACTAGCTTTATCAAACATTATGCTATTTTCAATATTTACCATTCCCAAACATTAGTAACATCGCCCTGTTATTTCTCTGACTTTATCTCGAATTTGTTTCCCAAAATGGAACATGAAATAACCCCACTACCTATTTTTTTAACACTTTATCTTCTTTTGCATTGGCTCTTTTATTAGGTTGAGAAATGTACCTTAATTTTATTACGTATTGAGAATAATTTTGGGAAAGGAATATAACTTGCGGGCGCATAATAAGAAAACATTGATTATTACTTGTAGGGTTACACACAACTTGCTCCTAGTTTAATTACTAGGGATGAGTAATTCTAAAAGGGTTTTAGGTAATTCAGCACAATCTCTACAATAAGTTGATGGCACCGCGAGCGTTAACATAGTAATTTCTAGATAAATTAATGAATTTTAATTAATATATGTTGATATGTACCCGTAATAGAAAAATTAATTCAATCAAATCAGTTCAAAATCAACTAAGCGTATACTGGTTGAAAATCAGAATTGAAATTTGATTATAATTTTTCTTGTTTTGTAACGTCATCTTAAGCATTTTGCCTAGCGCATGTTTGAGTTGAGTGGGAAGCGTAACAAATCACATTCTTCTCGAACTAACTATTATAGTCCAGAAACATTATTTCTACATTAACCAGGTACAAATTGGACCAAGATATGATATACACATAACGTGAGCCATTAATATATATTATAAACTCAAAGTATATTGGCACGAAATTCGTCGAGGGTGCACCGTCAAATTTGGTAATGTGTCTTCCTTCATATAATTATTCTAGTTATGTCCTTCATTTATGTAAAACATGTACCAAATTTTCAGTTGTTATATAGTCAACACCAAAGCATATGCATTGAATGGAAGGCCTAGAATAATTGATGTCATTTATATCATTGACTTGAGGTACTATTTTTCAGTTGCATGATTATATATGAATATGACCTTAATTTGTATCATTGGTTTAGAGGGTAGCATGCTTATATAGAAGTCTTCGGTTCTAAAATGGCCATAACTTTCATAATATAATTGATAGCTCCTTTATTTCACGAAATCTAATAAAGTCTTCACGAGCTCGTTGGTATCATTAATACTCACACCATACAACAATCATGGCTAGTGAGAATGGACGGAAATTTAATATATAGATTGGGTCCATGAGAAGATTTTATTATTTTTTATGAATATAACTCTATCATGTTATAATTTCGTAAATGACATAATAATTGTTGTTAGAAGAGTCACTGATTTTTCGGAAATAAACTCTAAGTTAAAAGGATATATGATGAGGTCAATGATTAAATATATTGATTTACTACATGATATTCTTTTACCAATATTCCAAATTAGCAGTTTGCGCGCGGTATGGGTAAATTTACTCCCAAAGTCGGAATTGTAGAAGAGTTCTCACCTACTTGTATTTTTATTTAGACATAAATTTAAATGGTTTCTATATCTTTGTGTGAATGGTACTTAATTAAATCTCTTATATTTATTAAAATACGTTTGCAACAACAAAATACCAAAAAGTTTTAGAAATATGACTCCGTAGATCAGGTAATTTCTAACCTTCATTTTTAGCATTATTATCAAAAAAACGTTACGTTCTATCTTAATTCGGACCAGTAGATGTAATTAACGTAAAATGTTGCGGTCTTGTGCCCATCAAATCATCTCCATTTTAAAAATTGTAGTAAGATAACACAAATGCAATCACTCTATATACTTTTGATTATATGAATGGTACGGGCTTGTACTTTTGTTTCTTAGTGAAACCCCGGGATTCAAGTTTATCTGCACATATGCATGTACCATGTGAACCAACGTGCCTTCACACACAAACACACCTCATATGATAAACCCACAGGTTTCATAAATCCTCAGTCAAGGTAGAGTTATGTCATGATAACATTATAAACTGCGTTAACCATCATAATGATAGAAACAATAAAACATTATAAAATGCCCTCTTACTATAATGATGCATAGTGTCACGCCTTCTTTACATTCTTTTCTACGTCTCACTAAGGATATTTGAACCATATCACATTAAATATTTTCCTGACTAAAGATAGTTGTTATTGACTTTTGCATTGCTCTCAAGAATAGACTCTTCCTAAATTCATTTTCAAAAAATACAGTCACGTACCGAAAACATTGTTATATCAACAAATCAAGTATATAATGAACGTCGAATAATGTATGCTAGGTAAACTAACCCAAAAAAAAATAGGAAATTAACAAGATAGTTATGTTAGCACCTAGCTTGAAAAAAAATCTACACCCTCTTAAATGGCTCTGGATTAACTTAATCTTTTTTATAACTAATTTTGTCTTCTTTTGATATCAAAAAGAAGTAATTCAAGGGGAAAAAAATCCAATCAAGAATATATATTATCCTTACCAAGTACAAAGAGACGTGACAAAAGCAGTATTATTGGTAGTTGGGGGGGCATGGTATAGTAACAAACAAGAGGAAGAGATGAAGTGGTTTCCTCTCAGTCCCATAAAAACACAACAGCAAAATCAAAAGTCTCAGAGCCACTTACTTTGTATGGTTCTTTTGTCTTCAAATGAGACGAAAGACAATAATTCATAATAGTCCAATAATATTTTATCCTTATAATTTTTTGTCTCTTTCTAAATTAATTACTAGAACTATAATTTGGACACACGATCTTCTGAGTTACTTGAATTTTAATATTAGATCACATTAAGCAAGAAAAATCTTCCTCTGTACTTCTTAGCCCACTTTTCAGTGTAGTGGTTCTGCATCTGAACAAAGCTGCCACATATGTATTCACGTGCTTGTATGCGAATATTCTTATTTGGCAGGGAAAATTTAGAAGAAAAAAAAACTGATTTCATATAAAACCATTTAGCTGCAGTTCAAAGACATGCAACTTATATAGCTTAAAAGATAATTATCAATTATGTCACCAACCACCTGGGTAATTTTCATCCACCTCCCCTAAGGTTTCATACTTTGGGATATAGCCCCCTGAAGTTTCATATTTTAGCATATAGCCCCCTAAGGTTTCACTCATTGGCATATACCCCCTGAGGTTTAAATTCTTTTGCATATACCCCCTTGAGGTTTCAATTCTTTTTGTTATACCTCCCTTCCATCCATTGACACTTAATTAACTATTAAAAGTGAGGGTAAATATGTAATTTTTTTATACTTTATAATATGAAAACTTATTTATAATTATTAATATGTTAATTAACTTAAACATAATCCATTTATTCTATTATCTAAATATCTAAATTAAGCATGATTTATTTTAAATTATATTAGTTCATTAGCAATTTTGGATTTGCAAATGTAATTTTTTTAGAAGTTTTTTAAGTAGTTAAATTTGACATGATTAGAAAAATTATACCTTATGGTCATATGCTTATTTTTAATATTTAGAGAAAATATTGCAGCATTTTTACTAGAAATTCTGAATATTTTATTCCTATGCGCTACTGTTGATGATTATATTGATTAAATGATATTTTTATTAAAATTTCGATCTTATTAATATGTTACTTATGTAAAATAAAATATAGAAAAAAAAGAATATGTTTCCAAATTTTATTATTTTTTGCTAGATAAAATTATGCCTATTAATGGACCAATATGATTAAAAATAAAACATGCTTAATTTGAATATATGGAATATGTTTAAGTTAATTGGCAAATTAATAACCTTAAATAAGTTTTAATATTTTAAAGTCTAAGAAAGTTACATATTTACCCTCACTTTTGATAGTTGACCAAGGGTGAATGGATGAAAGGGAGGTACATGCAAAAGAATTGAAACCTAGGGGGGTATATGCAAAAGAATTGTAACCTTAGGGGAAGTATATGCCAATGAGTAAAACATAGGGGGCTACATGCCAAAATATGAAATCTCAGGGGACTATATGCCAAAATATGAAACCTCAGGGGAGGTGGATGAAAATTACCCCCCACCACCTTTGAGGTTTGATCTAATTAAAAGAAAATTCTTTAAGCTTGTAAATTTCTTCACTGGTTAATTATAACCGTCTTTGTGTATTTCAAATATTAAGTACTCTTTTTCTACAAGTTTCTAAAGTGAACTTCTTTTTTTTTGCAAAACTCGTATATTTTCTAGAATTTCTTAAGTCTTATTTTATTTTCAAATAATTCATAGAGAAAACTTTTTCTTGTACGATCTACCACTACCTTTACAAGTAGTCAATCGTACGTGGTTTAGAAGTAATCAATCATATATAGGATTTCGGATTATATTACATGTTCTCTTTAAGTATAATCAGCAGTTCCTGCATGAGAATACAACAACTCCACTATGTATTTGCTCCTTGTAATTTAGCTTTCTTTAATTTTCATTTATCATATGATTATTGGTTGCTAATCTTTTTCATTTCTTTATTTGTTACATATATAATATCAGATTTAGTATCTGCTGAACGAAAAAAATACAAAGTTCGGAGGACAAAATAAGATGGGCGAATTACAAATAAATAATTGTAGCTAGCTCTGAGCAAAAATCAAATGAAAAGCCCATCATTTTCAGCCTTGCCACCCCACAAGCCACACTAATTCCAGCACTCACAGTTATAGTCAGAAACATAAAATTTTATATCATTTTTTTTTTATGGATTTGCAATTTTTTTTATTTTATCTATTCTGTGCAGGCAAAACAAAACGGGATCATTTTCTTATTTTATAGATCAGCATTTCTGGAGAAATGTTCACAGTTGACCTTAACCAGCTATAAACTAATTAATGTGGTACAAATGTTCAGAACTAGCTGTTCCGTTCCCAAAAGACAATTTGACATCCAAGGCCTGCTTTCCATTGAAAAATAATATTATTTCAAAATTGACAATGACAAATATCTTTAATTTCTTTGTGTTTGAATATTTAATGAGACTAGTGTAAATTATATAATAATTTGAAGCATTTTCTTAAATTGAAAAATATAGTTTTTAAAGAAAAAATGGGGGAAATGAAACAACTAGAGGAATCATTCAATTTAGGTGAATTATTCTTGATGTGTATGATAGGCTACTCATTATATTGTTCGAAAATGTAAGATATGATTTTCGTATATATCTCTATATAAAGATTGCATTTGTAATTAAGAGTACTTAATTAAATTTAAGCTAATAATTGATATATCTATCGTCTATCTACATGCTTCGTCTAGGATAATAGAGTACAAAGTACAAACTGATAATGAACTGGAAAAAAAAAACAATTAACATGGGATTTGGAGAGGTAACCTCTAAGTACAAACTGGACCACGTGATATATGGCTTCCAAATGTACTATCAAATATTAATAAGAAATGTTGACCTAAGAAAAATTCAAACGTACTATTGCATTTAAATAGACATAGATAGCATAGCATCTTTCGGGGGCCGTTTTTATACATCAGTTTGGATGTCAATGAATGCTATTAAGCTGTCTATATTTGATATAGATAAGTTATGTACTTATTTGGCAGTGATAAAGCAAACGAGTGTATAATATAATACGCACCTCTTTTCTTTTTCATGCATTGATTAGGCTGAAAACACTAGCGTCAATTCCAGGTCCCAAACTAATATTACTCTTACATTGACAATGTTCCAATAGAGATCTCTTTTGCTATTTGAAAAAGTACAAAAACCTACCTACCCTCTTGCTGTAGTTTATTAAATTTTAAACAGAATTTAACTAAAGAACAATTATACCATTGGTAAAATGAAAAGACTACTAAAAAGTATTCAAAAACTAATTAAAAAGCATAAATACCTTTGTTCTTCAATATAAATTTAGTGGGTTAGAAAATGGACCAGCCTTATCTTCTTTTTTATAAAGGCGAAATTTTAAATCTTAACCAGCATACCGCGCCACGCCCCCATATTGCCTGACCCTCATCGCTGGTAGTCGCCCCATCGCTTACGTTGCTTACCAAACAACGATGTCTGCTTGTGCAACCGATGTGTACAAAGTTTCTATCTTCGATTAACACAAGCTGATCGCAAAATTTGATCAAGAAACTTGATGTCATGGTTTCGTAGCGCGACCAAGCACGATCAGAGTACGTATCTTGGTGGACTTCAACAAGATACGTTCATTAACGATGAGTCCACGACAAAATTCTTTGAATAAAAATAATAATAATAACTCTATGGGGCTTTGCAGAAAGTATGATTTATCTGGTTTTCAGTAGAATTTTGCCTCATTAAGACAGCTTTCCTATGTGATCACATTTGCGGTTGCTTAAACTCTAATGCCCAAATTAATTCCAACTTTATACTCAACAGGTTCTTGTTTTTCAATATATTCATCACATTTTAGACTTTAAGAGTTAAAAGACTTTAAAAGCAGCAAACCGGCTGCCACTTGGGTAATTCATACACAACCAGTAAATTTACAGCAAAAGGCATAGTTACGACTTATGAATAATCCATGATATAATACTTTGAAACGTTCAAGCTATTTATATTTCTATTACCAACATAAAAAAATGTCAAAGAACAGAGGCATTGTCACTTGGCATATATGTATGATATGTTTGGTTTTTCCATCCTGCTTAACGTACAAGATTTGAAGAATTCCTCATCTCTATCACGACGTAAAAGTTACACAGATGGAAAGTATTTGTTGAGATTGAAGGGAAGAGAGTAGAATTCCTCACTTCTCGCGTCGGTTTTGAAGGCACGGTACTTATCCCACCAAGGTTTGCCTCTGTCTTTCCTTACTTGACCATCTTTCTTGTGTAGTGTGTTGTCCAGAAAATATGCCAGTATACCAGCCACAAACGCTTCTGATGAGAACGGGACATTGACAATGTCGTTGAACTGCCAAAAGTGGTTAAAAACATTTTAATGTGGTGGATAAAAAGAGACGAAATTTAGAGATTCCATAGTTAATAATTGTGCTCACCCATCTGCCAGATGTATGAGCTGGACCAAATCCGTTGATAGCGGTGTACTCGTTGAAGTACTGGGGCACTGAGAAGCCCAGAAAAATAGAGAAGGCTAATATGAACAAGTTGCGGAAACTGTTAAGTTGGCAGAATTGGAGGAAACTAAGACCACCGGCACCTGCATAACATCAACATGATCACACAATGGTTCTTCAAATGAACCACATGTAAAAGGGTTTGGTCAAATGATTGTTCTGAGATTATCAATACATACCAACATAGCCAAAGAATAGACAGTACAAGGCAGCCACAATGGGTGTTGGAATCGAAGCAAAAACTGCTCCAAATTTGCCTGCATAATTGAAAATTCGTGGAGAGATCGCAAAGACAGCAAGAAGGCGCCACAATTTCTTCGTATGTACTAAAAATGTTGAAAATAATTTACCAAGAACAGAAAAGAAAATCATGAATGCAGCAGATATCTGCACCACTCTTCGACTGCCAACACGAGTAAGTGCTAATAGGCCAGCATTCTCACTGCACAGGGGAAAAAGAAGTCTTAGATATTGTCTGGATTGTAATAATCAAATAATAATGCAGAAACCAACTTTGAGCGTCTTACATAGATACGGATGATCCATTTCCAGTTCCATACAACCCAGACAACAAGATAGCAATACCCTGAAGGACACAGGTCAAAAGGAAATTATGTCATAATAGTTGTTTCTATAAATCATTAAGACAGGGCCTAATCGTGACGTTGCATCTGATACCATAAGTATTTGAGCCTACAAGTACACGGCCCCAAGATGTGCCTACTGTGAAAATAGGAAGCAAGAGAATAAACAATAACACAAGAATCTAATATTAATCCAAATATGGAGAAAAACCAGGGGACCAGATTGAAAATATACTTGCAGAAGAATTATTATTACAACTACACAATGTCACCCACAAAGCCTTGTAACTAGCAACTATCACAAAAAACTTACACCTCAACCGAGTATATATGAAAATACAAAGAATTAAGAGAGGAAAAGCATTGTGGGTGGTATTGGGATGAGAGAAAAATCGTGTAGTTTTCACTTTGGTCCCCGTGACTTTTTCCAAATTTGGAGCTTATGCGTTAAATGGCGTGTTGTTATTATTGTCGATACTATGGCTTTTGCTTCCTATTTTCACAATGAGCAAATCCTCGGGTGTGTAGTCGTAGGCTCAACTGCCTAACTGAAACTTAATCCTTTTATTACCCTTTGTTTGATAACAAAAGGATGTTGCTGCATATGCTCGCACTCATTGCTCGTGAATGGAAAGTAGAAGTGGTTAGGCATATCACATATGGGAACCTCATCTAGAGAAACTAATAAGCAAAAATGACTAAAATGCTCACTGACCCCTTAACAGTTGTGCACTCTACTATAATATGCAAACTTTTATCGTATTCAGTTGTTGAGTCTACTATAGATTTCAACACGCCTCTTCACATGTAAGCCGGAGTGATAATTAAATCCTATCCCCTGGGTCAGGTCGCAGGCATAACATTGTCTTGCATAGACTTTGATACCATGTAGTAATATAGGATTAGCTCACACTTTTCTTAGAAGGCTTTATTTAGGGGAATGCGGGTGATTACTAATATACACAAATCCGGGTTCATTCTCATGTGGAATAGATCAACGACGACAAGTATTCATTTTCCGATTTCAGTTCTCTAGAGCATTGATATTGTTTGGGAAGTGGGGCCTTATGGGGTGTGCCTTATTTACCTGCCAGCCAACACCACGGCTCAGAATAGATGGTGGCATCGGGGTTGCACTCGCATATCTAGCCACAGCAACAAAGCCACCAGTTGACTGCAATTACCACCACAAAACATGTTAAGAAAATATTAAGTAGAACTATTGTCACAACAGTAGAATGACAAAGAGCAATGAGAAAGAAGGCTGGACAAGAATAAAGGAAACATTTTCCTATTATGGATTGAATTAACAAACAATAACTAGACATTTAATTTCTATACTACCCATCCCTTTTATCTAAAAGAAAAAGTGATTGAGACACAGAAGCACTATCAACGAGGTCAAGACAAACCTCTACAAGAGCAACAAAAGCTGCCATCATCATGGCAAAAGCTTCGCCTGCATCAAATGAAGGTGCTCCCCATTGAAAGGGATATGGAACTCTTATCCTGCATGCATATGCCCATAATCAAAAATAGAATTTTATTGATAAGGCGTCATATGCGAGAATAATACATCATAATATACAGAGCATTTTATATAGAAACTAAAAATTTACAACAGAAATGCAGTAATAGCTATTTGCTAGAGTTGCATAGGATCAGCAAGCTAACATGTGAGTTGAACAATTAAGTTTTTCTTGTATGGAGGATCAAACTAAATAAGTCTTAGTTATTGGTAGGCAAATCATGAATTATAGCATGTGTAAATGCACCTCATCAACAAACTAATAAGTCTAGCTGATTACTAGAGGCAGTTGTATAAACCTAATCTCACCATGGAGCAGCTTCAATAAGTCCAGCGCGGTCGGTTCTGCAGCTTGTCTGTGTCCTTGTTGGCCTTCCATTATAGGCTCCTCCCACAGTAAGTAGATGGGCATAAACCCACACAATTACCACCGTGATTATAACTGCAAAGCGGTCAAAGATATTCTTTCCTGGCTTTATCAGGTGTACCAAATACTGCAGTAACCAAAGAATAAATTATGTAAGATGTTTGCAGTAACAAGAGAAACCAACTTTATGCTCGTATTAATACTATCCACATGCTGAACTTTTTTCTTTTTCAAAAAAATACTATAATCAAGTTGCAACTTGAACTGTTACCTGAGAAAAAATTATCAAAAGGACTAGCTGTGGCAACCCAATTTCGACACATTTGGCAACCTAACAACCAAGAATCAAGTCAAATCGTATGATATCCACGCAGAAAAACACAGAGAAAAATATTTTTTTGAGGGATGGGGGCGGTACACCAAGTAAAGACTTGCACATACCCCAGGAAAACCAAACTCGGACAGCCCAAACCCCACGAGACTAACCAAAGGAACAACTGAAATTGGACTTAGATACCTGCATGATAATTAGACATATTGTATTAGAAACAAATGAAACACTGGCACAGATAAGATACAGCAGGAGGAAGTAATTAGTGCAGAAATAACGCATGTATATCAAACCTTACAACATTGCGCCAAAGACCACTGAAACCTAGGACAATTTGAATGGTCGAGGCAACAATAAGTGCACCTTGCGTGGCCCGCATTATCTTCCTGAACCTCTGCATGGTTATTTCCCGTTATAAAACGTGTATCGAAATAAATGTTCAATCTAAGTAACTAATAATATATGCTATGCTGCATGTTAATCCCTCTATGTGCAGCCTTCGGGACTTGTTTCTTTTCAGCTTCATTAATTTACAGTTGCATCTATGCAAAACAAATTTATTCTAAGTTGTGTAAAGCAAACACTAGGGTGCAAAAGTATAATATGTGCTAAGAAGTTCAAAGCTGCAATGGTAATAGAATCAAGTCTACGAACCGATATAGGATCCGGGTCATTCCATCTACCAGACAGGATAATCGAAATTGTGGGTGCGACAAAGGTGTATGAACCTCCAATCACAGTAGGCAATCGGGTTCCAAACCATGTTTGCAACAGGGTATTTAACCCAGCAACAAAGAGCAGAGTCTGAATTACTTTTGCCTTCTCCTCCTGTAGAACAAAAAGTTGTATAAGAATTATAGAAGTAATCACATAAAACCAAACATATGATAAACAACAAAAGCAGTTTAACGCCTCACATTTCCTCCTCCCATTTGAGGAACGAGGGCACTGGGTATGATGACTGTTGTGCCGAGCATTACCAGATAATGTTGAAATCCAAGAAGAATGGCCTCAGCTGCATATCAAAAACCATTCTTTTGAAAGAAAAAAGAAAGATGGCCTGAACAAAATTATGCATGTACATAAGCATCTGGGAAACTTAGGACACTGAATGATTCTAAAACATTTAAAGCTAGAGAACCCGATAAGCAGGACGGATAATATCATAGCGAATTATTGAAACAGTGGTTTAGAGCATTAGCACATATCTTAACTTAAATGGTATCCAAATCTGATTTACTCCACTGATAAATGAACAAGAATTCTGCAGAACCGCACAGACCTGGAAAGAAGCAAACTCGGAGGAAGAAGATTTCACTTTCAACACTAACTTTTATTCTAGCTCTGGATAACCAGATACGCGCACTTAGAATCTAGAAAGTTACTATTCTTAAAGCATATTGCATATAGAAAGTACAAGTATCAGTTTAAGCAAAGTGCTGTGAAGCTCAGTCACGCCACATTGGAAGTTCAATCACACGATATTCCATTGTAAAGCAAACGGAACAAACTTTTCAAAAGAAATCAAAAAACAAAAAGGTAAGAACAAAAATGAATCAACTATAAAGTGGGATAAAATTAGGCCTTAGAAGGAATAAACACGTCCGAAAGCGGACAACCCATGAATCAAACACGCACACAGAAGTAACCGAAATGCAGACAACCGAATCCGCACAAACACGCTGCTAACGCTTTCCACCATAAAGCAAATGGCATAAAGAACATACAATGTATAACAAAAGCAAGAAAACTAGTTAAACATCAATGATCATCTATCAAACCAAAAAGAACATGACTCAAGGATCAACTCCATAACCAAAACAACAACAGAATGTACTAGTAGATAGTGAATTAAGAGTAACTAATTGCACGAGACTCACGCCACGGAGGTGGGCTAGTAATGCAGAATGAAACATTAGGAAGCTGATCTTTTGGTGGATGTGGTGCTGGATCATCTGCCTTTGCTGGTGCAGCTCCACCTGCCATTTATCTACTTCTCCTTCAATCTGTAGCAAAAAATATCTGCAGCAAAATGCAAAACCACAAAATATTCAAAAATCCCAGATCAAAAAACTATGAAAATAACATTATAAAGCCACTAAAAATGAGTAAAGATTGAAACTTTAAGAGTACCCAGATAGATAAAATTCAAGAAGAGAAGCTCAAAGAGAAAATGAGGACCCAAATGTTGACAATTAACACTTAACAGCAACAACAACAACAACCCACGTGTAAGCATGCACCGAGTCACACTACACTACTCACCTTTTTCTGCCTCAGTAAAAACAAAAGTGAACAACACAAAAACAGAGGAAACAGAGGAGAGGGCAAGGTACTTAACTGTGAGATGAAGTGCACTATAAATTTGTAAATGAGGAGAATGGAAAATGTATAAAGAAGAGAACTTTATAGTTTATTTATACAATGTGGTAATATTAATGGTATGATTTGATTTGTGCTCAAAGGCAACAAAACAAAGTGAAAAAAAAAAAAAAAAAAAGAAAAAAAAAAGTGAAGTATATATGTAAAAAAGTGTGAAGATAAAAAGAGAAAAACAGGGGAAGAGAATCTTGCAGAAAGTAACATTTAATGCTAAACTTAGTACTGCAATTACTCACCAACACTTATTCCTCTGAATAAGATATATCCCAACAAATACTTATGTCTAATAAAAGGTTTCTCTAAGTTTAAAAGAATATTATATCGAATGTGACATGCATGATAGAATCTTTAGAAAGTTAAAACTTTTTACTTTTTATCATTTTCAGTTTTATTAGCACTCTCATTACAAAAAAATACATGATTAAATGGGAGGTGATGTTTCAAATATACAATGATTAAAGAAATGAGTATGGATTTGACCAATTGATAATTAAAAATTTAAATATATATATCCAAAAGGGAATATTGGATGCCCAAAAGTGTAGGGGACTTGGGCTTTAGGATAAAAGCAAAATGGCATATTTCTTTGATACATTGCAAGGTTCATTTACAGCTTGCAGCTTCAGCATCAATGACCTTGAGGAAATTGAAGCGGGATTGATTTATACACATTTCACTATAGAAGGATCACATAGTTATTCATAAAGTATTATATGAATTTCAACCAAAAATTATTATTTTTTTCATTCACGAACATCCTCAATTCTTGATGCAGCACCTGTTAAAAATTATATGCCGGGTGGTGTTAAATTTTATTTTTTTGATTCACATAAAACAAGTACTATTAAAAATTACATGTATAACATTGGCCACTCATAAGTCATAAACTATATAGGTGTAGTTTTTTTTTGTAATAGATTCCTAATTATTATAGGTGATTGAGGCTTTTATGCTTATTGTAATCCAGTTTAGTTGTCTAAGTCTTTTAGTACCAGTTCTTGTAAAAAAGAAAAAGAAGGTCTTTTAGTATCACTACGTCCTCCTCGTAACTAAAATAATATAATATGCAGTAAACTATCGAATTTTCATGGTACTCTAGTGTCTACATAATTGCGTATAAAAACGTGATGAGTCCGAAAATAAAGCATCAATATGCAGAAAAGTTATTTTGGAAAATGAGTTTTATCAAATCCATCAAAAATTATCGTACTCTAAGGCATATGCTTGTTCACATGTGATCCAGCAGCGTTGATATTAGGCGCTGTGCCTTTATGCTCATATTTATTTCATTTATAAAGTAAATTGCAGCTATTTCTCGTATATAATGGACACTTTTAGTCTTTTAGATCTTATTAATACTTAATTTGTTTCAACAAATTTAAGTTATCTCATTTTGATTACTGTATATTGAAGAAAAACAATCAGATTGTTAACATGCATTGTATGGTTGGTCAATGATAACCTAAAAGATCTTTCATATATGAAAGCCTTATTTATCAAAAAAAGAAAAGAAAAGGGGAATGATAACCTAAAAGGAAGCTATAGCACAATGGATCTTTTTGTGCAATTTTGTATAGTATTATCACCACAATTATAAATAAATACATATAAATATTTATTAAACGTTGGCTTTGGCTTTGGATGCAATATCCTTTATAAATGAAATAATTATCAGTAAAGATATACATAAACTATATTTCATACAAATTACTTTAAGTTCAGAATGTTCTTTGGCCTCTTGAATGAGGAGAGCAACATAATTTTAGCGTACATTTTAATATCAGTAGAGTAAAGTATAGTAATTGATCATTCGTTATCATAGGGCAGTATATACACTTGGAGACAAGTAATGGATATTACTCTAAAAAATGTACTATTAACTAGGGTTATACATTAAGATAAATTGTGTTTTATAATTCATAAGAAACTTCCAATGGCTTATAAATTGTAAGTATTTAAATTGATATTAATTGTTCCATGATTCTTTATTGCTTTTGGTGGGAAGCCTCAAAGCCAGCGTAAAACTTATGTAAGGAGCTTAGTAGCGGGTTTATGAATCTTATTATTATTATTATTAGATATGGAAAGTTAAAAAACACAGCCTAACAGTAACACTATGTAATAAAGTAGTTTTATCTATTTAGGAAAAATGCAATGAGTATGTCCCTACATGTGCTCAAAGAAGGGGAGACAAAGAAAGAATGAATGGGGCTACTTAAATGTGTTCTCCTCTCAACATCATGACTCTGAACTTTATAGGATAATTAGTGATATGCCAAAAAAATTAAAATTGTTACCAAATGATTAATATAGATGTAAGACAACTGTCATTAATTAGAAGCAATTGGACATAAGATTTGGTACGTAAATCTCTTAAAACAAATGCTTTGGATCCTACAAACTTTTACTCATTAAAGTACTCAATGGCCCATTTCAAAGCTCAAGGAAAAGTGATTGTCCCAAGTTTTTACATGGCCATTTCATCTTTAAAAAGATTTCAACGTCAATCTAAAAGTTGATTATATAAAAAACTTCTAATTATTGCAAATGTTTAGGATAACATAATTCAGTGAATTCGGATCATACAGCTCTGTATTATCAATATATTAATAAAACACCTCCATTATTATTTCGTTTTGTTACATTTCAAGCCTGGAATTTTAGTTTAAGACAAACTTTTAGGTACTAAATCTATTTTTTTATTATTATTAAAATACAGGGATTAATGCTGAATGCATATGGCAACACAAAACAAAAAAGATAAATTTGTGTGTTGCTTTACATCCTTTATTCCGATGCCACAATAGGGACCAGGTTCCTTTTTCTCCTTTACTACACTACAGGATTCGAGGGGATATCTTCGCATATTTGGTTCATTTATTCTTTTTGTGAGCTTAAGTTTTTGAAATGAGTAAAACAAAACGTGATGTCTTCTTTTAATGTCTTTATGATCATCATTTTGTTTTGTTTCTTAATTTATAAATTTTGTAGTTTTCGCAAAAGTTTTCAGATATATTCAGTATTTAACCCTCCAAAACTAGCCCTCAAATCAAAGTTTTGATCCATGTGATTTGGGAGTGACCACGAATATCATGCTGTGGTGAAATATCATAACCTCAAGTACAAGTTTATTTAAATGCTTGTGCATCACACCTAACTACTCATCAATAAATTCCTCAGTATTTGGCATGGATACGTTACGACAAACTGAATAATAGCTTATGGCAAAACCTTTAATAAGTAAGTAACCAAAACCGGGACACCAAGTTTTTATTTTTAGTTCCAACTTAGGATATTATTTACCTAGATTAAGTCAAAGAGAATCTATAGAACTTGTAATTTCAATTTTGTCATGTTATTAGAGATACTCTTCGAAACTGTAATTGCAAGTTTTATACTCACCCCCTTTATATTTTTTGATAAACTTTTACTCACCTTTATATAGTCATAACAATATATTTCTGAAATGTTTGATATAAAGAGTTTCATAATGTTTGTGCCTGCTACAATTTGGGCTTTAGGAGTGGGGCTACTTTTGTGTTGAACATAGTAGCCCCAAGACAAGGCCTGTTTACTGGAAGTTGGACCTTTTAAGCCCTTGGACACTCGGATCTGTACGGTATAAGCGCTTGAGCAAAAAATCGGCCCAAACCAGTTTGAGAGAAAAGCCCATTTATACTCATGGGCCACAGCGAGCCCATTTGGTATAATCAGTCATCATCAATCATCATCTCTATAAAATAAGTCACATAAATAAATAAATAAACATAAAGCAGTGGGGTCAAACTATTTGACAATGCCACGCCACGGGGGGCGAAAACACAAATGACCAAAAACAAAAGGACCACAATCATAAATACCCACAAACACCATGTGCAAATAAGTAAATAAAAACTGCGTCGTATCGCTGTTGCCGTATGCTGCCCATTTTCTCAAATTTTCGCCTCTTTTTATCCATCTGCTGATTCATCAACGCACCGGTTCCGCCGTTAATCCGCCGATTGATTCACCAGATCCCGTGTATTTGTCCATGTAAAGTCTCAATTACTCGTCTTTTTAGGTTTTTGCCCGTTTAAATTGTTCGATTTGGTTCGAATTAGTGCGTAATCGAGAATAATTTTGTGTCGCAGATCTTCGAATTGAAGCCGCGAGGAGAATCGCGAGTCGAGGCCGTGAGCTATCGATGATTTATTCGTGTGATCTGTATGGTTGAGGATTTTCTAGGGTTTTGAGAAATTGGGGATTTTTGAGTTGTTAGGGTTTGATGGTTGAAGCGAGGGTTTGTGGTGGTGGGAGATTTGGTAAAAATGCAAACAAGGAGCGTTTATTATGCTTGGGAGGGTTCGGAGGAGGGAAGGTGAGAGGAATTTTACGGTCCCACAAAGGAGTATCAGTTGGCATATGCAACCAACTGTAATTTATGTCGATTCGAGTTCTTTCATTAAGGTGCTCTAATTTTTTCTGTTCTTTTTTATTGTGTAAGATTTTTTTTTTTTTTTTGGTGTTTTGATTGTAGAGTATGAAAATGAGTTGGCTTTGTGGGTAAGAGGCCAGAGATTTGTGATTGGATAATGAGGATTTTTTTTGGGTACCAGATGATGAGTATTATTTATCGTATTGCGCTATGATCCGACATTCTGTGTCCTATCCGATATTAGGTTTTATAGGAATTTGTTGCTTCAACTTAATGACCAAGCTCGTTTTAGGGATTTCAAGTTTGTAGCATAGTTGTGAGCTTGTTTAATGAGTTGGATACTTGGTGAACGCTTTTCATTAAAGAATAATTGCGTGGTATGATAATAAGGTGAGTGCAAAAAAGGACATAACCCCGAAGAAGTCACGTATCTTTCCATAAAATCATGAAGTCGCTAACTTTTTCTGTTTGAAGATTATTTTACATGTCACGAATAGTTTTCATTATGCCCGTGCTATGTTTCTATTCTCAACTTACGGTTATGTGTTATATTATGTTTTTTTAATTTCCTAGTTTTTGTCTGCTGAAAGTTATGGGACCAACATTATATTGCATGCCCTTATTGCACCGTGTCTGATAACCTTGAATGCCAGTCTGGAGGCATCTATACTTATTAATATGTCTTAGAAAGTATCATTTAAAAAGGAGTTCTTGCATTAATGTAGCTCATTTTTTTTTTCTCTTTTATATATATATATATATATATATATATATATTTTCAGTGTATGGTATGAAAAAGGAAGGGAAGTAAAAGATATAAGGGAAGAATGTGGAAGTTGTGATGCGTCTACACGAGGGTCTATACGTGTTTCCTATTTCTTGAATGTGGGAAGGTCATAAAAGGATCTTGTGCTGTCTAATAAAAATGTTTTCTTAACTGACATTCACTTCCGTCCAGATAAATGGAGTATTCAGTTTGTGTTCGAGTTAAAATCTTTGTATTGCATGTGGTATGTGCTTGTCAAAAAGCATTTTTGAATTTGTGGCTGAGTTGATTGTGTAAATTCTTTCCCTGTTTCGTGGTATATGTCAACCTTAGTGTAATTAATGGACAGTTTTCAAAAATATTTTTCGGTTAGGAATTGATGTCGACTATAAATTTTTGTTAATTATATGTAAACAAACTGAAAAGAATAAGTTTGGCAACTATTATGGGGCTTAAGTCTGTTGATCTATCTCCTTTTAGTTCTTGTAAGAAGCATTAACTTGAACTTCTTTGCAGCTTTATTTGGCAGTATGACTGCTTCTCCCTCTTCTCTCCATTTGTCTTTTTATGGCATTTTTATTTGTTTCCGGTCAGTATTAATTAAACATTTGCAGCATCTTGTATTCATAGAAAATAACTTCTGTCCTCTTCTTGCAGGATGGTCGCAAAATTAGAATTGGTGATTGTGCGCTTTTCGAACCGCCTCAGGATTCTCCGCCTTTCATTGGTTTAATTCGTTGTTTGACTTTAGACAAAGAGGATAATTTGCTGTTAGGTGTTAATTGGCTTTATCGACCATCTGAGTTAAAGCTTGCAAAAGGCGCTCTATTGGACTGTGCACCAAACGAGGTCTTCTATTCGTTTCACAAGGACGAGAGAATTCCTGCTGCCTCTTTACTCCATCCGTGTAAAGTAGCTTTTCTTCCTAGAGGTGCAGAACTACCCAAAGGGGCATCGTCTTTTGTTTGTCGACGCGTCTATGACATTGCAAAAGAGTGTTTATGGTGGCTAACTGATCAAGATTACGTTAATGTTAGTTGTCATTGCGGCATATTTTTTCCATTACTAATTACTTTTTCTGCCCAAGTAGAAATGGTAGGGGTTAGGTGAATATTTTTTGGGGGTAGGTTAATTTTGTATCTTTTTCTTGGTTTAAGAACCCTTACTTGAACTAAATGATTTTGCAGGAGCGACAAGAAGAATTAGATAAGCTTTTGCATAAAACAAGGACAGAAATGCATGCAACATTGCAATCTGGTGGTCGTTCTCCGAAGCAGGGTAATGGTCCAACTTCAACCTCACAAGTGAAACCTGGGCCTGATAATGCTCAAAATAGTCCCACATCTTTCTCTTCTCAAGTTAAGGGTAAGAAGAGGGAAAGAGGAGATCATGCTGCGGAACCTTTGAAACGGGAACGTCTCTCAAAGACAGATGATTGCGATTCTGCTCAGTACCGACCTGAGAGTCATTTGAAAACGGATATTGCCCGAATTACTGAAAAAGGGGGAGTTGTGGATGTGGAAGGGGTTGAGAAGCTTGTCCAGTTAATGCAACCAGATAGAATGGAGAAAAAAATGGATTTGGTTAGCCGTTCCATGCTTGCAGCTGTACTAGCTTCCACTGATAAGGTAGATTGCCTTACAAGGTTTGTGCAACTAAGGGGTTTGCCTGTATTGGATGAATGGCTGCAGGACATCCACAAGACTAAGGTTGGTGATAATAATAGTTCAAAGGATGCTGATAAATCTGTGGAGGAATTTCTTTTGGTTTTACTTCGTGCCTTGGATAAAATTCCAGTGAATCTTCACGCCCTTCAGATGTGCAATATTGGCCGATCTGTTAATCATTTACGATCCCACAAAAATTTAGAGATTCAGAGAAAAGCGCGAGGCTTAGTTGACACGTGGAAGAAACGTGTCGAAGCCGAAATGAATAATATTGATGCTAAGTCTGGTTCAGCTCAATCTGTCTGGCCTTCTAAATCACGCCTACCAGAGGCTTCTCACAGTGTGTGCCGAACTCCTAGTGGGTCTGAAGTTGCCATGAAAAGCTCAATCACACAGAATTCTGCTTCTAAAACTACACCGAAGTCTTTGCATGGGGAAAGCAATACGAAGCCATCATCTTCATCTCCTGGGCAAATGAAACCAGCATTATCACCTGCATCTTGCAAGGAGGGCCACCCTAAAAGTTTTGTTGGTGGAACTGCTGATTTACCTCTTATCAGGGAGGATAAGAGCAGTAGTTCTAATCATTCCCATGATAACAGTCAGTCAATCACTGGGAAGGAGGATGGAAAAGGTTCTACTGCAGTTTCAGCCTCTGCTAGTAAAATATCAAGCAGTAGTTCTCGTAATCGAAAAAATTCTGGTGGTTCGCCAGGGGTAACTGGAGCTCAGAAAGAAAATAGTTCAAGCAGAAATTCTTCCTCGCACAGAAGTAATGCTGTAGAGAAGTTACAGTCCGCTTTAACGGGGGAAAGGGTTTCGGAGGCAGGCAGTGTTCAAGCAAGCAATCACAAGCTTATTGTTAAGATACCAAACCGGGTGCCAAGTCCTGCACAAGGTGTCAGTGTAGGATCTTTGGAGGATCCTACGACTGTCAACAGCCAAGCTTCCTCTCCTCTATTTTCTGATAAGCAAGAGATCTTTGACCGTAATTTTAAGGAGAAGAGTGATGGTTATCGATTCGATGTTTCTTCAAGTATGAAAGTGGATTCATGTCGTAATGATACAAAAGATGTCTTGAATGGATCTGGTGATGGTCATGTACCTCCCCAAGTTCTTCCTGGTGAAGAGCAAAGTATGACGACTGAAGACTCCAGGAGTTTGATAGAGGGCTCCCAAACAGATCGGTTGAAGTCGAGGAAGCTGCATGAAACTTCTTTCAGCCCTATGAATGCTTTAATTGAGAGCTGTGTTAAGTATTCTGAAGCACATTCATCATTGTCGATGGAGGATGATGTTGGAATGAACTTGCTTGCTAGTGTGGCAACAGGAGAAATGTCCAGATCTGATATGGTTTCTCCTGCTGATTCTGCTGATAGAAGCTCCCCTGTAGTTGAGGAAGTTGGCAATGTCGACGAGGTAAAATCAAAGTCCTCTCAGAGTCATGTTCAAGGTGGTCCAAGCACAGTGTTCAATGATGGTGAAAACCGTGACAAGAAGAAATGTTTAGACGGTAGTTCATTGCCTGGTGATGGACTACATACCGCTGAGAGAAATTGTGCTCCTTCCCATGCTTCAGCAGATATACCGGCTGGAGAAGGAAATATACAATTTGACTCAGTCAGCACAGATTTGAGAAGTAATGCTGACCATGTTTTGGAGATTAGTGATATGTCATATGGAAAGACAGATATCAACAAGAAGATTATGGGTGGTGAAGTAAGTAAAGATGAAAAGGCCACCTCTGGCAATGTTAGTCCTGTTCATGGAAACAAGGTTCATGAGGATTCTGTAGATGCAGATGAACGGAAGCTTGGGGTTGAAGTTGCATCAGCAGATAAATTATGTCATGGCGATTGCAAAGGGGATGTAAATGATGGAGATCACATTGGAACTATCCCAAAGCTGAAATCAGACGCGGCCGTTGTTAAGTCTGAAGATGTGGAAAAAGCTGATGACGAGAAGCCGGTACAAGCTTCACCTGGATGGAAATTAAAGTCTGAAATTGGTGATAAAGTCAAAGTAGAAGGAATACATGCAAATGATAAGAAGTGCAATAGCAATTTCATAGTGAAAGTCGACCAAACACCAGGTAGCAAAACTGCTTTTGTAGGCCAAAGTGTAGCTGGTTCCGCTTCCACAGCTGTCGATCTTAGGAGTCATGTTATAGATGACAATGTAGAACAGAAAAAAAATGCTCAGAAAATTTCATCCCCTGAGAGAGGGTGGTCTACATCTGTGGCCCATGAAGCACACATAAACAATGACTTTGTAGGGTCTACGTCAGCTGGAAATGAATCGGATGGAGCAGACTCAGCTTCTGCTGTTGTGGAATCTTCTTCTTCCTCTGTTGCAGCAGCATCAGATCCAAATGGAAAAATAAAATTTGACTTAAATGAAGGTTTTGCCGGTGATGATGGGAAATATGGGGAGCAAGTTGATGTAGCGGCCTCTGTTTCGACTTCGGTTCAAATTGCTAACTCTTTGCCATTTGCCGTCAATTCCATTCGCAATGGCCAGCCTGCTTCTGTTACGGTGGCTGCTGCTGCTAAAGGTCCTTTTGTCCCACCAGATGACCTATTGAGAAGTAGAGGAGAACTCGGTTGGAAGGGGTCTGCTGCCACCAGTGCATTTCGTCCAGCTGAACCAAGAAAAGCTGCTGAAATACCACTGACTTCAAGAAACTCACCTTCTGATGCTTCTTCTAGTAAACATGGCCGTGTGCCACTGGATTTTGATCTGAATGTACCCGATGAAAGAGTTCTTGAGGAATTGTCTTCTAGAGATTCTGCTTTATCCGCTGATCCCTCAGCTGCTTTTGTAAGTAACCGTTCTATGTCGCTGAATGCAAATTCAGCTTCTCTGCCAGTTCTTGGCTCTGGAGGACTGGACCTTGATCTAAATAGAGCAGATGAAGTGAATGAGAAGGATATGTGCTCTACAAGCAGTGATCATAAAAGAGAGGGTCCTTTTGTGCACATGAAACCAATAGGGGTTTTACCTGCTGCTGATGTTAGGAGGGATTTTGATCTTAATGATGGGCCTGGAGTTGATGATTCTAATTCTGAGCATGTAGCAATTAATCAGTTAGTCAGGGCCGGTACACCATCTCAGCTGTTGCCTAGAATGAACTATGCTGGGCTAGGGGGATTGTCATCTTGGTTTCCAGCCAAGAATACTTTCTCAACTGTCACGATTCCGTCAATGATACCTGATCGAGGGGACCAGATCTATCCCGTTATTCCTTCTGGAGCACCCCATAGAACATTTGGCCCTGCTGGTGTTACTCCATTTACTCCTGATATTTATAGGGGATCGGTTTTGTCATCCTCACCTGCGATGTCATTCCCGTCCAGTCCTTTCCAGTACTCTGTATTTCCTTTCGGGGCCACTTTCCCTCTTCCATCAGCAACATTTCCTGTTGGAGCTACCTCGTATGCTGACTCCTCTACGGGTCCTAGGTTATTTGCACCTCCTGTGAATTCACATTTGTTGGGACCTGTTGGTGCAGTCTCATCCCAATTTCAGAGGCCATATATGGTTAACCTTCAGGATAGTAGCAGCAATGGCGGTTCTGAGAGCAGCAGGAAATGGGTCAGGCAAGGTCTTGACCTTAATGCTGGCCCCGGAGCCACTGAAAGTGAAGCCAGGGATGATTTGTTGCCGCTTTCATCTAATCAACATTCTGTTGGTGGTTCACAAGCGCAAGCAGAGGAGCATGCAAGGATGTATTCAGTTTCAGGTGGTATTATGAAGAGGAAGGAGCCTGAGGGAGGATGGGATAGCGAAAGCTTCAGATACAAGCAGCCTTCATGGCAGTAGGAGTTGTAAACAGCTAGAGTACAGCAACCTCTAAATTTATGTAAGTTCTGTCCGACATGCACTTTCCAGAAATAGAATATCTGATGTCAGAGTTGGTGTCTAAACTTGAGTCACATTTAATAGATAAATATTTGCAAGAGCAAATAGTTACGTTTGAATAAGGAAAGTTCCTCTATTGAATATGAATTTATAACCGCAATTACAGATTATGTTTGTGCTTACATGCTTGACAATTAAATATAAGTTTTTATTTTGACCCTAGTATTTATTAATGATAAGTAATTTCACATATTCCTGGTGGCTTGTAGCAATCTCATTCCTTGAGATAACAAAAAGGATGAAAGCAAGATCTAGAGTGTTTCTTTTAAATGGTATAGTTAAACCAATTTTTAGAATTCTGTGAATAACTGTATACCTCAAATTCTGCTGAATGTAGAGAAGGGTATCTATGGTTGTGCTAAATTCGCCTTATTGGTCACTGTTCTTCTGTTATCTTTCTATGCCATTCATGCACAAAGAATGATATCCCACATTCCTGATTAAAGTTGGAAAATATTTTTTTTTTTTTTTTTGAACTTTAAATTCTGAATGGCTTTACCTTAACCTCTGCAAATCAAACCTTAGATTTATTTCCTTAGATAATATATGTTTTCCTAAGCCGGTTCATAGCTAGCTTGGATAACATGCACTTCTAAAAGCTGTATGCATATTCTTCAAAAACTCTATCAGACCATATGTTTCCTCAAATACCTTGTCTTGGACATGTATCTTGCTAAAGGGATTGTAATGGTCTTCGGTTTTGATTCCTTAGTTTTCTGCTTTGCTATTGAGATTGTTATCCAAAATTTTCTCGTTTAATCTTGCATTGTAGACTTTATAGTTTGATTAATAGGAGAATTTGTAATAAATACTTGTGCACAAGATTTGTTGATGAAACTGATGTTATGGTGTGATTTTGTGCTGTTGTGGACTGCATTGAAGGGATAAGGCATCCAACACTATCAGATCGAATACATCTAGCCAGATTTGCATGTGGACCCTGACCTGCTTTCTATATATGTTTAGGTAAGTTGCTTTACTAGATAAAAGAATATAAGTATTTTTGGCGGTCACATCAAGCATTTCCTCTATTTTAAGTTGACTATATAGGTCTGGATTGTGTGACAACCAGGAATTAAGTATGGGATTGACATCAAAGTCTTGACTTAATTTGACTTAACCACTTATTGTTATTCTTCCAAAGTACATGATACGGTGACTTGCCCCAAGAGTGTTTCACTAGTGTTGTTCATAAGATGAACAAACTTATCTCATCTTTTGCTATCGTTCATCCAACGCTACATGCGCAGTTCAGCTACTCATCTTTTGAATGTGAGTTGCTTAAGACCATATTCAGAACCATATTGTAGTAGCAATCCTTCTGAACTTTCCTGGATGTTGCAGTTACACAATTTGTGTTGCACTCTTTCATTTCGTGCAGCCAGCTTCAGTGTGATGGTTGACATCACTGTCTAGCTCAAAATCCTTATAGGTTACACAGCCAAGTTAGCAAAAATCGGTGTTCATTGGCATCTCTCATCCATCTAGTGTTACAACAATTGGGAGTATGACACCAATTATGGCAAGTGGCATCCGTTTGTTACCGTTTCACATTCATTTGAGCTATACACTTGACATATTGTTAACTGTTCAACTGTCCTCCTTTAGTTTCTCTTCTAGAAATCTAATTGTGCAAATGCATGTTTGTTGTTTTATGATCTCAACTCGTTTCAATTATTAGAGGACAGGCCAGCTTTAAGCTTAATATGGAAAATATTGCTCCATGCGATTGCTAACTATATGATTTGACGTGGGAAGTTTACAATCAGTTTCTTGTATAATAGCAATATAGTATATAAGACACGAGTCAGCGGATGAAATATCTTCTTACTGGTCCATGCTACATCCACACACTGAATCTGTTATTTTGGTGTTTACTTCAGCCAATGTTCGTTCCGTTATTGCAATTCATGAAAACTACTTTCTGTGTCACTTTATTTTATTTAAACTGTCCATGATGTCGATGCAGTCTGACCATCTTCATCACTGTTAACCACAGATTATTGTATTCTTTTCTTAGTGCCTGGAGCAAATCCTCAACCAACATCTCGCTGGGCTGGGATACTCGTTAAACAATGGCCGGTGTGCATGTAATACTCTCCAACTCCCATCTCTGCTGCAAGTCAAGTGTATGCCTTTTGGACCGTACTGCAAGATTAGAGATCCTTATCCTATTTATTTGTATATATTCCAACTGTCAGAGAGCATGAACTTCTGGCTTCTGATACTGATATTGATTTGCATGGTAGTTTGATGCAACATATCTGGCTAACAACATTCAGAGGGAGCTGGAACTTGAATTTAAAGTAGTGGAAGCCCTCTGAACTTGAGCTTGCTGTTTATGATCCATTTCTCCTTTTACCTTTAGTCTTTCATTTTACCAACTTTTGATTCTACAGTTTTTCAGCTACCATGGTTTAGTTGTTATGGTTTCTGTTGTATTTTAAGTTGGTTTTACTGTATCTACTGTAGCTTCAGCCTCATTGTCTGGCTTTACATATAACTGAAGATGAGATTCGTCGCAAATGTGGAATAATTTATGTATAGATAGTCCCTTTTTTCTGTGCGTATATCTCTCAGTTTACGTTCGAATCAAGATCCTGCTACAGGGGAATTGAACATAGAGTTGAACAGGAGAGATTCGGGTGCATGTAGTAGTATACTATTGCTCACTGCTCTCTTGTTTGATGTGTATTGTTTTGTCGGATTTGTAACTCAAATTAGCGAATTGGATTTGTAGGAATCTGTCCGCGATGTCATTGTTGAAGACCAGCTTTCTTTCACCTACTGGTCCTACTCTGCCATCCGAGCACTACATATATTAGACATTAAAATAATTGACAACCCATAATTTTATGGGCCGAGTAATTGGATGATGTTGACTGCGGGTCCTAGTAAAGATAAAACAAAAAAACATTTGTCTGTTAACTTTCAACAAGCGCCTCATGTGCGCATCACTTTCTTCATATAAAACACCGTTCGTGAAGTGTTGGCCCGCCAGAGGACAACCTTAATGTCGTGTCATACGCCTCATGCAGAACCCCACATGATGCAACCTAATGTTCAGAAGGGGAGAGGCAATAAACGCATGATGCACGTGGCCAAAACCAGTAACAAGTATATCACAAACGTCTCTGTATCTCTCTGTTTCTCTCTAATGCTCTTAGAGAAAAGCAATCAAATCCATGTGATAAGAAGACCTGTTGAAGTTTACTGTCTCTGGTCATGGACCGCCTTAAGCATGTTGGCATGATCATGTTAGTTAAATCTTGAGTGACTCATTTAAGTTGATGTTAAGTTTTCTTCCACGTGAAGAATTGGTGCATTATAATCATCGTGCGACCATGTTTTAGGATTAACATCCACTCTTTCTGTGCTTAATCGTTTTGTTCCTCAACTCGTGCTTTTATCATATGCGTATCGCAAGAAGTTCAACGTATACATTATGTGCTAAGCAAGTGATTAACAGCAAGGAAACCATCATAATTTAATCCGATGCAAGTAAGAAGTTCTTATTTACATCACAATTATAAATACAAAAAAAAAACGAAACACAACACAACACAACACAGCTAGAGCAGGTAGGAATGCCTCCTGGGCACCTTCATTCAAATTTTTAAAAACGAATAAACAAAAGATAATACAGAACACATAATTAATCTGGTCCAAGTAACAAGTTCTTATTTATTACATCATTATTCGAAACAAAACAAACAAGACAGAACAACATAACAGACGAGATTCCTGAAGAGTAATATATCATTGGAAAGTCACACATTTCTATTATATTTCGACCTATAGGCCCAAGCTCATACAAGTTCACAAGACTTCTTTTCGAGATGTTATACCGAGCTGTTATTTCGACCTATTAATTCAACTTCTAATTTTATTAATTTCTATTCCTAAAAACCATCTGAAGTCTAGTTTCTAAATCAAAAGGCGGAATGAGATTTCGACATCTAGAGAAGATGATATAGCCAAAACGGTGAGACTGCGCAAAGCTGAAGTTTGGCCGAATTCTACTTGTTTGAGCCAATTCGAGTTGTTTGAAGGTCTAATTAGAGTGGTTCTAAAACAACTCTAATTCGACTCGTTTGAAATCCTAATTGTATTAGAACTACAATCCAGCTAATTAAGAAAGCTTATGCAAATAAATATATATCCTAATTGTCATTACGAGGGATATAATCATCATTTCTAAGCTTTCAGTTCTACTTGTTAGTCCAGGATGGCCCAGCTGTGCCAGAGAAAGGAATAGAAGAAGCATCTGACCACTTCATGCATGCTCCACTTGGCTCGAGGGGAATATAGCTCAGTTGGTAGAGCTCCGTTCTTGCAATTGGGTCGTTGCAATTATGGGTTGGATGTCTAATTGTCCAGGCAGTAATGATAGTATCTTGTATCTGAACCGGTGACTCACTTTTTCTAGGTAATGGGGAAGAAGACCGAAAAATGCTTCCAGTTCGACTTGTTCCGATTCCACTTTGACTTGTTCAAGTCTAATTCGACTTGTTCCAATTCCAGTTCGACTTGTTCAAGTCTGATTCGACTTCTTTAGATTCCAGCTCGACTTGTTCAAGTCTACTTCGACTTGTTTTGATTCGAGTTCGACCTTTTCAGGTCTACTTCGAATTGTTCTGCTGCCAGTTAGACTTGTTTTGTGACTCAATTTAGACTTGTTCAATAGCTTTATTTGAGTTGTTTGCTTATTTCAAGTTGTTCAATTCGACTTGTTGTCCTTGCACAACATAGTCTCTCATTTGCTTATCTGACTTAAGCATCGGAGTGCCTGGAGGGTCCTGACTTAGTTTTCGTGTGGTGTTGAGTGCAAGTTCTGGCCTCAAAATCTGTTTAAGGATCCAGCAGACTAAAGCGTGACGTGGACATATAGCCAAACGAAAGTATATAAACTTACTATTTGCTAAAAAATCTTTTTCCAATCTATTACGAAATATTCTAACGATTTTTTACCTGAAAAATGTCATTTTTTTAAAAAATTAATGGATTGTAGCATTGTGATTGTGGTTGAAATATTAATTGATTTAAAAAAATGATTTGTCAAATTTTGTTTAGATACTTGTATTTATTTATTATATATTATTTTTAATTAATTTATATCGGGTTAGGCTAATTACGAATATATACATGATATACATAAACTTAAAATTTTACCTTGAATTGTAGCACACGTCAGCCCTTGGGGTGGCTATACCCCTGGTTTTTTTTTTTTTTTTTTTTCCTTGACAAGTTCATACGAAACAACCAAAATACAGTACTTACAAATACTCACGTATCAGTACGTTGCTAAGAAAGTATTTAGCAGCAAAGAAACCAAGTAATTCTTAGTAAAATAGTCTGGTCCAAGAAAGAAGTTCATATTTATTGCATTATACATTATAATTATTACAAACAAAGCCCAATACTGCCTCGTAGGCTCCTCCTTTATTTGAACTCTTACATGAATCTCCACAACCAGCTATTCATTCTCAAACACCACAAAGAAAAAGATAATAATACAGTACAATACATATATAGTTCTTCTCTTATTGATTGCAGATTGCAATTTCAAACTTTTACCCAGCTCATTCAATTCTCAGCTGCCTGTTTAAACTTCTCCTTACCCTATCGGAGAATAATTGTTTAAAAAATTATGAGCGAACCACTTAGCTGATTTTTTTGGATATCGGACGAGTTCATTCATATAATCTACATATATGAGTCCAAATCGAACGGTGTATCCCTCAGTCCATTCAAAGTTGTCGCACCACGACCACACAAAATAACCCTTCACGTTCAGATTTCCACTTCCAAGGCGGTCTTTGCTGATGAGCAACACAATTAAATTTGATAATTAATAGCAAGGAAATTAAATATGATCTCTTTGAAATGTAACAATTTATCACAAATAATTAAATGCACAAGTTTAATGATTTTGCAATTTAAATTGTTGGATCTTGTAGGGTACATGCATATAGAGCGCGCGCACAACATATAAGATCTCTAACATATTACCACAGTGTTATGATAATTTGGTAAAGAAAATGCAAATTATCCCGCCGTAATTTTAAAAAATAGTACATTAACCCCTACATATAGGGAGTGCACTTCAGTCGTCCGGACCTGAGAGTGAGGTGAATTTTCGTGCGAAAAAAGACATTGGGTAATTTGTGTTAGATCAACCTTTTCTACTCCATTTAACTAAGATTTCTCTGATCGCGCGTATGTGTACTTCTTAATAAATAATTTATCCATACAACTTAAAAAATTTGTTTAGAATTAAGTTGGTTTAGAAACTTACTCCATCGCGTTTAGAATCGCTTTTAAATGGTCCGCGTGATAATTTATCCTTTGTCCATCGGCACAAGCTTCAGTAGCTGTAAGCTTCCAGTCGTTCTTTTCATCGACTCCTAAACAAATTAAATATGTTGCCACTAGTTACCATCAAGTATTCTTATCATATTAATCACCCAAAAGAAAAACATATATGAGGGAACAAGTACGTTATTAAGAAAGTACCATTTTCAGTAATGTATATGTCAGGCATAAGTTCATATGTCTTGCTAATATGCTCCAAGAGGCTTTGAATCCCCCACGGGACTATATACAACCATGGCGAGCCAGCCTATATGGTTAAATGATAAAGACTCGATTAAATATTGATGATGATCACCTATCAGTTGTTTTAGTAATTTTTTTCACATGTAATAGAGTGAATTAATATTTGTTGTTAGTGAATCACCCAAACACAATAAAATTGGAGATGAAAATAAGTGAATGAAATTAATCTATACCACAACACCGATAGACGTCCCATCTGGTGCTTCAGCTATATATAAAAAAAAACAAGTTGTTAATATATAGAAGTCCAAATTCATTTTTAAGCAATATCGGATAGATTCTAACAACTGTAATAAATCTAAAAGTTGTGAAAAACATACTAGAGAATGCAATTTTCATGTCTTTATAGTAGCCTTCTTGGCACTTGGGGTCGCAATCCTCGGCAACATAATTGGCTGTATAATAGTTCAAACCCAGAAAATCAATGGACCCTTGGAGCAACCGTTTCTCTTTCGGTTTAAAATCTTCTACGTACGGCTGCATACTCGTCGGATACTCGCCGATTAGTACAGGCCTCAAGAACCTAAAACAACAAATTTAGAACGCATGCATCATCCATATCCAGCTAATTGATGTTTATAATTCTGGATGTTAGTGACCTACTATTGAATTCTCTGATACAGTAACAAGTTAACCACATCGATCCTTTAAAAGGACTAATAGCAAATAATTTTGCAGTATTAAATTGAAATACACAAATGTATCTCTATGTTTGTAACAAGAGAAACGGCTTACCATCCCAACATAAAGTCGACGGCTTTTACGGAAGCTTCTTGTTCATTGATAGTTAAGGGCTCAAACCAATGGCAGTTAAGTGTTATCCCTATCTTTCCTCTTTGATGATCCTATATAAGTTGATGAATTCCATTCATATCAACAATTAAAATTTAAAGATTAGTAATTGATAGATATAATTAAGGAAAAACGTATATTCTCATTTTGAATATTTATACCTAAAAAATACAAAATCATATATATATACCTTGAAATTTTTTCTGTATGAATCAACTGCAATTGCATGAGAAAGGAGTAAATTTTTTGCCACCGTGTAAGCATCTTTTGGCTTTGAGTTGGAGTCGTTAGTATTATTTCTTAGCTTCAAAGTTTCGATTGATATTTGATCATCATAAAGGCGAGGATTATTTCTATAGTTGATGATGTTTTTATTTGATTTATTAGCTTTAGCTGAAGCAGACATGGCTTTCGCAGAATCTTTGCTCGGTGGAAACTGGCCATCAACATATCCATGAACAGCGTATGACCATGGCTCGTTCAATGTGCTCCAGTTCTTCACTCGATCACCAAATTCCCAAAAGCACAATTCAGAGAACTCACGAAAATCATTCCTGCATATATTATGATCAGAATAAATTATCAGTCTAATTGTTATAACACTGATTTTAATATTATATTAAATCTGTATATAAAATTATTTACTGGCCGCCAATTTGAAAATTTATATTTAAAATATTTAGGGTAAAGAAAATCAAATCTTTCAACGGTCTTTTGCAATGTCGTCCCTAACCTATAAAAAATGATAAAGCAGCCCCCTCCCCCCTATTGAAAAATGTGTAAACTCCCCTTTGGGTCACTGATCAACCGTTCAATTTGGATACGTTTTTACACATTTTTTGACATGTTGAGAGGTTTTTTTTTTTTTTTTTTTTTTTTTTTTAGGTTAAGAACACATTGCCAAGCACCCTATATGTCAGGTGGTTTAATGGAACTTACCCATATATTTATGGCTACAAGTTTGGACATGTACATGCTACAATGATTTTTTCAATGATACCATATGATTGCGACCTAGTCATAATTATGAACTTTTCATAGACAAATTCTAGTTAATATTTACTCCCATTAATCAAGAATAGATAACCTAATAATATATGGCAACAACTAACAAATAAATAAGTTCAGAGATGAAGGTAGACGAGTATCTTACACTATTCTGTTGGTTGTTATTTCTTCGTCTGGGCATAAGAAGCCACCATACTCCAGTTCCAAGCAATGAGGAAGATCAAAGTGAAAGAGAGTGACAAATGGTTCAAGTCCTGAATCAATTTGATACATCCAAATTTAAGTGTGAACAAATATCATTTAACATATAAACTCCGTGCTTAAAAATATGTAGGAAAACCTTAACTAACAAGTAGTTTTCGAATACAACTAACGTGTGAGTGTTTCTAATTAATATTGATCTTATTTGTAGCTCGATATGATCAGGGTCTAATGCAATCCAATCAATCTAATTGAGTTACTTTATTTAAAGTTTGAGTCCAAACCATTGGCAATGAGAGTGTTGATAATATCATTGTAGAAGTCGATCCCTTCTTTGTTCACACCAAGGCAAGGTCTTCCACCTATAATTAAACATTGTAAGGATTCAATCGACAGACAACGAATCATTTTTGGCTAAATTTATCCGATCAAAATGTAACACACACAAATAAACACAACACACGAGAATTTACCTAGTTCGATTAAGATCTGAGTGATCCTAATCTACATCCAAGGGTGCAACAACACTGTTATTTCTGCAAATCCGAGTGTTTACTAGAGAGGAAAATGAATGATATGAAATTGTGATCTAACTCTACAGAGAATGATCTAGAATCTCTGTTTAATCACACGCCAAAGCTCTGTTAAAACTAATTGAGAAAACGGTTACACTTAACAGACTTTAACCACCAAAAGAGCTAACTAACTTTCTGCCCAGAAGTCAGCTGAACTTGAGCTCTTAGTTGACTGATTTTGATGAACTAATCCTCACAAACATGCATATATGCTTACAATTGTAATAACAGTGATTATAACGACGATGATAATCTTATTAAATGGTATATATAATACCTGAAGTGGGTCTTCTATATCACATAATAACTTTGTATGATAATTTATAAAAAAATAATAAAAAAAAAAAAGTTATGAGATATATATGTGTTGACCTAAATTTGGACAAAGTGTCCATTTACCAAAAAAAAAAAAAAAAAACACGCACATAAATACGAGAGAACTCGGGTCTATCTACAATGATATGACACATGATCAAATTTAGCAAAACAAAATTCCTTCTGGGGTATACCACATCCATGATTTGTAGATGATTAGTCACATCATATATACAAGGGATTAGAAGTTCTTCTTGTTTGTTACAAACCCATTATTCATGACCAAATCACATTAATCATGTAATATCTCACCCGGCAATATTCTCGTCCATGAAATAGAAAACCTGTATGCGTCAAATCCCATGCTTTTCATCATCTTGATATCTTCCTACAACATAATTAAAAAAAAAAAACAGTTTGTAATTATTACCCATATATCATCAATCAATAGTACCCTTATATATAGCAAGTTAAATTACCTTATATCTGTTGTACATATCTGCAGCTACATTTCCATTGGTTCCACCACGGATTCTGTCTTTCGCTCGATCGAAAATGTACATTTCATAAGTTGGCAGGTTGTTCATTAACAGGGTTAGCTGCAGCAAATCCTCAAACTATGTGATTTGTTGCACTTTACTCTATATATAACCTATAAAAATGTGCTATATACCTTGCACCCTGAAATTATTGATCAACCATTAGATTGGGCATCAATGGAAAATTCAATGGGTTGAGGAGCATCTCGCACATTTTAGTAAGTTAAGAGTAAAGTGCAACAGACCTCATAGGTTCAGGAGTTTGCTGTAATTATCCCTAATATGTATACACAACGACACACATGTATTTAATATGTGCGAGAGTACTATGTGTGTGTGGAGAGAGAGAGAGAGAGAGAGAGAGAGAGAGAGAGAGAGAGAGAGAGAGAGAGAGAGAGAGAGAGAGAGAGAGAGAGAGAGAGAGAGACCAGGAGTCCTCAAGGTGAAATCATCCCATATAGTTTTTCCTCTACCACCTTTGGCAGCGCCTCCTTCATGCTGAAAAATAAGACCATACAAAAAGAACGTACCTTATAATTTACATTAAAGTCTTTTACAAATTATATTAAAGTCATAATAATGGTTTTTTAGCAATTAACGGGTGACAATTTACCTGGTAAGCAGATGTACCAACACCAAACACGAAACCTTCAGGAAAATTACCGCGATGGATTTTGGTGTTAGGATTGATTGGTAATGATGGAACTGAATCAATTTCCTGATCAACGTTAGCACGAGGTAGTTGAGTTTCAGCTGAACTGCTTGTGTATTTCTTCATTTCTAATTAATAATGTAGTGAGGACAAAAGAAGCTTTCTTAATTAATCTACTTTGAGGACTTTTGTGCTGTGGCACAAATGAAGAGCTAATTCCACCTATATATAGGGACATGCATATGTTACAATATGGAATTGCAATTATGTTTGCGAAAAAATAATATTAAGTTCAAGGACTTTTCTCGTTGTTGAATATTCAACTAACGATCTAAAGACTTTAATCGGTCTTAGAAAATGTGTTTTATTCAATCATTATAACATTATGCACTATTAAAATCATGTATAGAAAGTGTATGACTTGGCATTGTTTTGATATTTACCTACGTATCTGGGTAACTGAAATCAAGACATAGAAATAAGTTCAAGAAAGGCTTTGCACAACCTCTCATGCTTTGATTAGGTGATGAAACTTGATACAAATAAGGCCTGATCGAATTTCTAGATATATATGGCGTTTTCTTTCTGGAGTGATTGCAGTAGCTTCTGACTGAATAAACCAAATACTAGAACATTAATCATTACAAGAAAAATCGTTTGGTAGGAATGGATTATCAGAAACAACCCCAAAACATGTATTTGAAAAGCCATACTTGCAACAAAGATATCAGAAAAATTGCTGGCTTTAGAAATATGACTTTTAAGAACAAGAGTTTTCGAGTCGTGATCTTACCTTGTATGTATCGATCGCTTTTTGCTGGAATTAATGCCCAATCGGGCTGCAAACGAACTTTTGTCTGACGTGTATCCACGTGGCCAAAAGTGCGTGTATAATGTACCAAAAGTTACAGTGCATTTTTGCAATTTGCTTAAACATTTTATTATTTTAAAATAATTTATTCAATTGAATGATTTAACTCTTTGATTGAGGGATTTCTGACTCTTTTCAAATTCTTGTGCTAATTTGAATATATTGTCAAAAGTTTAATTTCAAATTTTATAAGTAATCAGCAAACATATATTTATATATAGTAGTTTCCTGATATTTAATTAAATTATCTACAAACATATTATCTTTTTATGTTTTTAACCAAAAATAATTATTTTACATATGAGTTATGATTTATGAATATATAAAATCAAAGTTTGATTTTTAATGAATTATAACTCATATGAAAACCCAAATTTAAGTTTTAACTTTTAATGAATATATAACCCAAATTATCACCGAACCCGTTTCTTTCTTTCTTTTAGTATGTTATTTAATTTTTCCATTATTTGACGTTAAATTGTGGTAAAATTAGACAATCAAAATCTGAATACAGATAATTTTTTGTTAAAAGTTATTTTAAATAGTGGAAAAATCTGATTTTTATTGAGGTTTTCTGTTCAAGGACAAAAATGGTGTTTTCTATATGGTTAAAATTGAAAACAAGTTTGGGGGCAGTGAGCTAATAATTTAATAACATAGGGGGGTTTCGCCAATTAAAATTATACATATGTTGTTGATAACTCATATGAAAAATTCTTTTATATATTCATAAGTTATAACTCATATGAAAATAATTATTTTTTGATCAAAAATAGAAAAGATTAACATGTTTACCGATTTTTTAATTAGATATTAAGAAACTACAATATATATATATAGATGTATGTGTGTGTGTGCGTGTGTGTGTTTCTTGATTATTTATAAAGTTATAAATTAAATTTTCACATTATAATTTAATTAGCATAAAAAATTTGAAAATAATTCAATTGCACATTCTCCTCAATCAAAGAGTTAAATCATTCTCATTGAAAAAAAAAATATATTTTACATAATAATTGTTTATATTTAAATTTTTTAGACAAATTTGAAAAAATGTCTTGTAACTTTTGGTACTTTGTAAACGTCAGACGCATTTTTGGCCATGTGAGTTTCGCCTACACATGGAGCATACATGTTAAAGAAATGCCCATTCGCAGCCTGATTGGGCATAAATTGCAGCGAGAATCGATACATGCAGAACAGAATCAAGGTCTAAAAAATTACAAGGTAAAAGTGTCAAATAGACAAAAGTTAGTGGGCAAAATATCATTATTGCCTAATATTTGAGACAATTGTTTGCAGAGTGTACTCAAAGTCCGACATTTTAAACTAACATAAGTACAAAGTAATTAGTTAACTCTCACATTTGAATGCGCATAAATTTTGGAAATCTACGCCTAACATCTAATCACTATTAGCGCCGAGTTGGTTATTCTTATACGTAATTAAAGATAAAAATAATAAATATAACAAGAAGTTGTAAAGTCGTGCATTTTCAGTAGCTATTATCAGAGATGCAATGGAAACCAATATTTGTAACAGTTATTAGTAGAAAAATAGTTGTCTTTAAAATCCGAGATAACTGTTATCAAAATGTTTTATAACTAGTGCTTCTTCACTGTCAAGTTTCAATTTTGATCTTGATTGATCGCTATTTTAAAATTGAACTCTACTTCTTGTGCCACCAAGAGTCCTTGGACATCATTTTTATCAAAGGTTCTTGGGCCATGGGAAGCGGGCAACAACCATGGTGGTTTATGATGTTTTTTTATCACCTTTCAGGCCATACATGTTGCTCCTCAGATGCCAACTTTGATGATTTTGGTTTTCAACATTCATGGTTGTAAGATGATAGAAAAAATCCACCCAATAATTGCAGCATATCATCCAATTTCACCATATATGCAAGAAGTTGAGCTGCGCGCCAACATGGTGAAAGCTCGTCTCGTTGATTGCATATATGATTGGAGAAAAGGAATAATGTTATATCCTTAGTGACGGTGTCGATAGTATATTTTGGCTGATATACTCCTTTTTATATATGCACGCATAGACCCGCTTGTCAACATCAAAAGCAAAAAGACCTATTGATCGAGACTTAAAAATATTGTTTAGTTTAATAATTTAGTGCTAAATACATAAATTTGATGCAAATGCAAAAATAGCGAAACAAAAAGTTTCACTAAATTCTTGAATTTTAAAATTAAGGGGGCTCATTTATAAATATTGAAATATTATACACAATTTAAAACTTTAATGAAACAATAATTTCAATTTCTGCGGCAACTACCGCTTCTGATCAGTAGTTTTTCAATAACGCAGCAATTATCCACCCCTACTCTATCAATGAAATACATTCGTTCGAAAGTATTAGAACAATATTTGAGAGTCCAATACTTTCTTAGCTTCAACAACTCTTTAAATTTACCGAGAGTGTATTTTATTCTCCGAAAGTCGTTTTTTCTTTAGTGAATGTCGCTAGATCTTCAATATTCTTTTGGTTACTAAATATTGTTGTGAAGTCAAATTTTTTTTTTTTTTAACAAGATTTAGTGGGCATTTATTTAACACGAAATAATTGTTTTAGTACATGGAATAGCAGAATTGAAAATGCAAGTAACAACATTAACATTATCAAAATACAATAAATGATGTAATCAATTTGGGCAGTTCTCCCAGACGTTATACACTGAATCTGGATTAGTGGCTGAAGATGGTTGTGCCACGAACTATGCTTCCAGTTTTGCTAATGTATCGGCTGCCTGGTTGTTTTCTGCGAAGTCAACTTAACAATGACAAATTATGAGCTAATTTTTACAAAGTTTATGTTATCATGTGTGTGAACCCATTGTCGGCAACTACATAAACAAAATCAACGTTATACTAATAAATAATGACGACTGATCAATTGCGTGATGTCCATGACATTATGACAAATATAATATATGTTCGTAGATGCGTTATTTCCTGAGCTCAAGTACAATTGATATTTCCAGTTCTACGTACAATGTTTTTTACGAACAATTTTGGTTAGTATTTTTATTGAACTTTGATGAAGATGGCTGCGGTTTTTGGAGCAATAAAGATAAAGCCTTCTAGAATGTTAACAAACTGGAACACGCATAAGGAGTTTCTCGTAATAAAGACCCCGAAGGGGAATTTTTTCCTCATATATATCTTTTTTTTTTTCTTTTCCCCGTATGTATATATATATATATATCTTTGGCTAACATCATTTGAAAAAATCTACATTCATGATTCGCTGTGTAATATCTGAAAAAAAAAAAGGTCATTTTCTTTCATTTTTCATATCTTACCAGTTACTTGCACTCATTTCGTTGCAAGCATAGTCCATATATTATACATCTATTTCTGGATCAGCAATATTATATATTGACGAGAGCCGAAATCAGAAGTCTCGTCAACTTTCTTTGTTTTATGTACTGGCCTCATTGGTTTCTGTAAATTATTCTTTGTTCACATTGGATAATGTAAATATATATATATATATATATATATAAACTAAATTGTTAAGTCCATTCATTGATCACAACTAAAACATTTTGTATTGACTTATTCGTCCTTTTTCTTGGTCATTGACCCGATCACTAAAAACAATCTCAGAAAACTTTCTATCCTTCTATGATTCACCTGATCACATCGAAATTTTTTCACTGTAAAAGTTTCTATCAATCATGTGGTTATTCGTCTTTTTTATATATTTAGGCTATGTAAAATATAGAACACGATCGTGTTTGATGGAGAAAGAAGACAATGTAAGGAAACTGTATAATCAATCAACTTAATGACAACTGAGATTACATTGAGGTATATTATTATAAAATATCAATTGGATCTCTATAACAGAATGAGAGTATAATTCAGTCATGATGTAGCATTCGTATATGAAAAATAAGCTAAAAAACAAAATAAATCAACATCCAAAGAAAAAAAAAAAAAAAGCATTTCAAGTAAAGTAGAATCCATTATCATTTTCAAGAACTTCTCAAAACTTGTAGAATCTTCATTATTTTGCTCCATAATGATCATTGATCGTCACTGTATAATAAAACAAATATTAATGTTATTTCGTACAAAACGAGAGTGGTAGTATATTATTTTGAGAACTTGGTAATTTAAACAACTAAATATAATTTATATAATACTCCACGGTATAGAGTTTAACCATTACGACCTTGTAGTTGTCTTGCCATCACGAGACGGTGGTTGTAGTACCATATTATCATTAGCAACTATCAAAAAGAAAAAAAATGTTAATTTATATATGTAAACTAATGTTAAAAGTAATAGTCATCGATTTATGCATAACATTGATTGTGTATCTTAACTTGATCAAAATGGACAATATATATATATATATATATATATATATATATATATATATATATATATATATATATATATATATATATATATATATATATATATATATATATATATAGTACTTATAAATATATGCCTTAGAAAAAAATGTGTCAATCCAGCCAAATATTAGAAAATATAGGATATACATGCAGATGAGTTTTATGCTACTTGGTTTCTTTATTAGATAATAAGAGTCCTAAATAAAGTGGATCTATATATTAGTTTGACTTTTCAAAGTGGATCTATGTATAAACTCTTTATTCTAGAGAGACTTTTAGTAGAACAAAAAGACTTAGAGCCGTTCCTGCAATTTGATTTCTTCAGGACTGTATCACAGTCCACAAATCTTTCTGTGATGCTAGCACAACCGTATTAAAAGTCTTTCTTTAGAGATGAAGTCCATTAGTCCATGTGTTGGAGTATTTTAATAAAAACAAAAATATTTTAAGAATAATTATAAGACATTATGTCTTGGTTAGTGGGGGTGAACGTGAAGGTGGTTACAAATGTTGGTGTTAATGTGATTAAAGTGTGTTGAGACCCATAACTTTCACAATTACCACCATTTTTATTGTGTGAATTAAAACACCCCATTACTATCATATTTATGTAGTATAATAATTAATATACATATTTATAATATATATTTATAAACTTTTAATTATTTGAGGAGTTACAAGACTAATGTTTTTTCTCACTATAAATAGAAGTCTTGAAAATCATTTTTTATCAATGGAAAAAATAGAAGATTTTAGCTCTCTCTTCAACAAGTGTTTTCTCCTATTATATGTATAAACGTTATATTAGTGTGTATATGAGGAAAAACCTATGGTCAAAGAAAAGTGTTGGGCTACGATTCGATATCTTCAAATAGTGCAGACTTTGAGCGAAGTTACAACAAGAAAGGTTGGGTTGTTGGATCCCGGAGACATATGTGTCGATAGCCTACTGCATCGGATAAAAGAATTCGTAGGGGCGCGAAGCCGTCTTTAAGAGAACAAGACGTGGTCCGTGCTTCATCCCAAAGATTAAATTATATCATTTGTCAGTAATTAACTATTTATCGGCATCGAGGTAACCTTTGCCGCGTTCATCCATCGAAAAATTGAGGTACTATCTATTTTATGTTAAAATATTGCAAATTATTAATTTGTTACTTTACATTTTTATTGCGATATTTTGAACAGGGGAACAACACCGTGTATGCATTTAATTGAATTGGTGGATGTCTATATATATATATACACCTCCATGACCAGTAGAATTGTAAGCCTAGGAATGTAAATTGCATAAAGTATCGTGTAAGGTGGTTGTATGTGGGCTAAATTATCAAAAAAGAAAAAAGAAAAATGATTATATATCTAGGTAAGTGTGATTCATGTATATGCCTTATCAAGTTTTTCTTTTCCTATTCTTTTATAACATTAGTCTCAAAGTACCGTAGCCTGAATTAGTTAAGACTCTATTCTCGATCGGTTTAAAAAACATTTGACTTATTAATTTATGAACCTATGGATATATTTCTGATATGAACGTATATATGAATTTGTAATTACATTCAAGGTAACATTTAAGCTTAATCCTTTTGCTATTTATTTGTAAGTACTATTATTGGTATTCTTATTGAAAACAACTAATGACATTTGTTAAACCATCATGTTAACTGTAAATTGATGAGAAAGCTGATAGAAGATGAGAATCATTCGAACATATGTTCCCGTTATATTTCACTTATGTCATTATGATTGCAATAAAATTAACACTTTTCTATGCTTAATTTTATTCTCCATTAGAGTTTACTAAATGAGAAAAAGGTAAATAAATTGGAGGGGCTATGATAATCGAGAAGTAGTTTACTTTAACGTATATATACATCATACACAGATCTGTATGTAGCTAAACAAGTAATAATTAACACCGAAACCAGATCTTAGTAATAGTAGTCTGATCCAAGTATTCATTACATCATAATTGTTGCAAACAGAGCCCAATAGTGCCTCCTGGGCTCCTTTATTTAAATTCTTCTCTTTCGGTTATGTAAATACAAGAAAATTTTGTGGAAAGGCATAACAGAAGGAAATTTGGTGTATATCTATGTATAAGGGGTAATGCAATTTTCCTACAAACATCTCCCAAATTATCCATCCTTTAACACCATACATAACCAGCCAGTCAATACTATTTTTAGAAAATACGAGCCAAAGTGAGTATATTCCATTAATCAGTCAAATAAAATCGTAATGGGAGCCATCAATTCTTTTGGGTATAATCACATTTTTGTCTCGTCGTGTTTATTAAGTCTTGAGTTATTCTTTTTTGTTAATATTAGTTTCCTTTTATAAGTGAGTGGAAACATTGGTGCATCATTATCACCAAATCAAAAAAAGAAGAAGAAATATTTAAAGTACTCAAAGAACTCCTATTAATGTTCTCAACAGTTTTACTGAATGCAGCTAAGCAAGTAAGGACAGCAATTAAAAAAAACCAGTCTTATAATAATTGGTTGTATCCAAGCTATGATGCACGGACACGGACATGTGGACACGGACACGACCGATACGGGTACGGCGACACAGATTCTTTAAAATTACAAGACACGACACGGCTGCGACACGGCTGCATTTTTTATATTAAAATATAGAAGATATCATCATCATAATCTGCACAAATAATATTATTACGTTCAAATATAGAATCAAATCAAACATATTTACACTCAAAACCAAATAACCAATACTACAAGTTCAAATAAAATAGTCATTAAAGTATAAATCAAAAATTCCAAGCATTAAATACAAAGGCATATACACAAATCAAATGACAAAACAAAGTGTTATATAATACTCAAATAAAATCTTTAAATATGATATTGGTGCCACGCCTTGAAGAAAGAACGAATATTTTTTTTGTCCGTCCTTGTCGTTTGCTCAAAGAGAAATACAGTAGGCTTATTCGTGAGATTTGATTGGGAAAAAAGTTATTATTTATGCATTTTTGCTACTTAATTATTTAACTTTTAAAGTTTAATGGTTGATTCTTCTAATATCTTTATCTATATATTTTAAGAAAATTAAATTTTAACCATAAATAAAAATTAAAAAACCAGAAAATCAACTCAAAAAGTGTCAAGGCGTGTCGGACACGTCCTTAAAACGTGTCCGACACGGTGTCCCTTTTCTTTTTCTTTTATTTTTATTAAGACACGCCACATGACGTGTTGGAAAAGTGTCGGAGGAGTATCGAGGTGTCGGTGTCGTGTCGGAGTGTCGGACACGGCATAAAATAAATTTTCTAAGTGTCGGTGCATCATAGTATCCAAGTAAAAAATTAAGTTCTTATTTATTACAATAATTATTACAAACAAAGCACAAGACTGCAGCTGGGCTCCATTATTTGATATCTTACATGAATCTCCACCAGCCATTCATTCTCAAACACCACACAGAAAATAATAATAATAATAATAATAATATTCAGTACATAATTCTTCAATTTATTAAATTCAGGTTCTGCATAACTCCGTGCACCAATATCAAACTTTTGCTGATCGAGCTAATTTTTCTTCGCTTCTTTAACTTGTTCCTTTTGAAGAAGACTTTTATCCTTGAAAAAATGAGTAGCGAACCACTTAGCCGATTGTTTTGGATATCTCACGAGGTCATTCAGAAAGTCTATATATATGAGCCCAAACCGAACACTGTATCCCTCAGTCCATTCAAAATTGTCGCACCACGACCACACGAAGTAACCCTTCACGTTTAAGTTCCCACTGCAATCATCACTGAGCAATACAAAATCTTAGATAAATAATCCAGATAATGATCAATCTCTATGAATTTCACATTTTACAGTATTAAATGCCTTCATGTAAATACTTCTTGTAATTTTAAAAAGTTGCACACTACCACCACCCAATACTTCTTGTAACATAAAGGGTATTTGTCTTTTTCTTTATATATATATATATATATATATATATATATATATATATATATATATATATATATATATATATATATTTTTTTTTTACAGGTGGGTAATTATATGCCTATTTCATACAACGCATCGGAGTATTGTGCTAAAAGTCCAATTTTTTTACTAAGAATTTTTTTAATATGAGTATTTGAACTTCTTAAAAATAATCCATAAAATGAAAAATAATCGTGTTCAGAAATTGCTTTAATCAAGATTAACTTACTCCATGGCCTTCAAGATCTCGGTTAGATGGTCCGCGTGATAATTAATCCTTTGTCCATCAGCACAAGCGTCATAAGCTGTAAACTTCCAGTTGTTTACTTCGTCGACTCCTACACAAAGTGATTGCTACTAATTACCATCGATTTTTTTATTAATCACCCTAAGCAAGATTTGAGATATACATTAATTAAGAAATTAGTACCATTTTCAGTAATGTATATATCGGGCAGGTCGTCATATGTGCTACTAACATACTCCAACAGGCTTTTAATCCCCCATGGAACAATATACAACCATGATGACCCCGCCTACATTTATTAAATGATCAAAGATTTAATTATATTTTATATATAGCCAGACACATTTTTGATATATTTATAGAAGGGTAAATTTGAAGCGAATCAAATCTATACCTGAGCACCGATAGGCCTCCCATCTTTTTCAGCTATCAAAAAAGTTATCAAAAGAATAAGCCATCAATTTATATATAATTGTAATAAAGAAAAATAGTAAATTGCTATACTATTAATTAATCTGTAAGAACGTACTGTAGAATGCAACTTCCATGTCTTTATAGTAGCCATCATCACATTGAGGGTTGCAATCCTCCGCAACATAATTGGCTGTGTAATAGTTTAATCCAAGAAAGTCAATGGGGCTTCTTTGGAGCAAGCGTACCTCTTTGTCTGAAAATTGGTCTACATAGTCGGTCATACTGTCCGGATAGTAACCGGTAAGTACGGGCTCCAAAAACCTGAAATAATGATGTATATAATCAATTAATAGAGCTAGCGCATACACCGCATTACATGAAAGGAACTAATATAAATAGCTGTAAGGAATATAGTTTTCCTCGATGGTATGATATTGTTCATTGTGCGTTTAAGCCCTCTGAATTTGCTCTTGAGCTTCACCTTAAAAGGCTTTGTATTATCAATGAAGATATTATTACTCTTCCTATAAATTCAGTTTCTCTTTCTCATCTTTTTGATGTGGGACTGTTGTTCGCCCCAACAATCCTCCCCTTGAACAAAGGACTATTGAACTTTCCCTACATTACTCGTGTGAATGAAAATATTCACCACCTCGTGAATTTGCTCTTGAGCTTCATCCTAAAAGGCTTCATATCAATGGAGATATTACTCACACGACCACGAGTACTCACTTTGGACCCAAGCCGTCATGGATTTGACATTGGACTTTATCTCACAAGGCTTGTATCATTGGAGCTAGTACTCTTCCTATAAACTCAGTTAATCTCCCTTATCTTTTCAATTTGGGACTGTTGTTGACCCAAATTATCATTTATATGTATTAAGTTGAATAAGCAAATTACTCAACTGTAAAAATAGAATTACACAATTATTGGGTTGTGGAGACTGAAGTATTGTACTCCAAGTCCATTCTAAAACACCGATACAACTTATGTATTATAGACAGTTCACGTAAAATTTTATTAAAATCAAGTCACGTCCGTATCATAAATAGCAACTTATGTGTAGTATAATTTGATTTGTCAAAAAATGAGCATACCATCCCAACATAAAATCGAGGGCTCTTTTTGAAGCGTCCTCGTCGTCATCAGTTAGAGGCTCAAACCAATGACAAACAAGTGTAATCCCTATCTTTCCTCCTTGATTATCCTAAGTTGATGAATTACATTCAACAAATAAAAGTAAGAGATTGATTAGATAAAAAATAACGTATATATATACATGTATTCTCATTTTAAAAATTTATTCCTAAAAAACACAAAATCATACCTTGAAATTTTTTATGTACGAATCAACTGCCACTGCATGACAAAGGATCAAGTTTTTTGCCACCGTGTAAACATCTTTTGGTGTATCCGAGTCACACTTTGAGTTGGAGTCTTTAGTATCATTACTTGGCTTTAAGGTTTCAATTGACAATTGGTCAAAATTATCATAAAGGTGAGGAACATCTCTATAACCAATGAAGTTTTTCTTTGATTTATCAGCTTTAGTTGAAGCTGAAGCTGAAGCAGAAGTAGAAGAAGACCGGGCTGTACTCGGTGGAAAAAAGCCATCAACATATCCATGAACGGCGTATGACCATGGCTCATTTAGTGTGACCCAGTTTTTCACTCGGTCACCGAATTCCCAGAAGCACAATTCCGCATACTGAAGAAAATCATTTCTGCAAAATTACAATGAACGACAATTCAATATGGATATGAAACTGCATCCAGGCGAGGGGGCATGTGCCACAAAATATTTATAACTTAATAAGCGTTAATTCTCTCTACAAGCTTGAATATTACTCGTTTCAAAGACTATTTAATTATAATATAACTTTTAACATGTGAAAGACTTATGCAACACATCACCTAGTTTAGATAAGAAAAATCCAATGATATAGCACAAATGCTAGCAGTATCTGGAAATTACTTTAACAGTTTAATTGCATAGATTTTGCATTTTACTATATATGTTAACTAGTTTTCAAATAAAAGTTCAGGACAATTAGGCGGAGTGAACGTTTATGTATGGATTTATGGTTACGAATTTGGACATGTATTGTTACATAGTTTCGAATGACAACCATAAAATTATTACACAAGTTTTACGAATTTTTATCGTAGACCAACAAGTTTTACGAATTTGTCGTAGACCAATTCAAGTTAGGTTTTACTCCATTATTAATGACGTGATAATTGAAGGTAAACAACAAATAATGTGGTAGAGATGTATTAGAGAGGAATAAGCCGAGCATATAAGTACTTACACTATTTTGTTGTGTGTTATTTCTTTTTCTCGGTACAAGAAGCCACCATACTCCAGTTCCAGGCAATGAGGTAGATCAAAGTGAAAGAGAGTGACATATGGTTCAATTCCTGAATCAAATTGATACATAAAAAATTAGGTATGAACTAATATCATTAACTTTAAAAGTTATAACTCCATGCATGCTAAAATATGTAGGAAAATGAAAACTAGCTAGTACTTTTCCCAATAAAACTAATGTGTAGTGCGCCTGTGAGTGTAATTAACATAATTGATCATTTCGTCAATATATATATATATATATAGATGATTGTATTTGTATGGGTATGATCCCTATCTTATGTTTATTGGGTCAATTGCACCAAACTCCCTAACCTATGAGTTCTTTTGCACTTTACTCCTTAATCTATGAAAATATGTTATATGCTCTCCAACCTATTGAATTTTATGCGATTTTCCATCTGAACTATTGATTCACCATTCGTTGTGGTACACGTGTCTTTGTTTTTGTTCGTCGGATGGGCATCAGGGCAAAAATTAAAAGGTTGGGGAGCATATCGCACATTTTCATAGATCAGGATAAAATGTAAAACACCACATAGGTTGGGGGTTTGCTTCAATTAGCCCTATGCATATCTAATTTGACATATAATGTAAGAGAACTCGAGAACCACAATGTAATAAAGGAGTTGGTTTATAGAATTTGTGTCCGAACCATTGTCAAGGAGAGTATTGATGATATCATTGTAGAAGTCGATCCCTTCTTTGTTAACACCGAGGCAAGGTCTTCCACCTGAATTAACACATGCTTAAAAATTTAGAATCATAATTATGATAAATTAAAGGTATAAAATAACAAAGATTGAGGTGAAAATAGAACACTTTATTGAATTTGAGGTTAAATCGTGATGAACCTCCATGTTCACGTTTTAAATTTTGGCAAAAATTGGTAAAAAATTTGATCATGGGCCAAAAAAAGTTTCTAGTCAATATATGAGGGGACAAAGTGCTTATATATCCTTAATACATGAGGCAAGTTGCAAAAAAGAGAAAAGAGCAAAGTGCAATAGAAATATAGTATAAGGGATTTAATTAATGCTTTTATCCCTAAATTAAAATGACCAACTATACACCTGAAGTGGGTCCTTTATATCACGTAATATCGAGGAACTTATTGAGATATGCATGTATGTGTTACCCAAAAAGAAAGAAGAACAAAGAGACAACTGTCTACCATCATATGATACAAGAATCAAGCAAAATAACATTCTTTCTGGGTAATAAATATCATATATGAAGTTTTTATATTTTTTTTTAGAACAGTATGACGTTTTTATATAATGAGTATTAAAATGACCATATTTGTAATTTTGTTTAAGATACTAGCCTACTAGGGACTAGCTAGATGTGTTCTTATGTGGTACAAAACAAATACCAAATTGCAATCTACGTTATATATCTCACCCGGCAATATTCTCGCCCATGAGATAGAAAACCTGTAGGCATCAAATCCCATGTTTTTCATCATCTTGATATCTTCCTACAATATAATTTAATTAAGAAAATGTTCGTTATTACCCATAATCAACTAGTATTAATTATGTGTATAGTAAGTTAATTACCTTATATCTGCTGTACATATCTGCAGCTACATTTCCGTTGGTCCCACCATTAATTCTGGCTGCAATTCGAAAATATACTTTACATAAGTTGCCAATTCATTAGATCACACATATATATAATGTTGTAGAGAACATACAAATTGATATACGTCAATCCTCTCTATTAAGGTTTAGCTAGCTTTTTTAGAAAGATAACAATTTAATATTGTATTTGAGCTCAGATCAAATAACAGAATTCCAACGCCATTACTTATCAAAAAATGTCATGTATTAAGTGCAACAAAAAGAAAAATTCAACTTGCACGTGAGGAGACGTGTCGTGTATATATATATGTAAAATATCGGTAGGTGTGTGAGAGAGAGATCTAGAGAGAGAGAGAGAGAGACCAGGAGTCCTCAAGGTGAAATCATCCCATATTGTTTTTCCTCGACCTCCTTTTGCAGCTGCTCCTTCATGCTGAAAAACAAGACAAAAGTAACTTAGTGATTAATTACTTTAATCTTAACTTAAGCACTAATTTTTGATACTTAATTCATAATTAAGGGAATTTTAGTATACAAACCTGGTAAGCAGATGTACCAGAACCGAACACAAAACCGTCAGGGAAATCATCGCGGCGGATGTTGGTGTTAGGATTGATTGGTTGCGCTGGAACTGAATCAATTTGATCATCGACGACTTTAGTACGAGGTTGTGTTGCTGCTGTTGAACTGCTTGCGACCTTGGGTTGGCTAGTACTGTATTTCTTCATTTCTATTTGAATGTTGTAAATATAACAGAAACTTTCTTAATTGATCTGACAAAAACGAAGAGCTTATTCCACCTATTTATAGGTGCATGCATATGGCTTAATGCCACATCATGCAATAGATTAATATCGGTATTTCAGTATAGTATATGTACCCATGTCGCCGTCAGTTATTGAGCCTGGTATATTAATAATATTTCATTTTTTATTTTATTTATTTTATTTTTTACTAGAGTTTGCAATTATTTGAGTAAAAATAATAGTAAGTGCTAGGAGTTTTCTTGTTGAAGATTCAACTACCGACTAAAGACTTTAATCGATCCCAAAAGACGTATTTGTTGCAATCCGAACAATATTATGATGGTTTGACAATTCTCCGAAATTTACAATTTAAGTTAATTTTTTAAAAGTGACTGTAATGCATAATCAAGTGCAGGGGTATTTCATAATCACCGAGTCGGTGGACATCTCAAATTATTTTCTTTGAGAAAGAACATTATTAGCCAAATATAAGTTTATAGCAGCTTTGAGATCATAAAAGCTTTTAGTTTAAAAGATTTCTAACCAAAAAGCTACGTTAGCAAAAACCCCAAAAGTAATTATTCAATAAAGAAATAATTTAATTATTTTAAGAGTTTGTAAACACCACTTATGTGCAATTAAAGCTCAGAAAATGTAACTAAAATCAGTACATATAAATTAGTTTAAGAACGATTTTTAATTCAATCTACAACCTGGCGTTATGATTAATTAATTAGCTAGGTGACGAAACTCAATCCAAATAAGGCCTGATCAAATTCCTAGATCCATTTCTTTTTGGAGTGATTGCAGTAGTTTCTGACTGAGTAAACCAACGATCGGGACATATTTGTATATATGTTAATAGATCCTTATATTCCTTTGGTTACAAAGTATTTAACGTTGTGAAGTCAACTTAACAATGACGAATTATGTGCTGGTTTTTGAGAACTTTAATGTTATTATGTGAGATACCCATGGTCGGCAACTAATTAAAGATAATCAACGTAAAAATAATAAATAATGACTTATCAATTTCACGATGTCCCATGACATCATGATAACTGTTCATAGATACGTCATTGCCGGAGCTCAAGTACAATTGAATATTAAAATTATATCATAGAAGAAAAAAGATTCCGGTATTACAGCATTATAATTTATTATGACAAAATTTTAACCTAAGAAAAAAGATTCCGGTATTACAGCATTATAATTTATTATTACAAAATTATGATGCTGTTTAATCTATGAAAATAGAAATCCATTTTTGTCAAATCTTACTTTACTTTCATTTGGTTGGAGAAAATTTTAATATTAGTTCTCTAACTTGGCCTCGATTCGAAAATCGTCCTATAACTTGGCATATCATAAACTTGGTCCCTTAACTTGGCATACAATTTAATTTCAGTCCTCTGGCATCGAAAATGACTAAAACTCGCCGGATTATATTGCACGTGAGTGTACACGTGAACCCCAATTTGGGGATTTAAGGCTTGGAGTTGCCATGTGCAATCTCACACTTGTAGAGAGTCCTAGAAAAATTGCGTTTTGAGATTTTGCACCACAAACCACACGTGTGAGACTGCACATGTGGCAATCCAAGCCCTAAATATCCTAATTAGAGTCACGTGAACACTCACGTGCTATAATCTGGCACGTTTTAGTGATTTTCGGTGCCGGATGACGAAAATTGAATTTTATACCAAGTTAAGAGACCAAATTTATGCGATGCCAAATTATAGAACGATTTCCAAATCAAGGTCAAGTTAGAAGACTAATGTTGAAATTTTATCCATTTGGCTGCAACCTACAAGCATAGACCGAAATATTATTGAGGAGAACCATTTTAATTAGAAATATAAACCTCTTCTTTGTTGTCTGTACTGGCCAGCTCATTAGTTTTTGTGAATTATCTCGGGCTTGTAAATCAAGTATAATAACTTAATTGCTAAGTCGATTTGTCTCATACCCATCATATTTATTGACTTTTTTTTTTTTTTTTTTTTTTGAGGAAATCATATTTATTGACTTATACGTCCTTTTTTTGGTGGTTGACTTCACTATAAACAATTGTTGGAAATTTCCTATCAATCTATCTTTATTTGATTCCAATCAGTTTTGGCTTTTAGTGCTTTTATTCTAGGTTTGGCTTTTTAGTGCTTTCATATTTTAGGTTCGGCTTTTTGTGTGCTTTCAATTCTAAACACCATTTGAATTGCATTTCGTTTTACTTTTATTAATTTACGTGTAGTGCCTCATCATCTTATGCAATGCCAAATTAATAATATGAATTAATTATTGTTTATAAAAAAAAAATTAACATTATCTGTTCCAACGTTCAAAAAAAAAAAAAAAATCAATTTAACAAATTTGATAGCAAATGTATACCGCAGAATTATTAATTCATTGGCCATTTTGACAGATGGTGGCGGTATCCTCCGGTATTAGTAAGTAAGATTTTAGTTTTTTAGTCTAATACGAGGCCCTTCTACAAGGTATAGATCCGGGGATATCAAAATTTAGAGGTATGAATTAAGGTAAATGGATATTCTTATGTCCATCCTTGAGAATGAGATATTATTCCTTATAAAAAGAGTTATACACTTAAGCAAATTCAGATATTATTTGCCAAAACTACTAGATTCATTGGAAGTATTGATATGAACGGCAGTTGAATAAATGAATTTAGTCAACGTCAACAATATAATGAGAGGTTGTCATGTCCCTTATCCCCGAATATATATTATGCCAAATAAGATTTTGTAGAGCGTGTAACCCGGACGTCTGGAAGATGAGGTAAGATTATTACAAAATATAAGTAAGTTTCAACTTTCGACAAGTTGTCAATCTAATATAATTTCTAGGAAATAACAATTGTGTTTTGCTATTTGCTAGTTTCTTCGGATTCATACTAATAGCGCATTAGGGGTCACGACTGTGGTGAGTCTTTCTTTAACACTTTTTCTTGAGATTTAGATTATTCAGATGCTGACTTTGATTCTAATTTTCCTTTTGAACGTTGCAGAAAACAAACTTTATTCTTACTAGTTACTGCATATTTTCTGGTACCCAATTCTCAATTTTAATTTTACAATCTCTGACATTACAAAATGAAAGTAATATTGACTACGAGAACATTGAAGATAAATTACATTTGTCATACACTGCAAAATTTTCGTTGATTACCGACCAGGAACTCGCTAATGACATTTCTAGCGAAGTATTGACCGTCCGTAATTTCTACGTTGGCAAGAAGAACAGGATTTCAAAGCTAAGCTTGTGGTACCATATTCAAGTGTCGAAGAAGGCTCCAAGCATTCATGAAAATTAAGTATTTCATTGTATTGCACCAATCTATTCAAGAAGAATATAATGCAAGAGTTCCACATCATAAAGATAAAGAATACTAACTGTGTTTGTAAGAATATATCTCAATTGGTATAAGGTTTTTTAGGATAAATCCTAAGATAAAGCCATGAGGATTATATATATATATATATATATATATATATATATATATATATATATATATATATATATTCTGAAGCTAACAAAAATAACATCAACTTAAACTAGTTGAGCTAGATACTAACTTTGACCAGACTAACTAGGGGAAAATGCATAAAACTTCATGTGGTTTTGGAAACCTGCACGAAACTTCCTTGTGACTTGATCATTGTCAATAACTCCCTTTGTGGTTCCAAAAACCCTACACAAAACCCTCTTGTGGTTTCAGAAATCCTGCACATAATCTTCTTTCCATCCAACTCTGTTAGAGCGTGGTGTACACTCGCTCTATGTGAGAGTAGGTTTGGTTTGTATGTACTTTTTTCCCTTTGAGAATTCAATTTTACCCTTTACAACTTTAGCATAAAACACCTTTGTGGTTTAGAAACCTCCACAAAACCACATTGTGGTTTGAAAAATTCTTTGGAATCCCTATTTTAATTTACAAAAATAGAAGCTCTTATAAATCCAAAAAAAAAAAATGTTTGGATTTTTTAATAATAAATTATTTTAAAAAATTAAAACGATATATATTTATAAATAATGAAGTGAGGGCATTATAGTCACTTAATAAAAAAACTAATGGAGTTACATGAAACTTAACGAAGGGGAGTTTATGGCGAGATTATGAAACCACAAGAGGATTCTAAGCAATTTACAAACTACAATAGGGTTTTATGCAGGTTTTCAAGACACATGAGAGTTTTAGGTTGATATCCGAGATTAACTAACTTGAAATGAATAATTACAATTGAACCCCTGCACTTAATCAACAGGATTAACTAATCAACTAGTGTAATGCTTTGTTTATAGTTTGTTACAATATCAAAGTCTATCCATAAAATTAAATGAGCATTTATTGCCTTAATTAAGTTGAATTAATAGAGTGTCACGAAACTAATTAAAATAAAGGCAGGTGCATAACGCGCGTGAGCTACTAATAGGTGAGTAAAGTGGTATTTTTCCAACAACTTTTAGGTGGTTGTGTAAACTCTTTTATATTCTGTCTTTTTTTTTTTTCTTATGTATTTGTTTTTACTTTTTAGGAATAAAAGTATTAAATTCTCTATCTCCATGTTGCACTTTGCCTTCTATCCTTTTATTTTTAGCGAATTGCTCCATGTATTATGGATAAATAAGCACTTTGCACCCTGAATCGTTTTTTCACCATTGGATTTGAATACCGGTTAGCAATTTTTGTCGTTGGATTTGAACTCATGGGGCAAAGTATTTATTTATCTATAGTACATGGAGCAAGTTGTCAAAAATAAAAGGATAGAGGGGAAAGCGCAATCAGAGGCATAGTATAAGAGGTTTAACGCTTTTATCCCTTGTTTTTATATGTTAACTTACATTCAAGTTACTGTTCTTGCTAGAACGATTACAAAAGTTGCTTATATTTATTCTGACCTTAGGTGATGCTAATTACCTGAGTTAATATCAACTGTATTCAATTTCCACACTGATTTGATAGTGTACCTGTGTTTGATTATGAGTAGGGAGTAGGGACATATTGGAATGATACTTCTTAATTTACTTGCGTGCTTTCTGCTGAATATACAAATCAAAAGGATGAAATATTGTCCTATATTTCTTCTTCTCAGTCCGGAGTTTAATTGAGTAAGTTAGCCACCACTGGTCATAAATAGGTGGTCAAGCAATTTATAATTGCGTTTCATGTCTGTCTATCTAAATGATTAACATCAAATATTTTACCTTTGTGATCATATGATCTGTTGATCAAGATTTTTAAACATTTACTTAAAAAGTATCGAGACGTTTCTATTTTCCACGTTTATTGCAATGTCAAGCTTTGTGTGAACCTATACGAAATTCTATTGGTTTCCAAAGTTTTTAACAAATTTGAATCAAGACTAGCAAAAAAAGTTAAAAAAACAGTACAGAAGGCTAAAATGAGAGAATCTGAGAGACAATGTAGTAAAAAAAAAAGTGCTATTAAATGCTTAGAATATTTTTTCACCTATTAAATAAAACCTTTAAAATTTACAACCAGCATTACTACAGATAAACAGTAAACTACATTTGTATTGTGCATCCGTAATTAGTTCTTACTACACCATTAAAAGGAAGGAACTAGCAGATATAAAACCAATCAGTTTCTTCTCAGGTGATCATTTCAGGAAATCGAGAAAGAGAGAGTTTCGCCCGGAGAGACTAATCTGCTACATAACACCATCAACTCACACCTTGGATGACCGCGTCAACAAAATGTGGAGGACAGAACCATGAAACCAACAGCTACATTTCACTCCAAACACGCAGTTTTTCTTCCGCAGAAGACGTTCCTGCAATAGAAGATTAAAGTGATTTAAGTTAAGTGATTAATTCAAATGAAAGTCTCGTTTACTCTGTACTATCACATTTAAGAACTAGTATTTCATATGAGGTCAGATTAGGTTTGATCAAATGCTTCATCAGCCAAACACCTATTTGTATGATGAAATAGATGCATATGTTTAGGTGAAATTCTTGCGACTTTTCATTACTTTCAATTTGTTGGTAACTTGGTATGACGAAGTAATAAAATAGTCATAAAAAGATAATTTACTCTCATCCTCACTTCAGTATTTCTTACTCGGTGAGTGTAGGAACTTTTTCTTACTCAATCTGATTCAGTTACATATATCAACCCCAAGACACAAAGTGTTCTATTTTAAGAGAAGTACTAAATTGAGTATTACTGTAACAGCTAATTATATTATCGTACGCCCAATAAGAAAAAAACTTACTAACTCTACACCTCAATATTATCTTAAACAGCAGACAATAAAAACAAATTTTTTTTTATAGTTCTGCCAAGATGCTACTCTAGGAAGCATAAGTTTAGATTACTGACCGAAGCCAATTTCTGCGTGGCTTTTTCTTCTCCTTCTGCTTTTGTGGTGGCTTGATAACCACCTTGATAGCAGCATCAAAAACCGCTTTTACATTCTGCACATTGCATTAAGTCGTTGTTATATATGCAATTACATATCAAAAAGATGTCGCATAGATACCGACTGCTGAATGTCTGAACTTGTAGTTTTACAAACGACCATTATAGCAACATTTATCTTTGGGGAACTAATATGCAAAGTTTAAAAAGCCTCAACTTTAAGAATGCAACCACCATAATACATGTGAAGTAGAAGTACTTGGTTAATGGAATGAGATTTCTTTATTGTTGGTGACTCATACAATTTTGGGGGAACTCAGTTTTATGAATGTCCAAGGGCTCCTGTTTGATTAAGAAAGAAATGCATGTTTGAAAATTAAAACTCAATTGAGAACTACCTGCTGAGTTTTAGAGCTGCATTCGATGTAGTAAGACGCGCCAATTTGTTTACGAAGCTCCTCCCCCTGGTTAAGAATTGAGCCATTGTTATTACAGGATTTAAAAAGACCCAAAGAGTTAGCAGCAGTAGATGATGAGAATGCACACCTGTGCAGTGGTAACAGGAACTAATCCGGGATGATCAGCCAAATAGTGCTTATCCTCGCGAAGATCTATTGGTTTTACAAAAACATTAGTTAGCTTACAGTATAAAGTATGAACAGAGAGGGGAGAAAGCACACCCACACACACATATATATATATAAAGAGAGAGAGAGAGAGAGAGAGAGAAAGAGAGAGAGGGATCTTGGGGAGGGGGGATGATATCATATGGTATATATTTGAAGGATAACCAAGTTCCATGTTATTTGGCCTTTAAACTTGGTATCTCGGCTTTAAAAACTTATCTCGAAAGAATACTCATCCGAAATGGTGGTGAAATATTTAATTGACAAACTAAACCTTCTTATAAGCAACTTTTTACGACTTTCATCAGCAAGACACCAAGTTTCTTCGGAGCATTGAAACGAGAACAAGAAAGTTGATAAGATAATTAAAAGGGAACAAGACTTTTCATGAGAGTTGTCGACTTTTCTCGGGGAATCAACATTCTTCGTTAACATAATCCATTTCTGGTACAAGTAGAAAATAGAAAAGGCAACCATTTACCAATGTGGAAAATAGCCAATGGATTGGACACAGAAAAGATTTAAAACAGAGGAGAAAAGAACATGAAGATAATCGTGAGGTCGATGATTAGATGGTCAGCTACAACTCAAAAAATTATACAAGAAAATGTAGCAATGGTGTCAAAAAAATTACTAACCATTGCTATATTTTCAGTGAGCATTGATCGATGGCTACAAAAAATTTTGTAAACAGCTTTTGTAACTATTGGCCTCGTAGGCATAAAGTTATGTCAGCAATGGTTACAAATTAATTAGTCACCAACAATAGTGTCAAAAGAATCACTCACCACGTAGTGTCAAAATAATATGCAGCCATGACGTGGTGTCAGATGAATTCGTAGCCATGCAATTAGATTAAAAGAAAAGCAAAAATAAAAAAAAGGGTGGTGTCCGATTCATTGGATGCCACGCCTTTTTTCTTTTTCTTTTTTTTAAAGCGGCTATTTCGTATTTTTTTTTTTAAAAAAATCGTATTGTACCATGGTGAGTGAATAATCACTCACCACGGTTTTTTTTTTTTTTTCTAAAAAACCATGGTGAGTGAATAATCACTCACCATGGTTTTTTATTTTTTTTTTTTAAAACCGTGGAACCATGGTGAGTGAATAATCACTCACCATGGTTTTTAAAATTTTTTTTTTTTACAAACCGTGGTGACTGATTATTCAGTCACCACAATCCGAAAATTTTTTAAAAAAATTGGTGGCGGATTAACCGCCACTTTTTTGCCAAATTTTCAAAATTTTCAATTTTGTTGGCTTTTTCCCTCCATTTTATTATATATACATATATAATTCATAATATACTAACACACACAAATATATATATATATATATATATATATATATATATATATATATATATATATATGTTATGTGGTGTGTAAAATATATCTATATATATATATATATATATATATATAAACACAAAAATCAATATATTATCTATATATATATAAACACACAAAACAATATATAAAAACCCAAACAATACATAACTAATATAACACCCAAAAAAGAAAGTGATAAAAGAGAGGATTTTTCAGATTTTAGAGTGAGATTTTCATATTTTTTGAGGGAGAGGAGATAATTTTCGGATTTTTTGAGGGAGAGGAGATGATTTTTGGATTATTGAGGGAGAAGAGATGAAGTTTGTGAAAAATGGGGTATATTTATAGATATATAAAATTGTGGTGACAGATTTTTTTGACCCCTTTGCTATCACAAGGATTGTGCCCTCAATGGGGTCAAAATAATCTGACACCATTGATATCACATGGATTGTGCTTTTGTGGGGTCAAAAAAATCACTCACCATGTCTGAACATGGTGAGTGATTTTTTTGACCCTATAGACTTTAATGCTTTGGTGAGTGATTTTCTGGATCCTACACCTAGCAAGAAATAAATCAGACACCATTGCTTATCTATGGTGAGTGATTTTTTTGAAGCTATACAACTATCACAAATTATCACAGATTTCTTATCTTCTTCCCCTCATTTCCCCCATTTTCTTCCATTTTCACCCGTTTTCACCCCCAAAAACCTCCATCTTCCAATTTTTTTTTTCAAACAAACTCTCCAAAAAACCTCCATCGATCACTCCACGACTCACAATTCTCGGCAATTAGAAGGTAATTTTAATACATTTACTGTTTTGTTGGCTTGATTTGACTTGCTTAAATTTGGGTTATTTATTTACTTAAAATTATTATGTTTTAGCATGAAATTTAATTGTTCAAATACAATAGTTTAATTTTATGTGGTATATATATGATCATCATTGGTATATTCTTTGTATGTTTACAAATAGTTCGTTAGTGCATTTTAACTGTAATTAAGTGTTAAGTAGTGTTGCATATGTACATATATATATATATATATAGATAGATAAATATTGTAGTGATATATTTATATTTTCATTTTAATAATTAAGGGTAGTTTTTTGTGTTTGTAATAGGTTATAAAATGTATAACAATGAAGACCGAAGTTGGATGTACGACAGATTAAATCATGGTGATGATTTGAATCCTGTTTTTGAAGCCGGTGTGGGAATTTTTCTAGACTACGCATTTAGTGCAACACAATTATTACGGAATGGCAAAGCTAGGTGCCATTGCATTAAGTGTTACAATAGGAAATTTGGTGGTAGAGATGGTATTTGATTTCATCTTTACAAGTATGGATTTTTGCCTCAATACTACGCATGGACTGGGCACGGTGAAATTCGAAGGCGCGAGGAGGGGTTTGATACAAATATGGGGTTCGATACAAACAGGGATGAGTCGTCGTCTGGGCATAACTTACGGGATCGACAAAGAGAGATGGTCGAAGATGCATTTGCTGGCCGATTCGATAATATCAATGAATTTGAGATTGGAAACGAACAACCGAATAGGGAGGCACAAGCATTCTTCCAGATGTTGCGTGAGGCCGAGGAGCCCATACGAGCGGGCGAGGGAAACACAGTATTGGGATGGGTCGCTGAATTTCTCAATAACAAGGTTCTCCACTCTATCCCTAATGTGGCGTGCGAAAAGAACATACAACTGTTTCGCCAATGGCTGAGTCCAGAAGATCGGCAGAGGATGCCAGATAGTATGTATAGCATGCAGAGATATATGAACCGATTGGGGATGGGCTACCAAACATTTGATGTTTGCGTTAACAATTGCTTCTTGTTTTATGGCGAGTACGTAGATAGTAAGTATACGGTGTGTCCTGAATGCAATGAAGGCAGGTTCGAAGAGAGGCTGAATTCAAATAACAGAGCGAAGTTGGTTGGTCGTAAGAAGCTGTGGTATCTGCCGTTGACGCCACGTCTGCAACGACTCTACATGTCTCGCGTGAATGCAGAACACACGACGTGGCATTTGAACTGTCGGAGAGACAGTGATTTTATGATCCATCCTGCACATGGAGAAGCTTGGAAATCCTTTGATGCAACGCACACAGATTTTGCCAATGAGCCTCGCAATGTTAGACTTGGCATTTGCACCGATGGATTCAACCCGTTTACGAATAATGCCGTTCCATACTCTTGTTGGCCTGTCTTTGTCACGCCGTATAATCTTCCGCCCGATCTTTGCATGAGGCAAGAATACATCTTCTTAAGTTTGTTGATATCTGGACCTAGAAGCCCCGGGAAGAACATTGATGTTTTGCTTCGACCACTGATTGATGAGCTGAAATCACTGTGGGAGGTCGGAGTTGAGACATACGACAGCTTTAGGATGCAGAATTTCATAATGCGTGCAACTGTTATGTGGACCGTCACTGATTACCCAGGGTATGGCATGTTTTCGCAGTGGAGTACCCAAGGCAGGTTGGCATGTCCATATTGCATGGAGGGGACCAAAGCATTTCAGCTGAAGCACGGGAGGAAGAACTGTTTTTGGGGCTGTCACCAGCGTTTCTTGCCACACGACCATCCTTTCAGAGACAACACCACTGATTTCCTAAGGGGCAAGACAGAAGAGTCTTTGCCCTTGGTGAGAAAATCCGGGGAAGAGATGCGGGAACTGGTAGAGTGCTTGCCGGATATTCCATTCGGCCGGAAAAATATCGTCATTCAAGGTTATGGAATTGAGCACAATTGGAACCGGCCGGAGAAGTATATTCTGGGAATTGCCTTATTGGTGCACTAACATGATACGTCACAACTTAGACGTAATGCATTGCGAAAAGAACTTTTTCGATAATATCAAAAACACGGTGATGGATGATCCAGAGAAGACTAAGGATAACTTGAATGCGAGGAAGGATTTGGAGTTGTTAACGAGCCGACGAGAGTTGTTCTTGGGGTTTAGCCGAAATGGTAGAGTTGTGAAGAAGAAAGCCAAGTACTGCTTGAGTAAAGAGCAAAAGAAGTTGGTGTGTGAATGGCTGCGGGGTTTGAAGTTCCCTGATGGGTATGCTTCTAATATTTCACGATGTGTTCATATGGACCAACTTAAACTAGTTGGGATGAAGAGTCATGACTGTCACGTGTTCATGCAAAGATTGTTGCCACTTGCATTTCGCGACTTATTATTGGATAGTGTTTGGGGTCCATTAGTGGAGGTTAGCAACTTTTTCAGAGCTTTGAGCGCCCCTGAAATTCGAAAATCCGATATGGCCACGCTCGAGGTATCAATAGTGGAGACGATGTGCAAGTTGGAAAAAATATTTCCCCCAGCCTTCTTTGATTCGATGGAGCATTTGGCGATTCATCTACCGTGGGAAGCGAAGTTCGGTGGACCGGTTCAATATAGGTGGATGTACCCATTTGAGAGGTAACAATTTTTGGATTATTACTCATTTCTATAATTATAGTTAGTAAAGTATATATATTTAATAAATTGGATATGTTTCGTATCAGGTGCATGCTAGTTTTGAAGAGATCGACGGGTAATAAAGCGAGAATAGAAGGGTCGATTGTGAAGGCCAATATTACGAGGGAGATTACTAACTTTTGTGCAGTTTACTTTGGAGCCGGAGTTGAAACTCGTCACAGCCGCCTGAACAGGAATGAGGTTGAGAGGACTCTGAATTTGAGTGATGACTTGTCCGTCTTTCAAAATAAAGGAAAGCCCATGTGGAAGCGAGAAAGACCACGCAATTTGACCCTTGCCGAGCACAGAGCCGCTGAGTTATATGTCCTTTTAAACTGCACTGAGGTCGAACCGTGGATAAGGTATTTATTATATTATGATCGATCATGTTATTAGCTCATATACATATAATTCATATGTAAATATTACGAAGTACATCCCCTGAAGTTGTTTATATGTGACAGGTTGTTTGAACACGAGATGTGTTCAGGTGTCCCAGATCATTTGATTCAGGAAAGGCGCAACACTTATTTCGTGGATTGGTTCAAAGAGACTATCAGATCGGGCCGTTACCCAGTTGACCAACGCCTGTTTGCTTTAGTACACAGCCCACTATTACGAGTAAAAGTATTCAATGCGTATAAGATTAACGGTTTCCGTTTCCATACCGTGGAGCATGGAATGAACAAGAAGACGATGAACAGTGGTGTATATCTGAAGGGAAATGTAGGGGGACCTGATGATTTGATCTACTATGGCATGCTACAGGAAATTATTGAGTTGGAATACTGGGGTAGTGGTTCAATGAAGACAGTTGTAATGTTCAAGTGTGATTGGTACGATATCTACGGGGGCATGACGACACATCCCGATTATCGGTTGGTGGACATCAATCCGCAGAGGCGATTGGAAACTGGAGTGGCTGAACCGTTTATACTTGCAAGCCAGACACATCAAGTGTATTACACAAAATACCCTTCCCAACAGAACGCAAGCAGAAGAGGGTGGTGGGCAGTGTGTACTAGAAGGGCAAGATACGTCGTCGATGCCACTTCAGTGTTTCAGGATGAAAATGCAATTGTTGTCCTGTCCGTTCCTGATAACAGTTCAGTACCTCTCGCAGATGATGAAATTCAGCAAGTCGAACATGTATATGACGAAAATGAGGAGGACGAATATGGCGATATAAATGACGAGGTTGGGGATGATTCTGCCCCAGAAGATGACAACACAGATGATGACCCTGATTATGTTAATTAGATTTATTATTTCGATTTCAACGTGTAATGCATGTATTTTTATTGAACTGAGGATGAGACGATTGTATGAACTTGTGGAGTATTTTTAGTATTTACTAAAAATAACTATTTTAAAACTAATTAAGAGGAAAGAAATAACCATTCGATAACAACTTAATTAATAATTTAATTTAAAACTACTGAAAATGATAATAACTAAAAAGTTACAAACTTAAACTTTACAAAAAAAAAAACAAAAAAATGAAAAGGGGAAGAAGGAAATGGAGGAAAGAGAAAGAAAAGGGGAAAAGAAAGAAAAAAAATAAAAAAAAATTTAAACCGTGGTGTCCGAAAAATCGGACACCACGGTTTTAAAAAAAATAAAAAAAAATAACGAAACCGTGGTGTCCGATTTTTTGGACACCACAGTTTTAAAAAAAAAAAAGAGGAAAACCGTGGTGTCCGAAAAATCGGACACCACGGTTTATAAAACAAAAATAAAAAATTAATTGGAAAGCGTAGTGTCCAAAAAATCGGACACCACGCTTTGATGGAACATAAAAAAAATAAAAAAAAAATAAAATGAAAATGCATGTCAGGCGTCCAATTTCTTGGACACCATGACATGCTCTTTGTTTTTTTTTTTTTTTTTTTATATATTTTTTGAATCATAATACCGTTTGATTCAAATTGAATCAAATGGTAATTTTTTTTTAAATTTGTTAATTGTTTAATTAGTGCGATTTCTTTTTTTTTTAATCTTTTAATCAATTGTTACCTTTTTCTTTTTTTGTGAAAGTCTCCTAATTACTATTAATTATCAAATGAGTACACATAATATGATCCTAATTACACTTTAATTTTCTAATAGCAAATAATTAAGACATGCATGCATGCTTAACATTTTAATTAACACTACTAATTGCATAAACAAATATAAAATGCTAAATATTAAATAAAATTTAAAAAACAAGCAAATATCCAACAAATACTATTTTTTGTTAACAACATTCATAAACACAACAATATCAACATATAAAATGCATACAAACTAATTATAAGAATAAATAGAAAAAATTAAGAAATCTAAAACATACAATTTAAAAATAAAAAAAAAAAAACAAAAACCGTGGTGTCCGAAAATTTGGACACCACAGTTTAAAAAAAAATGAGGAAAACTGTGGTGTCCGAAAAATCGGACACCACGGTTTATAAAACAAAAATAAAATGGAAAGCGTGGTGTCCCAAAAATCGGACACCACGCTTTGATGGAATAGATCATGCCACACGGCATGATCTGGTCCTTTAATCCATGGCTACAAATTTTTTGGATGCTCACATGGTGTCAGATTTTTCTGACACCATGTGGCATCCATATTTTTTGTAGTCATTGCCTATTTTGGTTTTTTCTTTTTTGTTTTTATTTTTTTATTTTGCATGGCTACAAAATAATTTGTGACCATTGTGTTTAATGGTGAGTGAATATTTTCACCCCATGCTTGGTGAGTGAATTTTTTCTCACTATTGCTGCCTACAAATATTTTTGACACCATTGATTTAAATTCTGTTGCTACATGGCTACAGATTAAAATCACTCACCATATTTTTGTAGCCATACCATATGATTGTGACATAGTCATAATTATGAATTTTTCATAGATAAATTCTAGTTAATATTTACTCCCATTAACCAAGAATAGATAACGTAATAATTTATGGCAACAACTAACAAAAAAATAAGTTTAGCGATGAAGGTAGACGAGTATCTTACACTATTCTGTTGGTTGTTATTTCTTCGTCTGGGCATAAGAAGCCACCATACTCCAGTTCCAGGCAATAAGGAAGATCAAAGTGAAAGAGAGTGACAAATGGTTCAAGTCCTGAATCAATTTGATACATCCAAATTTAAGTGTGAACAAATATCATTTAACATATAAACTCCGTGCTTAAAAGTATGTAGGAAAACCTTAACTAACAAGTAGTTTTCGAATAAAACTAACGTGTGAGTGTTTCTAATTAATATTGATCTTATTTGTATCTCGATATGATCAGGGTCTAATACAATCCATTCAATCTAATTGAGTTACTTATTTAAAGTTTGAGTCCAAACCATTGGCAATGAGAGTGTTGATAATATCATTGTAGAAGTCGATCCCTTCTTTGTTCACACCAAGGCAAGGTCTTCCACCTGATAATTAAACATTGTAAGGATTCAATCGACAAACAACGAATCATTTTTGGCTAAATTTATCCGATCAAAATGTAACGCACACACAAATAAACACAACACACGAGAATTTACTTGGTTCAATTAAGATCTGAGTGATCCTAATCTACATCCAAGGGTGCAACAAAACTGTTATTTCTGCAAATCCGAGTGTTTACAAGAGAGGAGAATGAATGATATGAAATTGTGATCTAACTCTACAGAGAATGATCTGGAATCTCTGTTTAATCACACGCCAAAGCTCTCACTACAAGAAAATGCACTTCTCGTAACGAAATATTGGTAACCAACCAGAAATTAGTTACAAAAGCATAACTTATTGTAACCACAGTCTACATTGCGTTACCAAAAATACTATTTTTTGGTAACTAAATTATTTTGGTCATAAAATTGTAGATTTTGGTTACAATTTGTCTATATTTGGTAACTAATATGAATAATAGTTACAAAAGGCACATAATATTGTTACTAAAAAATCGTTCTATGATCACAAACTTTAGCGTTTGCTACAAAACTAAATTTTAGTTACAAAAACTTTCGTTATTGAAGGGAAGGGAATCCATTTAGGTACAAAAAGAAATAAGCTCTTACATAAAACAAAATATTATATATTACTTTCCAGTTAGATAGGTACGTCAAAACAAATAAGTTAAATCAAATACTAGTGGACCAAAAGCATATGACTTAGATCGCTAGAAAGTAATGATTAAGGTAGAGTGACTTTAAATTAAAAAGAAATTTCAACCTTTTGTGTTGTTAAAACTTGAACTAAAAAGGAAAAGGAAAAAAAAAAAGAGACAAATATCTGTACAAACATTTCGTGCTTTCAAAAACTAAGCTCAGAAACCGAAAAACCCTTCCGCTCATAATTTCATCCTCAATGCGGCGAATCCTCCGCGCCGTCTAGATCCACTTCCTTACCGCCGCTCATCTTCTCTTAGTCTCTGCTCTCGTCCTCTCGAAACCGACGTTCCTCCCACTGGTTTTCTCTAATGTTTTCTAATCTTTCAACTATTAACTTACAAGCTTTTTCCTTACTGTGTTGTAATTTCCTAATCATAGATTATAGGTTTTTTCGTAATTGTCCTAATTGTATTTTGTTGAGATATATGTTTTGGTTTTACTACTCTGATGTTAGTTTACTCTTGGAATTGACTTCTGAAAATGCAAATGTATGCTCTGCAATTGACTGTACGTGTATGTTTTCCCATTGTTTGAAGTTAATTGGGTGATCTCTATAAAAATCTTGACTGAGATAATGAAATTATATACACATCAAGTTTCTAATGGCGGTGGTTCAACCAAATGTATCCTAAAAGCTGGAAAAGAGAACGAATTAGTGAATATACGTGAATGACTGGACGTTTATGAGATTATTTTATTTGTTTATGCAGAGGCACACAGATAATTCTGAATGAGTCGCATTTTGTAGACCTAGAGCACAAAGGCTAAGCAACTGGTAATTTAAGTAGATTGATTTTCTAAAGACCGATTCGAATCAAATGATTTGAAATGCTATTGCATGGTCGTTAGTTTCTGGTAGTCTATGGATCAATGGAACAAATGAACTGAAGAAGCAATCTTTAGGCAAACTCTGTAAGTAGCAGATCTGACATGAAGGCAACAAGTTTGTGCTAGCTAGTTTCCTCACCTCATTGCAAAGAGTATTGTTTTAGGAATTATGTATTGTTTTAGCAGCTTGACAAGCTATACGAGGTACCTAGCAATACAACCTTGTGATCATATTCGTTAATACTAAGGTCAACTAAGATTTATCACAATGTTTGTTTGATTTTATGTAATGCCTTTATTAATTTATTCATTTTATGTACTCATGATGCCATTAGAAGTTTACTTAGTACAAAAACAATTGATAAATTCAGTGCAGAAAGCTTGTTGACATTTTTGGTATTGCACTAGCATTTTAGCTCATTGATTACCAGGAGACCATATTGTTGATATTGCATGCTTTAAGAACCTTGATCTCTTTGTATGCCATGCACTCGTAGGAATAAGTAGGGATATATGAAGTCAATTACATGCAACACAACTATCACTTGAACTAGGCTTCTATGTATATCTCGACAGTAGTTCTGTTTTATTTTTCTTTTCTTCTCAAAAGTGGAATTTGATTGCAGGTTTCTGTATAATCATTGGTCTGCTATACTGGGTGAGATTTTACGCGATTGGACTAATATGGTTATTGGAGTTAAATTCTTTACTTATTGATCAGTGTAAGCTTTCACTTGTGTTATCTTTTCTGGAACTGTTGGTGGTTTTACCTATTAATTAATTTATACATAATGAGTTTCAGAAAGTTCTTGTGATATATGTCATCTTTGTAGGTCTTTAAATTTTCTGTATTGAGCATCAAGATTGGCTTCTGGAGTTTGGTTTAAGATTATAATCGCTTGAAAGAATTTAAAGACGGCGTATTATAACTAGTATTCAAGGTTGATAACGTTGGAAGGGCCATAGTTAGTTATATCTGGCTTATTATAGTTCTTTCATATAGTATAAGTCTCAACTAATCCTTGCAAGTACCGTGCGCTTAAATTCATTGCACCTGATCTCATGGTCTGAACATATGTACTTCCTCTACCAAATAGAGTTTATCCGGTCAGGGTCTATCTTTCTGCTCAATATATTCTTGTTTCATAATCTTTAAACGTTTGGAAACTCTTAAATGTTAAGATTTACCTCTTAAATTCAGTCAGGTACTATACAGTTTTCCAACTTTCATTTCTTAAAATTTTGGTATCTCTTTTTATATTTATCTAATAATAGTAGTTGATGATTGTGATGCCTTACTGTTGAGGAAAAATTTATAGTGAGAAGATAGTTTCTCATTCACTTATTTGTTGGTTGAGTTATAGTGTGCTTATAGTTAGAGTTCTAATGTTTGTGTTTGTTGGTAAGTAAAGAAGAGGTAAATGTTACTTTTTCGTAGGTTTAATATGTTTTTGTTTGGTCAATGACTCGGTATGGTTATGAATATTTCATTTATTTATTTGATACTTCTTATTGAGATTTTGATTCAAATTTCTATAGTTAAAAAATGTAATATTAAGTTTGTGTTTTGTATCTTGGTCTGATATGCAGGTTTGTGAATCAACTTTCTCGTCTGGAGCACGTCGCATGAAAGTCCACAAGGACCACAACTATCTCATTCTAGAGCATGAGGCATGAAAATCCATCTAGTGAGTAGTATGTTGTAGCCATCTTGTGAATAAGATATAGATTTTTTTTATGTTCTCATTTTAGAATAGGTTGCAATGTAAAGTAAGCACCAATTTATGCTGTTGAAGTAATTTTTTATATTAGGATTAGACTGATGTAATGGATGTTTTCATTTTTATGAATCTATATTTTTGTCCTACACTCTGTTAGTTTTGTATTTTTATTGCTAGTGAAATAAAATACTATGAATTTGTTGTTGTGATTAATTTATTCTTTCCACCTACTACATATTCATAGTAAACGTACTAATAAATTAGGTCACTTAATTATTCACAATGAATAAATAAAGAAAATTATAGAATTTGAAAAATATTTTTGTTATCTATTAGGAAAAAATTATTTTCATAACTAACAGTATGAGTTTTAGTAACAATGTAATGGTAACAAATATCATTTTAGTACACAAAGTACGAAATATTCGTTACAAGTAGTAGATATTTTGTAACGATTTTGCACTCGTTACCATAGTATTGGTAACGGACATGCAATATTCGTTACAAGTACCTTTTGCAACGGGGTCTCCAGGACGAATTTTTGGTAACAAAAGTTTCGTTACCATTGTCTTTCGAAACCAAAAAACACACTTTTGTGTGGAGAGTTATGAGATATATATGTGTTTACCTAAATTTGGACAAAGTGTCCATTTACCAAAAAAAAAAAAAAAAAAACACGCACATAAATACGAGAGAATTCTATCTACAATGATATGACACATGATCAAATTTAGCAAAACAAAATTCCTTCTGGGGTATACCACATCCATGATTTGTAGATGATTAGTCACATCATATATACAAGGCATTAGAAGTTCTTCTTGTTTGTTACAAACCCATTATTCATGACCAAATCACATTAGTCATATAATATCTCACCCGGCAATATTCTCGTCCATGAAATAGAAAACCTGTATGCGTCAAATCCCATGCTTTTCATCATCTTGATATCTTCCTACAACATAATTAAAAAAAAAAAAAAAAAAAAAAAAAAAAAAAAAAAAAACCAAGTGTTGGTAATTATTACCCATATATAATCAATCAATAGTACATACTCTTATATATAGCAAGTTAAATTACCTTATATCTTGTACATATCTGCAGCTACATTTCCATTGGTTCCACCACGGATTATGTCTGTCGCTCGATCGAAAATATACATTTCATAAGTTGTCAGGTTGTGTTGGAAAATTTGGTGTTTGAGCTGGATTGAAACACCTTGAGGGTGTAATTTTGAGCTTGTGGGTGAATGAGAAATTGATGCTGGATTCTGTTATAATATTTATTTAACAGAAAATATTGTGCATTAATTAAATTGATACTTATCGTTATCTTTTGCGATAAAGTTGTGATCAGTTTTAAACACTGAAAACCCGTCTACATTCATCCGAGACTCCTAGACTTAGTGGGCAAGTAACCACGAGTTAGAGTTCCAGTAAAACACGTTTTCCTTCAACTTCTCTCTTGCATTAGTCTATATAAGGAGTCGCTCTCCTCAGGGTTTCATATGACAAAAACAATTTCAAAAACACTTTTTCTTGTGCATTGAAAATCATGAAAATTCTTCGCATAGTCCATGGGGATTTGTGGTGGTAGAGGAAAAGGCGCAGTTCGAGTTCGCCGGAGCAGTTTCGTTTGTGCAAACCTACCTGCTCGTTGTCGTTGTATCCTGGGAGACAGTCGCTCACGATTCTCAAGCACCGCGGAGAGGGCGAATCTGTTTTAAGGAAACTGTGATTTCACAGGCCTCGACATCTCGTTTCCTTACGAATTTTTCGGTTAAGGTTTAATTATATTTGTGCAATTTAATTGTTGTATCATAAATTGTTTATTTCGTCAATACATTATATCCTGTTTGTTTCGATTCATTTTATCGGTGCAATATTACTAACAGGTTGTTCATTAACAGGGTTAGCTGCAGCAAATCCTCAACCTATGTGATTTGTTGCACTTTACTCTATATATAACCTATAAAAATGTGCTATATATATACCTTGCACCTTGAATTATTGATCAACCATCAGATTGGGCATCAATGGCAAATTCAATGGGTTGAGGGGCATCTCGCACATTTTAGTAAGTTAAGAGTAAAGTGCAACAGACCTCATAGGTTCAGGAGTTTGCTGTAATTATCCCTAATATGTATACACACCGACACACATGTATTTAATATGTGCGAGAGTACTATGTGTGTGTGTGTGGAGAGAGAGAGAGAGAGAGAGAGAGAGAGAGAGAGAGAGAGAGAGAGAGAGAGAGAGAGAGAGAGACCAGGAGTCCTCAAGGTGAAATCATCCCATATAGTTTTTCCTCTACCACCTTTGGCAGCACCTCCTTCATGCTGAAAAATAAGACCATACAAAAAGAACATACCTTATAATTTACATTAATATGGAGAATATCTTTTACAAATTATATTAGTCATAATAATGGTTTTTTTAGCAATTAACGGGTGACAAATTACCTGGTAAGCAGATGTACCAACACCGAACACGAAACCTTCAGGAAAATTACCGCGATGGATTTTGGTGTTAGGATTGATTGGTAATGATGGAACTGAATCGATTTGATGATCAACATTAGTACGAGGTAGTTGAGTTTCAGCTGAACTGCTTGTGTATTTCTTCATTTCTAATTAATAATGTAGTGAGGACAAAAGAAGCTTTCTTAATTAATCTGCTTTGAGGAGTTTTGTGCTGTGACACAAATGAATAGCTAATTCCACCTATTTATAGGGACATGCATATGTTACAATATGGAATTGCAATTATGTTGGCGAAAAAATAATATTAAGTTCAAGGACTTTTCTCGTTGTTGAATATTCAACTAACGATCTAAAGACTTTAATCGGTCTTAGAAAATGTGTTTTATTCAATCATTATAACATTATGCACTATTAAAATCATGTATAGAAAGTGTATGACTTGGCATTGTTTTGATATTTACCTACGTATCTGGGTAACTGAAATCAAAACATAGAAATAAGTTCAAGAAAGGCTTTGCACAACCTCTCATGCTTTGATTAGGTGATGAAACTTGATACAAATAAGGCCTGATCGAATTTCTAGATATATATGGCGTTTTCTTTCTGGAGTGATTGCAGTAGCTTCTGACTGAATAAACCAAATACTAGAACATTAATCATTACAAGAAAAATCGTGTGGTAGGAATGGATTATCAGAAACAACCCCAAAACATGTATTTGAAAAGCCATACTTGCAACAAAGATATCAGAAAAATTGCTGGCTTTAGAAATATGACTTTTAAGAACAAGAGTTTTCGAGTCGTGATCTTACCTTGTATGTATCGATCGCTTTTTGCTGGAATTAATGCCCAATCGGGCTGCAAACGAACTTTTGTCTGACGTGTATCCACGTGGCCAAAAGTGCGTGTATAATGTACCAAAAGTTACAGTGCATTTTTGCAATTTGCTTAAACATTTTATTATTTTAAAATAATTTATTCAATTGAATGATTTAACTCTTTGATTGAGGGATTTCTGACTCTTTTCAAATTCTTGTGCTAATTTGAATATATTGTCAAAAGTTTAATTTCAAATTTTATAAGTAATCAACAAACATATATTTATATATACTAGTTTCCTGATATTTAATTAAATTATCTACAAACATATTATCTTTTATGTTTTTAACCAAAAATAATTATTTTACATATGAGTTATGATTTATGAATATATAAAATCAAAGTTTGATTTTTAATGAATTATAACTCATATGAAAACCCAAATTTAAGTTTTAACTTTTAATGAATATATAACCCAAATTATCACCGAACCCGTTTCTTTCTTTCTTTTAGTATGTTATTTAATTTTTCCATTATTTGACGTTAAATTGTGGTAAAATTAGACAATCAAAATCTGAATACAGATAATTTTTTGTTAAAAGTTATTTTAAATAGTGGAAAAATCTGATTTTTATTGAGGTTTTCTGTTCAAGGATAAAAATGGTGTTTTCTATATGGTTAAAATTGAAAACAAGTTTGGGGGCAGTGAGCTAATAATTTAATAACATAGGGGGGTTTCGCCAATTAAAATTATACATATGTTGTTGATAACTCATATGAAAAATTCTTTTATATATTCATAAGTTATAACTCATATGAAAATAATTATTTTTTGATCAAAAATAGAAAAGATTAATATGTTTACCGATTTTTTAATTAGATATTAAGAAACTACAATATATATATATAGATGTATGTGTGTGTGTGCGTGTGTGTGTTTCTTGATTATTTATAAAGTTATAAATTAAATTTTCACATTATAATTTAATTAGCATAAAAAATTTGAAAATAATTCAATTGCACATTCTCCTCAATCAAAGAGTTAAATCATTCTCATTGAAAAAAAAAAATATATTTTACATAATAATTGTTTATATTTAAATTTTTTAGACAAATTTGAAAAAATGTCTTGTAACTTTTGGTACTTTGTAAACGTCAGACGCATTTTTGGCCATGTGAGTTTCGCCTACACATGGAGCATACATGTTAAAGAAATGCCCATTCGCAGCCTGATTGGGCATAAATTGCAGCGAGAATCGATACATGCAGAACAGAATCAAGGTCTAAAAAATTACAAGGTAAAAGTGTCAAATAGACAAAAGTTAGTGGGCAAAATATCATTATTGCCTAATATTTGAGACAATTGTTTGCAGAGTGTACTCAAAGTCCGACATTTTAAACTAACATAAGTACAAAGTAATTAGTTAACTCTCACATTTGAATGCGCATAAATTTTGGAAATCTACGCCTAACATCTAATCACTATTAGCGCCGAGTTAGTTATTCTTATACGTAATTAAAGATAAAAATAATAAATATAACAAGAAGTTGTAAAGTCGTGCATTTTCAGTAGCTATTATCAGAGATGCAATGGAAACCAATATTTGTAACAGTTATTAGTAGAAAAATAGTTGTCTTTAAAATCCGAGATAACTGTTATCAAAATGTTTTATAACTAGTGCTTCTTCACTGTCAAGTTTCAATTTTGATCTTGATTGATCGCTATTTTAAAATTGAACTCTACTTCTTGTGCCACCAAGAGTCCTTGGACATCATTTTTATCAAAGGTTCTTGGGCCATGGGAAGCGGGCAACAACCATGGTGGTTTATGATGTTTTTTTATCACCTTTCAGGCCATACATGTTGCTCCTCAGATGCCAACTTTGATGATTTTGGTTTTCAACATTCATGGTTGTAAGATGATAGAAAAAATCCACCCAATAATTGCAGCATATCATCCAATTTCACCATATATGCAAGAAGTTGAGCTGCGCGCCAACATGGTGAAAGCTCGTCTCGTTGATTGCATATATGATTGGAGAAAAGGAATAATGTTATATCCTTAGTGGCGGTGTCGATAGTATATTTTGGCTGATATACTCCTTTTTATATATGCACGCATAGACCCGCTTGTCAACATCAAAAGCAAAAAGACCTATTGATCGAGACTTAAAAATATTGTTTAGTTTAATAATTTAGTGCTAAATACATAAATTTGATGCAAATGCAAAAATAGCGAAACAAAAAGTTTCACTAAATTCTTGAATTTTAAAATTAAGGGGGCTCATTTATAAATATTGAAATATTATACACAATTTAAAACTTTAATGAAACAATAATTTCAATTTCTGCGGCAACTACCGCTTCTGATCAGTAGTTTTTCAATAACGCAGCAATTATCCACCCCTACTCTATCAATGAAATACATTCGTTCGAAAGTATTAGAACAATATTTGAGAGTCCAATACTTTCTTAGCTTCAACAACTCTTTAAATTTACCGAGAGTGTATTTTATTCTCCGAAAGTCGTTTTTTCTTTAGTGAATGTCGCTAGATCTTCAATATTCTTTTGGTTACTAAATATTGTTGTGAAGTCAAAATTTTTTTTTTTTAACAAGATTTAGTGGGCATTTATTTAACACGAAATAATTGTTTTAGTACATGGAATAGCAGAATTGAAAATGCAAGTAACAACATTAACATTATCAAAATACAATAAATGATGTAATCAATTTGGGCAGTTCTCCCAGACGTTATACACTGAATCTGGATTAGTGGCTGAAGATGGTTGTGCCACGAACTATGCTTCCAGTTTTGCTAATGTATCGGCTGCCTGGTTGTTTTCTGCGAAGTCAACTTAACAATGACGAATTATGAGCTAATTTTTACAAAGTTTATGTTATCATGTGTGTGAACCCATTGTCGCAACTACATAAACAAAATCAACGTTATACTAATAAATAATGACGACTGATCAATTGCGTGATGTCCATGACATTATGACAAATATAATATATGTTCGTAGATGCGTTATTTCCTGAGCTCAAGTACAATTGATATTTCCAGTTCTACGTACAATGTTTTTTACGAACAATTTTGGTTAGTATTTTTATTGAACTTTGATGAAGATGGCTGCGGTTTTTGGAGCAATAAAGATAAAGCCTTCTAGAATGTTAACAAACTGGAACACGCATAAGGAGTTTCTCGTAATAAAGACCCCGAAGGGGAATTTTTTCCTCATATATATCTTTTTTTTTTCTTTTCCCCGTATGTATATAAATATATATATATATATATATATATATATATATATATATATATATATATATATCTTTGGCTAACATCATTTGAAAAAATCTACATTCATGATTCGCTGTGTAATATCTGAAAAAAAAAAAGGTCATTTTCTTTCATTTTTCATATCTTACCAGTTACTTGCACTCATTTCGTTGCAAGCATAGTCCATATATTATACATCTATTTCTGGATCAGCAATATTATATATTGACGAGAGCCGAAATCAGAAGTCTCGTCAACTTTCTTTGTTTTATGTACTGGCCTCATTGGTTTCTGTAAATTATTCTTTGTTCACATTGGATAATGTAAATATATATATATATATATATATATATATATAAACTAAATTGTTAAGTCCATTCATTGATCACAACTAAAACATTTTGTATTGACTTATTCGTCCTTTTTCTTGGTCATTGACCCGATCACTAAAAACAATCTCAGAAAACTTTCTATCCTTCTATGATTCACCTGATCACATCGAAATTTTTTCACTGTAAAAGTTTCTATCAATCATGTGGTTATTCGTCTTTTTTATATATTTAGGCTATGTAAAATATAGAACACGATCGTGTTTGATGGAGAAAGAAGACAATGTAAGGAAACTGTATAATCAATCAACTTAATGACAACTGAGATTACATTGAGGTATATTATTATAAAATATCAATTGGATCTCTATAACAGAATGAGAGTATAATTCAGTCATGATGTAGCATTCGTATATGAAAAATAAGCTAAAAAACAAAATAAATCAACATCCAAAGAAGAAAAAAAAAAGCATTTCAAGTAAAGTAGAATCCATTATCATTTTCAAGAACTTCTCAAAACTTGTAGAATCTTCATTATTTTGCTCCATAATGATCATTGATCGTCACTGTATAATAAAACAAATATTAATGTTATTTCGTACAAAACGAGAGTGGTAGTATATTATTTTGAGAACTTGGTAATTTAAACAACTAAATATAATTTATATAATACTCCACGGTATAGAGTTTAACCATTACGACCTTGTAGTTGTCTTGCCATCACGAGACGGTGGTTGTAGTACCATATTATCATTAGCAACTATCAAAAAGAAAAAAAATGTTAATTTATATATGTAAACTAATGTTAAAAGTAATAGTCATCGATTTATGCATAACATTGATTGTGTATCTTAACTTGATCAAAATGGACAATATATATATATATATATATATATATATATATATATATATATATATATATATATATATATATATATATATATATATATATATATATTACTTATAAATATATGCCTTAGAAAAAAATGTGTCAATCCAGCCAAATATTAGAAAATATAGAATATACATGCAGATGAGTTTTATGCTACTTGGTTTCTTTATTAGATAATAAGAGTCCTAAATAAAGTGGATCTATATATTAGTTTGACTTTTCAAAGTGGATCTATGTATAAACTCTTTATTCTAGAGAGACTTTTAGTAGAACTAAAAGACTTAGAGCCGTTCCTGCAATTTGATTTCTTCAGGACTGTATCACAGTCCACAAATCTTTCTGTGATGCTAGCACAACCGTATTAAAAGTCTTTCTTTAGAGATGAAGTCCATTAGTCCATGTGTTGGAGTATTTTAATAAAAACAAAAATATTTTAAGAATAATTATAAGACATTATGTCTTGGTTAGTGGGGGTCAACGTGAAGGTGGTTACAAATGTTGGTGTTAATGTGATTAAAGTGTGTTGAGACCCATAACTTTCACAATTACCACCATTTTTATTTGTGTGAATTAAAACACCCCATTACTATCATATTTATGTAGTATAATAATTAATATACATATTTATAATATATATTTATAAACTTTTAATTATTTGAGGAGTTACAAGACTAATGTTTTTTCTCACTATAAATAGAAGTCTTGAAAATCATTTTTTATCAATGGAAAAAATAGAAGATTTTAGCTCTCTCTTCAACAAGTGTTTTCTCCTATTATATGTATAAACGTTATATTAGTGTGTATATGAGGAAAAACCTATGGTCAAAGAAAAGTGTTGGGCTACGATTCGATATCTTCAAATAGTGCAGACTTTGAGCGAAGTTACAACAAGAAAGGTTGGGTTGTTGGATCCCGGAGACATATGTGTCGATAGCCTACTGCATCGGATAAAAGAATTCGTAGGGGCGCGAAGCCGTCTTTAAGAGAACAAGACGTGGTCCGTGCTTCATCCCAAAGATTAAATTATATCATTTGTCAGTAATTAACTAATTATCGGCATCGAGGTAACCTTTGCCGCGTTCATCCATCGAAAAATTGAGGTAATATCTATTTTATGTTAAAATATTGCAAATTATTAATTTGTTACTTTACATTTTTATTGCGATATTTTGAACAGGGGAACAACACCGTGTATGCATTTAATTGAATTGGTGGATGTCTATATATATATATACACCTCCATGACCAGTAGAATTGTAAGCCTAGGAATGTAAATTGCATAAAGTATCGTGTAAGGTGGTTGTATGTGGGCTAAATTATCAAAAAAGAAAAAGAAAAATGATTATATATCTAGGTAAGTGTGATTCATGTATATGCCTTATCAAGTTTTTCTTTTCCTATTCTTTTATAACATTAGTCTCAAAGTACCGTAGCCTGAATTAGTTAAGACTCTATTCTCGATCGGTTTAAAAAACATTTGACTTATTAATTTATGAACCTATGGATATATTTCTGATATGAACGTATATATGAATTTGTAATTACATTCAAGGTAACATTTAAGCTTAATCCTTTTGCTATTTATTTGTAAGTACTATTATTGGTATTCTTATTGAAAACAACTAATGACATTTGTTAAACCATCATGTTAACTGTAAATTGATGAGAAAGCTGATAGAAGATGAGAATCATTCGAACATATGTTCCCGTTATATTTCACTTATGTCATTATGATTGCAATAAAATTAACACTTTTCTATGCTTAATTTTATTCTCCATTAGAGTTTACTAAATGAGAAAAAGGTAAATAAATTGGAGGGGCTATGATAATCGAGAAGTAGTTTACTTTAACGTATATATACATCATACACAGATCTGTATGTAGCTAAACAAGTAATAATTAACACCGAAACCAGATCTTAGTAATAGTAGTCTGGTCCAAGTATTCATTACATCATAATTGTTGCAAACAGAGCCCAATAGTGCCTCCTGGGCTCCTTTATTTAAATTCTTCTCTTTCGGTTATGTAAATACAAGAAAATTTTGTGGAAAGGCATAACAGAAGGAAATTTGGTGTATATCTATGTATAAGGGGTAATGCAATTTTCCTACAAACATCTCCCAAATTATCCATCCTTTAACACCATACATAACCAGCCAGTCAATACTATTTTTAGAAAATACGAGCCAAAGTGAGTATATTCCATTAATCAGTCAAATAAAATCGTAATGGGAGCCATCAATTCTTTTGGGTATAATCACATTTTTGTCTCGTCGTGTTTATTAAGTCTTGAGTTATTCTTTTTTGTTAATATTAGTTTCCTTTTATAAGTGAGTGGAAACATTGGTGCATCATTATCACCAAATCAAAAAAAGAAGAAGAAATATTTAAAGTACTCAAAGAACTCCTATTAATGTTCTCAACAGTTTTACTGAATGCAGCTAAGCAAGTAAGGACAGCAATTAAAAAAAACCAGTCTTATAATAATTGGTTGTATCCAAGCTATGATGCACGGACACGGACATGTGGACACGGACACGACCGATACGGGTACGGCGACACAGATTCTTTAAAATTACAAGACACGACACGGCTGCGACACGGCTGCATTTTTTATATTAAAATATAGAAGACATCATCATCATAATCTGCACAAATAATATTATTACGTTCAAATATAGAATCAAATCAAACATATTTACACTCAAAATCAAATAACCAATACTACAAGTTCAAATAAAATAGTCATTAAAGTATAAATCAAAAATTCCAAGCATTAAATACAAAGGCATATACACAAATCAAATGACAAAACAAAGTGTTATATAATACTCAAATAAAATCTTTAAATATGATATTGGTGCCACGCCTTGAAGAAAGAACGAATATTTTTTTTGTCCGTCCTTGTCGTTTGCTCAAAGAGAAATACAGTAGGCTTATTCGTGAGATTTGATTGGGAAAAAAGTTATTATTTATGCATTTTTGCTACTTAATTATTTAACTTTTAAAGTTTAATGGTTGATTCTTCTAATATCTTTATCTATATATTTTAAGAAAATTAAATTTGAACCATAAATAAAAATTAAAAAACCAGAAAATCAACTCAAAAAGTGTCAAGGCGTGTCGGACACGTCCTTAAAACGTGTCCGACACGGTGTCCCTTTTCTTTTTCTTTTATTTTTATTAAGACACGCCACATGACGTGTTGGAAAAGTGTCGGAGGAGTATCGAGGTGTCGGTGTCGTGTCGGAGTGTCGGACACGGCATAAAATAAATTTTCTAAGTGTCGGTGCATCATAGTATCCAAGTAAAAAATTAAGTTCTTATTTATTACAATAATTATTACAAACAAAGCACAAGACTGCAGCTGGGCTCCATTATTTGATATCTTACATGAATCTCCACCAGCCATTCATTCTCAAACACCACACAGAAAATAATAATAATAATAATAATAATATTCAGTACATAATTCTTCAATTTATTAAATTCAGGTTCTGCATAACTCCGTGCACCAATATCAAACTTTTGCTGATCGAGCTAATTTTTCTTCGCTTCTTTAACTTGTTCCTTTTGAAGAAGACTTTTATCCTTGAAAAAATGAGTAGCGAACCACTTAGCCGATTGTTTTGGATATCTCACGAGGTCATTCAGAAAGTCTATATATATGAGCCCAAACCGAACACTGTATCCCTCAGTCCATTCAAAATTGTCGCACCACGACCACACGAAGTAACCCTTCACGTTTAAGTTCCCACTGCAATCATCACTGAGCAATACAAAATCTTAGATAAATAATCCAGATAATGATCAATCTCTATGAATTTCACATTTTACAGTATTAAATGCCTTCATGTAAATACTTCTTGTAATTTTAAAAAGTTGCACACTACCACCACCCAATACTTCTTGTAACATAAAGGGTATTTGTCTTTTTCTTTATATATATATATATATATATATATATATATATATATATATATATATTTTTTTTTTTTACAGGTGGGTAATTATATGCCTATTTCATACAACGCATCGGAGTATTGTGCTAAAAGTCCAATTTTTTTACTAAGAATTTTTTTAATATGAGTATTTGAACTTCTTAAAAATAATCCATAAAATGAAAAATAATCGTGTTCAGAAATTGCTTTAATCAAGATTAACTTACTCCATGGCCTTCAAGATCTCGGTTAGATGGTCCGCGTGATAATTAATCCTTTGTCCATCAGCACAAGCGTCATAAGCTGTAAACTTCCAGTTGTTTACTTCGTCGACTCCTACACAAAGTGATTGCTACTAATTACCATCGATTTTTTTATTAATCACCCTAAGCAAGATTTGAGATATACATTAATTAAGAAATTAGTACCATTTTCAGTAATGTATATATCGGGCAGGTCGTCATATGTGCTACTAACATACTCCAACAGGCTTTTAATCCCCCATGGAACAATATACAACCATGATGACCCCGCCTACATTTATTAAATGATCAAAGATTTAATTATATTTTATATATAGCCAGACACATTTTTGATATATTTATAGAAGGGTAAATTTGAAGCGAATCAAATCTATACCTGAGCACCGATAGGCCTCCCATCTTTTTCAGCTATCAAAAAAGTTATCAAAAGAATAAGCCATCAATTTATATATAATTGTAATAAAGAAAAATAGTAAATTGCTATACTATTAATTAATCTGTAAGAACGTACTGTAGAATGCAACTTCCATGTCTTTATAGTAGCCATCATCACATTGAGGGTTGCAATCCTCCGCAACATAATTGGCTGTGTAATAGTTTAATCCAAGAAAGTCAATGGGGCTTCTTTGGAGCAAGCGTACCTCTTTGTCTGAAAATTGGTCTACATAGTCGGTCATACTGTCCGGATAGTAACCGGTAAGTACGGGCTCCAAAAACCTGAAATAATGATGTATATAATCAATTAATAGAGCTAGCGCATACACCGCATTATATGAAAGGAACTAATATAAATAGCTGTAAGGAATATATTTTTCCTCGATGGTATGATATTGTTCATTGTGCGTTTAAGCCCTCTGAATTTGCTCTTGAGCTTCACCTTAAAAGGCTTTGTATTATCAATGAAGATATTATTACTCTTCCTATAAATTCAGTTTCTCTTTCTCATCTTTTTGATGTGGGACTGTTGTTCGCCCCAACAATCCTCCCCTTGAACAAAGGACTATTGAACTTTCCCTACATTACTCGTGTGAATGAAAATATTCACCACCTCGTGAATTTGCTCTTGAGCTTCATCCTAAAAGGCTTCATATCAATGGAGATATTACTCACACGACCACGAGTACTCACTTTGGACCCAAGCCGTCATGGATTTGACATTGGACTTTATCTCACAAGGCTTGTATCATTGGAGCTAGTACTCTTCCTATAAACTCAGTTAATCTCCCTTATCTTTTCAATTTGGGACTGTTGTTGACCCAAATTATCATTTATATGTATTAAGTTGAATAAGCAAATTACTCAACTGTAAAAATAGAATTACGCAATTATTGGGTTGTGGAGACTGAAGTATTGTACTCCAAGTCCATTCTAAAACACCGATACAACTTATGTATTATAGACAGTTCACGTAAAATTTTATTAAAATCAAGTCACGTCCGTATCATAAATAGCAACTTATGTGTAGTATAATTTGATTTGTCAAAAAATGAGCATACCATCCCAACATAAAATCGAGGGCTCTTTTTGAAGCGTCCTCGTCGTCATCAGTTAGAGGCTCAAACCAATGACAAACAAGTGTAATCCCTATCTTTCCTCCTTGATTATCCTAAGTTGATGAATTACATTCAACAAATAAAAGTAAGAGATTGATTAGATAAAAAATAACGTATATATATACATGTATTCTCATTTTAAAAATTTATTCCTAAAAAACACAAAATCATACCTTGAAATTTTTTATGTACGAATCAACTGCCACTGCATGACAAAGGATCAAGTTTTTTGCCACCGTGTAAACATCTTTTGGTGTATCCGAGTCACACTTTGAGTTGGAGTCTTTAGTATCATTACTTGGCTTTAAGGTTTCAATTGACAATTGGTCAAAATTATCATAAAGGTGAGGAACATCTCTATAACCAATGAAGTTTTTCTTTGATTTATCAGCTTTAGTTGAAGCTGAAGCTGAAGCAGAAGTAGAAGAAGACCGGGCTGTACTCGGTGGAAAAAAGCCATCAACATATCCATGAACGGCGTATGACCATGGCTCATTTAGTGTGACCCAGTTTTTCACTCGGTCACCGAATTCCCAAAAGCACAATTCCGCATACTGAAGAAAATCATTTCTGCAAAATTACAATGAACGACAATTCAATATGGATATGAAACTGCATCCAGGCGAGGGGGCATGTGCCACAAAATATTTATAACTTAATAAGCGTTAATTCTCTCTACAAGCTTGAATATTACTCGTTTCAAAGACTATTTAATTATAATATAACTTTTAACATGTGAAAGACTTATGCAACACATCACCTAGTTTAGATAAGAAAAATCCAATGATATAGCACAAATGCTAGCAGTATCTGGAAATTACTTTAACAGTTTAATTGCATAGATTTTGCATTTTACTATATATGTTAACTAGTTTTCAAATAAAAGTTCAGGACAATTAGGTGGAGTGAACGTTTATGTATGGATTTATGGTTACGAATTTGGACATGTATTGTTACATAGTTTCGAATGACAACCATAAAATTATTACACAAGTTTTACGAATTTTTATCGTAGACCAACAAGTTTTACGAATTTGTCGTAGACCAATTCAAGTTAGGTTTTACTCCATTATTAATGACGTGATAATTGAAGGTAAACAACAAATAATGTGGTAGAGATGTATTAGAGAGGAATAAGCCGAGCATATAAGTACTTACACTATTTTGTTGTGTGTTATTTCTTTTTCTCGGTACAAGAAGCCACCATACTCCAGTTCCAGGCAATGAGGTAGATCAAAGTGAAAGAGAGTGACATATGGTTCAATTCCTGAATCAAATTGATACATAAAAAATTAAGTATGAACTAATATCATTAACTTTAAAAGTTATAACTCCATGCATGCTAAAATATGTAGGAAAATGAAACTAGCTAGTACTTTTCCCAATAAATCTAATGTGTAGTGCGCCTGTGAGTGTAATTAACATAATTGATCATTTCGTCAATATATATATATATATATATATATATATATATATATATATATAGATGATTGTATTTGTATGGGTATGATCCCTATCTTATGTTTATTGGGTCAATTGCACCAAACTCCCTAACCTATGAGTTCTTTTGCACTTTACTCCTCAATCTATGAAAATATGTTATATGCTCTCCAACCTATTGAATTTTATGCGATTTTCCATCTGAACTATTGATTCACCATTCGTTGTGGTACACGTGTCTTTGTTTTTGTTCGTCGGATGGGCATCAGGGCAAAAATTAAAAGGTTGGGGAGCATATCGCACATTTTCATAGATCAGGATAAAATGTAAAACACCACATAGGTTGGGGGTTTGCTTCAATTAGCCCTATGCATATCTAATTTGACATATAATGTAAGAGAACTCGAGAACCACAATGTAATAAAGGAGTTGGTTTATAGAATTTGTGTCCGAACCATTGTCAAGGAGAGTATTGATGATATCATTGTAGAAGTCGATCCCTTCTTTGTTAACACCAAGGCAAGGTCTTCCACCTGAATTAACACATGCTTACAAATTTAGAATCATAATTATGATAAATTAAAGGTATACAATAACAAAGATTGAGGTGAAAATAGAACACTTTATTGAATTTGAGGTTAAATCGTGATGAACCTCCATGTTCACGTTTTAAATTTCGGCAAAAATTGGTAAAAAATTCGATCATGGGCCAAAAAAAGTTTCTAGCCAATATATAAGAGGACAAAGTGCTTATATATCCTTAATACATGAGGCAAGTTGCAAAAAAAAGAGAAAAGAGCAAAGTGCAATAGAAATATAGTAGTATAAGGGATTTAATTAATGCTTTTATCCCTAAATTAAAATGACCAACTATACACCTGAAGTGGGTCCTTTATATCACGTAATATTGAGGAACTTATTGAGATATGCATGTACGTGTTACCCAAAAAGAAAGAAGAACAACGAGACAACTGTCTACCATCATATGATACAAGATCGAGCAAAATAACATTCTTTCTGGGTAATAAATACCATATATGAAGTTTTTATATATATATTTTTTTTTTTTTAGAACATTATGACGTTTTTATATAATGAGTATGAAAATGACCATATTTGTAATTTTGTTTAAGATACTAGCCTACTAGGCACTAGCTAGATTTGTTCTTATGTGGTACAAAACAAATACCAAATTGCAATCTACGTTATATATCTCACCCGGCAATATTCTCGCCCATGAGATAGAAAACCTGTAGGCATCAAATCCCATGTTTTTCATCATCTTGATATCTTCCTACAATATAATTTAATTAAGAAAATGTTCGTTATTACCCATAATCAACTAGTATTAATTATGTGTATAGTAAGTTAATTACCTTATATCTGCTGTACATATCTGCAGCTACATTTCCGTTGGTCCCACCATTAATTCTGGCTGCAATTCGAAAATATACTTTACATAAGTTGCCAATTCATTAGATCACACATATATATAATGTCGTGGAGAACATACAAATTGATATACGTCACTCCTCTCTATTAAGGTTTAGCTAGCTTTTTTAGAAAGACAACAATTTAATATTGTATTTGAGCTCAGATCAAATAACAGAATTCCAACGCCATTACTTATCAAAAAATGTCATGTATCAAGTGCAACAAAAAGAAAAATTCAACTTGCACGTGAGGAGACGTGTCGTGTATATATGTATGTAAAATATCGGTAGGTGTGTGAGAGAGAGATCTAGAGAGAGTAAGAGAGAGAGAGACCAGGAGTCCTCAAGGTGAAATCATCCCATATTGTTTTTCCTCGACCTCCTTTTGCAGCTGCTCCTTCATGCTGAAGAAGAAGACAAAAGTAACTTGGTGATTAATTACTTTAATCTTAACTTAAGCACTAATTTTTGATACTTACTTCATAGATAAGGGAATTTTAGTATACAAACCTGGTAAGCAGATGTACCAGAACCGAACACGAAACCGTCAGGGAAATCATCGCGGCGGATGTTGGTGTTAGGATTGATTGGTTGCGCTGGAACTGAATCAATTAGATCATCGACGACATTAGTACGAGGTTGCGTTGCTGCTGTTGAACTGCTTGTGGCCTTGAGTTGGCTAGTGTTTTTCTTCATTTTATTTGAATGTTGTAAATATAACAGAAACTTTCTTAATTGATCTGACAAAAACGAAGAGCTTATTCCACCTATTTATAGGTGCATGCATATGGCTAAATGCCACATCATGCAATAGATTAATATCGGTATTTCAGTATAGTACATGTACCTATGTCGCCGTCAGTTAATGAGCCTGGTATATTAATAATATTTCATTTTTTATTTTTTATTTTTTATTTTTTACTAGAGTTTGCAATTATTTGTGTAAAAATAATAGTAAGTGCTACGAGTTTTCTTGTTGAAGATTCAACTACCGACTAAAGACTTTAATCGATCCCAAAAGATGTGTTTGTTGCAATCGTTACAATATTATGATGGTGTGACAATTCTCAGAAATTTACAATTAAAGTTAATTTTTTAAAAGTTACTTTAATGCATACTCAACTTTTAACATTTAATGCCGGGTCGCGTTACGTTGGTTAATTCGGTTATTCAAGGATCCTTTATTCATTCGTTTTCGATTTATAAGTGGCCTATTAGTCTTATTCGGCGAATGGAGAGAGCTATTCGCAATTTTGTTTGGACGGGCTCTATTGATACAAGGAAATTGGTTACAGTGCCATGGCGCAAGTGTTGCTTACCGACTTCTGAAGGGGGGATCGGTTTGAAAGATTTATCGGCTCTTAATACATCACTTCTTTCTAAACTCTACTGGAGATGCATTGCCTCTAACTCTTTCCCTTTGAATTTGGTGAAAAGTCGACTTTTTAGCAGTCCTTGCTCACTCAAGAACACGTATTTAACTTCGTCCATCTGGTGTTCGCTGCAACATTGTCGAGGGATTATTTCTGAATCCATTCGATGGCTTATCGGGAGAGGATCACAATGTAGTTTTTGGTTTGATAATTGGACTGTTCCTCGCATTGCGGATCGACTTAATTTGTCATTGACCGATCGGGGAGCTCTCAACGACAAAGTTGCAGACTTTTGGCATAATAATCAATGGTCGCTACCAGATATAATTCCACATGATTTGGCCGAGGAGATTCGGAATCATGATTTTCTAGAGGAGGGCGATGATATTTGCACCTGGGCTTTATCGGCAGATGGGGATTTTAAGGTTAGTGGTGCTTATAAAGCAATCCGTAGGGTTCAAACGTTAAATACTAGGTGGCAAAAATTCATATGGAAAGAGTATCTTCCTCCGTCACGTTCGATGGTTTGCTGGCGAGCGGCATTAGGCTTTTTACCTACCGAGGATGTACTCCAACAAAGGGGTTTTCAGTATGCGAGCTTCTGCCGGTTATGTGGGGCAGATTCTGAATCTCATGATCATTTGTTGGTGAGGTGCCCATTCGCTCAAGCTGCCTGGGAAGCTATTTCTGGAGTTTTTTGTCAGAAAGTGAATACGGCGAATTCGATTGTTGGATTGCTCAATGACGCCGCGCAAGCCAAGTTTAGTTCGCAGGTTATGGCGCTATGGACTACGGCAGTGGCAACTTGTATCTGGTTGCTTTGGAAAACCCGTAACGAATGCATTTTTGAAGATATTGTGCCTGACATTCACACTTTCCTCCGAAACATTTGGAAAAGCATTAAGGAAGTGGATTTCTTCAAGAAAGGCTGCGCACATTCAGCTGAGGATCTCCGTATCCTCACAATGTTTAACATCAGTCTTATCCCGAGGAGAGCGCCAAGGATTATCTCGGTTACTTGGCATCCGCCCATTCAGCAATGGATTAAGTGTAACACGGATGGTTGTTCGATTGGCACCCCAGGACAAGGCGGTGCGGGGGGTATTTTTCGCAACGCTAGGGGCTTCACGTTGGGTGCGTTTGCTGCCCATCTTAGTTCGGTCTTTGCATTTGAAGCTGAACTCTGGGCAGTCATTTTAGCTATAGAGAAAGCTTGGGAGTTTGATTGGAACTTCCTATGGATTGAAAGTGATTCTACATATGTAGTTGATCTCATCAACAATAATTCCGATAAAGTGCCATGGAAGATTCGGTGTAGATGGATTAATTCTTTGAGATTTCTAAAGTCCATTCATTTTCAAGTTTCTCATATTTTTAGGGAAGGAAATCAGGCAGCGGATGCGTTGGCTTCTTTTGGGCAACAACACGCGGGGAACTCTTGGTGGTCTTCGCACCCACAATTTATTAGTCAATTTGTTTTTGATGATTTATGTAATAGGGAACGTTTTCGATTCCGTTGACTCTGAACTCTTGTTACTCTTGTTTTGAATTTTCATTTTTATGCATACGGGTCGCGAGGTTTAACCCCTCGGACTCAATTCCATTTAAAAAAAAAGTTCAGGGGTATTTCAAAATCACCGAGTCGGTGGACATCTCAAATTATTTTCTTTGAGAAAGAACATTATTACCCAAAAATAAGTTTATAGCAGCTTTGAGATCATAAAAGTTTTTAGTTTAAAAATATTCTAACCAAAAAGCTACATTAGCAAAAACCCCGAAAGTAATTATTCAATAAAAAAATAATTTAATTAATAATTTAAGAGTTTGCAAACACCCCTTATGTGCAATTAAAACTCAGAAAAATGTAACTAAAATCTAGCACATATAAATTATTTTAAGAACGACTTTTCAACCTACAACCTGGCGTTATGATTAATCATTTAGCTAGCTAGGTGACGAAACTCAATCCAAATAAGGCCTGATCAAATTCCTAGATCCATTTCTAGGAGTGATTGCAGTAGTTTCTGACTGAGTAAACCAACGATCAGAACTTATTTTTATATATGTTAATAGATCCTTATATTCCTTTGGTTACAAAGTATTTAACGTTGTGAAGTCAACTTAACAATGACGAATTATGTGCTGGTTTTTGAGAACTTTAATGTTATTATGTATGATTCCCATGGTCGGCAACTAATTAAAGATAATCAACGTAGAAATAATAAATAATGACTTATCTGCCTATCAAAAAAAAAAAAAAAAATGACTTATCAATTTCATGATGTCCCATGACATTATGATAACTGTTCATAGATGCGTTATTGCCGGAGGTCAAGTACAATTGAATATCAAAATTATATCATAGAAGAAAAAAGATTCCGGTATTACAGTATTATAATTTATTATTACAAAATTTTATCCTAATGACAATATGTCTTGGTTAATATCTACAATTATGATGCTGTTTAATCTATATGGATAAAGAAATCCATTTTTGTTCATTCTCGTCAAAAATCACTTTACTTTCATTTGGTTGCAGCCTGCAAGCATAGACCGAAATATTATTGAGGAGAACCATTTTAATTAGAAATATAAACCTCGCTAATTACTTTCTTTGTTTTCTATATTGGCCAGCTCAATAGTTTTTTGTGAATTATTCTCGGGCTTGTAAATCAAGTATAATAACTTAATTGCTAAGTCAATTTGTCTCATATTCATTGACTTATACGTCCATTTCTTGGTGGTTGACTTCACTATAAACAATTGTCGGAAATTTCCTATGAATCTATCTTTATTTGATTCCCATCAGGTTTGGCTTTTTAGTGCTTTCATTTCTAGGTTCGGCTTTTTGTGTGCTCTCATTTTACCATTTGGATTGCATTTCGTTTCACCATTTGGCTTTTTATCTTATGCACTGCCAAATTACTAATATAAATTAATTATTGTTTATAAAAATAAAATTAACATTATCTGTTCCAACGTTCAAAAAAACAAATTTAACAAATTTGATAGCAAATTTATACCGCAGAATTATTAATTCATTGGCCATTTTGGCAGAAGTGGCGGTATCCACCAGTATTAATAGTGAGTAAGATTTAAGTTTTTTAGTCTAATAAAAAGGGTTCATACGAGGCCTTTCTACAAGGTATAGATCTGGGGATATCAGGATTTAGAGGTATGAAGGTAAATGGATATTCTTATGTTCATCCTTGAGAATGAGATATTATTCCTTATAAAAAGAGTTATACACATAAGCAAATTCAGATATTATTTGCCAAAACTACTAGATTCATTGGAAGTATTGATATGAACGGCAGTTGAATAAATGAATTTAGTCAACGTCAACAATATAATGAGAGGTTGTCATGTCCCTTATCCCCGAATAATTAAATATTATGCCAAATAAACTTTTGTAGAGCGTGTAACCCGGACGTCTAGAAGATGAGGTAAGATTATTACAAAATATAAGTTACTTTCAACAAGTTGTCAATCTAATATCATTTCAAGGAAATAACAATTGTATTTTCTTCTCGGATTCTTACTAGTAGCGCATTAGGGGTCACGACTGTGGTGGGTCTTTCTTTAACATTTTTTCTTGAGATTTAGATTACTCAGAGGCTGACTTTGATTTTTTATTTTTATTTTTTTTGAACGTTGCAGAAAACAAACTTTATTGTTACTTGTTAGTGCATAATTTTCAGCTGGTACCCAATCCTCAATTTAAATTTTACAATATATCTCTGACATTACAAAATAAAAGTAATATTGACTACGAACATTGAAGATAAATAACATTTGTCGTATATGATCACTACAAAAATTTCGCTCGTTACCGACCAGGAATTAGCAACGTAGACCTTCCCGTTCGTCATTTAGCGATGGCACTACGCTTCTCAAAAAAGAAACTCGCTAATGACATTTCTAGCGAAGTATTGACCGTTCGTAATTTCTACGTTGGGAAGAAGAACAGGATTTCAAAGCTAAGCTTATGAATATGATACCATATTCAAGTGTAGAAGGCTCCAAGCATTCATGAAAACTAAGTATTTCATTGTATTGCACCAATCTAATCAAGAAGAATATAATGCAAGAGTTCCACGTCATAAAGATAAAGAATAGTAACTGTGTTTGTAAGAATATATCTCAATTGGTATAAGGTTTTTTAGGATAAATCCTAAGATAAAGCCATGAGGATTATATATATATATATATATATATATATATATATATATATATATATATATATATATATATATATATATATATTGAAGCTAACAAAAATAACATCAACTTAAACTAGTTGAGCTAGATACTAACTTTGACTAGACTAACTAGGGGAAAATGCATAAAGCCTCATGTGGTTTTGGAAACCTGCACGAAACTTCCTTGTGACTTGATCATTGTCTAGAACTCCCTTTGTGGTTCTAAAAACCCTACACAAAACCCTCTTGTGGTTTCAGAAATCCTGCACATAATCTTCTTTCCGTCCAACTCTGTTAGAGCGTGGTGTACACTCGCTCTATGTGAGCTAGAGTAGGTTTGGTTTGTATGTACTTTTTTCCCTTTGAGAATTCAATTTTACCATTTAGAACTTTAGCATAAAACACCTTTGTGGTTTAGAAACCTCCACAAAACCACATTGTAGTTTGAAAAATTCTACAAGGAATCCTTATTTTAATTTATAAAAATAATAGCTCTTATAAATCCAAAAAAATAATGTTTGAGTTTTTTAATAATAGACTATTTTAAAATATTTAAACGATATATGTTTATAAATAGTGAATTAAGGGCATTATAGTTACTTAATAAAAAACTAATGGAGTTACATGAAACTTAACAAAGGAGAGTTTATGCCGAGATTATGAAACCACAAGAGGATTCTAGGTAATTTACAAACTATAATAGGGTTTTATGCAGGTTTTCGAGACCACGTGAGAGTTTTAGGTTGATATCCGAGATTAACTAACTTGAAATGAATAATTACAATTGAACCCCTGCACTTAATCAACAGGATTAACTAATTAACTAGTGTGATGCTTTGTTTACAGTTTGTTACAATATCAGAGATCCATCCATAAATTAAATGAGCAGTTATTGCCTTAATTAAGTTGAATTAACAGAGTGTCACCAAACTAATTAAAGGGTGGCCATATTGCCAGAGCAAAAAATGTAGCAAACAGAGCAAATTTTTTAAACTCTCTAATTTACCCTTCAGTCAATTATTAAATAAGTTAAGTGTCTTAATCATCTCTTATACATAATTTACTAATCAATCATTCCTTAATTATAAAAAATCAATCTTCTCTATCATTAATACAATCTACTTTTATACTCACTCAATAAATATTTAAAGAAAAATAGTATTATACGAGATAACAGATCAATCTTTTCTAATTAATCACTAATTGTTATTTCTTCAAATCAAGAATTAACTAGAATTTGAAAATTTATAATCAAAAATTCAATACAAGTTAAGATAATATGTGAAACATAGAAAAAATTAGAATTAAAAGGAGAAGAAATATACATTTTTTAAAATAAAGGAAACATATACTGTTTCCTTAATCAGTATTACAAAAGAAAAAACATTAGTGTAAAAAAAATACAATATGGATGTAGCCAAGCTAAAGCTCATGTAACGTCTACATCTAACCAAATTAATTGAAGAAAAAGATACAAGATCTGTAATTTGAACTAAATTCCTTTCTAAAAACTAGAACAAGAATATTGATTTGTGCAATATGAACGAGAAGATATACAAGTAATCATCTTAAAATAATGAAACGAATGTATGTTAACTAGAACAAAATTTTTGATTCAGTCAAAATACTACCATCTCTTTTGCTTAGAAATTATGTATATTTATTTTCTTTTTAATTTTTCTCCACGGTTACATATGCCATTTTAAAAGGAAAGTTATTTTTAATTTATATTGATACTAAATTTAGCTGGCTAGTTTATGATTAACATTATGTAGTGAAAAGATTAACTTTGAGTGAGAACAAAAATAGATTGGGTATTAATAACAAGGAAGGTTGAGTTGTTAAAAGAATTTTATACACTTTGCTTTTATAGTATTTGATTGGGAGGGCAAATTAGAGAGTTTTAAAGAATTGCTCTGTTGATAACAATTTGTGCTCTGACAATATCGCTAGTCCTAATTAAAATAAAGGCAGATGCATAACACGCGTGAGCTACTAATAGGTGAGTAAAGTGGTATTTGTCCAACAACTTTTAGGTGGTTGTGTCAACTCTTTTATATTTGCCTGAGTTAATATCAACAGTATTCAATTTCCACATTTGATAGTGTACCTATGTTTGATTATGAGTAGGGAGTAGGGACATATAGGAATGAATGTGCATATGCTACTTCTTAGTTTACTTGCGTGCTTTCTGCTGAATATACAAATCAAAAGCAAGCAGGATCCTCTCCTACACATTAACTTTCATCTTCTCCTACACTCCATAGATGGATGCCACGTGTCAATATTAATAAGCTAGAGAAACACACAATCATTTCTCTGTCTTTTCTCTCTTGCTTAGTACGGCATCTCCTGAAAAATATTTGTTGTTTATCTTTATCCCCTTCAAAAGTATTTGTTGTGTTAATCTTTAATCTTTAACTACATATAAGCAGTAATTAATAACAAATTATTTAATTAGAAATATGACCTAAATTTTAATTTAGGTTAATTTGATGTTCAACAATCTCCCATTATAGTTTGTCGAATTTAGAAAGAACTTATATTAATAATTAAAATATCAAAACTTATGATTTCTTTTTATATTAATAAGTCTTACTATTAATTTAGAATTAAGTAAGAAGAGAAAAACAAATTAATAATTGTTTCAAATTTCTGAAATGGCATAAATTTATTTTACTTTAAGAAAAGTACACTTTAATACTTAGTGAAATTTTGTTTGAAAAAGAAAAGTTTGTAAAATATTAAAAGTTTGTTTCTATTAAACTAACAGTGATTAAAAATAATATAAAAAGCAAAATATGAATCGTCTTCTTCAGCCATCTTTGTCCGGAGAGATTATTAGGTGCAGCGGTTGTACGATGAGGTGGTGCAGCAAATCGGTTATTTATATAAATGCATGGTTGGGATGATGTGTGGAGAAGTTACTTCCCTATAATTTAGGAATAGTATTTAATCTCGGTCTTTGGCTATACCACTTCACCATACAGCGGTTGTACCTAATAATTTTTCATTTGTCCGTGTCGCTACCCACCCACACCAGAGAACCACCATGTCCTTGTCTCACAATTTGTGCTGCGATGCATAATCTGATTAACTCTATAAACTGGGATGGGAATTCTTCCGTCGGATCTTAGTTTCGTTTTGTTTTTTACATTCCAAATTCAATTTCCGAGTCTGGGTCTGATTTTGCAAAAAAGAATGGGGGAGAATCATATTAATTAGTATGAATGGGTATTTTCTTTCTTTTTTCGAAAAGTGATTTTGAGGAGAAGCGACTCATAACTTATCACTTAAAAAGCTTCAATTTCAATTTCGTACAAGAAAATTTTGATTTTTTTATCCAAATTTGGAGATTGGAAATCAGATTTGGTTCAAAGAAAAAAAAATGGGAAGAGGCGTAAATGTGGAGAGAGAAGACGGTAATGATTTTAATTGTGTGTTTTGGGTATATGGTAAAGGGGATACGTGTCACTCATCGAAGCTGTGTAGGAGATGATGCATGATTTTTTGTAGGAGGTGATCCGCTTGAATCAAAAGGATGACATAATGTCCACACTTTAGTTGAGTAAGTTAGCCACCACTGGTCATAAATAAGTGGTCAAGCAATTTATAATTGCGTTTCATGTCTGTCTATCTACATTTGTATTGTGCACCCATAATTTATATGATCTGTTAATCAAGATTTCTGAACATTTCCTTAAAAAGTATTATGAAGAATCGAGTAGATCGATCAAAATTGTAAAAACTAAATGAAAGAATCAAAAGATTACATCACAAATTGTATTGAATGTTTGAGAGGATTTACAGAATGTGTAATCTAAAAATAATGAGCTAAAACAAATGAGTAACTATCTAAACTAATCAGGTATATATAGGGGAGGGAAAGTTTCCTTAAGAGGAAAGTTATATCTAACGGTTTTAACCGTTTTACAAATTATTTCTATAAAAGGAAATAAATACAAAAATGATATAAAATGGTGTATAACTTAAGATCCCCCCTCAAGAGGAGCATGAATATCATGAATGCCCATCTTGGAGATAATTTTCTTGAATGGTTGAAGGGATAAAGGCTTTGTCAACACATCTGCTACTTGAAATTCATTTGAAATGTGTACCACTTTGATCAAGCCTTCATGAACCTTTTCTCTTACAAAGAAGCAATCAATTTTAATATGTTTTGTCCTTTCATGTTGCACTGGATTGCTTGCTATGCAGAATGCACTCTTGTTATCTGTGAATATCAATAGTGTTTTGGTTTGAGTGAGGCAGAGGTCTTTGAGGAGTTGAGATAACCAAATATGCATCTGGAACTAATATGCAAAGTTTAAAAAGCCTCAACTTTAAGAATGCAACCACCATAATACATGTGAAGTAGAAGTACTTGGTTAATGGAATGAGATTTCTTTATTGTTGGTGACTCATACAATTTTGGGGGAACTCAGTTTTATAAATGTCCAAGGGCTCCTGTTTGATTAAGAAAGAAATGCATGTTTGAAAATTAAAACTCAATTGAGAACTACCTGCTGAGTTTTAGAGCTGCATTCGATGTAGTAAGACGCGCCAATTTGTTTACGAAGCTCCTCCCCCTGGTTAAGAATTGAGCCATTGTTATTACAGGATTTAAAAAGACCCAAAGAGTTAGCAGCAGTAGATGATGAGAATGCACACCTGTGCAGTGGTAACAGGAACTAATCCGGGATGATCAGCCAAATAGTGCTTATCCTCGCGAAGATCTATTGGTTTTACAAAAACATTAGTTAGCTTACAGTATAAAGTATGAACAGAGAGGGGAGAAAGCACACCCACACACACATATATATATATATATAAAGAGAGAGAGAGAGAGAGAGAGAGAGAGAAAGAGAGAGAGGGATCTTGGGGAGGGGGGATGATATCATATGGTATATATTTGAAGGATAACCAAGTTCCATGTTATTTAGCCTTTAAACTTGGTATCTCGGCTTTAAAAACTTATCTCGAAAGAATACTCATCCGAAATGGTGGTGAAATATTTAATTGACAAACTAAACCTTCTTATAAGCAACTTTTTACGACTTTCATCAGCAAGACACCAAGTTTCTTCGGAGCATTGAAACGAGAACAAGAAAGTTGATAAGATAATTAAAAGGGAACAAGACTTTTCATGAGAGTTGTCGACTTTTCTCGGGGAATCAACATTCTTCGTTAACATAATCCATTTCTGGTACAAGTAGAAAATAGAAAAGGCAACCATTTACCAATGTGGAAAATAGCCAATGGATTGGACACAGAAAAGATTTAAAACAGAGGAGAAAAGAACATGAAGATAATCGTGAGGTCGATGATTAGATGGTCAGCTACAACTCAAAAAATTATACAAGAAAATGTAGCAATGGTGTCAAAAAAATTACTAACCATTGCTATATTTTCAGTGAGCATTGATCAATGGCTACAAAAAATTTTGTAAACAGCTTTTGTAACTATTGGCCTCGTAGGCATAAAGTTATGTCAGCAATGGTTACAAATTAATTAGTCACCAACAATAGTGTCAAAAGAATCACTCACCACGTAGTGTCAAAATAATATGCAGCCATGACGTGGTGTCAGATGAATTCGTAGCCATGCAATTAGATTAAAAGAAAAGCAAAAATAAAAAAAAGGGTGGTGTCCGATTCATTGGATGCCACGCCTTTTTTCTTTTTCTTTTTTTTAAAGCGGCTATTTCGTATTTTTTTTTTAAAAAAAATCGTATTGTACCATGGTGAGTGAATAATCACTCACCACGGTTTTTTTTTTTTTTTCTAAAAATCATGGTGAGTGAATAATCACTCACCATGGTTTTTTAATTTTTTTTTTTAAAACCGTGGAACCATGGTGAGTGAATAATCACTCACCATGGTTTTTAAAATTTTTTTTTTTTACAAACCGTGGTGACTGATTATTCAGTCACCACAATCCGAAAATTTTTTAAAAAAATTGGTGGCGGATTAACCGCCACTTTTTTGCCAAATTTTCAAAATTTTCAATTTTGTTGGCTTTTTCCCTCCATTTTATTATATATACATATATAATTCATAATATACTAACACACACAAATATATATATATATATATATAAATATATATATATATATATATATATATATATATATATATATATGTTATGTGGTGTGTAAAATATATCTATATATATATATATATATAAACACAAAAATCAATATATTATCTATATATATATAAACACACAAAACAATATATAAAAACCCAAACAATACATAACTAATATAACACCCAAAAAAGAAAGTGATAAAAGAGAGGATTTTTCAGATTTTAGAGTGAGATTTTCATATTTTTTGAGGGAGAGGAGATAATTTTCGGATTTTTTGAGGGAGAGGAGATGATTTTTGGATTATTGAGGGAGAAGAGATGAAGTTTGTGAAAAATGGGGTATATTTATAGATATATAAAATTGTGGTGACAGATTTTTTTGACCCCTTTGCTATCACAAGGATTGTGCCCTCAATGGGGTCAAAATAATCTGACACCATTGATATCACATGGATTGTGCTTTTGTGGGGTCAAAAAAATCACTCACCATGTCTGAACATGGTGAGTGATTTTTTTGACCCTATAGACTTTAATGCTTTGGTGAGTGATTTTCTGGATCCTACACCTAGCAAGAAATAAATCAGACACCATTGCTTATCTATGGTGAGTGATTTTTTTGAAGCTATACAACTATCACAAATTATCACAGATTTCTTATCTTCTTCCCCTCATTTCCCCCATTTTCTTCCATTTTCACCCGTTTTCACCCCCAAAAACCTCCATCTTCCAATTTTTTTTTTCAAACAAACTCTCCAAAAAACCTCCATCGATCACTCCACGACTCACAATTCTCGGCAATTAGAAGGTAATTTTAATACATTTACTGTTTTGTTGGCTTGATTTGACTTGCTTAAATTTGGGTTATTTATTTACTTAAAATTATTATGTTTTAGCATGAAATTTAATTGTTCAAATACAATAGTTTAATTTTATGTGGTATATATATGATCATCATTGGTATATTCTTTGTATGTTTACAAATAGTTCGTTAGTGCATTTTAACTGTAATTAAGTGTTAAGTAGTGTTGCATATGTACATATATATATATATATATATAGATAGATAAATATTGTAGTGATATATTTATATTTTCATTTTAATAATTAAGGGTAGTTTTTTGTGTTTGTAATAGGTTATAAAATGTATAACAATGAAGACCGAAGTTGGATGTACGACAGATTAAATCATGGTGATGATTTGAATCCTGTTTTTGAAGCCGGTGTGGGAATTTTTCTAGACTACGCATTTAGTGCAACACAATTATTACGGAATGGCAAAGCTAGGTGCCATTGCATTAAGTGTTACAATAGGAAATTTGGTGGTAGAGATGGTATTTGATTTCATCTTTACAAGTATGGATTTTTGCCTCAATACTACGCATGGACTGGGCACGGTGAAATTCGAAGGCGCGAGGAGGGGTTTGATACAAATATGGGGTTCGATACAAACAGGGATGAGTCGTCGTCTGGGCATAACTTACGGGATCGACAAAGAGAGATGGTCGAAGATGCATTTGCTGGCCGATTCGATAATATCAATGAATTTGAGATTGGAAACGAACAACCGAATAGGGAGGCACAAGCATTCTTCCAGATGTTGCGTGAGGCCGAGGAGCCCATACGAGCGGGCGAGGGAAACACAGTATTGGGATGGGTCGCTGAATTTCTCAATAACAAGGTTCTCCACTCTATCCCTAATGTGGCGTGCGAAAAGAACATACAACTGTTTCGCCAATGGCTGAGTCCAGAAGATCGGCAGAGGATGCCAGATAGTATGTATAGCATGCAGAGATATATGAACCGATTGGGGATGGGCTACCAAACATTTGATGTTTGCGTTAACAATTGCTTCTTGTTTTATGGCGAGTACGTAGATAGTAAGTATACGGTGTGTCCTGAATGCAATGAAGGCAGGTTCGAAGAGAGGCTGAATTCAAATAACAGAGCGAAGTTGGTTGGTCGTAAGAAGCTGTGGTATCTGCCGTTGACGCCACGTCTGCAACGACTCTACATGTCTCGCGTGAATGCAGAACACACGACGTGGCATTTGAACTGTCGGAGAGACAGTGATTTTATGATCCATCCTGCACATGGAGAAGCTTGGAAATCCTTTGATGCAACGCACACAGATTTTGCCAATGAGCCTCGCAATGTTAGACTTGGCATTTGCACCGATGGATTCAACCCGTTTACGAATAATGCCGTTCCATACTCTTGTTGGCCTGTCTTTGTCACGCCGTATAATCTTCCGCCCGATCTTTGCATGAGGCAAGAATACATCTTCTTAAGTTTGTTGATATCTGGACCTAGAAGCCCCGGGAAGAACATTGATGTTTTGCTTCGACCACTGATTGATGAGCTGAAATCACTGTGGGAGGTCGGAGTTGAGACATACGACAGCTTTAGGATGCAGAATTTCATAATGCGTGCAACTGTTATGTGGACCGTCACTGATTACCCAGGGTATGGCATGTTTTCGCAGTGGAGTACCCAAGGCAGGTTGGCATGTCCATATTGCATGGAGGGGACCAAAGCATTTCAGCTGAAGCACGGGAGGAAGAACTGTTTTTGGGGCTGTCACCAGCGTTTCTTGCCACACGACCATCCTTTCAGAGACAACACCACTGATTTCCTAAGGGGCAAGACAGAAGAGTCTTTGCCCTTGGTGAGAAAATCCGGGGAAGAGATGCGGGAACTGGTAGAGTGCTTGCCGGATATTCCATTCGGCCGGAAAAATATCGTCATTCAAGGTTATGGAATTGAGCACAATTGGAACCGGCCGGAGAAGTATATTCTGGGAATTGCCTTATTGGTGCACTAACATGATACGTCACAACTTAGACGTAATGCATTGCGAAAAGAACTTTTTCGATAATATCAAAAACACGGTGATGGATGATCCAGAGAAGACTAAGGATAACTTGAATGCGAGGAAGGATTTGGAGTTGTTAACGAGCCGACGAGAGTTGTTCTTGGGGTTTAGCCGAAATGGTAGAGTTGTGAAGAAGAAAGCCAAGTACTGCTTGAGTAAAGAGCAAAAGAAGTTGGTGTGTGAATGGCTGCGGGGTTTGAAGTTCCCTGATGGGTATGCTTCTAATATTTCACGATGTGTTCATATGGACCAACTTAAACTAGTTGGGATGAAGAGTCATGACTGTCACGTGTTCATGCAAAGATTGTTGCCACTTGCATTTCGCGACTTATTATTGGATAGTGTTTGGGGTCCATTAGTGGAGGTTAGCAACTTTTTCAGAGCTTTGAGCGCCCCTGAAATTCGAAAATCCGATATGGCCACGCTCGAGGTATCAATAGTGGAGACGATGTGCAAGTTGGAAAAAATATTTCCCCCAGCCTTCTTTGATTCGATGGAGCATTTGGCGATTCATCTACCGTGGGAAGCGAAGTTCGGTGGACCGGTTCAATATAGGTGGATGTACCCATTTGAGAGGTAACAATTTTTGGATTATTACTCATTTCTATAATTATAGTTAGTAAAGTATATATATTTAATAAATTGGATATGTTTCGTATCAGGTGCATGCTAGTTTTGAAGAGATCGACGGGTAATAAAGCGAGAATAGAAGGGTCGATTGTGAAGGCCAATATTACGAGGGAGATTACTAACTTTTGTGCAGTTTACTTTGGAGCCGGAGTTGAAACTCGTCACAGCCGCCTGAACAGGAATGAGGTTGAGAGGACTCTGAATTTGAGTGATGACTTGTCCGTCTTTCAAAATAAAGGAAAGCCCATGTGGAAGCGAGAAAGACCACGCAATTTGACCCTTGCCGAGCACAGAGCCGCTGAGTTATATGTCCTTTTAAACTGCACTGAGGTCGAACCGTGGATAAGGTATTTATTATATTATGATCGATCATGTTATTAGCTCATATACATATAATTCATATGTAAATATTACGAAGTACATCCCCTGAAGTTGTTTATATGTGACAGGTTGTTTGAACACGAGATGTGTTCAGGTGTCCCAGATCATTTGATTCAGGAAAGGCGCAACACTTATTTCGTGGATTGGTTCAAAGAGACTATCAGATCGGGCCGTTACCCAGTTGACCAACGCCTGTTTGCTTTAGTACACAGCCCACTATTACGAGTAAAAGTATTCAATGCGTATAAGATTAACGGTTTCCGTTTCCATACCGTGGAGCATGGAATGAACAAGAAGACGATGAACAGTGGTGTATATCTGAAGGGAAATGTAGGGGGACCTGATGATTTGATCTACTATGGCATGCTACAGGAAATTATTGAGTTGGAATACTGGGGTAGTGGTTCAATGAAGACAGTTGTAATGTTCAAGTGTGATTGGTACGATATCTACGGGGGCATGACAACACATCCCGATTATCGGTTGGTGGACATCAATCCGCAGAGGCGATTGGAAACTGGAGTGGCTGAACCGTTTATACTTGCAAGCCAGACACATCAAGTGTATTACACAAAATACCCTCCCAACAGAACGCAAGCAGAAGAGGGTGGTGGGCAGTGTGTACTAGAAGGGCAAGATACGTCGTCGATGCCACTTCAGTGTTTCAAGATGAAAATGCAATTGTTGTCCTGTCCGTTCCTGATAACAGTTCAGTACCTCTCGCAGATGATGAAATTCAGCAAGTCGAAGATGTATATGACGAAAATGAGGAGGACGAATATGACGATATAAATGACGAGGTTGGGGATGATTCTGCCCCAGAAGATGACAACACAGATGATGACCCTGATTATGTTAATTAGATTTATTATTTCGATTTCAACGTGTAATGCATGTATTTTTATTGAACTGAGGATGAGACGATTGTATGAACTTGTGGAGTATTTTTAGTATTTACTAAAAATAACTATTTTAAAACTAATTAAGAGGAAAGAAATAACCATTCGATAACAACTTAATTAATAATTTAATTTAAAACTACTGAAAATGATAATAACTAAAAAGTTACAAACTTAAACTTTACAAAAAAAAAAACAAAAAAATGAAAAGGGGAAGAAGGAAATGGAGGAAAGAGAAAGAAAAGGGGAAAATAAAGAAAAAAAATAAAAAATAAATTTAAACCGTGGTGTCGAAAAAATCGGACACCACGGTTTTAAAAAAAATAACGAAACCGTGGTGTCCGATTTTTTGGACACCACAGTTTAAAAAAAAAAAAAATGAGGAAAACCGTGGTGTCCGAAAAATCGGACACCACGGTTTATAAAACAAAAATAAAAAATTAATTGGAAAGCGTAGTGTCCAAAAAATCGGACACCGCGCTTTGATGGAGCATAAAAAAAATAAAAATAAAATAAAATGAAAATGCATGTCAGGCGTCCAATTTCTTGGACACCATGACATGCTCTTTGTTTTTTTTTTTTTTTTTATATATTTTTTGAATCATAATACCGTTTGATTCAAATTGAATCAAATGGTAATTTTTTTTTTAAATTTGTTAATTGTTTAATTAGTGCGATTTCTTTTTTTTTTTAATCTTTTAATCAATTGTTACCTTTTTCTTTTTTTGTGAAAGTCTCCTAATTACTATTAATTATCAAATGAGTACACATAATATGATCCTAATTACACTTTAATTTTCTAATAGCAAATAATTAAGACATGCATGCATGCTTAACATTTTAATTAACACTACTAATTGCATAAACAAATATAAAATGCTAAATATTAAATAAAATTTAAAAAACAAGCAAATATCCAACAAATACTATTTTTTGTTAACAACATTCATAAACACAACAATATCAACATATAAAATGCATACAAACTAATTATAAGAATAAATAGAAAAAATTAAGAAATCTAAAACATACAATTTAAAAATAAAAATAAAAATAAAAAAACAAAAACAAAAACCGTGGTGTCCGAAAATTTGGACACCACAGTTTAAAAAAAATGAGGAAAACTGTGGTGTCCGAAAAATCGGACACCACGGTTTATAAAACAAAAATAAAAAATAAATTGGAAAGCGTGGTGTCCCAAAAATCGGACACCACGCTTTGATGGAATAGATCATGCCACACGGCATGATCTGGTCCTTTAATCCATGGCTACAAATTTTTTGGATGCTCACATGGTGTCAGATTTTTCTGACACCATGTGGCATCCATATTTTTTGTAGCCATTGCCTATTTTGGTTTTTTCTTTTTTGTTTTTATTTTTTTATTTTGCATGGCTACAAAATAATTTGTGACCATTGTGTTTAATGGTGAGTGAATATTTTCACCCCATGCTTGGTGAGTGAATTTTTTCTCACTATTGCTGCCTACAAATATTTTTGACACCATAGATTTAAATTCTGTTGCTACATGGCTACAGATTAAAATCACTCACCATATTTTTGTAGCCATACCATATGATTGTGACATAGTCATAATTATGAATTTTTCATAGATAAATTCTAGTTAATATTTACTCCCATTAACCAAGAATAGATAACGTAATAATTTATGGCAACAACTAACAAAAAAATAAGTTTAGCGATGAAGGTAGACGAGTATCTTACACTATTCTGTTGGTTGTTATTTCTTCGTCTGGGCATAAGAAGCCACCATACTCCAGTTCCAGGCAATAAGGAAGATCAAAGTGAAAGAGAGTGACAAATGGTTCAAGTCCTGAATCAATTTGATACATCCAAATTTAAGTGTGAACAAATATCATTTAACATATAAACTCCGTGCTTAAAAGTATGTAGGAAAACCTTAACTAACAAGTAGTTTTCGAATAAAACTAACGTGTGAGTGTTTCTAATTAATATTGATCTTATTTGTATCTCGATATGATCAGGGTCTAATGTAATCCATTCAATCTAATTGAGTTACTTATTTAAAGTTTGAGTCCAAACCATTGGCAATGAGAGTGTTGATAATATCATTGTAGAAGTCGATCCCTTCTTTGTTCACACCAAGGCAAGGTCTTCCACCTGATAATTAAACATTGTAAGGATTCAATCGACAAACAACGAATCATTTTTGGCTAAATTTATCCGATCAAAATGTAACGCACACACAAATAAACACAACACACGAGAATTTACTTGGTTCAATTAAGATCTGAGTGATCCTAATCTACATCCAAGGGTGCAACAAAACTGTTATTTCTGCAAATCCGAGTGTTTACAAGAGAGGAGAATGAATGATATGAAATTGTGATCTAACTCTACAGAGAATGATCTGGAATCTCTGTTTAATCACACGCCAAAGCTCTCACTACAAGAAAATGCACTTCTCGTAACGAAATATTGGTAACCAACCAGAAATTAGTTACAAAAGCATAACTTATTGTAACCACAGTCTACATTGCGTTACCAAAAATACTATTTTTTGGTAACTAAATTATTTTGGTCATAAAATTGTAGATTTTGGTTACAATTTGTCTATATTTGGTAACTAATATGAATAATAGTTACAAAAGGCACATAATATTGTTACTAAAAAATCGTTCTATGATCACAAACTTTAGCGTTTGCTACAAAACTAAATTTTAGTTACAAAAACTTTCGTTATTGAAGGGAAGGGAATCCATTTAGGTACAAAAAGAAATAAGCTCTTACATAAAACAAAATATTATATATTACTTTCCAGTTAGATAGGTACGTCAAAACAAATAAGTTAAATCAAATACTAGTGGACCAAAAGCATATGACTTAGATCGCTAGAAAGTAATGATTAAGGTAGAGTGACTTTAAATTAAAAAGAAATTTCAACCTTTTGTGTTGTTAAAACTTGAACTAAAAAGGAAAAGGAAAAAAAAAAAGAGACAAATATCTGTACAAACATTTCGTGCTTTCAAAAACTAAGCTCAGAAACCGAAAAACCCTTCCGCTCATAATTTCATCCTCAATGCGGCGAATCCTCCGCGCCGTCTAGATCCACTTCCTTACCGCCGCTCATCTTCTCTTAGTCTCTGCTCTCGTCCTCTCGAAACCGACGTTCCTCCCACTGGTTTTCTCTAATGTTTTCTAATCTTTCAACTATTAACTTACAAGCTTTTTCCTTACTGTGTTGTAATTTCCTAATCATAGATTATAGGTTTTTTCGTAATTGTCCTAATTGTATTTTGTTGAGATATATGTTTTGGTTTTACTACTCTGATGTTAGTTTACTCTTGGAATTGACTTCTGAAAATGCAAATGTATGCTCTGCAATTGACTGTACGTGTATGTTTTCCCATTGTTTGAAGTTAATTGGGTGATCTCTATAAAAATCTTGACTGAGATAATGAAATTATATACACATCAAGTTTCTAATGGCGGTGGTTCAACCAAATGTATCCTAAAAGCTGGAAAAGAGAACGAATTAGTGAATATACGTGAATGACTGGACGTTTATGAGATTATTTTATTTGTTTATGCAGAGGCACACAGATAATTCTGAATGAGTCGCATTTTGTAGACCTAGAGCACAAAGGCTAAGCAACTGGTAATTTAAGTAGATTGATTTTCTAAAGACCGATTCGAATCAAATGATTTGAAATGCTATTGCATGGTCGTTAGTTTCTGGTAGTCTATGGATCAATGGAACAAATGAACTGAAGAAGCAATCTTTAGGCAAACTCTGTAAGTAGCAGATCTGACATGAAGGCAACAAGTTTGTGCTAGCTAGTTTCCTCACCTCATTGCAAAGAGTATTGTTTTAGGAATTATGTATTGTTTTAGCAGCTTGACAAGCTATACGAGGTACCTAGCAATACAACCTTGTGATCATATTCGTTAATACTAAGGTCAACTAAGATTTATCACAATGTTTGTTTGATTTTATGTAATGCCTTTATTAATTTATTCATTTTATGTACTCATGATGCCATTAGAAGTTTACTTAGTACAAAAACAATTGATAAATTCAGTGCAGAAAGCTTGTTGACATTTTTGGTATTGCACTAGCATTTTAGCTCATTGATTACCAGGAGACCATATTGTTGATATTGCATGCTTTAAGAACCTTGATCTCTTTGTATGCCATGCACTCGTAGGAATAAGTAGGGATATATGAAGTCAATTACATGCAACACAACTATCACTTGAACTAGGCTTCTATGTATATCTCGACAGTAGTTCTGTTTTATTTTTCTTTTCTTCTCAAAAGTGGAATTTGATTGCAGGTTTCTGTATAATCATTGGTCTGCTATACTGGGTGAGATTTTACGCGATTGGACTAATATGGTTATTGGAGTTAAATTCTTTACTTATTGATCAGTGTAAGCTTTCACTTGTGTTATCTTTTCTGGAACTGTTGGTGGTTTTACCTATTAATTAATTTATACATAATGAGTTTCAGAAAGTTCTTGTGATATATGTCATCTTTGTAGGTCTTTAAATTTTCTGTATTGAGCATCAAGATTGGCTTCTGGAGTTTGGTTTAAGATTATAATCGCTTGAAAGAATTTAAAGACGGCGTATTATAACTAGTATTCAAGGTTGATAACGTTGGAAGGGCCATAGTTAGTTATATCTGGCTTATTATAGTTCTTTCATATAGTATAAGTCTCAACTAATCCTTGCAAGTACCGTGCGCTTAAATTCATTGCACCTGATCTCATGGTCTGAACATATGTACTTCCTCTACCAAATAGAGTTTATCCGGTCAGGGTCTATCTTTCTGCTCAATATATTCTTGTTTCATAATCTTTAAACGTTTGGAAACTCTTAAATGTTAAGATTTACCTCTTAAATTCAGTCAGGTACTATACAGTTTTCCAACTTTCATTTCTTAAAATTTTGGTATCTCTTTTTATATTTATCTAATAATAGTAGTTGATGATTGTGATGCCTTACTGTTGAGGAAAAATTTATAGTGAGAAGATAGTTTCTCATTCACTTATTTGTTGGTTGAGTTATAGTGTGCTTATAGTTAGAGTTCTAATGTTTGTGTTTGTTGGTAAGTAAAGAAGAGGTAAATGTTACTTTTTCGTAGGTTTAATATGTTTTTGTTTGGTCAATGACTCGGTATGGTTATGAATATTTCATTTATTTATTTGATACTTCTTATTGAGATTTTGATTCAAATTTCTATAGTTAAAAAATGTAATATTAAGTTTGTGTTTTGTATCTTGGTCTGATATGCAGGTTTGTGAATCAACTTTCTCGTCTGGAGCACGTCGCATGAAAGTCCACAAGGACCACAACTATCTCATTCTAGAGCATGAGGCATGAAAATCCATCTAGTGAGTAGTATGTTGTAGCCATCTTGTGAATAAGATATAGATTTTTTTTATGTTCTCATTTTAGAATAGGTTGCAATGTAAAGTAAGCACCAATTTATGCTGTTGAAGTAATTTTTTATATTAGGATTAGACTGATGTAATGGATGTTTTCATTTTTATGAATCTATATTTTTGTCCTACACTCTGTTAGTTTTGTATTTTTATTGCTAGTGAAATAAAATACTATGAATTTGTTGTTGTGATTAATTTATTCTTTCCACCTACTACATATTCATAGTAAACGTACTAATAAATTAGGTCACTTAATTATTCACAATGAATAAATAAAGAAAATTATAGAATTTGAAAAATATTTTTGTTATCTATTAGGAAAAAATTATTTTCATAACTAACAGTATGAGTTTTAGTAACAATGTAATGGTAACAAATATCATTTTAGTACACAAAGTACGAAATATTCGTTACAAGTAGTAGATATTTTGTAACGATTTTGCACTCGTTACCATAGTATTGGTAACGGACATGCAATATTCGTTACAAGTACCTTTTGCAACGGGGTCTCCAGGACGAATTTTTGGTAACAAAAGTTTCGTTACCATTGTCTTTCGAAACCAAAAAACACACTTTTGTGTGGAGAGTTATGAGATATATATGTGTTTACCTAAATTTGGACAAAGTGTCCATTTACCAAAAAAAAAAAAAAAAAAAAACACGCACATAAATACGAGAGAATTCTATCTACAATGATATGACACATGATCAAATTTAGCAAAACAAAATTCCTTCTGGGGTATACCACATCCATGATTTGTAGATGATTAGTCACATCATATATACAAGGCATTAGAAGTTCTTCTTGTTTGTTACAAACCCATTATTCATGACCAAATCACATTAGTCATATAATATCTCACCCGGCAATATTCTCGTCCATGAAATAGAAAACCTGTATGCGTCAAATCCCATGCTTTTCATCATCTTGATATCTTCCTACAACATAATTAAAAAAAAAAAAAAAAAAAAAAAAAAAAAAAAAAAAAAAAAACCAAGTGTTGGTAATTATTACCCATATATAATCAATCAATAGTACATACTCTTATATATAGCAAGTTAAATTACCTTATATCTTGTACATATCTGCAGCTACATTTCCATTGGTTCCACCACGGATTATGTCTGTCGCTCGATCGAAAATATACATTTCATAAGTTGTCAGGTTGTGTTGGAAAATTTGGTGTTTGAGCTGGATTGAAACACCTTGAGGGTGTAATTTTGAGCTTGTGGGTGAATGAGAAATTGATGCTGGATTCTGTTATAATATTTATTTAACAGAAAATATTGTGCATTAATTAAATTGATACTTATCGTTATCTTTTGCGATAAAGTTGTGATCAGTTTTAAACACTGAAAACCCGTCTACATTCATCCGAGACTCCTAGACTTAGTGGGCAAGTAACCACGAGTTAGAGTTCCAGTAAAACACGTTTTCCTTCAACTTCTCTCTTGCATTAGTCTATATAAGGAGTCGCTCTCCTCAGGGTTTCATATGACAAAAACAATTTCAAAAACACTTTTTCTTGTGCATTGAAAATCATGAAAATTCTTCGCATAGTCCATGGGGATTTGTGGTGGTAGAGGAAAAGGCGCAGTTCGAGTTCGCCGGAGCAGTTTCGTTTGTGCAAACCTACCTGCTCGTTGTCGTTGTATCCTGGGAGACAGTCGCTCACGATTCTCAAGCACCGCGGAGAGGGCGAATCTGTTTTAAGGAAACTGTGATTTCACAGGCCTCGACATCTCGTTTCCTTACGAATTTTTCGGTTAAGGTTTAATTATATTTGTGCAATTTAATTGTTGTATCATAAATTGTTTATTTCGTCAATACATTATATCCTGTTTGTTTCGATTCATTTTATCGGTGCAATATTACTAACAGGTTGTTCATTAACAGGGTTAGCTGCAGCAAATCCTCAACCTATGTGATTTGTTGCACTTTACTCTATATATAACCTATAAAAATGTGCTATATATATACCTTGCACCTTGAATTATTGATCAACCATCAGATTGGGCATCAATGGCAAATTCAATGGGTTGAGGGGCATCTCGCACATTTTAGTAAGTTAAGAGTAAAGTGCAACAGACCTCATAGGTTCAGGAGTTTGCTGTAATTATCCCTAATATGTATACACACCGACACACATGTATTTAATATGTGCGAGAGTACTATGTGTGTGTGTGTGGAGAGAGAGAGAGAGAGAGAGAGAGAGAGAGAGAGAGAGAGAGAGAGAGAGAGAGAGAGAGAGAGACCAGGAGTCCTCAAGGTGAAATCATCCCATATAGTTTTTCCTCTACCACCTTTGGCAGCACCTCCTTCATGCTGAAAAATAAGACCATACAAAAAGAACATACCTTATAATTTACATTAATATGGAGAATATCTTTTACAAATTATATTAGTCATAATAATGGTTTTTTTAGCAATTAACGGGTGACAAATTACCTGGTAAGCAGATGTACCAACACCGAACACGAAACCTTCAGGAAAATTACCGCGATGGATTTTGGTGTTAGGATTGATTGGTAATGATGGAACTGAATCGATTTGATGATCAACATTAGTACGAGGTAGTTGAGTTTCAGCTGAACTGCTTGTGTATTTCTTCATTTCTAATTAATAATGTAGTGAGGACAAAAGAAGCTTTCTTAATTAATCTGCTTTGAGGAGTTTTGTGCTGTGACACAAATGAATAGCTAATTCCACCTATTTATAGGGACATGCATATGTTACAATATGGAATTGCAATTATGTTGGCGAAAAAATAATATTAAGTTCAAGGACTTTTCTCGTTGTTGAATATTCAACTAACGATCTAAAGACTTTAATCGGTCTTAGAAAATGTGTTTTATTCAATCATTATAACATTATGCACTATTAAAATCATGTATAGAAAGTGTATGACTTGGCATTGTTTTGATATTTACCTACGTATCTGGGTAACTGAAATCAAAACATAGAAATAAGTTCAAGAAAGGCTTTGCACAACCTCTCATGCTTTGATTAGGTGATGAAACTTGATACAAATAAGGCCTGATCGAATTTCTAGATATATATGGCGTTTTCTTTCTGGAGTGATTGCAGTAGCTTCTGACTGAATAAACCAAATACTAGAACATTAATCATTACAAGAAAAATCGTGTGGTAGGAATGGATTATCAGAAACAACCCCAAAACATGTATTTGAAAAGCCATACTTGCAACAAAGATATCAGAAAAATTGCTGGCTTTAGAAATATGACTTTTAAGAACAAGAGTTTTCGAGTCGTGATCTTACCTTGTATGTATCGATCGCTTTTTGCTGGAATTAATGCCCAATCGGGCTGCAAACGAACTTTTGTCTGACGTGTATCCACGTGGCCAAAAGTGCGTGTATAATGTACCAAAAGTTACAGTGCATTTTTGCAATTTGCTTAAACATTTTATTATTTTAAAATAATTTATTCAATTGAATGATTTAACTCTTTGATTGAGGGATTTCTGACTCTTTTCAAATTCTTGTGCTAATTTGAATATATTGTCAAAAGTTTAATTTCAAATTTTATAAGTAATCAACAAACATATATTTATATATACTAGTTTCCTGATATTTAATTAAATTATCTACAAACATATTATCTTTTATGTTTTTAACCAAAAATAATTATTTTACATATGAGTTATGATTTATGAATATATAAAATCAAAGTTTGATTTTTAATGAATTATAACTCATATGAAAACCCAAATTTAAGTTTTAACTTTTAATGAATATATAACCCAAATTATCACCGAACCCGTTTCTTTCTTTCTTTTAGTATGTTATTTAATTTTTCCATTATTTGACGTTAAATTGTGGTAAAATTAGACAATCAAAATCTGAATACAGATAATTTTTTGTTAAAAGTTATTTTAAATAGTGGAAAAATCTGATTTTTATTGAGGTTTTCTGTTCAAGGACAAAAATGGTGTTTTCTATATGGTTAAAATTGAAAACAAGTTTGGGGGCAGTGAGCTAATAATTTAATAACATAGGGGGGTTTCGCCAATTAAAATTATACATATGTTGTTGATAACTCATATGAAAAATTCTTTTATATATTCATAAGTTATAACTCATATGAAAATAATTATTTTTTGATCAAAAATAGAAAAGATTAATATGTTTACCGATTTTTTAATTAGATATTAAGAAACTACAATATATATATATATAGATGTATGTGTGTGTGTGCGTGTGTGTGTTTCTTGATTATTTATAAAGTTATAAATTAAATTTTCACATTATAATTTAATTAGCATAAAAATTTGAAAATAATTCAATTGCACATTCTCCTCAATCAAAGAGTTAAATCATTCTCATTGAAAAAAAAAATATATTTTACATAATAATTGTTTATATTTAAATTTTTTAGACAAATTTGAAAAAATGTCTTGTAACTTTTGGTACTTTGTAAACGTCAGACGCATTTTTGGCCATGTGAGTTTCGCCTACACATGGAGCATACATGTTAAAGAAATGCCCATTCGCAGCCTGATTGGGCATAAATTGCAGCGAGAATCGATACATGCAGAACAGAATCAAGGTCTAAAAAATTACAAGGTAAAAGTGTCAAATAGACAAAAGTTAGTGGGCAAAATATCATTATTGCCTAATATTTGAGACAATTGTTTGCAGAGTGTACTCAAAGTCCGACATTTTAAACTAACATAAGTACAAAGTAATTAGTTAACTCTCACATTTGAATGCGCATAAATTTTGGAAATCTACGCCTAACATCTAATCACTATTAGCGCCGAGTTAGTTATTCTTATACGTAATTAAAGATAAAAATAATAAATATAACAAGAAGTTGTAAAGTCGTGCATTTTCAGTAGCTATTATCAGAGATGCAATGGAAACCAATATTTGTAACAGTTATTAGTAGAAAAATAGTTGTCTTTAAAATCCGAGATAACTGTTATCAAAATGTTTTATAACTAGTGCTTCTTCACTGTCAAGTTTCAATTTTGATCTTGATTGATCGCTATTTTAAAATTGAACTCTACTTCTTGTGCCACCAAGAGTCCTTGGACATCATTTTTATCAAAGGTTCTTGGGCCATGGGAAGCGGGCAACAACCATGGTGGTTTATGATGTTTTTTTATCACCTTTCAGGCCATACATGTTGCTCCTCAGATGCCAACTTTGATGATTTTGGTTTTCAACATTCATGGTTGTAAGATGATAGAAAAAATCCACCCAATAATTGCAGCATATCATCCAATTTCACCATATATGCAAGAAGTTGAGCTGCGCGCCAACATGGTGAAAGCTCGTCTCGTTGATTGCATATATGATTGGAGAAAAGGAATAATGTTATATCCTTAGTGGCGGTGTCGATAGTATATTTTGGCTGATATACTCCTTTTTATATATGCACGCATAGACCCGCTTGTCAACATCAAAAGCAAAAAGACCTATTGATCGAGACTTAAAAATATTGTTTAGTTTAATAATTTAGTGCTAAATACATAAATTTGATGCAAATGCAAAAATAGCGAAACAAAAAGTTTCACTAAATTCTTGAATTTTAAAATTAAGGGGGCTCATTTATAAATATTGAAATATTATACACAATTTAAAACTTTAATGAAACAATAATTTCAATTTCTGCGGCAACTACCGCTTCTGATCAGTAGTTTTTCAATAACGCAGCAATTATCCACCCCTACTCTATCAATGAAATACATTCGTTCGAAAGTATTAGAACAATATTTGAGAGTCCAATACTTTCTTAGCTTCAACAACTCTTTAAATTTACCGAGAGTGTATTTTATTCTCCGAAAGTCGTTTTTTCTTTAGTGAATGTCGCTAGATCTTCAATATTCTTTTGGTTACTAAATATTGTTGTGAAGTCAAATTTTTTTTTTTTTAACAAGATTTAGTGGGCATTTATTTAACACGAAATAATTGTTTTAGTACATGGAATAGCAGAATTGAAAATGCAAGTAACAACATTAACATTATCAAAATACAATAAATGATGTAATCAATTTGGGCAGTTCTCCCAGACGTTATACACTGAATCTGGATTAGTGGCTGAAGATGGTTGTGCCACGAACTATGCTTCCAGTTTTGCTAATGTATCGGCTGCCTGGTTGTTTTCTGCGAAGTCAACTTAACAATGACGAATTATGAGCTAATTTTTACAAAGTTTATGTTATCATGTGTGTGAACCCATTGTCGCAACTACATAAACAAAATCAACGTTATACTAATAAATAATGACGACTGATCAATTGCGTGATGTCCATGACATTATGACAAATATAATATATGTTCGTAGATGCGTTATTTCCTGAGCTCAAGTACAATTGATATTTCCAGTTCTACGTACAATGTTTTTTACGAACAATTTTGGTTAGTATTTTTATTGAACTTTGATGAAGATGGCTGCGGTTTTTGGAGCAATAAAGATAAAGCCTTCTAGAATGTTAACAAACTGGAACACGCATAAGGAGTTTCTCGTAATAAAGACCCCGAAGGGGAATTTTTTCCTCATATATATCTTTTTTTTTTCTTTTCCCCGTATGTATATAAATATATATATATATATATATATATATATATATATATATATATATATATATATATATATATATATATATATATCTTTGGCTAACATCATTTGAAAAAATCTACATTCATGATTCGCTGTGTAATATCTGAAAAAAAAAAAGGTCATTTTCTTTCATTTTTCATATCTTACCAGTTACTTGCACTCATTTCGTTGCAAGCATAGTCCATATATTATACATCTATTTCTGGATCAGCAATATTATATATTGACGAGAGCCGAAATCAGAAGTCTCGTCAACTTTCTTTGTTTTATGTACTGGCCTCATTGGTTTCTGTAAATTATTCTTTGTTCACATTGGATAATGTAAATATATATATATATATATATATATATATATATATATATATATATATATATATATATATATATATATATATATATATATATATATATATATATATATATATATATATATATATATATATATATATATATATAAACTAAATTGTTAAGTCCATTCATTGATCACAACTAAAACATTTTGTATTGACTTATTCGTCCTTTTTCTTGGTCATTGACCCGATCACTAAAAACAATCTCAGAAAACTTTCTATCCTTCTATGATTCACCTGATCACATCGAAATTTTTTCACTGTAAAAGTTTCTATCAATCATGTGGTTATTCGTCTTTTTTATATATTTAGGCTATGTAAAATATAGAACACGATCGTGTTTGATGGAGAAAGAAGACAATGTAAGGAAACTGTATAATCAATCAACTTAATGACAACTGAGATTACATTGAGGTATATTATTATAAAATATCAATTGGATCTCTATAACAGAATGAGAGTATAATTCAGTCATGATGTAGCATTCGTATATGAAAAATAAGCTAAAAAACAAAATAAATCAACATCCAAAGAAGAAAAAAAAAAGCATTTCAAGTAAAGTAGAATCCATTATCATTTTCAAGAACTTCTCAAAACTTGTAGAATCTTCATTATTTTGCTCCATAATGATCATTGATCGTCACTGTATAATAAAACAAATATTAATGTTATTTCGTACAAAACGAGAGTGGTAGTATATTATTTTGAGAACTTGGTAATTTAAACAACTAAATATAATTTATATAATACTCCACGGTATAGAGTTTAACCATTACGACCTTGTAGTTGTCTTGCCATCACGAGACGGTGGTTGTAGTACCATATTATCATTAGCAACTATCAAAAAGAAAAAAAATGTTAATTTATATATGTAAACTAATGTTAAAAGTAATAGTCATCGATTTATGCATAACATTGATTGTGTATCTTAACTTGATCAAAATGGACAATATATATATATATATATATATATATATATATATATATATATATATATATATATATATATATATATATATATATATATTACTTATAAATATATGCCTTAGAAAAAAATGTGTCAATCCAGCCAAATATTAGAAAATATAGAATATACATGCAGATGAGTTTTATGCTACTTGGTTTCTTTATTAGATAATAAGAGTCCTAAATAAAGTGGATCTATATATTAGTTTGACTTTTCAAAGTGGATCTATGTATAAACTCTTTATTCTAGAGAGACTTTTAGTAGAACTAAAAGACTTAGAGCCGTTCCTGCAATTTGATTTCTTCAGGACTGTATCACAGTCCACAAATCTTTCTGTGATGCTAGCACAACCGTATTAAAAGTCTTTCTTTAGAGATGAAGTCCATTAGTCCATGTGTTGGAGTATTTTAATAAAAACAAAAATATTTTAAGAATAATTATAAGACATTATGTCTTGGTTAGTGGGGGTCAACGTGAAGGTGGTTACAAATGTTGGTGTTAATGTGATTAAAGTGTGTTGAGACCCATAACTTTCACAATTACCACCATTTTTATTTGTGTGAATTAAAACACCCCATTACTATCATATTTATGTAGTATAATAATTAATATACATATTTATAATATATATTTATAAACTTTTAATTATTTGAGGAGTTACAAGACTAATGTTTTTTCTCACTATAAATAGAAGTCTTGAAAATCATTTTTTATCAATGGAAAAAATAGAAGATTTTAGCTCTCTCTTCAACAAGTGTTTTCTCCTATTATATGTATAAACGTTATATTAGTGTGTATATGAGGAAAAACCTATGGTCAAAGAAAAGTGTTGGGCTACGATTCGATATCTTCAAATAGTGCAGACTTTGAGCGAAGTTACAACAAGAAAGGTTGGGTTGTTGGATCCCGGAGACATATGTGTCGATAGCCTACTGCATCGGATAAAAGAATTCGTAGGGGCGCGAAGCCGTCTTTAAGAGAACAAGACGTGGTCCGTGCTTCATCCCAAAGATTAAATTATATCATTTGTCAGTAATTAACTAATTATCGGCATCGAGGTAACCTTTGCCGCGTTCATCCATCGAAAAATTGAGGTAATATCTATTTTATGTTAAAATATTGCAAATTATTAATTTGTTACTTTACATTTTTATTGCGATATTTTGAACAGGGGAACAACACCGTGTATGCATTTAATTGAATTGGTGGATGTCTATATATATATATACACCTCCATGACCAGTAGAATTGTAAGCCTAGGAATGTAAATTGCATAAAGTATCGTGTAAGGTGGTTGTATGTGGGCTAAATTATCAAAAAAGAAAAAAGAAAAATGATTATATATCTAGGTAAGTGTGATTCATGTATATGCCTTATCAAGTTTTTCTTTTCCTATTCTTTTATAACATTAGTCTCAAAGTACCGTAGCCTGAATTAGTTAAGACTCTATTCTCGATCGGTTTAAAAAACATTTGACTTATTAATTTATGAACCTATGGATATATTTCTGATATGAACGTATATATGAATTTGTAATTACATTCAAGGTAACATTTAAGCTTAATCCTTTTGCTATTTATTTGTAAGTACTATTATTGGTATTCTTATTGAAAACAACTAATGACATTTGTTAAACCATCATGTTAACTGTAAATTGATGAGAAAGCTGATAGAAGATGAGAATCATTCGAACATATGTTCCCGTTATATTTCACTTATGTCATTATGATTGCAATAAAATTAACACTTTTCTATGCTTAATTTTATTCTCCATTAGAGTTTACTAAATGAGAAAAAGGTAAATAAATTGGAGGGGCTATGATAATCGAGAAGTAGTTTACTTTAACGTATATATACATCATACACAGATCTGTATGTAGCTAAACAAGTAATAATTAACACCGAAACCAGATCTTAGTAATAGTAGTCTGATCCAAGTATTCATTACATCATAATTGTTGCAAACAGAGCCCAATAGTGCCTCCTGGGCTCCTTTATTTAAATTCTTCTCTTTCGGTTATGTAAATACAAGAAAATTTTGTGGAAAGGCATAACAGAAGGAAATTTGGTGTATATCTATGTATAAGGGGTAATGCAATTTTCCTACAAACATCTCCCAAATTATCCATCCTTTAACACCATACATAACCAGCCAGTCAATACTATTTTTAGAAAATACGAGCCAAAGTGAGTATATTCCATTAATCAGTCAAATAAAATCGTAATGGGAGCCATCAATTCTTTTGGGTATAATCACATTTTTGTCTCGTCGTGTTTATTAAGTCTTGAGTTATTCTTTTTTGTTAATATTAGTTTCCTTTTATAAGTGAGTGGAAACATTGGTGCATCATTATCACCAAATCAAAAAAAGAAGAAGAAATATTTAAAGTACTCAAAGAACTCCTATTAATGTTCTCAACAGTTTTACTGAATGCAGCTAAGCAAGTAAGGACAGCAATTAAAAAAAACCAGTCTTATAATAATTGGTTGTATCCAAGCTATGATGCACGGACACGGACATGTGGACACGGACACGACCGATACGGGTACGGCGACACAGATTCTTTAAAATTACAAGACACGACACGGCTGCGACACGGCTGCATTTTTTATATTAAAATATAGAAGACATCATCATCATAATCTGCACAAATAATATTATTACGTTCAAATATAGAATCAAATCAAACATATTTACACTCAAAACCAAATAACCAATACTACAAGTTCAAATAAAATAGTCATTAAAGTATAAATCAAAAATTCCAAGCATTAAATACAAAGGCATATACACAAATCAAATGACAAAACAAAGTGTTATATAATACTCAAATAAAATCTTTAAATATGATATTGGTGCCACGCCTTGAAGAAAGAACGAATATTTTTTTTGTCCGTCCTTGTCGTTTGCTCAAAGAGAAATACAGTAGGCTTATTCGTGAGATTTGATTGGGAAAAAAGTTATTATTTATGCATTTTTGCTACTTAATTATTTAACTTTTAAAGTTTAATGGTTGATTCTTCTAATATCTTTATCTATATATTTTAAGAAAATTAAATTTTAACCATAAATAAAAATTAAAAAACCAGAAAATCAACTCAAAAAGTGTCAAGGCGTGTCGGACACGTCCTTAAAACGTGTCCGACACGGTGTCCCTTTTCTTTTTCTTTTATTTTTATTAAGACACGCCACATGACGTGTTGGAAAAGTGTCGGAGGAGTATCGAGGTGTCGGTGTCGTGTCGGAGTGTCGGACACGGCATAAAATAAATTTTCTAAGTGTCGGTGCATCATAGTATCCAAATAAAAAATTAAGTTCTTATTTATTACAATAATTATTACAAACAAAGCACAAGACTGCAGCTGGGCTCCATTATTTGATATCTTACATGAATCTCCACCAGCCATTCATTCTCAAACACCACACAGAAAATAATAATAATAATAATAATAATATTCAGTACATAATTCTTCAATTTATTAAATTCAGGTTCTGCATAACTCCGTGCACCAATATCAAACTTTTGCTGATCGAGCTAATTTTTCTTCGCTTCTTTAACTTGTTCCTTTTGAAGAAGACTTTTATCCTTGAAAAAATGAGTAGCGAACCACTTAGCCGATTGTTTTGGATATCTCACGAGGTCATTCAGAAAGTCTATATATATGAGCCCAAACCGAACACTGTATCCCTCAGTCCATTCAAAATTGTCGCACCACGACCACACGAAGTAACCCTTCACGTTTAAGTTCCCACTGCAATCATCACTGAGCAATACAAAATCTTAGATAAATAATCCAGATAATGATCAATCTCTATGAATTTCACATTTTACAGTATTAAATGCCTTCATGTAAATACTTCTTGTAATTTTAAAAAGTTGCACACTACCACCACCCAATACTTCTTGTAACATAAAGGGTATTTGTCTTTTTCTTTATATATATATATATATATATATTTTTTTTTTTTTACAGGTGGGTAATTATATGCCTATTTCATACAACGCATCGGAGTATTGTGCTAAAAGTCCAATTTTTTTACTAAGAATTTTTTTAATATGAGTATTTGAACTTCTTAAAAATAATCCATAAAATGAAAAATAATCGTGTTCAGAAATTGCTTTAATCAAGATTAACTTACTCCATGGCCTTCAAGATCTCGGTTAGATGGTCCGCGTGATAATTAATCCTTTGTCCATCAGCACAAGCGTCATAAGCTGTAAACTTCCAGTTGTTTACTTCGTCGACTCCTACACAAAGTGATTGCTACTAATTACCATCGATTTTTTTATTAATCACCCTAAGCAAGATTTGAGATATACATTAATTAAGAAATTAGTACCATTTTCAGTAATGTATATATCGGGCAGGTCGTCATATGTGCTACTAACATACTCCAACAGGCTTTTAATCCCCCATGGAACAATATACAACCATGATGACCCCGCCTACATTTATTAAATGATCAAAGATTTAATTATATTTTATATATAGCCAGACACATTTTTGATATATTTATAGAAGGGTAAATTTGAAGCGAATCAAATCTATACCTGAGCACCGATAGGCCTCCCATCTTTTTCAGCTATCAAAAAAGTTATCAAAAGAATAAGCCATCAATTTATATATAATTGTAATAAAGAAAAATAGTAAATTGCTATACTATTAATTAATCTGTAAGAACGTACTGTAGAATGCAACTTCCATGTCTTTATAGTAGCCATCATCACATTGAGGGTTGCAATCCTCCGCAACATAATTGGCTGTGTAATAGTTTAATCCAAGAAAGTCAATGGGGCTTCTTTGGAGCAAGCGTACCTCTTTGTCTGAAAATTGGTCTACATAGTCGGTCATACTGTCCGGATAGTAACCGGTAAGTACGGGCTCCAAAAACCTGAAATAATGATGTATATAATCAATTAATAGAGCTAGCGCATACACCGCATTATATGAAAGGAACTAATATAAATAGCTGTAAGGAATATATTTTTCCTCGATGGTATGATATTGTTCATTGTGCGTTTAAGCCCTCTGAATTTGCTCTTGAGCTTCACCTTAAAAGGCTTTGTATTATCAATGAAGATATTATTACTCTTCCTATAAATTCAGTTTCTCTTTCTCATCTTTTTGATGTGGGACTGTTGTTCGCCCCAACAATCCTCCCCTTGAACAAAGGACTATTGAACTTTCCCTACATTACTCGTGTGAATGAAAATATTCACCACCTCGTGAATTTGCTCTTGAGCTTCATCCTAAAAGGCTTCATATCAATGGAGATATTACTCACACGACCACGAGTACTCACTTTGGACCCAAGCCGTCATGGATTTGACATTGGACTTTATCTCACAAGGCTTGTATCATTGGAGCTAGTACTCTTCCTATAAACTCAGTTAATCTCCCTTATCTTTTCAATTTGGGACTGTTGTTGACCCAAATTATCATTTATATGTATTAAGTTGAATAAGCAAATTACTCAACTGTAAAAATAGAATTACGCAATTATTGGGTTGTGGAGACTGAAGTATTGTACTCCAAGTCCATTCTAAAACACCGATACAACTTATGTATTATAGACAGTTCACGTAAAATTTTATTAAAATCAAGTCACGTCCGTATCATAAATAGCAACTTATGTGTAGTATAATTTGATTTGTCAAAAAATGAGCATACCATCCCAACATAAAATCGAGGGCTCTTTTTGAAGCGTCCTCGTCGTCATCAGTTAGAGGCTCAAACCAATGACAAACAAGTGTAATCCCTATCTTTCCTCCTTGATTATCCTAAGTTGATGAATTACATTCAACAAATAAAAGTAAGAGATTGATTAGATAAAAAATAACGTATATATATACATGTATTCTCATTTTAAAAATTTATTCCTAAAAAACACAAAATCATACCTTGAAATTTTTTATGTACGAATCAACTGCCACTGCATGACAAAGGATCAAGTTTTTTGCCACCGTGTAAACATCTTTTGGTGTATCCGAGTCACACTTTGAGTTGGAGTCTTTAGTATCATTACTTGGCTTTAAGGTTTCAATTGACAATTGGTCAAAATTATCATAAAGGTGAGGAACATCTCTATAACCAATGAAGTTTTTCTTTGATTTATCAGCTTTAGTTGAAGCTGAAGCTGAAGCAGAAGTAGAAGAAGACCGGGCTGTACTCGGTGGAAAAAAGCCATCAACATATCCATGAACGGCGTATGACCATGGCTCATTTAGTGTGACCCAGTTTTTCACTCGGTCACCGAATTCCCAAAAGCACAATTCCGCATACTGAAGAAAATCATTTCTGCAAAATTACAATGAACGACAATTCAATATGGATATGAAACTGCATCCAGGCGAGGGGGCATGTGCCACAAAATATTTATAACTTAATAAGCGTTAATTCTCTCTACAAGCTTGAATATTACTCGTTTCAAAGACTATTTAATTATAATATAACTTTTAACATGTGAAAGACTTATGCAACACATCACCTAGTTTAGATAAGAAAAATCCAATGATATAGCACAAATGCTAGCAGTATCTGGAAATTACTTTAACAGTTTAATTGCATAGATTTTGCATTTTACTATATATGTTAACTAGTTTTCAAATAAAAGTTCAGGACAATTAGGTGGAGTGAACGTTTATGTATGGATTTATGGTTACGAATTTGGACATGTATTGTTACATAGTTTCGAATGACAACCATAAAATTATTACACAAGTTTTACGAATTTTTATCGTAGACCAACAAGTTTTACGAATTTGTCGTAGACCAATTCAAGTTAGGTTTTACTCCATTATTAATGACGTGATAATTGAAGGTAAACAACAAATAATGTGGTAGAGATGTATTAGAGAGGAATAAGCCGAGCATATAAGTACTTACACTATTTTGTTGTGTGTTATTTCTTTTTCTCGGTACAAGAAGCCACCATACTCCAGTTCCAGGCAATGAGGTAGATCAAAGTGAAAGAGAGTGACATATGGTTCAATTCCTGAATCAAATTGATACATAAAAAATTAAGTATGAACTAATATCATTAACTTTAAAAGTTATAACTCCATGCATGCTAAAATATGTAGGAAAATGAAACTAGCTAGTACTTTTCCCAATAAATCTAATGTGTAGTGCGCCTGTGAGTGTAATTAACATAATTGATCATTTCGTCAATATATATATATATATATATATATATATATATATATATATATATATATATATATATATATATATATATATATATATATATATATAGATGATTGTATTTGTATGGGTATGATCCCTATCTTATGTTTATTGGGTCAATTGCACCAAACTCCCTAACCTATGAGTTCTTTTGCACTTTACTCCTCAATCTATGAAAATATGTTATATGCTCTCCAACCTATTGAATTTTATGCGATTTTCCATCTGAACTATTGATTCACCATTCGTTGTGGTACACGTGTCTTTGTTTTTGTTCGTCGGATGGGCATCAGGGCAAAAATTAAAAGGTTGGGGAGCATATCGCACATTTTCATAGATCAGGATAAAATGTAAAACACCACATAGGTTGGGGGTTTGCTTCAATTAGCCCTATGCATATCTAATTTGACATATAATGTAAGAGAACTCGAGAACCACAATGTAATAAAGGAGTTGGTTTATAGAATTTGTGTCCGAACCATTGTCAAGGAGAGTATTGATGATATCATTGTAGAAGTCGATCCCTTCTTTGTTAACACCAAGGCAAGGTCTTCCACCTGAATTAACACATGCTTACAAATTTAGAATCATAATTATGATAAATTAAAGGTATACAATAACAAAGATTGAGGTGAAAATAGAACACTTTATTGAATTTGAGGTTAAATCGTGATGAACCTCCATGTTCACGTTTTAAATTTCGGCAAAAATTGGTAAAAAATTCGATCATGGGCCAAAAAAAGTTTCTAGCCAATATATAAGAGGACAAAGTGCTTATATATCCTTAATACATGAGGCAAGTTGCAAAAAAAAGAGAAAAGAGCAAAGTGCAATAGAAATATAGTAGTATAAGGGATTTAATTAATGCTTTTATCCCTAAATTAAAATGACCAACTATACACCTGAAGTGGGTCCTTTATATCACGTAATATTGAGGAACTTATTGAGATATGCATGTACGTGTTACCCAAAAAGAAAGAAGAACAACGAGACAACTGTCTACCATCATATGATACAAGATCGAGCAAAATAACATTCTTTCTGGGTAATAAATACCATATATGAAGTTTTTATATATATATTTTTTTTTTTTTTAGAACATTATGACGTTTTTATATAATGAGTATGAAAATGACCATATTTGTAATTTTGTTTAAGATACTAGCCTACTAGGCACTAGCTAGATTTGTTCTTATGTGGTACAAAACAAATACCAAATTGCAATCTACGTTATATATCTCACCCGGCAATATTCTCGCCCATGAGATAGAAAACCTGTAGGCATCAAATCCCATGTTTTTCATCATCTTGATATCTTCCTACAATATAATTTAATTAAGAAAATGTTCGTTATTACCCATAATCAACTAGTATTAATTATGTGTATAGTAAGTTAATTACCTTATATCTGCTGTACATATCTGCAGCTACATTTCCGTTGGTCCCACCATTAATTCTGGCTGCAATTCGAAAATATACTTTACATAAGTTGCCAATTCATTAGATCACACATATATATAATGTCGTGGAGAACATACAAATTGATATACGTCACTCCTCTCTATTAAGGTTTAGCTAGCTTTTTTAGAAAGACAACAATTTAATATTGTATTTGAGCTCAGATCAAATAACAGAATTCCAACGCCATTACTTATCAAAAAATGTCATGTATCAAGTGCAACAAAAAGAAAAATTCAACTTGCACGTGAGGAGACGTGTCGTGTATATATGTATGTAAAATATCGGTAGGTGTGTGAGAGAGAGATCTAGAGAGAGTAAGAGAGAGAGAGACCAGGAGTCCTCAAGGTGAAATCATCCCATATTGTTTTTCCTCGACCTCCTTTTGCAGCTGCTCCTTCATGCTGAAGAAGAAGACAAAAGTAACTTGGTGATTAATTACTTTAATCTTAACTTAAGCACTAATTTTTGATACTTACTTCATAGATAAGGGAATTTTAGTATACAAACCTGGTAAGCAGATGTACCAGAACCGAACACGAAACCGTCAGGGAAATCATCGCGGCGGATGTTGGTGTTAGGATTGATTGGTTGCGCTGGAACTGAATCAATTAGATCATCGACGACATTAGTACGAGGTTGCGTTGCTGCTGTTGAACTGCTTGTGGCCTTGAGTTGGCTAGTGTTTTTCTTCATTTTATTTGAATGTTGTAAATATAACAGAAACTTTCTTAATTGATCTGACAAAAACGAAGAGCTTATTCCACCTATTTATAGGTGCATGCATATGGCTAAATGCCACATCATGCAATAGATTAATATCGGTATTTCAGTATAGTACATGTACCTATGTCGCCGTCAGTTAATGAGCCTGGTATATTAATAATATTTCATTTTTTATTTTTTATTTTTTATTTTTTACTAGAGTTTGCAATTATTTGTGTAAAAATAATAGTAAGTGCTACGAGTTTTCTTGTTGAAGATTCAACTACCGACTAAAGACTTTAATCGATCCCAAAAGATGTGTTTGTTGCAATCGTTACAATATTATGATGGTGTGACAATTCTCAGAAATTTACAATTAAAGTTAATTTTTTAAAAGTTACTTTAATGCATACTCAACTTTTAACATTTAATGCCGGGTCGCGTTACGTTGGTTAATTCGGTTATTCAAGGATCCTTTATTCATTCGTTTTCGATTTATAAGTGGCCTATTAGTCTTATTCGGCGAATGGAGAGAGCTATTCGCGATTTTGTTTGGACGGGCTCTATTGATACAAGGAAATTGGTTACAGTGCCATGGCGCAAGTGTTGCTTACCGACTTCTGAAGGGGGGATCGGTTTGAAAGATTTATCGGCTCTTAATACATCACTTCTTTCTAAACTCTACTGGAGATGCATTGCCTCTAACTCTTTCCCTTTGAATTTGGTGAAAAGTCGACTTTTTAGCAGTCCTTGCTCACTCAAGAACACGTATTTAACTTCGTCCATCTGGTGTTCGCTGCAACATTGTCGAGGGATTATTTCTGAATCCATTCGATGGCTTATCGGGAGAGGATCACAATGTAGTTTTTGGTTTGATAATTGGACTGTTCCTCGCATTGCGGATCGACTTAATTTGTCATTGACCGATCGGGGAGCTCTCAACGACAAAGTTGCAGACTTTTGGCATAATAATCAATGGTCGCTACCAGATATAATTCCACATGATTTGGCCGAGGAGATTCGGAATCATGATTTTCTAGAGGAGGGCGATGATATTTGCACCTGGGCTTTATCGGCAGATGGGGATTTTAAGGTTAGTGGTGCTTATAAAGCAATCCGTAGGGTTCAAACGTTAAATACTAGGTGGCAAAAATTCATATGGAAAGAGTATCTTCCTCCGTCACGTTCGATGGTTTGCTGGCGAGCGGCATTAGGCTTTTTACCTACCGAGGATGTACTCCAACAAAGGGGTTTTCAGTATGCGAGCTTCTGCCGGTTATGTGGGGCAGATTCTGAATCTCATGATCATTTGTTGGTGAGGTGCCCATTCGCTCAAGCTGCCTGGGAAGCTATTTCTGGAGTTTTTTGTCAGAAAGTGAATACGGCGAATTCGATTGTTGGATTGCTCAATGACGCCGCGCAAGCCAAGTTTAGTTCGCAGGTTATGGCGCTATGGACTACGGCAGTGGCAACTTGTATCTGGTTGCTTTGGAAAACCCGTAACGAATGCATTTTTGAAGATATTGTGCCTGACATTCACACTTTCCTCCGAAACATTTGGAAAAGCATTAAGGAAGTGGATTTCTTCAAGAAAGGCTGCGCACATTCAGCTGAGGATCTCCGTATCCTCACAATGTTTAACATCAGTCTTATCCCGAGGAGAGCGCCAAGGATTATCTCGGTTACTTGGCATCCGCCCATTCAGCAATGGATTAAGTGTAACACGGATGGTTGTTCGATTGGCACCCCAGGACAAGGCGGTGCGGGGGGTATTTTTCGCAACGCTAGGGGCTTCACGTTGGGTGCGTTTGCTGCCCATCTTAGTTCGGTCTTTGCATTTGAAGCTGAACTCTGGGCAGTCATTTTAGCTATAGAGAAAGCTTGGGAGTTTGATTGGAACTTCCTATGGATTGAAAGTGATTCTACATATGTAGTTGATCTCATCAACAATAATTCCGATAAAGTGCCATGGAAGATTCGGTGTAGATGGATTAATTCTTTGAGATTTCTAAAGTCCATTCATTTTCAAGTTTCTCATATTTTTAGGGAAGGAAATCAGGCAGCGGATGCGTTGGCTTCTTTTGGGCAACAACACGCGGGGAACTCTTGGTGGTCTTCGCACCCACAATTTATTAGTCAATTTGTTTTTGATGATTTATGTAATAGGGAACGTTTTCGATTCCGTTGACTCTGAACTCTTGTTACTCTTGTTTTGAATTTTCATTTTTATGCATACGGGTCGCGAGGTTTAACCCCTCGGACTCAATTCCATTTAAAAAAAAAGTTCAGGGGTATTTCAAAATCACCGAGTCGGTGGACATCTCAAATTATTTTCTTTGAGAAAGAACATTATTACCCAAAAATAAGTTTATAGCAGCTTTGAGATCATAAAAGTTTTTAGTTTAAAAATATTCTAACCAAAAAGCTACATTAGCAAAAACCCCGAAAGTAATTATTCAATAAAAAAATAATTTAATTAATAATTTAAGAGTTTGCAAACACCCCTTATGTGCAATTAAAACTCAGAAAAATGTAACTAAAATCTAGCACATATAAATTATTTTAAGAACGACTTTTCAACCTACAACCTGGCGTTATGATTAATCATTTAGCTAGCTAGGTGACGAAACTCAATCCAAATAAGGCCTGATCAAATTCCTAGATCCATTTCTAGGAGTGATTGCAGTAGTTTCTGACTGAGTAAACCAACGATCAGAACTTATTTTTATATATGTTAATAGATCCTTATATTCCTTTGGTTACAAAGTATTTAACGTTGTGAAGTCAACTTAACAATGACGAATTATGTGCTGGTTTTTGAGAACTTTAATGTTATTATGTATGATTCCCATGGTCGGCAACTAATTAAAGATAATCAACGTAGAAATAATAAATAATGACTTATCTGCCTATCAAAAAAAAAAAAAAAATGACTTATCAATTTCATGATGTCCCATGACATTATGATAACTGTTCATAGATGCGTTATTGCCGGAGGTCAAGTACAATTGAATATCAAAATTATATCATAGAAGAAAAAAGATTCCGGTATTACAGTATTATAATTTATTATTACAAAATTTTATCCTAATGACAATATGTCTTGGTTAATATCTACAATTATGATGCTGTTTAATCTATATGGATAAAGAAATCCATTTTTGTTCATTCTCGTCAAAAATCACTTTACTTTCATTTGGTTGCAGCCTGCAAGCATAGACCGAAATATTATTGAGGAGAACCATTTTAATTAGAAATATAAACCTCGCTAATTACTTTCTTTGTTTTCTATATTGGCCAGCTCAATAGTTTTTTGTGAATTATTCTCGGGCTTGTAAATCAAGTATAATAACTTAATTGCTAAGTCAATTTGTCTCATATTCATTGACTTATACGTCCATTTCTTGGTGGTTGACTTCACTATAAACAATTGTCGGAAATTTCCTATGAATCTATCTTTATTTGATTCCCATCAGGTTTGGCTTTTTAGTGCTTTCATTTCTAGGTTCGGCTTTTTGTGTGCTCTCATTTTACCATTTGGATTGCATTTCGTTTCACCATTTGGCTTTTTATCTCATGCACTGCCAAATTACTAATATAAATTAATTATTGTTTATAAAAATAAAATTAACATTATCTGTTCCAACGTTCAAAAAAACAAATTTAACAAATTTGATAGCAAATTTATACCGCAGAATTATTAATTCATTGGCCATTTTGGCAGAAGTGGCGGTATCCACCAGTATTAATAGTGAGTAAGATTTAAGTTTTTTAGTCTAATAAAAAGGGTTCATACGAGGCCTTTCTACAAGGTATAGATCTGGGGATATCAGGATTTAGAGGTATGAAGGTAAATGGATATTCTTATGTTCATCCTTGAGAATGAGATATTATTCCTTATAAAAAGAGTTATACACATAAGCAAATTCAGATATTATTTGCCAAAACTACTAGATTCATTGGAAGTATTGATATGAACGGCAGTTGAATAAATGAATTTAGTCAACGTCAACAATATAATGAGAGGTTGTCATGTCCCTTATCCCCGAATAATTAAATATTATGCCAAATAAACTTTTGTAGAGCGTGTAACCCGGACGTCTAGAAGATGAGGTAAGATTATTACAAAATATAAGTTACTTTCAACAAGTTGTCAATCTAATATCATTTCAAGGAAATAACAATTGTATTTTCTTCTCGGATTCTTACTAGTAGCGCATTAGGGGTCACGACTGTGGTGGGTCTTTCTTTAACATTTTTTCTTGAGATTTAGATTACTCAGAGGCTGACTTTGATTTTTTATTTTTATTTTTTTTGAACGTTGCAGAAAACAAACTTTATTGTTACTTGTTAGTGCATAATTTTCAGCTGGTACCCAATCCTCAATTTAAATTTTACAATATATCTCTGACATTACAAAATAAAAGTAATATTGACTACGAACATTGAAGATAAATAACATTTGTCGTATATGATCACTACAAAAATTTCGCTCGTTACCGACCAGGAATTAGCAACGTAGACCTTCCCGTTCGTCATTTAGCGATGGCACTACGCTTCTCAAAAAAGAAACTCGCTAATGACATTTCTAGCGAAGTATTGACCGTTCGTAATTTCTACGTTGGGAAGAAGAACAGGATTTCAAAGCTAAGCTTATGAATATGATACCATATTCAAGTGTAGAAGGCTCCAAGCATTCATGAAAACTAAGTATTTCATTGTATTGCACCAATCTAATCAAGAAGAATATAATGCAAGAGTTCCACGTCATAAAGATAAAGAATAGTAACTGTGTTTGTAAGAATATATCTCAATTGGTATAAGGTTTTTTAGGATAAATCCTAAGATAAAGCCATGAGGATTATATATATATATATATATATATATATATATATATATATATATATATATATATATATATATATATATATATATATATATTGAAGCTAACAAAAATAACATCAACTTAAACTAGTTGAGCTAGATACTAACTTTGACTAGACTAATTAGGGGAAAATGCATAAAGCCTCATGTGGTTTTGGAAACCTGCACGAAACTTCCTTGTGACTTGATCATTGTCTAGAACTCCCTTTGTGGTTCTAAAAACCCTACACAAAACCCTCTTGTGGTTTCAGAAATCCTGCACATAATCTTCTTTCCGTCCAACTCTGTTAGAGCGTGGTGTACACTCGCTCTATGTGAGCTAGAGTAGGTTTGGTTTGTATGTACTTTTTTCCCTTTGAGAATTCAATTTTACCATTTAGAACTTTAGCATAAAACACCTTTGTGGTTTAGAAACCTCCACAAAACCACATTGTAGTTTGAAAAATTCTACAAGGAATCCTTATTTTAATTTATAAAAATAATAGCTCTTATAAATCCAAAAAAATAATGTTTGAATTTTTTAATAATAGACTATTTTAAAATATTTAAACGATATATGTTTATAAATAGTGAATTAAGGGCATTATAGTTACTTAATAAAAAACTAATGGAGTTACATGAAACTTAACAAAGGAGAGTTTATGCCGAGATTATGAAACCACAAGAGGATTCTAGGTAATTTACAAACTATAATAGGGTTTTATGCAGGTTTTCGAGACCACGTGAGAGTTTTAGGTTGATATCCGAGATTAACTAACTTGAAATGAATAATTACAATTGAACCCCTGCACTTAATCAACAGGATTAACTAATTAACTAGTGTGATGCTTTGTTTACAGTTTGTTACAATATCAGAGATCCATCCATAAATTAAATGAGCAGTTATTGCCTTAATTAAGTTGAATTAACAGAGTGTCACCAAACTAATTAAAGGGTGGCCATATTGCCAGAGCAAAAAATGTAGCAAACAGAGCAAATTTTTTAAACTCTCTAATTTACCCTTCAGTCAATTATTAAATAAGTTAAGTGTCTTAATCATCTCTTATACATAATTTACTAATCAATCATTCCTTAATTATAAAAAATCAATCTTCTCTATCATTAATACAATCTACTTTTATACTCACTCAATAAATATTTAAAGAAAAATAGTATTATACGAGATAACAGATCAATCTTTTCTAATTAATCACTAATTGTTATTTCTTCAAATCAAGAATTAACTAGAATTTGAAAATTTATAATCAAAAATTCAATACAAGTTAAGATAATATGTGAAACATAGAAAAAATTAGAATTAAAAGGAGAAGAAATATACATTTTTTAAAATAAAGGAAACATATACTGTTTCCTTAATCAGTATTACAAAAGAAAAAACATTAGTGTAAAAAAAATACAATATGGATGTAGCCAAGCTAAAGCTCATGTAACGTCTACATCTAACCAAATTAATTGAAGAAAAAGATACAAGATCTGTAATTTGAACTAAATTCCTTTCTAAAAACTAGAACAAGAATATTGATTTGTGCAATATGAACGAGAAGATATACAAGTAATCATCTTAAAATAATGAAACGAATGTATGTTAACTAGAACAAAATTTTTGATTCAGTCAAAATACTACCATCTCTTTTGCTTAGAAATTATGTATATTTATTTTCTTTTTAATTTTTCTCCACGGTTACATATGCCATTTTAAAAGGAAAGTTATTTTTAATTTATATTGATACTAAATTTAGCTGGCTAGTTTATGATTAACATTATGTACTGAAAAGATTAACTTTGAGTGAGAACAAAAATAGATTGGGTATTAATAACAAGGAAGGTTGAGTTGTTAAAAGAATTTTATACACTTTGCTTTTATAGTATTTGATTGGGAGGGCAAATTAGAGAGTTTTAAAGAATTGCTCTGTTGATAACAATTTGTGCTCTGACAATATCGCTAGTCCTAATTAAAATAAAGGCAGATGCATAACACGCGTGAGCTACTAATAGGTGAGTAAAGTGGTATTTGTCCAACAACTTTTAGGTGGTTGTGTCAACTCTTTTATATTTGCCTGAGTTAATATCAACAGTATTCAATTTCCACATTTGATAGTGTACCTATGTTTGATTATGAGTAGGGAGTAGGGACATATAGGAATGAATGTGCATATGCTACTTCTTAGTTTACTTGCGTGCTTTCTGCTGAATATACAAATCAAAAGCAAGCAGGATCCTCTCCTACACATTAACTTTCATCTTCTCCTACACTCCATAGATGGATGCCACGTGTCAATATTAATAAGCTAGAGAAACACACAATCATTTCTCTGTCTTTTCTCTCTTGCTTAGTACGGCATCTCCTGAAAAATATTTGTTGTTTATCTTTATCCCCTTCAAAAGTATTTGTTGTGTTAATCTTTAATCTTTAACTACATATAAGCAGTAATTAATAACAAATTATTTAATTAGAAATATGACCTAAATTTTAATTTAGGTTAATTTGATGTTCAACAATCTCCCATTATAGTTTGTCGAATTTAGAAAGAACTTATATTAATAATTAAAATATCAAAACTTATGATTTCTTTTTATATTAATAAGTCTTACTATTAATTTAGAATTAAGTAAGAAGAGAAAAACAAATTAATAATTGTTTCAAATTTCTGAAATGGCATAAATTTATTTTACTTTAAGAAAAGTACACTTTAATACTTAGTGAAATTTTGTTTGAAAAAGAAAAGTTTGTAAAATATTAAAAGTTTGTTTCTATTAAACTAACAGTGATTAAAAATAATATAAAAAGCAAAATATGAATCGTCTTCTTCAGCCATCTTTGTCCGGAGAGATTATTAGGTGCAGCGGTTGTACGATGAGGTGGTGCAGCAAATCGGTTATTTATATAAATGCATGGTTGGGATGATGTGTGGAGAAGTTACTTCCCTATAATTTAGGAATAGTATTTAATCTCGGTCTTTGGCTATACCACTTCACCATACAGCGGTTGTACCTAATAATTTTTCATTTGTCCGTGTCGCTACCCACCCACACCAGAGAACCACCATGTCCTTGTCTCACAATTTGTGCTGCGATGCATAATCTGATTAACTCTATAAACTGGGATGGGAATTCTTCCGTCGGATCTTAGTTTCGTTTTGTTTTTTACATTCCAAATTCAATTTCCGAGTCTGGGTCTGATTTTGCAAAAAAGAATGGGGGAGAATCATATTAATTAGTATGAATGGGTATTTTCTTTCTTTTTTCGAAAAGTGATTTTGAGGAGAAGCGACTCATAACTTATCACTTAAAAAGCTTCAATTTCAATTTCGTACAAGAAAATTTTGATTTTTTTATCCAAATTTGGAGATTGGAAATCAGATTTGGTTCAAAGAAAAAAAAATGGGAAGAGGCGTAAATGTGGAGAGAGAAGACGGTAATGATTTTAATTGTGTGTTTTGGGTATATGGTAAAGGGGATACGTGTCACTCATCGAAGCTGTGTAGGAGATGATGCATGATTTTTTTGTAGGAGGTGATCCGCTTGAATCAAAAGGATGACATAATGTCCACACTTTAGTTGAGTAAGTTAGCCACCACTGGTCATAAATAAGTGGTCAAGCAATTTATAATTGCGTTTCATGTCTGTCTATCTACATTTGTATTGTGCACCCATAATTTATATGATCTGTTAATCAAGATTTCTGAACATTTCCTTAAAAAGTATTATGAAGAATCGAGTAGATCGATCAAAATTGTAAAAACTAAATGAAAGAATCAAAAGATTACATCACAAATTGTATTGAATGTTTGAGAGGATTTACAGAATGTGTAATCTAAAAATAATGAGCTAAAACAAATGAGTAACTATCTAAACTAATCAGGTATATATAGGGCAGGGAAAGTTTCCTTAAGAGGAAAGTTATATCTAACGGTTTTAACCGTTTTACAAATTATTTCTATAAAAGGAAATAAATACAAAAATGATATAAAATGGTGTATAACTTAAGATCCCCCCTCAAGAGGAGCATGAATATCATGAATGCCCATCTTGGAGATAATTTTCTTGAATGGTTGAAGGGATAAAGGCTTTGTCAACACATCTGCTACTTGAAATTCATTTGAAATGTGTACCACTTTGATCAAGCCTTCATGAACCTTTTCTCTTACAAAGAAGCAATCAATTTTAATATGTTTTGTCCTTTCATGTTGCACTGGATTGCTTGCTATGCAGAATGCACTCTTGTTATCTGTGAATATCAATAGTGTTTTGGTTTGAGTGAGGCAGAGGTCTTTGAGGAGTTGAGATAACCAAATTACTTCACATGTTGTGATAGCTACTGCCCTGTATTCTGCTTATGTTGAGGACCTGCTTACTGTTGGTTGTTTCTTTGCCTTCCAAGACACTAGTGAATGTCCTAAATAGATTGCATAGCCTGTGACACTTCTCCTTGTGTTTATGCATGCAGCCCAATCACTGTCACGGAATGCTTTGAGGTGTATTTCATTCTGTGCAAGGTAGAATACTCCTTTTCCAGGGCTTGACTTGATATATCTTAGGACCCTTTGTGATGCAGCTAAGTGAGAAACAGTAGGCCTTGACATAAACTGAGTGAGGCACTAAATGTTGTAGTTTAGATCAGGCCTTGTAATTGTGAGATAGAGTAATCTTCCCACTAGTCTTTTGTACATTGTTGCATCTTCTGAGTAAGGTGGATCTTCTGCTTTTAACTTTGAGGATGAATCCATTGGTGTATGACTTGGTTTGCAACCCAAGTAGCTAGACTCAGATAGGATATCAAGTGCATACTTCCTTTGACATAGGAATATAGCTGCTTTGCTCCTTGCTACTTCTATTTCAAGAATATATTTGAGCTCTCCAAGATCCTTTATTGTGAATTTTTCATCCAGGTGAGCTTTTAGATTTGATATTTCTTGTAAGTTGTTTCCTGTAAGTATAATATCATTTACATAGATACATAATGCAGTGAAAGAAGAGTTAGTTTGTTTAGTGAATAATGAGCAATCAGATATGGATTGAGAATAACCATAAGCAATTAAACAAGTGGTTAACTTGTTATACCACTGTCTGCTTGCTTGTTTAAGACCATAGAGGCTCTTTTTAAGTAAGCAAACTCTCTTGTCTTTAGGTAAACAGTAGCCTGGAGGAGGCTTCATATATATCTCCTCCTCTAAGTCTCCATGAAGGAATGCATTATTTACTTCTAATTGATGTAAAAACCAGTTCTTTGAAGCTGCAACAGCTAATAATACTTTGACAGTAGTTAACTTAGCTACAGGTGAGAAGGTATCAAAGTAGTCTAGTCTTTCTTCTTGAATGTATCCTTTTGCAACCAATCGCGCCTTGTATCTTTCTATACTACCATCTGCTTTAAATTTAATTTTATAAACCCATTTACATCCTATGCAATTATGATTAGGAGGTAAGTCAGTTAGAACCCAAGTTTGTGTCTTTTCTAATGCATCTAGTTCCTTTTTCATAGCTAATTGCCATTCTGGTGACTTGTTAGCTTGAGTGTATGACTTAGTTTCAACATTCTGAGTAACAGCACAGGTAAAAGCTCTATGTTTTGAGCCAAGTCTATCAAGAGAAACATAGGATTGGATAGGATGTTTAATAGGAATTTTCATAGAAGCATTTGCTTTATGCAGATATGGTGGTAACTTGTAATCATAGTTCTGTAAGTATGCAGGAGTGTTAATCTGTCTAGTAGACTTTCTTAAAGGCACTTGATTTTCAGGTACAGCTATCAAGTGATCATTTGTCATAGATAAACTCTCATTCTCAATAAAATTCTCAACTTGATCAGTAGTAGAAACAGTATTATCATTAGGAGATAAAGAATTAGAGTTACTGAAATTGTCCTCATGTGGAGTAGAGCTGGTGGTGAGTTCTGTATTCTCCATAGGATACTGTGGTTCAGTAGTGTGCACCTGCAGCTCATCTACATGTTGAATAAGATCATCTTGGATCTCTAGTGGTTCAACAGGATCAACAGGAGTCCTTTGCAAGCTGATAAAAGACTCTGTGCATAGTTTTGGAACCTGTGTTTGCACTGAAGTCTGAGACAAATCATTAGTATCCATCTTGAAAGGAAACTCTGTTTCATAAAAAACAACATTCCTTGATATTAGAATCTTAGAAGTAACAAGATTAAGCAAAATATATCCTTTTGTACCAAGAGGATATCCTAAAAATACACATTTTTGAGCTCTTGCATCAAATTTGTGTCTATGAGCAGCTAAAGTAGAGGCATATGATAGACAACCAAAAGCTTTGATAGATGAATAATCAGGTAACTTGTTATAAAGCCTTTCATAAGGTGTTTGATTATTTATAACTTGTGAGGGAAGTCTATTTATGATAAAAGTTGCAGCTGCAGCTGCAATGCAATATGTCCAATATGTAATAGGTATGTTAGATTGAAACTTTAGTGATCTTGCAACCTGTAAAAGGTGTTGGTGTTTGCGCTCAACTAATCCATTCTGTTGAGGTGACTCAACACAACTTGTCTGATGTATAACTCCATAAGATCCATAGAAATTTTTTATTAGAAATTCTGTTCCATTATCAGATCTGAAGATTTTTTACTTTTAAAGAGAATTGTGTTGAAACCATTTTGCAAAAGTGTATTATGTGATTCTGCACTTCAGATTTGGTCTTTAAGAAATATATCCATGTGCATCTAGTGTAGTCATCTACTATGGTAAGAAAAAATCTTGAACCATCATGAGCAGGTGTAGCAAAAGGTCCCCATATGTCACAGTGAATGAGATCAAAAGCAGCTATAGATTCACTATTGCTTATAGGATATGGTAATCGTTTTTGCTTTGCTAAATGACATGTATCACAAGCAATAGGATGATTCTCTTTATTTATGGATATATCTGGAATACAGGAAAGCTTCTTATATGAAGCATGACCTAGTCTAGCATGCCACAAGTTCTTATCTAATGCAGCAGAATTACACTTAGGATCTTGAGGTCTATTACAAACAGTAGGAGAAATATTGTCAAGCAAGTAAAGACCATCATGCTCATTAGCAAAACCAGTCGTCTTCTTCGTGATTGTGTCCTGTAAAACACAGATATTTGACAAGAAACACAGTGAGATATTACAAAACTTGGTAAGTTTAGATACAGAAATCAAGTTGAAAGTAAAATCTTTCACATATAAAGCATCCTTAAGCATAAAACCATTGTTCAAAGTGACATCTTGACACAAAGTAGCCATGGCAAGACTTGAAGTAGGCAATGATATAGGAATATTAATATGATTAGCATGAGAATAAAACCATCTAGGATCACATAGCATGTGATCTGTTGCTCCTGAATCTAAAATCCATAACTTTCCTACATGATCTTTAAAAGAATTCAAAGCTACTGAAGTTAAAACATATTTACCAACTTCAGTATTTAAAGATAATTAAGAACATGTTTACCAACTGTTGCTGTAGCAACAAAAGGCTGTGCAGAATGTGCAGGATTAGCCTGATTAGTCCTGCTGTTCTTGAATGCTAAGAACTGCTCAAAAAATGCTTGATTATCCTCAGGAACTTCCTGTTCTTCAGTTTTGTCCTCAGCAGATGCCATATTTGCTGAGTGTGCAACTCTTTTCCCTGTTGCTCCTTCCCATCCTGGAGGATACCCAATGATTTGAAAGCACATATCCACTGTGTGTCCAGTGAATCCACAGTGTGTACATTTGAGCTTTTTCTTGTCTTTGTTAGCTCCATTCTTTTGAAACTTATTCTGTGATGGCTGATAGGGAGTTTTGTTATTACCATCTTGATTGGTTTTAGCTCTTGTGAACATAGCTAGAGGATCAGAAATGTGACTAGAAGCCTGCAAACACCTCTGATTCTCTTCCTGTAAAACCAGAGAATATATCTTGGACAAAGATGGCAGAGGTGAGTTAAGTAAGATTTGGTACCTCAAGGCAGCATATGACTCATTTAATCCAATCAAAAAGGACAACACACGGTCAGAATCTTGCACCTCAACCATATTTTTATTCATGCCACAAATACACAATCCACAGGAGCAGGCAATCACAGGCCTATTGCTCACATATTCATCCCATAAACACATGAATGTGTTATAGTACACAGTGACAGTTTGTGATCCTTGTGATATTGTAGCTAAGGATTTCTTCAAATGAAATACTCTTGAGCCATCTGCTCTACTATATCTGGTTCTCAATTCATCCCTAACAGCCAAAGAAGTCTTAAAATATAGCAGACTACATCTAATATCTTTACTCACAGAGTTCAATAACCAAGATCTCACAAGATTATCAGCTCTAATCCAAGCTATTCTTGTGATAGCATCATTCTCAGGTGGAATAGGCAAAGTTCCATTGATGAATGCAATCTTATTTCTTATACTAAGGGCCATATCAACACCCTGAGTCCATGAGATATAGTTATCTCCAGTCAAAACATCACCAACAATCACTGATCCTGAAAAATCATGTGATCCTAAGAAATAAACCGAAGTAGAATCTTCACTAGGGTTCTTAATACTCATCTTGATGTATATATCAAAATCAACCGAACAAAATCAATATTAATTGATCAAACACAATATCAACCGATCAAATTGCAGAGAATCAACAGATCTACCAAATCACAACAAAAACAGTGAAAATAACCGGTGTAAAACAGAGATTTACACTCAAATTTCGATTGAATCAACAATCGTACAAATATCGCCGAACAAACGCACAATCAGAGATCAAAAAACAGTAAATGCAGCGGAATTATCAGAATCGAAAAACTTGGTGAATGATACCATATGAAGAATCGAGTAGATCGATCAAAATTGTAAAAACTAAATGAAAGAATCAAAAGATTACATCACAAATTGTATTGAATGTTTGAGAGGATTTACAGAATGTGTAATCTAAAAATAATGAGCTAAAACAAGTGAGTAACTATCTAAACTAATCAGGTATATATAGGGGAGGGAAAGTTTCCTTAAGAGGAAAGTTATATCTAACGGTTTTAACGGTTTTACAAATTATTTTTATAAAAGGAAATAAATACAAAAATGATATAAAATGGTGTATAACTTAAGAAGTATCGAGACTTTTCTATTTTCCACGTTCATTGCAACGTCGATCTTTGTGTGAACGTATACGAAATTCTATTGGTTTCCAAAGTTTTTAACAAATTTCAAAGAAGACTAGCAAAAAAAAAAGTTAAAAGACGGTACAGGAGGATAAAATGAGAGAGTCTGAGTGACAATGTAGTAAAAAAGTGCTATTAAATGCTTAGAATATTGTTTCACCTATTAAATAAAACCTTTAAAATTTACAACCAGCATTACTACAGATAAACAGTAAACTACATTTGTATTGTGCATCCGTAATTAGTTCTTACTACACCATTAAAAGGAAGGAACTAGCATATATAAAACCAATCAGTTTCTTCTCAGGTGATCATTTCAGGAAATCGAGAAAGAGAAAGTTTCGCCCGGAGAGACTAATCTGCTACATAACACCATCAACTCACACCTTGGATGACCGCGTCAACAAAATGTGGAGGACAGAACCATGAAACCAACAGCTACATTTCACTCCAAACACGCAGTTTTTCTTCCGCAGAAGACGTTCCTGCAATAGAAGATTAAAGTGATTTAAGTTTAGTGAGTAATTCAAATGAAAAGTCTCGTACTATCACGTTTAAGAAGTAGTATTTCATATGAGGTCAGATTAGGTTTAATTAAATGCTTCATCAACCAAACACCTATTTGTATGATAAAATAGATGCATATGTTTAGGTGAAATTCTTGCGACTTTTCATTACTTTCAATTTGTTGGTAACTTGATATGATGAAGTCATAAAATAGTACATAAAAAGATAAATTACTCTCATCCTCCCGTCGAACTTTTTCTTACTCATTCTGATTCAGTTACATAGATCAACCCCAAGACACGAAGTGTTCTATTTTAAGAGGTACTAAATTGAGTATTACTGTAACAGCTAATTATATTATCGTACGCCCAATAAGAAAAAAAACTTACTAATTCTACACCTCAATATTATCTTAAACAGCAGACAATAAAAACAAATATTTTTTATAGTTATGCCAAGATGCTACTCTGGGAAGCATAAGTTTAGATTACTGACCGAAGCCAATTTCTGCGTGGCTTTTTCTTCTCCTTCTGCTTTTGTGGTGGCTTGATAACCACCTTGATAGCAGCATCAAAAACCGCTTTTACATTCTGCACATTGCATTAAGTCATTGTTATATATGCAATTACATATCAAAAAGATGTCGCATAGAAACCGACTGCTGAATGTCTGAACTTGTAGTTTTACAAACGACCATTATAGCAACATTTATATTCTGGGGCATTAATATGCAAAATTTAGAAAGCCTCAACTTTAAGTAGGCAACTACCTATAATACATGTGAAGTAGAAGTACTTGGTTTATGGAATGAGATTTCGTTATTGGTGGTGACTCATATAATTTTGGGGGAACTCAGTTTTATGAATGTCCACGGGCTCCCATTTGATTAAGAAAGAAATGCATGTTTGAAAATTAAAACTCAATTGAGAACTACCTGCTGAGTTTTAGAGCTGCATTCGATGTAGTAAGACGCGCCAATTTGTTTACGAAGCTCCTCCCCCTGGTTAAGAATCGAGCCATTGTTATTACAGGATTTAAAAAGACCCAAAGAGTTAGCAGCAGTAGATGATGAGAATGTACACCTGTGCAGTGGTAACAGGAACTAATCCGGGATGATCAGCCAAATAGTGCTTATCCTCGCGAAGATCTATGGGTTTTACAAAAACATTAATTAGCTTACAGTATAAACAGAGAGGGGAGAAAGCACACACACACACACACACACACACACATATATATATATATATATATATATATATAGAGAGAGAGAGAGAGAGAGAGAGAGAGAGAGAGAGAAACAGATGTCTGGGAGGGGGGATGATATCATATTGTATATATTTGAAGGGTACCAAGTTCCACGTTATTTGGCCTTTAAACTTGGTATCTCGGCTTTAAAAACTTATCTCGAAGGCATACTCAGCCGAAATGGTGGTGAAAATATTTAATTGACCAAGTAAACCTTCTTATAAGCATACCATCAGAAACTTTTTATGACTTTCATCAGCAAGGCACCAAGTTTCTTCAGAGCATTGAAACGAGAACAAGAAAGTTGATAAGATAATTGAAAGGGTACAAGACTTTCTATGACAGTTGTTGACTTTTCTAGGGGAATCAACATTCTTTATTAACATAATCCATTTCTGGTACAAGTAGAAAATAGAAAAGGCAACCATTTACCAATATGGAAAATAGCCAATGGGTTGGACATAGAAAAGATTTAAAACAGAAAAGAACGTGAAGATAATCGTGAGGTCGATGATTAGATGGTCAGCTACAACTCAAGATTTTCTTAGCTAAATCTGGCTAGATTGTTCAATTTGGCAGAGCTACTGCTACTGTGATGCTTACAAGCTTTCCAATGGCATACATGCCGTCTAGGTCACACAAACAAGCACAATATACAATGCACATGGAGTGACCTTGGATACATAGATTAGCAGTGTGGTATTCATGGGAAAAATTCTTCCAGTTGTTTTATCTGACTGAAATATTTACGATTATGCAACATTTAGACAGCAAATCACACTTATGATGAGTACGAGTTCATGTTTCGGTCAACTAAAATGAATAAGAAAGTAACTTCTGTTCCCATGCATCCTTCTGAGTTATCTCAAAGGCACTGTTAGTTAAGCACATATTATGAATACTATTAACTACTAAAGTTCACTTTGCAACTTATTTGAAGACCACTGGTAGTAATGATGGATCTTTGTTTTAGATACTACATTAGCAAGCAAATTAATGTTTTCATTGAAATACTCCACCATTTCACCAGAATGAAAAAACACTTCTCACCATGCAACAACGAAAAGCAAGACTGATCCCATATGCTTAAAAGTGTTCAGGTTACATAAGTTTTACGAGATTGTACATAGTCAAGAGGAACTTAAAATAATGCCATAAGTGAGTATCAGTGCCATGCTTCTAAGCAAACTTTTTCCTGCCACAAACACCACGTTACGACGTCCATTGTAACATCAGATTGTTCAATCTATTTGAAACACGTCCCAATATATAGAAAGATCAAATCATAACAGAATATATATTATGTTATATATTAGACATGGATGAGAAAAGGCTAAAGTCATTACAGAATTCTTGTGTAATCCGTGTCTTATATATTATTTAGTATATTAGACAGAAAAATTTCGAAAACAAGAACTTAAGATTTCACACAAGATTCACATCAGGATACAGGGAAGTTACAGTATGCAATTAGTTTGGCTTTCTCCATGGATCATAAACATGAAAACTCTGAATGTATGACATGTCAAATAAGAAACTGTCATATATGTTACCCATGTAGGAAATATTGTGTGGGAATTCAACTATATAAGCGTCTACATTAAATTCGTGATTAAGTGGCACTTCCACATATGACATATTTATAAAATTTACCTAGACTGTGCATTTAAGAGAGAGATTTGCAAGAATTGATGTCATATGTTAGCTGAATTCAGAAGTTAATTATATCGAATGCTCACAAGTACACAAATTCATGGTTGAATATATAACGTGCCCAAGCATATAACTAACTAGCCGTAGAAGCAACCGGCATAATGCCATTTCAGCTGTAATCTACTTCTGGAGAAAATTGGACGAAGATTCCCCATCAAGTCAGAGAGAATATTACAAATGGATCACAATACTTAAACTGCTAAGGAACCAAATCTAAAAGCTTTAATTGTTCACTGCAAAGCAATACTTATCCACATTTGAGATCTACTGTATTTAGTACTTGATAATATATAAACTCCAGCTACATATAACAAAAAAATCGCCATTCAATATTCGCTTGATATAAGAGGAATAAAACCAGAACAACTTAAACAAATTATCCTGCAGAAAGGTAAACTTTGACCATGCAGCATACCTAGTTTGGTACCAACTAGCACCAATGGAATCCCAGGAGCAAAGTGCTGAAGTTCCGGAATCCACTGCAAAACAAATACCATTATAAACCATAAGTAACCACAATTTAATTTGCTAATAATATGTGATTGCAAATGTAGGGATGCCCCTGGATCCAAACAATATTTCACCTTTTTAATTACGTTCTCGTAGCTTGCACGACTGACTAACGAAAATGCCAAGACAAACACGTCCCCCCCTCGGTAGCTCAAGGGCCTTAATCTATTATAATCTTCTTGACCTATTTATATCATGTAAAAAGAACATTAACTCAGTTATACACTAGATAAAAATAATCACAGCCAGAATTGACTTGAGAAAAAAACTGATAGTTTTAATAGTTAGCAGAAGAAGCTTACCAGCTGTGTCCCAAAGCCCCAAGTTGACTGTAGTTCCTTCAACTACCACATTTGCACTGAAGTTGTCAAACACTGTCGGTATATAGTCCTGATTTCACACAAAACAAAAATCAATGAAAAAGGCCTAAAATTACCAAAAATGGTCAAATCTATCACCATAAAAATAAAAATGCATACAATTAGTTTCCAGAGGACAATATACCCAAATCACAAGGTTCAAGAAAGATACCAAATGCAAAATTCCAGAAGTATATGAAAGCAAGATACACTTTTTATCAAAAGGAACAAAAAAATGCAAGACAAACAGAGAAAAGCTGCAAAATCAAGAATGCCAAAGAGACATTAACATATAACTATTAATTCCATAAGTAACATGATCCCACTGCATCAATTTCACCAGACGTTTCACAATTATTAGTGTAAATTGAAAAGAACCACAACGATAAACAAAAAATGTGGAAGCAAAAAAAAAAAAAAAAAAAAACCCAAATCACAAAGTTCAAGAAAGATACTAATTTCAAAAACCCACAAACATATCATAGCAAGATTCCCTTTTTATCACAAAAAAGTAAGAGAAACAGAGAAAAAAGCTGCAAACGCCCAAAAGACATCATCAACATATAAAATAAACAAAACCCATGATCAAAAACTGCCTTTACTATCCACCAAAAACCTCACAATAATCAGTACCAAAAACCCATTAAAATAACCCCAAATATGGATCTTTTCAACAACAAGAAAATGTTAATTTAAAAAATTAAAAAAAATTAAGAAAAAACGGAGCATTAGTAGTACTAACAGTGGGGAACTTGTTACTGGTGTAGCAAATAAGCATACAAGTCTTGCCAACAGCACCATCACCCACAGTCACACACTTGATGAATCTTGATACACTTGCAGACATTTTAGCATCACCAATTTTTACAACACACTATTCAAGAACTAAGAAAAAAAACAGAGTACTGATGATAATAATAATAATAATAATCTAATAAAATAAGGAGTAAAAGATAAATAATTTGTGAAGGCATCAAGTGGTTGAAATGGTTGTGAAGGGCCTGTTAATATTTTTATGGGCTTTTATTACAGAGAGAAAAGGAGAGATCCTAAGCGTAGGTCACATGATTTTTGCTCTCTTTTTAATATCACAGTTGTTAAAGTTCATTTATTTTTTTAAAGCTTTTGGTGCATAAAGACAATCTCTGTGCTTTAATAATTGCTTGTGAAAATTGTAAGTAAATCAATGCATAAAAAATAAGTTGAATAAAGTTATAATTGAGGTCCTAATTGGCAAATAACCCTCTATATTATTTTAATTAGCAAAAGAACCCTGTGAAGTTTGAAAATTATAATAGGTCTAGAATATTTGTTTGAATAATTATAAGTTTCACATAAAGTTTTAATAAACAACGACCGTTAGTTATCGGTAAAATAAAGTAAAAATATGATGGCTGGGTTTTTTTTGCTAGTTTAAAATTTTACAGGAGTTTTTTGCTAATTAGAATAACACAGGCGTTATTTGTCAATTAGGAACAAAACATGGGTTTTTTGCTATTATCCCAATTATATATTGATTAGTCAGTGTAATATTAAATTATTTCTGTGTTGTCCTTATCTTTTTTTGTTTTTAATGGAGGGAGATCAGGAAATATTACCAACTATCAAGACTATGTTGAATGTTGATGAACTCCCTGTATATATTTAAAATTTTAATAAATAACATTATGTGGACTCAAGTACAGTTTCAAATGTTTATGTTTTATATTATTATTATTATTACTATTATTATTATTATTATTATTATTAAAGTTGACTAGGATTCAAGAACATCTTTGGGACAAGTAGACAACTTCTGTGAAAGAAGAAGGCAGATAGGACAAGATTGCAACCACAGATAAACTAAATATTGCAAAGGTTTTGAGGCATTGACTCTCTTCCATATAGATTTAGACATTATGTATTATTTAATTTTTATCTTTATAAGTGGAAAGAGAAATCTGATGTATTAGTTATATGATATCAAATTATTAATAAAATCTACAGAACCAGTCTGAAAATTGGTGCTCTGGCTTCTAATGATAACGGTTTTAATAACTGGGAAATAATTTTTAATGTAGTAATTAATGGTGACGGTTTTTAGATTAGACGTACATGTTTGTGGGTCTAATCGACTTTGTTTGGCAAAGCTTTGTTATCTGTTTTGTTATCAAATTTTATGTTATCATTAAAGTTACTCTAATATGTGTATATCATCTGAAATATAGACTAAATTATATATGTATATAGTACATATTCATGCACAGAATGGTTAAGGAGAGAACCAATAGTATATTTAAAGCGTGATGGAAGATATAAAGTTATTATAGAGGACAAAGAACCGAAAGCCTATAGTCTTGACGTTGAGGATAAAATTGACACCAGATTGTCTTTGGGTTCGATTCAATAACATATACAGGAATCCGTTTTGGGGATCGGATGAGCTAACAATAAAATGACATAAATAGCAAGGATTTAAATCACAATTCAAAAATAGAAGCAAGTACTTATTAATAACTATGAAGTTAATTTTATTCATTAATCACGGTTATAAGTTAAAAAAACTCTACATATATAAGTGCTTATGTATCCTTGAATAAAATAGCGAAAATTGCTTATTTGATTTTGTATGGTCCCATCCATCAAGTAACAGTTTTAATAAATCAAGTAAGACACAATATTTTCATATAATAGTGGTATAAGATGATAAACAAAACAAAATAGTGAAGCAAAATTTAAAAGAATTAATTATAAATTTTATAGTCCCTTAACTAAACTGTTTTTCTCACCAATCCGGCTTGTGATGAATTAAAACTTCAAGGCCACGTTTGAAAGGTTGGATTAGGGCATATTACAATGTGACATGTTGATTATGCTCAATTTAGTCCATCATTATATTGTTTGGTTCATTATGTTAATCGCATGACCTAATCCATCATATGTGCTTTCATCGAATTCGATAAATTGCAACTCAAGGACTATGTTACATTAGAAATAAAGTTTACATTCATATCTCCATTATAAACTCATATTGTCAGCTCAGACTGATGATTATAAACTCTGATAAGGTTGAGTTGGATGGTTTCAATAGGCCTAACCCTGAATTAAATTAAGATTTCGAACAACTTATTATGTCAAACTTAATATTAAGCAAATTAAATACCCCTAATATATATGATGTACTAACTGCCATTTTAGTTATATATGAAAAGCAGATTTAAAGAAGCACCTTCAACCCCTAACAATGAAAAGAGAAAGTTCAACAGCCCCAAAATCCAGAAAAAAAAAAATCATGATCATGAGCAAACTGTTTTCAAACATGACCCCAACTGTTCTGCTGAGCATTAATGCACCCAAGTATCATATCCGTAAATCATAGGTTAGAGTGACGAAATTGACAATATTGTGTGCTTTTTAGAATAGGAATACAATGTTATGGAGTGATATTTTGAGAATTATTTTTTTAATGATGTTAGTTTGACAATTATTTTTCTCAAAAGCGTTAATTTGGCAATTCACACGCTTTTAATTTGGTGAGTCAGTCTTAAGGAGGACCACATGCATGCAGGAATATCATGTTTCATCTTTCATGATACTAACGACATATAGCAACAGCTAGAATCTCATGATATGTATACAAATATGGACCATTGATAGCTCGGGCTTAACAATGGAAACAAATTGATAATGCCTTTAATTTGTTGATTGTGACCCGAGGTGGAAGTGGGGGCTATTGGTTAATTTATTCTCATCATGTCAAGATTATACGGTTGAAAGTTATTAAATTACTATATTAATATTGAACGTGCAAAGTTTGAAAGTATTCGTCAGGAGAGAAACACAGATCTAAAAGCACGGAAAATGTCAATCAATGTTCCATAATTAAAGATTAAGTAGGTAATATTGTAGGTAGGACAATAGCATAAGTAAAGCTTAAGCAACATGATAAAAAAGGGAATTTGATGATTGTACTGAATACTTAAAAACCAGTACAGATAAAAAAGATTAAAAAAAAAAACATTTGAGAGGAATGGGATCTTAGGTTGCTTCATAAGTTCATATATAGAAGATCTGAATTGCCTAGGAGAGGTCACTCAGTTACGCACGGTACAATATAAAGCCTTATAACTTGTGTTGTGTAGGAGTTCAAAGATAATCTATAATCAGTCTACCTTTTGTAAAAAAACTTTTTCTCGGACTAATGCAAAAAAAAATATTTTTGTTGTCACACAAAAAGTAAAGGATGAGAGGACTTAGCCCTTAAAATGTCACATTAAAGCACTTTAATATTCAAAACTTATAAATAATATGTTAACCCCTTAGGCTCACGTTTGGTTTCTCGAAAAATGGGAGAAAACAAAAAAAAGGGAGAAAATAGAGGAAAATGAAACTTTTCAGAATTTTTTTTAGGGAAAATAAAACTTTTATTTATTTTCCATGTGATTGGCAGTACACTAATTTTCTAGAAAAATCATTTCAGTTAAAAGTTTTATGTACCTAATATAAATTTAACTTCTTAAAATAAATATTATACTTTAACCTTAGAGTATGTGGTAAAATAGTATTTTTTTTGTTAAAAAAAAAAAAAAAAAAAAAAAAAAAGAGGATCTTCCGTTTGGCTGGTTAGAAAAAATAATTTTGCATTTCTCAAGAAAATATAAGTTAACTACAACTTTAATTATTTTAATTGCGGAATATTTTTGCTAACTTGCTCGCAATTTTTATGCGTATCTTTGAGATCAAAGAAATTAAATATTGCATATTCAATTAAGACAAGAGAAAAACAAATTATTTTGTCAAACATTTATCATATAAACTAAAATTAATATACTCTATTTTCTATGAGAAACAAATTACAAACATGTCATGGTTAGACACGATCAGTATGAATTCGTGAGTTGTAAAATTAAAGTACGTAGTATCAGTTAATGTATTCCTATAACAAAATAAAGATATAAAATGGTTGAACAATTTCATACATTGAGTAGATAAAGAAGGTTGATTGATGAAACAAAAGTCTTGTTCTTAGAGTATATACATAGATATAGAGGGCTAAAAACTTAGAATTAATTGCAGCAAACCCCCCAATCTATGGGTTCCATAGCACTTTGCCCTCTAACCTATGAAAATGTGCGAAATGCCCTCCCAACCTATTGATGTTTGTGTGATATGCCCCCTGAGTCGTTGATCAACCCTTCATTTTGAACACGTTTCTTGATTTTGGCCACGTTAAAATTGTTCAAATTCCATGAGTTAAGGGACGCTTGGGAGCAGCGGCCTTCTGTTATGGAGGGAATGTTGTGGGGGCGGGGTGGATGGGATGGGTTGGAGGTGGGAAGGGGTTTACGGAAGAAGGATACTTGATCTTGTATTTTATTTCTATTTTTTCTTTTTATTTTAATTCCATCTAATATTGAATTTAAATGTTTAATAAACTATAATTCATAAAATTAGAATAAGAATTTGTAAAATATAAATTCTGAGACTTTAGATAATGGCTAGCAATATTGCCAAAGCACAAAATATTGCTGCCAAAGCAATTTTCTTAACTTCTCTAATTTACCCTTTTTAAATAAAGAAATATAACAATCATGTTCTTTAAATCTTATAATATCTATCTTCTTAATTGACATCTCTTGACTTTAGCAACTAATTTGAACAGTTCAACTAAAGTATAATAAATTATTTTTCTCTCTCTAAAATATTCTTTAAATAAAGAGTCAAGACTATCGAAACTAATCATTAAAACTAAAAGTCGATTTTAATGAGCTGCTTTAAGAAATTAGAAATTGTTTTATCTATTAAATCTCTTTTTACTTATATAAATATAACTATATAAGTGTTCCGTTGAAACCAAATTAGGAGACTTCACGTAGAAAGTAGGAATATTTCTGAAAATTAAAATGCTTTATATAAACATGACTTGAATCATGATGAGCTAATATTAAACTTTTCAACTTTTATTTTCCGTCTTCTCTAAAGTTCCAGGAAAAAAACCAAAGAATTATTCATTAATAAATCTAGGATATTAAATATTTTGAAGTATGAATTATGAATATATATTTTAACATGTCAAATTCAATTTGTAATTATATACTTCAAAATATTTTCTGTGAATCTAGATTTAATTTGAAACTTTTAATTAGGCTCCAAGTTTCGATTTCTAATAACTTACTAAAAGTTATGTAACACGAAAAATAAATATTGATAAAATTAATTGGTTATATGTTAATGGGTTTAACTATCAAATGCAATTTTTAAGTGGAATATTGTCTGGAGAAAAATGTTCAGACGTATAAAATCTTTCACTGAAGATTAAAAATTGTTAATGGATACATTTTATACCTTAAATAATTTGGTTAGACATTTTTAGAGTATATTGATTAAGAAAGAAATTATATTATTTAGTCAATAAGAAGGAAAGTTTATTTATTATAATTAATGAATGCCTAATTAAGATAATAAGATATTATGAAAATCTTGCCATTTGAGTTATATAACTTTGATTGATAAAGAGGGGGCAAGGAAGAAAATTTAGAAAAATTGCTTTGGCAACAACACCTTTTGCTTTGGCAATATCGCCGGTCTTAGATAATAAACCATAAAACTAATTGTATATTAAAATTAGTTAGTTATTTTGTATAAAAAAGTTTAAGGTTTAATTAATATTTAAAAGGGAAAGTTCCAAAAGTGTCCTGCCAGATTACCTACTTTAGCAGAGATGGCAACCATCTTGGAATAAGACACACGAAAACTTGTGTGCAATGCCCAAATAATCTCTCACTAGGCCGTTTCGGTCGAGTTTGGCATCTTTAGTAGTGTTTCGAAGAGCTAGAGATAAAAAAAATGCATACCTAAAAATCAAGAGAGAAAACTACATTTTGCTAGAATTTAGAGGGCACAAAATGAATATTTTCCTAAACAAATATAACAAATCTGAATGATACTCTAATGGTGTTTATCCATATTGAAAACACAAATAAAATTGAATAGAAACGAGAAAGTGAATAATTCTGTAAGTTGGAGATAACTACGCTTAGAAGCTATGAAATGAAAATGCAGGCATGAATTACTTCACCAAGAGCAGCGAAATTCATGGGTAGAATTTTGATGGTGGAGAAGATTAAAGTTTCCTTAACTAATGGGTGATTAATAGAGAAAATATAAAATTAGGTAGGAAGAAATTATAGGAAAGTATATAATTAACAAAAATGTGGACAGTTTACTACAATCTTTGATTAGAAGGGGGAAAGTTGGAGAGTTTAAAAAAATTGCTCTGCCAATAATAAATTTTTCTCTGGCAATATCGTTGGCTCCATATAAAAAATAGACGAAAAAACTCTCGTGTTATATGTAATAAGTAAACAAAAACTCCTAGGAAAAAAAAAAGTTAAGTGAAAAACCCCTTCTTATCAAAAGGGGGGGGGGGGGGGGGGGTTAACCTTTCTTTTAATTTTTATTAATGTTTAAACATGTATGTTATTTTTATTAATGTTGAGAAATTATACATGTTCACGTAAAAAAAAGCTCAACTTTTAACCCAAATATCCAGCTCTGCCTCTGCAAGTCCATGTTCTCTTTTCAACCATTCTCTATATATTGAATTGAATTGGGCAATAGCTAGGTGCCTCTTCAAAATTTAACAAGATATCATTCGGTATAAATTTTAAAATCCTTATATATTCTTAAAATTCAAAAATTTCTCGTTATTAAAACCCATGAATACTTCCTATAATTCCCCAAAATCAAATCCAGTAAATCACAGCCGGACTAATTAAAAACATTGCCATCAAATATCATTTGTGCAAAGTTGAAGCAGATAGAGGAATTCAGCTCTATATATATACTTAAGCTTCTGACTAAACACATTGCCATGAAATATCATTTGTGTGAAGTTGAAGCAAAAAGAAAAATTCAGCTCAAATTTTGCAGTTTAGAATATCCATTGGGATCCTATCAAAAAAAAGAATATTTATTGGGAAACAATTTCACAACATCCCCTTCCAAGGTACAAATTTTAATTTCTTATGGAAATGCACCGGCCGGAAAATACATTACGGAAGAGTATCAAAGTTTGTGTGTGTTTTTCAAAGTATTCATGTTTTGACTAAACGATAAATATTTAACTCCCATGAAAAAGTAAGTACTGATGTATCCTAGAATGTATCACAGTAAATGTTACGAATACACTGAAAGACTGTGTGTGTGTGTGTGTGTATATATATATATATATATATAATAAAAGAGTTTTTAAGGACTTATATAATAAAAGAGTTTTCAAAGTCCTTAATAATTATTAAAGTCTTGAAGTTTGTCCGTGCGAAATTATTATATATAGAGATCGACGGATGTACTTTCAGATCAGAAAATAAGAGAATAAAACCGAAACTAGTATCGTACTCTGAAATTCTAAGAAATTCATTTTTTTGTACTTTTACTAAAACTCACTTAAACAATATTGTCACATGCAGGCACGTAAGTTGGTATGAACCAGCTGCTATCTAAAATGGAATCAGAACTGCCTTGCATGCTTTTCTTCTCCTTTTTTATGTGGTAATACATAACGTTACAAATAGTGACTGACTGGCCCTTCGGGGACATCCGATACAATTGGAACGATACAGAGAAGATTAGCATGGCCCCTATGCAAGGATGATACGCACAAATCGAGAAAAAATACTAGTGACTGACTGCATATAAGATGATACGAGATTTGTATATATATATATATATATATATATATATATATATATATATATATATATATATATATATATAAGATTTATTCATACAACAGCTTGAACATACATTGGTGAATTGAAAAGAATTCTGTCTAAGCTTACTCCCAAAATTCTATTAACCCCATACAGTGGAAAAACATCTTTCCAAATGTATTGTAATTAAAACTATATATCTAAAACAATCAAACATAGTTTTTGGCCATAAGGCAGAGAGGATTTGTCTTAAACAAGACAAAACCTTGTGATGCATTCGTGTCGATGTCTTCTATCCGCACTCCAGCAGGTAACTGCCAGTCGAAAGAGTAAAGAAGATTGGCAAGTGCCAACTCCACTGTCACGGCGCCTAGACCCATTCCAGGGCATATTCTTCGACCCGCACCGAATGGAAGCAAGCCAAAATGATGCCCTTTATAGTTAATGTCGCTGTTCAAAAATCTCTCGGGCGAGAATTGATCAGGGTTCTCCCAGTACTCTAGATCTCTACCGATAGCCCATTGATTTACGTACGCCATGGTTTTAGGTTGTATTTTGCAACCATTTATGGTACACTTTTCTATTACTACTCTTGGTACTCCTAGTGGAGTTGCTGGATACAATCTAAAAGTTTCCTTCACAATTGCCTTTAGATATGGAAGTTTTTCAAGATCATCTTCATCTACCTTCCCTTTATCTCCAACCAGATTTCTGATTTCTGTTTGTGCTCTCTCCATCATACTGGGATTCGTAGCAAGAGCGGTCATCGCCCAAACTAGCGTGGTTGAAGTTGTGTCCGTCCCAGCAACAAATACATTCTGCAAAAAAGCTCTATGTTTTCATTGGGAAAAAATAAAAATTAGAAGAATAGCTAGCATGTTTTCATTGCCCAAGCCAGGATCTAGAAAACACACGTGGAGATTATGGATTTTCCCTATTTTCAAACTTAAAAGAGCACTTTTGTACGTACGTATTCAAACTTCAAGAGGGTCAAGATGTAACTACCCATGCAAAGAATAATTGAACACTACAATATATATATATATATATATACGTACCAACAGAAGTGCCTTGATATGATCCCAATCAATAAAACCTGAAGATTTCTGTACATCCCTCAACTGAATCAGTATATCTAGAATGTCACCGTTCATGGACTCTGGCCTATTCTGATCGAGATGTTCGTCCACGAGTTTCTGGCAAAAGGAATCCACATCTTTAAACACTTGCTCAAGCTTTGAAGTGTTACCTGTAAGCCTATCAAGCCATCCTAACAACGGTGAACAATCGGCCCAAAAGATGGCGATCAACATGCTCTGAACATTATGAAGAAGTTTGCTGAACTTTGTGGTGTCAACGTCCTTCTTCCCAAATGCTTCTCTACATATGAGTCTGCTAGAGTAAGTCATTAGGGCCTCGTTTAAGTCAACAACCTCACACGAGTTAGCCTTTCTTGATATTTCTTTTACCATGATAGAGACTTCGTCTTCGCGAACATGTTGGAAGGAACGTACTTGTTTTGGCGTAAAAAGATGGACAACGGATAGTTTTCTTACCTCCCTCCAATACGGACCATAAGTCGAAGTGATAATGTCGAGGTTGTTGTATGTCAATGTCTTTATGGTAACGGTATCCGGCCTGCCTGAAAATGCTAGATCGTTGTCTTTTAGGACCTGTTTGGCTACTTTTGCTGAAGATATAACGAGTATGGGCTTCCCAATAACATTCATAAACATGAGAGGGCCATATTTCTTGGAAAGCTTTGTTAGGCGCAAATGAAGGTTTGTGGGATGAAATTGGTGTGAGTTTCCGATTAAAGGGAGGCCCGGCGGCCCGGGGAGGTGGCGGCGTTGGGGCAATATTGCCAATATCAGGAAAATGATGATCAGCGAGAGGGCTATGGAAAGGAAAATTTCCATTTTTGGAGCTAGCTCAATTATTGTGGGAAAAGTACTTGCTACTGCTGGTTCGGTCGATGTTACATATATATAGCTAGTATCGATGAAGTTGTATTTATCTACCTATGAAATAATAAAATAAGTTGTATTAAAGATTTAAGTAATTAATTAAGTCACATGTCGTATATAATCCAGCCACCCTCACAATTCACATGGGATGTTAACAAATATTTGTGGCCGGTGTCGTTCAACACAATATAAACGTTAATATAAACTACTTAATCACCGTATCGCCGTCACATTCATTAATTTAATTTATTCCTTTCAGTCCAAGCCGCAGCATCACTATTGTATATAATTTGTGGTAAGTTTGATTGGATAACACAACAAAGACAAATGAGATAGACATGGCAAAATCCTTAAACTAGAAAGAAATTTTATTTTAGACTAACATACCACTTCATATTCCTTTTTCATGTATGTCAATCTTTGAAAAATTTGGCAATGATATCTTGCTTTCTATTTATGATATGGAAATATTATTATTTTTTTCCTAAGAATTTGAAACATTAGTATCTTATTTATCGACAGAATACCCCGTTGAATTCATTTCTTTGACGCATCGATCAAAGGCAAGGACGAAATGGAGTTTATTAAAAGTTACGGAGAATCCCATAACTTCAACAGGCCATGGAGTTAAATTTTAAACTCTTTCTTTTTAATTGCACAATATATACGCACCTTCGCTCATGTTAGTGTTTGTGAAAGTGAACAATGAAATAGTAGATTTAGTCAACAAAGACAACTTAGTTCTGCTGAAGACTCTTTTCAATCTTTATTCTTGCCCAACTCATTACAGAGAACTAAATAAGCATTCACAAATAATAATAAAAAGCAAACTAACCGTTGTTTGCAACAAATTCTGACAGGGAAAGATTAGCCGGAAATCTACAAAAAATAAAATTGTTGGGTTGTGAAAAAAGAATTTTAGAGGATCATAAGAATAAAAATAGAATCTCTAACTTTGGAATACAGAAAGAAGGAAATGTGTCAATCATCGTTAATATGAGAGAACATCTTTCGTAATAGTGTAGAAGATATTAAGAATTCAAAAAAGGAAGATGAGTTAGTTTATAGGTTTACAAAGGGTAAAGTAATCACAACAAACTTTTTATTTTTTTATTTTTCTTGTGGCGAAAACATTTTGCCACAAAGTCCAAATTTCCTCAACGTAGGCAATGGTGACGAAATTTTTTCCTCACAGTGTCGTCACTAAAAGGCCCTAAAGAAAAGCTATATAGTGGCGAACTGTGAAAAACAGAGCAATTGAAACCTAAAATCCCATCTCAAGTAAGTGCTTAAACATCACGTTAAAGAATCTATGTATAAGTGACAGAAGAGCGTGTGTTTTGTAAAGACTATAACTTTCTATAAACGGAAGCCGAGTAGCCAATTGTCAATAACCGAATTTTGAACTTATTTCTATAAATATGAGTTGTATATTTCAATATTTCAAGAAAAAACACTAAGACTCAATCTAAAACAAATAAGATTTTAATGAAAATGGCGAGCAAAAGGATTAAGAGAATGTTGAACTTATTTTCTCTAATCAAAGCATGACGGTACTTTGACATGCCAAAAAAAAGAATCGTGACATAGAAAACAAAGTCGAGTTCACGCTAATGCATAACAACTTGAGCACCTTGCCATAATCATACACATTAATAGATACACAAATCCATGCATATATATATATATATATAAGCCCTAAACCCGAAACAAAACCCCTCTCAAATTCCCTCTAAACCCCACCTCCTCATTTCGTCACCAATGGTCACCGAATCCAAACGGAAACGTAAAACCGCCCACACACCGAAACTCCGTTCACCGGAAACCGCCGTACTCGACACCACCACCGCCTCTCCGACCACCGACAACGACGCCGCCTCACCGAACAATTCCCCCTCTTCATCATCGCACCACCACGACGGCCGCCGTAGAGGCCGCCCACGGAAAACGCCCAAACTCGAGCCCGCTAACGCTAAAACCCTAAATCCGATATCAGTCTCCAATAATTCGCCGATTGCTAATGGATTCGTGTCGAATCATGTGGAAAATGCGGTGGCGGCTAGGGTTGTTCCGGCTATGGACGCGGTGGTGAAGGTGTTTTGTGTGCATACGGAGCCGAATTTCTCGTTGCCGTGGCAGAGGAAGAGGCAGTACAGCTCCAGTAGCAGCGGGTTTGTGATTAAGGGGAGGAGGGTATTGACGAATGCGCATTCGGTCGAGCATTATACGCAGGTTAAGCTGAAGAAGAGGGGGTCCGATACGAAGTATTTGGCGACCGTGCTTGCGATTGGGACGGAGTGTGATATTGGTGAGACTGGTTCGATTTTGTTTTGTTTGTTTTTGAAGGAATGTGGTTATCTTTTTTCGTATGATCGGATTGAAATGAATTCTATATGTGAAGCTATTACTAGAAATCTCATTTCTTAGGGACGCGAGTTGTACACTATCTGTCTGTATTTGTTATGTACTAGAATTTGAGATTTAATTATGTTTGAAGCGCGTATCTGAATATGATATTTGATGAATACGTAGATAGAGATATGTTTGAAGCACTTTTGGAGGAATGCTTTCTAGTAACCCCCTAGATAGAGATATGTTTTGTTCTAATGCTAGCCATCATCTTGTTGTCTTTGGTGTTACTTGATAGTGTTTTGAAACAGGGAATGAGATATTGAGCTGTTTATTAAGAAAGGGCTTTACAAGATTGGACTCCTTTTGTGGTGTCTATGTGATGGGAATTTTAACAATCGAGATCCCCCCCCCCCCCCCCCCCAAAGAGTTTCTGTGGACATGTTGGAAAACCTGAGGTTGGGATTGGTTTCAATACACCAAAAGAGAGCAATAGTTAGAGTCTTTGTCGATGGTTGTCGATAAGAGTCTCTCATGAAAACAAGATCAAAGCCCTTTGCTCTGCCAGTTAGCTTTAGTCAATATGCAGAGTCGAGATTGGGAATATCAATTTTCGCACAGTTTCTGCATATATAACTTGATTGCATAATGCCCCAAATATATAGAAACTGACTGAATATCACTTTTACGGTGTTAAATGTTGGTTCATGTGATGATGTAGCTCTGCTTACGGTTGATGATGATGAGTTCTGGGAAGGGGTGTCACCTGTAGAATTTGGGGATCTGCCTGCACTTCAAGATGCTGTTACTGTTGTGGGTTACCCAATCGGGGGTGATACAATCTCTGTAACAAGCGGGGTTGTATCGCGAATAGAAATTCTTTCATATGTACATGGATCCACCGAACTTCTGGGGTTGCAGGTAGTTGATTGCAATATAACCTCTTTCTTCTGTGTTTTACTAGATTGGTACACTGATATATTGTGTGCTTGTCTTGCAGATTGATGCTGCTATTAACTCTGGAAATTCTGGGGGACCTGCTTTCAGCGACAAAGGAAATTGTGTTGGTATCGCATTCCAGTCACTCAAACATGAGGATGTGGAGAATATTGGTTATGTCATACCAACACCAGTCATCATGCACTTCATCCAAGACTATGAGAAGAATGGAAGATATACCGGTATATTACCATTGGTGCCGCCTTTCCTCTTTCTGTTTTTCGTTTCTGTTGGGTGTGGGCGAGTTTGGTGGTTGTTGAGAACAGATGGAGGCTAGGTAGTTTGCTGTAAGGTTTATCTTTGATAAAAATATCAGCTTAATAAATCTCTAGGCTTTCTGTCTTTATGCTTGAGATAAGTGGTGGCTACAATTCTAGCATACTATGAGACACCATGACAGCTAACTCCTATAATATTTTTTGCTTTTGCTATTATCTGTACATTCTTTCCAATTTTTCAAGTCTAAGTTCACTGTTTGTCTTATCCTGATATTCCTGCAGAATTTCATACTGATTTTCAATTTTGATGTACTATATATTTGGATGTCGTCTTTGTGAACAATAACGTCTTTCATGTCTTGGTTGTCTTACATTTTGATAGGCTTATAGGTTCTTTACCAATGTATCAATTCACTTCTAGTTTTGGCTGTCCAGGTTTTGATTCATGATTTATCTTGAATCTGTCCTCAACTGGATTTGACCTGAATTTGAATGGGTTTATTTTGTTTCAGTAGGTTATTATAAATACCGGGCTAGGCATGACGTGAGAGGGAAAGGAAATTTATTATTTATATTGCATAATAGTTTCTTTGCTGAATGATAAATAGGTCATCACTTTGTGTTGATTGCTACAGTTTAATTATTTACAAAATTCAATCGTTGTTATCTTGTGTGCTCTTTGTTCTGCTTTGCGAACATTCTGTTGATGGTAGGACTATTGTTGGTCTTTCGGATTATGTCTGGGTAATTATTCACACTTTTGTGATGCTTGGTTCTGTAGATATTAACACTATTATGGATTGTAATATTTTATTTTCGCTTATAATGCATGTGCATTAGTTGAGTGGGATGAAAGTAATTCCTTTGAATTGTAATATTTTATTTTTGCTTACCATGCATGTGATGTGCATTAGTTAACTGGGATAAAAGTAATTCCTTTGAAAGATTCTCTAAGTCGACCTATTTTTAACATACTTCTCAGTTTAACCAATATTTGTCCAATCCTATCCTTTTCTCTTATCACTTGTTTGTTGGCTGCTAGGATTTCCAATTCTTGGGGTTGAGTGGCAGAAAATGGAAAATCCAGACCTGCGTTTGTCCATGGGAATGAGATCTGATCAGAAGGGTGTACGTATAAGAAGAGTCGATCCCACTGCTCCCGAGTTAACAGTTTTGAAACCATCAGATGTCATCCTTAGCTTCGATGGGGTTGATATCGCTAATGATGGAACAGGTAAGATTTAGATAAAGGTTTTTATGTCACGTAGAGGATCGTGCGCACTTGTATCCTCTTCCCTTGTTCATGCATGGATAAAAATTGGCTGCTTTCTGATGTTCAATTTCAGCATCTATTTTCATGTATCTTTGTGAAACCGAGTTTTGACCAGATGTACGAGAAAGGTGCTGTTATTGCTTTCTAGATTTTCATTTCTCCTTTTTTTTTGGGGCCAATCCTTTGCCCACTGGTAAAATACTACTTCAGCAAGGAGGAAATTTACATACATAACCTTCACCTGCTTCTAAGAATAAATCGAAAACTGACCTATTTGGGTTTTGGTGTTGAAGTTTGCTATTTCAGGTTTGTGATTTTCCTTTGAGACTCGAGCAACCTCGTGGTTTGGTGCTCAGGGAGAGTAGGGAGTTAGTTAATGTGGTTCTGTCGTTTGTTTGTTAGTCTTCCGGTTGTTGTCGTCTTTAGGTGACTACATAATTTGAGTTGCGTTCTTGTGAATTGATGAATTTTTGGTGTGGATGCAGCACGTTTTGGACCTTTGGGATGTTAATCTACCGTCTTTTGTCGGTGGACCTTATGATCCACGTTTATTTGATTGGTTTAGCCAATCGTTTGTCTTCTGGTGTTTCGACGAAGATTGAGTCCAGAAATGTAAAGTTGTGTCGGTGTCTTAGGTAGCTCATTTTCTACTTCCATTCTTTGTAACTAATTTTGTAGATAAATTATTTTTCAGTTATGTGTGTTGTTTGTAATAAGCTTAGAGCATATGAAGCTCAAGTTGCTGAGCGTTGGGAAAATATTTTGTAATTAGGCGAGGGAATGAGAGATTGATTGAGTTAGGTAATTGATTTATTCCCTACCATAATTAGGAGTAAACCTTCTTCTGTGTATGTTTACTTTCATATGTTGAGAAATAACAATTCTTTCCCTATCAATTTCTACACCCTGGTTGGGTAAATTGATCTCTCTCACTGATCATCATGGACTCAGAGCTGTAATGTCTTTAATCTTGAGATTGTAAGCTTTTAATGAAGGTCGTTTACTTCATTTTGAACTTCCTTCCAATAGAGGCCTTATAAACTTTGTTTCGGTTGTTTGCAGTTCCATTTAGGCATGGAGAGCGCATAGGTTTTAGTTACCTTGTCTCCCAAAAATATACTGGAGATAGTGCTGCAATAAAAGTTCTTCGTAATTCTGAAACTCTGATGTTTGATGTCAAACTTGGCTCTCATAAAAGGCTCGTTCCAGCTCACAACAAAGGCAAACCTCCCTCATATTATATTATTGGTGGATTTGTTTTTACAACTGTTTCCGTCCCCTATCTACGTTCTGAGGTGAGTATTTTTGCTCCACATGGTGCTAAATCCGTAGCTTATTTCGTTTGTACTCTATGTTGTGGCATTTCCATTCCGACCCGTTTACAGATTGTGGTTCTAGTCTTCTATAAAGCAACGAGAAGTTATGGAATTTATGTGCAACTTGAATGCATTTACATAGCTATGGCCTTTTTATATTCCTTGGTGAAAAAAAAATAGGGGAACACTCCTGTTAACTGTTTCATAATGAAACATGTTAATTATGTTTACCTGACAAACCATGTGGTACTATCAATGTTTTCTGTATCTTCTTGTGTTGAAGGGCTATTGGGACAATAGTTACCGTCTGGCTGATAGGTGTCTTACCTGATTAATTGTGTCCTCAAATATCGTAGTTCAACTTGCATCCTGAGGATCTGGATTGGGGTGTGGAAGTTTCCTTTTTCTTTAAGAATTGTATATCTAATAGCATTAAAAAAAAAAAAAAAAAAAAAAAAAAAAAAAAAAAAAAACTAGTAAGAGTATTCAAGAAGGCATTTGAAAGAAAGATATTAGGACTGCCAAGTATCACATAACAAGCTCTTGTGGTACATTTGAAATCATTGTGCAAATTTACTTGTAATCTCTGGCAGTTTTGATAGTGCAGTAGTTCAAGTTTCCATGCATCATTTTTATGTGGGATTTTGGAGCAGAAATCTTTCAAGTTTTTTTGAGCTAAAAGTTATGCTGCGTGGAAGAAACAGTAATTGACAATTAATGTCTGAATACTGGATAATTAAATTGTGATAAAGAATTAATATGTTTGATGCTTGTTAAGAGTTGGAATTGCACTCCAATGGATATAAAGCTGCATCTATGTTATGTGCCTTTTTATGCTTAGAGCATATCAATTATCTGTTTCTCAAAAGTCACATAGTCAATCAGTAACCACATTCTAAGCATGCTCTGGGCTGATTCTATTTCTTTTCGTGTGTGATCAAGAAGGTAATCTATATAGACTACAAGTTCAGTGTTGAAAAGAATTGGTAGACTTTTAAATTGTTATGCAGCTAAAAAAATGTTTTTATTTGTCATCCCATCTCAAGAGTGGGTAGCTGCTCTTGGCGATACAAGGAGACGGATCCATCTGTAGTTGTACTTTCACAATAACTTAGTGATGCTTTCTGACCATCTGCATTTGTATTGATGGTACAACCTGTATTAACTTACGACTATGGTTTTACAGTTCCCATTTTACATTTTAGATGTTCTCTTGCATATATATTTATTTGGTTTGCAACTGTATGTTAATTTATTTTTCAAATTTATTTTTCTTATTAGTTTACTTGTGTTCCTCTAGTATGGAAAGGATTACGAGTTTGAAGCTCCAGTCAAGTTGTTGGACAAACTCATGCATGAAATGCCAAAATCATTGGAGGAACAAATTGTTGTCGTCTCTCAGGTTCTTCTTAAGTTCATAGTGATGTTGCAGTCTTGTTATTTTACATCTATTGTTCATCTTGTGTTTACTCTTTTTTTTTTTTTTTCTTGTCAATCTTCTCAAAGGTCCTTGTGGCTGACATCAACATAGGATATGAGGATCTTGTGAACACTCAGGTCAGTTTTTGATGGAAATTTTTCTATCAACCAATCTCAGCCTCTTTCTGTTTTCTCCTACTAACCTCCAATCGTGTTTCCCATTGTTTGAACACGTTCAGGTTCATGCCTTCAATGGTCAGCCTGTAAAGAACCTGAAGAGCTTAGCTAGCATGGTAGAGAGCTGTAATGACGAGTACTTGAAATTTGACTTGGAATACCAGCAGGTTAAATTTAACTATCAGTTTTTTGCTCACGTGTGCTGTTTTGTATGGTCGAGTTTATTATTACTTTTTTTCTTTCCTAATAAATTCATATTAATGCAGATTGTGGTCCTCAGGACAAGTACTGCAAAAGCAGCAACCCTGGACATTCTTACCACTCATCGCATACCATCAGCCATGTCCGACGATCTCAAGACTTAAATATCATGTCACCAGGATATGTATATCTATCTAATAGTAATTGAATTGACCATATAGAAGATTCGACTCCTTTATTACATGAACTACATAGTAGTATCTATGGACTTGATGGGCATCTTGAACTGTTCTCTTTTAGTATTGATGTGAAGAGAAGTTAGTGACCATAGGTAAGACTGCATAGTACATAAAAAAAGAAAAAAGAACCTTGTTATATAAATTCTTTTGTCTTTGTGGTTTTGTTTGTCTTCAGTTCCTTGCTGCTTTCCTAGTTCATTCTGTTCCCCGCACCGAATATTCTGGTCGGTTGTTCTTCTGTATCAGGACAAGGTAACAGTGTTCAGAGTGCTTTGGATTGTTGATTATACACAGGAAAAAAATTTCTTTATAGTAAAAGCAGATATTTTTTTCCATTTCTTTTTGTTTGATACAATGACACTGGATAAACTTTATATCATTCTCTACAAAGCGGGGAGGGATTTGGCCCTTTCAGTTCCAGCCTTAAGATTTCAGTTTTTAGTATTTTTTTGTGTGCAAAAGACACCTCAACATGAAGATGAAGTCGTATGGTCTTAACAGTCCCTTGGGTACTTGAATTTAATTTTTTTAAATGATGTTAAACTGTTAGTTTAGTTTCTTTAATCGGTCAATATGGTCTTTTCTTTGATGTTGCTTTCAAATATATATATATTTTTTATACGACGTCGGTAGAAATTACTTTAAAAACCGTGTCGGAGGTAAGTTTCGTGGTGACGCTCGACTTTCTTGGATGACAGCCCAAAAATTGTCTCCATACGACATTTGGGACGCATTGGACCTTTATATGTCTATTATATGCGGTGCCGGCTGGAGTTTAGACCGCTGGTAATACATTACTATGAACTCAAAGTTTGTCCACATTCTTAAAGAAAAGTATTAAATTATTATTAGGTGGATAAAAAATAAGAGATTCTTTTTCAAGATATTTCTACAAAACTATTAAAACTGTATATGTAATCGTGAAAATGAATCTGAAAGACGTTATATCTTGTTTTTGACGATTACATATATAGTTCTGTAAATATCTCGAAAAAGAATCTATTATTTTTTACTTTTAGAATTAGTGGATTCGGGCAAGTCTCCAAATGAAATAGTGTTCCCTCATTGGACTTCCGATTATTACGTAGGTAGATTTCATACCCCAAAAAAGATAGATTTGACAGCTCAAAAGCGAGAAATTGTTTCATACAACTATTGCATGATGAGCTGGCACGACAAATCGATTATAGGTGTAAATATGTAGTTAGAAAGACGTGACGAAAACAAAACTTAACATCTCATTCGTTGGTTGCGTTACGCTATCAATATCATGGTTGCATAAAATGTTTTTTTTTTCTCGAAAGTCGATCTGATACTAAATTGATGTTTTCCTTAACAATATTTTGCGTACTAGGATTATTTTGAAAACTTTTATATAAAAAAAAAACATAATAGTAGAATATGAGTTAAAACATTAAAAGATGCTTTAGATCATAAGTTGGTTTTGGACAAACATTAAATAGTTTCAATTTTTTGAAAAAAGATGTCATAAATCAAAAGTAGGAAAGTACCGGCTTTGAAATTGTTTAGATTTCTACTTGAATAAGTCTTTTGTCCGCAAAAGCTGGGCTAGTGAAAAGTACTCGAATCAAACAATTGGAGTCTAAACACCACTTTATAACCATTTAATTTTTTTAAGTCCGAAAATTCTCTAATGAGTTTCAAGATTTGACTGCTAATGTTGTTAAATTCGACATTGGAGTATCTGCACTAGTTTTATGCATAAGTTTATACACTTTGTGGTGTACAGTGGATGAGCAATCCGCACTTCTTTGCATTTTAAGGGGAGAGAACACTCTAAACTCATATTATATGTTTCAAGTGGTATGTACGTAATAACATTATTGAGATGTATGTTTCTCTGCTAAATAATAAAACACTTTTTGCATTGTTCAAAATTTTTTCTCACCTGTTTTGGAATTTCGTAAAGTTACTATTGTAACGGACATGAGCTCTTTTTTGTTTTATATTTCGTTTTTATAGAGTCGAAACCAAATATTTCTGTACTTTCAAGGAAACGTCTAGAAACTTTTTATCCATGCATATTACCACTTTTGCCTTGATATTAGTAGAGACTTAATGTAAATGACCCATATGGAACACAGAGAGAAAATAAATTATAATTTGGACCAATTCCTTAGAATAGGGGATTTTAAAAATATTATTATTTGTTCACTTAACTGGGATTGAGCAAAAGCCAGCTGAGATGCTCATAATATGTTAACTTGACCCTTTCCCAGCCGGCACAAAATATTATTTATTCAATGTAGTCTTTTTTATCCTAAAGGTTTTGTTAGTAATGACAAATGACAAGCTCTTATAATCTGAACTTTGTAAACTCAGCAGATTGACAGTTTATAGTAGTTTTTGCTACTGTTGCTTTCACATTGAATTGCAATGCAACTAATCTGAACAAAGAAGAAGAAAATCATAGACTGAGTTTATCATCTACTGAATGAGATGGAATCAGTTAAACTTTTGTTCATCTTCAATGCATTCTTTCTTTTCTTTTCAATAATGGCCCATGCAGAAACGGAGGAAGTGAGGAACGCGCTCGTTCAGTTCATGGAAAAACTCTCTCCTGGAAACATCTCCAGAGAACTTAACTTTGGTTGGAACGCGAGTTCGGACCCCTGCAACGATAGTTGGAAAGGCGTAACTTGTTATGATAGTTCGCCAACGATCAAGAAAATAGTTCTTGATGAACTCAACCTCTCGGGACAACTCAACACCACCTCTCTGTGTGTCGCAAATGCTCTTACGGTACTGAGTCTTAACTCCAATTTCCTCACAGGAACATTACCAGAAGACGTATCGAAATGCAAAAGCTTGACTCATATATATCTGCACGGAAACAAATTTTCAGGGAATCTACCTGGTTCTCTTACCAGGTTAGGTAATCTGAAGAGGTTATTTGTATCAGACAATGACTTTTCTGGTTTTATTCCTGATATGTCAAGAATATCAGGCTTATTAACTTTCTCCGCTGAAAATAATCAGCTCAGTGGAAGTATACCGAGCTTTGATTTCTCTAATCTTCAAGATTTTAATGTCTCTAACAATAATCTTAGTGGCCCGATTCCTGATGTTGAGGGCCATTTCAACGCGACAAGTTTTTTAGGCAACCAGGGATTATGTGGAAACCCGTTGCCGAATCCTTGCCCTCCTCCTCCGCCTGCTTTAAAGAATGGTTCTTCTAACAAAAAATACTTTATTTACTGTGGATATGCAGCAATTGGATTCGTTGTTGTCTCTCTAATTGCCTTCAAACTGATCAAGAGAGGTAAATCTGAAGAGAAGAGAAGTGGTGCAAAAGCACCATTTAAAAGGGACAACTTACACGACAAGGTAAGTCTAAGCACATCTAGTGAGTCTAGAGCTGTCAGTGGAAAAAGGTCGGAGTTTTCTATAACATCAGCTGAAAGTGCAAGAGGTTCACCGTCGCTTGTAGTTCTATCTAGTCCGGTGGTGAATGAGCTGAAATTTGAGGATTTACTGAGGTCTCCAGCTGAGTTAATGGGGAGGGGGAGGCATGGAAGCCTTTATAAGGTGACGATAAGTGAAAAGTTAACGTTGGCAGTGAAAAGAATCAGGGATTGGGAAATCTCAAGGGATGGTTTTAAGAAGAGGATGCAGAGAATTGATCAAGTGAAGCATCCAAATGTGCTTCCTGTTGTTGCCTTTTATTGTTCCAAGCAGGAAAAGCTCCTGGTTTATGAATTCCAACAGAATGGCAGTCTCTTTAGGCTTCTTCATGGTAAATTCTTTGTCCTTTTATCTCTTTGAATTATTTGTTTGCTGATATACTTGTTATAGACTTCCATTACCAATTCTTGAACCAACAATTGACTTAATATATCTAAATGACTTTAACTTCTTTATAACGGCCTATGTGACTACTCAGGATCACAAAATGGAAAATCTTTTGACTGGGGAAGCAGACTAAACACCGCAGCCAGAATCTCTGAGGCCTTAACTTTCATGCATGAACGTCTACAAGTCGATGGAATAGCTCATGGAAATCTTAAATCCTCCAACATTTTACTAACTAATGAAATGGAGGCGTGCTTAAGTGAGTATGGTCTAGTTGAGGTTCAAAATCATGACCAATCATCTACTGCTCAAGACGACAGCTCCCAAGAAAACAGTTCACTTGAAAGCACTGCACTGATAAACGCGTTCAAGGCAGATACTTATAGCTTTGGTGTAGTCCTTCTGGAGCTGCTAACAGGAAAAGTTGTGCAGAACAATGGATTTGATCTAGCTAGGTGGGTGAATTCTGCTATAAGAGAAGAATGGACTGTGGAAGTTTTCGACAAGGCGCTCGTTTCAGACGGTGCAGATGAAGAACAGATGGTTAGTTTGCTGCAGGTGGCATTAAAATGCATCATGTCTTCTTCAGAAGCAAGGCCAAGTATGAGGGAGGTGACTGCGATGATAAACTCTATAAAGGAATCTGAAAATAAATCAATCAGTTCTGATCCATGATAAGTAGTGAAAACTGACAAGTATGGTATTATTTATCTAAAAAAAAAAACTATCTCAATTACAGTGACATGATCCATTAACTTCAGATGGCATATTGCTTTGGTTTTATTACAATACATTCTTTTCTCTGTATTTCATTTTCTCTTCTGTCTTAAGTTTAATGTAATAATTAATAACTACACTAAGTTGATAATTACTTTTTACCCTCATTTCCTTTGCTTATATCATGATTTTACTTCACTTGAGGCTGAAGCATTGTAGGTAATTTGGAGAACTTTCATGGATTCTTCTTGTGCACAATCTTGTAATTGGTTGAGAAAAATGTTAAAAGTATGAAACTTCCCTTCAAGTCTTCAACTTTTGTGGTTAATTTAATGGACACAATGGTGTAGTAAGAGAATTCCAAATAGGGAATAAATGGGGGCGGCTTTTTCAACAACTTCTACCAACTTTTTCAATATCTTGTAGTGCTTAAAATAATCAAAAGTCCAAACATTTTATTCATTAAGTAGTCATAAATCTTTCTTGTCTTCGAGATAAAAACAAAATTTAGTAGACTTTGATCAAAAGACTTAAAACCGTCCAGTCTTGTTTATTAGCAACTAAAGAGTTTAATGATAAAGTACTAAACAATATAAAAAAGGCAAAAGAACCCCATTTTATCATAATTTGTAAACTTATTAGTCAGATATTGCCAAGCATGAAAAGAAGTTGAACCTGTGATTGATTAGTCATAATCACCCTGTTGAATAGGTAATTAGATGGCATGCTTGCAAGGGAAAAAAAACAGTACTATATTATCCCTGGACCCTCCACAAGGTTGTGTCCAGGTTCACATGTCCTTTATGTCACCCTAAACATAACTATATGGGTATTGCTTAGAACTTTAATCAACATTAATCATGCAGTTTTTGCAATAATACTTTTAATTTCTCAAGATTATAGTTTTTTTATCAAGCAGGCCTTGAAATGGAAAACAAATTAGATGTTAGGACCAAGTAAAAAGAGAAAATATGGTGGAGGACTAAATCAATCATTGTAAATATCGATGTGGGCCATCTTTTTAATTTTTTAAGTTAAGAATAGAGAAAAGCAATGTGAACAAAGGATATAATTATGGCCATAAGTAGCACATATTTGACTAATAGCTCCTTTAAACTCTGGCCTCCAAAAGATTACCATTTTTTAATAATTTCTGTGAGCCAAGAATTTTGTGTAGCTTATTTAGGATGTCAACAAGAAATGGGTTGATCTTCTTATCTTAATTCTCCTACACCCTGTACGATTGTCTTTCTTACTAATTATCAACTTCTGCAATATTAATGACCAATTGTTTTGTAGTGTAATAAGATATGGCCATGATGAAAGCAAATGGTTTATATATTTAGTCAGCATGAGGAATCAGTCAAGAAAATGACAATACTAGCAATAAACTAAAGAATCACCATAAATGATGATAATAAATGAAATTATAATCAAGTCAATCTGCCTGTACCAACATTAGATAAAGACAGTAGATGGCCATACCATAAGGTGTGAGAGTGACACATTTTTGGTATCATTGCTTATATCAGATGAACATAAGAACAAGAGCCATTAATTTTGAATGTTGTCATAAACCTTTGTCTACTCTAAGTTCTTACATTTTGCAATATTCATTCATGTAGACTCTCACTTGTGCCCCTCTTTCTTTCACCAATTTTCACACATAAAGACTTTACATAAAGAGAAGACTTAAGATTATTTGAGGTAGTTTGCCAATACTGTTTGACATAGTTTCTCTCAAGCACAATCTTGATATTCTCAACAAGTAGTTACCATTCATAACCAACCAAATAAAGTTCTTTTTGTGTTATATTTTTTTCTTTGCTGTCAGGCTAATTCAGATTCTACAGAGAATAGGTTGGTCACCTGCAAAATTCAGAAACTATTCCCTGATATTCTTCTTTGTCTCATCCTTCTTTCTCACAGTTACATATTCTATTGCTGCATATCTAATTTATACTTAAAACTTGTAAAGGTTGTTCATTTTTATTTTGAAGCTCTCTCATGTTTCTTGGGAGTTTTTTCCTAAATTTTGAATCTTTGCCATTTACAGTTCTTGTTATAATATTTTGGATACTTTTCTTGTCATTACAGACAGGTAAAAAGAAGTTGTAGTTAATTTATTTTACTCTCATGTCTGATTTTCTTAAGTAAAGATAGAACAACCATCTATCTTAATTCTTTCAATATAGTACAAGAATGAGTCCTGTAATTCTTTTGGTTATAGTGATTCTAGCTATTATCATCTTCATATTTGGTATTCTCCAACTTCTCATCAGATATCTAATGAAAACTCCAACTTTTTCATCAATCTCTCAATCCAATAGATATCCAGATAATAATCCTGGTTCCCACACCTTCCAGAGGCAATTGCAGCAACTCTTCCGGCTACACGACTCAGGCCTCGACCAGGTCTTAATCGATGCTCTACCAGTCTTCTACTATAAGGAAATAATTGGATTGAAAGAACCGTTCGATTGTTCCGTTTGTTTGTGTGAATTTAACGATGGCGACAAGCTAAAGTTGCTTCCAAATTGTAGCCATGCCTTTCATATTCATTGCATAGAGACATGGCTACTATCTAACTCAACGTGTCCCTTATGCCGAAATATGATTAGTTCTGGAACTCATATGGGAAGTTCCTTGTTTCGCTTTGATGAACATGGGGATACGTATTATCCGGAAGGGGCGAATGAGTCTTTTTCTAGTCGTGGGGCGGGGAGTTTGCGAGAGAATGCCGTTTCAGAAAGGATATTTTCGGTTCGGCTTGGGAAGTTCAGAGGGTTGAATGAAGGATTGGAGAGTGAACAGAAGTATGAAAATGAGGTGAGTAGCAGCAGTCTTGATGCAAGAAGATGTTATTCCATGGGTACGTTTCAGTACGTCGTTGGTGGTTCGGAGCTGCAAGTGGCGTTGTCTAGCGGTAAACATGGTAACGCGGAATTGTGTAATAATGCAGATGTAGATGGAAAGAAGATAAGTTCTAGGAATAGAGGTGATAGCTTCTCTGTTTCTAAGATTTGGTTATGGTCCAAGAAAGGCAAATTTAGAAGTTCTTCAGAAGATAGTGAAAGTGTTGTGTTGCCTATATCAAACAGAAATGATTTAGTATAGGAAGTTTTGTTTCATTTGGTATGGTATTTTACAGGGAAAAAGTGTTATAGAGTTGAGTTCTAACTTCTAAGTGAATTCATAATTTTTTTTTTGGCCATATCAGAACTAATTTACTAAGAAAATGCACAGATGTATAGTGTGTGCTGAAGTAGTTTTTTTTTTTTCCTTTTTGAAAGAATTGGATCGGGGTTAATGTTTGATAATTTATCTTATCCCAATTGGACCAGTAGTTTTAGACGATTGGATGATACTGAAACACGATCAAAAACTAAGTCTTGAGTCTTTACTCTATGATGTTATACTTTATTTTTGAGGTCATAATTTACTTTCTTTTGACTAACCTTTTATGCTCTTAAAAATTTTGAGCTTGTGTGCGACTGGGGCAATGTTTTTCTTAGGTTACTAGCTTAAGTGTACATCAAAAGTAGATTGCACATGGTCAAGTATTAGATTCGCATGATGATGGATTATAATTAAGGTTTGAAGCCTTATGAATGCTTGAAATTATGGCTTGATTGAATATTCTGAATCTAGTGTATAATACTTTTGTCCTAGATTAAATCATGCTTGTTGTGGCACACGAGTAATAATAAGAGAATAAACTATTCATCCTAATGATCACAAATTTGATCTGTGAAAAGGTTAAGTACATAAGGTGGAAATTACTAATTTGTTAAGTCAACTTTGCTTCAGAGCTTAAGGCCATTGAGTTGTTGAGTCTGTAAAATGAACATTAAGCTTTATAAATATTACAGTTGGCATAATTTTCTTTTCCAGGTAAGGAAAAACTAATATGGTTCTTCTACCACACACAAGGGCCCTGAACAAGCTTTTCCACATAGAGTACCCAAGGCCCTATAAGAAGATATTTTCGAATAGAAAAGAATAATGATTTTGTTACAACTCATAAATTTGGCATTACTTTTCTTTTTTCAATCTTTAGTAAAGCAAGAAATTATTAACAAATGAAGAGTAAAGCTTAAGCTTTTTGGACAGTTTGGGTAGTTTATGTCTATTGTGCTGCAGATAAATCATGAGTTCACATTTTGTCTCTTATATCAAGCATTTGAGCTTTTAGAAAATGGTTCCTAAAAGTAGTGGAAATTTAAATGCATTAAAGGCTTAGTTTGTCTTTATAGTCGGTCCAAATTCACGGGCTGCATGGTAGTAAAATCTTGGGTTTAGTTTTTGTGCTTTAAAGTGTGTTAGCTCCTTTTAAGTTTGCTTACGTGAAGCATCTAAATATTATATGAAATATCCATATTTATTAATAATGAGTAAATTTATTGTGCTTTAAATCGATTTTACTCTCTCAAAAAAAGAAGAAGAAATTCTATTCTGGCCGCCACACCAACCCACAAATCAAGTAGGCCGAGGGAGGGGAATGGATGGGTGTGTTAGAACTTTGAAATGGTTCTTGTCTTTTATTTATATATTTAAAAGTTACTAAATAATTTAATTAACCTAATATAAATTTAGATGCTCGTTGTTAATTCATTTTAAGGGTAATTATATAGTTTTAAAATTTAAGTGCTTAATTTAATGGTGATAGTCAAGATATGAAATCATTGATTGATAGTGGTTCGATAGCTCGTCCCTTAATAATCAACATCGTTCATTAAATAGTAAATTATAAGTTAGATACACAATAATTAAATATTCACCTACATGTACATGGCAAATAAAGGGGTAAGACTTGTCTTCAATACATTTCCTACACTTACCACACCCTCTCATAACACTTGTAATTTACATCACTAACACTTGTCACTCTCACCCCTAACAAGTGACACCACACTCTCTAACACTTGTAATACATGCACGTACCAAAACCTCTTATAAAAAGGGGCTTTCTCTCCTTCTTGGAACAACAACTCTACACTCCCCCCACAAAACTCCTACACTATCTTTAAAGTCATATTCTCTACATCTTTCACTAATTCTTGCACTACTCTCTACATTTATACACACTTATACTCACACACCCCTAAAAAACAAGAGGAGAGAAGTCTTCTCTCTCTCTCTCTCTCTCTACCAAAATATACTATACTTTCACCATACCAACCTAAACACTTGAACTAGGAATGACTTGATCTTGAAATCTCTCCAAGTTTAGTTATACATCAAACAAAATATCTGTAAGTCTCACTAATTCTTTTTTTTGAATCGGGATTGATGTTTGAATATAAATTTGTTATGGCGAGAGGATGCCGCCATCGATATACTAATGTAATCTCATGAATGTTGATGATGTGTTATGATATTATTCTTAAAATATAGATATAAATCATTTTTAGAAAATACTTCCACACATCATCTATATTTGATTTTCAAACAGTATAATTAGCGTTTACTATGGATTAATTTACAAAAACATATAGCATCGAAGATGATCAATGGTTGGAAATATTGCCGGAAAACATGTTTTTATCTTACCCTTGTCTAATTTTCTTTTTTTGAAGGATACCCTTGTCTAATTTTCAAATAGAACAATATTGATCCCTGTGCTCTTAATTCCCTTTAACCAAAACTCATGTTGTGTTTCACCATCGACATGTAACATACTAACATTCAATGCGTTACTGATTTGTGGTTTCTTAATTAAAGATATAAGTCATTTGATTTTGTAATGGCTTTAATTAAAATGTTTTATTTATAAAAAAACAGGTCTTCGTAAGTCGTAACCCACAATAATTCTCGGTATTATAAATTTACTATGCTATCAATTCCTTACATACCATTTATACTGAGTATATAGACCGTTTCATTGTCAAAGAAATGTGGCTAAAAATTAGTTTAATTGGTCTAATAAAATATTCTAAAGTTCATATTTTGGAAATCACTTTTTGGAAAAAAAGAGATTTTGTCTTAATAAGATAACTTAATATCTCATCTCTAAAGAAGAATCCTCTTCATATATTCTATTTCTGATTTATGTTTTTGCAACTCAAACAGTTTTCTTTCAATTATGAAATATACTCTTTTAGTTACTTGCCTTTTGTATTTGATTATAGTTGACTTTCCAAATTATTTATATGATCTTTCTTAGAGCATGCTGGTTGTTTATTTGAATGGAAAGAATTCTATTTGATCTTTTTAATGCATAGAAGTCAAACTATTTTATAATCATTTATAAGATTATTTCCTTGATTTTTATATTCTAAAAATATGGATTATCTTAAGAAGTATATTTTAATATATTTCGTTCGTTTTTAGTCATGATTAACTTGAGATTTGAATATCTACTTCTTCTGTTATTATAGAAGATAGCATTCACATTCTATTAAAGGGAAGTTAATCATACGTTGCCAAGTCCAATTGATCGTTGCAAGAATCATGGGATGCGGTTGCAACTTAGACAGAAATATCTTTTGTTATTCTTATACATAGCAAATCTATTCAAAATGAAGAACCAACCTTTGAAGAGGCATATATTATGTTAGATACTTAGAAACGGCAGAGAAAGATTCATTTTTCTATTCGAGTGAAGTACCCTTCTACAAAGTTAAAGGAATACCAACCAAGATACTTTGGAATTCAAACAGAGTAAAGTTGTAAAGTAGTATTTATAGACGTTTAACATTAGAGGGAGTCTAAGAACTAAATAATTAAAATAGTTAAGCTATAAACTCGTACAAATTGATAATGGTACTGAAAAACTGTGTAGAACAACTTTGTTTCTTGTACCAATTCTCTAAAATCATGTACAGAACATTTTGGTCTTTTGTACTAAGTCGCTAAATTAATTGAGCGTTAAGATTAAAACACATAATTTTATTAAATTTGTACTCTTAGATGAAAGAAATTGAACCGAACTCGTGACTGTTGAACTTTCGTGAATGTTTCAATGAGCTCTGAATTTGAAGAACAATTATTAATTACTTGCAATTATCATCAGTTGATTCGTTCCTAGTATACCAAAAGTCTAAAATACAGATGCATAAGTAGCAAGAAAACTCTATATTTGACTGCACGTCTATGTTTTAAGTAACAAAAAATAAACTCATATCCTGGTTGTGCTTATTGATCCTAATGGTTTGTATTCCACTTGTTTATAGTATTTGAAGTCTTTAGCGTAATTCTGAATATTTTGACTTATGGATTAGCAAAATAATTGCATCTTCTATGTTGTTTGATAATTGTGTATGAATCGTATGTTGCAGATAATGGCGAACGGGTGCAGGGTATGCAAAAGTCATGAAGAAATCTACTGGTCTAAATTCCGAGATGTGCAATTTTTACTACGTCTTTCTCATAACTCAGGCGATGCCTTGGTGAGTACAAAATATATTTGTTATGTAATATCATTAAAGTTTGCAATTTTAATACCTTCATTTTATTGAAACTATAAATATTCAAATACTTATGTGCTCAATAATTAAGAACTTTAGTTCAATTTTAATTGAACACCGCAATTTCCAACAAATCCGGCGCAAAATTCACAACATGTTACATATCAATGACACATTCGTTTGGAAACAAAATTGCTCACAATATGAATTGCCTCATAATTTTTGTTATGATTCTTTTTACATTTATTCATCTGTTTTTGCTTTGGAAATTTTACAGGCGCTTCCAATAGATTTTGTGACAAATGTTAGAGAAAATTTAGGGGGAAGTGTTGTATTGAAGACACCAAGTGGCAGTGAGTGGATAGTAGAGTTGAGAACTATTGGCGACGGATTTCTGTCACTAAAAGGTACCCCGTGGAAGAAATTTGTGGAGGCACATTGCCTAGCAAAAGGCGACACATTAATTTTCAACTATCATGGTAACTCCAAATTTGATGTTACTATGTTTGATGACAAAACTGGTCGTGAGAAGGTGTGCAGTTATTTTGTAAGGAAAGAAGATCCAGTAATTTTCGAAAAAGAAAGTGCAGGTAAGGTTGTTGTTGATAGAAATGGTGACGATGACAAACTTATTTCTTCTCGTAAAAAAAATGAGATTAAGAACTCTCGAAAGAAGAGGTCGAGGAGATCAAGTGAAAACGAGTCTGATTATTTGGGCTCGTCGCGCAAGGGCAAAAGGATTTGCACGAGTTCGAGTAAGTTTGATTGTTTTTTGTATTTATAGTCTGAGAATATTTCGAAATACTTGACTTACCATAGTCATTTTAAAAAAGAAAAATTAATAAATTTTTTCATCTCCTTTATTAAAAAAAATTTTGGACAGGGGCCAATGTTGAGTTGCCGCCAATACGTAGAATTGTGACTGAGCAAGAGAAGAAACTAACAAAGCAAAGAGCAGAGAAAGAAAAAAAGGACGATGATACTGTAGTTCGTATGTATCCTACTTATGTTCAGTCAAGAGATGCTTTGGTAAGTCAAATATATGGTTAAGTGCATGGTAAAAGAAAATTAAAATCTATTGAAACAATGATCACTGAATTTTGAGACTAAAAAGACAAATTACATTTATGTTTTTGAAGGTTCTCTCGCCAAAGTGGGCTAATAGCCATGGACTGAATAAAAACCAGGAGGTGGCGCTTCTGGCAAATGGAAAATCGTGGAAGGCGAAATTGTACTACAATAGCACGTCGGCTAGGGCCGGGCTCACCCATGGTTGGAAGGCGTTCGTTGTTGATAACCGGGTGGAAGAGGGCGATTCGTGTTTGTTCAGCGTGGTTCCTGGTTCGCGGGATCCTGTTGCTCTTGCTGTTCGTATTTTCCGTGTTGCTGATAATGATACTAGAGAATGTGAACCGTGGCCTAACTCATCAAAAACAGAAGCCTAGGAACTTATGGAAAATTCTTATGAGCCTTTAGTATAATTTCTCGTTAAGTATTGTTCAAACAGAATGCTACATTTTGCGTATATGCTTGTTATCAGTTTGTAAAAGCACGCTTTAGTAACATGTTTTGGAAGGGTAGTTTGTTTGTTTGTTTGTTTTTCTTTCAAAATTTATGTCGTATATGTTGGTTGATAAATATCTGTATTCTAAAATAGAGTTATTTTCTCTTTAGCGAACAAAAAGTGTCTTGCCTTTAAAACTTTATTGATAAGTCCAGTAATAGCAGGCAGGCAATATGCAAGAAAACAGCCATTAATAATATCAATTTTATTTGTTCCAAAAAGTAAACAAAAGAGTATGGAGCTTTAAGGAAAATATCAGGTATGTTTTTTGTTTTTTGGTTTCTTTGAGGAAAATATCAGGTATGTTTGTATTAGGAAATATCTTCAAGACGTCCCGATCCGCTTTAGCCTGTGTCCACGAGGTTTTTTACGAACCATTAATTGAGTCTTTTATGAGACGTTTGATATCCTCAAATACATTTTTTTTATTAAAAAACGTGTTACGTGAGACATTTAATAGTTTATTCCGTAAACATATTTCAGTACTAAGTAATATATAAGGCAAAAAGTATTAATGTAAAAAATAATTTACCAAACAACTAGGTAATTATGCAAACTTCACACTATGATCTATAATTATTCTAATCTTTACTATTTCTCTACTTTGAACATTGTTGTTTGCGAATATTGATCCGCAGATGATAAATATAACCATTCTAATCTGTACTATTTCTCTACATTGAACATTGTTGTTTGCAAACATTGATCCGCAAATATTCATATTTCATTTTTCAGTACCATTAATCGTTACGCTGCCTAAATCTGATCACTGCCATCTTGGATCAAAACTCGGCCATTCCTTGGACTATTTTTCTGATTGTGATTCGCATCAAAAAATATGGAACCAATAACCCAAATGGAGATTCTCTTTTGTCAACCGTAATGCTAATGGTGCGGTCCATAATTTAGTATATTGGGCTTTTTTGTGTAATTAGTCGAACCATTTAATGACCACAACCTCCCAAATGTCGGTTTTCCAATCTCAAACATTTGTAACTCTTTTATTCCGTAATTTATATAATTCTAATTCTTATAAAAAAAATCGTTATGCTGCAAAATGTGTAAAAATAGATAAGTAGGTCTCAGACCTAAGAAATGAATAATACTACGATCAGTATGAAAAGTTAGCATTAGCAATTTGCACAAAAGCATATACCCACATAATATGCTTTTCAATCCCACATAATTACAGATAACATAAAGAACAAAAAGTTCCATTTCCACCTTGCTTTTAAGACAAACCTTCCACATCAACACTTCATTCTTCCAACAATTAACAAAACATTGATTATAATTTATAACCCACATAAGAAGAAAAAATCAAATTAAATCTCATCTCCTCAAAAAACTTGAACATCTCCTAAATTTTCAAACTCAAATAAAAAAAATAAAAAAATATTAAGAGTATCGCAAGATTCAATTAAATTTTTTAGTTTTTGAAACTAACATTTAAAATATACATTGCAAACAAAATCTAAATATTCTCAACAAAATTGAAATTTACATTTCATAATTACATATACATGTAGAACTTACCATGATAGATTATTGTAATTCTATTGCCTGTGTAATTCTCCCACCTTCTTAATAATGCTCCTACATATCACACTCCAAATAATAATAATAAAAAAAGAACTTTAAAAAAAAAAAAGACACAAAAGACAATAAACATGAAAATGCAAGCTGTAAATTTAACAGTATCCAGTCCCCTCACTGTCCCACCCCCACCAGCAAACCGCGCACGTTAGCATACGGAACCGGCGCAGGTTAGCACAAAACAAGGCGCACGTTAAACAAACGCAGCAGCAGCAGCATCCTTGCCGAGATCCATAGATCCTTTAGCATACCTCGACGAGAAATTCGGCGAGTACTCGTCGTCTAAATGACCGTTTTGCCCTTCGTCGAAGTTCATCGCGTAACTCAGAGGATCGTACTGACAATTCACATTCTTATTGCCGCTCCGGTTCCGATTGAACCGGCGAATGAACGTCTTCCACCGCGGACCGGCCGCGATCTCCGACCACTCGCGAATCTTCTTCAAGACGACGACGCTCCGTCCCCAAATGCTTCGCCGTTCGATCCTAGCCGTCCGTATCTTCTGCCACCAGTTCAGATCGACGGACGATGCGGATGAGCTGCTCCGGCGATCGAAGCAGGTGAAGCTGAAGCAGCACCGGCGGCGGTTGTGGAAGAGACGCTCGGCGATTTCGTCGGTGTTTTGGCGCGAAGATTCTAGAGATTCTTCCATTATAGCTAAAATAAAATCGTTACGTACACAGAGCTGTATGTATATATCTGTTGGTGAAGAGTAGATGAGTGTTGCTGTGATATTATAATTATTAGATGTGAAAATGTTTTAATTAAAAAATGAGTGAATGTGGTTAGTTATATAAATGTTTTTTTTTTTTTTTTTTTTTTTTAATTTTTGGTGTAGAGACAGGTAGATTATCCATACAAGAACTTTTGAAATATTTTTATAAATAAAGTAGAGATAGGTCCCAATCAATCATGGAAACGTAACACGGTATCAATATTGCATTATTTGAATAAGGATATTCTATAGGACCAAAATACAATTGAGTGGCTTATTCCTAATTTTGGTTATTTCGTAATTTAAATTTATTATTGGAAAATTTATAGCCAGCTGATATAAGTTGTTTTCGAGATAGTTTTGTTTGAGTTACTTATTTTTAGATTATGATAACTAACTAACATGTGACTGAATTGTGGCGTGAAATTTATGAAATTTTCCTGTTTTATGTAATTAAGGACATGCTACCAAGCAATTAGGTTTTTCTGCCTAAGAAAAATGTTTCTAGTGATGGCATTACTTTCACTTAAAAATGGGCGTCATTTCAACAGTTAAAAAAGCATCGCCCAACCACATTATCAAGAAGAAGACAAGGCCAACCCAACCAACAGGAACGAGGGTGACGAATTAGAGGTCACGGGATTAGAAGATAAGAACTAGTGATAAAAGTACTAATAAAGAATTGTTAAGTATACTTAGGTGTTTGTAAATATTTATTGATGATGCATACTCTGCCTCTCGGGATCGTACCCGTCAACGTGGCCTAATCCCCTGATTCTGGCCTATTTCACGACCCCCTCTCGAATTCCCAGACCCCGATAGGCATTATAATATAATAGACGACCCATCGATACGTGTTTTTATCGCCTAAATTATGTTTAATTACACCACTTAAATTAATTATGCTAACTCTCACTATCTGTCTTTACCACCATTTACCACTTGTCTCTACCATAATGTGACACCCTCCCCCCACTTGTCACTCTTAACTTTTACCACATGCCTCCACCTTAAACCTCCACACTACCCCCATATGTTTTCCCCTTAAGCTCCACCTTAAACCTCCACACTACCCCCATATGTTTTCTCCTTAAGCCTCCACCTATAACCAATGTTATTAAAACCGGACCAGACCGGCCCGGTCGGACCGCGAACAAATGGTCACGCCTATCCGAAAACACCCTCGAAACCGGTTCTCCTCTCAACCGAGCGCGACCGTTCAATTTCCCGGTTGAACCGGTCAACCGGACCGGTTGATGAACCGGCCGCACTAAAAAATTGAAAAAACAAAGAAAAACTAAATTACTTTTCATATCCAGCAGCAACCTTGGCGCAAAACAAAAGCAGAAAGGAGAAAGAAGAAGAAAGAGAGGAGAGCCTCGCCGCCGCGTCACCTCCCCATTCGCCGCTGCGTCACCGACCCCGCTCGCGGCTGCGTCCCCGGCCCCGCTCGCCGCTGCTCCAGCCTAGCCGTCCGATTCCAGATCAACTTCTCTACTTTTTGAATGTTAAACTTATTCATTTACTTTGTTTGTTTTCTTTGTGGTTTAGAATAATAAGTTAATTTAATTTATTACTAGATAGTATTATAATTACCTAAAAAGAAGGAGCATGATCTTGGATGTGATATGGCAATGGGGTGATCTTTTATTTTGATAGATATGATATGCGGAGAGTTAAGGGCTTGCTATTGGAAAAATAAATCAAATCAATACATGCCTAATTTGTACATATTAAATCAATTAATTATGTGACTCAACTATATTAAGGGCTTAATGTAAAGAAACAATAGCTTATATAAATCGCGTTGTTATCTTATAAATTACCTTTGGTAGACTGGTAGTACATTAAATATAATTATGTCTTAGATATATAATAATGTCTAGATTTGTTTTATACAGATTTATTTTTAAAGTATGATGTATGCTAACATTAGATTTAACTAACTCTCTCTCTCTCTCTCTATATATATATATATATAATGTAATTGCTTGAAATTAGATACACATTGTTATGATGTTTTATATTTTTTAGGGGAACCGTTTGAAAAATTAGAAATATGTGGAATACGAACGTAATTGTATCTTGTGGAGAATTGTGGTTTTACTTTGTTTGAGTTTGGTAGATATATTTGGATTAAAGGTTTAATAATTTATGTGTTTATTTAATGTTTGGATTTGAATATCTTGTTACGTGATTGTAGATTTTAATGTGTTGTTTATGACTTAATATTGTAATGTAATTGCAAAAATTTAGAATTATCCGATTGAATTTTTTTCTTAAAATATACCTTCACCGGTTCGAATCAGCGGTTAAACCGGTTGAACCTGTAACCAGTAACGTTACCGGTTCAATGTCCGGTCCGGTTCTGAAAACACTACCTATAACCCCTCTTACCACTTGTCCCCAACCCCTCTATCATTTGTCCCTCATGCACCATGGAAGAGCTCGGCCTCTACCCCCCTCTTAAGACAAGCTAAGCCAAATACACTAACCCCCCCTCTATATTCAAGTTAGCTTCTGCCCTCTTAAGTAAGATAGCCTAAAGTCTTACACCCTCGTCTCCCTTCTTCTTCCTCTCCCCCCCTCTTCTACACTAAGAGGGTACATTATTAATTAGCTATAATAGCACACACACACACAAGAACTACGTTGGTTTGATTCCCCTCGGGGATACGTAGTGCAGCTTCGGAATATATCCGGGTCCAGCCATAAATCACGCACACACTCATGTTTGCCGCCAACAACTCCGCCCGACTCAATGCCGATCCGAGGTCAGAATTGGCGTTCGAACAAAACGGTGACGCGCATCGAACCCCTCCCGGAAAATTTGCGACGTCATCATTTATGAAAATGACTTACTTGCTTTTTGAGCTCGCATACACACTTTTAAAGCTTTTGTGTTAAAACTTTTTTTTTCCTTGAAAGCAAAGCAAAAAAGTATGTTATTCATGTAACGAATTGTTTTAGTACCCCGGAAGTGGGGAGTGAGAACGTCGTACAACTGGCGAAAGATTAGTAAATGAAAAATGTGGTAATCAATTCGGACAAGCATCTCAAATGTGCAAGAAAGTCTGGAGTCTTACAAAAGTAGATTAGTATTCGATATATATGACGTTGTCAACCTACCAAGTTTCGCAAGAAGGTTATTTGGGTGGTTGACCTTCCTATAGCAAAATATTCACGTGACTGCAGTAAAGCTAGTAAGACTGTGGAAGATGTCCTGTCGAAAATATCCCCAAGGTGGCGAGAAGGTTTTGGGTCCTATGTAGATAGTAAAGCATAAAGAGTGAGTCAGGTAGCAATAATTGGATGCGTAAAATAAGAAGCTCTAGATATTGTCAGTTAATTTCTAAGCAAATTGCAAGTTGTATCTCATAAAGAAGTTGTAGTTCATTCCCAAAACTTTTATCTCATTGTCTCAAAGCTATAGCTCCTTGCTTCAGAGGTTACAACGCATTGCTTAATAAGATACGATTCCCCTCATAACAAAACTCTACGCATAATAAGTTATAACGGACAGAAACTTAGACACGTGTCCAAAATGAACGGTTGATCAACGATTTAGGGGGCAAATCACACAAAAATTAATAAGTTAGAAGGGAAATCGCACATTTTCATAAGTTAGAGGGCACAATGCAAAAACACCCATAGATTGATGGGTATAGAGATAAGTATAACACAATGCTTGATAATACTATTAAAATATGTTTTCAACTATATGCCTAAATCTTTGAAAGAACTCAACGTAACCATGCATTCGTCTCTAGGCTATGCCCGCTGTGTACTAGCCAATAACACTACTCTACTGTGTCATGCATTAAGCATCAAATCTATTATCCTTTTCAAATCACATTTCAAATCTTGTTATTTTTTTTCTCTTTAAATTTTTTTTACCTCTGCCGCAAGAAAATTAATTACCATAACAAACCACCACCTTCACCCCCAAGTATCTCCCAAAACCCACCTCCGAATCTCACGAATCTAAAGCCACACATATATAACACTCCCTTTTACTAGTTCTCACTCACACTTTTACATTCATCATCACTATCATCATAATGGACGCCATTTTAGGATCCATAGACTCAAACAGGCCCAAGAACACCACCACCAACATCGCCTCCCCACCCACAAACGGCGCCGTTTCGACCATCCACGACTCCTCCTCCCAGCCCAAAGCCGCACCGGACGCAACGCTAGGCCGACACCTGGCGCGCCGCTTAGTCGAGATAGGCGTCGAGGACGTGTTCTCCGTGCCCGGTGACTTTAACCTGACCCTGCTCGATCACCTCATTGATGAGCCTAAGCTCAACAACATCGGGTGCTGCAATGAACTGAATGCTGGATATGCGGCCGATGGCTACGCCCGCGAACGAGGGGTCGGGGCGTGCGTGGTCACGTTTACCGTGGGCGGGCTGAGCGTGCTGAATGCGATCGCGGGGGCGTGTAGTGAGAATTTGCCCGTGATTTGTATCGTCGGGGGGCCGAATACGAATGACTACGGGACGAATAGGATCTTGCATCATACGATCGGGTTGCCGGATTTTAGCCAGGAGTTGAGGTGTTTTCAGACGGTTACGTGTTATCAGGTGATTTTGAATGAGTTGTATGCATGTGAGATAATGTGATATTTCAATGCGTTTGTTTAGTGTTTTTGATTAGTGTGTGACATGAGTTTTTGGTGATTTTTTTGAGTGTGAAATGTTGAATTTTAAGCATCAAAGCTAGCATGAGAAGAATTACGTGGTACAGTTGTTTGGCTTACGTCTACAAAACGAAGATTTAAATTGTGTAATTCATGTTGTTCGTCTCTTACGTTTACATTTAGGAGAATGGTATTTATACATGCGTCGTAGCATATTCAACCTACACGATTAAGTGGAGAAAGTCATAATACCACAATGTCAATCAAAAATGTATGTAATTCTTGCGAATTTAGAAATATATTGAAGAATCGATATTTGATTCTACGATGAACTTTGGTTATATATGCTTGATCTATCGATTATCATCTTTTCTAGGTTGTGCAGTATAATTTTGCTACCAATTGTAAGTGATTTGTGAGTATGATTTTATTTGGAATGTAGCTAAGTATTAAATGTGTAGTCAATTATTTAAGTTATGCTTTCTATCCTTGAATTTAAATCCAATTGTCACATTTCAGGCTGTTGTGAATAACTTGGAAGATGCACATGAACAAATTGATAAAGCCATTTCCACAGCTTTAAAGGAGAGCAAGCCTGTGTACATAAGCATCAGCTGCAATTTGCCTGGAATCACTCATCCAACTTTTTCCGTTGATCCAATCCCTTTCTCTATCTCACCAAGGTCTGCTTATTTTAACTTTACCCTCTATATGCTTCTTGTTGTACTTTACTTTTTAACATAAATTGAGAAACTTCTAAAAAACACTGCACAGATTAAGCAACAAACGTGGCCTTGAGGCAGCAGTAGATGCAGCTGCCGCATTCCTAAACAAGGCTGTCAAACCAGTTTTGATCGGAGGGCCTAAACTCCGTGTCGCAAAAGCTTGCCCTGCATTTGTGGAACTAGCAGACGCCTGCGGCTATGCAATGGGCGTGATGCCCTCTGCCAAAGGGCTCGTTCCTGAGCAGCACCCGCATTTCATTGGTACCTACTGGGGTGCAGTAGGCACTGCCTTCTGTGGTGAGATCGTGGAATCAGCCGATGCCTACATCTTTGCTGGCCCAATCTTCAACGACTACAGCTCAGTGGGATACTCACTCCTCCTCAAAAAAGAGAAGGCGATCATCGTGCAACCTGATCGTGTCGTGATTGCCAATGGCCCTGCATTTGGCTGTGTGCTGATGAAAGACTTCTTAACAGAACTTGCAAAGAAACTTAAGAAGAATACTACCGCGCATGAGAATTATCAGAGGATTTATGTGCCTGATGGGGTGCCGGTTAAGAGTGCGCCTAAAGAGGCGTTGAGGGTTAATGTTCTTTTCCAGCACATTCAGAAGATGTTGTCGGGAGATAGGGCGGTGATTGCTGAGACAGGGGACTCTTGGTTTAATTGCCAGAAGCTGAAGTTACCTGAGGGATGCGGGTATGATGGGAATTATTGTGTTAATTAAGAAATTTTGTTTCTGTTTTTTGTTTCAAGTTTACAAATATTAGAGGGAAAAAAGCTGGTGTTGTTCCAGGTATGAATTCCAGATGCAGTATGGATCAATTGGATGGTCTGTTGGTGCCACTCTTGGCTATGCTCAATCTGTTCCTAAGAAACGTGTGATCGCTTGCATTGGTGATGGAAGCTTTCAGGTTAGCTGCACAATTAATCTTTATAATGTTATTGAACTAGACATTCTTGGAGTTCGTTTGGTAGTCAATTTTACATCCTTAATGGAGATGTGATTGGGATGAGCCTCCTTTTAGATCATATGGTAGGTTCATTTGAAAACGTGCTAATTGCCTGGATCAGCCCATAGCTCGTATCCCTGAGGGCATCAATCCTTCGTAATTTGCCAAGGAGGGATTGTAATATAGATTTTATGAGTTACCAAACACTCTCCTGATCAGACAAATGACACATTGTAATCTGCACGTATTATAATTCATACATTCTTGTTATGCGTTTAGTAAATGGCCCAATTGATGCAAAAGGGTAGACATGAATTCTGAATTCTTCGCTCAGGTGACTGCACAAGATATTTCAACAATGATCCGAAACGGGCAAAAGAGCATAATTTTCTTGATAAACAATGGTGGATACACCATAGAAGTTGAAATCCATGACGGACCTTACAATGTGATCAAGAACTGGAATTACACTGGACTAGTTGATGCCATGTGTAATGGCGAAGGCAATTGTTGGACTACCAAGGTACACAAAACGATTAGCCTTCTACCGTTTATCAAATACTTGTAACTAGTTTCAATGAAATATTCCGATTAAAATTTTGGTACTTTTTATGTTTGTTGCAGGTGAACTGTGAGGAGGAGCTTATTCAGGCAATAGAAACATCAGAAGGTGAGAAGAAGGATTGTCTGTGCTTCATAGAAGTGATAGTTCACAAAGATGATACTAGCAAAGAGCTGCTTGAGTGGGGATCAAGGGTGTGTTCTGCCAATAGCCGCCCTCCAAATCCTCAGTGAAAATAATTCATGTGGAATTTTGAGGTGTTTTCCATGTGAGGACTAGGCTTAGTACAAGTATTCAACATTGGAGAGTTTTTTGTTTTGAGATATTGTCGTGCTGTTGACATGATATGTGAAATGACATCGACTTCCATTTGGAATAATAATTTGAATGGCTAAATGCTGATATGTCATCTGTTAATTGTTATTATAAATGACAAATATATTTTGTGAATGCTTTGTGATATACTAATGTCGCAACCAACTATTCGTTGAAAACTCTAACCTATCAATGCTAAAGTAGAAATTCATTCATTTTTAAATGAATTTAAACGAGTGACTCATCAACACTAATTTTAAATAGTTAACTTTTGATTACCTCCCGACGGCTATCTATCAATTTTAAATTAACAACCAACATTATCTTAGCTTACGCATTTCTATTGTAATAAATAAACATTAAATTGATTACATTATGTACCTATGTATGCACACGAGAATATTTATATGCTAAAAAAATTCACTTCAAGGATTTATAGCTATCTTTAACGTGATAATAAAGACTTACTATAAAAATCTTGTTAAAGAAAAAATTCGGCAATAAGTTATAACAAAGATGTACTCACTCTAGCTGAAATGCTGAATCATCAATTCACAAATAAGAATAAAACGATTTTAATCAAATTATCTATTCTAACTAATTGGAATTGTATATTAATATTTAGTGCCTCGTTCTAAAAGTCTTGAATTAAAATAAGTTGTACTAAAAAAGTCATTTGAAGAAAATGAAGTCCGGTTGTTAAATGCTTGATCTCCTCCACCCTTGAGACAGACACAAACATGCCGGGTCCAGGCCCGCACATGATATACACAATCGGGTCGGGTCAAGTCCTGATGCACGTGTCCAACGGCCGGTTCGGGCCCCACCACTGCCTCACCTACGCAATAAACGCCTTCTTCGGGCCGGACATCGGATCCTTCTCCGAGTGGCTGACCTCCACACTGGGTTTGGGCCGGGTCTTTGGCGACTCGGTAGAGACATGGATCCACGACCCGTTTTACTACGTCTTGATATTGGGCCTCCCTTTAGCTCTGCTCTACAGCTGGGCCTCTCGGTTGGTGCTCCATAAGGGCATCTTTGATCCATTATCTGGGGTCAGTATGTATGTATTTATGTATGTATGTGTTTGTGTGTGTTGTGTTATTATTGATGAACTAGCTGATTTGTTTTTGTGATTGTTCTTGATTATGGTTTATGTGAGTTGTGGTGACAGTGATTGTTGTTGTTGTTGTGAGATCAGGTTAGTGGTTGGAATTTGAGATGCAAGTGTTTAAGGAGCTCTTTTTCGATGTTCGAAAATGATGGATGATTGTTTGTGCAAAAGACATTGGCTTTAATGTCTGGTTTCTGCTTTGAACATGTATTCTAGGATAATGGATGTTTGTGTGTCAAGCGGCGATATCAAGCTTTCGTTTTTTGTAGTACTTCTATATTGTTTGTGTTCTGCGAGGAAAAAAGATTGAAATTTTGGTAGCTTATGCTTTAGATATAACTGCACTAGCTAGCTGCATGATGAATACTTGTTGTATCGCCTATGTATTAGTCCAGATAAGTTGAAATCTTCAAAGCTTTGGAGTCAGGACTGTGCATGTAATTCTGTAAATGGACGTCCTACATTCAGGGGCTATGATCACAGCTCATTGATCTCTGCCCATAAAAAACGTGTAGAAGATTGTGCTGGCGCTTCCTGGTTCTTTCAGCTTTACAGCGATAAGAAAAGATCGAGTAGTTATGGTTACTCTTTAACGAGCAGCAATCTGGAATCGACTCTATCCCATGATCTTCTACTTATCTTATTTTATATTGGTTCCAAGGAGATGATAGAAGAGCAAAAAAACATTAGAATGAAAAACCGTGCATTTTTTAGAGCCATGTATTGGACTCAAATAAGGAGTTGGTTGAGTCAATTTGCTGATTCTCCCTCAACATTATCTATTGCAAGTTGGAGTTTTGTTTTAAGGGTAGTAGACTTGGATACATTGAAGCATTCTTACTCCTCCCTGTAAAGTATGGTAGTGATATCCTCCCGTTCGCCAACTAAACAAAATGTGCTAATTTGAGCACCAAAGTGATTCAGTGTTTCTCTTTCACTTAATTTATCTTACTCCCATAGTTAAATTCATTAACTGACATCTGATAAGTGAAGGTATGTATTCTAGAGCTATGTTATATTCTCTTCAGATATATGGATATATCACAGTGTTGCATAATCTTATTGGTTACTGCACAATTCAAGCATATACACTCATTTTTAAGCTTATTGCCAGCTGATTCCTGCTGATTAAGGATTACTTTTTTCAGGTGCCACTAACAGTGAAGCAGTGCTTCTTTTTGATATTTGCAGGATCTTTGTCACATTTTTTCTTAGACCATTTGTTTGAGGTAATGTACGTGTGTCCTCCCTTTCATTTTTATTCTTCTTCTTCATTCTCGAGGTTTTTCCTGAGTTTCCAACATTTAGGCTTTAGCAATATTAATAAGCTCAGTTTGTTGCTGATGTTATAATACCTTTGAGGCTTGCTGCCCGGTGGCATCTCTTAGGGTTTTTCGCAAAAATAGTCCCCTAATGTTTTCCTTTTGCAAAATTCGTCCTTAATTAATTTAATTGCAAAATTGGTCCTCTAACTCTACACTCTTTGCAAAATTAATCCCCTAACTATACACCCTTCGCCAAATTAATCTCCTAACTATATGCCCTTTCAAAATTAGTCCTCTAACTATACACCCTTTGCAATTCATGCCCTGGGAAAATTTTAATTTTCGACGAAAAATGTTATATGACCAACACATGAGGCATAATCAAGGGCAGTTTAGACAATTTACAATTTTTCTCAAGTGAGAGAAGAAATATGAGTTGCGAAACACGTTTTTTTTTAAACCTGACAGCACAAAACACATGATACACTCCAAAATTGTGAATATAGGGGTTGGTTAATGGGCTTTAATATGTTAGAAGTGAGAAAAAGTTTTGGGGAAAAAATGGTTCTGCCACCTGGCGCTTCTCACGTCTATGGTCACCAAAGGGCATAAACTGTGAAGGGTATATAGTTAGGAGACTAATTTTGCTATTAAAATCATTAAAGGACGAATTTTGCAAAAGAGAAAAGTTAGGGGACTATTTTTGCGAAAAACCCCATCTCTTATGAGTTATGCCTTGGAGAGCTAGATTGCTTTGAATGCAACAACAGCTTAACCATTCAGGTTGCTAAAAAAGAACACAGTTAAAGAATTGAAAATAAACTGTCTCTTTATTTAGCTGTTGGCTTCGCTCAGTAAATGTTATTTAGTTGTAATTAGGGTGCTAAATATTTGGAGTTCTTCACAGAAAGTTCTTTGCCGTTTCTGATCTTTTAAAATCTTAATCTGTAAATGAAGAGGCTATCATGAAATACATTCATTTGGGCCTCGATCCAGAGTTGAGCGTCCGTTAAACTTAAACAATCAAATGTTTGCTCTCTATGAACTTATGAAAACAAAAGTAACTAAAATTTTGAGGGAAGTTAGCCCGTTGCTGCCTTTCCTTTCTTTGAAGTTCTTTTTCTATTTTAAATATTGATGATTTATGTTTCATTCTCTTTATTGTTTTTTCTTATTATAGGAGAATGGTCATTCTACCATGTATACTTGGATATTAAGCACCGGATGGTGGAAAAATCGAGCTCCAGTGAATCCCGATGCTGTTGTTGTGATCAGCCTTCTATGCACAAGCTTACTTGGAGGTTTTATTTATATCTACAGGTTTTGTGATGCCTTTCTACAAAAAAAAGTATAGTTTTAGTTTTAACTAATTCTAGAAATGGTTTTTGAGATGTTGATTTCGCGTCTGCTATTATCATGCAGAGGAAAGTCCCTAAAATCATCAAGACACCAATATAAAAAATCATCGACACTGATCGTGGTAGTTGCAATTCTGTACTGCTTGTGGTGCGCGAGTCAAATATATCTGGTCAAGCCTCGTCGGCCAGCAGTTGGTGAAGAGGCGGATCTTGGAGTACTGGTGTTTCTTGCTATTTTCTTTTTCCTCCCTCACTGGCTGTGTATACTGTCCATGAATCCCCAAGAGTTTATTGACGCAGCAGGACAACTCCCCATTAGCAAATTGGATGTAAAGTCATAAATTATCAACTGGGAATCATCACGGTTAGTTTATATCTAACTGCCTTAGTCGTATTATTTCATGTTAATATGTGAGATTATACGGTAACATCTCTCGCTTTCTCTCTAGTTGGCTCGTATCGCGATGCTAAACAAGCACGTCTCGTTCTTTGATGCTGTCGCTGCAGAATGGAATAATGATTTTGTTGCTGTGCCAAAGGCAAAAAGTGGAAGATGAGGCATGAATGTGTATTAGTTCGTCGGGTTCTCGCTTGAATCAGATTTTCATGCCGTTTTATATTCCAGTTACCTGTCATATTCTTCATATTGAAAATTTTGTTGTCAATTTTTCATTTTTCAAAGCTAAAAAACTGTGTAATGTCGAATGGTTGAATTGCTACAATCTGGAAAAGAATCGCAAATTTACTCCATGTGACTATGAAAAGATGGCCTACTGCTCTTTTTAGTGTTATAAGACCTGCCAATGTCATATAATGATTAAATACTCTTCATAAGTCACATTAGCCTAGGACCAAATTACCTTGTCTTGCAAAACCTAATTGAGATTGTAATTTAGTTTTTCTTGTACTATTATTTATTGTATACTAAGGTGTAACAGACCGCAAATTTTGGCTTATGTTTAGAAGAGAATGAGACCACTAAACTCTTGCAGATACTTCTACTTTTATCAACATAAACTACAAGTGGTTGCACGTATATGGTCTGCCAATTGTTTTTGCAATAAAGTTAAGATGATAGAGACTTAAGTTTGAAAAATTAAATGTAAAAGACCCCATAGGGAAAAATTATTAGGTACACTACAGCTGCTCCTTTAACCGTTAGCAATAGCATTTGATAATTAATTCTGAACCAATCTGCATGTAAAAGCGCCCGAGCAAAGTTGGATGGAGCAAACCTAGCTGTAGATCATATTAATTTTTATCTCCTCTATCAAAATGCAATACTTCAACTGAAATTGGTTATGTTGATATAACTATTAACGCCACACCTAGATAATCACCAGTAGATTTCAACTAAAAATTAGTTGGCAAATCAATACGAGCATGTGCATATGATTAGAGTCGTACTTTTGCCTAAAAGTCAGGGAGTAGAAGACTATCATGCATGGTCCCCGCCCAAATTTCCCCATATTTTCTATGAGATGTGAGGCACTAAATATAATAAAATACGACAAAGAAAATTAACAAATTTCCTATACAGCTAAAAATGGTCAGGTCGGTCCCTCACCTCAGTGTTGGAGATTAATATATAAATGAATAAATATCAAACCTCTCTACAAGCTTGAGTTTTTAGAGAAAACGGTATTCAATATGGTATCAGAGCTTAATACTTTAATTTAATTACTATATTAGATTAAATAAGTGTCTTTCAATTGCCTCAATGCCATTCTTTATGCCGATGATATAGATTTAATATAGTTAACCTTAATATTAATCATCGTTGATAACGAATGATAACAATATCATATCCATCTCGACGTCACTAATAAGGCTAATCCCATCAAACTCTCCAATCTTTGGGTGGTTTATCAAAGTGCACCCTCAACTATCGATTTGTTCGAAATGCACTCTAACCTATTTAATTTTGTTCAACTTGCACCCTGGAGCGTCGTTGACCGTGAATTTTTTGAGGGTGTTTTTGTCTTTTTTTTTTTTTTTTTTTCTTTTAAGCTTAAGTTTGTCTGCCTTCTTCTCGGCACCTCCGATCTCTGCTATCTTCGCCTCAAACTCCTTCTTCTCCGCTGATACCTCCTTCAATCTCTTCACCACCACGGTAGTACCTTCCTCCGGCACCACTTTGTATCTTGTAGCTAAGCTCCCCTTCCCCAATTGTTCGATTTCCGGCGAAATTCTCCCCTTAATTTTCGCCCCCAGTTCACTGTGGCAGAAAGGAGGTACAATCAACAAAAAATCAATGGCCTCCAATTTCTCCAATCTGATCCAACGCGTCACCGCCTCCTGCCTCCTCCACCCCACCCGCCCTAATTACAACGACAACAACAGCGAAACTCCAATTCCTCAGTCTGATTTCACAATTGGGGGCGAAAATTAAGGGGAGAATTGGGAGAGAATATCGCCGGAAATTGAACAACCGGGGAAGGGGAGATTAGGTACAAGCTACAAAGTGGTGCTGGAGGAAGGTACGACCGTGGTGGTGAAGAGATTGAAGGACGTCGGAGAAGAAGGAGTTTGAGGCGGCGATGGAGGAGATTGGAGGTGTGGAGAAGAAGGCACACAAACTTAAGAAAAAAAAATTTAAAAAGACAAAAACACGCTCAAAAAATTCATAGTCAACGCTCTAGGGTGCAAAACCCAACAAAATTAAATAGGTTAGGGTGCATTTCGAACAAATCGATAGTTGAGGGTGCACTTTGATAAACTACCCAAAGATTGGGGGTTTATTAGCCCTCACTATTATTATTTGGATGATACCATCTCTAATTAAAGTAAAGTGTCTTTAATATCTATTTCATCTTATAATACGTACTCGTTAACCTTATTGTGTGTTTCAACTAACTCACTCATGTTGCACTTGGAATACGGTTGATCAGGTGAATATTGCTTGGTCCGTGCCATTGGCATGATTCAACCACAATTCGTCTATGAGTTAATTATCACATATTTTACGTTGTTGGGTAGAATTTATTACTCCAATAATTAAACAAAAGAAAAATTGCTAAAACAAATTGAACCTCGATTGCGACAAAAGTGTTTTAATCACAGAAAGTCGAGAAATGAAGTAAAATAATTAGCAATGTGCGAGGTATGTATATACTAATACTGCTCCTCATTTACCAAAATTAATACGTTATCTATAGTTCGTGTAAATTTTCGAATTTGAGGAGTGGTGGTATGTATAATATATCCATACCTCACAGGCAGGTAGTTTGTATAGTTCTCTCTAATATGCTGATGAATAAAATTTTTGTCATTCCGCCGACTGTAGCAAGAGGCCAAAAACTTACACATTTTCACAATTAGAAGTAACGCAATAAAGAATTGTCGTTGTACGACAAAAGATGAAGATATGGACTCAGACACTTGTCATCTTTGTGTAATATAGATTGGCTTGTAAATTTTATATATATAATAATATCACTGGAGCAAAAACCTTCGTACATATCGACTATAAATCCTATTCTTTAATTTGTTTCCTAGTGAGTAGTGACCAAACGTCCTACCTAATTGTTTGGCAGCCATTTGTATAACTTTTTGCAATTAAGCTTTCGATACGTCCTCCACTTTTCTGGTTGTTTAGTAATCAATATAACGATAGCTGGGCTATTTTCACAACGTTATAAGTTATAAGTACTAATAACAAGTTATACTCTATAAAATTGTATTTTTGAGTCGTAGTGTTTTTTTAATTCAAAAAGCATAGTAAAAAAAAATCCTCTAGTGAGTAAATATCAAACACATATACAAGGCTTCTGTTAATTCAAAATTATTTGCAAATTTATTGTTTTCACAAGAAAAAAAAAAGACGTCTCAATAGGCATAAGTACAAGAGAAAAAGTTGCTATAATTATCTTAAAACATAAAGCTAAAGTTATTTTTTGTTTATACGAGTAGTCTCAGTCTATATATGATTTACGTGGATAACTTAGCATTACATATTTTTATGTATAAGAAAATATATAATTTTTTTTATTAATTCGTTTAATCACCCAAACAAAAGTTATTAATCTGTTTACTAGAGAGTTTATTGCCGTTTTGACCTTTTCTCTAAAAGTTGATACAATGTTCCCTATTATATATGATGACTGTCTTCCGAAACTTTCGTATCCAGTCACGATCACTAAGACAATAATGTCATAGTAGACTGACCACAAAAAGGGACAATAGAAGAGAGTCGAAATTTCAGCTTATGTATTTTGATGGAGATGTTTACTGAAAAAGTATTGATCAAGTGATGTAACATTCAAGAACTCAATTTAATAAAAGTAATTGACATTCTTTACAAGTATATGTAAACACATTTTTCACCTACATGTTATATATGTTTTTCATTACGTCTAACACGTGACATTTTTTATAAATGGGATTGTGTTCCACTCCAAATTCATGACTTCTTCTGTGGGTTGAGCTATGCCATAATAAATCGACGTCTCACGTAAAACTTTAATTTGTATAGAGAATTAATAGATATTTATACATATGTTACAAAAACAAAGGTTTAAAAAGAAAGAAAGAGACTTAATATTTTAGACAAGCGGTTCTGAGGTGAGACTGATCACTCAAAATCCTATAATAGTTTCCATCAGCTAATTTTGAAGTACATTAAAGGTTGTGTCGAAAAGAAGAAGAAGATGGCAGCTCACAAAATTTCTTGCTTGTTCTCCCGTTGTCTTAGTCTTCCATCTGCTTCTGCTATTCTAGGTGACTTTTTTTTCTTCTAATTATAGTTTATGTTTGTTTTATGTAATAATACTTTCAGTGTGAATCAAATATTTGAATGTGTATTTGAATTTTGAATGAAATATCCAAGTTAACTGATAAGTCATCATGATGGTTAATTTGTACATCTTTTTAGTAGTCAACTTGCTGAAAAATCATTAATTGCTATGCCATTTCATCATTAACCATATTTTGCAACATCAAAGGTATATCTATTTGTCATTTGTGCAGAGAAAATTAAGTTTATTCTCCATATATACTGCACAAGTAGAATCTGGTCTTGTTGAATAAACCAAAGATTTTGAACCTGGTGATGCTAAATGGTCGTATTTGATTCAGTTTGACCGTTGCAAAGTTGTTCGATAATCGAAAATCAAAGAAAAGATATCTTGTGTTCACAGGACAGCATGAAGAGATTCCAAAGAGAAAATTAGTTGTTTGTGAATGTTTCACTACTAACATTTACATAAGTACTGCCCTGAAGACAAGTCCCACGAATTTGTTTTGCCCCTAACGGCATTTTAAGATTATCTCTATTTATTTTCTGATAGCAATACATGTCCAGGTAGAAAATATGGCTTAGGAAGGGGAATTCATAGCACAGCTGCAGCTCTTGAAGAACTAGTAATTATCCCGTCGGTTCCAATCAACCACACCAAGCTTCTGATCAATGGGAAATTTGTCGATTCAGCCTCCGGTAATCCCACATTCCTTCCAAAAAAAATTGAGTTTTTAATCTAATACACGTATGTAGAACGTAATACTGGGATGTTCTTCGAACAGGAAAGACATTTCCTACCTTGGATCCTCGAACAGGAGAAGTTATAGCCCATGTCGCGGAAGGAGATGCAGAGGATGTCAATCGGGCTGTAGCTGCTGCTCGAAAGGCATTCGATGAGGGACCATGGCCAAAAATGAGTGCTTATGTAAGAATGTTTCTTGAGTTGTGTTTGGTTTATATTACAAATAGTAGGTCAATGTTGCATAATTTTCTCTTATTGATGGAATGATTGTTCTAGGAAAGGTCACGAATAATATTGCGATTCGCTGATTTGGCTGAAAAACACATGAAAGAGCTTGCTCAGCTTGAGACGTGGGATAATGGCAAGCCATACGAGCAAGCTCTTACAGCCGAACTTCCCACGTTTGTGCGCCTATTTCATTACTATGCCGGTAAAATCGTACTCTATAACTTTGAGTTTCTTCTGGCATTTTTATCGGCCGTAACATTAAACGTATATTTGAGTAATGCAGGCTGGGCAGATAAAATTCATGGCCTAACCGTCCCTGCTGATGGACCATATCAAGTTCAAGTTTTGCACGAACCAATTGGTGTCGCGGGTCAAATTATTCCTTGGAATTTTCCACTTCTCATGTTTGCATGGAAAGTCGGTCCTGCACTTGCTTGTGGCAACACAGTTGTGCTCAAATCTGCAGAGCAAACACCATTGACAGCTCTCTATGCTGCAAAACTATTCCAAGAGGTAATTTTTCCAGTTTACCGTTTGAAATTGTTTTGATCTTTTGATATTGGTCTTACTTAAATATAACAAATCTTCTTTTGAATGATGATTTGGCAGGCTGGCCTTCCTGATGGCGTTCTGAACGTAGTTTCTGGATTTGGTCCGACTGCTGGTGCAGCTCTTGCTAGTCACATGGATGTGGATAAGGTACTTAACAGTTAAAGTTTTGGTAAGAAAATAAAAAATATACGTGATCAATTCGTTTTGATTTTAACTACCAGTAAAACGTTCTGCTACTTCTGCAGATTGCATTCACAGGATCAACTGAAACTGGAAAAATCGTCCTTGAGTTGGCTGCAAGAAGCAATTTGAAGCAAGTAACACTGGAACTTGGAGGCAAATCTCCATTCATCGTATGTGAGGATGCTGATATTGATAATGCAGTAGAACTTGCGCACTTTGCTCTGTTCTTTAATCAGGTAGATTCATGCAATCCCTGTGTTCTCCAAGTAAAATTCCCCATGGGATTTCATTGATTTAATCTATTACTAATCGCCAGGGCCAATGTTGCGCTGCTGGTTCTCGTACATATGTCCATGAACGCATATATGACGAATTCATAGAGAAGGCTAAAGTACGTGCGCTGAAACGTACGGTTGGTGACCCCTTCAAGGAAGGAGTCGAACAAGGCCCACAGGTGCTTTAACTAACAGTATAATTTTTTTCATCCTATTCTTTGATTTACTTTTAACTTTCGTTCTCTAAAAGACGGTGATCTCTTTCTCTGAGGATTTCAGATTGACTCTAAGCAGTTTGGGAAGGTTCTGCGTTACATAAGATCTGGGATTGATAGCAACGCTACCTTAGAATGCGGAGGCGAAAGACATGGGTCTAAAGGTTACTTCATCCAGCCCACTGTGTTCTCAAATGTAAAGGTAGTATAAACTTCTATCTAATTTGCTAAATTAAAGGTTAATAAGGATTCTTCTGACTGAACTATGTTTCTCTTGAACTAGGATGATATGTTAATAGCTCAAGACGAAATTTTTGGGCCTGTACAGACTATCCTGAAATTCAAGTAAGTTATCGATTCATCAGCTTAGTACATCTCGTTGCATTATATAAGTTGGTGTAAAAATCATTCCTTAAATATGGCACCAATGGATCGGGTGTTACTTACCCTACCTAGAGCTAGATTCACTTTGATCAACTCTCATTATTTTTTACTGGATGCGGTCCAGCCTCAGTTGCGCCCAATCGAGCTCGATATCAACCCAACTCTGAAGTAACGTCACGAGTCTAACCCAGTATCTTGCCCCCTTTATAGAGCTATTTCAAATTTGAGGCTTAGTTAGCAAATTTTAAAAATTATAAAATGAAAAGATACACTAGCAATTGTTTCAGGCACTTATACGCTAGAAATTAATGTTGCATCCAGGGACATTGATGAAGTTATTAAACGCGCAAATGCAACTCGATATGGCCTAGCAGCCGGCGTTTTCACAAGAAACATCGACACGGCCAACACGGTGTCAAGAGGACTAAAAGCCGGCACCATTTGGGTAAACTGCTATGATGTGTTTGATGCTGGGATTCCTTTTGGTGGGTACAAGATGAGCGGCATGGGCAGGGAAAAGGGAGTTTACAGCCTTAACAACTATTTGCAAGTGAAAGCTGTTGTTACTCCTTTGAAGAATCCAGCATGGTTGTAAATTAGTCTTGTGCAAATTTTTAGTGTTTGAAGATATATTTGTCCCTTACACGAGTCAAGGTGAAGGCTAAGATCAAAGTTTATTCGGTTAGAACTAAAATAAATAAAATGTCAATCAAACAAGCCCTGTGTTTTGTATCAATGGATTAGTTTCCAATATTGTCAATATATGGCGAGGATATTATGGCCTCGTATCAGGAGGGACGGAACCAAGAATTTTATCTACGCTGGGTGAACATGATGAGTTTGGGTAGCTAATATCGATCTCGTATTACTCGAAAAAATGGCATGCAAGCTATCTACTTCTAGCTAACCTCGACGTCTTCGTCTAGGAAGAAGACTACCAACGAGACTGATTTCTGTTAACAACCCAAGGAGTTCTCTGTTTCCACGTTACGGTTTCGACTTGTACTTATATCAGTTGTCCAACAGAAAAAAATTAAACATAAAGTTTGAGTTAAAGAAATATAATCTGAAGTGTTTGGAAAACTTACCAAACAACACGTATATTCATATGTATTTATAGATGTACATGAACAATAATCTGAGAGAATTGAGTAACTATTCTATCCTTATCTTCTATTCAAATTCAAAATAAAACAAATATTATCCAACAGATTGTTGAGAAGAATCTGCTATAGCTACTGGATAGAGTTTGCTAACACCCCCCCGCAAATTGATGGGGATATTGAACACCATTAATTTGGATCGTAAATAGTCAAATCGAGTTGATGTTTGCCCCTTGGTAAAGATATCAGCAACTTGATCTTGAGTTGAGATGTGGCGCACTAGAACATCCTTATTCACCACTTTTTCGCGAATGAAGTGGTAATCAACTTCGACATGTTTAGTACGAGCATGGAATACAGGATTTGAGGCAAGAGCAATTGCACCAATGTTATCACACCATAACACAGGCGGTGAAGAAAGAGAGACCCCAAGATCGCGCAATAACATCCGAATCCAGTACAACTCTGCAGTAGCAAGAGCCATAGAACGATACTCGGCCTCAGTACTGGATTTAGAAACGACATTCTGCTTCTTAGCACTCCAAGAAACTAGATTTTGCCCAAGGAAGATACCATACCCACTGGTTGACTTTCTATCATCCGGATTCCCAGCCCAGTCAGAATCACAAAAGGCATTTAAAGCAATAGATGAAGGAGTGTAGAGCAAACCATGATCAATTGAGCCTTTCAAATAACGAAGTACACGCTTCACAGCAGTCCAATGAGTTTCACGAGGATTGTGCATAAATTGGCACAATTGATTGACGGCATAGCTAATATCAGGCCTTGAAAGAGTACAGTACTGTAATGCACCTACAACTTGTCGATATTCTGTAGCATCAGCTAACAATTCACCATCATGAATTGAGAGTTTCGAACCAGATGTTGTAGGCGAAGCAAGAGGTCGTGCACCTGCCATGTGAGTTTTATCAAGCAAATCAGATATGTACTTAGTTTGACGAAGATGCAGCCCCTCATGATTCCTAACAGCCTGTATTCCTAAGAAATAAGAAAGTTCACCAAGATCGCGCACTTGAAATGATGTTTTCAAGTCTGATATAAATCCTTCAATGGCTAAATTGTCAGAACCTGTTACAATAATGTCATCCACGTAAACTAACACAAACAATTTGAAACTTGAAGTGTGTAGTGTAAACAAACTGTAATCAACAACAGATTCTTGAAAGCCAACATTAAGAAGGTGTTGAGAAAAGCGGTGAAACCAAGCCCGAGGGGCTTGTTTGAGGCCATATAGAGATTTATGTAGTCTGCATACAAAATCTGGCTTGGACTCATCGATAAATCCCTGTGGTTGCTCCATGTAAACCTCCTCATCTAGAAAACCATGCAAAAATGCATTAGAAACATCTAACTGTTTTATATTCCACTTGAAAGTTACAGCCAAAGAAAGAACAAGTCGAATAGTTGAAGGTTTGATAACAGGTGAAAATGTTTCATGATAGTCCACGCCACAACGTTGATCAAAACCCTTCGCCACTAATCTAGCTTTGTAACGATCAATCTTTCCATCTGGAGTTCGTTTGATCTTAAATACCCATCTGTTTCGAACAATGTTACACCCTGATGGACGAGGACAAAGAGACCAAGTTCCATTAGCCATCAATGCATCAAATTCTCGCCCCATTGCTGCTCTCCAATTTGGATTTGATACTGCTTTGCTATAAGAAGAAGGTTCCTGCTCATTAGAATTAAAAATACTGGAAAACATTTTTACAGGATGGCGAGTTGTGTATAACATTTTGTAATCAGAGAACTGTTTGGGCTTGGAATGACCTGTTTTTGAACGAGTAATGATGCTCGTTCTAGGGGTTGATGGCAGACTTGTTTGATGGCCATCTTCTGGTGTTTCAAGTGAAATATCTAAACAATGAGTACCTTGGTGAGAAAGTGTAAAATCAGTATGATCATGGTTGATGGTAGGGGAAGGTAAATTGTTATCAAAAGGTTCTGGTGAAGGAACAACTTGTGACAAAATTTCTGGATCTTGAGCTTGAGTGGTAGAGACCTGCATAGGTTCTGGAGTAAGAATATTAGTCAACAAGTTACTTGATAAAACTAATTCTGAACATGCAATAGACTTACCAGCAGGCTGCACACTACTTGAGGCATTGGAAGACTGATCTTTATCCTTTGCTGGAAATGTTGTCTCATCAAAAATAACATTGCGAGATATATAAACTCTATTAGTTTCTACCTCAAAACAACGATATCCTTTTTGATTCATTGAATAACCCAGAAAAACACATTGTTTACTTCGATATGACAATTTATGTGGTTGATAAGGTCGAAGTAATGGATAACAAGCGCAACCAAAAATCCTTAGTTCAGAATAGTCTGGTAACTTCCCATTTAAGACTTCAAAAGGACTGCGATTTAGTAGGACTTTAGTGGGTAAGCGATTGATTAAATGCACCGCTGTTAGAAAAGCATCAACCCAATAGCGTTTGTTAAGACATGATTGTGCTAATAATGTTATTCCAAGTTCTTGAATGTGACGATGTTTCCTCTCAGCAATGCCATTTTGCTGTGAGGTATGTGGACAAGTTAATCTATGGTATATCCCCGATGATGATAGAAACTCAGTAAATTGTTTTGATAAATACTCTCCTCCATTATCTGTCTGAAATTGTTTTATAGAGCAGGAAAATAAATTTTCAGCATGACTTTTAAACTTGAGAAAAGTAGTAAAAACTTCTGATTTATTATGCAAGGGATACAACCATGAAAATCTTGAGAAATCGTCAACAAATAAAACATAGTAGCGACAACCACTAACACTAGGAACTGGTGATGTCCAAACGTCAGAATGTACCAACGCCAGAGGATTAGTTGAACATCGCATAGACTCACTGAACGGCAATTGTTTGCTTTTGCCAAGAGGACAAGCTGAACAAAAACCTGGTTTATTTGGACCTGAAGGAATGGAAAGACAATTGGATTTTAAAAGAGACTGGAAAATAGCTTGTGATGGATGTCCAAGTCGGTTATGCCATTGCTCGGCAGAAGCCTTCTTTCCTATGGTGGCTGCTAATCCATGAATTTTGTGAGGGAGAGACGAAGTGCCAGCAATGGGATAAAGACCGTTTTCAACCTGCCCGTGAAGTAGTATGCGATCTGTCTGGTTCTCCTTCACAGTAAAATCAGAACCAGTTAGTATAAAGTAACAATTGTTGTCTAAACAAAATTTATTTATTGATAGTAAATTGGTGGATGCATCAGGACAATGTAAGATATTTGATAGCTGAAAATTTGTTGTTCCTATTTGTAAAGATGTAAATCCAGTACTTTTAATTAATAAACCTGTTCCATTTCCTACAGTAACAGTGTCTCCTCCGGTGAAAGGCAGTTGTTGAGCGAGATTTTGAGCATCAGAGGTAATGTGAGCATTAGCCCCACTATCTGCATACCATACTTGGTGTTCAAATTGTGCATTTGACTCAGCTACCATGGCTGCTAATTCATTTGGAGGATGACGTCCTTGATATGCAAAGTCGAACCTGTGGTAGCAATCAATTGCAGTATGTCCCGTCTTTCCACATATTTGACAAGTAGGTCGAGAGCCACCAAATGAACTGGATTGAAATGTAGATTGGCCTCCATTCTGTTTATTGCTGGAAGGATTCTGTTGTAGAGGTCCAGACCTTGTAGCAGAAGGCTGTTGCTTTTTCTTAGCACCAAAAGATGGCTTTTTGTTAGCCGCAAAAGCAAATGTTGTGCCAGGAGTCACACTAGAGCGTTGAGTATCCAACATCGCTTCATGGCTTAACAGTTCGGCACTAAAATCCTCAAATGTGAAATCATTATCTCGGGAGGCAAAGTTAAACGAGGTAATAAACGGATTGAAATCTGGATTCAATCCTCCAATAATGAAGGCAATCAAGTCTTGTTCATCAACACACTTACCTGCCGCAGCCAGTTGATCAGCAAGTGATTTAGCACTCTCCAAATATGTTGAACAATTTCGAGAGCCTTGGGTGATCGTCTGTAGTTGGCGTTTCAGGTGTGCAATGCGAGATCGAGATTGACTAGAAAATCTGTTTTTCAGCGCAGCCCATACCTGTTTGGATGTGTTTAAACCATACACAGAAGTAACAAGGTTTGGACTGATAGATGATAGGATAATTCCTAGTAAAGCCTGATCTTTCTTAAACCAAGATGTATAAGAAGAATTAGGAGTGTTATCAGCATTAGTCCTTTGTGGGACGGGATCAGAACCTTCCACGAACCCCAAAAGATCATTGCTATGTAGGAAAGGCATGAACTGAGATTGCCATCCTAAATAATTTGTGCCATCTAGTTTGAAAGAAGCTGGATGGGATGTATGAGTGAGGTTGAGGGGATTAGCAGATGAAAGATTAGACATTTTGCGGAATTTTGGTCCAGGAAAGCTAGCGTAAGCTGTTCCCCAGCTGATACCAAGTTAAAGAAATATAATCTGAAGTGTTTGGAAAACTTACCAAACAACACGTATATTCATATGTATTTATAGATGTACATGAACAATAATCTGAGAGAATTGAGTAACTATTCTATCCTTATCTTCTATTCAAATTCAAAATAAAACAAATATTATCCAACAGATTGTTGAGAAGAATCTGCTATAGCTACTGGATAGAGTTTGCTAACAGTTTGGAGGCAGAAAGTAAAGTGAATGTAGGTTTTGGAGGAAATGGGTTAAAAATTTCTTTGTCAAACGCATAAAAGGCAAAAGCGTTCTAATTTCATATTAAAAAATGATTTACAAAGTGGGCTTGGTAAAAGATCCACAGATAAAAGCCTGACCCAACCAAAAGCCCACCTGAAAGAGAAATGGTTACCTAATGCTAATATGCTATGTTGCTGTTTGCAAATGCTTACGAAAATGACTTATTTATCTTTTGCAGCACTAAAAATATATTTTTAGTGTTTGAAGTACTGACTTTTGCTTATGCTTGTCTTAAAAAAGTCAGAAAAAACACAAGCCGCAAGAGCATGCCCAGGGGTGCTTCTCCAATTGCTTTTGAAATTATGTTAGTTTTAAAAAGTTTTTGAAAAGAAAAGTCGCTTCTCATTAATTTTTGCAAACACCTAGTTATGTTTTAAGTAGCTTTTTAAAAAGATTTGTAAACACTCCCGACTTTTATAAACTCTCACAAACTCCCGATTTTTTTTTTATCAAAAGTCACTTAAAGTGACTTTAAATAAAAGTAGTGAACAAGTTTCTTTTATAAGCTCTGGCAAAAACCCTAACAAATAAAGTCATGAACAGAAATATTGTGATATTGTGTAGGAAATGAGAGCTTGGACAATCCATGTCCTGGTCTTCAAAAAAACTAAACCGCCTTCCTATGGAAAAGAGTCCCATTTAAGCTCTTAAGCAACTAATGAGCACAAATCGGTGATAAGAGCGCAAATCTACCATGGCCCACGGGCTACAACTTAACCCAGCCAGCCTCGACTGTAGTTCTGTTCATGGGCGTATTTAGGAACTTAATTTGGGGATGCTAACCTAATAATTTTTTTTATATTTAATTTCAAATTTAAAATAAAAGTATATAAAAAGTGATTCATGTCTAAATTAAACTAAGGTTACAATACATACAAGCAATATAAGTGACATAAAAATTGTAATCAAACAAGTAAAATACATGCTTTAATATAAACGTGATCTAATAAAATATAAAAGTAAATGATAGCACTAACATAGAAAATGATGTTAAGTTTAACGATAATCACTATATAAATACTTAATGAAGAAAAGGGAAGTAAATTTATATAATACCACTTTTCATACATAATTTGAGTACATTTTATTCAGTAGTAAATGAAATAATCGTCGATCTGAATCTAAAGTTTATTACCTGGGGGTTTTGAAAATTAATAGGGATTTTATTTAATTAAACGAGTTTGAAAACTTTAACAATTTTACAAGACTTTTTTATTATTCTTTCTATATGTATAATACATAACAATAGTATTATGTTTCTTTTATTATCTATGTGTAACTTTTATTCATTTCTCCAAAAATCTCGGGGGACTATAGCCCCCAAGCCCCTTAATACATCCGCCCCGGTTATGCCCCTGTATCCCAGATAACAAGTGATATCACTTCTTGTACTACTTTGTGAATTATATATATATATATATATATATATATATAACTCATCATCATCGAATTACAATAATTAAAAACACCTGTCACCATTACAGACGAAAGATAGACTAATACAAGGTCTAAAATAATCTCGGTATGATAATATAGCTTTTGTTTATTTGTTACTGATTATGTTGCTAATTCTTTATTAAAATAAGTGGATGGGTGTTGAAATACTTGACTAGAAATTCCTTAAAGCTTCATATTTATTTATCTTGATCAAAATTGACAGTGATGGATAGCAAATGGTTACCAGAGAATTGCACCATCAACCGAAATCTAATTGAAAAGTAAACGGGTGAATTTGGATGTTTCTTGCTCCGGTTAAATGCTCCAAATTGGGTGAGATAATTAACAACTACACCGAATTTATTATATAGTTCCGTAATTAACGACCATATGAGTACTAATTTAAAACTCATGCCAGCTTTTACTAATTACATGTAGCTAGCTTTCTTATTTACATAAGACATATGTGACGTATAGAAAATAGAAAATAAAAAGAGATACTTTTTTTCTCAATTTATCTATTGAGTTAATAGCAAAAACTGCTCGCGTATGTGTTATTCTTAATTGGCAAATAGGCGTGTGTATTATTTTTATTAGCAAAAAACCCTTGTGAAATTCAAAATTAGCAAAAACACAGCGGTGGCTGGATTAGCGCATATATCATGGAGGCAGATGCGTCGTAACTCTACTGCATGCTAATATTATTACATATTTAAACTGATAACATCTATTTATTCGTGTATTTTATAGTTTTTGCGAAAAAATGAACAACTTAAGGAAATTAATATAACGTGTTATGGGTACTTTATTTAAGAATCACAAAACCTATTCATCTATAAGAACCTAAAAAAGGAAAAGAATCAAATTTCGGCTTAAGTTGCTACAGTGGATCAATAAATGGGCATGGATAATGAAGTCATGCGTGTTTTTATTTGCCGATTTAATGCTCGTAGTATGGGTGGCGGCATGGCATCTACACTACGCATACGAGTTTTAGTTGACAAATTTTAGGTCAATATTTCCATTAATAATTAAGAATTGTCGAGTCATTCTGTTATTGAACAACGGCACAAAAGGGTTTTAACCTGTCCAATTTTTTTTGTCAAAATACTACCTTAGGCTTTGTTTTCTATGTTATCATGAACTTGATCATCTTCATGAAAAAAATGTAAGATAGTGACATGAGACACAAAAACGATAGTGAATAGTTACAGGGCACACTTTGAGACGCGCTTCAAGTTTGGGCGAAACCAGATTAGACTATTTTGTGCATCGACTTGGCTACGTAATGAGGTAATAATTGATATTGTCATATTCATGATTGAAAATGAATGGTGAGGGTTATTGTCTATAATTAGTTGTACCACGTCATCATATAATAGTTGCATACAACAATTTTAGAGACTCTCTAAACTTTTTCCATGATAATTTAAGCAATTTTTTATTTTTGACAAAGCACGATATCCGCACAAATTAATATGCAAGCTTATACGGTAAAGTTCACCATTTCAACATAATCTAACATTGATGGACCATGGATAGTAAGAGGCTAATTAAGAGCGTAGAACAAAAAAAGAGTACTAAATAACTATCTGCTGACGAAGATGAAGTAAAAAATGGCAACTCAACAAATTAAAAATAAAAGGAGAGGTCGTAGTGGGCCTTGGGACGGGGGGGGGGGGGGGGGGGGTGGGGGTGGGGGTGGGGTGTACAACTAATTACAACTTTCAACTATCTTCCATTATTACAGTTTACTTGGTCAAATTATACCAAAGATTTTATAATATCAAATGTTAATGAATTGTTTGAATTAGATTATTATAACTATTTTTCTAGTTGTTTTCTAACAAATTAACTAACTTCACTAATTGATTAGACTGGCAAACATAGTTTAGTTTTATTTTTTAAAAAATTACCAATTTTCTGCTCTTATAATTTTTAACGGTGATTTGGTTTTCTTTAATTTTCAAATTTATTTCACAATTTTTAATAATAGATAATGATAATGATAACAATCGCCTTACGTCTTGGCCTTATAAAACAAAGAGGAAACTATATATATACAAATCTGCGTCGGCGCAATAAACGGATAGTTGACCAAAAAATACTGAATTCCTGGACGTTAAGTAATTATGTAAGTGTGGATAACTATCAATACTAATATAAAATTTACGTCACATAGTAAAGAAGTTATGTGTGTGCATTCGGTATTTGATCTGCTATCATACAAATAATGGTAGCATCAATCAAAAGCAAGGCTTCCATACATTAATTTGTGCAAACTCCAATGGGTGTATATTAATGAGGCAATATCGTAAGGGTTTTAGGTGGGGTTCCTCACTTAAATAAGCAATTAATTGCTGAAGAAAAATAAAACTTTAGGTTGCAAGGTGTTGTTGCACTTTTTGATAGCTGCTCTAAATTGAAGAAAAATAGGACTAAAGTTGGAAAAAAAGTCGCATTAAATTACTATATTGATGAATAACCACAGTAAAAGACGAAACCGAGCAACTTCTACAATAATGATTAAAAAGATTTTTCGCCCCTATGCACAATATATTGGGTTACTCGTCAAAATAAGAATTATATATATGATAAATATTCATACGTATCTATGTATCGTCAACTTATTTTAGCTAGTTAATATGGCAAAATACTCTTGATCGTGTAGATTAATTGCAATTGCAGTAAAAGAGACATATTAATGAGAAAGTGTTAAGGGCCATGCCGACAACTTTCCCATCGGCCCTTAACACTTTCTCATTAATATGTCATAACGACAAATCTCATTTTGTCGGAGTATTAGTCGCTTTCATAGATACAGCAAACGAGAACAAAATTATTGTTTTCCGAGCAATATTTTAAAATTCTTTAATTTATCTTTTTTAGTCAAAGATTATACTACTATATTGGTCACATTTTTGTTAATTATATACTTAACTGTACATTCTGATTTTATCTGCCCTTTCTAGTCAAAGATTATATTAGTATATTGGCCACAATTTTGTTGTTATATACTTTTCTATTATTTTGTCCTATATAATTTTATATGGCCTTTCCAGTCGAAGATTATATTAGTATATATATTAGCCACATTTTTGTTAATTGTATACTTTCCTATTATTTTATCCTACGTACCTAATTTCTATATTTTCTTAGTTAATCACCCATTAGTGAAGCTGTGAAGCATTGAGTCCAACTTTATGTATATATTTTGATTCCTGCATACCTTACATATATCATATAACAGGGTTTGATTTTATACATAAAACGGTGTCATGTGCAGGTTATTAATTCGCCTGCTAATTAATTAACAGGTTTTTAGTTGATGAATGACAATATTTCTCCTCCGTAATACGAATTAGTGGAAATTGTGTTCCTATCATTTAAAAATTATGCATAGTCCTTTTCCTGTTTTATTTCAATGGCCCGTGTTTGTTATTTTAAAGCTTGACCAAATCTTTCATTACGAATACCTAAAGATTATACAATACATGCATACTATACCTGCATTGTGTTTTTCAGTGGCCTGTGTTTATCAACCCCCTTATCTATACCTGCATTATTAAAGTGCCCATGTTCTTTGGAAAAATCTTTCATTACGAATACCTAAAGATTATACAATACATGCATATATACTATACTTGCATTGTGTTTTTTTAATGGCTTGTGTTTAATTATCAAACCCCTTATCTATACCTGCATTATTAAAGTGCCCATGTTCTTTGGAAAAAAACAAAAATTTGCCTCCGACCTATCTAAAAATGTGTTGTTTTCCCCTCGTCAATTATTCGACCATTTTGGACAAAATATCTCGCACGAATCCCATCACGTGCCTTACACGTGATTTCTTAGGGTATTTTCGGCATTTACCTAAATTCACCCAACTGTTCAGAGAGGACTAGTGAATGATTTGGAGGGAAAATTAGGGTTTGCAAGAATATATGGTTTTATTTATTTTACAAACAAGAATATAGATTCTTGCACAATTAGTTTGAAAATCGATTGGGAAGTGGTGGAAAGTGAAATTTAAGAAAATTGATCCAAAAATTGAAATCCAGAAAAAATGAAAAAAATAATAATAATTGAATTTTGAAAAGAAAAAAAAAAAGGATTAATATTTTTTCGCAAGATTGATATTATGAATCCCAAGTAAAAATCCACCGGCCAATTTGATTGCATTCATTCACAATCTAAATGAGGAAGAAGACAGTGGTTGACCTCCCAAAGACAAAGAAATTTGATATTTCCTTTTACTCCGACTTTTACCCCCATTCTTGATGTGCCCCTAATCAACTGAAAGAACGAAAACACCCTTAATTACCTGGAACACGTGCAAGGCACGTGACGGAGAATGTTCCGTCCGAAGTGGTCGGGTAGTTGACTAGGGCGACATTGTTCGATGGATTTGGGACAAGTTTCTCTTTTTTTATAATGCAAGGGATTTGATGTTTTTCAATTTTTCTAAATTATAATAATATTTATAAGTTTAAAATATATATATTGATCACTTTGATTTCAACAATTCCTCCGAGTTGAATTCGAAGACCAATAGTATTTGAAATTTTCAACTTGAACTAGAAAGGACTTCCCATCCTCATTAATAATATGGTAATAACTCTCACAATAATGCACAAAAAATGAATAATTAATTTCAAGAATCAACTACAATCAACACATCCGCCCGCCTACTTAGACTTGAGTGAGCCTACGCCCATAAAAAACCCATTTGTCACTCTGCATTTGCAAATCTAATAACAAACAACAAACAACAATGGGTTCTCTATCATGCCCACACTTTGCCATCTTCCCCTTCATGTCACAAGGCCACACCATCCCCCTCCTCCACCTCTCCCGCCTCCTCAGTCGTCGATCAACCGTCGTAACAATCTTCACCACACACGCAAACGCCCCATCAATCCGCTCCAATCTCAAAGACACCAACGTGTCCATAATCGAACTCCCTTTTCCACAGAACATAGAGGGTGTCCCTTTAGGTGTAGAAAATACGCACCAGCTCCCATCAATGTCCTCTTTTCTCAATTTCGCTAACTCCACAAAACTAATGCGAAAGAGCTTCGAACAGGCTCTTGAAACACTCCAGCCACCTGTTTCATGCATTATATCCGACGGGTTTCTCGGCTGGACCGTTGAGTCGGCTAAAAAGTTCGGTGTTCCGAGGATTGTTTCGTATGGGATGAGTGTGTTTTCTTGTACCATGTACCAAATATTGGGCAGAGAGAGGCCACATTCGGGGATTAATTCACTAGACGAGCCGTTTACGATTCCTGGTTTTGGTCACTTAAAGTTGACAAGAAACGATTACGAGGCGCCGTTTAGTGATCTTGAGCCCTCGGGTCCTTATGTTGATTTCATGGTTGAACAGAACATCGCTGTGGCGATGAGCTACGGTATGATTGTCAACGGGTTTTACGAGCTTGAACCGAGTTATGTTGATTATTGGAACAAGAAGATTGGTCCAAGAGCCTTTTGTGTTGGACCACTTTGCTTGGCGGGTGAATTATCAAGTGAAGAAAATAAGCCAAGTTATATGCAATTTCTTGATGAGAAGTTGGTAACAGGGGACCCTGTTTTGTATGTCTCATTTGGAACGCAAGCGGAGGTGCAAACAGAGCAGTTGCTGGAGATAGCGGAGGGTTTGGTGCAATCCAACGTGTGTTTCTTGTGGGCTTTGAAAAAGAAACCATCTTTACCTTTGTTTGATCAAATTGAATCAAGAGTGGAGAACAAGGGATTGATCGTAGAGGAGTGGGTTGATCAGCAACGAATTCTTGGACACGAGGGAGTAAAAGCGATTTTGAGTCATTGCGGATGGAATTCGGTGATGGAGAGCGTGTGCGCTGGTGTGCCGATTCTAGCGATGCCGTTCATGGCGGAACAGCATATGAATGCGAGGTTTGTGGGGGAGGAGATTGGGGTTGGGATGCGGGTGATGCCGCGTGGTGGGACGGTGCGTGGGTTTGTGACGGCGGAGGAGATTGAGAGAAAAGTTGAAGAGATTATGGGTGGCGGTGAGAAGGCGAAGGAAGTGCGGAGGAAGGTGGAGGAGTATGGGAATGCCGCGCATGACGCGATGAAAGAAGGTGGTTCTAGTTGGCGAACGCTGGATTTGCTAATTGAGGGTGTGGGTGGGGAAGTACCGCCGATGCTTTCTTGCTCTTAACGAACTTGAAAAGCACGACGGATCTGTATGTGTCATATAATCTCTCATTTCATATGTTTATCGTTATAGTTACATGACACATTAGGACAATGTTTTGTGATGTTCAATACTAAGTAGATTTTGTAGACTAAAAAGAATAACTTCTTAAGTTATTTTTACCCTAAGCTAGTATTTCATGCAATAAATACTTACATGTATTATACATGGATCTTCAGTTACATTTTATGTTTACATTGTAAGTAATGAATCTTTTCTTTATTAACATTGTGAAAGGATGGATTGTATTATAAATGTCTATTGAGATAATAGCAAAAACTATACCTGTGTTATTTCTATTGGCAAATAACTCCTTGTGTTATTTTTATTAACAAAAACCCCATGTGTTATTTAAAAATTAGCAGAAAAGCCCATATCATAGTATTTTAGTTGACTGTATCGATAACTAGCCATCTACATCATCTTATATCCAACTTCTAACTATTCAAATAAATATTATATGCTTTCTAATTATTTTTTAGGATTTTTTAAGAATTATTTACAAACATAACAAAATTAATCAATACCATTTATATAATCTTCTTTTTAAAGAATTGACAAAAATATATATATATATATAAAATTAAAGTTGAACAGCATTTATTCTTTATACATCAAATAAGTACAATAAAAATTATATTATTATCAACTACAGTATATGGCGCTTAAAAAAGTGTATTAGATGGTTTTTGCTAGTTTTTAAATAACACATGGAATCTTTTGCTAATAAACATATCACAGGGGGTCATTTGCCAATTAAGAATAACACATTGGTAGTTTTCGTATTACCTCGATATCTATTGCGTGATCTTTTGTCGTTGTACGTTGGTATATGCTATACAAGTGACCAATTAGTGTTTTGAAGAGTATCTATCTTATCAATTAATATCATAAACTAATAAACTTCATCGTAGTCCAAACATTTAATTATACAATGAGCACTCTTGTTCTGCCTACAAGGTCATACACAAACTAAAGAACAATAGAATCGATCAGCACTCTTGAATAATCCGTTGTTCTGTCTTGACTTATGTTGCACATTTACTTTTTTTTTCAAGGGTTGCACATATACTTGAAAACATTATCTTCATACCGTATCATACTCTAATATTTCGATAGATTGATATTTGCATGTTTTTATGTTGTACACACATTTTGTAGTGAACATTTATGTAAATTGGATCTTTAGACTGTATTAATATATCATAAATTATTTTTTGATGGATTATTAAAAAAAATTTAAGTACTATTGATTAAATTTATTATATTAATAATGTATAATATCGATAGTAATATTAAAATAAGTAGTTGTATTCATGTTGTACCGTATTCATCATTTGTAAAAGAAATCATGTCATCGCATTGGCTTGTATCGTACTTGTATTGCGCTAGTTATTCGTATCCATGCAACATATGTCTTGAGTCATGGCTTTCAATACTGGCAATAATTAGTCGCAACGTCTAATTGATTATGTCACATCGTATGCGCATAGAGTCATATATATGCACAAAAAATCTTTTGTGTCATAATATTGTCTCAATCGCAATATCAACGTAATAATATTTCTTAAGGTAATATTTTATTCTTTATTTCTCTAACCACCTACGTACTACCACTTATATTAAAATTCATCATGAGTTACGTACGCGTGATATAAATCTACTTAACAGTGGCAGAAAGAATGACATACAGTTTGACACAAAAGTATTAGACAAATAAAAATGGATGTTACGAGGGATTAGAGCTAGTCAATTACGAGGATAAGATCCAGTTATCGAATATCTTTATATATACTCAATCTTTATTATAGGCAGAAACAATGGAAAAGAATAGAATCATGATAACAATATATACTAATCATACTAATATAAATTATATATATTGGTACACCGAACATTTAATCTTCAACTTTAACCTTATAATTTAAGTTACATGATAACATTAAATAGTTACTTTCTAAATTTAATTTTACAATTACTTACCCAACTTAAGTTTTTCATATTATGAGTTCCCATAAATTTTCTCAATTTATGTTTTAGTTAGATCTTATATATAGAACTTATCTTTTATATCACAAAGATCTTTTTGTACTTTTTAGAGTATTCTTAAAAATAAAATAAAAAGATTTTACCCAAGTCTCATTAGGATGCATTTCAACCAGAAGCTCGTGTTTGTCCCTAACTAATTTGCGCCTTGTGCACTGGATTTGATTCCTCTAGTTTGTTTCTTCCTTTGAGATGCTGGGCTTTTTCCAACACTAAGCTTGGGACTTCTCTAGCTACTCTTTGGGCTGGTATAGTTTGCCAATTACCTGGGATCTCACCATCTCTTGGAATTAACCTTTTGGAGTTGTCTTGTGCAGCAATATATATAGGTTTTAGTCAAATACCGTTCACGGCTGGTAACTTAACTGCGCGCCCTGTGTTAATTAATTGGGAACGTCCCCTATACGTTTCATTAGCATTCATCCAATATGAAATTTTAAAATTAGGCTTAACCAACATATTATAGATTTATTTTCGATGGATTATAAACTAAACTTTAGGTATTATTGATTAAATTATTTATATCAATGCATAATATCAATATTAATATTAAGATAAATAGATGTATCCATATTGTACTATGCATATTCATCATTTGCAAAAATATTGTGCCGTCACACCCGTACTGTACTCGTATTGCGCTAGATGTCCATGCAACATGGGCCTTGACTTACAGCTTTTACCGATGGAAATAATTAGCGGCCGAGTTTAATTAATTATGTCACATATTATGCGCATTGAGCCATACAAATGCACAAAAAAAAAAAAAATTGTGCTAAAATAGTGTGTCAATTACCATGTTGGTGTATAATATTAAGTCAAGATTTGCTTCTTTATTTTTCTAACCACCTACGACCGCTTTTATGAAAATTTCACCGGAGTTTTGTAAAACACATACAATAGATCTATCTAAAGATGACACAAAGAATGATACATATTATGGTACAAACGAATTAGACATATAAAAATGGCCGTCATGAGGGATTAGAGCCAATCAGAAGGATAAGATCCAACTATCTGAGCAGAAATAGTGGAAAAGAATAGAATGAAAAATAGAATCATTATGCTAATATCATAAATTCGTGATAAAATGATAGGTCATAACTCATGATAAGTCATAACAATGTGGCACAATTTATGTGATAAAGAGATCACGAGGAGAAATAAAGAGATTTCAATTCCTATCATCCAACAACCAAAACTTCAGAGCTCATACACCAACTCCTTGTTTCATAAGCATCAAAAAGTATATATATATATATATATATCAAAACCAATCCCACCAAGATTAAAGAAGAAAAATGAAAGAAAAAAACTGTACCACTATATCAATTCAATTCCAGCTTCACCCGAATGGCCACTACTATCTTCTAATCCAATCTCTTGTGACATAGCACCAGTCCTACAAATTGGACAAGCACCAGTCTTCAAAAGCCAAGAATCTATGCACTCAACATGAAAACTGTGACTGCACTTGGGCAGCATCCTGCACTTTTCACCTCCCACAAAATTCTCCAAACAAACAGCACACAATTCTCCAATACTATTGCCTTTTTCTTTCTTTAATTTCTCCTGATCCACTTTGTACTCAAAAGAGGGCAAGTCCTCTATATCCTCCGCCCTCATGCTCGGTATCCGACGCGTTTGGATCCCGATAAGATCCCTCCCATTGTTGGGATCACCCCTAAAAGCTCTCCCCACAACACAAAAATGTATAATAACCAAAATAGCTATTCCAACAAATAGTAAACTCACAGATATGATGAGTTCCATGGCCATGACAATTTAAGACCTTATGCATGGTCCATTTAATACAATAAAAGAATGAAAATGTTTGATTGATCTCTTCATTGATGGAGCAGAAGTCAAAACTGTTTGTAGGAGAAGGAATCTACAAACAGGTTTCGTGTGAAGTCTTTAGGGAGTTTGGTAGGTAGACGAAAAAATTGAAGATGGACTTTGGGTTCAAGTTGCCATTAGAAAATTGACATATAATAATAAGATTTTGAAATCATATCAGAATAGAAGGTAGTAGCATTGAAATGTCATAATTTGATATCAAAGAGCACATTGCTATATTACGAGGTCATCATTAAAGTGTTTAACGCCACATAATTTTAGTGAATTATTTGCCACATAATTTTCTTCCGTTATTTAATACCTCGAAGCAATTTGTGTAATTAGATATATACTAAAAAAAGGTGTTTGTGTAATGAGATGCATAGTGATGGATGCTTGAATAATTTTTCAAACACGATGTTTTTTTTTATAGTTACTCGATACATCAAGGGTGTTTGAATTCTCCCTTAAAACAATGCCACACATGATTCAGCAACGTTTCGTACGGTTTAAAAATGTTTTAATAAGCTATCTTAGACAATGTTGATTATATTAGATTATAAAAGGGAGACTAGATGAATTTTGGTGTGATTAAGTCATTGGCTTTTCATTTCATAAAAAGTTTCAGTTGTGTAAGGAATCAAGAAAACAATAGCATCCAGATGGGCCTAGCTAGTACATCATGCATGCATTTAACATGCATTGGGAACGAAAGACTGGTAAATATATATATTTCAAAATCTAATATGATGATAAGCTAAAATTATTTTTCATGACGTGGGAAAATAAGATGTCAGTGTCACCATTATTTGTGATTAGATGATGACATGTTCTCTTCGTTCATATAATTTATTTGGTAAGTAATCTATGAATAAGTTTCAAAAACCCTTTCTATTTAATACCTAATTGACGAAAAATTCAAATATAATATGTATTTGTTTACAATATTTTGTTAGTAAAACTATCCTGTAAAATATTTCAATATAACCAGTTCCATGTACATTTAAACTGGTCTATATGCGAAAATGGAGAGAAACTGATGATTCTTTTATACTGTGCTTATTTTATGTATACCAAGATAATACTTTACAAATTAACGTTTTCGATCAATTTCATTGGAAAAGCTGAATAAAAAAGGACCTTACCACATAATTATGGCGCAACTATTTTCAAAACCATTCTTTGATTTTCTTTATATCACGGTAAGTACTTATGAAGTTTTAATAATTTGTAGCCTAAACATTCATTAAAATACAATTCATATACATATAATTTAAGTTGCATCTTGAAAGCATTTTTAATTTAAAATTGATGGTGTTTGAAAATTATATAAGAACTAAGAAGCTGGAAATATTAAAAAAATATTGTTTAAAGAAAGGTTACCATAAAACAAATATAGGTCCATACTAGTTTTAAAACTATGAAACTGAAAAAATTAAATCTACAAGCACTAATTAGATATTAATTAGGTCAATAATGGTTATAATATTTTCTCCTCGCTTCCTCTAAAATGGTTCAATCAATGTCTTTCTAAATGTATAGACATTTTACTATTTAGGAACAATAAATTACACAGTCCAGTCCATCTAGACATCAAAACAAACCCAAAAAAAAAAAAAAAAAAAAAAAAGAGAAGATGAAGAAGAACAAGCAAAGTATAATACCAACATCACTAGTTGTCTACTAAAAATGTACACTACAAATTATGATAAAATTAAGTTGATAAACTTTTCGGATGTGCCTACGCTCGCTTCAATTTTAGATAACTCTATTATTCTAGACTAGTGACGTAGGTATGAATGATCTATTAATTCATGCCAACCGTAAAATTCGTAGGCCGAGTCTAGAATAATAGAATTATTGTCTAAAATTGAAGCGAGCGTAGGCACATCCGAAAAGTTTATCAACTTAATTTTATCTTAATTTGTAGTGTACATTTTTAGTAGACACCTAGTGATGTTAATATTACTTCGCTTCTTCTTCTTCTTCTTCTTCTTCTTCTTCTTCTCTTTTTTTTTTTTTGGTGATGTACTAGATGGACTGGACTGTGTGATTTATTGTTCCTAAATGGTAAAATGTCTATACATTTAGAAAGACATTGAACCATTTTAGAGGAAGGGAGGAGAAAATCTTATAATCATTATTGCCCTAATTTGACTCTAGTCCTCCATAAGATATCAATCTAAAATTTTAATAGTTTCATGAGGGCAAATGCACATCTATTATGTATATGATGTTAAATAATACTTCATAAGAGAAATATGACGATGGCATTTATGTTATGTATTTTAATTCTAATGCCACACATCTTTATTCGGTTCGTTTCACAACATTAGCTCGTTACTAGGTTGAATTACACGAATTAATACACAAATCACCCCCATGTTTATAGAATTATACCAGCTATTCCTATACTATGTTTGAGATTACACTTTCTCCCTAACCACTTTTTAAATCTAATGAAATAGTATATAGTGGACGTCGGCAAAATATTTATTTTACACGTCGAAAATACCCTTAGTGGGATTAAATCATTTTTGGTGCCTCAAATTGGCACGATTTCAATATTGGTGCCTTATTGAGGCAGCCATCAAAATTGGTGCCTTAACTCGAAATTTTTATCAATTTTGGTGCCATGTCGCCGGAAAATATGAAATTTGGCCGAAATTGCTTACGTGGACGTGACATGGCAGGAAATTTGGGAATTTTGACCCAAGTCAACCCACCACATAAGCAATACTCCACATATACAGCCACATGTGCAATTAAAAAAAAAAACTTAAATCCACATATTTATATAAGGAATTGTATTTATAAATTTGAGTTATAAATATTTTTTATTTTTAAACCTGATTTAATGATAAATAAAAAATTATAATAAAAAATACAAGAAATAAAAAAAAAATCTTCATCTCCTTCACCTCTTTACCCCAAAAAAATTATTATGCATTTAAACCCTAAAAAAAATTGAAAATTTTATATTCATGCACCATATCTTTCATACAACCACATTTACACCCCAAAAATTTCTCAAAAAGTTTTTTATAATCCAGAATAAATTTTAAAAAGTTACAAACTTTATAATTTCATTATAGATAAAATCATAGGTTAGAAATAAATAAACTGAAAAACACAAAACAGGTTTAACTAAATGAAAATCATAACAATTAAAAATAATAATTTTGGGGATAGTCATCTTCCCCAATTGAAATCGTGGGACTTCTTCTAAAGAGAGTAACCAGGAAGGAGGTGGTGGTGGACTGGGAATAGGGTTTTGTAAACGAGAGGGGTTCGAAGGGGCAATTTTGCGGTGGAGTTTCTCGCTTTGACGTCGTTCAAGTAGGAGATTCGGGTAAGAGGGATGGGTTCGGATTCGGGAGTGTCGGAGGAAGAAGACAAGCGGCAGAGGGTGTAGAGGTGAGGGCGGAGGTGGTGGTCGGAGTGGATCGGAGCCCTAATCGGGTGTGGCGTTGATGGATTGCGAGGGGAGGGTGTATAAGGGGTCCTATGTGGAGTCGGCTGCGTATAATCCGAGTTTGGGGCCGGTGCAGGCGGCGTTGGTGGCCTATGTGAGGTGGTGGGTATGAGAGGATTGTGAAGGCGGTATTGGTGGAGAAAGAGGGTGCTAAGGTCTGTTGAAGAGGATACGTTGTTGAAGGAGATAAAGATTTTTTTTTTATTTCTTGTTTTTTTTTTATTATAATTTTTTTATTTATCATTAAATCAGATTTTAAAATATAAAATATTTATAACTCAAATTTATAAATACAATTCCTTATATAAATATGTGGATTTAAGTTTTTTTTTTTTAATTGCACATGGACTGTATATGTGGAGTATTGCTTATGTGGTGGGTTGACTTGAGTCAAAATCCCCAAATTTTTTGCCATGTCACGTCCACGTAAGTAATTCCGGCCAAATTTCAAATTTTCCGGCGACATGGCACCAAAATTGATAAAAATTCCGAGTTAAGGCACCAATTTTGATGGCTGCCTCAATAAGGCACCAATATTGAAATCGTGCCAATTTGAGGCACCAAAAATGATTTAATCCCACCCTTAGTCGTCGTGCAAACATAAATAATTAGTTCTTACTATTTCTCCCTATCCTTAGTAATTAGTAATTATTATAACCTTTGCACTAAGAGTTTTATATCTTTTACACCCTTAGTTTTATAATATATCATGTTATTATTTTTGCCTATTAAAAATTAGTCAAATCCCTAATTTGCTGTACTAAATATAGTTACAAAATATTGTACATGATATGATTCGACACCATCAGAACATAAATTAATATGTAATATATATATATATATATATATATATATATATATATATATATATATATATATATATATATATATATATATATATATATATATATATATATATATATAATTTAATGAGGTAAAAAATAAGTTTTCCAAGTCATTTAAGATATCTAAGAATTTTTTGTATGAATTTTTAATTTATCTTATCTTTTTAAATAGGTATCTTTGCATTATATTTTAGTTTTAACTGCACCAAGCTATAATATGGTACTCATTAACTAATTACTCTTTGCAAGCACATAAACAAACTTAAAAACAAAATGTGACATTGGTATATAAACAAAAAATGTGTACATTATTTATCAAAGCTTTAAGACGACTTTAATATTTTGATGCTAAACTTTATAATATACGGTAATTTAATAATTAATAAAGATTTAATGTTATATAATATGATTACATAACGAGTAAACTTTATAAAAGACCTCCAAAAGATGATTATGTTGCACAAACTTTCCCTCATATTTGAGAAAATTATACGTTTTCTAGAAGTTATATATGCGTGTCATTTTTCCGAAAACTTAATGATCTTCTAATACCGGTTTGTTATATGGTAGTTTGTGTAGTCTTACAAACATGAGGTGGGGTAGTTTGTGTATTTGTCCATAGGTATTTTGTGTAATTTATCCCGGTTTGTCTTGTTCGTTTTTTGTAAGAAGCAATGGGCTCATTTCACGTAACAAGAGATAAAACCCAATTACATAGATTGCAAATTAAAGTACTTCTCGAATTTCTGAAATTGAAAAATCTCTACCATTTATCAACAGGTCCAAGCACAAAATCTATCAAATCAAAAAGGTCGAAACTTTAATTATCTGGTCAAGAAGATTCCTGTAGTAATTATTACATATACCTAATTAGGCCAACCTTAAAGATAGAATTAATACTTCCTACGTGAATTAAGGTGGCACTTATCCATCTAAGCGACCATGCACGTATATAAGGTAGGTATTACAAGAAGAAAAAAGAAAAAAAGAACAAAAAAACCAACGGTCGTCCTTATCCGAATACAGTCAGTCAAAGAACCCCACAATTACGAGGAAGGTAAAATTAATGGACAGCCATGAATTTAGCAAATTTAATCACCTATATATATTTCTACAATTTTCACAACTCAAACAAAATTAACAAGCAAAACATTGTTTTTGAAGTGAACGAGAAATAACAAAAAAAAAAAACAATAGTTTTGCTATCATTGCATGAGAATTAAATCACTCTCTTCTTCTCTACGCCTTATAACAAGGCGTCATCAGAAATTTGTTCTCTTGCAATCTTTATCCCTCGCCACCGTCACCCCCGAAATTTTATTCTAAGGATCGAAAATGCCGAACTCTACGGCAGACAACGCAAGATTCGCCATCGGGATTATTGGTTTGTGATTTTTATTTATTCTTGTAGTGGATTTAATCCGAATGTTAGATCTTTTTTTTTTCTAATGTTTTGATTCTTGTATCTTGACATTTCCAAAGTTTTTTTTCTCTTCATGACTTATAGTTCATACGTAAGCGATTCTTCTACGTGCATGTATGTTTTGACTGTACTATGTGTATAAATTTTTGCTTTTTTTTTTTGTTTTTGTTTTCTTGTTAGTTTCTAAAATGGTTCTTCCATTGTTTTTTGAATTACGTGAATAAAATGTTCTTATGTTTTTTCAAAATGATTGCCAATAGTTTTCATTTTTTGGCTGTGGAAACGAGAAATAAAAACATATTTCATGTTTGTTGCAACAACTGTTTATATGAATATTCAGAAATATGTAGAAAGAAAACTTGAACGACTGGAAAACTCTTTAATATTCAACAGACTGAGAGATGTGTCAAAAAAATTTCAAACTATGATGACTTTAATTTATTTGGTTCTGATGTATCGATACAATTTCCGATGTTAATACATAGAAATGTAGGCACTAGGCAATAATTTAATTTCTATGGAAAAATTGTTGTGTCTAAATTTGATGAAATTATTAGTCTGACTGGAACATTTATTGCCTAAATTGGACCGATGCGCACAGTTTCATATTATTTGGAAACTTGTTATAATATACTCTTTCAATTGTTCATTTGTTTCCAATACAACTATTCATCTTTGTTTTTCTATGTGCAGGAAATGCCATCTCTTTGTTCCTTTTCCTCTCACCGGTGTAATTCCTTTCTCCCTCATCTTGCACGTAAATTTCATGCACATCCATAGGAAAGTAAACGAATTATGAGTATTAAATGCCAAGTGATCAATGTGGACATTAACTTTATCCAATACATTTCACTAGATTCATTTTAGAATTTAAAAGATCCTGAATTTCTATAGTTACATCTTTCTCAATAAATAATATAAAATCAAGAATATTTAATTAGTACGTGTATTAATAAAACAAGGAGTTATTTAATTACCTTATTCTTCAAACGAATATTGATTTGATTTGCTTAATGCGCGTATTACACGAAGGTAATTTTCTCTTATTTATTAAAACAAATTTGGGGTGTTAATTAAATACTTACTACTCATTTTATAATCAAAACTAGTTTGTCTTTCCACCATACTCACAAAGTTTAATACTTAAAATGTGTTAATTGATGTAGTAAAATGTGGTTTTATTAAATGTAGGCCGACATTTTGGAAGATTTGGAAAGCAAAGTCCGTGCAAGGGTTCAAGCCCGATCCATACCTAGCGACGGTGCTCAATTGTGCGTTGTGGGTGTTCTATGGCATGCCCTTTGTTCACCCTGACAGTATTTTGGTCGTCACCATCAACGGTGCTGGATTGGTCATTGAAATTTTATATGTGACCATGTTCTTTGTCTACTCTGATTGGTCCAAGCGCGTAGGTTTTTTTTTATTTTATTTATAATAATAGTCGAATTATGAGATACATTTTATTATTTGTTATTATTACATTGACATCTTGTGTGTTTGTGGCACTTTAAAAATTGGAAAAAGGTTAAGCTAATCCACCTTGTTTAAAATGCTTTTCCTATTTTTGAGTAACAACTCTCTTTTTTTTTTTTTAAGTGTGTACAATTACTTGCGTCGAGTTAACAGATTTACGTTTTTGTTTTGTCTTGAATCTGTACAAAATTCCAGCGCAAGATCATCATCGTCCTGCTTATCGAATTGGTGTTCCTTGCCGCGATGATCGTCATTTCATTGTTGCTTCTTCACGGGACCAAGAACCGATCTATGCAGATTGGTCTCATTTGCATTGTTTTCAATGTCATTATGTATGTCTCGCCCTTGACGGTCATGGTAGGTTACTAATTTTCCAAAAAAGAAGTTATTAGAGATGAGCAAACCAATTTAGGAATCAAATTATTTTACACCATATTTGACTTGTTTTATGTTTCTACCATATTAATGCAGAAACAAGTTATCCAGACCAAGAGTGTGAAATACATGCCATTCTACCTATCACTTGCCAACTTTGCAAATGGTGCTATCTGGTTCGTCTACGCTCTCATCCGGATCGATCCCTACCTCCTGGTAATTAAAATCTCTTTTCTTTTTCACCGAATTATCATTTATATTTCTCACATTATACTTAAGTCAATTTAATACATACACCATTAATTTCATTTTAACCAAGTCGTTAAAATTAACAATTAGAGACGATATATATACAACACATGTTAAGTGCTAACATTAATTTATCGTACGTAACGTATGTTGCAGGTTCCAAATGGTTTGGGTGCTCTATCTGGTGTAGTACAGCTGGTACTGTACGCAACATTTTACAAGACCACAAATTGGGAGGAGGATGCCAAACCCGAAGTTCAACTCCCCGAGAAATCTTCAGATGACCGAGCTTAAATTTAATTCAACTGCATGCTACTTTATTTTAGTTTCTTATTTTATTGTGTTTCAACTTCTTATTAAGTCCTTTAAATGCATTAAAACATATTGAGGATGAGGCGCAGATTTATAAACCTTAGAGTCCTTCTCATCTGTGATTGTGAGTAATTTACAAAAGAAGTTATGCTTCTATTCAACTTTGAAAGTATCTTCATGAACCGAGCTGAGTCACCTGCCAGCTGGCATAACAGAATTTTGTATTTCTGTTATTTCCCGCCAAGTTTCTGTTTGGCACTTTTGTAATTATTTCTTTTTCTGTTTTGTATATAAGTAGAGTTAGTTGTGTTTTGTTAGTTTAGTTCATAAGTTTCATTTGTACAGATTATATTGTACTCTCTCTCTACTTTTCATCTATGGAAAAGCTTCATTCATCCTCAATAATGGCGATCACACTTTATATGTTTCCGCTTAATCACATTTTCTACATATTGAGTGGCTAGTTTTTGTAGTTTAGTCTAGGCCCAGTATTCCTTCTTGTACTCCTTATCTTATTTATTTGAAAAAAAGAAACATCATTCCAATATAAATCTTTTGATTTTTTATTTTTACGTTCAATTTGTCCGATACATATATATATATATGTGTGTGTGTGTGTGTGTGTGTGTGTGTTGATTAAGGTTTATATGTGTGAAAGCATTATGAATGGACATCCTTAATTAACCATGGATACGATACTCCCCAGATTTGGATAATTGTAACTCTGTGAGATTAGACCCCAATTGAGCACAATCTACGATTATTAGTTATGTTGTATGACTACTTTTAAAAGTCACATTGTATCTTGTCAGATATGTATCGAATACGATTCTAAGGCACTCTTCGAATATCATGTAGCATATTCTGTAATTAAAATAAAATTAATATCCTAGTCGGACGTATGTCAAAAACGTATTCAAAAATTTTGACATATCAAACTCATATTATAGTCTCAAATTTAATGATAAAAAATTAGATTGAAAAATTATGAAAAGAGACGAACTACGATATTTTATACTAGATATAATTCTCTTCATTTAAGTTGAGACAATTCTTTTACCTTCATATAAATTATTATTATATATATTTTCTTAAATGTATCTTTGCATTATTTACAAGCAGTAGGAAAGAGTTTTTCCCCGTTTTGAAATATAGCACTAAAATTGCCACTTTGTATATTCTAATTATACATTACACTTAAACTTATTACTTTTTTAACTTAAAATAACACAATATGTATATCCATGGCGTATCGTATTTTGAAATTTTCAAAATTCGAATCCTCATATATATATCTGTATCATATGTTATTAACTCATGTCATGTGTCCCGCATCAATCATACGATGCAACATATAACTTCTCAGTATTTCTCAAAATTAAAGTCATTTTTGTAAAACTAATAGCACGATATCGTTATAAGTTATAACAATCAGTAAGATCTATTATTCCTTGGGTTATTTGTCAAAGTGTAGCTTTCAACTTGCCCAACTCTTTGAAGCGTCAATTAGGAGTTCAAATAATTAATGAGAAATATTATTTTTTTTTTAAATACCTTTGAAATACCATATTTTTAAAGCAGTTTGAGAAGCACCTCTGATGAGGCTATTGTTTTTTTTTTCCCCGACTTTTCATAAAACAAACAGAAGCAAAAGTTATTGTTGCAAAATGCAAACACTAAAAGAATGCTTGTGTTGGTTCAAAAGCCTAATTTTTATAAGCATTTGTAAGCACCGCTTGAATTTATAACAGATTATGGAGTAGCATATGTTCTGATTTTTACTCTAAATAATAATTATTAAAATAGGTTAAATTATACAATTTTCTAGATTTGGGTCCGTGGGTTTTCAAAGGTATTTTCTAAATTAAATTATTAAATTTTAGAAAACAATCAAAATTAGAAAACCTCAAGTGATAATGAAATTGAATAGGGGGCGGCACTGATATGAACGCAAACCTCAAGTTGTCAATCTTCCACTAGTGAGGATGCGGATGCCTCACTAACATGGTAACAAGAAAAACAAAACAGAATTAAATGAATCAATATTGATAAAATTTCAATAAAAATAGGATGAAACAATTAAACCCATGAAAGATATATGCAGCACATCTTGTTAGAAGCCTATATCCCACATCACTATTCCATATTCTTGCAGAGCAATTCCAGTTTTCTCTGTGCATAGCTGATACATGTATGTTATGCAAGAAGCCTAGTAGTAGTACATATTTGCTCAAAAGATCGATTTTTTCACGGGCCACGATACTTCTTGAAACAGAGACAACCCTGTTGTTGATCGACTGGGATCATTCCCCCACCTTTCGACGTGTCAATGGCCTCAATCAGGGCAACTACCTCGTCCATTTCAGGCCTCTTGTCAGGGTTGGCGTCCCAGCATCTTTTCATCACGTTTGCAAGAGAGCTCGGGCAACATCGGGGAATTTCTGGCCGTAAGTTCTGTCGACAGAAATGTGATTAGCGGAGTCGTAAACGAACAAAATTCCCAGGTTGTTAATTAAATGTTCTACAAACAGAGAGATTACCTGACGAACAACTGCAGAAGTCACCTCCGAGAAACTAAGATCGGGATATGGCATGTCACAGCAATAAATCTCCCATAAGCAGATTCCAAAACTGTACACGTCACACTTCCTATTGTATGGGTTGCCATTGAGTACCTGGAGTTCATCATCATTCAGACACACATATATAAGACATTAACATCAAGTTCTTGTTTCTTTGATTTTTCGTGTTTCACCAAAATTTTCTTTTATCTTTCCATATGGCATCAACGAGTAATCTTTTCTAGTATTTGGGTATTACACAAACAAAAATCGGACAAGAAGTAGGAGATATACGATTACAAAGGCATAAAAGGTACCTCAGGAGCCATGTAACCTAGAGTTCCTGTCTCCCCCGTCATGTCATTTGGGTTTGAGGCTTCAACACGAGCAACCCCAAAATCAGCTATCTTAACCGTTCGTGACTTGTCTAACAACATATTTTCTGTCTTAACATCTCTATGAACAATCTTCTGAGAGTGAAGGTAACTCAACCTACAAAGCCAAAACAATTGACTTTACTCCTAGTGACAAATCAATTAGTATTACTCATAGAGAATTGCAGAATCAAGATGCAAAATACCCTCTAGCAAGATCGAGTGCCATCTGCACAACCACTTTAAATGCTAACTTCTTTCTCCTGTTCTTTATGAGGTATGATTTCAAGGCACCTCCTGGAAGGTATTCCACGACAACACAGCAGATATTACTAGGCATGCCAATGTGGCCATTTTCGGTTTGAATGTTGAGGTCTGATGAGCCCATTGTTGCCCCAATAAACTGCAAAATGTGATCAAGAAAAATGTTAGACCAATACTAAGAAGATTCCACAAAGAAAAAGTTAACATAGATTTGATCAAATAAGTCGAACAATTGTCTCATTGTTTTGCTCACATATGCTTGCTCAGTTTGAAGTGACAAACAAAAACTTAAACCAAAGAGCAAAACTGATGACGAGGTACCTTTGTCACATTGGGATGATCAAGTTTATGCCACACTGCAACTTCTTGAGTAAAAGCTGCCCTCAGCGATTGTATCTCCGCTTCTGTCCTATGGCCCTCTTCCCCCCAGTCCAGCAACTTAACTGAAGATCACAGAGGATACCACGTTAGTAACAGTAAAAAGAGTCGCACTGGTAAGATGAAAATAACCACGTGGGTTGATTACAACTAAACCTTCTGAGGTTGCCTAATTATAGAAACAGAAACCTTTCCTGCTGTTAAAATTACAGACAAATTATTGGCAAGAGATTGTACGAGACACATGGGAAACATGACGTTAAGTGTAGGAAAAGGGACAATGTTTTTCAAAGCGAAGAAACATTGAAGCGTTTTAGCAGAGTAAATGGCACAAGTCATTCATTTGTCCTGGATTCAGTATTAAGAACGATATAATGGCTTAGTTTCTCGATGCTACATGAATGTCCGTAATGAATTGCCTCCCATTGCAAGCACCTAGAAGTCATGCTCACACCTTGTATCTTGGCATAACTTAATGAACCGCCGTTCCTCCAAACACGTAAAAGGTCAGTAACTCGTTTAGTATAAGTGTGAACTGTGAACCTTCACAAGAATGAAACTCAGAGATTTGGCGCTTATGGATTAAATCCTTATAAAGAAACTTATGAGGACTGGATCAAACCATTTAGTTTTGATACAACTTTGTTTCAAGTCAGTTATTTTTGCAGTCCTTACAAAGACTTGCAATAGGTTCAAATTCCCTTGCTATTGATCTATTGCAAGGGATGTGTACGTTGGTAGCATCCCTTGCTATAGGTGGCGTTGGTGCAGGTATTTTGCATGTTGCAAGGGAAATGGACCTTGCTATTGCTTTTCTGACACACACCTGTAGCAAGGTCCATTTCCCTTGCTGGAGTTTTCTGACACACACAATTGGCAGCAACGTCCTTAGACGTTGCTATTTATTCTGACACAAAAGTCAATTGCAACGTCCTTAGACGTTGCTATGTATTCTGACACAAAGACCAATTGCAACGTCTTTTGACCTTGCAATTGATTTACGCACGTTTTTTTTTAAAGTTTATTTTTGTTCATTATTTTTTTTCGATGAAAGACAGCAACGTCTACGAACGTTGCTATAGTGTCCTGACACTCTTTTTTTTTTTTAAATTTGGCAGCAACGTCCACAGACGTTGCTATAGTGTCCTGACATTTTTTTTTTTCAAATTTGGCAGCAACGTCCACGGACGTTGCTGTAGATAAATATTTTTTTATAAAAAAAAGTGGCGGTAAAAACCGCCACATTGTAATAAAATGTTTTTTAATATATATATACATATATATATATATACATACATATATATATATATATATATATATATATATACATACACACACACTCACATTATACATTAATTGAAACCTCAATATTATATATGTATAGTATGTATTAAAAAATATAATACTAATAACTAAATTATAAGATACACACACACACACACACAAACACACGCACATATATATATATATATATATATATATATATATATATATATATATATATATATATATATAGTATTAAGAAATGTTAGATAACATTTTAAAAATTATAATGATATATATATACATACACACACTAAACTTTACAATGTATAATTATAAAATAATCTCACTAATTATAATTATACAATATATATGTATATATATATATAGTATAAGATGCATGTATGCATATATAATATATATATAAGTTGATCATGATGCAAAATAAATTAAGGAAAGAAATAAAGTGAAGGAGAGAATGGGAGAAGAAGATGATAATAATATGAGAGGGAGAATGTAGTGGGATGGATGAGTGATATAGTGTGGTATTTATAGTAGTATAGTGGGAGGGAAGGAAATTTTTTGGGAAATTTGAAATTTCCGCCAAAAATTTCATTCTGAAATTTTTTAGCAAGGTCCAAATCCCTTGCAATAGGTTATTGTCAGAAAGCTGTTGCAAGGGAAATTGGGATCCCTTGCTACTGTGTCAGAAAAGTAGCAATTGCAAGGGATTTGGACCTTGCAATAGCTTTATTAGAAAAATGTTTTAATTATATATATTCCCTCATTCACTCATTTAATTAGATCCATATATAATTATGACTTGTAAATCATAATTACATGAGACTTGAACTAAATATATAGAACTAATCTTGATCTTGGTTAAATTAATTAATTAATAAAACTTATTTGATTGAATAATTATTAATTACATAAGAAAATAGAACTAATCTTGATATTTATAGCTATATATATATATATATATATATATATATATATATATATATATATATATATATATATATATATATATATATGTGTGTGAACTTATTTGAATGAATAAGATCCTAATAACATATGAGAACTGAACTAATTAGAATTAATCATGTATTGTAAAATTAATTAAAGTTATTAGAATCAATAACTTCTCATTACATAATAATCAAACTAAACATAATTAACGATTCTTGATTTTCATTAAATAAACTGAAATTATATGAATGAATAATATTTAACTACATAAGAATTGATCAACTACGTACAGGAAAACTTACTGTTTATTTTTGTTGAATTAATTAAGAATATAATTGCTAACTCAACATTACATTAGAATTGAACTAATTAAACAAAACTAATCTTAATTAAATTTTAATAAATTAATTGAACTTGTTTGAATGGACAACTCCTAATTAACTACAAATATATAAGCATCAACTAAATATAACTAATATTGACTTTTGTCAAATTAGTTTAACTCAATTGAACAAATATTACATAAGAACTAAATTACTTAGATTTAATAATATTGATTTTATTATGAATAGTGTTATTTGAATGCATAACACCTAATTACATAAGAATTGAACTACGTACAAGGAATACAACTCTTTATTTTTGTTGAATTAATTAAGAATGGAATTTATAACTCAACATATAATTACATTAGAATTGAACTAATTAAACAAAAATAATCTTAAATTTTAATAAATTAATTGAACTTGTTTGAATGGACAACTCCTAATTAATTACACATATAAGAATCAACTAAATATAACTAATCTTGACTTTTGTCAAATTGGTTTAACTTAAACAAATATTACATATAAGAACTAAATTACTTAGATTCAATCTTGATTTTTATTATGAATAGATGTTATTTGAATGCATAACTTCTAATTAAATAAGAATTGAACTACGTACAAGGAAAACTACTCTTTATTTTTGTTGAATTAATTTAGAATATATTTTATAACTCAACATAATTACCTTAGAATTGAACTAATTAAACAAAACTAATCTTAAATTTTAATAAATTAATTGAACTTGTTTGAATGGACAACTCTTAATTAATTACACATATAAGAATCAACCAAATATAACTAATCTTGACTTTTGTCAAATCAGTTTAACTTAATTGAACGAATATTACATAAGAACTAAATTACTTAGATTTAATCTTGATTTTTGTTATGAATAGATGTTATTTGAATGCACAACTCCTAATTACATAAGAATTAAACTACGTACAAGGAAAACTACTCTTTATTTTTGTTAAATTAATCAAGAATAGAATTAATAACTCAACATTACATTAGAATTGAACTAATTAAGTAAACCTAATCTTAATTTTTAATAAGTTAATTGAACTTGTTTGAATGGACAACTCCTAATGAATTACGTATATAAGAATCAACTAAATATAACTAATCTTGACTTTTGTCAAATTAGTTTAACTTAATTAATTGAACAAATATTATTACACAAGAACTAAATTACTTAGATTTAATCTAGATTGTTATTATCATGAATAGATTTCATTTGAATGAATAAAATCTTAATTACATAAGAATTGAACCACGTACAAGGAAAACTACTCTTTATTTTCGTTGAATTAATTAAGAATAGAATTGATAACTCAACATTACATTATAATTGAACTAATTAAATAAAACTAATTTTATTTTTGTATAAATTAATTGAAATTGTTGAATGGACAACTCCTAATTAATTATATATATATAAGAATCAACTAAATATAACTAATCTTAACTTTGTCAAATTAATCTAACTTAATTGAACAAATATTACATAAAAACTGAATTACTTAAACGTAATTTTAATTTTCATCATGAATAGATGTTATTTAAATACATAACTTCTGACTTGATTTTTGCATATATATATATAAAGAATGAAGAATGCAGCTTTATTATATTAAAAAATAATTAAAACAAAACCTGCAAGGGAAGAGGAGGTTGCTGAAGCTGAAAGGCTACTGCAAGGGCCTTTTTCCCTTGCAACTGTGTCAGAAAAGCTGTTTTTACAGCAGCAGCAAGGGATTTGGACCTTGCAATAGATTTATCAGCTTTATATCCTCTCCTCCACACATTTCATGATCCATAACCTGCGTTTCTTCCCCCAAATTCTACTGCATTTCTTCCCCCTCTCTTCTCTATTTTTTAGCAAAATTTCATTTCTTCCTTGTGATTTTTTTGCAAAGCGTACGTAATTCTCAGCAAAGCTCACTCCACGAGAGGTATCTATTTCAGTATTATCGTAATTCGTTGCTTAATTATATATATATATTGTTGATGTTGTTGCTTAATTTAGTGATTTTTGTAATATTAATACTTGTTATTCATCATATTTAGAATAATTGAGATCTAAGCGTGATTTGATTAGTAGTATGCTATTTATATGCCTGTGTGTAATTAGTTGTTCACATTGTTAGTATTTGATGATAAGTTTTAATTAGCCTTACTTTCGTGATTAAATAGTCAGTTCTCGTGCTGATGCATTGTTAATTTGATTTTAATTAGATAAAAAATGTATAACAACGAAGATCGGAGTTGGATGTACGATCGAGGCAACGTTGATGAGGGGTATATCAATCCTTATTTCGTAGATGGCGTCAACAGATTCCTAGAATTTGCATTTTCTCAAGGTCATCGAAGAGTTAAGTGTCCGTGCACTCGGTGTGGTTTTAGCAAAAGCAAAAAGAGGGATGTGATTCAGGAACACCTATTGAAGTACGGTTTTGTTCCTCATTATTACGTATGGGAGGCACACGGAGAAAGGAACAACTTTTCTGGCAATTACACATACGCAGGAGAGTCATCTACTCATAATGATAATGTCGAAAGTGGTTACGTAGATATGGTCAATGATGCATACAGAGGTCAGTTTGAAGGCACGCACTATAATCAAAATATAGAAGAAGAGCCAAACCGTGAGGCACGAGACTTTTTTGAAATGCTACGGGAAGTCGAGGTGCCAATACGCGTCGATGTGGAAACAACACCATTGCAGTGGTTAACATCATTTATTGCCGACAAGGTTCGTCATGGCACAACAAACGCCTCTGCTGACAATCAATTACAAGCGGCCCGCAGATTAATGAGTCCTGCAGATCGTCATAGATTGCCTGAAAATTGGTACGGAGTGAAGAAATTCATCAAAGGTTTAGGACTTGGGTACAAAACATATGATGTGTGTGTTAATATTTGTATCCTTTATTACGGGGAGTATGAAAGTAAGAGCTGGACCGAGTGCCCCTATTGTGGAGAAGTTAGGTACGAGGAATGCACCAATAAGAAGAAGCTTGTTCCACGTAAGAAGCTGTGGTACTTGCCAGTGACGCCTCGATTGCAGAGGCTTTACACATCACGCAAAATATCGGAGCACATGACATGGCACTTGAAGTGTCAGGCAGATACCGATCAAATGATTCACCCTGCTTCAAGTTTGGCCTGGAAATCTTTCGACAGGATATTTCCCGATTTTGCTGCCGAACCAAGAAACGTTAGACTTGGACTTTGCACCGATGGTTTTAATCCTTTCGGGAACTCCTCGGCTCCTTACTCGTGTTGGCCAGTATTTGTGACCCCTTATAACCTCCCTCCTGACCTGTGCATGCGGCAAGAATATATTTTCCTAAGTTTAATGATATCTGGCCCGAAGAGTCCTGGCAAGAACATTGACGTATTACTCAGACCCCTAATTGATGAACTTAAGTCACTGTGGGATACGGGTGTGCCAACATACGATAGTTTTCGGAAACAAAATTTCCAAATGCGAGCTTCATTGCTATGGACGATTAGTGACTATGGGTATGGCATGCTATCACAGTGGAGCACACATGGTCGTTTATCTTGCCCGTACTGTATGGAAGAAACCAAGAGTTTCCAACTTAAGCACGGTCGAAAGACTTCTTTCTTTGACTGTCATCGTCGATTCTTGCCTCTGGACCATCCATGGAGACTAAACACAACTGACTTCACGAAAGGTAGAATAGAGACTGATCAACCTCTACCAAGAAGATCAGGGATAGACATGTTGAAACACGTTGAACGTCTTCCACCAGTCGGATTTGGTATATGCGGAGAATTTATTCAGGGCTTTGGTTTGGATCACAATTGGTGTCGTAGAAGTATATTTTGGGAACTTCCGTATTGGAAGCATAATCTAATCCGCCACAACCTAGATGTCATGCATTGTGAAAAGAACTTCTTCGACAATATCAAGAACACTGTGATGGATGACCCTGAGAAAACCAAGGACAATATGAACTCTCGCAAAGATTTACAATTACTGACGGGCAGAAGATCTTTGTTTCTACAGACTGGACCGGGAGGTAGGTTATACAAACGTAGAGCATCGTACTGTCTCAGTAAGGACGAAAAGGTTAAAGTGTGTGAGTGGTTGTGCTATCTCAAATTTCCAGATGGATACGCGTCAAACATTTCGCGTTGTGTTCAAATGCCACAGTTGCGTCTAGTGGGAATGAAAAGTCACGATTGTCACGTTTTTTTGCAAAGGTTGGTTCTGATAGCATTTCGTGACTTCTTGCCAGAGAATGTCTGGGGGCCGCTCGTGGAGATCAGTAATTTTTTCAGAGCTTTGTCAGCTCCTGACATCCGATATAGTGACATGGATTTATTAGAACGTTCGATTGTGGTGACTATGTGCAAGCTGGAAAAATTCTTTCCTCCATCGTTCTTTGATTCCATGGAGCATTTAGCGATACACCTTCCCTGGGAGGCAAAAGTCAGTGGACCCCCATTTGAGAGGTAAATACCAGTTACTGTTATATTGTTAACTATACAATGTTCAAAATATGACTAGTTAATTTTTTTTTTCTTTGTTAGACGGATGTTTGATTTTAAGAGACCAAGGGGTAACAAGGCACACATAGAAGGGTCGATTGTTGAGGCGTACATTTACGCAGAAATTGCAAATTTCTCCTCACTCTACTTTGACAGCAATATTGAAACTAGAGCAACCCGTTTTAACATGAACGAAGTTCCAATATCTATTGACCCCAACGACCAATTATCAGTATTCCAGAGTAAAGGGAAAACAATGGGGCGTTGTGTCAATTACAGAAATTTGTCTCTCGCAGAGTGCAAAGCGGCTCATCTATATGTCTTGTTGAATTGCCCAGAGGTCGAGTGTTGCTTAAGGTAAGATTACTAATTGCCATACAATGTATTCTTGCTAATATATCAATTGATGTTTTAAACGGCTTCTTTCTGTGACAGTATGTTTGATGAACAGATGTGCGCAGGATATCCGCAAGCTAATAAAGATCAGATACGTAAAACTTATTTTATCGACTGGTTCAAACAAGTTGTTGTGTCTGGTAGTTACAGTGTGGATCCTAGATTACGCGGTCTAGCTCGGGGTCCTGTTTTGAAAGCAAAAACTTATAATGGTTATACGGTTAACGGATTTAAGTTTCATACAGAAGCATATGGGGCTGGTGGGCAAACAATGAACAGTGGTGTTTATGTGAAGGGCGACACTGGCGACCCAGACGCACGTAATTTCTATGGAATGCTTCAAGAGATTATACAGCTTGATTACTGGGGCAGTGGAAACTTGGAACAAATTGTTATGTTCAAATGTGATTGGTACGACGTGTATAATGGAATAACAACTCATCCGATTTATGGCCTTGTTGACATTAATCCAACAATGCGACTCGGTACAGGAGCGTCTGAACCGTTTATCTTAGCAAGTCAGGCGCAACAAGTCTATTACAGTCTGTATCCTTCACAAAAAAATACCAGTAGGAGAGGATGGTGGGCGGTTTGCACGACAAGAGCGAGATACCTCGTTGACACAACTGCAATGGCTAATCTCGACATTTACCAAGATAGCACCGCACCTCAGTTAAGATTGGATGACATCAACAATATCGACAATACACCTATCAGGCTTACAGACGATGATATTGTGGAAGTCGATGATAACGACACATCCGCCGACGATGACGTGGATGAAGATCATGATGATGGTGACGACGATGACCCTGATTATACGTAATGTATGTTCTAAGCAATATGTATGCCTATGTAGTAAGAATTCGTGAACTTAAACAGTGGTTTATTTGCAATATGTAAGCTTGCGTTGTAATATTTGAGTTATTTGAATTGTAACTTTTATATATATATATAACTAGTGTAAATTATAAATATAAATAAAAACATAAATATATATAAGGTGCAAACATAAATAAAAACAAGCTAAAACAAACCTCGTTTGTTCATAATTATACAAATACAAATAAAAGCAACAAATAACAGTCTAAATTTGAGTATCCTCGTCAAATTACATATCACCCAAGCCAGTAGTGTCGTTAGCACCGCCACCCGAACTTCTTTCCTGGTCCCCTTCGTCCTCCTGATCGGTAGAATGTGACCGTGGTCGATAGAGTGGATCCCCTGATACCCGCCCGCTGCCGACACTCGTGTTCGTCGGTTGCAATGGTTGGTGGAAAACTGCCGGGAAGTTGTTAAACTGTTGTGGTTGCCCCTGTTGTTGTTGCCCTGACCCCCACAATTCCTCGGGCACCGGCATATTAAACTGTGACATAAAGTATTTGAGCACATTCTTTAAACCGGTGATTTCCTCCCGCTGAGAAGCTGTTTCGGCCCGCAGTGCCTGACATTCTGATCGAAGCGGCTCCACGCTACTAGAGCCAGTCTCAACGAACCTAGAATGTCTTCGAGCCTTGAATCCTACGCGCTCAGGCTCACCATAACTCGCCAGACCCACCACCCTATTCTTCTTTACACGTCCGGCTGCGGCAATTTCCACCCACGGTCTCACGTCTCAGACCGGCCACTTGCTCATATCTGGCCCATGTTCTCGTAGGCAGTGTTCCACATAGGCATCCTACATATAACATATTATGATTCAAAATATTTTTTGTAACAAACATAAGTATAATTACGACAACAACAATTATTGACGATTACACCACTTTAATAAAAGAAAATATTATACTCACGTAATTAGCTTTGTCCTCAGGGTTTGGCCACTCAACCGTTCCGTCGTCATGTTTCTTTGCACGAGTCTTTATAAAGACATCCTGAAACGGCACCTTGTCGAGCGTTGTATTCATTTCCTTTGCCTGTCATAATATGAAAATTCATTAAAGCAAATATAGATCACATTATTAAATCAATGATGATATTTGAAAAATAACCAATCATATTTTTCTACTTACCAGATCTATCATATGCTTGTTCGTGCTGCGAGACCCACCCCTATAGTTTACCGTTTTCCCCTTATCTCGATTTTTAGCGTTCTGCTCCGAACGACCCTTCGTGGGCTCAAGCTCCCAATAATCATAAAATGCCTGCCGAAAATCTTCGTGAATCCAACAACTGTGACTCATACTATAGGTGGGGTCAACTTTGCAGCGCAACCACCATTTCTTGGCGTGGTTTACTGAACCTGCAAATCTCGCAGTAGCGACCCTATCGTACCATTCCCTGACTGCATTTTCTATGGCAGGATCCCACTGAGTAAGTGTGCTGCATTTAATACAGACATAAAGAAAAGTTGGTCACATAAATGAATAATAATGAACAAATATTTGTAAATATTTAATAAATATAGAAGTCAAGCTAATTCCTTACCTTAAATCTGTTCCAACACATTTCCTTCTCGTCCTCTGGCCACATGCTGTACGTGAAGTATGCCCCTTGCATCATGTTCCTCAAATTTGTACCAATCGTGGTCACGGCGGAAGGGTTCTCTATTGAGCCATCAAAGAACAATTCAAGTACCTCCCTGTCATCCGGATTTGCCAGGGGCTCGCGAGGTTTAGATTGTCCTCGCACTGCAACCCTAGTAATATCACCATCGTCTCCTGAATCATTGTTACCCCCCTCATCCTCGTCTAACTCCTCAGAAACGCCATGAGCACGTGAGCCTGAAGCTCGTGTGCCTGAACCCCGTGAGCCCGATGATGATGGCCCAGCAGTACTTCCCGTCCCCTGAACCTGTAGCGTCGTCATGGCACCTAAACTCGGCTGCATCATGCCGTCTACAGTACCTCCCATAAGTTGTGGCCTCGTTAGCTGTGTTTGTGGCATACCAAATCCAGCTCCACTCCCAAAACCAGGCACACCAAATCCAGCTCCACTCCCATATCCAGGCCCACCAAACCCAGCTCCACTCCCATATCCAGGCCCACCAAATCCAGGCCCACCCAATCCAGGCCCACCATAACCACCCCCACCATAACCAACCCCGCTATAGCCAGCCCCACCGAATCCACCACCACCATAACCACCCCCAACATATACACCCCCCATTGTCGCTCATACTCCCATCAATTGATTGGTAAACGGCCCACTAGCGCGGGCTCTTGCGTCATTTGATCCTCCGGGAAACATCGGCATCACCGCTGAAAGTGATCCCATCGAACCAAGATCAGGCTGCGAAGAGAATGATCCTCGAGGTACCCCTTCCGGGTATGGCACCTGGTTCTTCGACACCTTCTTTTTTCCTTTCCCCTTACCCTGATCTGACGAGCCGGCCATCTGTTAAATAAATATTTAGAATGGTCAAATTAATATAAAAAGGATACACGACAATATATACTATCTATTCATTTACTAAATTGACTAATTAAGTATATATACATCTGTTACGTCTAAATTATACAAATCTCCGCTAATTTTTCTAATCAATGTATTACAATTAAATAAGCTCAATACTCATTGTGATATATATACTATTAAATTAAAGTATTCAACAATTAATCACGTACGGACGTGTCACAAAATAACTACATCTTCTACATATATCTCTATTTATATCAAGCATCAATAATTACACCATAGCATGTTCATATAAACAAGTTTAACCAAAATATATTTCCTATATTTTTATTACAAATATATAATTTCTCAATGCTACTAACATTTTTAGCATATCTAATTAACATAAATACGTTCTAACATAAACACAATTATATATGTTATATAATACAAAGTTAATCGATTAAATTCTACAAAAAAAAAAAAAATACGTAGCTATATTGTCATAATCACAAATCTAATATTAATTAATTAAGCATACATATATATATATATATATATATATATATATATAATTAACAGTACTAATACACTCGAATCAACAAATACATCACTATTATGCGATAATATTACACAAATCTAACCGATTAATTAAATTAAACCTTAATATACATAGATCGTCACATAATTAATTACCTCTACTACCTTAATTAAGTATAAATAATTAACATAAATACACTATCTAATCAACAATTACATCACAAATACTAATTACACAAATCTAACCATTAATTTAAAAAAAAAATACACATAGATTGTTCAAAATTACTTCTAATATCTTAATTAATCATACATAATTACACAAATCTAACAAATACAACACTATGATGCTATAATATTACACAAATCTAACAAATTAATTAAAAATAAACATTAATATACGTAGATCGTCACATAATTACCTCTAATACCTTAATTAAGCATAAATAATTAACACAAATATGCCTAAAATCAACAATTATATCACAAATAATCTAATTACACAAATCTAACCATTAATTTAAAAAAACAAACATAATACACATAGATCGTCACATAATTACCTCTAATATATACCTTAACTAAGCATAAATAATTAACACAAATATGCCTAAAATCAACAATTATATCACAAATAATCTAATTACACAAATCTAACTATTAATTTAAAAAAACAAACATAATACACATAGATCGTCACATAATTACCTCTAATACCTTAATTAAGCATAAATAATTAACACAAATATGCCTAAAATCAACAATTACCTCACAAATAATCTAATTACACAAATCTAACCATTAATTTAAAAAAAAAAAACATAATACACATAGATCGTCAAAATTACTTCATCAAATCAACTAATATCTTAATTAATCATACATAATTAACACAAATACATCATCAAATCAACTAAAAAATCATATTTATGCTAAATAACAAAAATCTAACCGATTAAACTAAAAAAAAATATGTATAATCGTAATTTTGAAGACATTGAACACATACCTTAAAAAAACAAGAGATTTGGAGCTGAAATCGTGTGAATTAGATGAAGTTTAGTGAAGAAATTATTTTTTTGAAGCAGCAGCAATGGCAAATTCGCAGCAGAAAACTGCTGCGAATTTTGCCATATAAATATGGCACCAACGTCTTGGAGACGTTGGTGCCGTATTGATTAATGGCGTGCAGCTTTGTGTCAGATAGCAGGCAGCCATATAAATATGGCACCAACGTCTTGGAGACGTTGGTGCCATTCAGCTGGCAGCAACGTCTAAACAGACGTTGCTGAAGTGCCGTTCAATAAAAAAAAATTAAAAAAAAATAGTAAAAGGTGGTACCAACGTCCGGTACCGTTTAAATTTAAACAAAAAATAGTAAAAGCTGGTACCAACGTCTGGAGGACGTTGGTACCTTTTAAATTTAAAAAAAAATGTAAAACCACACGCAGCAAAGTTTTTATGACGTTGCTGCTTGAATTGTGCGCTGCACAATACCTGCCAACGTCCGAAAACGTTGGCAGGTAATTTTTTTTTTACTTTTGCAGTACCAACGTCAGGTGACGTTGGTACATCAAAATACTGCAACGGATTATAAATCCGTTGCAGTGCCGGCGTTGCTTTAGGCTATAATTCTTGTAGTGGGGCTCATTTCACGTAACAAGAGATAAAACCCAATTACATAGATTGCAAATTAAAGTACTTCTCGAATTTCTGAAATTGAAAAATCTCTACCATTTATCAACAGGTCCAAGCACAAAATCTATCAAATCAAAAAGGTCGAAACTTTAATTATCTGGTCAAGAAGATTCCTGTAGTAATTATTACATATACCTAATTAGGCCAACCTTAAAGATAGAATTAATACTGAGTGATTTGCCAAACTAACACTCTTAAAAATAATAATTTCCAAACTAACACTTCTGAAAAAATAATTACCAAACTATCACTCTTAACGAGATATTCCCATTCTAACCTTTTCTTGTTGCAAATAATTACCAAAATGATATCAAATTATGGAACATGAATTAATACACTAAAATGAAATAATGATTCGTCTTCTCTGCCCAAACCAACTGCCACACCTCATCACCTTCTCCGAAAATCAGGTGGCAGACTTCTAATTGTTTCCATTTACATACCAAGAGGATTTATTGCTTTCTTGCTATGTCCCAGTGGAGTTTGTTGTAAAAAAAAAAAAAAGATAATGCTGAATTGATATTGGGACTGATTACACGGATGATCTTAAGTGGATATGATGACAAATGATCCAATAATTTTTAATAAATCTCTCAGTTATTTCCAGATCTCGACAACGTTGTATTATTGGACGATGATGTTGTAGTACAACGTTATTTCTAATCGCAGCTTTTGCTGTGGGAGGGCTTGCTATGATTTGCAATAACTGCGCGATGGCCGTCCCTCCAGCCAGATCCGTAAGCGGTGATGAAAATGGTGGAGCAGGTGGAGGCGGCGGGAGTTGTTTGGGTAGAGAAGACGAGTAATTTGTTTCATTTTTATGTTTATATCAATTGATTAGAATAAACTTTTAAATGATAAAGCTGAAGATATGTTTTTAATATCAAACGGGAAAATTTGTATAAAGATAATTAAATATGCAGAAGTGCAATATAAATTTATGCATATATACATAAACTATAAATTCATTACTATCTTAATAATTACTTTACAAAAGAAAAGGTTATTGTGGGAATAACTAGTTGAAAAGTGATATTTTGGAAATTATTTTTTCAAGAGTGTTAGTTTGACAATTATTTTTTTTAAAAGCGTTAGTTTGGCAATTCACTCATTAATACTTCCTACCTGAATTAAGGTGGCACTTATCCATCTAAGCGACCATGCACGTATATAAGGTAGGTATTACAAGAAGAAAAAAGAAAAAAAGAACAAAAAAACCAACGGTCGTCCTTATCCGAATACAGTCAGTCAAAGAACCCCACAATTACGAGGAAGGTAAAATTAATGGACAGCCATGAATTTACCAAATTTAACCACCTATATAAATTTCTACAATTTTCACAACTCAAACAAAATTAACAAGCAAAACATTGTTTTTGAAGTGAACGAGAAATAACAAAAAAAAAACAATAGTTTTGCTATCATTGCATGAGAATTAAATTACTCTCTTCTTCTCTACGCCTTATAACAAGGCGTCATCAGAAATTTGTTCTCTTGCAATCTTTATCCCTCGCCACCGTCCGAAATTTTATTCTAAGGATCGAAAATGCCGAACTCTACCGCAGACAACGCAAGATTCGCCATCGGGATTATTGGTTTGTGATTTTTATTTATTCTTGTAGTGGATTTAATCCGAATGTTAGATCTTGTTTTTTTTCTAATGTTTTGATTCTTGTATCTTGACATTTCCAAAGTTTTTTTTCTCTTCATGACTTATAGTTCATACGTAAGCGATTCTTCTACGTGCATGTATGTTTTGACTGTACTATGTGTATAAATTTTTGCTTTTTTTTTTTTGTTTTCTTGTTAGTTTCTAAAATGGTTCTTCCATTGTTTTTTGAATTACGTGAATCAAATGTTCTTATGTTTTTTTCAAAATGATTGCGAATAGTTTTCATTTTTTGGCTGTGGAAACGAGAAATAAAAACATATTTCATGTTTGTTGCAACAACTGTTTATATGAATATTCAGAAATATGTAGAAAGAAAACTTGAACGACTGGAAAACTCTTTAATATTCAACAGACTGAGAGATGTGTCAAAAAAATTTCAATCTATGATGACTTTAATTTATTTGGTTCTGATGTATCGATACAATTTCCGATGTTAATACATAGAAATGTAGGCACTAGGCAATAATTTAATTTCTATGGAAAAATTGTTGTGTCTAAATTTGATGAAATTATTAGTCTGACTGGAACATTTATTGCCTAAATTGGACCGATGCGCACAATTTCATATTATTTGGAAACTTGTTATAATATACTCTTTCAATTGTTCATTTGTTTCCAATACAACTCTTCATCTTTGTTTTTCTATGTGCAGGAAATGCCATCTCTTTGTTCCTTTTCCTCTCACCGGTGTAATTCCTTTCTCCCTCATCTTGCACGTAAATTTCATGCACATCCATAGGAAAGTAAACGAATTATGAGTATTAAATGCCAAGTGATCAATGTGGACATTAACTTTATCCAATACATTTCACTAGATTCATTTTAGAATTTAAAAGATCCTGAATTTCTATAGTTACATCTTTCTCAATAAATAATATAAAATCAAGAATATTTAATTAGTACGTGTATTAATAAAACAAGGAGTTATTTAATTACCTTATTCTTCAAACGAATATTGATTTGATTTGCTTAATGCGCGTATTACACGAGGGTAATTTTCTCTTATTTATTAAAACAAATTTGGGGTGTTAATTAAATACTTACTACTCATTTTATAATCAAAACTAGTTTGTCTTTCCACCATACTCACAAAGTTTAATACTTAAAATGTGTTAATTGATGTAGTAAAATGTGGTTTTATTAAATGTAGGCCGACATTTTGGAAGATTTGGAAAGCAAAGTCCGTGCAAGGGTTCAAGCCCGATCCATACCTAGCGACGGTGCTCAATTGTGCGTTGTGGGTGTTCTATGGCATGCCCTTTGTTCACCCTGACAGTATTTTGGTCGTCACCATCAACGGTGCTGGATTGGTCATTGAAATTTTATATGTGACCATGTTCTTTGTCTACTCTGATTGGTCCAAGCGCGTAGGTTTTTTTTTATTTTATTTATAATAATAGTCGAATTATGAGATACATCTTATTATTTGTTATTATTACATTGACATCTTGTGTGTTTGTGGCACTTTAAAAATTGGAAAATGGTTAAGCTAATCCACCTTGTTTAAAATGCTTTTCCTATTTTTGAGTAACAACTCTCTTTTTTTTTTTTTAAGTGTGTACAATTACTTGCGTCGAGTTAACAGATTTACGTTTTTGTTTTGTCTTGAATCTGTACAAAATTCCAGCGCAAGATCATCATCGTCCTGCTTATCGAATTGGTGTTCCTTGCCGCGATGATCGTCATTTCATTGTTGCTTCTTCACGGGACCAAGAACCGATCTATGCAGATTGGTCTCATTTGCATTGTTTTCAATGTCATTATGTATGTCTCGCCCTTGACGGTCATGGTAGGTTACTAATTTTCCAAAAAAGAAGTTATTAGAGATGAGCAAACCAATTTAGGAATCAAATTATTTTACACCATATTTGACTTGTTTTATGTTTCTACCATATTAATGCAGAAACAAGTTATCCAGACCAAGAGTGTGAAATACATGCCATTCTACCTATCACTTGCCAACTTTGCAAATGGTGCTATCTGGTTCGTCTACGCTCTCATCCGGATCGATCCCTACCTCCTGGTAATTAAAATCTCTTTTCTTTTTCACCGAATTATCATTTATATTTCTCACATTATACTTAAGTCAATTTAATACATACACCATTAATTTCATTTTAACCAAGTCGTTAAAATTAACAATTAGAGACGATATATATACAACACATGTTAAGTGCTAACATTAATTTATCGTACGTAACGTATGTTGCAGGTTCCAAATGGTTTGGGTGCTCTATCTGGTGTAGTACAGCTGGTACTGTACGCAACATTTTACAAGACCACAAATTGGGAGGAGGATGCCAAACCCGAAGTTCAACTCCCCGAGAAATCTTCAGATGACCGAGCTTAAATTTAATTCAACTGCATGCTACTTTATTTTAGTTTCTTATTTTATTGTGTTTCAACTTCTTATTAAGTCCTTTAAATGCATTAAAACATATTGAGGATGAGGCGCAGATTTATAAACCTTAGAGTCCTTCTCATCTGTGATTGTGAGTAATTTACAAAAGAAGTTATGCTTCTATTCAACTTTGAAAGTATCTTCATGAAGCTGTTTTTCTTGAGAATGTGTGGACTCTAGGTGAATAGATAATCAACACACCCAATATCTTTTGAGGCTTTTTCGCTTATTGAGTGGCTAGTTTTTGTAGTTTAGTCTAGGCCCAGTATTCCTTCTTGTACTCCTTATCTTATTTATTTGAAAAAAAGAAACACCATTCCAATATAAATCTTTTGATTTTTTATTTTTACGTTCAATTTGTCCGATACATACATATATATATATATATATACATATATATATATATATATATATATATATATATATATATATATATATATATATATATATGTGTGTGTGTGTGTGTGTGTGTGTGTTGATTAAGGTTTATATGTGTGAAAGCATTATGAATGGACATCCTTAATTAACCATGGATACGATACTCCCCAGATTTGGATAATTGTAACTCTGTGAGATTAGACTCCAATTGAGCACAATCTACGATTATTAGTTATGTTGTATGACTACTTTTAAAAGTCACATTGTATCTTGTCAGATATGTATCGAATACGATTCTAAGGCACTCTTCGAATATCATGTAGCATATTTTGTAATTAAAATAAAATTAATATCCTAGTCGGACGTATGTCAAAAACGTATTCAAAAATTTTGACATATCAAACTCATATTATAGTTTCAAATTTAATGATAAAAAATTAGATTGAAAAATTATGAAAAGAGACGAACTACGATATTTTATACTAGATATAATTCTCTTCATTTAAGTTGAGACAATTCTTTTACCTTCATATAAATTATTATTATATATATTTTCTTAAATGTATCTTTGCATTATTTACAAGCAGTAGGAAAGAGTTTTTCCCCGTTTTGAAATATAGCACTAAAATTGCCACTTTGTATATTCTAATTATACATTACACTTAAACTTATTACTTTTTTAACTTAAAATAACACAATATGAATATCCATGGCGTATCGTATTTTGAAATTTTCAAAATTCGAATCCTCATATATATATCTGTATCATATGTTATTAACTCATGTCATGTGTCCCGCATCAATCATACGATGCAACATATAACTTCTCAGTATTTCTCAAAATTAAAGTCATTTTTTGTAAAACTAATAGCACGATATCGTTATAAGTTATAACAATCAGTAAGATCTATTATTCCTTGGGTTATTTGTCAAAGTGTAGCTTTCAACTTGCCCAACTCTTTGAAGCGTCAATTAGGAGTTCAAATAATTAATGAGAAATATTATTTTTTTTTAAATACCTTTGAAATACCATATTTTTAAAGCAGTTTGAGAAGCACCTCTGATGAGGCTATTGTTTTTTTTCCCCGACTTTTCATAAAACACACAGAAGCAAAAGTTATTGTTGCAAAATGCAAACACTAAAAGAATGCTTGTGTTGGTTCAAAAGCCTAATTTTTATAAGCATTTGTAAGCACCGCTTGAATTTATAACAGATTATGGAGTAGCATATGTTCTGATTTTTACTCTAAATAATAATTATTAAAATAGGTTAAATTATACAATTTTCTAGATTTGGGTCCGTGGGTTTTCAAAGGTATTTTCTAAATTAAATTATTAAATTTTAGAAAACAATCAAAATTAGAAAACCTCAAGTGATAATGAAATTGAATAGGGGGCGGCACTGATATGAACGCAAACCTCAAGTTGTCAATCTTCCACTAGTGAGGATGCGGATGCCTCACTAACATGGTAACAAGAAAAACAAAACAGAATTAAATGAATCAATATTGATAAAATTTCAATAAAAATAGGATGAAACAATTAAACCCATGAAAGATATATGCAGCACATCTTGTTAGAAGCCTATATCCCACATCACTATTCCATATTCTTGCAGAGCAATTCCAGTTTTCTCTGTGCATAGCTGATACATGTATGTTATGCAAGAAGCCTAGTAGTAGTACATATTTGCTCAAAAGATCGATTTTTTCACGGGCCACGATACTTCTTGAAACAGAGACAACCCTGTTGTTGATCGACTGGGATCATTCCCCCACCTTTCGACGTGTCAATGGCCTCAATCAGGGCAACTACCTCGTCCATTTCAGGCCTCTTGTCAGGGTTGGCGTCCCAGCATCTTTTCATCACGTTTGCAAGAGAGCTCGGGCAACATCGGGGAATTTCTGGCCGTAAGTTCTGTCGACAGAAATGTGATTAGCGGAGTCGTAAACGAACAAAATTCCCAGGTTGTTAATTAAATGTTCTACAAACAGAGAGATTACCTGACGAACAACTGCAGAAGTCACCTCCGAGAAACTAAGATCGGGATATGGCATGTCACAGCAATAAATCTCCCATAAGCAGATTCCAAAACTGTACACGTCACACTTCCTATTGTATGGGTTGCCATTGAGTACCTGGAGTTCATCATCATTCAGACACACATATATAAGACATTAACATCAAGTTCTTGTTTCTTTGATTTTTCGTGTTTCACCAAAATTTTCTTTTATCTTTCCATATGGCATCAACGAGTAATCTTTTCTAGTATTTGGGTATTACACAAACAAAAATCGGACAAGAAGTAGGAGATATACGATTACAAAGGCATAAAAGGTACCTCAGGAGCCATGTAACCTAGAGTTCCTGTCTCCCCCGTCATGTCATTTGGGTTTGAGGCTTCAACACGAGCAACCCCAAAATCAGCTATCTTAACCGTTCGTGACTTGTCTAACAACATATTTTCTGTCTTAACATCTCTATGAACAATCTTCTGAGAGTGAAGGTAACTCAACCTACAAAGCCAAAACAATTGACTTTACTCCTAGTGACAAATCAATTAGTATTACTCATAGAGAATTGCAGAATCAAGATGCAAAATACCCTCTAGCAAGATCGAGTGCCATCTGCACAACCACTTTAAATGCTAACTTCTTTCTCCTGTTCTTTATGAGGTATGATTTCAAGGCACCTCCTGGAAGGTATTCCACGACAACACAGCAGATATTACTAGGCATGCCAATGTGGCCATTTTCGGTTTGAATGTTGAGGTCTGATGAGCCCATTGTTGCCCCAATAAACTGCAAAATGTGATCAAGAAAAATGTTAGACCAATACTAAGAAGATTCCACAAAGAAAAAGTTAACATAGATTTGATCAAATAAGTCGAACAATTGTCTCATTGTTTTGCTCACATATGCTTGCTCAGTTTGAAGTGACAAACAAAAACTTAAACCAAAGAGCAAAACTGATGACGAGGTACCTTTGTCACATTGGGATGATCAAGTTTATGCCACACTGCAACTTCTTGAGTAAAAGCTGCCCTCAGCGATTGTATCTCCGCTTCTGTCCTATGGCCCTCTTCCCCCCAGTCCAGCAACTTAACTGAAGATCACAGAGGATACCACGTTAGTAACAGTAAAAAGAGTCGCACTGGTAAGATGAAAATAACCACGTGGGTTGATTACAACTAAACCTTCTGAGGTTGCCTAATTATAGAAACAGAAACCTTTCCTGCTGTTAAAATTACAGACAAATTATTGGCAAGAGATTGTACGAGACACATGGGAAACATGACGTTAAGTGTAGGAAAAGGGACAATGTTTTTCAAAGCGAAGAAACATTGAAGCGTTTTAGCAGAGTAAATGGCACAAGTCATTCATTTGTCCTGGATTCAGTATTAAGAACGATATAATGGCTTAGTTTCTCGATGCTACATGAATGTCCGTAATGAATTGCCTCCCATTGCAAGCACCTAGAAGTCATGCTCACACCTTGTATCTTGGCATAACTTAATGAACCGCCGTTCCTCCAAACACGTAAAAGGTCAGTAACTCGTTTAGTATAAGTGTGAACTGTGAACCTTCACAAGAATGAAACTCAGAGATTTGGCGCTTATGGATTAAATCCTTATAAAGAAACTTATGAGGACTGGATCAAACCATTTAGTTTTGATACAACTTTGTTTCAAGTCAGTTATTTTTGCAGTCCTTACAAAGACTTCATTCAGTTTCATTGATGGTTTGTATGTGACTAAAGTGTAGACAAATTTCCATTTCATGTAATGCAAAACACAAAGGCTAAACCTCATACATACTTTAAAACTTAAACTTGGGACTTAGAATCTCAGGATATTAAACATTACTACTACCTGAAGCAGGCAGCAACATTAGTTTTATAACCGTTGGAACACATTTATTTAAGCATAAAGTCAAGATCCTATAATTTAGGAAGTGATTAATTTAGTTAGTACTAAAAAGTACATTCATAAAAAAGTGTCTTACATAGCTTGGCCAAACAACAACCGGTTTTATTATCTTGGCTAAAGAGATTCACAAGTCAAAGTGCTAAAGAAATCATCACATGAAAGTTCAGACAATCTACCAGACTAAGTTATTGCAGTCACCACAAAATCCAATCCAAACCCGTGCCACAAGTCACGGATTGCATAAGAATGCATTCAATGCACACCCTCAAAACAAACCAAAAGAAAATATAATATATATAGTACATAACAAAACTCTAGAAAAAGGAAATAAAAAAGCAAACCAAAAAGTTACATTAAAAGCTAACTTATCATGAAGGCCCACTTGATTAATATAGGACCCACCACAATGTGATGGCCCCGAAACACACGGATATTATTACTACTATTTTCTTCAGATTACACTCCATAATTTAATGTGCTAATGACATTTTAGTCCCTGTATTATGTAAAATAGGCAAATTACCCAGTCACAAGTAAATAAGCAAATTGCCCTATATGTTATGCTAAATACGGCACATTATGTTCTATGCTACAAAAATAAAAAGGCAAATTACTCCATATGATTTTAAAAAGTTGTACATCACCCCCTAATATTAATTTGCATAGGAGAAGAAGTACTTTGACTCATAAAAATAGATAATGTGTTTATTTAACATAATGCATGGCATATATGGGAATAATGTGCTTATTTTAACATAACCATATGCTAATTTGCCTATATCATTTTTACGTGCCTATTTCATATATCGTGTGGGGTGTCGTGCCAAAAATTTTAATTTAGTTAATCACGTGTAATTAATCAAGACACATAATTAATTTACATAGAAAATAATATAATGGGAAGGGGACAAATATGGAAAAACTGAAAGTGACAAATTCCAAGTTAAGAAAAGTTTAAAACTTTTGAAGAAAAAAATGAAACTAGCTAGGGAAACGGGAACTATCAAATGCAAAAAAACAGTGGGAAAAAAGTTACAAGTCGTTGACTAACCGGCAACATCCTGACCGTCGTAAATGCCACGGTGGACAGTCCCGAAGGTGCCACGTGCAAGCACGCCCTTAATGATCAGCTTAGAGGGATCAATCTCCCACTCCTGCCTCTGCCTCTGCCTCCTCGACGTAGTAGTAGTGGTGGTCGTCACGGGCACGGCCGTGACGGTGACGTTAGCCAAATTAGTAAGATCATCTGATCCATTCTTGTTGTTCTTGTTCTTGTCCAAAGTCCAAGCCCTGTTTAAGTGCCTCTCGAGTTGTTCGTCTAAGCTCTTCAAATCTATCTGATCTGCTCTCACGAACCCATCATTGCTTTTTTCCATTTTTTCTTGTTCCCTTAATAATTTGTGTTTGAGTGTGTGTACTACTACTTTGGGTGTGTGTTTTTTTTCTCTAGCAGTGTCGCTTGAATGGTGGTATGAGATGAGACTTAATTATATGACATATAGTTAGTTTTATATATATATATGTGTGTGTGTGTTGTATTAAATATTACTTTTTTCTTGATTGTGTTTGTGTGAGTCTTAACTATATTATGCCACAGTGGAATTAATGCAATGAATGTGTGAATCTGAAGTGTGCACTAATGTGGAGTGTATTATGAGAGGGCAGCGCCATGTGGGCACATGGAATTGCCTGAAGAAAATATGTATGTATATGACCCACAAAAGTTCTAATTTATCGTAGTCGATATATATTTTTATTTATTTTTTGTTTCTCATTTGAAATCTTATTTGTTAGTGGTAAATTCACTAAATGGTTGGATCTTGATGTAATGAAATCAGTTAATTAATAGCCAGATATAGCTAAAAGAATCTAAGTTTTGTTTTGTCAAGCAAACCGACATCGATCGTCTAATCATAACATAATTCCGAAGTAATAACACGCTTGGCTTCTTTGCTATGACATTGACCATATTTCAGAAGTTGGTTATTAGGAAGGAAGATGTTAAAGTCATGTTATCCAACATAATTATTACACACTACTGATATAGAACTCAAATCACGTATAATGAAATTAGGATATCATCATGATCCATTGTGCTCCGAGCCACAAGTCACATATGCCTTGGTTTTGCTTTATTATCCTGACATCGAAGGGAACATTATGACACTGGTGTAAGTGTAACCACCACACTACACAAATGCAACTCAATCGCAGTTATGGATCGTTTTGGTACCTATTGTTACGATCTTAAAAGAACTTAACTTTCAAAATTAGCTATCAATTTGGTAGAGCTCAAAATTATAAAAACTCGAATAAGTATCAAGTATTATCGATGTAGGATCGAAGTTTCCCACCTTGCAAATAGGATTCTTAGTTCATAATACTCCATGACATCCGTCAAACATCTCAAGCTCTAGATTGGTAGGGTTTACCCAACCTGAGCCAAAGCGTATGTGATAGGTGACAACCATATTTCTTAAGTACAACTCACGACCCAAAATACGAAAGACAAACATCAACAGGATAAAGCAAAACCATGATGGCCATACGAGCCCCACGAAATAACAAGACGGATCGAAGGCGGAGTTAACTATGATACTCAAACTACCCAGTCAACATGCCTTTAACAATGGTCAAAGCATCGGGGTCGGTGCATTCTCCTAATAACAGTCAGACAATAACTTTCACGATGTAGGTCGCTCATAATCAACATGCCTTTCGTAGTGGTCAAAGCATCGGGGTCAGTGCTTTCTCCCACTAACAGTAAGACAATACTTTCAGTGTGAGTCGACTCTCGATGCAGGAAGCTCATAATTAAGTCATATTACCTCTGACAGAAGGAGAATTTATGAAGCCCCTTATATAACCACTTAATAAACGAGTGTCGGACAAGACACTTGTTACCGAGGAGCGGCTACGTGGACTAACTCAACGACCTATATATATCATAGTCGTTGAAACAGAATCATAAGAAAACGCACACCGCACCAACATTTAGAGAAAAAAAATATTCACATCCACTTAGTCTCCTGCGAAGTGTGCTTCGTAATGACACGTGAGTTCGGAAATGGAGCGTTCCATCGTAATGTATTTATAGCTATTGCATAAATTTCTTGTTGTTATCAGTATGGAATTCCTAACATTGCACTATTGGGGCCTTTGTTTGGACCAAGACTTAGTGAAGACCTAAGTCAGATCAAATCTAACCAGATTCATTAACACATGACCGGGTCTGTTGTGACCTATTTTTATATTTCTATTGGTGACTAATTCTTTTTATCGAACCCATAGACATCAAACTCTCTCTCTCTCTCTCCTCTTACAAATATATCATTAATGTTAGATATAATTAAAAACATATAGTTTTAAGATTTTTAGCTTTTTATAGTTTAAATTTAAAAATGAAGGTAGCTAGTAACTATTTCTAGAATTTCTAGGCATGAGACATTTGGATCTAGACTCAAGAAACCGTATGTTGCTAGACCCTTGTCTTTCATTTGAATCCAAGCCCAAAATTTTGGTGGCTTTAGAGCAAAAGATGGTTCTTTTGGGATAACTTTATTGTTGATTATTTTATTATAATTTCTTCGTAATTATTAAAGTTTCAATTATTTTATTTATTGAACTCTGCAGTATTTTGTTAGCTTTTCTGCCTCTTAATTCATAATTTAAAGATCCTTTAAAAGATTTATAACTGGGATTCCTTATACTCTATCACGCCAAATACAGCGGGGAGCATTTTATAATTGAGTCTTTGGACCCAAATTCAGTCTGCAGTTCAGATTTGAGAATGACCCACCGACGAAAAATTGTCTGAAGATTCGAAAAAAAAAAATGGTAATTTGGACAGGGCCTTTATTGATGATCTTCCTGCCTCAATGTAATGTCATGATTAATCAAGTCATTGCATGCGAATGATGAATAACTAAAAACAAACAAATAGTGCCAGCCGTTTTTGTTTTAGTTTGTCTCCAAAACAATACAGATCAATAAAGGCATAAGTGAGCAAACATTACCCAATCCAAAACATATAAGTGAATAGAAGATTTAAAATTCAAAAGCAAGATAAGGCCTAACATGAGTCAATTAAATAAGTGTTTCATGTTGGTTGGAAAAAATAAAAGACGTGATTATGTTTATGGTCATATGTTAATCTCTTGAATTACTATAATTGATAGATATTGAACATATCCCGATTGATCCAATGAAGTAATTGGGCTTATAGACCAATGGTACTGTTGGGCTAATGGACCAGTTGACTGTTGGAGATTTTTCCAATAATACATTTAAAATTTAAGTTGAAACATTGTGTTACTCATTTGGTAAAAGGCTGCAATTCTGCTAATTGTTTCGATTTTTAATTTGCAGGGCAGAATGAAGGATTGAAAACTATAATTTTCCTCTAATGTATTAGACACGTATTGATTTCAGTCAAGATTAGACATATTCCGACGAGAAAAGACTAAAATTGATCATTTTAGATTTTACACAATAAAAGTAGTCGCGTGTTGATTTCAAGCAAGAATAGACATATTCCCATGCTAAAAGATTAGGTGGTGTTTGCACTCCTTTATAGTATTTGCAATATTGATTTTTGCTTCTACTTAATTTTAAAAAAAGTCAAAAAAGTACAAGTCGCAAAAGCAGGGTCAGAGGTGCTTCTCCAACTACTTTTAAAATTATGCTATGTTCAAAACGTTTTTAAAATGAAAAGTCACTTCTCATTAATTTTTGCAAATAACTAATTAATTTTTTGGTAGTTTTAAAAAAAAAATCAAACACTCCCAACTTTTTGTCAAAAGTCACTTAAAGCAACTTTAAGCAAAAATAGTGAAGAAGCTCATTTTATAAACGATTGATATTTTAGATTTTACAAATGGAAGAGTAATAAGAACTAGTTACATTAGATAACCAAAATTGTACAAGTGCCCGGCCTCAAATTTAACGCCTTTGGTCCCTTCAATTCTTGTTAGGACATTTATAATTTAAGTTAAACAACTAAAACAATATATTGAAACAAAAGTTTTTAGAATTATTATTTTGAACTTCTGCAAACGCTAGTTCAGTCTCTGTTTGCTAGCTGAAATTAGATCGAAATTTTAAAGTTGATCGTATATGTAAATCAGTCAAAATTGTCAATAGTTTTTTGAAATATTCTTTGAAAAAAGTAAAAATGTATTCTAATGATTGTTATAAAATATTTTAACCTTCGTTGCAAAATTTCGTCGCCATTGCTATTATCAAGCCCTAATCTCTCTCTCTCTATCTCTAACTGAATGAACAATGGCGAGTTTTCAAAAACTGAATTCGATTGCAAAAAACTTCACCACATTATCATCGAATCCGTTGCGTATTTGTATCGTCGGCAGTGGACCTGCCGGATTCTACACCGCTGAAAAGGTATTTTACAGTAGCCGTTAAATTTAGAACAATTTGCAATTTTTTCTTATTGATGATTTTGCGCTCAAAAATTTGTTGTTCTTATCCGATCAGATTTTGAAAGCACACGAAGGAGTAGAAGTTGATATAATTGACCGATTGCCTACGCCTTTTGGATTAGTTCGAACTGGCGTTGCTCCTGATCATCCCGAGACAAAGGTCAGATTAGTGTTTTGGGATGATTCCGGTAGTTTAATGCTATGAAATGCGCTCTTGTTCGAAATGAAGTGCAATAGTACATTGTTTTTAGTAGATGCTACAAAATGTATGTGTAAGTGTCAATGAATATCAGCATTTCTGTAGAAGTTTCGAAGCTACTTGCTGTATCCGTGTTTAGCTATCAATTCAGCGATAGAATCCACATAAACTTACGAGCTTTCAGAACGAACTCACATGGATGATCAGCTTGTCGTATTTTATGTTATATTAGTATTAGTATGAGTGGAAGTCGAGCTAAGATATAAGGGAGAAGAGAGAAAGGGACGGCAGTTAGCCACTTGCGGAGAAGAAGCAAAAGAAACGTAATGGTTAGACAAAAAAGAGAGTTTTTTGGAGAGCATTGGTACGGAGGAGTGAGAGGCCTCAAAAGAATAGATAAGAGAAAAGAAAACTGAAGGTTTGGGACTTTTGAAGTCCTTTTAGATGGATATTGACCTTGTTTGTTTCAACAAATTCGGAAAATATCATTTTATATAAGCACACATCATTTGAAATGAAAAGCTCACAATGCTCAGTATAGCTCCCACTTCATTGATATCCATTGCAGAAGGCGCTTGTGCACTCCGGCAGTGCTGTATGCTAAAGCATGCTCAGAACTTTGATATGCAATCAATATACTACAAGCAACGTAACTCAATGCAGTTGCTTTGCACTGATTAAAATCTGGGAAAAATAGTGTTTGGACTAGGTCAAGACTAAGTGAACCACTAGTTGTTGCATCATCCAAACATATTGAACCACCATTAATTTTACTATGAATTGGATGATGTGACATATTGTAAACGCAGTGTGCTAGATCATGCCATGCCTAGGGGTTTTGGGTTTATGCATATGATACATGAAAATACTTCTGTGGAGTAAAAGTTGGTTTATGTTTATGGATGATGGATAAATAGTGATAGAGATGTCGCCCAAAGTTCGTGGTCCTTATGGGCAACGAATATATATTTTCATTTTTTCAAATGTAAATCCACCATGTGTTCTGTTTTTATTTTTCATCTTCTGTTCAGATTTCCTTATGGGCTTAGTTATTCAGAAAAATTGCCACAGATAGTGACCAATCAGTTTTCTCGGGTTGCTCAAAATGAACGTTGTTCATTCTTCGGGAACGTGTCTCTTGGATCCTCCTTATCTTTGCCTGAGCTGCGGGAGATGTATAATGCGGTAAGATATTCGGAAAAGTTTGGTTGCCCTAAATAACTATTGGTGTTCTTTGCTTTCCATCTTATATGTGACAATCAAGACGATTTTGTGCTAGGTCGTGCTTGCCTATGGTGCTGAAAGTGACCGATCTCTTGGCATTTCAGGGGAGGTTTGTATTATCACGCTACATTGTTAGAAACTTCTTTTCTCTGTGGTAGTAATTGGGGTTATTAGATTGATAATCAACTTTCTTTCATTTTTTTTGGTGCAGGATTTGGATGGTGTATATGCTGCTAGGGAGTTTGTCTGGTGGTATAACGGGCACCCAGATTGCATAAATCTTTCACCAGACCTGAAAAACACTGATACTGCTGTTGTTCTTGGTCAGGTATCTCTACTTCACTGTCTGGTTGTTTACGGGTTAATTAAATTCGGCTAAGTATTATAATTAAAACACATAGCTGCATGTTTGAGGAGTGTCTGGTGGCTGGCTGAAACTGTTTAAATATGTGAGACATGGATAAGTGGGCAACTAGCGGTGAACTTTGCTTAGGATTGAACTGGTCAACAGACAATTGCAGAATGCTTTTCTTTGATGCAGTTGCAATGGTTTATATATTTTCTCTCTGGCTTGGACTTTAACCTGTCCAAATGAAACTCAAAAGTCCTTTAAGCACTTCTAAAAGGCAGTAGAAGTGATGCTTCCAAAACAATAGCATAAGCCTTTTCATAAATAACTTTGTTACTTTTACTTGATCCTTGCCTATGGTTAATGTTCCCAATGTAAATTGAATTTTGTGGTGTTAACACGATACCTTTATATCTATTCGAGGTCTTTTGTTTAACATTGTTGTTTGTTCTTTTGCTGTGGAATCATGTAATGTCTCTTGAATAACATAAATTGCTCATTTAATCAAACCATGTATTTTATGTTTATGTACTGAAAGTTTTGTTGCTTAATTCGTTTACATGAAGAAACTACATTATTCGTTCCCCTTTATAGTGTTTATTATCTCCATTTTAGTTGTGATCATCGGAAGAAGAGATATGTTTAGCTGGTCATTCTAAACTCCTAGTTAACTGAGTTTTCTTCTTTCACATAAGACATTCGGTTCCTATTCATTTCCGTCAAAAGCTTGTAAACCTCTCAGAATCTCAATAGCTGTTGTCACTGGCACAGGGTAATGTGGCTCTTGACGTTGCTCGAGTACTTCTACGCCCAACAAATGAATTAGCAAGAACTGATATGGCCTCACATGCATTGGCTGCTTTGGAAGAGAGTTCTATAAGGTCTGTAACCTGCAAATTGATCTCTGAAATCACGGTATTACCGTAACCTTCAGATCTATAAATTACCTCAAATTGGTTCAGGAAAGTTTATTTGGTTGGAAGGCGTGGACCTGTACAAGCAGCCTGTACTGCAAAAGAACTACGAGAAATTTTGGGTAATAATTCTGAGCCTTATGATCTATCCCACAGCCTTATTTTATGTTTTAGGTGTTGTCTGTTTCGTTCCACTCAAGTTTACTTCAGAAGTTTACTTCATAAATTGGCCACTTTGATTGTACTATGTGATAATAGCCTTACTTTCGGGTTTTTTTTGGGATTTGTCTTCTTCTGTAATAGATCCAAAGTGATTTAGTTGTTAGTCCCTGCACCTATAGATCTTTTTTAATATTAGCCTGAGATTTGGATTGTCATCTGGATGACCTTTACTACTCAAATCTAGTAACATGTTGCTTGTTAGTGAATTTTACGATAACTCTTCCAGACCTTATCTGCGATATAATTGCAGGAATCAAGGATTTGACTATTCATATCCAGCAAGCTGATTTAGCTACAACACCAGCAGATGAGGTACATTTTGTAACATATGTTTACAACTATAGTCTGTTCACTGTCATCATTTTTCAAACCATTTGCTTTGCTTATCCGGCCAACAATTTTATTTTCCTTTACATCTTTACTTGGCAAAGATAGAGATGAAGAATAACAGGATCAGGAGGCGAGTTTACGAATTGCTCTCCAAAGCAGCCACTGGAGGAGATACTCCTGTTCCCGGTCAACGGGAACTCCACTTTGTCTTCTTCCACAAGCCAGACGAGTTTCTTGAGTCAGAAAATAAACATGGTCATCTTGGCGGCGTTCGGTTTGAGAAGACAAAACTTAAAGGTACTTATGGTCTATTTAAATTTTCTTTGAAAAGGTTTGTTCGGGTTATTGGTAATTTAATTTTCTCATTCTTTGTTGTTGTGCATTCTTTATCTCTTGCTAAATTCCCTTTAGACATTATTCCTTGTGATTAAATCTTTAACTCGGAGAACCAGCGGGTACATAGACATTGTGTGTGAAAATAGTTGTTCATTCCAAAATTTCCGTTGAAATTGTCCTGTCATTTAATTCTCCAAAAAGAAATGAGCCAAAGTTGTATCCAGGAATTAACCAGCGTTATCCTCAATGCTGTTCTTTCAAACAAAAGTTTCAGATGTTCAGTTTGATTTTGTTTCTTTTGGAATTTGTTGCCAGTAATGGAAAAACTTCTTTATGTTTAACATGCAGGAATCTGTGTATCAATATTAAATCCAGCTTTTAAAATTTCAATAGAGTAGGCTCTAGATAAGTGTGTTGCACGATGATGTCATACTTTTTTATCGTCTCATTTTGCTCGTCTTTTTCACAGGAGATGATGTTGGACAGGTTGCAGTTGGTACAGGAATTTACAAGGACATATCATGCGGGTAAGGTCTTTATAATTCATCATGAACTATGCCTGTCAACATCACAAAACTGTGGTATGTTTATATCTCCAATTACATATCGTTTTTCTTTCAGTGTGCTGTATTGCAAAATGTGTCACGTGGGAGATTAATTAGTCACTCATTAAAGTGAACACCGGTTAAGAAATTACAATCTCATATGTGCTAAGTGGGGACTGAGTGTTTATGTGGCCGATCGGGTATCTGCTATACTTTTTGGGAAAAGTAAAAAAAATGAACAGAGGGGAAACAATTGCAGATTATTGGCATCTTTATTCTTGACCTGGATTATTCAGTGACATAATTAATGTCAATATATTTCAATCTTGTTGCTTACAGGTTAGCTCTGAAGAGTATTGGTTATAAATCAGTAGCTATTGATGGTTTACCCTTTGATAACTACAAAGGTATGTTGAGTATAATGCTGAGGTTTTTATATTATTTTCATTGAATTGAATGATCAAAGTTATATGACTATTTTCTATATCCCGTCAAAGTAGCTTGTGTCTGTAAATAGTTTAATGGCATGTATCTGAGATGGGGGGTTTTGGTTGTTAATTTGAGCGCTATTACTGTACTAATACTTTCTCTTGGTATCTTATGTAGGTATCGTTCCAAATGTTGGAGGCCGTGTCTTAAGTGGCGCGTCACAAGAACATAAGCAATATGAGACGGGATTATATGTGTGTGGATGGTTGAAGAGAGGACCAACTGGGATTATTGGGACAAATCTCTATTGTGCTGAGGAAACTGTGAGTTGACCCATTTCTTATCTATTTTTTTATTCAATTTTAGCATGACGAACTATGGAAAGGAATATTGAATCATTTTATGGAAGCTTTTTCCTGTCATGCTGCCGTTAAACTTTTGCTAACTGGTTTTGTTCATTGCCAACACTTGATAGCTGGCTGGCATTTCAGATGACATTAACAAGGGAGTGTTATCGTCAAATTCATTAAAGCCTGGGAGAGGAGGACTTCTGCAGTTATTGGACGAAAGGAATACAAGAGTTGTCCCCTTCGATGGCTGGGAAAAAATCGACTCTGAAGAGAGAAGGCGTGGAAATTTGAAAAACAAACCCCGTGAAAAGATCACCAGTTGGGGGGAGCTACTGAAAGTTGCGACTGAATAAAGGCAGATCTTTCAATCTAGATGATTGAATGGCGACATATTTATACATTTAGGTCAAATGGTAGACAGTCTTCCTCTGTTGGCTCAAAAACGTTTCATTCAAAAGTCGAGTCTAGAATTGAATAAGGGTCTACTGTTGTATCTGCTGCCCATCTCATTTTGCTGTTTAATCTATATCGCTGATATTTTTCGCAGAGTTATAGGCATTCCAAAATTCCAACCAAGTTTGAGAACAGGGCAGAAGTCTTGTGCGAATGGTAAACTATCTGGATTACATTTAAATGTAAAAGCATCACGTGGTTGCAGGGTATTCCATTGTATTTAAGTCTATTGTATGTTTGTATTTCTTGCTCCTTGGGGTGTTTGATTTGGTGCTGACTAAGAGATGGAGTCTGTAGTGCATGAAAGTATCATGAATATTAAGTTTTGTAGTGTTAAATTTTCATTGAACTTATTTTCTTGTATTTTTATTCCTTAATTCTTCCTCATTATAGTTTTTACATTTTCATATGTGTAACGAGGAGATGTTCTGAAATATAAGAATCACGCTTGAATGATCAGTCAATTACTTTAATTAAACTCCATTTTTCAATATACATATGCCTGTCTATATATAAATACATATACTTGCTTATATATGCACAACTTCTTTTCAATATCATTGGTGTAAAAATAATGTTAAATAACAACTTTAGTTTTCTTCCGTTATACCACAATAAACAAATTACTCAATCAGTACTTCCAAAATGAGTTTGCATTTTCTTTGTTCCATCATTACACCAAATAATCTATAATTTATTTGAAATATAAAATCAATTGAAGTACATATTGTTTCCATCTCATGTAGATGAAGAGAAGTTTTGAGATATATTTGTTTTCGCCCCAATCGAGAACACTTGAAAGTTCAAACCATAACGAACAAGTCATGAAATGCAATTTGAATGTTGAAATTACGGGGAGAAGTAGGCACATCATGTTTGATTGAAGTGTGTGGAATGATACTTTGAGTTCCAGTATTTTTAAGCAAAAATTATAAGACTCTTATACACGAACTAAACAACAAAAAAAACTTTACTTTTAATTAAACACCAAATATATATATATATATATATATATATATATATATATATATATATATATAAAAAGATTGCGTGCAAGTTTACATTTTCCCCATTACATACATAACTAACCATCAACAAAGCTCCTTTCACACTTCTCCCGCTATATATTTTATTTTATCTGTAACAATAACAATAACAATATATATCGAGTAAAAATAATATTTAAATTGTCTAACGAGAAGAGCTATGGCGAGTTGTTTATGGACGCCTCCTCCTCCTCCTCCTCGATTTGCAGCTTTATCGCAAGTCAATTTCACTTCACACACAACAACAACAAGCTTCTGCAATTTTCCTGCTAATTTTGTTAAAATCAATCTCAGTTCCAGCAGCAGAATTATTTGCAAATCGGCCCCTAACAACACCAGTAGCAATCAGCCTGAACCAACCGGAATTCAGCTCTACAAAGACATCGAGAGGTTTGATTCAATTTATTATGTTCCTACTTCAATTATAATCGTTTTATTGTATGTTATTTCACACTTTTAGTGCCAAGTCAGTTGAAGAGTTCGTTGTGATGATGTTTGTAAATTACTGAATTAAGTCGATTTTTCCACGCTACAAGTATAGGTGTCGATTTTGTCGAAATAGGAAGAAACTGAATTGATTTGCTGTGCTTCTCATCCATACTGATCATCATTCAGTTAATATAAGCTAATATTGAAAAAAAGGACTAGGGAACTTGAAAAGGGCATAAACGAAGCAAAATTGAGTGAAATGGTGTTGCAGAACACACTGCAAGCCTTCCGGGTTTTGCGCCTGATTAGGTTCTATATATTTTTCAATTTTGGCCTTGTTTGGTGTTCTGTTATTTCTTTGATATGCCCTTATTATTTCCACTATCATGACATCTTCGCATCAGTAAAATGATCCCCGTCGTCGAGGATCTTAACTCCGAATCTTTTTCTTTTTGTAAAAGATTAAGAATAGCTCCGTAGCTTGGTGCATTTATGCTCACAAACACTTCATGTCTTTCCGTGGTGGTCAAATTGAAACAGGATGTGACGGAAGTAGACAAGCAATTCTGATTTTGCCACCTTGATATCAGAACGACCCAATTTAGTTACCTGTTAAAACAGCAACGTAGCAGTAGTAAGTGTAGCACAGATTGTCGGAGTTTCAAAAGCTTGAGCATGAAAATTGCGCAATATGTCGTTGAACTAGTTTGGACTTTGATTAGCAAGTGCTGGATTTTTGACAGTTTGCTTTATCGGTGTATCTTCATCTATATGCCTATCTGCACCACCATCCAACCACATACTATAACAACTAAACATTTGATCCCCATGGATTAGAGTATACTGTATTAGCCAAATGAGAATTGTGTTGAGCTGAGCCAAGAATTTTCTTCCTCAACTCATTCAATCATATTCTTATAGAGCCCCAAAACGTGCATGTCTTCACCCGTGCCGTGTATCCTCTGGATGTGCTCCAAATCTTCAAACCTTGACTTTTGATACTGCTTGGCACGGATTTGTGCAAGTTTGAGAAAAGAGTTGCTGAAGCTTCATGCTAGAAACTCAACTCTTGATCTGACAGTTCAGGGGCTTCAGGCTATTAGCCTTGGTATCATCCAGTTATTTGAGCTCTCTCGTTTACGGTTCCCGATATGAGGACCTTTCATGAGAAACTTATATAACTTCAAGCTTCATGCATTTGAGTTTAAATGATGCCTCAAAGTACTATACCAGTTCCTTGCTTTATCTACAGAATACTCACGGAGACTGTGAAACAATCTCAAGATGGTTTGGGTGGTTCAGGAGATTGGAGTGAAATTGAGGTACACCACAATTGTGCTTACTCTATGTTATTGAAAGCTGTTATGAGATCTCACACCTAGTAAGCTATTTAGCTGTTTGACCCGCTGATGCTTCTATGAGAATTTGTCCACTGTAATGGGAATGGCTTATATTTTTCATTTTGTTTTAGATGATTTTCCTGTCTTCACTGACTATTCCAAGGTGAACGTGGCAAAAGTCTTTTTTAACATTTAAAAGTAGTATGATATTCAATCTCCACTTTGTAAAGCTGGGGGGGGGGGGGGGGGGGGGTGCAAAAAAATGATCATTATAAAGAATAATCATTCTCAATCGCTGATGCATCTATATAGATGCGCTATGGTGGTTTTATGGCGTTGATCTTGAACTGTTGGCTGATATATTTACTGAGAATGTATTGCTGATAATATTTCTTTGAGTTGTGTAGGGAGCGTGGGTATTGAGACCACGGAACTCCAAGTTAACTTCAATTGTTCATTTTGTTGGTGGTATATTTGTGGGGGCTGCCCCACAGCTTACTTACCGATTGTTCCTGGAACGTCTTGCAGACAAGTGAGTTTTTTTAACATTTGGTTATTAAATGTGATATAACATTGTCAATCATATTTATTATTATCTTCACAACAACCATTTTAGAACACTTCTCTTTACTGGTATTATGTTTGTAAATAATTGCACTTGATTCATCAAATTCGTTCTTAAATGTGACTTTTATACGATCAATCATTATTGTTATATTTGCAAAGTAAAACTCTTCTCCTTGGCAGTATTGATAAAATATTTGTGGTTGATTCATCAAATTGATTTTTTCTTGGTCAGTTGCTTCTTTCAGAGGCTGAAGCATTTCTTTTAGTGTCAGTTTCTCCAAGCACCCTCACCTATTAGCTGTACCTATTCCTTTTCTTTTTTATATCCTTACTGGTTTCTGATTTTTAGTTTGGTTGGTGAGAATGATTAGATAAGAATAATTTACTGCTTCTTGCACAGTTAATAAATGGAGGATATTAACTTGCTTCCCACTCAATTTGCACAGGGGTGTTTTAGTTATTGCAACTCCGTATGCCAGTGGTTTTGACCACTTCCTCATTGCAGATGAAGTGCAGTTTAAATTTGAGAGGTGTCTACGAAGTCTCCAGGAAACAGTAAGTTTAGTTCGAAATTTGTGGAGCAGATTGTATCCTAGTTTAGTTTTTGTATGTTATTGAGTTGCTTTGTTGCACAGGTTGAGGATATTCCTACTTTTGGCATGGGGCATTCTCTGGGCTCTCTCGTTCATCTTCTAATAGGTTGATGCAATAACTTTTTTTTTCTAACAGCAGTTGCAGATTTTTAGCTTCGACTCATAGCTTGTTATCTGTGGTCATCAGGTTCAAGGTATGCTGTTCAGAGAAATGGGAATATATTAATGGCATTCAACAACAAGGTAAAGTAAATCTTCCTTAATATTGAATTTCAGTTTTGCGTGTTCTGATATTATAATCTTTCCTCCAGCATCCAATCTTTACGTTTTCACTTGAATAACCATACCTGAAGTGCCAGGCTTTGACTGCTTATGAAATCAAAATGCATTCACATACAAGTCCCTGAACTTTAAAAATAGAAAAATAAAATAAAATAGAAATAGAAATAGAAAAATGAAAATGAAAATCACTAAAATAAAGAAAATTTTGGAAACTTTAAACCACAAAAGATAAAAGGTAAATCAGAAAAGCAAAAACTAAAAAAGTATAAAAAGAAACAAAAATACTAAAATAACACTCCAAAAAATAGATACAAAAACCTAATAAACGCAAAAAATAAAAGAACGGCAACAATAACAAGTGAAGGAGAAATTTATCAAAGTCAATAGGGGAAACTTAACGTCTTTGCAGTGTTTCATCCCTTCCATGTCCCCAGCCTATGCCGGACACATTTTCTCCATTGTCGTTCTTTCTCTCCGCATCCCTGCCCATGCAGTATCCATTCCTTCTTCGCCCCTACTTGAACCCAGGTCATGCCGTGCCTGCTTTCCTCGTTCGTACAGTGCCTTGTACTGAACACTAATAATGAAGGATGAAAGAAAAGAAGAGAAAGAAAAAAGAAATCAAAGAGGAGAACACTAAGAAATTGTAATTGTTCCACGTTTGCCAAGGAAAACTTGCATGTTTCAGAAATGGAAAGAGCATTGTTTTTACCTGGGTTAGATCTTTGATACACCTTGAAGCCGCAACTGTTCATGCATTAAAACTTGTAGCTGTAATTATCTCATTTATTTAGGTGGTTTAAACAGAAACTTTAAATCATATATAGGACTCTAAAAGTTGTATTTTATTTATTTGTGGTGGAATGATTGCCAGAACAATTGTGATTTTGGTCACTCTCTTGTAGATTATTATAGTATCCTTGGTTTATACAGTATCTTCATCCAATCGCATAACCATAAAAATTATTACAAACTTAAAAATATTTAAGTCACTGCTAAACAATGCAGTTTTTTTTCTCATAAATATGATATAAACAAAACTACTTTCAATAATTTGGTAGGCAAACATATTCATCTCCATAAACTTCTATATAAGGTTTGAAGATAAGTTTCATTTATCTTTGTAAGTGATTATAATTTTAGATGCGGTAATATTACTTGGTATTTTAACAACACTAGGTGCTGATGGGTAAAGTGCATGAGACTAAAGTGTTCAACTAACATGATTCCAATGATGTAGAACTTTGTCTAATCTCATCTAGAATTGGCAATTTGGAGTTTGTTTTACTTTCAGGAAGCAAGCTTATCCATTCCTTTGCTCTCACCTGTTCTTGCACCAGTGGCTCAAAGCATCGGACCATTTTTATCGCAATTAGCATCATCGCCTACAATTCGCCTTGGGGTAAGACATTCTCATGTATTTTAGATTGTTATATAACATTATTATGCAGTTAACACTGGGTGACTTGGCAACACATAATGATCAGCAAGTTTTGCTATCTTAAACAATAATCTCATTTTGTTTGAGAAACTTTCTGAAATATTTTAGACATCTATTGTGTGACTCTCTCAAGGATGCCATTATATTACATTTCAGCTTGGTATTTATAAACCTGCTGAATGCTTGCCTTTTGTTAAGAATCTGGATAGAAAAGAAGAAACTAAATTCATCCAAGTATAGATGGCTGTAATTCTGCCAATATTATGAAGATTAGGGAATAAGAGTTGCGATGCAAGAAGTCATTATGTTTTAATAAGACCCAAGTGTCTAATGAATGTCTTTATCTTGGGAGCACTTCTTTTCGATTGAAGTTAGTGAAAGAGGAACGATGAGTTAGTTACAGGCATACTTGTTGAATGATTCCATGCTTGGCTGAGCTATATTATGTGTGTAATCAGAAAAAGAAAAGAAATACTGAAAGAAGCATTTAGGAGGTGAATAGAACTTCTGAAGCAGAAGAAAAAAGATAAGCTTCCTTATTTACTCAATTCTTGGTATCCTTTTTCATGGTGTGTCATTGCTCTTTCTATACGATGATCGATTGCCTTGTCTTCTGTACAATGTTGGCTATGAGGTACTTGTAAGTCTTTATGTTTTTTTTTTCAATCGAATGAAATTTAATAACCTCAATTATCCATGTAACCTTAATATCAAGAGTGCTCCAGCTGTAACAGTGATTAGAAGCATCTCTGTATATATTTGATGCCGTTTTGCTTTTGAAAGATTTTTGGGTTTGCGTGCTGTTCTTGTGAAATTCAAGATTTTGTAAACAACATATTTTAGTTGTATGGATTTACTTTTGCAGGCTGAGATGACCAAGAAGCAACTTGAGAACCTTAGTCCTTCTATTTTGAAGCAAGTTCTTCCTCTTGTTGAGCAGCTCCCTCCATTGTATATGGACTTGGCAAAAGGAAGGGAAGATTTTTCTCCTAAGCCAGAAGAAACTCGGCGATTGGTAAATCTAATTTCCACTTTCAGCATAATTTTCCATCATTTCCATGACACATCTATTTCTCAAGCATAGTTAGTGTTGTGTTATCAGTGTGGACAAATGGAGCAGGAAAAAAATATTTATACGGATGGATACATGTTGAACATGGCACCAATTGGTATAGTGCAGTGAATTATATCACCTCGGTATTTGTAACCAAGTTCTTTCGTGGTATAGAAGTACAAAGTATACTATTGATGTTTATCAACAACTAAAGGCGTGCCCAAAGCTGAGGTTCATTAAGTTATTTACCAATGGGTATTGCAGAAAGTTTAGTATTAGTGCGTTTTGCTGTGAACTTTGATGTCATTTGATGTGTTCACAAAGATGTGGCATTGAGGATATAGTTTTCATCTTAAACTCAAAATTGCCAGCCCCGCAAGTTGTACTTTTTAGGCATCCCTAATACTTACTCATATCATCTTGATTGTGGGGGCAAACTATTTGATTTATAAAATCCACAAGATAAGGCATGATTTATTGATTTATATCTTTTTCTTTTTGTTGTGGATGATTCATTGTAAAGTTCCTTTAGTTGGTTTTGTGATTACGAGATCTTATTGGTGGTTGTTGAAGTTAAAGGTTCAAATTTTATCCTGTTAACAGAGAGTTGCATGCCAACATTTTTTACCGTGATGTCAGATAGTGAGCTATAAAATTAGTAGTGCTTTCTTCAAATTTTGGAATGGGTAGATAGCTTCTCCATCTAATTTTTTACCATCTGATGGGAGTGCATATACATTTTTTTTGCATAAAATAACTCCTCAATGATGAATAAAAATCAATAATCTATTATTTGGTGTTGGTATAATTGACAGATCAAGTCTTACTATGGCATTTCGAGGAATCTACTTATTAAGTTCAAAGATGATACAATTGATGAAACATCGACACTAGCTCAGGTTCTTAGCTCAGAGTCTGCTATCAGCTCAATGCTGGATATGTCCATTCGTTTATTACCAGGGGATCACGTTCTGCCTCTACAACAGGTAATACATAACTGCTCATCTCTAGAATTAAAGATGTGTTTATACTGTGCATGTAAAAATGTGTGTTCGTTGCGCGGTACTTCTATATTTCTTTCATGTTCAGGCTATACCAGATGTTCCCCCAGCAATGGTAAATGCAGTTAATCTTGGAGGAGAGTTTTTGACTTCTTTAACCACTGGTACACCATGGGAATCAGCTGCCAAAGAAATGAGCAGTACAATTGGTGCAGATTCGAGAATTTTCCGTGCAGAAACTTCAAAGGAAATTGATTACCTTGTGGATGTAATTACAACCTGGATTGCTTCGAACTCTGGTCCAAGGCTTTTAAGACCATAATGCAGAAAATCCAGAGGAAAATGCACATGGAAATCTTATTGGTTTTGAGCTTGTTTGTGTCCATAGGTGCTTATATTTAATGTACATACGAAATCATAAAGCTCGTGAAACTGTAAAATTGTGTATGTAACTACGCCCACATGTAAATCCAAGTTCAAACAGAACTTGCAGTATGTTTCATATTACACATGTTCTATAAGCATGTCGCAAAGTGTCTCATTGTCTCTAAAGATTGTTAGGGGATACGTGTAGTGTAGCACCAAAGGCTCTTGAAACGTCTATATAAAGTCGAATTTAGTTGCATTGTACTGAACTGCTGTTTTCATATGGCTGCCAAATGTTGCAGAAGCTTGTAAGTTGCTACTATTTTTCATAATGCATGGGATTAGGGGTGGCAAACAGATTGGATGCAAGTTGAGTTCATGTGCTTGGATCTAAATTAGATTTAACAGTGGGTATATGTTTTTTTTTTATATCGATGAATTGATGGAATATGGTCTTCTATATTAGATTAATTATCTTATTACGAATTATGATATTTTACACTAGATATAATTCTCTTCATTTAATTTGAGACAATTTTTACACTTTTAAATAAATTTATTATAACTTTTTTTTCCCTGCATGTTTTTTTATATTAATTAGACACAATAAAGTTACTTTGATTAATATATTAAATACAATGCTAGCTTGTTACTTTGTCTATTTCAATTATATGTCATACTTATTAATTCTTTTTATGACTAATAAATAATATAGTTATATAAATATATGTATGTGTCAATGTTGTATTATATCTTAGATTTTTAAAATTTTGTATCCAGGTGTCTTTGTCTTATCATGTCTGCGTCTCCGTATCCGTATCAATGCAATATTTGTCATCTAACTCCAATTTTTCTAATCCTTAAACAGTTAACTTAGTATATAAAAATTTAGTGCTTGTGTGAGATCTTCTTCCGAATCTCATACACGGACGAAAGAACCGGAAAACATAAAATAGAAGTTGCTTCGTAAAGCGGAACCAAAGTTGCTTGAATAAAGCGACTTCGAAATGGACATAATAAATGAAAAAAAAAAAAAAATGGACACAATAAACTAAAAAAGAAAAAGAAAAAAAAGTCAAGTTTGGTGCGTACAGTAACTTACTTCTAAAAGAGTAATGAAAGTTTCTATCATCAATAAAGCAAAAGTTCACTTCAGCTACAAGCCAACAACTAAGTGAACATCAATCATATTTTTGGCATGTGCGCAAGCAAGATCAGGTGAGTAGCTGAGAGAAAGAATTCAAAAAAAGTAATACAAATGAATTCGAATAAGTGTCCTTGCAGTTTCTCTTGTCTAAATCCATACAACAAATGTTCGTTTGCAGGCAAACATTATTTTTATGCTTTTCTTTAGCTGTACTTAAAGCAGGAGCATCAACCTTTTGGCATAATGTCTTGCGTCCTTTTAACTTTTGCAGCAAAAAGAAGAGATGGAGAAATTAACTCATTTGGGCATGCAACGGAAAAGTTACTAGTGTAGTGCGACGCTCAAATAATTACATGTGGACCAGAATTGAAAGCATTCAATAGTAAAACTTGAATTATGTTCTAAAACAAATAAAGAGTAGTACAAATTAAAGAAACATCAAAATTAGATAGTATTGATCTTTTGAACCTATAAAATATGCATTAAAAAATAGTCTAAGAACGGTTTTGACTTAAAAAGCCACGAACCTCTTATCAAGCATTAGATAACACTCGTTAGCAAGTTTTTGCTATTAATTGAAACAGACACTACATAAAAAATTTCAGACGACAATCATAATCTTATTCAAAAACTCATATACTATTTTATCCGACAATGGAAAAAAAACATCCTCTCCAAAGAACTCAACTCTAATCAAATTGTTCTTGTAGCAAGCAAGTTAATCAGCAGTAGTCCAGTTCACATCGTTCTCGAAAATCCAATGACAAACCTCGATCGAGCCCGGCCCGGACCCCAACGCCACGAAAGCACCGTGACTTGGACTCCACGACGACGTGTCAAGATGGCATATGGCAACACCATGATTGATTTTGGCCTTAGTCTCCACGCCAAGAATGTCTGCCTCATAGACTCTCACTTCTGGTACCGAATGGCAGTAGTAGAGTAGATAGGGAAACAAACTTTGATGGCAAGACACTGCTTTTGTCACCCTCCCACCATTAATTCCCTTCACATTTCCTAGTACCACATCTTGCTTCGACCCCATCACATTCTCGGTGGTCCTAACCACCACATTGTGTCCTAAAACCGAGGCCGCAAAATCGATCATATCCTCCACCGACCCCACGCACTTTTTGGTCTCACCCGCACTTGGAGCACGCTCACACTCGGCCAGCGCGTTAACCATCACACGCTCCATAGTCGAATTCTCCTCGACTTGAAAAGTCCGTTTGAGCTCGGATAATCCCTCCGTCGAAAATGACAATTTCGACAAAATAGACCGGGGCAAAAACGACCTTTTAGGCATCCAATCTTGAATGTTGGGCATTCTCATAACTGTCCCTTCTTTCAAAATGCTTTCTCTAAAGAACTTTCCCTCTTCCACTCCCTTACTCGCAACTTTGTCACCGGTTTTTGTTGCATCATCGTCCTTGTCCGAAACTGGTCGAGTGTAACCAGCAAAGGTCACATCTTTCTTATTAGCATACTCTTTGAAAGTATTATTCACACCATAAACCTTGAACCCAAACAACTGATCAACTGCACCCTTAGCATACTCCTTAAACGAATCGAACCCGACATTAAAAGACTTACCATAGTTCACAAAATCAGTCTTCCCCGAATTCGAGCTCTTCCCATAAGACTGAAAACTGTCGGTCCCTGCATTAGACGAATCTCGATAACTACTAAAACTCTCTGTTCCCCCATTGCCACCAGCACCATAGTTCTTGAAGTTATTACTCGGGTTATTCGCATTAGTACTATAACCCTTGAAAGAATCATTACCACCATTTCCCAACTCACTATACCCCGTAAATGTCGATGCAATAACGTTAGAAGTGTCACCATAGCTAGTAAACTCCGAGGGCACTGCATTACCATTCTTACCATAACTAGTGAACCCTTGTTTCCCTGAATTCGTATCATCAACGTAGCTCGAAAACGACAGTTTGTGACCGTTTCCATCAGAGTCATATGAAGTGAAGCGAAGATCGGGAACATTAACACGTGGCATATAGTTCTTAAAATCACCCGAACCGCCTGTTGCACTTGCGCCGTAAGAAGAGAAGTTTGCATTACCGACGTTACCTGTTGCACATTATATATGAATTAATAAATGTCTATCTTCTCAATAAGCTCAAGCTTTTAGATGAGACGATAATTCTATATGGTATCAGAACTCATGCCAAATAAAAGGTTCTGAATTCTGATTCAAATCCCATTTATCAAAAAATATCACGTCTCAGGTGTAAGAAATAGATTTACGACCAGCACGTGTCGGGGCGTGTTGGAGATTATATACATACATACATATAGATAAATGTCAACCTTCTCTACAAGCTTGAGATAACATTACCGTCATCAGCGTAGCTCGTGAAGTCTTCGTGGTGGCGCGTGGAGCTTCGGCTGTAGCGCGTGAATGATCCACTGGCGAAGTTGATACCATTCGAGTAGTTTTTGAACTGATCGACGCCACTTAATCGACCATTGCCGTAGTTTGAGAACTGTTTGTTGTTGTAAAATGCGAAATTTGCGTCGCTCTTGTGGTTTTCATTTACTGGTTTATTGGCATATATAAGGCAGAACAAGTTGGCTGAAGAACAGAAAGACTGAAGATGAGAAGAGAGTGTTTTTTCATTTGCAAGTTTTGTGAAAAATGCTGATTGTGAGGCAGAGAGTGGTGAAGATTTTGATATCAGAAATGTGGGCTTTGGAAGATTGTTTGAGATGTGTTTGTTCCAATAACGAATGAGTGAAGCTCTAGCTGTAAATGGATTTGAACTTGGACTTGCATTTGATGAACCATCCAATGAGTAAACCTGCAAGAAGAAAAAAAAAAAAAAAAAAAGAACAGTTTGTAAAAGACAAAATGTAGTTAAAATGGTTGTACTATTAGCCAAAAACAGAGCAAAACAGAGCAATAAAGACAAAATGCAGTTAAAATGTGGCCAAAAATAGAGCATAAACTTACAGAGGAACATGATGAGATGATGAATAAGAACAAGAAGATGGAGAAAATAGTATGAGTGATGAGCTTGTCCATCTTTGCGAGAGAGTGAGAAAACAGACAAGAGATGGTTTGTTTGTTTGATGGAAAAGGACATTATTATAGGGACAATAGTTTTTTATAATTTATTTATTTTTTTAGTAACTTTATGCGGTTGTTTATTTTAAAAAAATGAGTAGGTTAATTTTTACTATTACAGCAAGTGGCAGAGATTCTCTCGATGGCTCTAAGTTCTAACATTGTGCAGATATGTGTCGTGTCATTGACAAAAGAGCACTAGAGAGATATCTGTCAGAGAGATCTAAATCTCACTGAATCTTAGCAGCACAATTATGTTTGTCTCTACTTAGCCTTTAATTAGTCTTTTCTGCATTGCATGTCCGAAATTATTAAGGAATAATTACGCCCACAGTTCATAAAGTTTGATAGTTTATTTTATTTTGAAAAAAAAAGGTACTTATGTGATTTAAATAATTAGAGAAACACATCTTGAATTTGCGAAAATTGCCTGTATGTCTTCATGATGGGCATTTGTAATGTTCATTCATTGTTGACTATAACATAACAAGACTATGCATTTTCAGTCAGTAAAATGCATTAAAATATTTTCTAATAACCTGTGGTTTGTGCCTTACCTCCTAATCTTTTGGTCCCTTAACAAGATGCAAATGAGTCCAAAAATATTACAATAGTTCATAAACTCAACATCTCCTCTGAGTGTGTTCTTGCCCAAAAAGATGAAGATTTGACCCTTAAGAATTGCCTTAAGCCTTTCCCAAAAACAAGAAAAATAGAATAAAAGAATATTTATTAATTTTTGTAGTCAAATCACAAATGTTAAAATAAGACCTCCAACTCTTTTAAGTTCAAATTGAATCATAATTCAAAATTTTAAGAGAAGATTTTATAAATAAACCATGCAGTAGTACTTGTTACTTTTGGCCAAAACGAAATGGTCTTGATTCTTCCATAGGTCAAGTCTTATTTAAAAACGATACTCCTCAAGTGATATACAAAAAATCAAGACAATTTGGTTTTCGGTAAAAGAAAAGATATCATGTTACTTTTTCGCCCCCAAAAGAGTTAACTAGTAATATAACCTGTGTCATACGGACAAGTTCCACTATCTGATTCATGCGTGGAAATCAAGACCACAAATGGTATCGCACTAGTAAAAGAATATATGGAGTAGTAACACAAATATCAAGGAACAACGCAAATGCGAAGAATTTAATGGGCGAATTTTGTCTTTTATACTGCAATATTACAAAGAATATTAGTCCCAGACAGACATGCTTCAGTCTTGAAGAATATTTTAAGTTTTTGTGTGCAATGTACCTTGTTAATAAAAGACTTAGCTACAGAATCCAACGTTCGAAAAGCGATATATAAAAGTCATGCACCTCAACCTAGCTAGTATATGACCACACTTGACTTAGCTGCAATGATTTTAATAAAAAGCGTGAATCAAGTAGCACAAGCCTAAAAAAAAGCAAGAAACAAAAGTGTGTGATAGCATAATGAGGGATCTTAATTTTGTGCTTAACGACTAATGTCCAAGCCAAAGAATCAGGAATTTCACTAAAAATCTAGTCACAGATTCATGACCATATAGTTTTAAAAATAACCCGCCTTTTTCTCCTTAATTCAGACTTAGTTTTGTGGTTGCTCTTTATTCATTCCTACTCACTAGTTTGTCTTAAAAGGTTCCATATATAATTCATATGTTCACAACAAAATACTGAAGACATAATTTTCCATTAATTGTCTGTTCACTTTTCTGAAAGCAGGGGAAGAAGTAGCACCTTTTCTCTGCTGAATCTTTCATAGATTACGAAGAAAAGTGATTGTACATAATCAAAATGCTAAACTTATCACATTTGTCTCTATTTTTCATTGTTCTGTACATATGGATCACTCCGTCTCTCGCTGCAAAACAGGTAAAAATAGCAATTTCCTTTGCATGCGAATATTATACGATTTCTCATTATGCGTAGAGTAGATCAAAAATATGTTGAGATCTATCCCACACTACTTTAGAATGAACTTGGGCTTCTGCATCTTTTAGGTCGAGGAACATGAGGGGCTCTCAATAATAATTTACATTAGAAGAAATTTTGAATAATCCTTCATATTATTTTAACCTTTGCCGTTCCGTTAACTTTCCCCAACAGAAGTACATCGTTTACATGGGGGACTATTCAGATGAACAACAACTCTCCAAGGATCTTCTTCATAATAGAACAGAATTGCATATTGATTTCCTCAGTTCGTTTGTTGGAAGGTACAATATGAATATTATTAATTCTTGTAAATACTATTTAAATCAACAAAGAGTTCATTTTTCTCAAACTTGCTAACAATTACTCCGACCTTCTGGTACTATGTAGCAAGAAGAAAGCCAAAGAAGCAATATTTTATTCATACAGAAGGCACATCAATGGCTTTGCAGCAGAATTGGACGAGGAGGAGGCAAATGCAATACAACGTAGGCATCACTGTTACTATTGAGTTGTCGTGTCTCTGAAAACTCAAGCTTTTAATAAAGATTGATATTTCTTAATTGGGTTAATTGCAGCAAATCCCCCAATCTATGGGGTCTGTAGCACTTTGTTCCCTAACCTATGATGTGAAATGCCACTCAATCTATTGATTTTTGTGCGATTTGCCCCCTGAGTCGTTGATCAACCGTTCATTTTAGACATATGCATGTTCTTAAGTTCTTGTTCGTCAAATTTGACACCAGGGGGCAAATCGCACAAAAATCAATAGGTTGGAAGGCATTTCGCACAATTTCATAGGTTATGGGCCAAAGTGCTACGAAACCCATAGATTGGGGGGTTTGCTGCGATTGACCCTTCTTAATTTATATATAATCTCCAATAGTATACTAACGTCAATTTTCTAATGTTCTTTAGCATATATCAAGCTTGACATATTCATTCTTTTTGCGATGCAGAGGACCCAAAAGTTATATCCGTATTCTTAAGCGAGGCAAGGAAAATGCACACAACCCGTTCATGGGAGTTTCTTTCTTTAGAAAGAAATGGCGAGGTCCCGAAGGATTCACTTTGGACCAAGGCCAAGTTTGGTGAAGATGTTATAATAGGAACTCTTGATAGTGGTATAAATGTTGAGTTCCAGTTTTTCTTTAGAGGTTAGAATTAATTCTTTCATCTCATATAATATCCGGTTATGTATTTGTCTATATATGCATAGGTGTTTGGGCTGAATCACGCAGCTTCAGTGATGAAGGCTATGGACCAATTCCATCGAAATGGAAGGGATCGTGTGAGGACGACAACGGTCTTCCCTTCCCTTGCAATAGGTATGCATTCAGCCTAAGAAACATATAGCCCCATTGCATGTTTATAAATTTCAATAAAAAACCAACTTTAAGGCAATAATTTGCAGAAAACTCATAGGAGCTAAGTACTTCAACGAGGGTTTTTTAAGAACAGAAAGCATTGAAGATCGTTTACGCAATACACCACGTGATTACGATGGTCATGGAAGTCACACGTTGTCGACAGCAGGAGGAAACTTTGTGCAAGGAGCAAGTGTCTTGGGTGTGTATAATGGAACAGCAAAAGGTGGCGCACCAAGAGCTCGTGTAGCTTCGTACAAGGTATGCTGGCCAGGTGGTTGTGATGATGCGGATATATTGAAAGCGTTTGACCATGCTATAAGTGATGGCGTCCATGTGATATCCGTGTCGCTTGGTGGGGATGAATCCAGAAAATACTACAAAAACGCGATTGCTATTGGGTCATTTCATGCCGTTAGACGTGGTATTACAGTAGTAGCATCTGGGGGGAACGACGGACCTGATGCTGGTACTGTAGGAAATGTTGCGCCCTGGGTCATAACCGTTGCTGCAAGTACATTGGATCGCCAAATAAGGGCCTATGTTCATCTTGAAAATGGAGTTCGCCTCAAGGTTCAAACTAGTTTCCTTCTTTAATTTAGTGTTTTTTCGATCCAGTTTGATGATTCATTAATGGAGGGCATAACTAGTACTTTGTGTTTGTATTAGGGAATAAGCTTGTCCAAGCCACTGCCACAAGGAAAGTTCTATTCACTCATCAGTGGCGCAAATGCTAAATCAAATGATGCAAATGATAGAGAAGCGTAAGACCAATCTCTTCCCTTAGCTTATTTAAATCTTCCAGTAGTTAAAAATTATAAAATGCCAAAATAGGATGCTGAATACACACCTTTGTGTACAGCTTGTTGTGTAAAAAGGGAGCATTGGACCCTAACAAGGTGAAGGGCAAAATCTTAGTTTGTCTTAGGGGAGACGTGTCGAAACTGGAAAAGGGAAACAATGCAGCTGAAGCAGGTGCTGCAGGTATGATTCTTTGCAACGACAAGGCTAATGCCGAAGATCTTAATGCTGATCCGCAAGTGCTACCGTCTGTACAAGTCAGATATACTGATGGCCTTACCATTTTTGCCTATGTCAACAATACCAGGTCTCTATCTGTTTCTCTTTGTTTAACTCTCTCTTAACAATAGTCTTTCAACTTAATATGATGAAGTGAAAATTTTAATAGAAACCCAATGGGTTTGATTACACCGGTAGAAGCAGCAATCAATGTAAAGCCTTCTCCGATCATGGCTTCTTTCTCTTCTAGAGGTCCAAACACGTGGACGCCAGAAATCCTTAAGGTTTAGTGCTCGATAACGTGACCAGTATCTTGTCTTCAAGTTTTAACATTATTTCATTTGTTCCTATATAAGATTGAGTTTATTTTGAATTTCATGATAAAACAGCCCGACATAACTGCTCCTGGGGTAGATGTCGTTGCTGCATACACAGAAGGAAAGGGCGTCTCAGAATCACCTTCCGATAAACGTACGACTAAATACATATTCATGTCTGGAACATCTATGTCTTGTCCTCATGTTTCTGGAATAGTTGCTCTTCTCAAAGCAATCCATCCTAAATGGAGTCCAGCGGCCATTCGATCCGCCTTAATGACAACTGGTATAAATGTTGGCCGTAAACTTTTACATTTATCATTCAGTTACAAAGCTAAAGCTAAACAATATTTTGTTTTTCTTCTTTTTACTTCATTTGCAGCAACCCCGCTTGATAACACTGGTAGACCTATTACTAACGAAGCTAACGACCCAGCAGACCCATTCGCTTATGGATCAGGACACGTGAGACCTGATCTTGCAGCTGATCCAGGCTTGGTGTACGACATGAAACCAAGCCACTATACTAAGTTCCTTTGCAACCTTGGTTACAATCAAACTCTCATGAATGAGTTTACCAAAAGATACGATTTATGTTTCAGCGAGAAGAGGACAAGTTTGTTGGATCTTAACTATCCTTCGATAACAGTGCCTAAACTCTCTGGCTCGGTGACAGTTACAAGGATACTGAAGAATGTTGGCTCACCAGGGACATACATAGCCAAGATTCGTGAACCTTTTGGGGTCGCAGTTTCTGTACGACCTAACATTATAGACTTCACAAAAACTGGCACGACAAGGAGGTTCCATTTAACCATGACTAGGAACACGGCTGGGAAAAATAATACGTATGATTTCGGAGAGATTGTATGGTCGGATGGGAGGCACACCGTAAGAAGCCCGATAGTTGTTGGTTCATCATGAAGTCCTTTATCTTTATCAAAACAAATTTTGCTGGTTTTCCTTAATTTTGGGATGAAAAAATATTTTTTCAACAAAATTGTAAATACTAAGTGGTATATATGTACTGTGAAAAGTTTTGTAAATCAAATATTTATTAATAGTTAGATCTTATGCTGGGTATTATACCTTTTTCGTGGTTGTTGTAAGTTGTAACAATAAAATTATAGCAGATTTAATGTGTTTCGATCAACAAACCTAACCTACTGGGCTTTCGGCCACAAAGATCAAAGTTTTTTCACTTAATCAAGAGAATTACTTACAAAAGGTTTACTCATAATATTAGGGTTTTTTTTTAACTTTGGTTCCTTAATGAGTACTGATTTGATCTTTGGTCCCCTATTGAATTTTTTTGCAACTTTAGTCCCCTAATAGAAAAAATTGTTTCCTTAAACCAACAAAAGAGGGGTGCGATTTTAGAATTGCGACTTCTTTTACGCATGAAAATAACCCTCATGTGACCACATGCACGACACGTGAATTTTTTTGGCCAAAAGGGACGATTTCGATGAAAAAGGGGATCAAGTATGAATTGTGAGACAAATTAGAGGACCGAAGTTACAAAAAAATTCAATAGGAGACCAAAGATGAAATCAGTACTCATTAAGGGACTAAAGTTAAAAAAAACTCCATAATATTAGTATTCTTCTATGTTTGACAACTCTTGCAACAATCTTATTAGCTACTTAATTTGTTTGACTTTAAAGATTCCGCACTGATCGAACTCCCTTCGAATGTAGATTCTTGCATCAAAATAGATGAATAACATTTCTCTTGAATTTACTAACTTATTATACTTCATGAAGGTTGGTTCTCTGTCGTGGGGAATATTAATTTCTTAGTTACAAGAATAGAAAAACCACAGCTTTAACCACTGAAGTTTATCCGGCCTGGGATTATTGTAATATTCAAATGTATTATTGTCCCAAAACAGACCGACTTCCCAACATTAAAGAATAGTACTGATAAACAATTCATTTGTTGTAGGAAAGACAGTAAATAAATCCCAGACTCGACCCTCACCAAAAAAAAAAAAAAAAGAAAATCCCAGACTCGACTATATCAAAATTCAAAGACAACCAAGGAAATAGTTTTCGCTAATCAGAGGAAAATAATTCATTTTTCAAAACACATCTCGCAATATTTTAATTTTTTCATTAAATACTCAGAACAAAGATTGAAACAGCCAAATGGCTGTGATGGCATGCAAGCAAAATATATTAAAAGATTTAAGAAGCAAACATCACGTATGTTTGTTCTTTTCTTTTTTAATTAGAACATTTTTGCCACTTAACACTTGGAAAACAAATTTAAAAGAATGGATATTTATTCTCCCATTTCCTATAAAACCAATCGGAACCTTAAAATAACTAAGTAAAAGTATGGGGTTCAAAAAAAAGTAAAAGTATATATATGTATACTAAAAAAAAAAAAAAAAATATCGTCGAAGCTCTTGCGACACCACCTTAATTCGAAGCATGCATGACTTTGAAATATTTCTTGAATCCAGCACTCAAAGGAACTAAGATCATTTAATTTGTTGGACTCTTCTTACATCTTGCATGAAAAGCATAATTCTAAGGAACCCAAAAGATCCTGGCCATTAAACCACTTTACTTGTGAGATTAACAAATACAACATACATATGAAAATCTCCTACTATTGTCCACATTGTTAATTGAGTTTTTTTTGGCTTATTCCTGAAAACGACTCTTAATTACTTTTATGGTTTTATAATTTTATTTCATATACTTCTAAATAAAAAGGTTATGTGAGTATGTCAAGGGTGGATCACCATCGTTGCCGACCTAAACCGACCATCAATATTTCCGCACCAGGTTTTAGTCATTCTAAATTCTTTTCTGGATTGTTCAAATCATATAAAGGTTATATTACCAATTTAAAATGCATAAGTGGTTTTGGCTTATTCGTGTATTAATTTACTGAATGATTTCGCATTCAAAACTATATATAATCGTGTTACCTCATCTTCTTTTTCGCTTTGCCGAGTGTGTAAGTTGCACTAGTCCTTATCAATTAGACACGTAAAGATTCGTGGTATGTACTATATACTTATATTAGAATCAAGTTTGATTCTTTGGTATATTTCTGTATCACAATAATACACAAATATTCAATGTTGTGATATTCTTATCGTAAATAACATTTGATCTATTGTTAAAAAGCAGTTACAACCTTTCTCATATTTAATATTTTAGATTTGAGGTGGGTGTGCGGTGTGCCTTTTAGCTTTGACTCGTTAGGAGTAATTTATTTTCTTTAGTGTTTATTTTTTAACTACCACTAATTATATCATTAGTTTTATAAAACATGACGTAGTTACACCTTACACGTGAGTTACGTTCATAAGAAAGTTGAGTTGCATCTCGCACCTCAAAATTAGGTACTTTTGGCAACTTGCATCCAAAAAATTACAACTATCAATAAGTATATGATTGTGTTTTTCAATATCCAAACTTAAATTTAAAGTTTTGTGGAGACTTAACTATTTAGGGGTTGTTTGTTAAACAAATAATGATTCGTTTTAAATTATAATAGACGGAGACTATAATATGACTTTTACTTGATAAGAAAAAGTCAAAATATAATTTGATCTTGGTTGATTAATATAATACGGTAAAAATTAACGGATTATAATTTACAATAAAATTCGAGCCGGCTAGATTACCTCCGTCGAACCTTTATTTATACATAGTCCTATTCCTACCAAATGCTACAGTAGTGCATGAAGGTCAACATAAAACCTCCCGTGAGACTATACACATTGAGTAGGTGAGAGGTGTAGGAAAATGTAGATTTAAATGTGTATAAATGAAGAATTCTTAATACAAGAACTAAGAACTTTTAGTGCAAGAACTAAATTTTTCTAAAGCGTCCTAGTGCGGAGCACAAGTACTCAATTCGATAGATCGCAACTAAAGCGCATCGCGTCGGCCTACGATGGAGGATTATGTGACTTAGGTCCTACTCCGACCAAATGCTACAAGAGTGCATGAAGGTCAACATAAAACCCCATGTGAGACTATTAGAAACTATATCAAACGGATTAATCGACAACAATCAAATAAATTAAATGTTGTTTCAATATTTGCTTCGACTAAAATACTAAATGAACTAAAACTTAGATTCATACCATAATCTAAAATGATGGTTAATAATAAAATATTAGCTATTCAAATTTATTCTAATAAAAAACACTGTGTCACAAAACTTTTATTTCAAGTGTTACAAAAACATATAAATAACCCACTCATTGAAAAGTAAATTAATTCAACTCGAGTTCTCAATTTTAACCCAACAAGACTCAAAAAAATTCTCTTTCATTTTTCAATTTTAAGAGTTAACTCTCGTACTGTTGTTCTTCACACACGGCACGCACTCTGCAAACACTGATATATCTTTTTGCTTAAAAATTGGCGAGTGGGACTCACTTTTTTACTCAATTGAATGCTTCGATTTGTTTTGAAATGAGAATCAAATTTTTGATTCAGTGCTGAGTTCCAAATGGCAATCAGAGGTGTTGATTTCAAATGGTTAGTTTAGTTTTTTGAAGTAGTTTAATTTCATCTCAAGAATTGAAAGAAAAAAACCCTAAAGTTCTTGTGAATGGCAGAAGAATATGCTTTTTTTATATACGTGTATTTACTTTATTTTGATGAGATTTAGGCACTTTATAGTTAAAAGGGTTTTTGATTTTTGTGTAAATGAGTGATTTTGAACGTGGGTTTTTTAGTTTTGTATAAATGAGTGATTTTGAATTGTGGGTTTTTGATTTTTTGTATAAATGAATGATTTTGAATTGTGGGTTTTTTTTTTGCAGGTACGATGGGTTCTTCTTGTCTATGCTTGCTACAAGCATGTATCCTTGTAATGAATGTTCAAGATTTCATTTCTTGATGGAATTGGGTCTTTAATTCTTGGGTGTTTTAGGTTTTTCAAATATGCTGTTACTTTGGACAGATGGGTGTTTGTTGGATTGTTTAGTATGATACCGAAGCTTTGCGGGTTTTGGATTATTTCTTAACTATTTTACTAGAATTATTGTGGCAATCAATTGGGAGAAGTATCATCTATGTACATACCCATTGCACATATGGATTGTGGTAAGTTGCCCTTTATAGGTTTGAAAGAAAGAGTTTTAGTTATTCTTGATTTGATGAGGTTTATTGCGATTTTTGTTTCTTTTTCTCGTTTTGTTAGGTTGACTATACTGCAGTATTTGTTTTCCGGCTCTTGATGTTTGTGGATAATGGGTTGGCTGCTGGAATGGGATTGTAAGGACTCCTTATCTTCTTCGAGCTTTTAACCAACTGTTACGTTAGTTCATAGAGTTTAACATTCCTGTCGATTACATGTATTTTTGAGTTTTTTGCCTAACCTTGCTCTGCATTTGCATTGTTACACATAAATCTCAGCTGTGTAGTTTTGTACAAATTTTTCTTGTTAGTAGTGGGTAGGTCAGTAAACATTATTGGAGTCCTCTGAGATAATGCTAGAGAAGCATCCGGTTTTATTTGCATTCCTTGGCATATATAGTTTAAACCTGCTTTATTGGTGCTTGAGGTATGAAGTAATTACAAACTAAATGAAGTTTGTGCAGTAGAATTCTATATTTTCATCCCCTTCCATGTGTTGTTCATTTGTCCTTCTCTTTACCTATAAGCTTTATCCTGCTTACCTTGTGTTACTTGGTTTCAGAGATCTCGGATGGCAGCAGAGATACAAACACTTCTATGGAAGGATTTTTGTTCTATCTGTTCTTGTCGTGCTACTCTACCCCTTCCTTTGGGCTTGGACCATAATTGGTACCCTATGGTTCACTCGTGCAAAAACTTGTGTAAGTTTCTTTTTCCTTCTTTCTTCTTAGTATCAATGTTAAATATATACTGTAAGCATGGAATTGATATATCATCCTTAACCATTTTCAGTTGCCCGAAGAAGGTCAGAAGTGGGGTTTCCTTATTTGGCTGCTTTTCAGCTATTGTGGACTTGTTTGCATTGCTTGCATCTGTGTCGGAAAGGTTAGAGTCAGTTTCTTTTCACCTTTTCACTTTCCAATTAAGTTGGTTATGGTAACTCTATTCTATGCACTTTTCATGGATTTATTCCGCTCTTCCCTCTGCACGACAGGAAAGACAAACATATTAGAGACATTCTCAAAGCTTTGCTAGATTCTATATTTTTATTTTCCCTTGGTCGATCAAACTTTCCTGAAAGGCTTGATCATATTATTATTTCAGTAACAGTATCTTCCCGAATCTTAAGCCTTTCCCCACCTTTTGTTGCAGTGGTTAACAAGGAGGCATACTCATTCATTACGTGCACAACAAGGGATCCCTGTTTCAGAATTTGGAGTAAGCTCTTAATAACTGCTTGTGCATCAAAGAGCATGTAGTTAGATCAAGAGAATTGTACTTTTGGAAAGTATTTTGCTATTTTTGTTCTGAAGATTGGGGTCATAATTATCTCTGTAATCCAATCTAATACAGACGTGTACTTTATCAGAAGTTTATTCCTTAAGATTCATGAATCAGTGAACGTCAAAATGCTTGTCAGCTTTTTATTTGATGGAATTCATTGAAGGATTACCAGGGAGCAGTAGGTCCAATATTTGCCTCTATATACATTTGTGGCGTAGAAGTTATGAACCTCACTTAGTTTGAGCATTCTATCAACCTTCTGATGTTTAAAATTTATACTAGTTCTTTCTTAGAAAATGTAAAATATTAGCATCGGACTCAAGTGTCTCATGCACAGATATATAGCTTCATTCTGATTTGATTTACTTGTTGGTTTAGGTTGTGGTTGACATGGTTAGAGTGCCAGATTGGGCTCTTGAAGCTGCTGGCCAAGAAATGAGAGGGATTGGCCAAGATGCAGCTGCATACCAACCAGGAATGTACCTGACCCCTGCTCAGGTAACAAATTACTTTATTTGGATTGAACTTAGGACTTGATTGAATTAACTTTTATACTTCTCTTACCGACTGTAGATGTTGTGTGTACCGCCTGGAATTGAGGTTGAAGTTGCGCATGTTTGTTGTACTGTTAAAAGATTACTGCTCGCTTAAACTCCTTTTTGGAACTTGGGAAAGCATTTATGTGTTTCTATTTTTATGACCGAGCCACGTGTCTGCTAGTTTCTAGTTGGAATTACGGCAGCAGTGCTGCCTAATATAAGTTTTACTTCATACTAATCTTTCTTTCTAAATCACTGAGACTTCTTTTTGGGCATGCAGAGAGAAGCAGTGGAAGCGCTTATTCAGGAACTTCCGAAATTTAGGCTGAAGGCAGTTCCTACTGATTGTAGCGAATGTCCTATATGTTTGGAAGAGTTTCATGTTGGTGATGAGGTAAGTAAACCTTTTGTATTTACTCAGGATTTTGAGTGGCACAGTTGATACTAAAGAATATTATCCCATCTTTTGATGTTATCTACGAAATATTTACTAGATCTAGAATATATATATATATATATATATATATATATATATATATATTCCTTTTATTTTACTTCAATTTTGATAGTTCAACATTAGGCTGAAGTTTGAAAGTAGCGTGTTTTTGGATCTTTGACCTCATTCGAGTTCTTCTCATATGATTTGTAACTTTGGGTAGTGTGAACCAAAAAATGAAATACAAGACATCATTGAAGTGCAATATGTTCCTCGTTGATATCTTGCACTAACTGAATAAGCAATGGAATATGACCGACTGCACACCTCCCCCCCAAAGGAAAAAAAAAGAAAATGAAAAACAGGAAAAAACACTACATGAAAATTATACTTGTTCAACTCAGTAGAAGCGTGATGCTGTCTCAATGTATCAAGTCTAACCAGATGTGACGCAGGTTCGAGGGCTTCCTTGCGCTCACAATTTCCATGTGGAATGCATTGACGAGTGGCTTCGGTTAAACGTGAAGTGCCCAAGATGCCGCTGTTCTGTCTTTCCAAATCTCGATCTAAGTGCATTGTCTAATATCCAGACAGATTCAGAAAGGTCCTCCACCAATGTTATTACAACAACACGGTATGTAAGGAACCAGCCACCTAGTCAGAGCTATCTTTTGAGATTGCAGGGCTTGCTTCGCCCTATCCGTACGGAGAATGGTGGGTCGGGCAGTGAGGCGGATAGTGTAGAAACACCTTCAGGTAGAAGGACACCAGCTTCAACTCATATTGAAACGGTGCAAGTGGTGGTTGAAGAGTCTTCCCCTTCCCCTCGTCAACCTTAAAACAGTTTTCACTCTCGCTAGTGCTAACTCTAACTAGCTAGGTCTCAAGGAGCTGGTCTGTATCTCCTATGCTCAGCAAGTTCCTTTTTGTCTGATTATTCCAATTGTGATTAAAAGGGATTATTGTGAATGATCTTACTAATATGTTGGAAGATTGGAACTGGTGACTAATGTTTTTAGCCGGTCGATGGGCTGTGCTCTATGCGGAACCTGTATATTGACTTCTCTTGTTATTTGTGTTTTACGACTTAGTTTTTCTGATCGCTAAACTTTTATGTAGCTACTATCAAGTAGAGTTTACTAATCGAGATATAAAAGGGATTAAATACAAATAGGTTATTTGTGATTACATGCATTTGGTATAAAACTGTGGATAGCATTAGGTTTCTTGTAATATAACAAATATTATTTTCTACCCCGTGATGTGGTGTAGTGGTTGTATGAAATACTTTTTGTATTGGTTCTAGGAACTTATGGAGTGAGAATACTAGGGGATTGTGTATCAAGAGATCTCATATAGAATTTTTTAATTAATGAATTTTGTATTAAAAGAAATTTGTACCTTTAACTTGTATTTTTTTTACTATAAAGGACAAATTAGGAAACTTATAAAGATAACTATAAAAGGAACAATATTTTTGCAAAATCACCATCCATGTGTTATAAAGGAGAACATTGTGTTTCCGTAATTTAAGAATGGTTATTTAATGAATAAATTAAGGAAGTTTTGAAGCTTGAACTTTATACTATTTGACTAAGAATGATAAAAATGATATTTGAAATCTTCTTGTAATAACAGTTGTTGTTGCAAGGTAGCCGAAGAAACAGCCGCCAAAGAGACATAAAAGGCACAATGCTTAGACAATTTTGTTATTTCTCGAGCATACCGAGTATAGCAAATGTATTGTAAACTTTTAATACTTTACACCATCCCGATTCTATCGCATAGACACTCGTAAATTAGCTCCATTTTCTACCTAATTCGCCCGTCTATGACCATAGGCTCCTAAGTCCTAGTAGATTGTGAGAAAGACTTAAAAATTGTTAAATCTAAATAACAATAATAACAACTAAGCTTGTAAATCTCAATTAATTGAAGTTAAATTATATGAACTAAACGAGAATTACGTCAAGTCGGATTTGTAAATTCTTATTATTCACTCGTTCCAATTGAGCAGAATGTCTTCATTTAAGTGTATATGCTTCTAGTCGAAGTCGCTTTCTATGACATCCATTTACGTTTTCTTTAATTGTATCGCATTCTATCTGTTTGCCTTAAATCGACGGTCTCAACTCTTTTGCAAAAGTTATTAAAATGAAAAAAAAGGGCTAAGTGGTCTTTCACTCTTTTAGATGTTTTGTAGTTTGTACTTTGTACCGAAGAAGCACAAGAACTATATATTGGTTGCAAATTGCAATTCTATCCACAATATATTACTGAAAAACATACTCCTCATCTCAACTCAGCTCTCATTTCACCATCTCAATACACTCATAAATGGATATGGCAGTGGCCAACGCGTGGGCCACCGGACACTCCGTCGTCCCTCGGCCGGAGCTCCGGCCCGGAACCCTCAACCCATTTACCAAGAAGAAACACTCCATCAATCTACTCAATAAATTTCTCATCAAAAGAATCAACAATTCAACACTTTCTTGCCACTGTTCTAATAATCTTGAAAACCCTATTAATTACACCTCTTCTTGTTCATCATCATCATCATCATCATCTTCTTCGTCATCTGCTGATTGGGATTGGAACAAATGGACCCGCTATTTCTCAGAGATTGAGCAGGCTGAGAGCTATGCTTCTCTTCTAAAGGTTCAATCTTTATATCAAATTTGGAATTTTTACTGTTTTTAGGATTGACCCACAAAAAAAAAATTAAAAAAAAGATTGACCCCTTTTATCTTGAAACAAGCATGATGAGGCAAAATCATGAGATGGGTCTTTTACTTTATGTGTAAAGCTGAAGTCTTTTGTTGTGCACTGATGGACATGTATTGAGATTGTGATGAGGTGTTTTGTGTGAGTGACAGTTCCAATTAGAGGATGCTATAGAGAAAGAGGACTTTCAAGAAGCTGCTAAATTGAAAATGGCTATTGCTGAGGCGACATCGAAAGATAGTGTTGCGGAGATTATGTCGCAACTGAAGGTAAAGTAGTGTTGATTGAGTTTTGTTTGTGGTTGTAAATGTGGCTATTGGGTTTAGTTTGTGCTTGTGAATGTTGAATTATTAATCTTGTGCTGTTTGTTCTAGAATGCAATTGACGAGGAACGATACCGTGATGCTTCAAGATTATGCCAGAATACGGGAAGTGGACTGGTAATTTAATTTGACTACCCAAAGTGGGTTTTTTTTTTTTTTTTGGCCGTTTTCCTCTGCCTTCTTTGTTGCTGTTGTTTAATATTTAGGGGGGCAGTAGATATCTTAACATATGTCTAATGCACATCATGCAATTGTTCATAGAGGTGATCATCAGACTTTATTTGTAGAAAAAATATGTAGAAAGTGGAGAGTCAGTTGGTGCATAATGTTCATTAGCAAGCTGGATAGCTCTCTCTAACAGGTCGATATTTATTTGCATAAAAAAGAGTAATGCTTTGTGTTATCGGCGAATGATGTTTTCAAACGAGGTGCTACTGTAGAAATTGGATGCTTATCTTAGATGTGATACTACACCCCCGCTCTCGTGTGTTTGTGCACCTGAATCACGCTATTTGAGACATTCAAATCTTTGGAACTACAGTGTCCGGATGAAGGAGCTACTATTTTAGTGTGACCCTTGTGCCAAGAATTGCATGAAGCAGTAGAGAAACGACGAATCAGCTTATATAAATCTTCTAGTACTGATGCAAAGTATGAGGTCAAATCTATTTTTCCTTCGTAAGAGTGAAAAAAACATGAAGTGCGTGAAATTATATATGTGATATTTGTCATAGTTATACGTCATTATAAACTCTCTCTGCTTTACTTTATAATTCTCAGCCTCAAGCTGGATCATCAATGTTATACACCCGTAGGTTCTTATGAAATTAAGCGACTCTTGAACCACCTAATGACACTATAAATAATGTTCGCTTGACGTCAGCTGCAAACATGAAAAAGGGACAGTCAACTTCCATTTGCACCAAACTCCTGGAAAAGAACAGCTTGTTTTTGACTACCTACTTGGCTGCTTGCTGTATCATATGTCAAGTTGGTGCAGCTTACTAGTCCAGTTGAATAAAGTTTTTGATGTGATAGTTAACAATTATGATTATGTATCTAAAAAACATCTGAATAATACTAAACAATACAGGTTCTGATATTATGATAAGTTAGTGTTATTACATAATTTTGCTTTTTATCAAACAAATTCATTTTCGGGCAAAGGTAGTATCACATATCAAATTCGTGGATGAGGGGCTCAGTTTTTTATTATGGGATGGACTTCTTAGCAAATCATTTTTAGCCATGGTGCATGAGGTGGCCTTTTGCTCCGTCACTTTTACTCTGTCTCGGAAGGAATTTAGGACTTGTGTTTTTACTTTTATTTGAAAGAAGGTTTCTTTTGAATGTGGAGACATCACCATAGACCTCAATTATACAGGAACTGCATAGGCTACAATATTTGAGTTATCATAAACCTCTGATACTCTTTTAATCCATGAGAGCGTGCAAGAATATAGAATCCTTCTATGTTTAGTTGAATAATATAAAAGCCAAATATTTCATTAAGGACTATAACTTTCTAAGATTTTGGTTATTGCTATGAGTGCCAGGAAATAAATGTGCAATTTGTACAGGTTTATTGTGGTTGTAGAAATCAGATCCTGCTAAATTCTCTCTAAAAATCTGTTTCAGATTAGGAACTAATTGATCAACAATGGATAAGCAGAATTCAGGAGCACTACCCTATTTTCTTGAAATTGTGCTCTGTGAATCAAATTAGAGTGAAACTTTGTCATGCTTTAAGACTATCCGAGCATCAGAAATACAGTAATGATTTGAGTATTTGAATATATTTTCTTTTAATGAACATTGAGAGGGGACAATGTGGAAGCTCTTTCTTGCCTTGCTTGTTCTCTTGTCCCATTTTACATTTTCTTGTGTGTAAGTGATGATTTCATTTTGGCCATAGTTCATTGTGATATAAATGTACACAGGTTGGTTGGTGGGTTGGCTATTCTAAGGATTTAGACGATCCTTTTGGGAGATTGATTCGGATTACTCCAGGGATGGGCAGATTAATTGGCAGAAGTTATAGTCCAAGGTATGGAAGTGTTACAAATCGAACAACTTAACTTCTGTTCTTGATCTTCACCGTTTTCTAGATGTCTCTGTTAATTGAGAATTATTGCAGGCAGTTGGTCACGTCATCTCCTGGAATTCCACTCTTTGAAATATATGTGGTTAAAGATGATGATGGGAAATATAACATGCAGGTGAGGCCAATGAAAATGTTGGCAAGTCTTGAAAGGAATTTGATAATGTATTGTTTCCTGTGTTCATTCACGTTTCGACGCACAAAAACTGCTCTCTCCCACTAATGATATCTTCACTTCCTGCCAAGACTCCAAAATGTGGAATTATTGTTTTGTTGTGGTAGTAGAACACTGAAAGGATTGGTACAAGGACCTTGTCTGCTGTAATCGAACAATCGAACAAGCATTTATACTTTTTGCCTCAACATTATATAATGACTGTGCATGAAAGTGTGTTGGCATTTATTCATGCAAAAGGTCACCCTTCCACTGATTCTTTGAACTTTGGTCATGTTTGTCTATTTGTTTGATCACTAAATATGCAGAACCCTCATGTAAGAGAGTTATTATTTTTCAAAACAATAGCACCGAGGAATCTTTATAGTAGTACTTCTGATTTCTGTTTCCTAAGTAAGTTTGGGATTTGACCTATACTAAAGTGGGGTTATGGAAGTCTACTTCTAGGTGATGGAAGAACTTGTTACATGATTCTTTGTGCATTGACTTTGATATAGTATTTGGAAGAACTTGCTTTAGAGATTTCCTTGGCCATTAACTTTGATATAGTTCAATCATGGTTTATATGTGACTCAATTTTTACTGCATGTTCCCTCACCTAAGTTAAAAATTTTATTTGCTAAAAGTCCTTAAAACTATCAGCTCGGTGTCTACCTTTACATCATTTCATGCCTGCGAGCCATTTGTCTACTTCTAAAATAATGGATTATCTCCTTCAAGACACGCTGATATTATACATCCTTACAGGTTGTATTTCTAAAACAAATTAAAGGTAATTCGGCAAAGTCAAGTTCTTCTCCTGATAAATCTACGAAGGGGCCATCAGCAGGTGAGGTAGAGAACGCCTCCGTTGTTGATGTTAAAATGGAAGAAAATGAAGGCGAAAATAGTGAAGGGAAGAGCATTGATTTGGAAGGAGCTGCTGAAGAAGGAATAAAAAGTGTGATAAATTTTCTTAAAGAAAAAATTCCAGAATTGAAGGTTAAAGTGATGAAAGTTAATGTTCCGGAGGATATTACTGAGGATACTATGAAGCAGATTATTGAAGAAGATATTGAGAAGATTATCAGTGAAGATACGGAAGAGGAAGCTAGTGACATAGATAGTAATCAGTCAGATCAAGTTACTGCTGAAGATGATGGTGACACATTGAAAGATGAAAAAGACTTGGATATGAAGCTTTACATTGGAGGGATTTTGCATAATAAAGAAGATGCTCCTTCGAAAGAAGAGTTTGTTCGTGTCCCAGCTAACATTGAAGATATGGAGAGGGATTCTTTTTTGCTGCATATTCCTAAGAGTTATCAAGATAATGACAAGGAAGAAAGTGTTGCAGCTAAAGTTAAGGTGGCTGCTATAGCCGCCCAAGGTGTTTCTGAACTGATGCCTCCTGACGTGGCTAAGGCTTTTTGGAGTTCCAATAAAGTTTCTTCAAAGGTATACATTTCAGATATGAACATAGTCATCCTAAAGAAAGAAGTATTGCCATCTACAGGCGATTCCTTTTGACCCAATAGATTCCACTTGGATGTTTTTGTTCTGTTGTTGAAGTAGGGAGACTATTCTGTTTCGTAATTTTAAGGGAGGACTCTCGTTTTTGAATAAAGTGGTTCTTTTTGTCTTGACGAGGCTTGGTTGAATTCTCTTGTGTTCCCTTTTCTTTGCGAACCAATTCTGTTGTTTTCTTTTCTTCAGGAAATTGCTTGCCGATAATTTTGTTCACACTCAGGGTTTTCTTATAATTTTTGAAATGCGGATTATGCTTGTCTATTTATTTTTAAGCTAAAAGATGTTATTTTGTTATTATTACAGATTTCCCGAGATGTACGTGAAATAGTAAAGCTTGCTGTCAGTCAGGCACAGAAGCGGAACAGATTATCTGAATACACAAATTTTAGTCGTGTTACTACCTCTAAGGGTGATTTAGATCCATTTGATGGTGAGTTTACCTCAATTACCCCCCCCAACACCCCTCGCCCACTCACACATAGGCGAACAATCGCATTGCACATTAACCTGTAGCAAATGGCATCTCTATTATTTCTGAGGTATTTTCTCATCGCAGGTCTATATGTTGGTGCTTTTGGCCCTTATGGAACTGAGGTAGTGCAATTAAAGCGTAAATATGGTAACTGGAATATGAATAATGACGAGAGTTCTTCTGATGTGGAGTTCTTTGAGTACGTTGAGGCGGTGAAGCTGACAGGAGACTTGAATGTTCCTGCAGGCCAGGTTTGCAGATTTGGGCTTTTGCACTTTGTGGTATATTTGTTGGGACACAACTAACCAACCATATGCCTTGAACCTATCTAGGTAACATTTCGTGCTAAAATTGGGAAGAGTAATCGTCTTTCTAATCGGGGATTATACCCGGATGAACTAGGAGTGGTAATACTCTCTCTCTCTCTCTCTCTCACACACACACACACACACAGCCATACACATATCACACAAACACATCTTGTCTTTCTATCACCACCCCACATGTCAATTGAGAATTGTTTCTGTAGCTTTCACTGATTAGATCCATGGTTCTGAACGTGTGGGAATGCCGATGTTCGGAACCAAGTCTTTTTAAGTGCCACTATCGCCATCATATAGTTCAAAATTAAGATTGAAAATCAAGCTATCCCCACAAGTTTCACTACAGCATATCATTGGAGAAGCCAAGAAAAGGAATTCTTTATAAGTGTTCCGTGCTCTTTGGGTAGGTAGCTCAAAGAAGGAACTTTTCATATAACCAAGTTTTTACACAAAGGTTAACAACTGCATAACTGGACGACGTTGTTCTGAGGTCACAGAAAAGTCATCATAGTGGATGGGGTAAAAATGCACCAAGCTATTTAAATGAATTAAAAATGTAAATGATGGTGTCATTGTTAGTACTTCGAGATCAGTCACCATTGGAAAATCGACTTGGACAAATGGATTTTTTTTTGAAAGTCGAAGTACATCATGAAAAGAACAGCTGAGCTTCTAATCCTTATTTATTGGGAAGAATTAGAATCATGTCGACGCATGAAATCTCCTCTTCTATTCATTCTCATCGAGTAGAGCATTCTGTTAGGTCCTTTTGTAACCATATCTTTTTGTGTCACATCCATCGCAGTTTTCATTGACTGTCTTTTCATTTTATAGATTTGTTCAATAATGAGAAGTTGTATTCTTACATTGCATTGATAGCTTTGTATTACTTTTGTATTTCACAATCTTATTCATTGCATCAATAGTTTTGTATTTCACAAATTGGATTTCTTTCTGATTAATAATATCTAAAAGAAATTAGTACTGTGAAATGTCTGAGTTTCGGAGAACAAATGACAGGCAAACGGTATTTAGATACAAGAAACGTAATACATCTTTGATTAATGGAAAAATGCTGATAAATATATGTGGAATGCTTGCGTTTTTAGTACCGAAGAAGAATTTGAGTTAGATTGTATCGAATGAATAGAAACATAGGTTGATGTATGGAGAAGTGGAGTTGCGTTTGTATTACTGAGGAAGATTTTTACTTAGATGGTATTGGAATTAATAGGAACATAAGTTGATGTATGGAGAAAAGGAGAGGAAAATTAGATGGACCATACTAAAGATTATGGAGTAGACAAAGAAGAGATGCAGAAATAAAGGAACTTTATAAAATGTGCGAATTGAGTTGAAATCTAGTCTCGTTAGTGAATTTTTTATTTTTTTATTTTTTTTATAATTGCGCTTAAATTTGATGGAGGATCACCTTGAATTGGTATTTAAATTCTTCTGGATGATAATCACAAATGCTACAAGTGGCTTATAGAGTTTCCTTCTTCCAGGTTGCAAGTTACAAAGGTCAAGGAAGGATTGCAGAATTTGGTTTCAAGAATCCCAAGTGGGTCGAAGGAGAGCTTCTTAAACTGAATGGCAAGGTAAATCCATGGGCTAGCATGATGATCTGACATGTTTTTATCATGTTCTAAGTTAATTATCCAATTTTAATAACTCCTGCTGATTGTTGTAGGGTTTGGGGCCGTACGTCAAAGGGGCAGACCTTGGTTTTCTCTATGTTGTCCCTGAACAAAGTTTTCTTGTGCTGTTCAACCGTTTGAGACTGCCGGAGTGAGTCGTGCTTACAGGGTTGCATGCACGTTTTTGCAGCAGGATACTTTGGGAGACGGTATCGTTGTGTTTTCGACACTGCTACAGATGTGACTTTACGTAGAATCACTTATAGCTTTATGTTATAGAGAAGATAATATAGCAAGTTATCACTATGTGTAATGCATGTTAGGTACTGTGAAATTGAGAGTAATAAGCAATTCAATTTTGTTAAGACAAAGTTTATGTTTGTTTGTAAGCAAAAGAATTGTCTTTACAGATCAAGATATATGAAATATTAAGAAAAGGATGGCGTGTCTTTTAGGAGATTATTGTACATGAAATAATATGTCTTAATATACAAAACATATGAGCTGATGGTTTACTTCTACCTCTGTCATAAGTTGATGCTATTACCTTATTGAGAAGTGTAATTAACTACCCTATTGACAAAAAAAGCATTAAGAATATCTCCTAAGCTTTTCGACCATATAGTAGGCAGAAAAGTGAAGATGGCATACCCCCTCTAGATGCGGAGGCTAAAGTTTGAAATTAGACTTTGTTCATCTCTTTTTAGTGTATATTAATTTCATGTTTTCCTTTTGCCTTTTGTTGTTTAATGACGTCCATTATTAGTTCATGTCTAAATAAATATTGAGGTTGTAATATTTTCAAAGTTGTGCTACAATATTCTTTAGTTATTAGTTTGGTTAAATTGAACACTTGGCAGGAGTGGTGTAAGAAATAGACATCCAAGGACAGGGAATAAAGTGGAAAAGTTGGAAGAGCAAAGAATTTGAATGGTATCCAAAAAAGAGAATTCTATTCGAGAAAAAGAAAAAGGAAAAAAGGATATTTCTCTCTTTTTAATATTGTTCTTTCCTACGTATATCTACTTTTTGTGCCTATGACAAAAGATTTTTATACCTATACGTCTGAACTTAACTGGGAATTTAATTGTGAAGGAAGGAAGTAAATACCAGTGAATGGAGCATTGATAAATATATACTTTGAGTGCGACTGAAAGTGATTTGAGGCAGAGTTGACGATCAAGACTCTCTTTTTGTGCATCTCAAAAGAAAAGATGAGATGAGAATTATACGCCACAATCACTCTATTTTAAAGCTAACTTGATGCCACTCTCTTTCGTATTTATGTTGAATAGAGTGAGTTCTTTCTTGTTTTGTTTTGTGCATGTTATCTTATATATACACATATTATAATACATATATATGTATATATATTATATGTTTCAAATCTAAGGCAAGTTAGAGAAAGGGAGGACAATAAAACTTAAATTTGGATAATAAAATATAAATTGTTTGAGATGAAACCACATTCATTTATCGTTTCAATACAAGAGTTCTTATTTACTATATATAAGGGATTATGTAACCAAACTTCTGAATCTGTTGGGAAAAAATGTGGATATCATGGTTGAGAAATAATCAAGCTCAATGATTTCTTTTAAGAGAACGAGCCTTAAAGTTAGGCCCGATTCTTAATTAGAAAAAAAAAATTTGAGAGCAAAAATCTAATAAGCTTACTAACTTATTCTCATTTGATTTATGAGCCTCTATTTGTGTAGGATTATTCGAGGTGTTGTTGAGGCTAAAAAGCTTGTAGTATGTGTACGTGGGGGCTCAATTTAATGCATAAAACTTAGGCCGTAAGCTAAAAAGAAATGTTTGGGAGAATCCATGAGAATTTATAAAGGGGAAAAGTGATAATGAGGGAATACTTGAGGTAGGTACCAAGTGTTAAAGTTAGATCTCTAGCTTTATCTTTGTCCTTGGAACAAATATTTAATTCTAAAAGTGCGATGATTTGGAATGTTTAAAACTTAAATGAGATGGTGTTCTACAAGTAAGGTTTCTCTGAAAACGCGCTCGTTGTTTAAATTTTTCAATTTGGTGATAAAGTGCAAATCAAGTGATAAACAAACACCTACAGTTACCAACTATTAAAATTAAACGATTATTTCTATAACAACCTAAAAAATCAAGAGAAATTTTTTACAATTTGCTACAATAACTTAGTACTCCCGAAAATATATTGATGCTTTTCATTTAAAAATACATACACCATTGGTCTGAATTTAATCTACAAAGGACGTGATTCTAATTAATTTTGAAGTACCAAATTTTATTTAATAACAATACTTTCTTGAAGTCCTTTCTCCAAATTATTCTCTTTTATAAGTAGGTATATAATTTATAAATACCAAACCAAGTCCTATTCTCTAGCTTTCGTTGGTTAGTAGAAAATATTCCTTGTTTAATATAAAAAACTCAGTATGTAAACAAAACTTAGGGTCTAGAGTCTACCTAACGAGAAATTATAATAAAAATACTTAAACCCTTAACATTGGCTCTATCAATGACTCATAAACTTACCTAAAATAATAATAAATAAAAAAACCTTTTATTTAAGTTTGCATTATTGTGACCAATACGACGTCGTTGCATGGCCAGTAGAAGTACCCCACACCACTCTCACAAAATTTCAAAAGCAGCTTTGCTCTGCTCTCTTCTGTTCTGTTCACTTTCCTTTTTTTTGTTCAATTCTTCTTTCAAACACCAAATTCATCATCAATGGACAATTTAACAGATAACAACAATCACAGCAACAACAACAATCGAAGTCATAGAAGAAGCAGCAACAGCCACATATCAATGTCCGACTCAGAGTCAACCACAAGTCAAGTCGACTCATGGCACTCCCCGCTCCGATCCGAATCGCCGCTCCGATCCGACGACCCGTCTTTTCAACCCGACAATCACAATTCCAAAGCAATCGTGGCCGTTGAATCTAAGTACTACTCTCCCGGTACCAAATCGAACATTCCGGCGAGTTCTCCGGCCGCCGCCGGATTGAAATCGTGGCGCGCCTGGCCTCAGTCGGTGAAACCTAATTCCGATTCGGAGGATTTGCGAAAACCTAATTTGGGGGAGAATAATAATCGTGAGGAGGCTGTGGTTTTGGGGATAAATAGGATGGAGAGGCAACAGCCGGATCATGTGGTGAAGAAGGTGGAGAAGGTTGAGGAGGGGAGGTATGGTGGTGGTGATGAGGTTGGGGGCGAGAGGCGGTCAAGGGCCGCGGTGGCGTCGATTCTGAGGAGGTCGGAGAGGAGTGTGGTGGTGAGGAAGGTGGCGTTGGCGTTTAGGGTGTTTGAGGTGGTGGCGTGTTTGGTCTCGTTCTCGGTTATGGCGGCGGATAAGACGGAAGGGTGGAGTGGCGATTCGTTTGATCGGTACAGGGAGTACAGGTATGTTTGTTTGGATAGTGTTGTTGTAGATTGGGAGTAATGTTATTATGTGGCTAAATTGGATGAACATTTGTCTATGAACATATTAACTGTAGATTGTTTTATTTGTTTAAGACTTAGTGATGGAGTGTTGCTTGCCCACTCTGATCTCTTCATCAGTTTAGATATGTTTTAGAGTATGTGCAGACTTCTCTTGGCGAGTAATGTATAACCTCTGTTGCCGAAAAGTACCAAACTTTTTGGAGATTAAACAAGCGTGATAAGAAAATAATTGCCTGTTTCTCGAAGATTAATTCTATGGTGCCAAAATCCAAATTCGTAGTGACATGTGTTGCTTTAGAGGAGGTTTGTGGTTCAGCATGTAGTTGTTATGAGAATCTCGCAACAGTCTTGTATGATGTGGTTCAGCATATAAGTGTGTTTATAAGAATTCAAACTAATGTCACATAACATTGTGAACCATGAAAAGGTGTTGCTTGAATATATATAATCGTTAGTATGAGGAGTAGGATAATTTTAATTTGTTCACATTATATGATTACTCTGTCTAATACTACGCAATCGTATTTTTCGGTTAAAAAACTAATTTAACCAAATATATTTTGTTGAATATATCGTTTTGGAAGATTGGCCAGTTAACCTAATAATCCAGCAGCTGACTTGATGTCGATCCATTTATAAGATTGGTTGGGATGCTTGCTTTGTGTGCTTTTCAGTGTTTGGATATGCAAGTAAATATTAGTACACTCCTAGTTTAATTACACAGTACCTTTGAAGTTTATGTTCATTTCGTAAGGGTTTTCTAAATGATGTAATAACTTTCGGTAATTTTCAGATTATTGGAGAACAATTTTGTGTTATTTCCAAACTATGGTATGAGAATTTTGCATGAATGTCACATAGTATAATATTTAGCGATAAAATATTACTTGAAAATTTGGTGACTGAAGTTTTCCGTTGTCTGCTCTCGTATTCTTTCAACTGTAATCTTGGAAAAATGTATGCAAATATCTTCAATTGATGTCCTAAAGAAGTTATTTTAATTGCACTGGTGACGCCAGCTAAGTAAGTGTGTGGATACATGGCCATTGGCCATTGAACATGTGTTTAGGGAGTGTTTGTTTTCTTTTCTGAACGAAAGAGGTAAGAGAACTTAATAAACTATTTGTTCCACATAAAATGTTTATAAGTGTTCTTAAAGTGCCTACATGATGTTAGAATATGTGCATTTGAAATGAAATGAATTCCCTTAACAAGGAACAATGTGTGAAGAAATCATTTTCTGTTTTTATCTGCATAAATGATTTATCATATTCATTAACCGTCATTTAAGCCTTTTTCTATATAGATACATGCATGCTCTAGATTCTATAGTTCCCCTAATAAGTGAAGTAGCGAAATTCAGATTTGTAATTTAACTTTTCTAGCATTACAAATCCATGCATTTTTTTTTACTAAAGCAGGTTAGTATATTTAGTAACAAAAATAGATACAGATGATATCTTCAGTGGTGTTGTACTTCTGCTAATTCATGCCAATATCTTTACAAAACTTAAAAACTTTCCTTTTATTTTACTTCATAAGTTGACAGTTTATTGAGAATCTTTAATTGAATAGTTTAACTTATTGAATAATCATAGTCGTGGAACTTGAACTTGGATAATAAACAATCAAATATTGAACTTCTTCTGTTTCTGCAACAGTATTGGGCAATATTGGCGAGTTCTGTACCTTGAAATGCATTTGGTCTTATTAAGTAATTTAGACAGCCTGACTGTAAGCTACAGAAATCCGTTACCTTCTCTACTAATCCAATTTGAGGAAAATATGGGGAATATACTACCAAAAGAAGTATGTACATTTTACTTGGACGTAAGTTGTCCTTTCCTGAAACTTAAACTAAATGCGAATGAACTTTAATAAAATGAAGCTCCCAATTGCTGACCTCATAAGCTTATTACATTTTGGAGAAAGCCGATAAAGTGTATATTTTCCTCATGATCAAACGAGCTATCATTATAAACATTCAGATGTGCAGAGTAAAATAGGATATGCTTTGTCCAAATAGTTCATCAACAGTCTTAACTTCTGAAGATTAAATACTTATAAAAATATTATTTGAATGAAGGCCAAAAGGTGTGAAATTGGGTCCTTGAAATTAAAAAACATAATCAGGAGGATTTGAAATGTGTTTTAGTTAATGTCCATTTGCTGCATTTTACTTGTGCTCTCTTCGCATGAAACTGATCAATATTGTAATTGTTTTTATTGTACAGATATTGTCTAGCTGTTAATGTTATCGGGTTTGTATATGCTGGATTTCAAGCCTTTGATCTCGCATACCATTTGGGGACTGGGAAGCAAATCATCTCTCACCATTTACGTTACCATTTTGATTTTGCATTGGATCAGGCAAGTAATATTTAGTTTGACATCAGTTTGAATACAAATTTGTGTCTAGACTAGGACTGTGGAGAACATGTGACCACAATTATCTGCTGTACATAACTTTAATGATTTGTCAAAATAATAGTCATAAAGTCTAAAGGCATTAGTATTTGCAGAAGTCATGCATTTTGAATTTTCTATGTGGCCATGTTTTAGAACTTCAAAAAAAGACTTTGCATATGCTCCTGTCAATATGATTCTCTTCTTTTCATAATGGAGCAGTGCACATGGTGTCTAACTTGCTTCAACTAGTATAAGCTGAACGAACAATCAGAACTTCAATTTACACATTATAGAGCCCTCTTGTTTTTCCCCGAACTTGCTTCCAAACTCCCTGAGGCTTTGTCTTATTATAAAGACTTCTCCTAAGGTTTGAATGATTACATACACTCTCTGAAGCTTTAAGAACATTAAGAGGGTGTATTTGTAAGGTTTTCTAATTTCAGGGGTATATCTCTAATTATGCATACATCAGGAGAGTATCTATAATGTTTTTAAAACTTTCATGAGGTGTCTGCGCACAAGTTTCTGCAATTAGACTAAACACTAAACAGATGTGGTGCAAATGTAATTATCCCAATTCGAAATTCCATGAAGGAAATTATTACAGTTTGTTTGTTAGTTTGGATCAGGTGTTTGAAGATTGAATTGCAATATTCTAATAGTTTTTGCAATTTACTTTGGTCCACTGGTACGATTATGAGTCTGTCGTTGCTTTTTAGCTCCCAGGTCTTCCATGTTTGCCCATAGCCTGCAAATATTTTACCTCAAGAAATCGAACGTTGACCTCCAAACTACATTGCAAATAACGTGCACTGTTTCAAATTTTTGGGTGTTCAAAGTTTCATCTTGACCCGTATTTTATTATTTATTATACGCGGAAAAAGTCGGTTCTGTTGTTCTTAGGGGCTTCTGCAAAATCTTTGTTCCATCTTGTTTGCAAATTTCAGTCTTATCCTGAAAAATTTCTACCTTAAAATATTTCACTAAGAAGGAAGTTTTGTTCGTCTCATGTGTGTACCAGATTCTAGCCTATCTTTTGATGTCGGCGTCGTCATCAGCAGCGACCAGGGTGGATGATTGGATTTCTAATTGGGGCACAGACGAGTTTACGACAATGGCCAGTGCATCAATAGCTATGTCGTTCCTTGCTTTCATTGCCTTTGCTTTGAGCTCCCTCATTTCTGGTTACAACTTTTGCAACCGAGATTTAACTTAATCTCTGATCACTGTGTTTATGATTATTTATACTTAATAGTTTTGAGAATTGTTGAGCATAGAATTATGTTCAGATAAAACGGGAGGTGTACATATTTTTCAAGTAATATGTCGATAGGGTTTCACTTTTTCTTATTAGTTTTCTGTTAACACCAGTATTTGTAAACATTATTATGGTCCACGTAAATAAATGATTCCTCTTTAAGTTAGTTTTGTTACATTATAATTTTAGAGCTTATTTGGTACAGAACTTCACATATGTGATTGAGTTGGGATAGATTAGATTTAGAACCTTTTACATTGGACCTCCGTAGTCTTGTAAAATTTTGCTTTTGATCGTGTCATAGTTGAATCTCACATTTAACCCTCACAATACAGTTAGTCCCATATTACGACTCGAAGGCACATTACAGGTTTAACCCTCACAATACAGGTTTAAATTAGTGTCAAAATCGTTATATTCATTCAAAAGAAAGGCACATTCAGATTTTGAAAAAAAAAAAAAAAACAAAAACAAAAAGAAGCTGAAGTATCATGTAAAAACGTAAATGTACAAAAGAATATGCATCCAGATATCATGGCAAACAGGTAAAGTGATTCAGTTGATGGGATTTGAATTTTGATATGAGTTAATGATATCTTGAGATGTATACTGAAGTATCTCTATGAGAACATTTTGTTCCGAGTCTTCTGACCCATTAGCAGGACAAAACATGTTGCCACTAGAAAAAGTTCTTCTAGACACAATGAACAACATCATAGAGATATTCACATGCCTCTCTTTCTTATGTGCTGCACACAAGATAAGCTATAGACTTCTCCCAGTTAACTAAAGTTTCCATTTCTAATGGAATTGGCGATGGAAGAGTTCATTTGCTTTAATGTCAAAACAAACAACCACTTTGCTGCTCATTATCTAGCTAAATGGAGTAGGGAGAATAGATTTAGTGGTTTTGTGCCTTACAACGTTATCCCGGGCTAAACAATGTGAGTGTGGACATAATGAGAATATCTCACAAATTTAACTTCAAGTACTTTTTTCGCATATATTCTTTACAAACTACCCCGGGCTACAGCCCCAGTCGCCTTCTACCCGAGCCCATCCTGGCTTGGGCCATGATTTGCAAACACTCTTAAAGCGAATGGGCAGCTTGGCAGGCAGGGGTGTGAAGATGTTGCATAAGACGTGTTAAGGGAAATGTTAATTACATCTTGTTTGATTTAATAATTGAAATATACCTTTTACTATTTGACTTATTACATAAATTTATAATGTTTTTGTTACAAAAGAAGACGATTGTGCAGGCAGATCATTTACCATTTTGCGGCTTCATTTAATATTTGAAAGTTCTTTCACACGTGATTTACTAGAGTACTTTACATTTTGGAGGATTAGCCTATCTAAATATCACGAATCACGAATCACGAAACACTATACAAACATTAATTACAAATTCTGCAAGGTCCTTTAACTCTTTAGAATTTTAACAAAATGCAAGCAAATCATTTCTATCACACTGTCAATTCTTACAGATTACTGTATAACAAGAACTATGTCACACAGTAATAGACAAGAACGTGTTATTGTGACAATGTGTGTTCATTTTATTTGATATAACTCATGTGCTATTGAAATGAAGTAGCCAAGTAATGTCTATGCAAAAACCAATCATGTAACTAAACATATTTTTTGAAAGTTTAAGAGCCATTTTCACATTAATATAATCAAAAGAAATTGGTGTTTACATATATAGAGAAAACACATTGATTTATATTATTAACATTTGTAAGATATATAACAAGGTTACATGAAATTCATCGGCAATAAAGTTCCATAACATGTCAATCTAAACTTAGCTTCAAGCCATCAAATCCGAACGAACTCAAAAAGAACCGAAACACATACATTAATATAGTCGTCCGAAAGTAGAGTAGTCTAGACCTAATAACCCCCATAATGCTTCTTCATCTATGGGGACGTATTATCTCTCATTATGCCGACGATGTAGCATGACCATGGCCTAGCTCCATAAACTTTTCCTTGTAATACTCATCCGGTTCATTCAAAAATAGTTAACAACATAATTTTCTCCTAAACATTCTCCCACGAACGTCCCACTTTTGGAGCAATAAACATTTATGGCTTTATACGATATTTCTTAACCGTCGTAAACATTAAAGAACCATTTGTAAAAATATTGTCGATGGTTTTCAAACCGTCATACAAGTGTCGATAACGAAGACGTCATATATACTTTTACATGTAGATGAATGTCACATACCTGCAGGGAGACGAAGCAAAACAGTCAGAAATTGAAGAAATTAGCGAAGGAAAATTGAAATTAGGGTTAGGGATTGCTAAAAAGGGGAAAGAGGCGAGAATCAAATCGGGAAATCAGAAAAGTGGCTAAAGGGTTCGTTTATAGTAAAGGGCAGAACGGCGTCGTTTGGATTAAACGGCGTCGTTTGGATTAATTGGCGTGTACGGTCAAGATGGGGAACACGTGTCTTAATCCTGTAGTCCCGTTCTTTTTAATTAGTTGTCAATTGAGTCTTACGTTTTTAGTTTATGAATTAGTGTCTGATTAATTAAAAGTGCACTTGTGTGTCACGTGAGTCAGTTTTACTATTTTGTCCTGTAGTTCTATATGTAAGCATGAGGAAGGCATGAACGAGGGCATCGAATATTTTCACAGAAATCTCTATTTCTCTCTCTACTTTCTTCTGACATCCTCTCCCCTTTCTGTTATTGTTCTTCTATCACTTTTATGCATATCTGAAACATTACAATGAACCGTCGAGAAAATTCATTTCCGACAGTTTCAAAACCATTGTATATAAGTTTAAAGAAGCCTCTGAAATCACAACACAATTGGGCGAAGGATATGCTTTTTGCTCCAAAGATTCAGAAGAACATCATAAACTCACATTTAAAAAATCTTGACCTGGGCTCATTTAATTGCAACAATAGTTTTATGAAGGCATAATTTTATTAGAATCTTTTATTATTTTTATTTTACAGTGTAAAAATGTCCGGTTCATTTAAAGTATAGAGTTCATGTTTAGTTTGTTTCCAAGTTTTATCACTCATAATTCGCACCTCGACCTTTTCAATTCTATAAATGGTTAATTCTCAATTCATCCAGTTCTCGCAAGTGGTTACTTTAAGAACTTCCAAGATAAAAATCAAATGTTTTGATTACACTTGTGAGTATCAAGATAAACTAAATCAAGTAAGTATGATATTTTTTTAATTTGTGGAGAGTTTTTCCAAATTTTTTTAGGAGATCAATCAATCTAATGAAACGTATTTACTATTATATGTACTTTAAGGTTTAAATATGTTTGTTCTATCGTAAAATTTTACTAAATACACAAATCCTTTAATCTTGATGTTATTTTGAAGAGTAGTATACTCCACAAAGGGAAAAAAAATTATGGATGAGGAAAAGTAATTACATGGTCAGTCTAACAATTGATCTAATTATCAAAACTTCATTCAGAGTGAATAATTACAAAAATATTTACTGAAGCTTATAAGGACCATCCCTTAAGTTTATGCAAATACTATAATAAAAGAACCTTCAAGATAGATAAACTTGTTTGTAATGTTTATACAAATCATTTCATCTGATGATTTTAAAAAAATTATAATAAAACTCGTAAGTACGTTGTTTATGAGATTAATGCTAATAATATCGCCAAGGATAATACTAATCATGACGTAATAACACACAAGTCATAAACTATGAGATTGTAGTAACAACTAAATTATCTCGTTGATTTTAAAGCACGTGCCTTGGTTAGGAGAGATTAGTAGGTGCAGCGGTTGCGCGATGAGGTAGTGCAGCAATTCAGTTATTAGTGTAAATGCATGATTTACACGGTTGGGATGAGGTATGGGGAAGTTACTTCCCTATAATTTAAAAATTATATTTAATCTTAACCTTTGGCTGTATCATGTCATCATACAACGGATGCACCTAATAATTTTTCCTTGGTTAGGGGATAGATGCGCATAAAACTAACAACCATGGAGTGAGTTGGTTCCCTGCTTTACAAAAAACTAAGAACATGTAAGCATATCCATTTACATCAAAGTCGTCTCATTAGGGTTCGAGAAGTATGTTAATTAGGGGTGGAGTCAGAATTTTTTTTTTTTACCCTGGGCTTCTAAAAGCTTACTAAAAAAAGGAATAAAAATATATTTTAAAAACTTACATATCAAAACTTCCAGTGCCTCGTGTTTTTGACAGAATTCAGGAGGGACTAAACCCCGCGATGGATGGTGAGCAACAAAATATAGAGACTGCTAATGTCTTGCCGAATGCTGAAATAGATGTTCCTTGTACGGAGCGACTTCTTGCTGATCAAAGTTTACAAACAGATTCGCATCAGATTGAATTACCTGAACCCGAGCAGTCAGAACATCATTCCTCAGATATCATGGAAAAGTCATGGGCTGATCAAATGGAAGTGGAGGAGGGTGGCTGGACCCCTGTCATGAGAAAGAAAAATAAAAGTGCAGAGAATGTTGTTCGCGAGAAGCGAACAACCCGGAAACCTACAAGGTTTCAATGATTGTTCTCTACTGGAATTGTAGGGGCGTTGCAAACTCGAGTACTCAACGCTCTCTATATAATTACTGTACTCGCTATTCGCCGGATATTCTTTGCTTAGCGGAGCCTAAGACTGATTTTTCTTCAATACCAACACGCTTTTGGGTTTCATTGGGTTTAACTCTGATTAGCGTGACTTCTACACCATTACCGTCGCTTTGGGTTTTTCGAAAAGCTGGCCTGGACCCCCCGAATAATATTGTTTGCGACGAACAACATGTCAGCTTCTCATTGAGCATACAAAATGTGGTGCATGCTTTCTCCTGCGTTTATGCTAGTAACGATTGCACTACTAGACGCACCATGTTCTCGGCATTAGGTCGATTCAATCCTGGGGCTGGAATGCCTTGGATTATTGTGGGTGATTTTAATGCCATTAAAGGGGCTCATGAAAAGACAGGTCGAGCTCCTGCTAACTCTCCATGTCGGGACTTTCGAAGATTTTCGGACGACTGTGATCTAGTTGATATTCAGCTACAGGGTGCATCATACACATGGTGCAACGGAAACCGGGTGACTGGGCGTGTTGAATGTTGGCTTGACCGTGCTATGATCAACTCGGATTTCTTGGCTCAATGGTCATCGGTAAATTGTGTTGCCTTGCCGAAGCATGGGTCTGACCATTGTCCAATCGTTGTGACTGCTAAAAATTCGGATTCTGCCAGGGGGTTTTCAAGGTTTCGGTTTCAGGGGATGTGGTTAACACACCCTGGTCTCCGGCAGTTTGTAAAAGTGCATTGGCCTATTACGGTGGATGCGCATCCTATGCATGCGCTCCTTATCAAGCTGAAAGTCCTTCGCACGGCACTCCGAGGATGGAATAAAAATGTGTTTGGTTTGCTTCAGAATAATATATCAGCGGCTGAACAAGCATTGGGAGAAATCCAACATGAAATTGCTTTAAATGGTGCCACAGAGAATAACGTGAGTCTTGAGATGAGAGCTCATTCTGACCTTGAGATTGCTTTGAAACAGAAGGAAATTTTTTACAAAGAAAAGAGCCGAAACTCATGGCTGGCCGCAGGAGATAGAAACTCTGAATTTTTTCATCGTTCGGCAATCATAAAAAACTCTCGTATGGGTATTCATTGCCTTATGATTGATGGCCACCTTTCAATGAATAGTGATGATATCGCGCATCATGTGACAGACTATTATGAAGGGTTATTTAGGGCGTCTAACGCTACTACAGTCAATCCGGGGTTGATTAATGAAGTCATTCCACAGCTTGTTGGTGACTCGGATAATGTGAAGCTTACCATGTTGCCTTCGCCTGAGGAAATTCATGCAACGGTCCTCGCTATGGATGGTAGTAGCGCTCCGGGACCGGACGGCTTCACGGGTAAGTTTTTTCAGGCTTTTTGGGACATTGTGGGGGATGATATTTGCCGTTGCGTGAGATATTTTTTTGAGCAAGGAAAAATGACAACCGGGCTTAATTCTAGTTTCATGATTCTAATTCCGAAGGTGAAAAATGCTGTAAATATTGAGAATTTTCGGCCCATTGTTCTTAGTAATTTTTGCTTCAAAATAATTACTAAAATCTTGGCATCTCGTTTGTCACAAATTGCCGCAAGAATTATTTCGGCGAATCAGTTTGGGTTTGTTCAGGGCAGGGATATTTCGCATTGCATTGCAACTGCCTCGGAAGGGATTAACTCTCTAGATAAGAAAGTTTTCGGAGGCAATATGGCATTGAAGATTGATATTCGAAAAGCTTTCGATACTATGGATTGGGGGTTTATTGATATGGTTCTCGCAGCTTTTGGTTTTTCTGGGCAGTTTAGGAGTTGGATACAGGATATTTTCTCTTCTTCCCGAATCTCTGTTTTGCATAATGGTGTGGCACATGGGTACTTTGCTTGCACCCGTGGTGTTCGGCAGGGGGATCCTCTCTCTCCCCTGCTCTTCGTTCTTGCTGAGGAGTTTCTTAGCGGGCTTATCACGAAGTTTGTTAACGAGGGTCAGTTGAGACCAATGCGATACACTAGTCGGGCATGGTTCACAAGTCATTTGCTTTATGCTGATGATGTTTTACTTTTTGCTGGGGCGACAAATAAAAATTTGAACGCTATTAAGAAGATCTTTGACATTTATGCAGCTTTGTCGGGGCAATTTGTGAACTGGACTAAATCTGGAATTTGCTTTAGCAATTATATTACTCCGCACAGGCGAAACAGGTTTGTTAACTCATTGAACCTGCAACAAATTCACTGCCCCTTTCCTTATCTTGGTGTGCCGCTATTTCGAGGAAGTCCGAGAAGACGCTGGTTGCAACCATTGGCCGACAAAATCCTTAGTAAATTTGCTAATTGGAAAGGTACGAATCTTTCAATGCCGGGTCGCGTTACGTTGGTTAATTCGGTTATTCAAGGATCCTTTATTCATTCGTTTTCGATTTATAAGTGGCCTATTAGTCTTATTCGGCGAATGGAGAGAGCTATTCGCAATTTTGTTTGGACGGGCTCTATTGATACAAGGAAATTGGTTACAGTGCCATGGCGCAAGTGTTGCTTACCGACTTCTGAAGGGGGGATCGGTTTGAAAGATTTATCGGCTCTTAATACATCACTTCTTTCTAAACTCTACGGAGATGCATTGCCTCTAACTCTTTCCCTTTGAATTTGGTGAAAAGTCGACTTTTTAGCAGTCCTTGCTCACTCAAGAACACGTATTTAACTTCGTCCATCTGGTGTTCGCTGCAACATTGTCGAGGGATTATTTCTGAATCCATTCGATGGCTTATCGGGAGAGGATCACAATGTAGTTTTTGGTTTGATAATTGGACTGTTCCTCGCATTGCGGATCGACTTAATTTGTCATTGACCGATCGGGGAGCTCTCAACGACAAAGTTGCAGACTTTTGGCAAAATAATCAATGGTCGCTACCAGATATAATTCCACATGATTTGGCCGAGGAGATTCGCAATCATGATTTTCTAGAGGAGGGCGATGATATTTGCACCTGGGCTTTATCGGCAGATGGGGATTTTAAGGTTAGTGGTGCATATAAAGCAATCCGTAGGGTTCAAACGTTAAATACTAGGTGGCAAAAATTCATATGGAAAGAGTATCTTCCTCCGTCACGTTCGATGGTTTGCTGGCGAGCGGCATTAGGCTTTTTACCTACCGAGGATGTACTCCAACAAAGGGGTTTTCAGTATGCGAGCTTCTGCCGGTTATGTGGGGCAGATTCTGAATCTCATGATCATTTGTTGGTGAGGTGCCCATTCGCTCAAGCTGCCTGGGAAGCTATTTCTGGAGTTTTTTGTCAGAAAGTGAATACGGCGAATTCGATTGTTGGATTGCTCAATGACGCCGCGCAAGCCAAGTTTAGTTCGCAGGTTATGGCGCTATGGACTACGACAGTGGCAACTTGTATCTGGTTGCTTTGGAAAACCCGTAACGAATGCATTTTTGAAGATATTGTGCCTGACATTCACACTTTCCTCCGAAACATTTGGAAAAGCATTAAGGAAGTGGATTTCTTCAAGAAAGGCTGCGCACATTCAGCTGAGGATCTCCGTATCCTCACAATGTTTAACATCAGTCTTATCCCGAGGAGAGCGCCAAGGATTATCTCGGTTACTTGGCATCCGCCCATTCAGCAATGGATTAAGTGTAACACGGATGGTTGTTCGATTGGCACCCCAGGACAAGGCGGTGCGGGGGGTATTTTTCGCAACGCTAGGGGCTTCACGTTGGGTGCGTTTGCTGCCCATCTTAGTTCGGTCTTTGCATTTGAAGCTGAACTCTGGGCAGTCATTTTAGCTATAGAGAAAGCTTGGGAGTTTGATTGGAACTTCCTATGGATTGAAAGTGATTCTACATATGTAGTTGATCTCATCAACAATAATTCCGATAAAGTGCCATGGAAGATTCGGTGTAGATGGATTAATTCTTTGAGATTTCTAAAGTCCATTCATTTTCGAGTTTCTCATATTTTTAGGGAAGGAAATCAGGCAGCGGATGCGTTGGCTTCTTTTGGGCAACAACACGCGGGGAACTCTTGGTGGTCTTCGCACCCACAATTTATTAGTCAATTTGTTTTTGATGATTTATGTAATAGGGAACGTTTTCGATTCCGTTGACTCTGAACTCTTGTTACTCTTGTTTTGAATTTTCATTTTTATGCATACGGGTCGCGAGGTTTAACCCCTCGGACTCAATTCCATTTAAAAAAAAAAGAATGAATATATATATATATATATATATATATATATATATATATATATATATATATATATATATATATATATATATATATATATATATATATATATCATTAAACAAAATGAATGAAAATGCTATTGCATTTGAGCCCTTTGATGTTTAAGAAAATAAAATTTATCAATTATCGAATCGACATACATACTTTCTACCAAATCACTTTTAATATGAATAGCAATGCTATCTACTAATTTAGGTATGAAAAAAAAACAAAAATACTGATTTTCATGTATTTGAAAAGAGAATAGGTTGAGGGGCATTTTGCACATTTTCATAGGTTAGGGGACAAAGTGCTACAGACCACATAGGTTGGGGGGTTTGCTGTAATTAACCCTTTCATTTTTTAAGTTTTCTAATTCATTACGTTTTTTCTTAGTGCGGCGTTTACTTCCAGTTATGTAATTGCGATCTCATATCACTGACTTATGTAATAATATCACTGATTTTTTGTTTTACACTACAATGTTTTTCATGTGTTATTGTAACACACATAAAACAAAAAAGAAGATTCTTGGACTGATAACCATCAGTTTGTCCCTAGTTACAAGCTAGTTGCACATGACCATAACAATAAGAGATCCAGTTGAACTTAAAACAAGTAGTAAGCATGTGCAGCGTTTACTTTCATTTATGTAATTGCGTCTCATCCTAGGTAACCAGCTGCCATTGACTTGTTTCTCTTGGCAATCTCTTCCTTCCTAGTTTCTATATCGATCTTTAACTTGCTAGTGATCACTGCAGTTGGAAGTTGATGGCAGCTTATAGTGACTTGCTTTCTCTCTCTCAAACTCTGGATACCATCCTCCACCTATACTCGGGGTACGAGTCTTCCAGAGAAACCGTCGTCAACTGGAATCTCTACGTGAAAAGGTCAACTTCTTACTTGATTTTCTTGAAAACTCTTCACAAAGGACTAGAAATAGAGTGGACATGGACGGCAGAATTAGTAACGCGGCTTACATGGCAGAGTGCCTCATTGCGTTTCTCATGCCGCGTCAGGAAATTTTTCTAAGTGCCATCTGGGTGTCTCTGTGTTTCGTGGTCATGAACGTTGCTATCTTTGTACTTGTGCATTGTCTGCTGCAATTTGGAGTTAAAAATATCATGCCTGTCGCTTTTTCGGATGTGATATTTGATGCTGTCCAGATATTCGTACTTGTGGCTGTTGTAAAGTTCATATCTGTCCCAACAGGAAGCTTGATCCGTCTCATTGTCAAGGGCGAGGCTAAAATTGAGGCATCAGGTACGGCAGAGTATATTCGACTTCATTCTAACTCTGAACCAAAAGATTTCCATCAGGTAATTATGAAATTTGAGTCAATCAAGAAAGAGGTGATTAAGATTAAGGATGCTTACGGGCCAGGGGATTCGAAACCCATCAAGAATCCCTCGCGTTCTTCTCTATCAAGAAGGAATTCAGACAACACTGTAAAGAATGTTGTGGTGGGATTTGAAAGCAAACTGGATGAAATGAGGACTAGGTTAATCGTAGATTATTCCAAGCTTGAGACTGTCTCTGTTGTAGGAATGGGAGGCATTGGCAAAACTACTCTTGCTAGAGAAATTTACGATGATCCTTGTATTGTTTCTCACTTTGAGACTCGTGATTGGGTGACAGTATCTCAGGAGTACTCACTGCGGCAAGTACTTTTGGGCCTTCTCAAGTACTGACTGAACAGATGTCCCAAGATAGCGATGGAAAATTGCTCACTTATCTTTACAAACATCTCATTGGTAAAAGGTATCTCATTGTAATGGATGATATTTGGGATACAGAGATCTGGGACGCTATAAAGAGATCCTTTCCTCAAGATAATAAAGGGAGTCGTGTAGTTTTAACAACTCGGGTATCAGAAGTGGCTCTCTATGCCGGTTCTTCTACCTCAGTTCATCGGATGCATTTTATGAATCAGCATGATAGTTGGAATCTTCTGGGTAAGAAAGTTTTTGCAGAAAAAGATTGTCCCCATGAGTTGGAAGAAATAGGAAAGGAGATTGCAGAAAACTGTCACGGACTTCCTCTAGCACTTGCTGTTATTGGTGGCCTCTTGTCCAAGACAAGCAAAAGGAGAGAAGACTGGAGAAGTTTTGCAGATAATTTGAGTTCTGTTGTGTCTAAAGATGATGAGCAGTGCATGGAGATACTTTCTCTGAGTTATAAACACCTGCCTCATCGTTTGAGACCTTGTTTCCTCTATATGGGGGCATTCCCAGAAGATCACGAGATCCCCGTCTTGAAACTATTCCGCTTATGGGCTGCAGAGGGATTTCTAAAACCAAATAAATCCAAAAGTTTGGAATCATTGGCAGAGGAGTACTTGGTGGATCTCATTAAAAGAAATCTCATTTTGGTTTCTAAACGGAGTTCCAACGGAAAGATAAAAACGTGCAGCATCCATGATCTACTTAGGAATTTGTGCTTGCAGAACGCTCAGAAGGAAAAATTTCTTCAAGTAGTGAAATGCAATGATGATGTTTCTCAAGAAGGCATAAAAACAAAGCGCAGATTGAGTTTTCATCCCAGTATTCTGAGCATTGATCCAAATATTGTGGACAGTATCAAATTACATGATTCAGGTGCTCGGTCTCTTATATGCACTGGTGTGCATCATTTTTATCCATCATGCGTGTACTTAAGTTACAAACTGCTAAAAGTACTGGATATAATTATAATACGTCTCTTTGAGTTCCCAAATGAGATAACTGCATTAGTTAACTTGAGATACCTTGCTTTCACCCTCAATAGTGCACTTTCTCCATCCATATCCAACCTTCGGACCTAGAAACAATCATTCATTTTAATTGGTCGTATCGCCAATATCCGTTAATACCAGTGGAAATCTTGATGATGCCGAAGTTTTTTTCCAGATCCTCTTTCTATGCAAGTCCTTGAAAAAAACTCTTTCCTTGTTGGAAACCTTCAGATGCTTTCAGATGTAAGAAACTTTAGATGTGGCAACGGCATTCTTAAAAGAATTTCAAACCTAAAGAAGTTGGGGATTAGTTATGATGTTTCTGCCTCTCAAAAGTGGTCAGAATATCAGCTGGAATGCCTCATCAATCTACACGAACTCGAGAAGTTGAAACTATACATTGAGCATCCTTTTAATGCATCAGAAATTGTATATCTGCCAACCCTTGGTTTCCCTCCAAAGCTTAAAGAATTATCTCTTAGTGGTTGCGGAATTCCTTGGACAAGTATGACGATTATTGGTGCATTGCCAAATCTCGAAGTGCTCAAGCTGCGAAAGAATGCTTGCCAGGGTGCTGAATGGGAGCCAGTTGAAGGAGAGTTTTCTCAACTAAAAGTTTTGCTACTTGAAAAGATTGATCTTGTAGAATGGAGGGCTGATAGTACTCATTTCCCCCGTCTTAACACTTAACTATCAGGTCGTGTTACAAGCTAAAGATGATTCCTTGCGAGATTGGGGATATACCTACACTTAAAATGATCGAGTTGGTCGACTGCCATCATTGTGCTGTGACTTTTGTCAATGAATTATTAGAGGAACAGGAGAACGTGGGGAATGAAGACCTCAAAGTTCTTATTGACCCGAGACCACGGTTCGATAACAAATTATACTCGAAGGTCTTGCACTAAAAGGTAAAGAAGTCCCTCTGCCTGTATTTATGTGTTGTTTTCTCATGCGTTTTTTAGTTACGTTAGAGTAACTTATATTTATGTTGATATTCTTGTATGAGGCGTGAAATGAAGGTCAAGTACTTGCACTTCTGATCAATATGTTCATTTCTGCATTTCTGCCGCTTTCGCATCATATGTCATGACCAAAGTCGGACATCTTTATCTGGTATTCTTACTGGTGTAATTGTTAAAACTCTGTTTTTGGTATTATGAATATGAAATGTCTGTTAGTTATCCTATGTCAGAACTTAATTTGTATCATATGTAGAGTACAAAAGGTTGACCATCATTAAACATCGATAACTAATTGTAGTATACATTCTTTTCACTGCAGAAGAGGGTGCTAAATCCTGGGATATCACTGAGGCTCATCTAAAATGGCTTTGGCTGCATTACTGTAACCAATTATTTTGAGAATATAGTGCTGTACCGTTGGGTTTTTTAAGTTGAGTTCGTTTCTATGTTTGTAATATTAAGCTTATACTTTCAAACTATGTCGTATCGTGTGAATGTTGGTAGCATCTGTAATTTCTTGAGAGATTTGTATGATTTGGTTGTGCTTGAATTTTCATTTTCAAGTTTCAAGGACTAATTTCATGATCGTCCTTACTTGACGAGTTGTTCCTGGTTTCCATTGCCTTCGCTTTCGCCTTCTCCTGTATCTGGTTACAACTTCTGCAGTCGGGCTTTAGCTTGATCTTCGATCACTGTGTATATGATTATTATTTTTATAATTCTGAGAACTGAAACAGATTTCTTTTTTGGGTTCGTCCTATTTTTGAAAAGACCAGCATTTGTAAACATTGTTCGTTTTCATAATCAAATGATGATTCCTCTTTATACCAGTTTATTGGGTGTTTGTGTTAGTTTCATGTGAGGTATCTTTAGTTTCCAAATCCGTAAGAAAAAAAGTCTAAAATACACTAAACTCCAAAAAAATGTAGCTATCAAAATTTATTATACAGTACTATTCATAACTTAATCTTAATTTACATAACTTACACGAGTCATAACTCAAAACACCCTCTAAGATGGCTTACATAAGACCTCATAAGGTGAATTAAGGCCCCAAAGTAAAGCAAATGACCCTGGAAATGGTGTTCATGAGTTAATGTAAATTTGTCCGTTGAAATGTGTAGTATCTTACAAGCTTCACATGACCAACCAATACGAGATCAAGATAAATTTAAATATAAGTGGTAAGCATTAATTAATTATATAATCATGTGCAGTCATGTTTACTTTCATTTTTTATTTACATCTCATCCCAGCCAGCCTGCCGTTGACTTGCTCTATATTGATCTTCATTCTTCAGCTTGCTAAACAAGTGCAGTAGTAGTGATCACTGCAATAAGATTGATCCATGGCAGCTTACAGTGACTTAGTTTCTCTCTCGCAAACTCTTGATAATATTCTCCATCCTCCTCAACTTGGCTTCCAAATCGTTCAGAAAAACCGTGGACAACTGGAGTCACTACGTGAAAAGGTCAGCTTCTTACATGATTTTCTTGAAAACTCGTCGCAAAAAACAAGCAATCCAATAGTTATGGAAAACATAGAAATAAAAATCAGGAACGTGGTATACATGGCAGAGAGCCTTGTCGTGCCACACATGCCTCTTCTGCAAACTGAACATTTCGCGTATGAAGATATCCAGTTGGATTCACTGTTTCTCGTGGTCATCAACGTTATACTCTTTCTATCTCTCCAGCGTATGTTGCTTTTTTCAGTTAAATATATCATGCCTGTGGCCTTCAGGTATGTCATACTTGTGTGCGTCCAGATTTCGGTAACTGTTGCTATTCTAAAGCTCATATCCGCCCCTGCCCAAAACTTGATCCATGCCATTGTCGAGAGTGATCAGCCATCTGACACGATAAAATACGTGCAAGCACAAGGTGATTCTGACCTCGAAGATTTGAATCAGGTGATTCAGAAATTTGAGTCAATCAAGAAAGAGGTGATTAAGATTAAGGATGCGTGTGCGCCAGAGGATTTGCTATCCATCAGGATTCCCATTCCTTCTGTGCTATCCAGACGGGACTCAGGTGGAAGTGGAACAAATGCTGTGGTGGGGTTTGCTAGTGATTTGGACGATTTGAAGGGTAGGTTAATCGAAGATTACTCCAAGCTTGAGGTTGTCTCGGTTGTAGGAATGGGAGGCATTGGTAAGACTACTCTTGCTAGAGAAATTTACAATGATTCTTACGTTGTCTCCCACTTCGATACTCGTGCTTGGGTAACAGTATCTCAGGACTATTCACTGCAACAAGTGCTATTAGGCCTTTTAGATTCTGCAAAATTACTGACTGAGCAGATGTCCCAAAATACCGATGGAAAATTGCTTGAAAATCTTTACAAGCATCTCATTGGTAAAAGGTATCTTATTGTAATGGATGATATCTGGGATACTGATATATGGGATGCTGTGAGAAAATCATTTCCCCAAGGCAACAAGGGAAGCCGTATCCTTTTAACTACTCGTATATCAGATGTTGCTCTTTATACAGGCGCTTCTACCTCAATTCATCGGATGCATTTTCTGAGTCAGGATGATAGTTGGAATCTCCTCTGTAAGAAAGTTTTCGAAGAAAAAGATTGCCCCCATGAGTTGGAAGAAGTTGGAAAGGAGATTGCACGAAATTGTCACGGGCTTCCTCTAGCAATTGCTGTGATTGGTGGGCTCTTGTCCAAGGCCAGTAAAAAGAAAGAATACTGGAGTAGTTTTGCAGTTAATCTGAGTTCAGTTGTGTCTAAAGATGATGCGGAGTGTATGGAGATACTTTCACTGAGCTATAATCATCTGCCTCATCGTTTGAGGCCTTGTTTCCTCTATATGGGGGTCTTCCCTGAAGATCATGAGATCCCGGTTTCGAAACTCGTCCGCTTGTGGGCTGCAGAGGGATTTCTAAAACCAAATAAATCAAAAAGTTTGGAATCATTGGCAGAGGAGTACATGAAGGATCTCATAGAAAGAAATCTCATTTTGGTTTCTAAACGGAATTCCAATGGCAAGATTAAAACGTGCAACATTCATGATCTAGTAAGGAACTTGTGCTTGCATAAAGCTCAGAGGGAAAATTTTCTTCATCTAGTGAAATGCCATGATGATGTTCTTCAAGAAGGCATAAAAACTCGGCGCAGATTGAGTTTCCATCCCAGTGTTCCGGAGATTGCAGGAAGTATTCAATTGCATAACTCAGGGGCTCGTTCTCTCCTGTGTACTGGTGTTCATCAGTGTTATCCGTCAAGTTTTTACCTGATTTATAAACTGCTAAGAGTATTGGATGTTGTTATAATACGTTTCTTTGAGTTCCCATATGAAATAACCGCGTTAGTTAACTTGAGGTACCTCGCTTTCACCTTCAATGGTGAACTTTCTCCATCCGTATCCAAGCTTTGGAATCTAGAAACGCTCATTCATTGCAATTGGACTTATCTACAATATCCCTCAATACCAGTGGAAATCTTGATGATGCCGAAACTAAGGCACCTTTGTGTCACACCAAGTTATTTTCCTGATCCTCTTTCTATGCAAGTACTTGAGAAAAAGTCTTTCCTTCTCGAGCAGTTACAGACGCTCTTAAACATACGAAACTTCAGATGTGGCAATGACATTCTCAAAAGGATTCCAAACTTAAAGATGCTGAGAATCTCTTATGATGCCTCTGCCTCTCAGAACTGGTCAGAATATCGGCTTGATGCTCTCATCAAGCTACATGAACTTGAGACATTGAAATTGTATATAGAGAATCCTTCTTATGGACCAGAGATTGTATATCCCCCCAAACTTTCTTTCCCTCGGAAGCTTAAAGAATTAACTCTAAGTGGTTGCGGGATTCATTGGAGAAGTATGACAATTATTGGTTCATTGCCCAATCTGGAAACGCTCAAGCTGCGAAGTAACGCTTGCCAGGGCACTGAATGGGAGCCTGTTGAAGGAGAGTTTTCTCAACTAAAGCTTTTGCTTCTTGAAAAGATAGGTCTTGTGCAATGGAGAGCCAATAATACTCACTTTCCCCGTCTTCGACACCTAACTATCAGGTCCTGCTATAAACTAAAAAAGATTCCTTGTGAGATTGGGGAAATACCTACGCTTAAGATGATCGAGTTGGTTGACTGCCATCCTGGTGCTGTGACCTCTGCTGAAGAGATACTAGTAGAACAGGAGAACGTAGGGAATGAAGACCTGAAAGTTCGTATTGACCCGAGACCACGGTTCAATAACAAATTTTACTCAAAGGTCTTGCACTAAAAGGTAAACAAGCCCCTCTTACTGTATTTATATGTTGTTTTTCCATCCTTTCTCATGTTATGGAAGATGGCCATATATTTAAGTTTATGTCTATCAAGTTGTTCGGTGACTCATTGAATAATAAGTTCTTTGCAATGCAGACGAGGGTGCTAAGTGCTCAAGCAAAAATCCTTGGACACCACTGAAGACTGATCTAATAAGGCTTTCACTGCACTGCTGTAACCAATGATGGTTGTTATTTCTTATTCCGAAATTATGATGTTTTACTATTGTGGTTTGTTAATTTGAGTCTGGTCCTTTTGTAATGTTCAGCTGTACTAGTGTTCAATCTATGTTATACTCAAGACCTTTTAGTGTTTAATGTTGTATTTCCTATTGTCAAGTTCCAAGTTTTTTCAGTAATAAAGCTTTCAAATAGGCTCCGTATCGGAAGATACTGTTGAGAATGTAGAGAAAATCTACGTGTGAGCCTTTCCTAAGTGTAGTTTGTACGAGGATAGTATATGAGCTATATCTTATATATGCGAGATAAACGAGGAAGATACAAATATATGGATGTAGCAAATGAAGATCGTTTTAGAAAATGGCAGTGAGATCGTATAAGCAGCATCCTAGTGAAGTATATATGACTTCGATTTACCATGAATTTGGCAACCTTTTCTCGTGTAATTGTTATTAATTATGAATCTACAATGTCTGTTAGTTATCCTATGTCAGAAATTAATTCGTATCATATAGAGTACAACGATAACTCATCGTAGTATACATTCTTTTCACTGAAGGAGAAAGAGGGTGCAAACTCAAGACAAAATCCTTGGATACCACTGAACGCTGATGTAAAATGTCCGAATAGTTTTTGTAAGAATTGGACTATTGGTCTGAAATGCCAAACAAATTACAAGTGTGAAAACTAGACACTTGACTCTCTAAAACACCTACCCCAGACAATAATATATATATATATATACTACTTTTATTTTGAATATCCTCTTCCTTGCCCTCAACGTGCTAGTTATTCTTAAAAAAAAAATCAATTTTTAAAATTTTGGAAGTTTTTAAGAAGCTTCACATTGACATGACTTTTGCATAAGCTATAGAAAAGATGCTAAATTATTCAAAGTTTATGAAAGAGATTCTGACAGAGAAGAAGAAAATTGAGGGAAATGAGACAAGAACGCTTGATGCGTGCACATATACAACTCAACAATGACAAGTTAATATAAGAATATGAGTAACATGTGAAGCATAATAGTTTGTTTACAAAAAAAAAAAAAGCATAATGGTTTTGTATTTTTTTATTTAAGATTTAAAATATTACTTATAAATAGGGTAAAATGCATCAAACCTCTAACCACGAGGGGAGTTTTAAAAAGAGTTTTATGAAATCACGGCGAGATTTTAGATACTTATCAAACCACAGGGGCCCTTGGTTCATGATTTCTTAACCATTATGAAGTTTTGGGGAAATATCAATACAAAATGAACTTTTGCTCACTAGTAAACGGGGCAAATCGTACAAAAATTAATAGATTGGGGAGCATATTGCACAAATTGATACGTTAGGGGGCAAATTGCAAATGCCCCATAGATTGGGGGGTTCGCTGTAATTAGCCCTTATTATTATATAAGCAGGTGCCGCATTTTTTTTTTTTTTTTTGTTTTGTTTATGTTTTGTTGATGAGTAGCATGTGCATCGTTTACTGTCATTTATGTATATACATCTCATACTAGGTAACCTTCCATTGACTTGTTTCTCTTGCTTTCTAGTTGCTCTATATCGATCTTTAACTTGCTAAATAAGTTGAGTAGTACGTAACTGCTGCAGTTAGATTGATCCATGGCAGCTTACAGTGACTTAGTTTCTCTCTCGCAAACGCTGGATACTATTCTCCATCCTGATCAACTTCCGATGACAAACCATCATCATCATCAACTACTCGTATCTCTTCGTGAAAAGGTTAGCTTCTTACATGATTTTCTTGAAAACTCGTCGCGAAGAAAAAGTAATAGAGCATCCATGGAATGTCTAGAAGCTAAAATCAGCAACGCGGCTTACATTGCAGAACGCATCATCACGTTTCCCATACCTCGGAATCAAAATACCATGTTTATGTCTCTCTTTCTGATGCTCATAGACGTTGTCCAACTTTTCTTGCCCGTCTCTTACCAAAATGTGATCTTTGTCTCTGCCCGAAAATTGATCGATGTCACTGTTAAAAGTGCATCGAGCATTCGAGCACTATTCACCTCTGATCCAGAAGATTTGGATCAGGTCATTGAGAAATTTGAGTCAATCAAGAAAGAGGTTAGTATGATTAAGGATGGTTATAGGGCGGTGGACTCGACATTCATCAGGAATCCCCTGCCGTCATGGCTATCCAAAAGGGATTCGGACGGAAATGGAAAAAACGTTGTGGTGGGTTTAGATAGTGACTTGGTCGATATGAAGGCTAGGTTAATCGTAAAGCGGTCCAAGCTTGAGATTGTGTCCATTGTGGGAATGGGCGGCATTGGTAAGACTACTCTTGCTAGACAAATTTATGACGATTCTTATGTTGTCTCGCACTTTGACATTCGTGCTTGGGTAGCTGTATCTCAGGAGTATACACCACGACAAGTACTACTAGGCATTTTAGATTCTGCAAATTTGCTGACTGAAGAGATGTCTAAGGAGGACGTAGGGCGATTGGTTGAGTATCTTTACAAAACTCTTATAGGTAGAAGGTATCTCATTGTATTGGATGATATTTGGGATAATGAGATATGGGATGCTGTGAAAAGATCTCTTCCTGAAAGAAACAATGGAAGTCGTGTCCTTTTAACTTCACGGACATCAGACGTGGCTCTTTATGCAGGCTCTTCTACCTCCATCCATCGGATGCGTTTTCTAAAGCAAGATGATAGTTGGAAGCTCTTCTGTAAGAAAGTTTTTGCAGAAAAAGATTGCCCAGCTGAGCTGGAAGAAATTGGAAAACAGATTGCACGAAACTGTCACGGACTTCCTCTGACAATCGCAGTAATTGGTGGCATCTTGTCCAAAGCCAGTAAAGAGAAGAAATACTGGAGAAGTTTTGCAGATAATATGACTTCAGTTGTGTCTAAAGATGACGTGACGTGTATAGAGATACTTTCTTTGAGTTACCATCACCTGCCTCATCATTTGAGACCTTGTTTCCTCTATATGGGGGTCTTCCCTGAAGATTATGAGATCCCCGTCTTGAAACTCTTTCGCTTATGGTCCGCAGAGGGATTTCTAGAACCAAATAAATCTAAAAGCTTGGAATCATTGGCAGAGGAGTACTTGGAGGATCTCATCGAAAGAAATCTCATTTTGGTTTCGAAACGGAGTTCCAACGGTAAGATTAAAACGTGCAGCATCCACGATCTAGTTAGGAATTTGTGCTTGCGTAATGCTCAGAAGGAAGAATTTCTTCATGTAGTGAAATGCAATGATGATGTTCTTCAAGAAGGCATAAAAACTAGGCGCAGATTGAGTTTTCATCCCAGTATTCTGAGCATTAATCCGGATATTGTGGACAGTATCGAACTACATGATTCAGGAGCTCGTTCTCTTTTATGCACTGGTGTGCTACATTCTTATCCATCACGTGTCTACTTGCACTATAGACTGCTAAGAGTACTGGATATAATTATAATACGCCTCTTTCAGTTCCCAAACGAGATAACTGCATTAGTTAACTTGAGATACCTTGCTTTCACCCTCAATAGTGCACTTTCTCCATCCATATCCAGACTTCGGAATCTAGAGACAGTGATTCATTATAATTGGACGTATCGCCAATATCCCACAATACCAGTGGAGATCTTGATGATGCCAAAACTCAGGCATCTCTGTGTCACCTCAAGTTTTTTGCCCGATCCTCATTCTATGGAAGTCCTTGAAACAACTTCACACCTTGTTGAAAATCTTCAGACACTCTTAGGTGTAAGAAACTTTATATGCGGCAGTGACATTCTTAAAAGATTTACAAACCTAAAGGAGTTGGGAATCTCTTATGATCTCTCAGCCTCTTCAAAGTGGTCCAAATATCAGCTTCGTGCTCTCGCCAATTTACACGAACTCGAGAAGTTGAAGCTATATATCGAGCATCCTTCTTATGCATCAAACATTGGATATCCGCCAACCCTTAGTTTCCCGCCGAATCTTAAAGAATTATCTCTTAGTGGTTGCGGAATTCCTTGGACAAGTATGACGATTATTGGTGCATTGCCAAATCTCGAAGTGCTCAAACTGCGAAAGAATGCTTGCCAGGGTGCTGAATGGGAGCCAGTTGAAGGAGAGTTTTCTCAACTAAAAGTTTTGCTACTTGAAAAGATTGATCTTGTAGAATGGAGGGCCGATAGCACTCACTTCCCCCGTCTGCAACACTTAACTTTCAGGTCGTGTTACAAACTAAAGATGATTCCTTGCGAGATTGGGGATATACCTACACTTAAAATGATCGAGTTGGTTGACTGCCATCATTTTGCTGTGACTTCAGCGAAGGAATTATTACAGGAACAAGAGAACATGGGGAATGAGGATCTCAAAGTTCGTATTGACGCGAGACCACGGTTCCATAACAAATTTTACTCGAGGGTCTTGCACTAAAAAGTAAAGAAGTCCCTCTGCCTGTATTTATGTGTCGTTTTCTCGTGAGATTTTGATACCACGTATATATATTGATGTATCTTGTATAAGGCGCGGCATGAAGGTTAGAAGTTTTTATTTTTTTGATCAGGAAGGTTAGAAGTACTTGTACTTTTTGGATCAAATTGTTCATCTCTGTAGCTTCCAGTTTCGTATTTCTTGACCGAAGTTGGACATCTTTATCTGGTGTTCTTGCTGGTGTAATTCAGTAATTGTTAAAACTCTGGTCTTGGTATTATGAAAATACAATGTCTGTTCGTTATCCTATGTCGGAACTTAATTTGTATCATATATAGAGCAGGGAAAATCACCATTGGACATTGATAACTCATTGTAGAATACTTTCTTTTCACTTCAGAAGAGGGTGCCAAAATGCCAAGTGCTCAAGACAAAATCCTTGGTTACCAATGAAGCTGATCTAGAATGGCTTAAACTGCATTGTTGTAACCAATTATGTTTTGTCACTTATTATTTTTAGAATATGGTGTTTTACGTTGGCTGGGGTTGTTAGGTTCAGTTCGTTTCGCATGTTTTGTAATGTTTAAGCTGCACTGTTGAAACTATGTTGTATCGTGTGAATACTGGTCGCATCTGTATTTTTGTCGAGACTTGTCTGATTTGGTTATGCTTGAATTTTCATTTCCATGTTTCCATAAGGACTAATATCAGGACCTCAATAGCTCTATTTCCCCTGCAATAGCTATGTCGTCTCTGGTTTTCATTGCGTTCGCCTTGAGTTCTCCGTATCACTTCGTTTATAGTAATTAATTTTTATAATTTGGGCTGCAGCAAACCTTCCAACCTATAGGGTCATTGGTACTTCACCCCCTAAGTATCGATTGTGCGAACTAGCAGTGATACGCCAATAGGATTCTTATTTTGGTACTTCCTAATTGTAGTAATTGACAAATTAGTGAACAAATGATGATTCCTCTATATATTAATTTGCTGCTATAGCTATCAGATGAATGTTCAAGAAACAGACACCATTATCAGGTAACTGCTAAAATTTATTCACTATTTTTAATATCACAATACTGAAAAACATCACCAAGTGACTCAAAACACTCTCTAAGATGTCTTCTCCGGGACCTCATATAGTTTAGACGATGATCCGCACAAGTCACAATGGTTCTCAAGAGCTTCTGTTCTCGTGTATGTCCTAATAACTGTACCATCAATAACGATTTGACACATGACGTGTGGACGATAGTAAAACTTAACTATGTTCCCATTTTGGACACAGTTAAACACCATGTTCGTCTCCAGTTCTTTTCTTCTTTTTTTTTTTTTTGTAAAGAATAAAAATAAAATTATATTTTCAAAGTTATTTTTACTATAAGATATTGCTTTTATGTTACAATTTATAAAGTTGTTAGTTTATATCAAAATCACTCTCTGAATAGTTAGCGTGATATTAGTCATGTTACAGTGACACACATGTGAATAACGAAATGATATTTTTGACTTGGGAAAAGAACACTTTGCCCCTTTCAAAATGAAATGATACTACACGTCACCCCTAGAGTTTGGTCGATTAGATTAGATGATATAACTCTTTCCAACAGTAAATGGGGTATTTATAGACTTCGGTCCTCCCTCGGTCTATTAGTGAACCATCTCTCTGAAAATCTCTGAAAGATGTTCCACTAGAAATATTCTTGTTATTGCTTCGACTCATATTCCCGAAAAAGTGGATCCCGCTCTAATAGCTCCGAATAAATTAAATGAATACAGGTCCGGTTCCGATTGACCCATAGGTAGTGGACCTTAGCTGGTCGACTCTGGTTACCTATATATTTGACATATAGCTCGTTGTTTTGGCTATCTCACGTACGGAAGACTTGAGAGCGGCTTCTTCCTAGTGTGTCGAACCTCAACCCATTTGAATCGAACAAAAGTTTTGTTGCATTGTGCAACTTGGTCAATCAGGGTCATGTCGAGGATTAGGAACATGTCTGCCCCTCGATGATGCCACGTCTCTAGTACCAAATATTGTACATCAGATATGATTGAGGTTGATTAGTAATTATGGGCCCATTACATTTGTTTTTACTTTAGGTGTAGTCTTTGTGTTAGGTGTACCAAACATCACTGATTTTTTGTTTTACACTATAATGTTTTTCATGTGTTATTGTAACACACATAAAACAATAAAGAAGATTCTTGGACTGATAACCATCAATATGTCCCTAGTTATGAGATCCGGATAAATTTAAAACAAGTAGTAAGCATTATATAAGCATGCATGTGTAGCGTTTACTTTCATATATGTAATTGCTTCTCATCCTAGGTAACCTACCATTGACTTATTTCTCTTTGCAGTCCCTTACTTCCCAGTTTCTCTTAAGTATCTTTAACTTGGTAGCTGCGGATATGGCGGCTTACAGTGACTTGGTATCCTCTCTCAAGCTCTGGATACCATCCTCCTCCTACTAAACTTGGGCACCGAGTCTTCCAGAGATAGCGTCATCAACTGGTCTCTTTGCGAAAAGGTCAGCTTCTTACTTGATTTTCTTGAAAACACTTCTCAAAGAACAAGTAATCGAGTAGCCTTGGAAAGTAAGATTAGTAACGCGGCTTACATGGCAGAACGCCTCATTGTGTCGTTTCCCTTGCCGCCTCAGCAAATTTATCAAAATACCACGTTAGTGTCTCTATTTCTCGCGGTCATAAACGTTGTGATCTTTGTACTTGTCCAAAGTCTGCTGCATTTTGCAGTTAAAGTATCATGCATGTAGCTTTTCATCGGAATGTCATATTTGTTGTTGTCCAGATGTTGGTACCTGTCACTGTTCTAAAATTCGTATCTGTCCCTACCCGAAACTTGATCCATTTAATTTTCCAGAGCTCTAAGCCGGAAAATTTGGATCAGATCATTAAGAAATTTGAGTCCATCAAGAAAGAGGTGACAAAGATTAAGTATGCTTATGGGCCAGGCTATTCGAAACCCATCAAGAATCCCTCCCGTTCCTCGCTATCAAGACGGGATTCAGACAGCAGCGGAAAGAATGTTGTGGTGGGATTTGAAAGTGACTTGGATGATATGAAGACTAGGTTGATCGTAGATTATTCCAAGCTTGAGACTGTCTCTGTTGTAGGAATGGGAGGCATTGGCAAAACTACTCTTGCTAGAGAAATTTACGATGATCCTTGTATTGTCTCTCACTTTGAGACTCGTGATTGGGTGACAGTATCTCAGGAGTATTCACTGAGGCAAGTACTATTAGGCCTGTTAGATTCTGCAAAAGTACTGACAGAAGAAATGTCCCAAAGTAGCGACGGAAAGTTGCTCGACTATCTTTACAAACATCTATTTGGCAAAAGGTATCTCATTGTAATGGATGATATCTGGGATACAGAGATCTGGATGCTGTAAAAAGATCGTTTCCTGAAAATAATATTGGGAGTCGTGTACTTTTTAACAACCCGGCTATCAGAAGTGGCTATTTATGCCGGTTCTTCCAACTCAATTCATCAGATGCATTTTATGAATCAGCCTGATAGTTGGAATCTTCTTTGTAAGAAAGTTTTTGCAGAAAAAGATTGCCCCAATGAGTTGGAAGACGTTGGAAAGGAGATTGCACAAAACTGTCATGGACTCCCTCTAGCACTTGCCGTTATTGGTGGCCTCTTGTCCAAGACGAGCCAAAGGAGAAAAGACGGGAGAAATTTTGCAGATAATATGAGTTCTGTTGTGTCTAAAGATGATGAGCAGTGCATGGAGATACTTTCTTTGAGTTATAATCACCTGCCTCATCGTTTGAGACCTTGTTTCCTCTACATGGGGGCATTCCCAGAAGATCATGAGATCCCCGTCTTGAAACTATTCCGCTTATGGGCTGCAGAGGGATTTTTGAAACCAAATAAATCTAAAAGTTTGGAGCCATTGGCAGAGGAGTACTTAGTGGATCTCATTGAAAGAAATCTCATTTTGGTTTCTAAACGGAGTTCCAACGGCAAGATAAAAACGTGCAGCATCCATGATCTACTTAGGAATTTGTGCTCGCAGAACGCTCAGAAGGAAAAATTTCTTCATGTAGTGAAATGCAAAAATGATGTTCTTCAAGAAGGTATAGAAACTAGGCGCAGATTGAGTTTTCATCCCAGTATTCTGAGCATTAATCCAAATATTGTGGGCAGCATTAAATTGCATAACTCAGGTGCTCGTTCTCGTTTATGCACTGGTGTGGATCATTCTTATCCATCATCTGTCTACTTAAGTTATAGAATGTTAAGAGTACTGGATATAATTATAATACGCCTCTTTCAGTTCCCAGATGAGATAACTACATTAGTTTACTTGAGATACCTTGCTTTCACCCTCAATAGTGCACTTTCTCCATCCATTTCCAACCTTCAGAATCTAGAGACGATCATTCATTTTAACTGGACTTATCGCCAATATCCCACAATACCAGTGGAGATCTTGATGATGCCAAAACTAAGGCATCTTTGTGTCACCCCAAGTTTTTTTCCTGATCCTCTTTCTATGCAAGTCCTTGAAACAAATCCTTTCCTTTTCGAAAACCTTCACACGCTATCAGATGTAAGAAACCTTAAATGTGCTAATGACATTCTTAAAAGAATTACAAAGCTAAAGAAGTTGAAAATCTCTTATGATGTCTCTGCCTCTCAAAATTGGTCAGAATATCAGCTGGATGCCCTTGTCAATCTACACGAACTCGAGAAGTTGAAACTATATATCGAGAATCACTTTTATGCATCAGAAATTGTACATCCGCCGGCCCTTGGTTTCCCTCCGAAGCTTAAAGAATTATCTCTTAGTGGTTGTGGAATTCCTTGGACAAGTATGACGATTATTGGTTCATTGCCAAATCTCGAAGTGCTCAAACTGCGAAGGAATGCTTGCCAGGGCGCAGAATGGGAGCCAGTTGAAGGAGAGTTTTCTCGACTAAAGGTTTTGCTACTTGAAAAGATTGATCTTGTGAAATGGAGGGCCAATAGTACTCACTTCCCCGTCTTCGACGCTTAATTATCAGGTCCTGCTATAGATTAAAGATGATTCCTTGTGAGATTGGGGATATACCTACACTTAAAATGATCGAGTTGGTCGACTGCCATCATTGTGCTGTGACTTCTGTCAACGAATTATTGGAGGAACAGGAGAATGTCGAGAATGAAGAACTCAAAGTCCGTATTGACTGACCCTAGACCACGGTTCGATAACAAATTATACTCGAGGGTCTTGCACTAAAAGGTAAAGAAGTCCCTCTGCCTGTATTATGTGTTGTTTTCTCATGCGTTTTTGAGTTACATTAGAGTAACTTATATTTATGTTGATGTTCTTGTGTAAGGCGTCGCATGAAGATTAGAAGTACTTGCACTTTTTGATCAAATGGTTCACTTTCTGTAGTTTTGGCTTCATATTTCATGGCCAAAGTCAGATATCTTAATCTGGTATTCTTACTGGTGTAATTGTTAAAACTGTCCCTGGTATATGATCATATAATTTTGTTAGTTATCTTCTGTCAGAACTTTAAACGTCCATAACTGATTATTGTATACTTTCTTTTTTACTGCAGAAGAGAGTCCTAAGTGCTCAAGACAAAATCCTTGGATACCACTGAGGCTGATCTAGAATGGCTTTTACTACATTGTTGTAACCAATTATGTTTGTCACTTACTATTTTGAGAATGTGGTGTTTTACTGTTGGAGTTGTTTATGTTGAGTTAGTTTCGTTAATTTATAATACTAAGCTGAATTGTTAAGACTTTGATGTATCGTGTAAATACTGGTCGTGTCTGTATTTTTTTTAGACTTGTCTGATTTGATATATCTATATTTTGGTTTTATTCACTATAGACTAATATTTCACTATTAGTTCCTGATATATTAATGTAAGGGATAAAAGCATTAAACCCCATGTACTTTACCCCTTGTTGCATTTTGTCTCCTATCCTTTTATTTTTGTCAACTTGCTCCCTATACTATGGATAAATAAGCACTTTGCCCCCTAAGTCGTTTTTTCACCATTAGATTTGAACACGTGTCACGATATTTTGCCGTTGGATTTGGACTCAGGGGGCAAAGTGCTTATTTATTCACAGTTCAGGAGGTAAGTTGCCAAAATTAAAAAGATAGGGGACAAAGTGCAATCGGGGTATAGTATAGGGGTTGAACGCTTTTATCCCTTAATGTAAATATAAAAATATATAGTGGTATTCCTGACGTTCGGTACACCATACCCGTACTCGTATCCACGTATTTGTATTATTCGTGTAACATACCAACACACACCCGCACCTTCGACCCACTACACCCCGCCCATTTTTACCAATTTGCTCCTTGATACAATATACTAGCTAGCTTGGTCTGTATTAAAGTCGAATATTTGAAAACTGAAAATGAATTGGTCTGTATTATAGTCAGTATTGATATATGCATGGCTTGCATATTCTCCTGACATAATATTGTGTAAAATGACCATATAGTGGACTAGTGGCGAAGTACACATTTTTTGAAAGAGTGGAGTGCAAGTTTCTCTTTTTCAAAGAATAGGGGCCAAATTGGGCTATCCGTTAAAAATATGTTTATCTTTATAAAAAACAGACCTGCTAGTTGATTGATCCCACATTACTTTAAGATCAATCTTTCATTTGTTAATATTCGTAATAGTGACGTGGAGTATTTAAGTTAATAAATCTGGAGTTCTTATTCATCTTATCAGTTGCAACAAATGATATTGTTCTGAATTATCAATAATTTTGTATGTCAGCGCTTTAATCTAAGAGCATATTTGTTATACGAACATGATTAAGATTGGTTACTTATGATCGGGTGTAATTAATGTTTGTGTTAGTTTTAGGCAATGTATGTGTAATTTTCCAAACAGTAAAAAGAATTTTATAGTTACAGTAATAACTTGTAAGCATCCCTGATTTTCTTTTTTATATTATGATGGTTTACGTGTGTTATTGTAATACACTAAAAAACAAATACGACTATTGACTGATAACCATCAATTTGTCCCTGGTTACAAGCTAGCTACACATGACCATTAGAATAAGAACCCCAGATATATGTAAAACAAGTAGTTCATATCATGTAAGCATGTGCAGCGTTTACTTTCAGTTATGTAATTGCATCTCATCCTAGGTAACCTGCCATTGACTTGCTAAAAACCCACCGCAGTACAGTAGTGATCTCTGCAACTGGAGATGGCAGCTTACAGTGATTTGCTTTGTCTCTCGCTAACTCTGGATACCATCCTCCATCCTCCTGAACTTGGCCTCGATATCGTTCTGAAAAAACAAAATCAACTGGAGACTCTCCGTGAACAGGTCAGCTTCTTACACGACTTTCTTGAAAACTCTTCACAAAAAACAAGCAATCCAATAGTTATGGAAAGCATAGAAATCGAAATCAGGAACGCGACTTACATGGCAGATAGCCTCGTTGTGCTTCACATGCCTCGTCTACAAGCTGAACATATCGAGGATGACTATACTCTGTGGGAGTCACCGCTTCCATGTATGTTGCTTTCAACCGTCAAATGTATCAAGCCTGTCGCCTTGCGAAATGTTATACTTGTCTTTCTAAGGTTAATATCTGTCCCCGCCCAATTCCTGATCAATGTCTTTGTCCAGAGAGAGCCATCTTTTACGATGAAATATGTGCACTTGCGACGTGATTATGAGGTCGAAGATCTGAATCAGGTGATTGTGAAATTTGAGTCAATCAAGAAAGAGGTAATTAAGGATGTGCGTGCGCTGCCTGATTCGCAAACCATCAGAAATCCCTTGTCTTCTTGGCTGCCCAGAAGGGACTCAGGAGGTAGTGGAAAGAATCTCGTGGTTGGATTCGATAGCGACTTGGAAGATATGAAGGGTAGGTTAATTGAAGATTACTCCAAGCTTGAGGTTGTCTCTATTGTGGGAATGGGAGGCATTGGCAAGACAACTCTTGCTAGAGAAATTTATAACGACTCTTACATTGTCTCCCACTTCGATACTCGTGCTTGGGTAACAGTGTCTCAGGACTACTCACTGAGGCAAGTACTTTTAGGCCTTTTAGATTCTGCCAAAGTACTGACTGAACAAATGTCCCAAAATGGGGATGGAAAATTGCTCGAGTATCTTTACAAACATCTCATTGGTAAAAGGTATCTAGTTGTAATGGATGATATCTGGGATACTGATATCTGGGATGCTGTAAGAAAATCGTTTCCTGAAGGTAATAATGGGAGTCGTGTCCTTCTAACGGCTCGTATATCAGATGTTGCTCGTTATGCAGGCTCTTCTACCTCAATTCATCGGATGCGTTTTCTGAATCAAGATGACAGTTGGAATCTCCTTTGTCAGAAAGTTTTTGCCGACAATTATTGCCCTCGTGAGTTGGTGGAAATTGGGAAGGACATTGCACAAAACTGTCATGGACTTCCTCTAGCAATTGCCGTCATTGGTGGCCTCTTGTCCAAAGCCAGTAAAAAGAAAGAAGACTGGAGAAGTTTTGCAGATAATTTGAGTTCAGTTGTGTCTAAAGATGATGAACAGTGTATGGAGATACTTTCTTTGAGTTACAATCATCTGCCTCATCGTTTGAGACCTTGTTTCCTCTATATGGGGGTCTTCCCCGAAGATCATGAGATCCCCGTATTGAAACTCATCCGCTTATGGGTTGCAGAGGGATTTCTAAAACCAAATAAATCTAAGAGTTTGGAATCATTGGCATATGAGTACTTGAAGGATCTCATTGAAAGAAATCTCATTTTGGTTTCTAAACGGAGTTCAAACGGAAAGATTAAAACATGCATCATTCATGATCTAGTAAGGAATTTGTGCTTGCGCAGTGCTGAGAAGGAAAATTTTCTTCTTTTGGTGAAGTGCCATGATGATATTCTTCAAGAAGACGTAAAATCTTATCGCAGATTGAGCTTTCATCCCAGTATTCTTAGAATAAATCCGGAGATTGCGGCCAGTACTCAATTACATAACTCAGGTGCTCGTTCTCTCCTATGTACTGGTGTACATCAGTCTTACCCATTACGTTTCTACCTCTCCTATAAGCTACTAAGAGTACTTGATGTTGTTGTTATACGTTACTTTGAGTTCCCAGATGAGATAACTGCAATCGTTAACTTGAGATACCTTGCTTTCACCTTCAATGGTGCGCTTTCTCCATCAATATCCAAGCTTTGGAATCTAGAAACACTCATTCATTTTAATTGGGCATACCGCCAATATCCCTCAATACCAGTGGAAATCTTGATGATGCCAAAACTAAGGCATCTTTGTGTCACTCCAAGTTTTTTTCCTGATCTTCTTTCTATGCAAGTCCTTGCGAAGAACTCTTTCCTTCTCGAAAACCTTCAAACTCTCTTAGACATAAGAAACTTTAGGTGTGGCAATGACATTCTTAATAGAATTCCAAACCTTAAAAAGTTGGGGATTTCTTATGATGCCTTTGCCTCGGAAACATGGTCAAAATATCAGCTTGATGCCCTTGCCAAGCTACATGAACTCGAGATGTTGAAACTAAATATCGAGCATCCTTCTTATGGATCATACCTTGCATACCCGCCAAAGCTTTCTTTCCCTCCAAAGCTTAAAGAATTATCTCTTAGTGGTTGCAGAATTCCTTTTAAAAGTATGACGGTTATTGGTGCATTGCCAAATCTTGAAGTGCTCAAGTTGCGGAGGAATTCTTGCCAGGGCTCAGAATGGGAGCCAGTTGAAGGAGAGTTTTCTCAACTAAAACTTTTGCTACTTGAAAAGATAGATCTTGTGCAATGGAAGGCAAATAATACTCATTTCCCTCGTCTTCGACGCTTAATAATCAGGTCGTGCTACAAACTAAAGATGATCCCTCTCGAGATTGGGGAAATACCTACGCTTAAGATGATCGAGTTGGTTGACTGTCATCCTGGTGCTGTGACTTCTTCCAGAGAGATATTAGAGGAACAGGAGAACGTGGGGAATGAGGATCTCGAAGTTCATATTGACCCGAGACCATGGTTCAGTGACAAGTTTTACTCGAAGGTGTTGCACTAAAAGGTAACCGGTATTTATGTTTTGTTTTCTCGTGCGTTTTTTAGTTACGTTAAGAGTAATTTAAATTTATGTTGATGTTCTTGTGGAAGGCTTGGCATGAACAAAAAGCACTTGCACTTTCGATCCAATTGTTCATTTCTATAGCTTTTTGCTTCATATTTCATGATCAAAGCCAGACATCTTTATCTGGTGTTCTTATAGGTGTAGTTGTCAAAAATCTGTCCTTGGTATTATGAATATACCACATCTCTCCGTTATCCTCTGTCATTAACTTAATTTTGTATCATATGTACAGTATAGTAAACCATCATTAAACATCAATAACTCATTGTAGTGTACTTTCTTTTCACTGAAGAAGTGCCAAGTGCTCAGGAAAAATCCTTGGATACCACTGAGGCCGATCTACAATGAACTTAACGGCATTGTTGTAACCATATATATCTGTTACCTATTATGTTTTACTGTTGGAGTTATGAAGTTTAGATCGTTTTGTCGAAACTTTGATGTATCGTTTGAATACTGGTCGCAACTGTATTTTTGTCGAGACTTGTCTGATTTTGTTACCCTTGTATTTTCATTTCCAAGTTTTAATAAGGACTAATATCAGGATCTCCATAGCTCTGTTTCCCCTGCAATAGCTGCGTCGTCCATGGTTTTCGTTGCCTTCGCCTTGAGCTCTATCATATCACTGTGTTTATGATTTATTACTTTTTAAGATTTTGACAATGGTATACAGAAGAATAGCATACTGGCAAGTGATATGCCAATATGATTCTTTTTCTGGTTCTTCCTGATTGTAGTTTATTGGCAGACTAATGATAATTGTTATTGTAATTGTAAACAAATTATATGATGTTTCCTCTTTATATTAAATTTGCTTCTAATGTTCAAGAAATAGACACCATTATATTCACTATTTTTAATATCATAATACTGAAAAACTTACCAACTCAAGACAAATGATCTTCACAACTAGTCACAATGATTTTCAAGAGTTAATGCAAGTAGCTTCTGTACGTTCCCGTGCATGTGCTAGTAAATGTACGTACCATCAATAAGGTTTAGACCCATAGCATGTGGACAATACCAAAATTTAACTCATGTTACCATTTTTGGCAGAGTTTAACCATAACTTGTTCGTCGCCAATTATGGTGGTGTGAAAGAGAGTGAGATGTAATATAAGTAAACTTTGGCTCTTTTTCTTTAAGTTGGGTCTCATTTAACCAACTCTCAAGTCTTCCTTCATCAGAATCAGCTTTTGGAACCAAGTCTTCTCAAAGAAAGTTGATAACAAAACTTCATTGACGAGGTTTGTCCTTTCTCTGGGTTCTCGTGGTCTTTCTATATATTTTGTTGGGTACTTCATCCTAAACAAAATTTCCTGTCTTAAAGAGATTTAGGTTAATTTTCGAAACTTTCTTTGTAGATTAAACAGTAATAAAGACACGCTTCGAATTATCAAAAATAAATAAATAAATAAATAAATAGACAGGATTCGAACATTCAAAAACATGTAAAAAAGGTAATGCGTGTAACTGTAACATGATAGTTTAAATTTTAGAGGCGTGCCCCTATAATATTTAAACCTCAAGGGTTCCTTCTACTAGTTGTTTTAGATTTTGAAGAATATTTCTATATATAATTGTCCAAACGACATGAGAGGTTTTCTGTAATTAGATCAACTCTTAAGTCATGTACTCCATCTGTAAATGATAAAATAATCACCCAAAATCATCTCCATTAATTGTTTTTTAGTAAGACTCCATATGATGAAATATCTTGAAAAAAGAAAATCACGAGATTTTCTATATCCTTCAGCAAATAATAATTTTTTAGAAATAGATAATCAACAACAATTTAATTTTGGACAAAAACGTTCAACTTAACAGTTTTTGAAAGACCCGGGAATCGTTTTGTTTTTTCTTCTGTTTGGGAAAAAGAAGTGATTATTTTTGGATTTGGTTTAGAAATTATTATTGATAAAAAAAATAAAACAAAAATGTTTTTTGTTAAATGAAAACAACGTTTTTAAAATAGTGCCGATTGCCAAACACATTCTGCCCAAATTTTATTATGACTTATATTCCAATGGAGAAATCTACACACACACACAGGTGAGTAATAAATGTAAAACTACACAATGCCTACTTTTGTGATTATTTAAGAGTTCAAAGTGCTTACATTGTATAATGTAAGGGTGCAAAGTGTCAATAGCTTACTTAAAAAATATATTTTTGACGAGGGTTTTGTCACAAGCTTAGACGTTCATGTATATCATTGTAATACTTTGAAACTGTTAACTTCGGCCAAACCTTTCGAAAAAGTACGCAAATGACCAAGAAAATTTATAATGGCTTATAGATAGTTATAGAAAAAGTTTGATAAAGTCTAAACGAGTGAAGATGAAAAATTAAATATGGTTTATTGATAGTTATATGAAAAGCTTGGTCAAGTCTAAAAGAGTGGAGATAAAAAAATTCACGTTCTTGAATTTACATGATCTTTTTTTCCCGATTCATAGTCCATCCAACCTAATTTAAATAATTGGCTAGCTTGATTGTTGTTTGTATTGAATTATAAAATGATTTTTATTATTTTTGATTGCTAGTAATAATATAACGAATGTACGTTTATTATTATTGTGATAATGCCATGTAGGCCATGTTTTGAATTATATCAGTTAATTGATTATAAAAGAAATGATAACTATCTGCAACAGCGAATTTACTGTACGTAAAAAATAAACCGGACACTTGATAGAATGACGAAATTCGACAAGCAACAATGTTGCCGCACCATAGAAAAAAAATCATTAATTGAATGGTATAACCAATTCAGAAGAAAGGGCATTCATTATATAAGAAACAAAATCAACAATTACCCGCAATCCATATTTAACAAATAACAAAACAAACTAAACATTTATCTTAACTGATCATACTAGGCCAGGTACGTATAACTCGTCACAAATATTGCGTCATCAATATCTTTTGTTCCTTTATGATTTAATCCATCAGCATCATTTTTGTGATAAAACAAATTTTATTAAGTTTCTTACAAATTATATTTTGGTTGCACAGAATGGGAATATACATTCCAGCCATGTCTGATCACGGCCTAAAACTACTAGTTTGTTTTATTGTTCTTTTGAGTGCTCAAGCCAACGGCATAATGAACCTTACCAAAATTTACAGCGCTGTGGAAACAGGAGCAGGTAATGTCTTAATTAACAACAATACTATCTTTCTTATTAATTATGAAATTATCGTACTGTCAAAAAGATATAGTTTCAACAAGTACAAAATTGTCAAAACGACTGTGCATGACATTTACATGAGTTATTTAATTTAGATCACAAACTTTTTTTTTATTAAGAATCTACTAAGTATATTAACTATAAAAATTTCATTATTATTGTAACAATAAAGTAATACGTGCAAACTTAATTATTTGTTACAGTTTGCTTGAATGGGACTCCTCCATCTTATTACCTTGAAAGAGGATCAGGAGACGGAGCCAATAACTGGGTGCTTTTTATTCAGGTCGGCTCTTCAATATAATCCGATCGCTATTTTTAGTTTCTACACTATCTTCTTATAATAAATAAATAAAAAATATGAAAGTACTTCGTGATTTAGATAAATATTAGATGTATATATGTAACTAACTCATGCAGTTTTTTCTAATGTGTGTGAATGTTTATTTTAATGTTTCTCGATATATATAAATGACAAAGTTTGGACATCAGGGTGGTGCGTGGTGTGCAAATGAAACTTATTGCATTAAACGAGCTTTACACGATTCACATGGGGGCTCGGACAAACTGGACAATTGGACATATGGAGCTGGTTTAGGGTTACTCAACCCATTTCAAAACACTAACCCAGGTAAAAACAAGCCTCGTACTAGAACTTGAAGCACTAATATTATATTACCCATACTTAAGTGTTTATGTTAACATAACTAATACATAAAATTACTTCTTTTTTTTTTTTTATCAATCCCAGAGTTCTACAACTGGAATAAAGTTTTCCTAAATTATTGTGACCTCGGATCATTCACGGGAGATGTCGAAGAAGTTAACCCAGTAAGTTAAAACTTATTGTTCAGATTAATGTCACAGCCAATTTAGTATCACCGTTATCATGAATTTCTAATTAATGTTTGTTAAACAAGTAGGAATTACGAGAGGCTACGATCAATTTTAATCTCTTTTAAAAAAGCAGCGTTTTCTTAATTTAATTATTAATAGTAACTTGCATTTGTCACCAACTACGATTATATCGTGAAATTAGTTTGATTTGTTTCCGAAACCATCTTTCAGGCGAATAACCTACACTTCAGGGGCTCCAGAGTTTTCAATGTTATAATAGAGGATCTTTTGGCTAAAGGAATGAAGGATGCGAAAAACGTATGGTTAAGTTTCATGTTTAACTTGTAATTTACATATCATATATATACATGCACAAGTTTATAAAGAAAAGTCTTACTTAAAAATTGTAATAAGCTGATATTTTATTCTCGTTGTAATTTACATATGTTACATAAAATACTTATGTTAAATAGGCAATTCTTTCGGGCCAATCAGCTGGTGGATTGGCAACAATATTACATTGTGATCAATTTCGAGAACAATTACCTAATGCTAACAGAGTTAAATGCCTTTCAGATGGAGGTTACTTTATTCGAGCGTAAGATTTATTGTACTTAGTAAAATCTTGATTATGCTCAATTATTTACATTGCTCTTTTTATGTCCGTATATTTTTCAATTGATTATTTGATTTATTACAACAGGAAAGATCTCCCTGGAATCACCGAACCGCTTTTGGAAGAACCCTATCTCGATTTAGTTGCATTACATGTATTTTTCTAACACACTCTTCAATATACCAAGCCTCACATCCTTTTGAAATATTTTTGATTGTATTATTACTCATGGTTACTTGTTTATATCTTGATCGTAGGGAATGGCGAAATTCTTACCTCAATCATGCACGTCGAAAATGGAAGCGAAATTGGTAAGAGGACTTGCATATATATATATATATATATATTCATAGTTGCGTATATTCTTTTTTCAGGAAAAAAATTATGTCTGATATAAAATGTGTATAAATCTCACAGTGCCTCTATCCTGAGAATTTCATTCGCGATATGAAGACACCGGTCTTTTTAGTGAACTCAGCTTTTGATTCATTCCAGGTACACAAGTTGAGAGATTAGCTTCTTTTTCCAGAAAAAGACTATTATAGTCCTAATTTTACCAATTAATCAATTTTTCAATATTATGCAAGAAACGGTTACTATTATTCTGTATTATATTTAGTTTAATTTGAAAGTCGTTTAATTAATAATGTTGCAATTCAGATTAAACAAAAGGTGATGCAAGCCCATAGTGGATGGGAGGCATGTCGTGACAATTTAACTTGCTCAACTGTCCAGCTACAAGCCATGAGGGGTACAATTAATAACTAATTAATCATTAATTAATGTTTAGTCCTAAAGTGCATATATCAATTATAATCCAAATTAAATTTCTAAATGGCAGAACTTCGACAATCGTTCATTAATGCATTGCCCAAAAGTGATACTCCGTTAATAGGAACTGAGGATCTTCGAAATCCATTAACTAATGTAGTATTGCCCAAAAGTGATCGTCCATCGAATATAGGCATGTTTATTACCTCGTGCTACTTACATGATCAAATTCTTGATGAGGGAAGGTGGAGCGGTACTGCGGTACCAAAGTTGAAAAATAAGGTATATGATTTATAAATATATATATATGGTCTCTTTATATATGCAGATCAATTTTAAACCATTATAATATATGTTGTATTATTTTCTTAAGTCGCCACCGCGTATTAATTGTATGATTTAGGTGAAACTATAAAATATTTCTTTTTGCTTTTCGTATGAGATCGGTAATACTAATTATTCAGATTTAATGTTTAATTACAGACGGTTGCGGAAGCATTTGGCGATTGGTACTTCGATCGAGTTAGCACTTTTCAAGAAATAGACCCGACTGACACTCCTATAATGTGCCCTTATTGATAATAGAATTGAGGAATTTTTTGAGGTGGAAAGTAGTAATCAATATTTGCCCATGATGTAAGAAATGGTGCCGCATGTGTAAGGATTCGAGCATTTACAAAGTTCATAATATCAATGGAAATCCAATTCTATTAATTGTGCCCGTCAGAAGAGGGCCCTATTTCTAAGTAGGCTCCTAAGGTCCACTACAGAATATGCGTAGAAGTAGAACCATTTATGTTTCAGAAAACTTGCAACAGACCTTCTTACGTTCTTCTTTTCACTAAGTTCTTTCACATTTTTAAGAACTCTACACGAACAACCTCTAGTTAACTTTCGCATGAAACCCATCAGGTTTCCGAAAGTCATTCATAAAATCTCTAATTAATACAAATTATTAATTTTACCCTCCTAATAAAGGGCTTTGATACAAATTTTAAATAACACGAGGGGCTATGATGCATAGCTTTTGTAATAGGAGTAGGTCATGTGCAGGTTTTTTATAACAAGAAGAGATTTGGTGTGGTAGGAGTTCTAAAAAAACAGGATGGTCATAATAAAAGAAGGGGAAACTTTGTGTAGTAATGAGGTCAGGTAGGTAATGAAGGGAGAAGGCCATGTATTAGCCTCGGAACACTCCAATCCCGTGCTCGAAGGTTATACTACGAAGCATGCTTCGTTTATAACTAAGTTAGGGTTTTATTTGATGATTAGGGCCTGGTTCGAGGGTTTCAGCTTAGCCTTCTACAAGAGACGGGTCGGGGGTATTAATTTATAGGTGGGTGAAAATGAGTAGGTGTCACCCCTATGCCAGGTGTCATGTTCGACATGGCATTTAAATGTAACACGTGTCACCTTGATAGAGCCTTAAAGACCCCACGAGGGTTGCCTGGTTGAGCTGGTTTGACCTTTACGTCTCACGTGAGTTCTTTTAGTATTGTGGTGTATGATTCATGCCAAGTGCCTCAAATTCTCGTGTCTTTATGGCTCGGATAGGATCACCATCAATATTAGTATCATCTGAGGGTCTTAATTTGTTCGTCTTTTGAAGAGGGTAATGGGAGGTCGGATCCTAACTTCGAGCCCTAAAGGTCACGAGCTTCGAGCCCTCCATGCTAAGTGCTTCGAGTTGCCAAGGCTGTGAGCTTCGGGCCCTCGAGGTTCCAAGCTCTTCTAAGGCTGTGAAGCCCCCAAATGCTATGGGTTTTGAGCCTCTAAAACTACGGGCTTGGAGCCTTGAGGGTCGCGTGCTTTGAGCCTCGTACTCCCTCTGACAGCCTGCTTACGAGCTTTCTTTGTTGTTTGCTTAAACAGAATTTAGTCTGGTGGGTTTATCTACCTCATCATGTAGGATTTTATAATACAGAGAATTCTATAAAAATATAGAAATAACCACGAGGGAGTTACTTAAGATTTTGATAACACCAATGTCGTTTTATGTCTCTCCAAAAAGTTCACGTAAATGTTGAAAAAAACATACACTATTACCATAGGACAAGTTTGGTTGCATAAATTAAAGCAAATAAAATACCAAATTTGAGATGTTACCTCATTGGTTGGTGTAATTGTGTAAGTCCAATTACACTTGGCGCTGACATTACGCCTACATGGACACAAATTCCCCAATTATAAATTGCTATTTGAACCCATGTATAAAATCTACTGGGGAATTAGATATTTTAGAGCCTTTAGAGCCGACCAATCAACTGAACCATTTCAAAATAAGTTATTGAGGTTATAACAAATTAGTACTATAAAATCTAAAATATGCTATCTCTCCACGTGTAATTGTAGTCTTCTAATTTCCAATTGAGTAATTTGGTAACCAAACTTGTCCATAGGAGATTCTATATTGCTAGAGGCATAGCCGATCAATATATATATTTGATTAGTTTAGTCCAATATAAGTTAAGTGAATCAAGTTATATATCTCGACCCAATTTAAGAAACTATTTTCTAAATCAACTAATACTCATTTGACTATAAGTCGAGAAGTCAAATTGAACCAAAATCATAAAACTATTAATTAATTACATTTGCAATATAGCATATGCACAATTTTAATTGATAGGATAATTCAACTTGTATCGCTGAGGAAAATGAAAGACAAAATAAAACGCTGATCACGTCACCAACATTAACAAAACCACTCCCACATCGCACCACCACTTCATAAATTCTCTTGACAAAACCCTATTTCATTATTTGTTCCTATATATACATCCAACAAAACAACAAACCAAAAAATGGCACCCAAAAAAAGAAGTCACAAGAAACAACAAATCTCCAAAACCCAAACCTCGCCATGGCCTCGCACGCTTCAAGTCCGTTTGCAAGCCTTGGCTCAGCCTCTTCACCACCCAAAACTTCATCAAACACCACCTTCTCAAAAGAACCCACAAACCACTACTCCTTCTTAATCTACAGCCTCTCCTCAAACAAGAAACTAGAAAATCTCGAGTTGCATGGGTTGTCCGCCTCTTGGGCAGACCATTGTGCTGTAACGGTTGTGTGTTTGAGGGAGAGGATTGCGGTTGGGGTTGCGGACACGTGGCGGACGGTTAAGGTTGGTGATCATTGTCCGTGTGACTACGACCAAGAACGAGACCATCGTGAATGGAAACCCATGTTGGTTTAAAAGCTGAAGTTGATGATGAAAACGAGAACGATAAGACTAATTGTGGGGTTGTGGTGTGGTGTGGTTTGATGTGAGAAAGAGCGAGTTTGTTGTGGTGACTATGCCCAAAGTTAGATGGGAGGCGGGGACCTCTTCTATATATTTGCTTGTTTGCTTTTTGCATCTAATTTCTACTGTGAATGTACAAGTAGAATTGTTGATGGTGGTTTTTATTGTCCGTGGAATCCGTTGCAACCACAATTTGCTTTTCCACAACATCTGAAAGAATCCGGTTGTATAATAATTTGATATTTTTGCTAATGATATAATTAATTTTATGTGTGCTAATTTAGTTATTGAATAATTAAGTAAACTTTTTTTTAAAATGAGAATAATTAAGTACTCTGAGATGATTAACTTTTTAATTATCCCAATCTGGAATAGAATCACAATGGAATCGGCCCTCTGGAGAAAATTGATATTAGTAACCATAGGTTTTGGTAAAATAAACATTTTTTAAATAGAGAACAGATATAATGTAAAAACGCCTGTTGTAATGATTAATTTTCATCTGAAAAATAACTTAATAAAATGCTTTTAATTCATTAAAAAATAAAAGAAAATCATTTTGTAATAGGACATGAATTTGGCTAGATATGAATATGAGATATATATCTAATGAAATGAAACTGGTGACATACATGGAAGATGGAACCCGTCCAAATGTCTACTTTTGTCTCATCGTACTAAAATGTAGCATAAATGAGTTTCTTGGAGTTTCCTCACAATTGCATTTTGACTTTCTTTCCTCTTATTTAATAATCTTTAATATCATTACATTTTTTTTCAAGTTCCAATACGGGGCAGTAATTCAGTTCAATTAAGTTTTCTTCATGTGTTTGGATTACTTGTGCAGTAATCTATATCTCATTTAGGTCCCAGCTCCAAGTTCCAATGTTTTCTTCACCAATTATCTCCTCTTTCTTAAGATTTAGATTTAAATAGAATTGGGGATCTCAGTTTTGTGATTATGATTTAGATTCAAATAGAACCGGGGATCTCACTTGTTTGGAAATGTAGTTTATAGAATGAGCTTGTTAACTAGTTTTATTTTAAGTTATATTAAATGACTTTTGATAGAAAAAATTAAGAGTGTTTTACACATATTTTTTAAAAGCTATATATAAGTGTTTGCAATAACGAATGAGAAGTGATTTTCTATTCTATTTTTTTTTAAATAGCATTTTCTTTTTAAAGCGGATGAATGAGCGACGTGACATGGTTTTGCAACTTATGCTAATTCTGACTTTTTTAAGATAAACATAAATAAATAAATAAAAATCAATTTTACAAACTCTAAAAAGAACAGTCAACAATCTCTTTTAGCAAGCATATACAAACACCATATAAAGAGCTCATGGGGATTTGCGTTGAATTCATATGGAGTGTTTGTATTAAAAACGAAGCATAAAAGATACTTTCTATTTATAATTGAAAAGAAAATTGTGTCTGGATTGATTTTAAATTTAAGTAAACTTGTGTAATTAATAAATATAACGATGGCCATTTGGTATGTCAGTAGATGTTTAAATGATTTAAGAGCTTTACGTTTGAAGTTTTAAAAGAGTCTTTTTATTATTAAGCAAATAATTTGGATGTTTCTCATAATAGGTCAAAATTTAGGAGATGTAACCTGTAATCATACTCAAAATTCAAGAGAAGCACCATGAAGCCCACGAGAAATTTTAAGAGATAGTTATCCAGATTGCCTCAGACTTGGGCTAGCAGAGGGTGTACCATGAGGCCCACGCGAAATCACCCCCTAACTGGATTTGTCAAACTACGTTATCCAACTTATTAGCTGCATACAAAAACCAAATGCTAGCTACTTTTTCTGTCTTGCCCATTCATATATTGATTACTATTTTTTTTCCCCATGATTTCCATTAGAAAATCTATGTAAGGTTAATTTGATCTGTTTTCTTTATGAATAATTTGATCAGTTACCTCAAGTTATATGACTGAAAAAAATAAGACGTAATAAACTTGTATCTAGCATTGATGATATCCCACGTCATATTGAATTAGGTCACATTAGAGTTTTCCTTCAACTTGTGCTCGGAATCACACGTGAGACTATGTCAGGGGTCGGTCCGATATAGACTCTCAGAATGTTGTCAGGTGATTAGCGATCGATCAATGTCAATCTACTAGGCACGATGGATCAAGGTTGGTCTGTATAGAGACCGGGTCAAAGTATTGTACCTCTTTAGAATAATACCATCTATTAATAAGTGATAAGCTTTGTGATTCTCAATGAATGATTCAGGATTACGCTGAATCATGTGAGACGTGTCTTAAAGAATCAAACAGATGCCAATACGACTGAACATGGCCGATTAGGGTCATGATCTGGCACTAGGATCAATCCAAGGGTGGACCACGATCGATGGGTCGTGGTCTAACACCAGAGTCGATCTCAATTGATTAGGATCAAATGATTGAACACAATCAAGCAAGAATGGTCATGTAGGTGTCTTGACATAATAGCTAGTTAACTCTTACGATTGATCATGATACGGAATCAAGGTCAATCTTGATTGATTATTGTCGTGTATGATGATTAATTTTCACTGCTTTGATTTATGTGTGGTCTGTCATGTATTGTGATTAATTCTGACACATCAACCATATTTCATCATATAAAATTGAATTTGGTTTCCTCATTCGATAAAATCAATTCATACTACTCACAATAAACTTGTAAAAATAAGTAAGAAAATATATACTTAAATATTTTCACATAGAATCTAGCAACAAAATATTTATTAGAAGTATCACCAGGACCACCACGTAGACTCGAGTCTAGAAAAATCCCCCAAGTTTTCTCCTCCGAAAACTAACATAAAAACAGGACACGTGATAGTCCCTCATCAGCCATGTTCTTGTACACTTCAAATACGAACTAGGTGACAACAAATGCTCTCGAAATTAGCCAACCTTTTTATTCCTCGCCCAACCACCACCCGCTTGTAGCCTCACAATTTCAGTTAATTTTGTTGCACAACATGAGCTACGTGCCCACCTAACTTTTTAGGGAACAATAATTTAATTTGGCTGCATGGGTTTGAGAACGTGGTCTAAGATTCTAAAATTAGATGATGAGATATGATACAACGAGAATTTAGAAAATGAATCCGTTTTGAATTACGTACAAAGATCTTTTGTACCACGGTTACGTTTTGTAACGTACGATTTATTATTGTAAGAAATTTACGTGAAGATCTTTGCATGAGCACATACTAAATCTATTAATCTTTACCGTAAAATTATTCGACTATATTTCATAATTATCTCTTTGGTGCAAGCTCCATAGTTATTGCATGATGATTAAATAGAAAAAGAAAAAAAAAACTATATTTCTTTTGATATGCAAATCAAATGGATCTTATGCTGACAGCTATCCCAAACATGCTCATTTAATCTTACGCGTAACCTTGTCTAACAATTAGTTACACCATTAACATGTATAATTATATTTAATAAATAGAGACAAACATTAATAAAGTCTAAATTGTGAGTGTGATATTCTCGTGGTGTGGGACAATATGATACAAAAAATCCGGGGCCGTACCTTACCGTATATGAACAGCTTGGCAGTTTTGCACATGGGCCTCTTCAATTATTTTTCTGCACCAATTATAATTAAATTAAATGACAGAAACGGTCCCGTAGTTGGTGCTACAATAAAAATCAGTTGACAGTTGATGATGAAAATCGTCAACAGGTTTCTACAGAATTGGCATTTTTTTTCAATGGTCTTATTATTTTTGTTAAATTAATTTTACGATTTTTTATGATGGTTATATTGACTCTTGAGTGGTTCTCTTGCACCCGTGAACCTGATTGATTTTAAAATTTAGTTAGTTGAAACCGCAGTTGATACGTGTTATTTGGCTGTTAGGTACACAATTTATTTTGTTTTTGTAAAATTATTAAGTATTAGTCACTATTATATTATTCGCTTCTTGGAACAATAATTGTATCGAATTACTGATAAAATTGGCACTATAAAGGCCTTTGAGTTTCACTATTCGGCTAATAGTCTATACTTAGTATGAAAAAAAAAAAAAAAAAAAAAAAAAACTCATGTGAAAGAAAAAGAAAAGACAAAAAACATCATCTTATTTTCATGGGGGGGGGGTTTCCTTCACATTGTTTTTTATTAATTACACTAAACACAGGGGTCGCCTTTTTTTTTTTCATATAGTAGTTGTTTGCTAATATTATTCCTAAACTGTTTTCTGCAGAACAAATATTTTTGTCCAACATAATATGTTTTTATGATTTACTTGCACAATGCCAAATGCATCAATTTTATGAAATACTTTCTTTGTTTGATGAATTCATTTGGATGAATACTTTATGTTTTGCCCACATCTTCATATACTATTTCCTTGTCATTGGAATCTGTGATGTAAAGTATCAAAAGATTAGATTAGGTTGAGTAAGTTAATAATTTTTCATTAAATTATTTAACTTGGTGATAAAGATAGGACTCATAATTATAAAGCATAGATTGAAAGTTAAAAGTATGGTTTACGGTCATGTACGGGCAATAAAATATGCACGACATTTTGTATTTTCTATGCATAGTTCTCCATGAACACGTGGCGGACACATGAAAGTTTTGGAAGCTTTTGACATTCACCAAATATTAGTTTTAATTTCCCAATATATATGCGGTGGCTTTATTAGGTAGAAATCAGATAGAGGTGTTATTCATCACAAAAAAAAAAGATATAGGTGTTTTTTTAAATATACTTCTGATTCTTTTTGTCTCTTAGTTTTGTATCTAGGTCTTGTTCATGTTATATAAGAGGATAATAATTGCCAATAATAAAAAGATTAAGTGAATTAATTCGTTTTGAAGCTATGCTTTGTATATATGGAATAAATGAGAACGAACACAAGACTTATTTTATCCAAAGTCCTTCAAGTGCTAATTAATGACAACACAAATACTACTATAGTCTATAGATGCGCTTAAAAGTTTAAACTACTTTATATCAAGTCATTTGGTAAAAGTGGGTTTGTGTTTTTCAAAAAGCTAAATGATAAAATTGTCGGCAAAATAAGAAATTTGCCCCCTTTAGTTCCTATTTTTCTCTTTTTGGTCTCTTTTATCATCATTTTCATGTCATATCCTCCAAGGAAAAACATGATTAATTGGTAACATCAAATACTATGTAGTATGTACACCTTAACTTCCAAATCAAATTTGACAATATGATTCCTGCTAATACAGATTTTAAACTTGAAATCAATTCCAGTATCAATGATAATGTTAGACAACGCCTAAAAACCAAGTGGCCTACTTGACACTGTCCCTAGCTAGACTCCATGAAGAAACCCTTCTTTTAAGCCTCCACTATTGGATAAGGACCATCCAATGCCCTAATTGGTATTTTAAATTGCTTAAAAATCAAAAAGATAGTTTATGTTTGGAAAATATCTAAAAGTTTATTAAAATGAATACTAAGTTTGGAGAGTCCAAACGATTTCCTAAATAGCTATTGTTATTATTAATTAGAGTATGTAATTGTTTCTGTTGGGCACTTCTATGAAACAAATAAAGCTAGGATATATGTTCAACACTTATAAGAAACAAATAAAGCTAGTTTGTAATTTGTAATTTCCCTCATCAACGCCATAATTGACTATCATGGTGAAATTTCATGGTCCATCAGCACTTATGATTGCCATTCGAAAAACATGGCATTCTTGGCATAAATGACGGTTTAAACATGTACATCGCAATGCTAATCAAGCAGCACACAACATTGCCCGATGGGCCTTTTTAAACTCATGGTCTTGTAATTTTACAGCTTGTAACCTCTTTTAATCAAGTTTTTATGATGGTTATCCTATAACAAACTATTGCGATCTTTTTCATCTTCCATTTCGTCGATAATATACTAATCAATAATTTTTATAATCTCAGCACCAACACGAGAATATTCATGAAGTAGATAATGCTCTCAATCTCATCACCCACAGATTACAACAGATTTGCAGCCCATAGAAACAACGAAGAGCCATAATAACCAAAGTTGAGAGATAAACGTGAGTCTTAAAAACTGTTCCAATCACAAAACATAAAAACAAAATCCATGTGGGATAAACCACGAATAAAAAGTAAGAAACAGAAAATCCACGGGATAAGGTCAAAATTGTGTTACTAATATAATTCAAAGAACAGATAATTTTGTTGCTGATTCAAGTCTCAACTTTTTCTGTGAAAAAGCAGTACAGTACACATATCAGTACACTGCTGTCCAATTAATTAATTGCTTTATTAGGCCATGATAATAGTAGTAAAAAATTGAAGATAATAGCAAAGACATTAAAAAGTTTTTGAAGGAAAAAAGTGAAAGCATACGGAGGTGCATACGGCACAGTACACATAGGGGACGGGGTGAGGGTGGGGTGGGGTATAGGGGGTAATGTGGGGCCCACTTGGGCATCTTAACTCACTGCCATTGCCACAAAACCTAACCCCCAAAGGCTCCCACGCCCCTTCTGTTGTGTTCTTGTTTCTCTACTTTAGCTTGCCATACCCCATGCACGTGTCTTTAAATGACCAAAATGCCCTTCTACTGTTAATTTTTAGTTTGACAAAAACATCCTTGTCTAAGGAGATGGCAACTATATTTTTGATTAATTACAATTTGCTCTAGTGCGTCTAGATCTTATGTTCCAAAATCCCTCTTGAGTTTCTTACAATGATGTGGAATAATGTTTAATCTTAATTGAACAACTTCATAATTTGCATTCTTCTTTTAACACTATAATTGACATTTAACTGTGACGTCAAAACTCTTTCTAAGTTTTCGCCAAACAAAACAAAACTCCTTCAATCCAAACCAAAAAATTTTAGATGAGGCCTATTTGGGTTTTAGGTTTCTAAATCACCAATTCTTGAGGAAACAAATTGTATATTGTTATGGTGTAACAAATTAACTAAACTACAATTATTTTATATCATTCATGCTTCATCATTGAGTGAAATAATTACTCCACTTAAGTCTATAATTGATGACGAATATCTTTTTACACTCTTTTCATATGCTACTCAGATACGTTGTGTCAGATCAGAAATTGTTCAATTTGAGTTATGAACGATATAATTATCGACTCTGTCGGAAATCACATATATTCAAGCAAGACAAGTGAGACTAGTTGGTAACTCTGTGTTCACATACTATTGTTTAAACCAATAAAAATCGAGAAAATAAAGTTTGGAGATAGAAAACATAAATTGTAGCATGTACCCTTTTCTCTTTCTAACATGTGGTATTTATATATTCTCCATAGTAGGGATGCGTTCCTAACGTGACCGAAAGGTTTACATGCTTACGATTGGAGCTTGCAAAGTTTGGTACTTGCAACCTTATATTAAGTCAGAGACTTACTTTTGATTTGTGACGTTCGACACTTGAGAACATAAGAGACTAATCAGTATTGTGCATCAACTATTAAATATGGTACATCATGTGGTAATACTCCTTTGAGAAGTATGTTAGGGGCATATATGACATATCCATATGAAAGCAAAACAAATATAACAAAAGAAATGGAAATGGCACCTTTGTAGTTCCCATGCAACTAAAAGGGCAAAAGAGTGAAGAAATGGGCAAGAGTCATAATCATTAGACAGCCGCATGTCTCCTCAGAAGTGGATCTTCGCACGTTATGAATGTTTACTCTCTCTCTCTCTCTCTCTTAACTCCTCTCATCACTCATCACAGTAGAGACACAAAACAGAGGTCCAATCCAACAAAACACACAACAAAGTTTTATGTTTTAAAACTCAACTCCTTCACCAGACATCACCTCCCTTACACAAGAATGTAGCTCCACTCCACATTCAAATTGTTACGTGCACCTTCCACCTCAAATCTTCTCATCAAATACTTAACATTATTTTATCAATCTTTCAAAAAATTGCTCTGTTTCCCCTGTTTCTTGAAAATTCCTATTATGATTCGAAAATTGTGAAGCTCTGAGCAACTATTGTAGCTTTATGCAGTATGTATGTATGAAGAACAGAGGTCCCAATTAGTTGGTATTTATAGCATCTTGCTCTGGGTATCTATGAACAACTCAGAGAAGCAAAAAGACTCAATCTTTTCAGCTTCTTGTTCAAAATTACTCATTCCCAGTTCATTTTAAAGCGGACCCACATAAAGTTTTGAGTCTTTTTCTAGTGGGATTTACTTGGAATTAAAAAAGGTGGGATCTTTTTAACCTTTTTGATGTTTTTGAGCAAAACCCATGAAGAATCTACACTGGTTGAGGCAAATAGCGAGTACACAGGGCAAATTGGAGAGGAGGCTCTCTTTGGGCGAGTACAAGAGAGCAATTTCATGGTCAAAGTACTTGGTTTCTTCAGGAGCAGCAATTAAATGTGGGAGAGAAGAAGAGTGGAGTGCTGATATGTCACAGCTGTACATAGGCAACAAATTTGCTTCTGGCAGACACAGCAGGATTTACAGGGGAGTTTATGAGAACAGAGATGTGGCTATTAAGCTCATTAGCCAGCCTGAGGAAGATGGTGAGTTGGCTGCATTGTTGGAGAAACAGTTCAGTTCTGAAGTTGGGCTTTTGTTCAGGTTGAAGCATCCTAATATCATCAATGTGAGTTGGATCTTGTTTAGCTGTTTTCTGTTATAATCTTTTAATTGAAGTTTGATTATATATTTGTTTTAAGTGTTGTGTGTTTATAATGGCTTTTGCTGTGTGCTGAATTCAGCAGCAGGAGATTGTAATTTGCTTGGTAGGATCAGAAGTTCAGTGGTACCCAAGTGGTGTTTTCAATTTTACTTTTAGGGGTAATTGCATTTAGAACCTCTAATTTTGGAAAATTGCATAAACGCCCCTTGAAACTAGAAAAACTTAAGGAAAAAGAAAACCCCCTCTGAGGTTTGGATTATTACAGAGTTATGTCGTTATAGTTTGGAGAACATTAGAGGTGAGTTCCCAAATCTTACATGCTTTATGAGTTACAGGGGTGTCTTTTGTAATTTCTCGAACATAAGGGGAGGTATGTGTAATTACATGAAACCTCGTGGGGTGTCACTAGCACTATCCCTTTTATTTTAGTATCCATACAAAAAGTTATTGTTATATAAATTAACAGTGGAAGTTGGATTATGTATTTATGACACCACTTGTCCAGCTGCCTCAATTTGTATATTGTTGAGATTTTCGAGACACTGGTCCAAGTTAGATGGTAAGACAAAGCCACAATGGTTGATACTTAGTTGCTTCCGTCCAATGTTTTCCAAGTTTAGCTGTGCTGGCTATGTTCATTCTGTACTTGTAACCCTTATGCTGTATCTCTCTTGATCAATGTTTTCTAGTCATTTTTGTCTCTTTCAATGGACAATGATATTTTCCATCAGAAAAGAAATGGACAATGATGTCTCAGCTTCATTCTCTGAATGTAATGGAAAACCATTGAGTACTTTAGTTGTAAGTCAACAACGTAGGAACCTTATGGAAGTAATCGTAGATTTCGCCCACATTATTGAGTTAGTTCAAGGTGATTCTTCGGTAGAATAAGGCGAGATTACCGTTAAAGATCTGTGCTTTTTTGTGTGTACGACAAGTTGTTTCATGTTAGGTCAACTTGATCAGTCTAAACTTCTTAGTAGTTTTTGTTATCAATTATTGGGACTATTGATTATTGAATACGGAAACGCGTCCATTCAAAATAGAGTGGATATTTGATATCAATTTTCAAATCTATGTGACAATTTATATGGACCTAGACTAAAGATTAATACCGATAAAAGAGGAACTATACCAAAGGTTTTTCTTCTAAAATGCATCTGAGCATAGCATCAACACATGAGCTTCGTTCATTTCTCGTGAATCATGGCATAATCTTATAATATCTTCAGCATTCAACTCCCACACGATCTCTCTTAAGCTGTGGAGTCCATTCTCACGAGTACATCCTGCAAAAAGCGATGCCCCCAAAAATTAACTTTTTGCTTTATTATCTACTTGTATCTTTCTTTAAGTGGTTGAAAAGATCAACTTTATTCTTTTAGCTAGACTATCTAAAAATGGGCCGATTGACAATTTTACCGCATGTAGACTTGGCCATTGGAAGTTAATTAAGAATCATTAACATCTAATATGATCCTTCAATAATACACATGCAGTTCATTGCAGCATGTAAGAAACCCCCAGTATTTTGTATTATCACCGAGTACTACCCAGGCGGTTCCCTCAGAAAATTCCTCCATCAACAAGAGCCATACTCACTGCCCCTCAACCTAGTTCTAAAACTAGCACTTGACATTGCACGTGGAATGCAGTATCTTCATGCTAAGGGGATCCTCCACAGAGATCTGAAATCTGAAAACCTTCTGCTCGATGAAGATATGTGTGTGAAAGTCGCAGATTTTGGCATATCATGTTTGGAAACTCAATGTGGCAGTGCGAAGGGATTCACAGGGACATACCGTTGGATGGCGCCGGAAATGATCAAGGAAAAACACCACACCAAGAAAGTTGATGTTTACAGTTTTGGGATTGTGATGTGGGAGCTGTTTACTGCGTTGACACCGTTTGATGACATGACTCCAGAACAAGCAGCATTTGCCGTTTGCCAAAAGGTACACTTCTAAAGCTGTGTTGACGCACCAACAATGCATCTTGTAGTGCTTCTGTGAACTCGTATTATTATTTCCATTCATTGTCTTTGTCTTGATCCTTATGCGGTTTAATACATTTGTAAATAAGAAAGTAATTCTTGGGTTCAAAATTGCTATGTGGTGTAATAGAAGGATTATTGAGTAAAGAAACTAAAGAGTTACCAGCTTCTAAGGATTTATGTCGTGAGGTTTGAACATTGCAAGTATGCAGATTCTTCTGGAGATCATTAGAGAACTATAGAAAAATCTGATACTTCGAGCGATTCATAGCTAAAAGAAGATTTCCAAGTAAAAGAATTTTAGCTCAGTTGAAGTTTGAGGGTTATGAAATTGTTTGAATAATTACACATTTGAGTCTGATAGAGATCCTCTGGTTTGAAATGTTTAAGTTCCAAATTTGAGGATAATTTACTGCTAGATGGTCAGATATCCAATGCTCATACATAGTGAATTTCTTTGATCATAATCAAAACGAACTTTCTTATAGTAATACTTTGTTGTCATTTTCAGAATGCAAGGCCACCATTGCCTCCTTCGTGTCCACCAGCTTTTCGTCGTCTAATTCACCGTTGCTGGTCAAGTAATCCAGACAAACGGCCACAGTTTCCAGATATCGTCAGCATTCTTGAAAGCTACTCAGAATCCTTTGCGCAAGATCCGGAATTCTTCTCAACTTACGACCCACCGGACGGTTATATTCTGTCGCGATGCATTCCAAAATGCATAGCAAGTCGTAGATCTCCTTCTTTACGGGCTTAAGTCCGTATCATTAGTAAGATGACGAACGTGTTCATGAGTTTTTCGTTCTTGTATGGGCTGAGAGTGCTGAAATTGTAACTTAAGCCACCACTGCCATACATGTATTTGTGTTTCGATTATGGAATGTGTTTGTAGTAAAGATCTTTCTTTGTTTTCTGGGATTTCAAGGCTGTAATGTTACACTTAAATTGGCGTATTTGAACCATTTTATGCAATTAAAATAGAAGTATATGCTAAAAGAGGAATTAACATGTTTAACAAGAGCTAGTGCTATTGAATTAAGGGATAAAGTCAAGTTTCTTACAGATACATCCTCTAATTTTAATAATTATCGAAGTTTTAATACTATCATTGTAAATTTATTATATTTCAAGAAGTACTCATTTGTAAATTATTTTACTATCTGTAAAGTTCTTAATTTTGAACGAGTGTTGTTTTTAAACACTATTCCAACAATAACAAAAGTCAGTGTAATTGAACGAAACTTCAAAGGCGTAAACGTACTTATCCTTTGAATTAAAAGTAAACCTGCCTTGCCTAAATAAAGGGGATTAGAACGAAATGGCTAATTTTCTGCAGCTAAAAGTTATAGTTGACCCATTAACGATGACTGAAGATAGCATTAGATAACGTTAATAGACCCGATTGGATAAGGTGAATTACGATAATCTGCTCATACTTGATTGAATCATTATAAGAATTTCCCCACGTTTCAAAAATCATAAGGTATAATATAACACACCTTTTTTGGTAGACAATAAGAGCAATTTCGTTTGACATCTAATTCCGTAATGTTATCGAACTCTTATAAATGGGAATTATTTAAGAATGTACTTAAATGTAATGAAAATATTTGTATTGCCTTTTGTTTTAAAATTTAAAAAACTATATTTATCATTTTTAAACATTTTACCTCTTCGTAGTGTTATGCTCATTGGCCATTGTTGTCAAGACTCGAGATGACAAGATGCAAATGGCACACGTGAAAATTTTAATGCAATACAACTACACAAAGGTTAAAAAGAAGAAATAAATTAAATTAAAACATATAAAATAATATTAGCAACCATAACAACAAGACAGTTTGGCCGAGTGGTCTAAGGCGCCAGATTTAGGCTCTGGTCCGAAAGGGCGTGGGTTCAAATCCCACAGCTGTCAATTTATAATTTTTTATTTTCATTGTGTGAAGAAATTTCTTGAAGAAGATATCCTAAATATAAATGGATCTAATTTAGCAGTGGTTAGATTTATCCTGTTTGCTGCAAGATTTTTCTTTAACTCTGTGCATATTTGAGATATGATGGATCTATTTAGATATCAGAAATATAAAGAGAAATATGTGAACAATACGTGTTAGAGGTGAATGGGATGCTAATTTAATTAATAAAGTAATAAATAAGTTACTAAATGAAATGTATGCTTGAAATGTTTGAGCTTATTGAATTCCATGTGTTTTGAAAAGGCACATTACAAATTATGTTTGAACAAAAGCAATATGACATATTAGAAATAAAAATACAAGCAGACGGTATTTGGTTGCAAATTTGTTCACATAATTGTTTGTTATCTACTAACTCTTGACATACTATTCTAAAGTTCTTATTGTTAGTTCTCTACACTGAACTATACAATAGACTCCACGAATTAACGTGATTCAACTATTAATGCTATTAAAAGTTCTTAAATCTACTGGTCATAACCACATGATCATTTAGTTAAGCTGTGTTTGTACACGTTCTAACTTTAAGTATTATTCTCGTTTAAAATTTTGTTTTGACCTACCACTTAGAAGAAAAGGTGAGGGCGTTAGTAAAATGGTTTCGAATGTTGCTTAAAATTAAAAAGAAATGAATTACATTTTTTTTAATGCATACTTTCTTCAACTTTGTCAAAAGTAAATTATTTGGTCTCACTTTATTGCACATTGAACAAGACAGCATACCAAGTGCAACTTGGCAAGAATTGCAGGTAAAGCTAGGCAGCATATTGGGTACAAATTGACAAGAATTGCAGATCAAGCATTATAGTTTGAAGTCTTCACATAGCTTGATGCCACTATGGGTTCTTCATCTAGTCTTTCCATTCAATAATGAGACATTTGAGAACTGTCAAAGTGAAGCCTCTGCCATTAAATTAAGTTCTATAGACCTAATCGACTTGATAGAAATTTCAGGTTAGTTAGGATCCAGCACATTGTGAGACATTCTTAAGAATAGTTGAATTACCTGACCCAAAACATGTGCTTAAGTCGGCTCATGGAGTAAAATACTGGGTGACGCTTGGATTTAAGAGCGCAAAAGTCAATAAACCATTTTCGCAAAGTTCACTAATACAAACCATAGCCAATCAAATGTACTAAAAAGCATCAAAGACATTGATCCTATAAAATTTTCTCAAGTCAATATGATCATTATAGATCGGCCTTATTAAAGAAAGTGGAACATGTTTGATCAATGCTAATAATGGCGATATTATATTTCAAATGTTTAGGATTATGGAGAGGACGTTATCTAGCAAAGTTGTCTAGGTTTAAGTCGTTGGGTATGAGATTCCTTGACGTGGTCATGTAATTGATGACCATATAGATTTGATTGATCTAAAGTCAAGAAGAAAGAGCACACAATCTTCAACTGCAAAGCAACATATATCATGTTGTCGACGGTACTAGTTATTTACAATTAATAAGATCGATAAACCTAGAATTTAGTCTTACAACGAGAAAGAATTCCTTACATTTCAATAATTATAAACACGCTCCTTAAAGCTTCAATAAGACTACAAATTAGGCTACCTATAGATGATGACATGATGTTTATCAAACTTCATGGATGGTATCTTTATCATCATTCGAACTTTAAAGGAGTCTATATGTAGAGAGTTTTAACTTTCAATCAATTATTATATAATTATTCAAGTGATAAAAAAGTGTTGGTAACTAGACAACACTTTATGAGAGCAAATGTGATATCCCAACTGATTATATTTGGAGCAATTTAGCATTGACCAGTTGGCAGAGCTTTTAGATGGTACACAATCCATGTCTCTTAAAGAGAAGTGCAAATGAAGATTAGGTTGTACCTTTGCTGAAAACCATGCTAGGACCTGAATCATCAGGCCCCCTGTGAACTTCACTATAGAAGATAAGTGTTGGGGACCAAATACAGATCTAAGGCAAGAGTCGAGTAGATTTTAGCTGGAGTTGATGTTGACTCATAATATAACACTTCTTTCTTTCTACTGTTAGGATCTTAGCTGTCTCATGCAGATCTAACATAAACCAAGCTCAAATTCCTCTCATTATCACACCACTAGGACAAAAGTACAATAGCTTAAACTTATCAAACAAGTACATAGCAATAATAAGACAGAATAAACAAATCAATCTCATATACTAATAATGTACAAATGATTAAATCATACAGCAAATCATGATAATAAGTTAAGAGTTACAAGTGATGACCACGACTCAATACAATAATCAAAAAAACCAACCTGGAACTTATCATTAGACAACCAGAATATAAGAATATAAAAACCAAACTCAATCATGTATAATACCCTTTCTTTTTGTTTTCTTTAATACCGTGTAATTATGTGCTTAAAATCATGTAGGTCCCTGTACAGCTATGTTCATCACACTTTAATCCCACCACTGTTTGTAGTTTTTGTGTGATGATTTGAACCAAGTAAATTTTCCAGTGATTTGTTTTTCCTTTCCCGAACCCGGCCAGCCTCCTTTAACAGCTCGGCCAACCTCTTTTTCTCGTCATCCACGTCTGGATTTGCTGTCCCGAGCTTTTCCTCTCTCATACCAACGAGAAATTCAAGAATTTCAATAGCATCATCCAACCTGTGAAAAAGTTCAAACACAATATAAACAAGAAATAACTGGTCAAAATCAGCAAGTTTTGCATACCATCATGCACGATTATGCGCGTTTGGTAGGCGTATCATAGATACGGGCTAGCCGGATGTAATCCACCTGGCCTACATTTAATGGCGTGATAATTCGTCCTATCAAGATCCTTAGTAGATTACATAATCTGGACGAGCTCGTATTATAGTAGGAGTTACCTAATCTTCTAATCAAGCAACATGGCATATTACAATTATCACCTATTATGTATCATACGAGGATCAATCAATAACATGCAAAGAGTCTGATTCAACTCCAGATTCTTAATTAAAGATTGGAAAAATGCAAGCTTGCTTCTCCCCATTGAAAATGGAAATAATCTATTCTTGTATCAACGGATTCCTTGTTCCGAAAACATAAATATGTCAAACGTACGACTAAAAGTAAGAGCTGATTCTTACCTTCCAACAGCATCGTAGGTGCCAGCAAGATTACTGTAAACCCCAAGTGTATCAGGGTGATATGGTCCACATTCTTGTTCCAAGATGCCCCTTGCTTCCTCAAACAGCTGTAAGGCCTCGTTAATGTCATATCGCTGCACGCAAGCCAACCCCATTTGGTTAAGAGCGATGCCAAAGAAAGCCGATTTTTTCTCCCCATTCGCGCGAAGCTTTGTAGTCGCACTTTTGAAAGAGGCATACGACTCTGAGTAGTTTCCCAACATATAATACATAACTCCCATCTGAGCTTCGATGCCAGCAATGGTGTTCTGCTGGCCAGGGGCATCGTTATAGATCTTTAGAGCCTTCTGTAGCAATTTCAACGCATGATCAATCTCATCCATTGACTCATAGATAGAAGAGATATCAGTAAGACCACTAGCGATTTCCTCAGGAGCGATCCCTGGTATGGGCTTCTCATATATTCGTAGGGCATTTTCGCAATAGGATCTTGAGTCCCTTAGTTTTCCCGTCTTATTGTATAAGTCGGCCAAACGAACAAAAACTGAGGCAACAGCAGGGTGATTTTCCCCTTTGGAGGACTTCAGAGACGTAAGTGCCTTTTGATATGCAAAAATCGCCTCATCATATCTATTTAACGACAGATAAGTGTCGCCAATGCTGCAATCAACATTTGCAACTTCTGATTCTTGCCCATTTGCCACCATTGACATGCTGGCTAATACAAGATGCTCAAGAGCAGCTTCATGATCACCTTTCGATTCACATATCATTCCCATAAGTCTTCTATCTGCAGCTTCTTCAAGGGAAGCAGGCGAACCATTCTCTTTATGTATGTCAAGAGCCATCTGACAAAGCTTCTGAGCTTCATCAAATTGCATTGCTTGAATATGTGCTTCAGCCAAATACCGACAAGTCTCACCAACTCGCGGGTCGTTATCTCCAAGAACTTGTCTTTGGACTTCCAAACCAGTCGTGTAACTCGAAATCGAATTCTCAAGCTGACCCAACATGGCATAAGTATCACCCAACTGCATATAACCAGCAAATTTAGCAAGGGCACGATCTTGTCCTTCTTCAATGGCTGGAATTTCTATCGAATGCTCCAAAACTGGAATAGCATCAGTATACTGGCCTAAGCTACAGTATATCGCTGCTGTCACATGTAAACACATGACTACATCTAAACCAGGCTTTCCATCAGCACATTTCTCGAATGAGTTTGAGGCGCGTATCGCCAAGTCAAGAGCTCTCCGGGCATTATCCCCAGAAGACATCAAATCCCTTGCTTGCTTGAGCAGAAACGGGCCAAGATCAGGATTGTCTAACCCTGCTTCAGATGGATTCTCCGACTTCCTGTTTTTCTTCGACGAAACACCTTCAGTACTTGCTTTTTTGGCGTTCTTCTCAGCGCGCCTATCAATAGGAGGCTTTGGCGGACTTTTGTTCTTAGGACTTGATTTTGCAGATTCCAAATGGACTGGAGAAACTTTCTTCGATTTTGCAGAAGATTCGGGGTCGGAATTGTCAAGCTTCCCAGTGGATGAATTCTCTTTCTTTGAATCACAATCACTATGATAATCACCATTCTCTGGCTTCTGCACCTCTTCATCTTCTTCCATTATCTCCACCTCCCGCATCTCTCCTCCAACAAGATGCCGCAATTCTGAATCAATCCGAGACTCATCACCTTCAGATCCAAAACTACGCCTCGACGGTGAGTGGTCAGAACTCTGCATCTCACATACCTTTTCATAGAGATTGTCAATGGAAGTATCCACCATCTCATCAACATTATCTCCTGCATCTCCATTCTGAGGACTTTTCGGAGTCAAGCCATCAGCACGAGAGTTATTCGCAACCGAATTTTCCTTACGAGGAGTCGAGCTTCCATCCTCATTCACTATCCCCTCCTCATGAATCTCATCCATAACAATACCAGGCATGATAAAAACAAAAACAATTGAAACAAAAAGTCCACCCAAAAGCAGAATCAATCAACCTCTGCACACAATCCAACAAAATAAATTAGTCAAAGAACAAGTCAATATTGAGAATATTTGCACATACCACATTCAAGAAGAATCACCCATTCACTTAATAAACATGTTTTCATCTATGTTTAAACAGATCTTATCACAACCATAATCAACTTTTAACAATTGAAACACACTAAAATGCAAAAATAACACAAAAGAACTAATAAACAGAGTCCATTAACAAGAACCCAATAAAAAACTGGAGAAAAGATTCAATCTTTGGCACAGTTGACCTCATTCTAAGTGATATATGCACATTACAAAAAGATGGTTAATAGCAAACAAAATAAAGACTAAAAAAAAGATCATACCTTCAGCAAAAACCCATGTGAAATGTAATGTGAAACAGGGGAGTTGAAGTTGAAACAGAGAATTGGAGAAAGATGTTGTCTTTTATGTATGTATGTTATGTGTGGGTTTTTTGGCGTTTTGGTCCGTGTGTGTATGTATGTATATAAGTGTGTGCTTTTGACAAAGAGGGTAAATGGGACACACTTGGAATTTGGTGGAAAGAGTGAGGGTAAAATGGGGAATTTGAGCAAGTGGTAATTGTTTTGTTTGATCGTAGAAAAGGGTTGCAGAGGTGGAATGTCAGAAGGAAAAGTAAAAGCGACTTCTCCCCAAACCCTTTGGATCTACCAATGCAACTGACGCCATGCTGTGTGTTCTTGTTTGTCCATATCCGGATACTGCCACGTGGCGGGTTGCGGTTGGTGGGTGTAGAATAGAATGACTAGGATACCCTTTTGTGGGAGAATAAGTTGAACTTTCTAATTTTGACTTCTACAATATTTTTACTTGACTATCTTTACATAAATATATTTGATTAAAAACCGTCCACCTCCGGAAAAATTATTTCATGCAACCGTTACATTGCTGAAGTGGTGTAACCAACTATTCAGATTAAAACTTTCTCCTAAATTATAGGAATTAACTTCCTATAATCTCATCTCAATCATGTATCTACATCAAAAACCGACTGGTCACGCACTCACGCCACCTCATCGTGTAACGATTACCGTATGCCCTTTTCTAATCTTAACTGTAGCATTTAACTCTCAATCTCTCCTAATTGTTGTAGTGTATTTCTGGTCAACTTTTCTATCTAATTTTTCTATGAAAAGTTCTTAGATTTCGAATTTAAAGCGCTAACACAAGCTTTCATCTTGACTTAACTTTAATCTTGACTTAACTTTAATTTTAGTAAAACGCCCTATTTTTCTTTCATTTCATTTCTATTTCAGAAATTAGTGTTAAAAAATTAATTATCAAAATTTAAGGTTTGAAAATTAAGAAGCATATAACAAAAATAGAAGGGAAAAGAATGGCAGGATCAAGATAAACACTCATGTTTCATGCCTTAATTCCACCAAAAATGAACTTTAAATTGAACGGGGGTACTCTACACATTTTTAAGTAGGTTGAAGAGGTTAAACGTTGCATTTTTAAGGTAAAGTGGTAAGTTGTAAAATGTGATATACTTTGATGGGTTTGATGTTGTTATCTAAAATATTTTAACCATGAGCAAATCCTAATTATTCATATCATGATATCAACAATAATATAAACCGGCCTGATTAATCATGCAGTAATGAAAAAGCGGGGTCTAATGCAATAATTCGTCCATGTTAATTTATGTATTAAAACTCTACTAAAGCTATATTACGCTTTATGATAAAGTACTGGCTGATTAGTTTATCATAATTATATATATATCAATTTGCCGTTCACTTGTCGTAATCAAACTAAAAGTTTTTGCTCCAAGTTATGCCTTTTTTCTTATTTCGTCAAGTAAAATTAATGTTTCGTCTGAGTAAGTAGTTGACGTAATATGTTTATACGAAGATATATTCCTTTATACAACCCAAAGCATAAAGAGGAAAAACTAATTAAGATCGATTAATACAACAAGTTACTATAATTCAGAATCTCACTAAGAGGCAATGTGACTAAATGAGGATAATTTCTATAAATAGTGTATAATGTTAGCTCCTCACCATGTAATAACTAATACGTACTTAGCTTATTCATTACACTCTAAAATCTCGTGAAAAAATTTAAATAGGAAAAATCAGTGGAAGGTAGATAGATGAAATTATGGTTTTGACACAGCTGCCCGTGCCTCGTTGGCTGGTGCTGTACGCATGAAGATGCATTTAATCGTTGCATGGTAGGATCATGCAATTGCAATAACTCCTTCAAAATCAAGCATATTCGCATGTCTGCCAAATTGTACTATTCTTACACATCTACAGTAAATATAAACATATATGTCTTGCATAATATACATATAATATAATGGTTGCAATTTACTCTTGCGATGTATACCTAAAAAGAAGTAGGAGAAGGATCTTAAATCATGTATATCATGTCAGTTCACCTTTGGCATCACCCTTAAAATTCCTACCAACGTGTAACAAATACAAAATAGATTTTAAGGTGTATTTATTTATGCGTAAGCTACTGTCATTATTTCAATCTACACTTTCGTCATTTATTTGTAACATAAATTTAACGAAAATAGAAATCAAAGTAATAGGACAAAGTACAGATTAAACATCACCCTTGTTAGAAAAGGACACGGAAGATATTTCAGACACTTTTTTAAGATTCTTTTTAGAGAAATTATTTCTGTCTTCTATTTTATTACATTTATACCTGATTTCTAGTCGATTCATTCTAATTTCTACTAGTATATCACATCTCTAGTTTTCCTTGAAAGTTTTATATGCACGTGAATACCATATCTCACATGCATGATTTGCAATCTCTTCAAACATACTTTTAAATTTAAAATTACCATACCGTTATCATGTCCTTGTCGATCCAAATGAAAATTAAGACATTCCAAAGAAAATGCCAGCCTATAATTTATTAGTAATATATGATTAAGACATTATTTTTTTGTCGGGTTGGCGTTTAATGTGCTTTGTACTTTAGGTTTAACTAGTATGGCCTCCAATAATTGTGTTAGTCCCGTGCGTAAATACTTCTAAAGTCTAACGTAAATTTGTAATTTTTAAGATTTCTCCTATGTAGGCCCACCCCTTTAGACAATTAATGATGATGCATCTCGTAGCCTGTAAATTGTAAAGAAAATAGCCTTGATCAATTAGCCCCAAATGCAATATACTTAATGTGTTCATTATTAGTTTGATGAAGTACCATTTTCATGATTGTTTTCTTTTAGTTTTGATATATATAGCTTTGATTTTATTTTGGCTTTTGTAGGTGGAGGAAATTTCCAACTTTTGTCCCCTAATTTGGCTCGAATTCACAATTGGTCCTCTAACTTGACACCACGTAAAATTAGTCTCATAACTTGGCAAAAAATTCAATATCAGTCCTTCGGTGCCGGAAATCACTTAATTTGGCCGGATTCGCGCACGTGACCACCAACATGGCCCCCAATTTTCAAATATTTGATTGCAATTTGGGGAGGAAAACAAACTTTACCCCATCATTACCCCCAAATGATGGGAGGGGATTGGGAAGTCTAGAGCAATCGAGTCAATTTAAACTTATTTTTGAATCAATTGCAATCAAAATCTCCAAATTGAGGCCATGTGGGTGGTCTACTGCGCGAATCTGGGCAAAATGAAGTAATTTCCGGTGTCGGAGGACCAAAATTGAATTTTATGCCAAGTTAAGGGACAAAATTTATGTAATGCCAAGTTAAAGGACAATTTCTGAATCGACGTCAAATTAGAGGACTAATGTTGAAATTATCTCGTAGGTTAGTAGAAGAGAAGAGATTAAATAAAGACTAACTAAGTACAAAATGAAATAATTTGCATGTTGATGTGGATTATTTGACATTAACTCTTTATAATATTCTTCAGTAGGTCTTCTAACACCCCCACTCGCTTCTAGACAGTGATGCATCAACATGTATCTTGCCTTCTGCTGCAGGCAAACGAAATGCTGTCATGGTTGATAGATAAGGTTGCAACTTAGAAGCGAGCTTTTAATTTTTGATGGGTTACTTCTGGATCTTTATTTTATTTATTGAAACTCAGTTTTAGCAAATATTCTGTCCGTTTTAATTTTTTGTAATTTTTTATCCAATTTATCAATCACAATCAAACTTACATTGTAATATAAGACATGTGAAGTTCTAAACTGCACAGTTTCAGATTATATTAGTGAAGATAGCCAATGGTTATGGACTTCCTTCCATCATCTTTTGCCTTCTCGGGTTTTAGCTGAAATTGCCAGTGCTTATTGCAATATTCAAAGTGCTTTTCTGGATACGCCTTGTTGGGGACTTAGCAGCAACGGAGTATTTAATGTAAAATCAGCGTGCGATTTACTCCAACAGCCGACTCCGTCCATATCTAGCTCTTGGAAGCTAGCCTGGTCTCTTCGCACCAGACAACGGATCCGCACTTTTTCTTGGCTTGCTCTCCATGATAAACTCCTTTCCAATGAGTGTCGCGTCCGAAGGCACCTTAGTGATGACGCATCCTGCCCTCGTTGCAATTTTCCTAACGAATCTCTTCTCCATTTACTTCGTGACTGCCCTTCAAGTCGTGATACTTGGAATCTTCTTCTACCTGATTCGGAGCGTAACTCTTTCTTCTACTCGCCTCTTAGAGACTGGCTTTGCGAAAACCTTTCAAAACGAACCATTATTTCGAATACTGACCCTCCTTGGGCAAATGTTTTTGCAACGGCATGCTGGAAATTATGGAGCTGGAGATGTAAAAATATTTTCGAAGATTTTAGGATTCCAGCTCATCGGGCAGCTTGTTGGATTCGACAAATTGCATGTGACGACATGTCCGCTTGGTTTAAAATTTGCTCTCTTGAATTTCCTGGCCAAACAAAAATTACTCGGAACCTTCACTGGATTCGGCCACCTCATGGAGTAGTTAAAATTAATGTTGACGGAAGTGCACTCGGTAATCCGGGGAATATTTCTTGTGGAGGTTTGGCATGCGATGAGGAAGGTGCTTGGCTTTTCGGCTTCGCTTCTAACCTGGGCTTTGGAAGTATAACTGTGGCGGAACTTTGGGGTGTTCATTACGGTCTCTCTGTTGCTCAAACGTACGGTTTTAACCACATTATAGTGGCCAATGACTTTAAAACAGTCGTCCATCTCCTCACCGGTAAAAATCATGACTTGCACCCTCATTGTAGCTTGATCGATTCATGCAAAGCTCTCATGCATTCGTTCAACACCTGTGACATTCGTCATGATTATAGAGAGACGAATACTGTGGCTGATAGACTTGCCAATTTGGGACACGACATTCCTTTCGGTCTTCAAGTTTTTGATCGTCCCCCACCCTCTATTTCTCATTGTCTTATGTTTGATTTAGTTGGTGGTACTAGTCTCCGGACTGTTATGGCGGAGTAATTTCCTTTCTGTTTTTTTGGGGTCTCCCCCTTCCATTGTAAGAAAAAAAAAAAAAAAACAATGTAAGTTGGAAGCACATTTCTGCTTTACTTCTATATCATAACATTGACGGGTTGCCGACAATCAGAGATACTCTATCTTTGATATTATTCTCCAATTTATTACTATTAATAAATGTTCGGATTTAGTTCCAACTTCCAAATGAGAGATGCTCTTTTGGAACCTTAATATTTCATCATTGCTAAGTTGCATAGTAGACTTAGTAGTGAATAATCAGGATTTACACACGCTAAACCAATTGATTTGTGTGTGCATGGCCGTAGTTCTACTCTTGTTAATCGAGAAAAAACAGTTGTATATATGCATGCAGTACTTATATATGTACGTAAATCTCTTAACACTCGATTTTGTTATGTGTGACACAAATGACATGTATACTTTTTGTTAAATGAGAATTTGTGAGTAATTTGTCCAATACTTATTGTACATGGTTGGCCCTGTACAAAAGTTAGTAAAGAGATAATGCCATGGATTTGATAGACAAAACCTATAATTCAAGTATCATCCATTACACCGTTAGCCTCATGTTATAGTTATATGAAACTAGTTCATCATGCATTTTATTTTATTTCCATCATCAGGCTAGAACATAATGTGGAATATATATATATATATATATATATATATATATATATATATATATATATATATATGTATATGTATATATATATATATATGTATATATATATATATGTATATGTATATATATATATATATGTATATATATATATGTATATATATACACACACACACATATAAATAAACATATATGATGTGGCACGTTTAGTTATATTACACTTGACTACTTCGACAAATGTGAAAGTCGCCACATGTCATTCAACAAAATAAGAAAATTCGGTAAGCGATGTATATATGCACGATGGGTCGATGTTTGATCCAATTTCTTAGACCAACTAATCACCCACTAGAAGCTGCAATTCGATTGTCCGAGTACGTCAACTCAACATAGTCGATCATGTTACAATTTGGATCAAACATTGACTCAAACGAAAGTCTGTCACATATGGTAACCTGACCTAGTCAACAGACTTACCTCTCTCTAATACTCACATGAGCATAGTGGATTTTTGCCGAATTCATCGAAAAAGTCTAACAAGTTACTCTAAGTGCATTAGTATCTTGAGTTACTAGATCTGCTCCGCAAAGTAGCCACATGAACAAAATCTATTATTAAGTAAAATATACGAACAACCTATCTCGACGTGACTCTAATAATCTTAAATCCGTAAGTTTAGTTCTTTTTTGAATCTCTATTAGATCCCAAAACAAATTTTAGTTTAATATTGACGACGTCATAAAACCTATTTGTAATAAATAAATGAGAACTTTCGATTAAAAAAATAAATAAAAAATAATAAATGAGAACTGATTTTTTTGACTATGTGTACCCTTTTAAATTCAAAGGGCTTCTCACTTGAGAAATATATTTATTCCAATTATTAATTCAGAAAAAACGAAAATAAAAATAAAAATAAAAAGTCCCGCGCAATTGTTCCTCAGCTCACTCTCACTTATCTCTTCTTCTTCTCTCAATAATGGCCTGCGCAGTTTGAGAATGGACTCAAAATCACCGATTTCTTCTTCTGTCTTCGTCGATCAACAAGTGGTAATAATAATAAGCACTTCAAATTATTATTCTTTTCTTAGTTATGTGATTTTAATTATCAAATTTATTTTCGTGTGTTGTACAGTTTCCAGGTGACGTAGTGTTGGACCTCACCAAATTGACTAATCAAGCCGTCAAGCTAGGCGGTGGACTCAGTCAGGTCCATTTTCTTCTTCAATTTTGAGTTTTTATGTTAATTAGCTTTTTGCCCTTAAATGTTGAAATCTTAATTAGGTTTTGTTAAATTGAAGTTTATTAGCTATGAGAATGAGTACATTGCTTGATGGAAGATATTGGTGATGTTTTTGCAGGATGGTGATGCTATAACTGTTATTAAAGCAGGGAAGCTGAGGTTCTCGAGACCGAACAAATATTGGGTGGAAAGCACCGATAAGCGGGTGAGTCGTATGGTAATTGGCTTTATAGGCTCACGTATTATTTGTTTTTTGGCTTGTTCGAGATTAAGTTATATGCTTCAGTGTTCTTGTCGTTTTGCTATCCAACAATGGCGATATTTCCACGTGTCGGCATGCTCAGGTTTGACTATGATTCGGTCGTTGGGCAGTAGACATTGGACAATTACCAATCATTGTTATGAAATGATGTTTTTCTCAAATTGTAATGCATACTGATACTGTTTAACTTTTTTTGTGATATATACAAACTTAGTGCGTACTGCTTGATGAACTTTACTGTGTAGGATATCACTTGGAAATTCAGGCAATTTTTCGGTAGATGGGTTCGAAACACAAATCAAAACCAGGTATAGCTGCATCATTACACAAACAGGAAATCTATAATCATTCTTTTGAAATTAGGAGTAATAGGATTGTTTGAATATAAACTTAGTAGTCGTGATAGCTATGTTTTTAATTGGAGCGTTCTTACTCGTTTTTTTGATTTTTTATTTTATTTTATTGAAATGCTTCTTTTTGTGGGTTAAGCCTTTATTTTGGCAGTACAACAGCAATTTAAAATAACCCTGTAGTCTCTGTTTAACTTTGTACAAAATACAAAGCGACCATTCACAGTGATTTTTCTACAGCATGGCTGTTAACAAAAACAAGTATGACATCACTATAATCTATATCCTTCTTTCTTTCCAAATTTTGCTTGTTAACTATGAAACATGTTCCACTGACATTGCTGCATGGGCACATGTGATGCTTCTTAAGTTATCTATGATATCTCTTTATCTCCAGGCTCGTTTTTCTGAATACACATTGTCGAATTTATAGTATTTAATTGTTTCTAACTTTTGATGTCGTGCTCTTCGCATAAGTTTTTCTTTTTCTTTACTTGTGAAAATGATTCACTTATTCTTTCCTGAGTGGGCTGATGGGAAGGATTGTATAATTCTTAATGCCAATCTTTTGTTTACAGTATGTACCTTGCGTTGGGGATAATATTCTTGGAAAAGTGGTTGAGGCAAGAGCAGATGTAAGTGGTAATAGTGCTACAATGTATTTTCCTAGTCTTTTGTTTTTTTTTTTCTGGAGTTGCATTTTCTGCATTTTATTTAAGTATGAATAGAGCTTGTTTGTTTTCTTCTTGTACTTCTGTTTCTTCAGGCATCTTTTCCTCTGAGTTTTTAACTTCTGTTGTAAATAATTTAACTTTCTTGTATTCACATACTATTATTTAGGGTAAGAAGTTCAAACTGGATTCATGTGTCAGTACTTAATCTTTCCTATTTAGTACTTTTACTGAAAATTTGTGGTAGACTGTTGATTTTGGTGACACTGAAAAGTATCTATTTATTTCCCTTATACCAAGAGGGTTGCACAACGTAGTACAAACCAAAAAAAAAAAAAAGAGAGAGAGAAAGAGAGAAGAAGAAATTAGAAGACCAAGAAGGTATGTTATGACTTTTGATAGAAAAGTTTAAGGTAAAGTGACAGGGGCGATGCCTTTGTGTCATGATTACTGGAAGGTCCCAGTGGATAAGAACTGGTAGCTCGAAAGTTGATGCAATTTCTATTTCCTTTTATGCGCTTGATACAGTGAGTAGTTCATAGGTGTGAGGTGAGAAGTGCAGATGTTGGCGTTGCTCTCGTTGATGAGATGAGAAAAGCAGACGTCGGCCTCGCTGCTGCTCTCGTAGATGAGATGATGCAAAAAAATTGCTTTCCATTATTCTGCTATGTGAGAGATGTTTGTATTGAAACATAGCAGTAGTATGAGCAGAACTTCTTAAACTTTGGGCAGCAAGGGAACGACCAAAAAAATTTCCAATAGAGTGGATATTAAAACGCTCAAAGTGATTCTGTTGATCATAATCAGTGTGGAGAGAGAATTCATGTGCTGATTCATCGTCATTTTCATTTAGGTTCAGGTAGCCGAATTCTATTAATTTTGACCGAATCCTAGTTGTTTTGTTGTTCTCTAAGTGCTAACTCTTTTGAAGGTAGTAAGGCACATTGATCTCTTTGTTTTACTTTTTTCATAGATTGTCCTCAAAAGATATTCTACTCTCTCGCTTGTACTTTGTCCAGATCCCATATATATTTTGTGCATTTCTGTTTCTGTTTTGGACCTAAAACTTGAAGGTTATGCTAGTCCTTTTTGAACTTTCTGTCTTTGATATGTTTGGAAAATATCCGAGATCCTATTATTTTGTTTAACACTTGTCTATTCATACACTCGTGTTTTTTCTTTACTGTATGTTAAACTCACTGTTATTCTGTTTATATGTAACAGAAGTTTCTTGTGGATATTAAAGGTCCCACATTGGCATTTCTACCAGTTCTTGCTTTTGAAGGTGGAACCAGGAGAAACATTCCTAAGTTTGAGGTGGATTTCTGTATATTTGCAGTTTTTCCTTATGCACACCATCTGATGTGATTCTCCATGCACTCTTGACAAATGTACAGCACCTTCAAATACTGAAAGTAGGCTCCTTAAAAAATTCATGCTGCCTATCCTTAATACTGAGTCATATGTTAAAAGATCAACTCTAATCCTGCTCAGCTGCCTATGGTTTGCAATGGCTAATAACATTAGAAATTGTATGTTGCATTTGGAAATCATTTTCATAGAAATTATTGAGAATTCTGAAAACGATTTGGAAATTTGGGAAACCGTGTCATCCAAAAGTGTGTTTGGAACTGTTTTCCAGGAATGTTTTTGATCCGTGCGTTTCATATTTGAGTAGACTTGTTTCAATATATTCATAGGTTATATATTTGTTAACTCACTTAATACACATTGTTCAAGAAAGACAATAGACATAGAATGTGAACACGTGTAACGATACATTGTTGCACTTTTCAGAATAAAACACATTTACTTATTAGGTTGTTTTGAATATAGACATGGGAGGTTTTTGATTCGCAAAGCACAAGTATTATCAATACTCAAACTTTTTCGAGATTGAAAACCAAACACGTTTTTTCATTATCGAAATTGGTGAAAAATGATACCAGCCACGACCATACTTTTCACCCACCTTTTGGCCAACAAGGCATTTCTGTTCTGGAAAATGCATCTATGTTTGAAAATTATGCATCTTGACTTCCTTGGTGTGTTGTCTCAGATTTGTATAATTTGTGAATTCAACATTCAATTTTCGAGTAACGAATTTACTTATCGACTTATTTTATTTATTTCTAACATTGTCAGAATGTTGCTTTGGCTAGATATCAAGCTAAGGCTTTATATGTTCACTTATCTGCACTCAGTTATTGCTTTTGTTTCTTTTGTACTTATACATCCCGTATCTCTTTCTAACTTCTTACTCCTGAAATTGCACTCATTTTCAGACAGGCACTTTGCTGTATGCCCGTGTTGTCAAGGCAAATCCTGACATGCATCCTCAGTTGTCTTGCATGGATGGTTAGTTTGTTGAACCTTCTCTTTGGTGTCTCCACCCAAGCCTACTTTTGCAACTTCTAAAATTCTGCTCTTGTAATTTTCCGGTTGTTTGATCTAAATCTCATTCGCTGTATAGCCACAAGGAAAGCAGCAGAGTATGGCCCCATTAAAGATGGATTCATCTTTGAAACATCAACTGAATTATCAAGAACGTATGAGCGTAGCTTTTCCGGTTTTTAACTTCCATAGAATATAGGGAGACAGCCCTATACTTTTTTGAGTCTTACTCTTTCCTTTTCATTTTTTTAACTTGCTTTTAGGTTGCTTAGCTCTTCCACCTGTACAATTCTGGAGACGCTTGGGAAGAAGCTTGCTTTTGAGATTGCAATTGGTTTGAATGGTCGTGTTTGGGTATGATTCTGCGACTGGCTTTATGATTTATGTTACTCTCAAGTTATTTTCTATGAACTTCTATTGTATTTAGCTGCCTCATGTTTTATTGACTACGAAACTGGTTAAGGTGAATGCTGCCTCTCCTTCAACTGTCATTCTGGTTGCAAATACCATCATGCAAACAGAGTCAGTGAGTCCTGTGCAGCAAAAGATCAAAGTGGAAAACCTGCTACAAAGGGTCCAGTGATTGAATGCTGAACTTTAAAACTACATGGACACCTTTGACTGTAAGTCCTCTGACTTACTCATCAAAAAGAAAAGTCCTCCGACTTAATCCTTGAACTTGGAGCGAGAGCAGATTGTCACCTTCTGGCATTCTTCTCTTTTGGATTTTTAGCATCTGTTTCGTTTCTCATGTTCTGGTCACTATCATCCCCCTTTTAGAGATATTCTTATATGTCATATTGCTGTTTTGGACTTAATCCTTGAACTTGGAGCGGGAGCAGACTGACTTAAGGAAGTGTTTTTATGACAGACCTTGAAAAGTGCATTCTGAACTAAACTATTAGGCACTGCTTTTTGGCATCCTAGTTTTAATCGTGCTCTTATGTTGAACATTTACGTGTACTTCATTGTTTCCCAATGGTCAGCTATCAATAACGTGTTGTTGGTTTGACTGAGCTCAAAATAGCCGCATATTGTCACAGGGCAGCATCTGAGGGGTTAACTGACTCGTAGCTGGATCCATGATAACGAGAATGTTAAAGAGCAAATGGAGAATCATCCCACCTTTTACATTTGAATTTGACTTCCATATCTTTTCACATTTCTGCATCAAAGATGTATCCAAGTTCAGTGTGGGACGCTGGGTGCAATTCTTACTCTAATTAAGTGTTTTTTTGTGAGCTTGGCAGAAAAAAACTCCGGTTCCTATGAAATTAATGGCCGCAGAATATTCTGTTCTTTTGGTAAACATCCTATGTATCTGTTGGGACAATGTAGAATGTGGTTCTTAACCATTAATTCCCACAGGTTTTCATATTCATAGGAGCTACCTGGTAAGCGTTAATTATTAACCATTTCATATGCCATTTTGCCTGATTGGAAGGGCGTTTGGTAACTCCTAGTATGTCAATAATGTAATCTGCCAACTATGGGTGGATTACATTGTGCCATCAAATATGGGTTGGACCGATAACAGTCAGCTCACTTGTATCTATATTAGTCCTATCAAATGCAAATGGTCAGCAAAGGACCCCTTGAAATGTGTTAACCAACCAAACAACCCCTTAGTTTTGTTCATGTTGTAATTGATATTTTGCTTTTTTTTATTTGATGAAAATTGATATTGTGCTTTAACAATGACCAATACAGATAAGATAGAGGAAGAGATATATGGTTTTGTGGATCAATTTGCTTAGTTTGGTTGTATTGTTATTGTTTTTTAACCTTCACTATGCTATTGATATAGTTTCTATGCTTTATATAATTAAAAAAGCATGTTAGATGATAAGAGCAAGTAGTGAGAATTTCAATTCAGCAACACATTAAAAATGCCAATTGAGATTTAGATGGGCACTTAGAATATGTTTGACCTAATTGCAATATACTTCTTTAATATACTCTTGCTAAATTATATTAACGGGAAAATACTTATTCTGACCAAGAAATATTTACCTTCGCCATACACTAGCTCAACTCATAGTTGCTTGTGAGTTGTGACCCATTTAAGTTATATCATAAAATCACATTCTACACTTTTGTTAATAATAGAGAAAAAGAGACTCAAGAACATTGTCTTCCCAATCTTCCTCCCCGTCCCAACTCATTTTTTTGCGAACGCAGATGACACCAATAATTAAGAGCAATATAGACATTACAGATGTGGTCAATGCACAAAACTTTTTATGAACACAAAAAGTTTGGGCATGTTACTCAAGGGACTCAGACCCAGACCTCCACATTTTTGAGTAATAGTCAACAAATAAAAGGCATTTGTGCCTCGTGTGTGATGTAAAGCAAAAAACATGAATATTTGTTAATTAGAGTAATATAGTTAATTTTTATAAGCATATACATGATTACATATAGATTGTGTGTTGCATAATGGCTCATATATGCTTGCTGAATGAAAGCTGCGGCAATTGAATGAGGAAAAACACAAAAAACACAAGTATAAAAAAAAAAAAAGTTCCAAAGACCCAAAAATACAAAAGCCCACAAATTATCTAGACTAGGATAAGATAATGTCCATAACTTAGCTATCCAACAATGACCAAATAAAATGAACCATTTTTTTTTCTTCCTCCAATAAAAAATAAAATTTAGTTTTATTGATAGAAAAAGTCCTAAAATAGCAAATAATAATTTTAATAAACCCCTCTCTGTGGCTCTTGCGTTGGGATGAGCAAAAAGACCAAAATCCAAAACCAACCACCTCTCTACTCTATTATTATCATATACATATACTCTTCTGCTTGACGAACACTCTTTTCTAAATTATTATTATTATTATTCAATTATTTTGACACAGCTAGAGTTGAAATTGAAGTATCATCTCTTCTCTATGGATTCTCCGCCTGACGAAAAACCCCCAATTCCAGGTTTCAATTTTATACTTCTTCACTTCATCAGTTTTATTTTATTTTATGAGCACAAAATTTAGTTGAAAATTGAATAATCCAGGATTCGATGTGGTTTCTTTTTTATTAAAGTCTATTTGCTTTTAGCTTATTCCAGCACAAACATAGTTTAATATATATATTTACTGTTAAATTTCAATATTTGTATTATAGTTGGCGGAATCAAAGTGATTTTTTGGTCTTAATTGTGAGCTCTGGATGGTGAACACAAACTAGATCTTATTGGAGTTCAGTTTTATGTTAAAAAGGCGTCAACTTTATTTATATATCTCTGATTAGTGTAGAGCAGGTTGAACTTTTCGGTTTGCGTGGCGTTGTTAAGGTCTTGGCACCTTAGCTTCCGGACACTATAATTATGAGTCACGATCGGACGTGTATAAAAACGAACTTCCACGAAGTTTTCTGATCAGTTGTTTGTAGAAGCGAAAAACACTGCCGTGCTGATGATTTTCGTTATGGATTGCAGCTCCGCAGGTAGCTGGACCAACTATTGATGATCAGGCGGCGGCTGTTAAGGAGAGTTCTCCGGCCTCTGTATTTGTGAACTCTGAACCAATTAGAGAAGATCAAGTTCAAAATGCTGTCAAGTTTCTTTCGCATCCAAAGGTTAGGGGATCTCCGGTTATGTATAGAAGGTCGTTTCTTGAGAGGAAGGGTCTAACAAAAGAGGAGATAGATGAAGCTTTTCGACGCGTTCCAGTAAGTCATCTTGCGGGTTCTCCATCTGTTGTTGAATTGTCGTTGTTGCTGTATTTTTTATATTAGTTGTAGAAGATGTAAGCATGTTTTTGAAATTTTTTTGGATATAAAATATGACTGGCTTGCAAATATTTACAGGATCAAACCCCAGCTGCACAGCCTGTTGTCAGTAATCAAGGTAGTTTTGTAGTTGACATTCTTTGTTTGCTTTAATCCTCGCATGTTTATAATTGCTAAGAATGATGTAATTTTGCTATTTCTTGTGCTGACATATCTAACTTTCTCGTCTTCCAACATATACAAAGACGGGCAGGCAAAACAGTTATCAAATGTTAACCAACAACCTCCAACACAAGCACTGCAGCCTACACCTGCTGGACCTGTGGTAACTGTTTCAAAAATGGGGACATTCTATCGATTCCATTGGTCTCATGCTCTTCTTGCTGTGGGGTTTCTGGCTGCGTCAGGGGCTGGAACAGCAGTACTTTTCAAGGTATAGTTTGATTAAAGAGGAATCCTGTTCTGTATTATAAGTAGTTATTTTAAATTGATGTTTGTTCTTCCTATAAATCTCATTATTTTCATGATGCGCTTTTGTCAGAATGCAATAATTCCCAGGTTTAAGTCTTGGGTTCGTAAAGTTGTATTAGAAGAAGAAGATGAAGAGGGTCAACTGAAGAAAAAAGATGCAAAACCTAGTGTACAAGAAGAAGCTGCAACTGCTGCAAAAGCTGCCGCATCCGCAGCTGCTGATGTAGCTCGAGCAAGCCAGGAGATGTTACTTACGAAAAGTGAAGGTATAATGTGATGATTCATCTATTATGCAACTTATTTCAAAATTTTGGTTTTCTAAAATATACCAAGTTATCTGTAACTTAATTGTTTCTGTTGCTCGCAGAGAAGAGATGCTTTGAGGAGCTTATCAGTTTGTTAAACGTCCAAGTGCAGGAGATGAAATCAATGAGTACTGCAATACAGAAGTTGGAAGGTGGTAAGCAATTGCTACTCATTACTAGCATTTGGAGTGTTTCGGATGTGCTTTCTTTTCTCTTTTCCTTGTTTTGGAATCTTTATTTATTTTCGTTTTTGTTTGTTTGAAGGAGTGGTACTAAAGTTTATAACTTATTTTTGTGTTTCTGTTTGGGGCATCCATAGTCTGCTTTACCTTCTTTGTAGGAATCAAGATATAATATCTGAAGTATTCTGGCATTAGATTGTAGATTTTTCTTTATACATGCGAACAAAAATACACCAGGGGCATTTTCTTAAAACTGAGGCCCAGGTTTCATTGGGCATTGTAACCACTCTTTGTTTTCTTTTTATTCAAAGTTGGTTGTTAATTTATCTCATATCAGCATACTTTCCGGTGCAGAATTTCTCATTCAAATTCTTCATGTTGTCACAAAAATTTGGATTATCAAGCCCAAAAATATTATCATTTCTTTTACTATTTCTGATTCTTGCATGTTACATATTATCTCATCAACGTTTTATTGTTTGACATATGATTGAAGTCTTTGTATTCTAACTGATATGAATTTGAATGTCTTGTTTAAGTCTCCGGCTACCATATATAGTATGCACATTCTCCCAAGCAAGTGTGTCTCTACTGACCTCATTGATCTTTTGATTCATAATGGCTATTCAAGCCTCCTTCTCAATCTATTCCTACCATCTGCATAATGTCGCTTGTTCTCACTGAATATCTAAGACATGGGGTTACTGTACTATCAGGACAAAGTATAAACAGGAAAGTTGCAGTGGAGCAACGTGATGACCAAAGATTCTACGGGACCAGTTCAAGGGTGCGCTACTTTTCTTTTGTCCTGTATCTGCACTAGATGATTTATAGAGCTCCTTGTTAAATTCTGGTTTCTCCTCTTGATCTCTCACATGTGGTCTATGTTTGCCAGCAACCTTATGCTAATGGCAAGGCAGATACTGATTTACGTTCAGGTAGTAATTCATTCATCAGGGCCTGTTTTCCTCCCATTAAAATTTCAACTGCTCTTTTCATTTTAATGACGGTTTGGAATTCCATGCAGTGAGATCTATATCGCCACCTGCACCTGTGGAACCTGCCGCCGCTCCTCATCCCAAGTCATATATGGAGGTATTTTTTCGCTAATGCTTGTAGTCCTCTTTTTTTTTTTTTTTTTTCTTTCCTCCAGGAGGAGAGTGCAATCTTGTTGCAAACTGAGCCAGCTTCATAGCTATTTTGGTCCATGAAGCATGGGAGATTTGGAGTATTGCTCTGCTATCGGATGTTTCATGCAAATATCTATACTTATTTTGCCTGCTAGTCAAACTTTGATGCTGAGATTTTCCATGGCAGTATGCTCATTGTTTGATTAATATATTTGTTCGTATTTGTAGCCTTATGACTGAAGCTAACCCTATTGCTTCAGGGCATAGATGCATCTGACTCTAAATTGCATAATGCCTATGAAGAGCTTATTAACCTGTTATTTAGAGATACCTTAGCGTTGCACTAGTTCTTAGCAAGCAAAACAGGCTTTACAAATTGAAATCATCTGTAGACGTAGTGGTGAAGAACTAGTTTATCATGTTCTGTTGTTTCCTTTGCCCTCCTAATATGCCAAGCTCCTATTGCAGATCATGGCCATGATACAAAGAGGGGAGAAACCATCTAATATTAGGGTAAGTCCACTCCAGTAATTTTCTTATGCCTGTTTCATGTATATAGTTTTCTGGGCTTTCTCCTTATAAACATTTACATGCTTATCGTCTCAGGAGATCAATGATGCACCACCAAACCCCAATCAACCAGTCTCAAATTCTAGTTTAGCACCAAGGCCAAAGGTTTTTCTCCTAATTTTACTTGTCTTCCATCTTTCTTTGTTAATTGCTGTTATTTGAATTTTGATCTGGTTATATGTTAATTAATTCCTAGCAGAACACATTTGATTATGATTGTTCTTTGCTTATCGGTCTCTTTGTCACTATTTTCTTGGAAAGCGAACAAGAAGACTCCCATTTTCACCCACTTATTAGCAACCTTACTGAACACCCTCTGTAGTATGTACCATTTGAAAGATATTTGCATAGGCTTCAAATTGTGTATGCAAGCATGCTTTAAGATGTGCATAGTTTTACAAGTGTAATGTGTAGATATATTCATTTCCGCACAACATATTTACACTTATAAATGCAAATGTAGGTGCACATGCTTATGTAAAACATATATTTTGTAAGTACATGTAGCCCGCAAGATGCCTGCTTAAACACATGACAAATATGTGACGATATTTGTAAAAGGAACATATCAGTTCTTTGTAACTGCAGTTAGAGGAAAAGACAAAGTGGATGTCAGATGTCTGATATGATCAACTGGTACTTGTTTCAATATTGACATTCTGTTTTCTTAAGTGAAGTTTGCATTTAACACATGGGTAAGAATGTCTTTTGTAGAATTGTTTCTTCATCTTTTAGGTGCAAGAACGAGAAATTTTAAGTACAAATTACGAAGACTCACTTTAACTATTTCTAAGACTACTAAGGCAAACTATCCTTCTTCATTAAGAAGAATCGCTTGTCCCACAGTCATGTAAACATGTTATTTGAATCTGTATCTAGTAAAAGCCTTGCTATTATTTGGAATTTATGAAACTATAAAATCTCTGCTTAAGTTGACACTACTGCTTGTTTCAACAGCCTTGGGAGGTTAATCAACCTCAGAACAGCTCCACCAACGTGTTCCCGACTCAAGACAACAGCTACAATGGTACAACTTATGAGCTTCCAGAGAACCAGTTGAATGGAGGCAGTGCAGCGCCATGGTGGCAACAAAAGAATGTCAGAATCACAGAGATTGAAGCTGCTGATGAACAGAAATTCGGATCTTCCAGTGTCCCGGTCAATGAACGTCCAGTCCAGCGATCATGGGTTCCTCCCCAGCCACCTCCAGTTGCAATGGCTGAAGCAGCTGCAGCCATACGACAACCAAAGAAACCATACCAGAAAGAGCAAATGACTGATGACCAATTACTAGCTCGGGCTCCAGATGTTTCTGACGAACTTCAAAGGATCACCAAAATCTCAGAATCAGGCGGTGCTGTAGAAGCTAATGGTGAAAGTTCTGGGCTTGCCTCCAATGGAATTCAAGTTGAAGAAAACGGCTCGTATTTGGAAGCATAATTGACTAGAACACTAGGAAGTTGGTAATAAAAGCAAAGAGAGTGCTTTAGTTGCATGCATGAATTAGTATGGTGTTCTTGTTATTTGTTGACACTTGAAATGGTAAGTCAAATTTAAGTATGATTTGTGTACTACTAGCAAGATTATGCAGAGCTTATATCGTGTTATACAAAGACATGAATTACATAAACCTGTGAACTGTGTGCTAATAGTAAAGCTTCTCTTGGCCTGCACTTACACTCCATGTGAGTTTTATAGAGCAATTTGTTGCATTGTGGTGGCAATATAATGCTTCTGTCCCATTGTTGATTGTAATTGTATGTGTAAATCTGATCGTTACGTCTTTAACGTAATCATACCAGCTGAGTACTCCAAAACCTCGGTTTTGCGTGGTTTTCCAAATAACTATTGATGAAAAGGGGATTGAATCATGCATCATTTTCTCCAGAATATCTGTTTACATTACTGTAACAAATAGCCTATTTTTGTCACTTATTTAGATAGCTCCTCTATGCCCCAGAACATAGTTGGTAGTTTGGAAAATCACGTGTCTAACTTAAAAGTTTGATAAGCTTCCTTTGCTGCTAAAGTTGGGCATGTTACTTAGACAAACAAAGGTCCACATTTGCGCATAGGAACTGCAGATGTGGACCTACTTTTAAGAGTTTCTTGTCCGAAAGCTCCTCTTGTTTTCTGTTTTCATTGTCTGAACGGATATCTGATGGGTCTATTGTCGACAAGTTGTTGCCGCCGCAGATTGAAATAACGGATAATTGCACCATGACCCCTCAAATAAAAGTTTTTCTGCTCCAACTCCTAAATTACAATTTAAGACATGATTTTGCAGGAAAGTTGGATAGGCTATGAAGTTAAACAAAAATGATGCCAATGATACTCTCAGTCAAGAAGGCGAATGTACAGTCACAAAATCACATGGTTGAGTTCTAGCTAATTAAAGTCTAGAGTTGTATGATGCACAATTTACTTGTCTGAGTAGTTCAATGTTTATGCACGGAAAAGGCTTTAAATTTGGTTATCATACGTAACAGCGGAAAATTCAGTTATATAATCTCCAACATGCCTCGTGTCCAGGCTGTAAATCTTTTGGCTACGCCTGATACGTGCTATTTTTTTTTTTTTTTTTTATAAAATGGATGGCAATGAGATTTGAACCTAGGACCTCCTCCTTTCCATACCATATTGAATGACGTTTTCTCTAAAAGCGCAAGCTTGTAGAGAGGATTAATATTTATATATTCATATATAATCTCCAACAATACTATCTAATTTGAAGTTAGATTTCACGACATGTTCTTTAATATGTAGGAACTGGTAGATGTGTTTTGATATGTTAGTGATTTGGCACCAAGACGTCAGATTATAAAATTTAAATAAAATAAAAATGTCTTTTTCTCTAAACCGTGGAAGCTCGAAAAATTAGTACACCATTAAAAGTACAATAATGCGGTGCAACCAAAGATTGAAATTAATTATAAATATTTTTAAAATTATGGAATCACATGCATTTACATAAATAGTCGAATTGACCGTACTATCATTATGCTAGAGTACTTAAAGCCTAAGAAAAGGCGTCACATTGTAAAGTGATCACACTCATTTCGTCGCCCGAGTTATTGAAGGGGTTCTATTTCTTGATTAACATTAGAAGATGTAATTACATTTCATTATTCACAAAATTATTATGGAAAATCCAACATGATTTTCGGTTTTCTGCTGCCATCAAAATGCCGATTTATGAATAAGCAAACACTGACCAAATATATATTGCATGTGCACGTTTTTTTTTCAGCAAGCATGTGCACGTTCTAGTTTTGTACTTGTGGCAACAATAAATTCAATCCACTATATCAACGAGTTATCATAAATGAAGTTCGCTTTTTCTGACTTGAGATGGTCGTATTCTTTTAGGGCTCGTGCTCCTTGCTTCTCATTAAATAATGTTTTTAATATGTCATTTTAGTGTCAGCAGGTGTTTTGGGGGTGGGTGGGTGAGAGTACTAGGGGGGTGACAACTGGGGACCACTTTAAATATCCCTAACCCTTGAAACAAAACCGGCTACAAATGCTAAGTAAAAGAAGAAATAGTTGAGGGGTAAAATTGAAAAGTCAAAATTAAAACACAAGAGATTCTTCATTCTTATAGTATAGTATAGATATAGAAAATATTTCGAAGTTACCTATGTTGTAACTTGTAGTGGTATTTTTCATTTTTTAGGTATGTTACTGACTCTATTTTCACGGTTCATTATCCATCTAACTCGAGATATAATTTGAAGTACTGTTGAATTGTAAATGCCTCATAATTTTAATTTTTTGAGGGTATCAATTATTCTTGGTACGTCAAAAGAAAGTTGTAGCAACTGAAACTAACAAGTTTATAATGTCCGATATATTGTACAAACTTTTATTACTTTTATGTAACATGTAATTATGAAATTATAAACGTGTCACTAATTAGTACTTCTTTGTTTTGTGAAAAAAAATGACATTTGTCATTTAATAGTCCCGACTTTATTAAGAAACAGTATTATATGAATAAAGTGAAATTAAGAAGAGAACACATTACTTAATTCATCGCTTATTTACGAATCATTGATTCAAATTATATACTCGAGTTTGATGTTTTGCTCGTTTAATCACTTGATGAGAGGAAGAAAAATTCACAAATATATCAGACATTAGAATGGAGAACTGCCAATAATTAAACGTAAAATTCTGTATAATCTTCTATTAAAAAACTATGAATATATGAGCTAGCTAGCAATTCTTCTAATTTTTAGGCATGTAACAAAACTTTGATATTAGGCCTAGTTTTACTTAATTCGGATCCAGAACTGTCTTGACCCTCATGACATTTTAATTTACAATATTCGGGTCTGCCTGGACCCGACCCGACCCGACTCAAATGTATCACGTTGGTAGAATAACACAGAGATTTGCACCGGCCGTGTGAATGAACGTATATGTTTTAAAATGATTGGTGGTTGCATGAGTGCTCACTTTTGCCGACTATTTCCCCTTAGCTAATGGAATAATGACATCTTCTATATAAACAAAATGAAGTGTTAAGTTTGCCTTATTTTTAAGTTATATATCTGCCATTAAATTATTTAATCATCTTTTAGAAATCTAGTGTTCTTTTCGAGTCGTTTGAAGTCGCAATGAACGAAAACTTATGCAGGTTTAATTGAGAAACTAGTTTATGTAACTGTTCGGTGACGATGTAATTGGTGTATATATGTAGTCGAGACGGAGTTATTAAGAAGTTATTTTTAATCATAAAATATATATTTTATTCAAAATATATCGCTAGTTGGACCATGTTATTAACGCAGCTGTTGTAAAAAGTAGCTTGTGAATCTAATAGGGATAACAAAAATTACGCAACTATGTTGTTAAAAGTATGTGTGTCCACTATTGCATTTAATTAGCAGTAAGTTTATACACAAAGGCGAGGTCCTACTCATCGTCCATCGATTAAAAGTTGCCAGAAGTGTTTTTTTTCTTCCTCTAATATTAATTGGTCATAATTTCTTATTCAAGGGGAATTATATACAGACTCGTACTGATAAATTGATCATTTCCTTTATCAAAAAAATTATGCATACATCTGTGTAAAAACTCACATATTCTAAATTATTTGAAGTCAAGATCTCAGAGTTTTTGAATAAAACGTAAAACTGACTTCAGCATCTAGCATGTGAAGATGCTTCGCGAAGTGTGTTAGAATTAGCAATGTATTATTATCACATTTGGTGAAGCAAAAGCAAGGCCACATGAATATTTAAGTGTTTAGTAAAACAACGCGTCACGACCTAAAGGGGACAATTTCAACACGAAACCAGCATCTTTAATTAATTAGGACTAATTACGGTTTTTGGTATCAAATTCTTATGAAATGTTAAATTTGGTAAAATATATGACGCAAATATACCTAACAAAATGTTCTAGGAAAGTATAAATTATATGAAGTAATTGCAAAAACTACCCCTATGTTATTCCGAATTGACAAATAACCCCAATGCTATCTTTATTATCAAAACCCCCCTAAAAAATTTACAAATTAGCAAAACCCCCCTACCATTATATTTTAAGTTCACCGGATTGATAGTTCATGATCTTTATGCATTCAAATTTATATCAAATGTATATTTATTCAAATAAACATTATAAGATTTATTGTAATTTCTGAGTTTTTTTGGAATTAATTAAAAAATATAACAAAAATAATCAATACCGAATTTTTGTTTGTACGGATCTAAAAAGTTATGTTCTTTTTGAAAGTTTTAATAAAAGAATATATAATCCAATTTGAACAATATTATACTTTATGAATCAAATAAGTACAATAGATAATAAAATTTGTTATCAGTTTCAGTTCATGGAGATTAAATAAGTTGTATTCAGGGTTTTTAGGCTAATTTTCAAGTTTCATGGAGGGATTTTTGGCTAATAAAAGTAAGGCAGGGGATTATTTACCAATTAGGAATAATACGAGGACTAGGTTTTGCAGTTACCCCAAAAGTATATCGAAAGTAAAGAGCATGCAGTACGCGCAATATAGTATTTAAGATTTGTACAAATATTTTATGTCTAGTATTAAATGTATTAATCTAATAAAGTGTTTCTGTTATTATTTAGATCTCGAAAATACTTTTGGAGTCAGATGAGATCTTAGAAAATGTACGCAAGGTGTATTTATTATTCTTAGTTTTTGTAGCTCATAAGGTAAATCACTTTTGTACCCATTAGTTGTATTAAAACAAAATATAGAATGGGCACAATTTAGGAAATTAATCCCGGAAATAAGCATGCATGATGAAACTCGTGGAAAGCATTCTAAGTTGACCCCATCACAAAAATTTGATGTTTTATTATGGTCAATAACTTGCATTGGTTGAATGTGACAATTTGATTGTCAAAGTTTTGAACATTTCATAGCAAGACCAATATTTTCTGAACAATTAAACCAAAAAAAGGCTGAAAAACTAGAAACTCAATGTATCATTAATAGACTGTAGACCAAGTTTTCGTATCTTGAAAAATTAATCCGATGACTCGTAAATTTTATAATTTCTAGGAGTTATTTCAACATTAACTTTCATTTTGGTCATTCTTTTTTTTTTTTTTTTTTTTAACGATTAGATTAATTGACCCTCTACTGCACTTTGAACCTGTGCATTTTCAATTACGTTTAAGATGAGCATCAACTTTTTTTATTCTACAAATTCCGGTCAACTTGTTCTTCTCTTTTCCACTGGTTAATTTTGGTGCTTCATTATCTTGAAAAACCTCCTTACATTAATTATGGAAAGTGCTTTATCATGTTTCCCACTGATTAACTAATTTATTTGAAAGTTAAGGCATAGACTCATATCTTAAGCTTATCTAGCATCTCTAGTCTTAATTCTTATCAAGAGAATATGTATATTCGTGACAAAAACCGATATCCGCAAAAAGCAAGATTTTTGCAAATTCTAATATGGTATGAATTGTGTTTAAGCTGTCATTTTGATCATTATTGGCATCTATATAACGATAATAGAAAATTATGTAAGTTCTTCAAATTATTATTTTGTGGGCCGTCCCTGTACATGATTCACTAATTGTTTGCTGATACAATTACTTAAATCCTTTTTATTTTATTTTAATTTCATTAATTGTCAATAGTAACAAATCAAATATAATTCTTTCTCCCATGCTGTATTTGTGCAAATTGATTTTGTAATGAAACAAGTCTAGGGAAATTAAGTAATAAGAATATCAGCATTACATGTATTACATGTGATCAATAATTAGTACTAGCAATCACTAAATAATTAATTCAGGATCTTATTTAAGATATTGCGTCAATCAGGTGATAGGTTTTCAAAGTCACTATTCGACTTGTAGTTGCATTAGTATAATTGGCAGCCTACAGACTACAGTTAAGCCATTTAATGCATTTGCCCGTATTATAATGTGCAGTGGAGTTGACCAATTAGCCTACCGTATTACAATATAGTATATCTTTTGGCAAAAGCATTAATATGCATAAGATTCCATTTTCTTGCATTTGCAAAAGTACATTAATGCCGAAAATCAAAATATTGTAAACCCTATCAAACTTGTAGACATTGTTTAAAGATAATTCTTTGCACTTCCAAATTTAAAATTTTTTCTTTGGATAGAAGGTCTTACGTGTTTGTTCGAATTAAATTGAAACATTTTCATTTTTATGAATGTATTTTTAACTTCGTGCAAACAAAAATAGAAGTGTTTTCCACGGCTATACCTATTATAACAACTACTTTTACAAAATTTTCAAACTATACAGAAAATATCTCAAAATATTTTTTTTAAAAAATTCTAATATTTAAAGAATGTAAACATGTATGGAAATCAAACATTTGATCTACGAAGATTCCTCCTATCAAAGGCAATCTATCCTTTGTATACATAACCACTATAACTTCTCCTTTCTTCTTTTCTTTTTCCTTATAAAAATAGTCGTATTCATCAAACGGCAGGCACAAATTAACTAGCACACAGACCCTCGTGTATTCTTTTACTAGTAGCCAAAATTCCCAATCATATACAAATAAAGAATACAAAAAGAGCAGTTTTTCCTTAATTTCTTGAGATTTGGACTTTGCTACAAAGGAATAATGAAAGACAATGAAATGGAATCAGCCAAGCCAACCTTTGCATTTTTTCTCAAATTCCAATAACGTCCTTAACAAATAAGAAAGCATGCACACTACCATATATTATTTGTATGCAATATGAGAGAACAATAAACAATACTCCCACGCAGCCCACGCGACGAGAGCTTGATTCCTCGTTCGTCTTATCTTTCATTTGTCTTCTTATTTACAAACTCATTGTACTTAAATTTCTTTTATCCGGCTATCAACAATATCTACAAACACAAAGTACGTAATTGATTATTAATTAGGAGAAAGTACACATGAATTTGTTTTGTCTCAAAGTGAACATATTTAAGCCTATAACAATCTGTAAAACTGAAACAACTTAAGACTTGTAAGTCGTTTATATTAGTCCTTTAAAAGTAAGTGACCGAATTTGCAAGTTATAATAGACGTCAACACTGTATATTACGTGATAATTCTTAATGTTAAGAGATTAATTTTGCATTTTTTCCCCTCCCTTATGTCTAAGTTTCTTGATATATATCGTAAGTTTCATGAGCAAGTTTTAGTAAGATAAGTGCAAAACATTCGTTTTTATTTGGTAAATTTATGAGATACTTAATGGCACTATCGCCTTTGCATAGAGTGCTACAAGAGTGTTGAAAATGAGTAGCAAATCAAGTGAATTAACAGGAAAGTAATTAAACCTTATTAAACTTTACACGCAGGGGCGGATTTACGTAGAGGCTAGGAGGGCTATAGTCCCCCCTAGATTTATGGACCATCTTATATATATATATATATATATATATATATATATATATATATATATATATATATATATATATATATATATATATATATTAAGAATAAAATAAGAAGCATAACACTGTGACTATGTGTTAATTATACATATAAAGAATAATAAAAAGAAGTCTTATAGAATTATTGAAGTTTATGAATCTAATTCAAATAAAAATTGGATACAAAATCCCTAATAATTCCTATTAGTTTTTAAAACCTAACAACTATCTTCAAAAAATAAACTTTAGATTCTGATTTAGAGCATATTTTGTTTTTTTATGGTAAAAATGTACTCAAATAATGAATGAAAAGTGTTGCTATATAAATTTACTTCCCTTTTCCATGCAGTATTTAGTGATTATTTTAAAATTCATCATGCTTTTACATATAGGTCGTCATTTAGCTTTGTGTTTTGTAAGCCCACTTTTATGTTAATAATTATATTTTACTTGTTTTATTAGAATTTTTCAATATTACTTGTATTGCCTTATGTTTTTTGACCTTATTTTATTTTAAGCATGAATCATTTTTCTAAAAACTTTTATTTAAATTTAACATTAATACTATTATTAGATTAGCCCTCCCGAGAATAAAATTCTGGATATGCCCCTGCTTATACCCCAAATATAAGCATTACTAAACTCGCATAACATTTTAGACACGAGAAACCTATGTATATTTTAATATAAATATTTTAATGGTGATGCAGGATATATTTGTAGACTATGTTGATACTCAATGTCTTACTGAAAGTAATGTGCAGACAAAAACTTACTGGTTTGATTCAAGATAACCTACACTCAAACAAGACATAAAAGTTTATCAGTTGGTCTCCAACTACAACTAGACAGTTATCTGGAGAAAACATTTTCACTTAAAAGAGAACAAGTCTGAAGTTAAAGCAAAACACCTTTGAACATTCCTAAATAGAGAATTTATAAGCGTTCTTTGGGTCAACTAGTGGATTGATGAGACACACTACGAATGAAGGTCTGCGTTCTTGCGTCCGTGTGTCCCCAAAGTTCTACATCCCTTTGGTTGTTCCTACGTCGGGATTGGTCACCAAGGGACTGAGAGGGTTGTTTCCCATGTGTTATCAATCATGGGGATTAGATTGTTAGTGAACTTATGAAGTTTGTGGCTGATGAATTTTACGGAGCCTATAGGTAAAACTTATATCGTGAATTGGGCCCTTACAGAATCAATTAGGTCGTTCAGAAGCTTGAATTCAGGGACTTAGGTCAAAATCGCGAATTGATGGGGCTTAGGTCGATTTGAGGGGCCTTAAATTGAAGTCATGGGTCTTAGGTCGAATTCAACCTTCAATTTTGAACCGCTCCAGCGTTGCTTTGGTCATAACTTTTACTCTCGACATCCGAATTGTGAACCGCCTTTCGACGCTAGAAACTAGCCATCTGTGACTTTCGATGTCTGCGGCCTTCCTCATTCACATTTGACGCATGGTCTTCCACGTGATAGTACAAAATTATGGCACAAAGTACGTTTATACTTTTTGTTTATATAAGTATTTTTTAATAAATTAAAATTAATTTAGATACCTTTCTAATTACGTTCAACCTTAACCGAAAATGATTCTTAATAGATTAATTGAATAATGCATGCACTTTTACCTTTTAATAAAAAAAGAAACTTTAAAGTTGATCTAAATCTGAAATTCATTTTCTAGTCTAGTGAGTCTATCTCCAATTTTACCTTTTCAAAAAAAAAAAAAAAAACTTTAGAGTGGATCTAAATATTAAATGCATCCTATAGTCTAGTCTGTAGACTTTGTCATCCCTTCATAATCAAATATTACATTACATTAAATAAGTAAATATCTTGTTTCATCGCAAAAAAAAGGTAGTCGCACGGATATCCCTTTTCAATAGAAGTTGTCGTTTTCACCAATTCAATTTTTATTTTTTTATTTATTACCGGCCTAACTTCCTATAAAACACAGCCCTCCAAATCCCCAAACTACATTATAGTATCAGACAGACATTAGGCTTTTATACCACTTTGCCAACTCTTTCTTTCTTTCTTAGCCTAAAACAAAACAACAACAATACAGTTGTTCGTTTTCGTTATTACTTATCTTTCTTCCTCAAAAATTAAAAAGAATACACAAGAAGATAAGTCTTCGATTTCATTTTCACAGCAATGGCTTTGAATTTGCTCTCCCCAACTGAAATCAAGTCCCTCTCTTTCTTGGACACTTCTAAATCCAACTACAACCTCAATCTTTTCAAGCTCCCAGGTACAAAAATATTTTCCTATGTACCTCAAATTTCATCACTGTTATTGGGTTTTGAATTATGATTTTGTCTTCTTAATGGGATTTTGAAGTGATTAGTTCTTGTTGTGAGGTTTGATTGGAATTGTTGATCCTCTGCTTTTGGGTTTTTTTTTGGTGCTGAATTACTGTGTAATTGACTTGTTTGCTCTTATGCTCAAGTGGGGTTTTCTTCTTTTTTACCTTTTTCTTTTAAAAATTTGATTTTGAGCTCCCATGGATGGAGCTTGGTGTTTAAATTTTTCATTTTCTGGGTTTTTGAGTTGTTATCACTGTAAAGTTTTTGCCTTTATTACCCTGTCACATCAACACTTTTTCTGAAAGTCAAGATTTTGAGGATTCTGATTTTTTCAGGTGGGTTCGCTTTGAAGAGGAAGGAAAATGGATGTTCTGCTGTTAAGAGAGTTAATTGTTTGGCACAGACACCGCCTCCGGCTTGGGCGGGCCGAGCTGTTGCCGACCCCGGTCATAAACGTTGGGAGGGTCCTAAGCCTATCTCGATTGTTGGATCAACTGGCTCCATTGGAACTCAGGTGAAAAAGATTAGTAGATTTTGCTTAAGAATGTGTAGTGATCAAATATTTGGCAAATGGTTTTTTAAGCCTAGATGAACATGCCTTTGCTTGACTATTGGGGTATCTTGATGTTAATGAACGATAACTAATTCATCTTAATTATTTCTTGTTTTTTACGTTTTGTCGACTGCTTATAATTAATGAAAGGCATGTGCTCTAGAGTATGTTTCCTTGCTTATGTATTAAGTTTGTGTTGTGCAGACTTTGGACATAGTTGCTGAAAATCCAGATAAGTTCAGAGTTGTGGCTCTTGCAGCTGGCTCAAATGTGACACTTCTTGCCGATCAGGTGATCAATTCATTTATCTTGAGGAGATCATAAGTTACGCACATGCTCCGAGTTTACGGTTCATGTGCATCTAAAATAGTGAATTATTGAACAATGGAGTTAAAGATATGGCTTGAATATCCATCTTGTTGACATGACCAACATCACCATACCCATTAGTGTTCGAGTTGCCAATGATAATGGTGATCACAATCAGCAACTGTTGAATCTGAGACGCTGTTTCTCTGATATTTCGCATCATAACTGCATGTCCTATGATGGCAGCCATTTAGCACCAAGTCAATGCCTACTTGTGACTATAATATCTCCTGCTATAACTTTAATCACAACAACTACTACAAGGCCTCTAAATCCAGTTAATTGGGATATGCTTATGAAACCCAAAACAATCACATGTAATCGAGCACATTAAAGTCTCTTTCTCTATTATCTAATCCAGAAGGGTTATTCATAAAAATATCCTGCCATGATACTGAAATCAAGATCTAACTGCTTAGCTTGCTCTCTTAGCAGTATTAAATAACGGGATACTTTTTCATGCAGATAAGAACCTTTAAACCTCAGTTGGTCTCTGTTCGAGATGAGTCTTTAATTAATGAGCTGAAAGAGGCTCTGTTTGATGTTGAAGAGAAGCCAGAAATAATTCCTGGAGAGCAGGGAATTATTGAGGTTAGCTTTCATCGTCATCATCCGCTTTTAGTATACTGGGGAGATATTATGTTCTATCGTCGCCTTTACCTGAGATAATTATCACCAGGTTGCGCGCCATCCAGATGCTGTTACTGTAGTTACTGGAATTGTTGGCTGTGCAGGTTTGAAGGTAAACTTGAGTGTTTTTCTTTACAATCTCATGTGTACTTATTTGGTTCACTAGGTTAGTATGTGTTATTTGAGTACCAGTTTTTTGTTACAAATTTCACTGGTCTAAATCAGTCATCAGATAATGTTCTGCTTGATGTTTTCTTAGAATTTCTCTTCACGAATTAGTAGTGTGTTTTATACGCGTGATGCATCATGCAACAGAAAGCTCTTCATAATCTCATATCAACATTTATATTTTAGCCTACTGTGGCTGCCATAGAAGCTGGAAAGGACATTGCTTTAGCCAACAAAGAAACGCTAATTGCTGGAGGTCCTTTTGTCCTCCCTCTTGCTCACAAGCATAAAGTTAAGATTCTTCCAGCAGATTCTGAACATTCCGCCATATTTCAGGTACGTTTAAGTACAGTTACAGGGTCTTAAAGTATGGTCTTAGGCAGGAGGATTCAACATTTAGCTACAGATGTAGTAATTTAAAACTTCTTTGAAAGGGAACACCTCTTCTATACTTGTTGCTCCTCGGCTGATTTTGACGGCTGAGAATAAATATGTTCATTTTTCAGTGCATACAAGGCTTGCCAGAAGGTGCTCTCAGGCGTGTAATTTTGACTGCATCAGGGGGTGCTTTCAGGTAGGGGAATAAATTATATGGATGATCATTTAAATATTCAATTTTCTGTGCATATTGCATGTTATATGTTTGTTGCATAACTAAAAGTAAATAAATAATAGTCAAGAATGCTGCCTATGACAGGGATTTACCGGTTGAGAAATTAAAAGAAGTGAAAGTAGCAGATGCTTTGAAGCATCCTAACTGGAATATGGGGAAAAAGATCACCGTTGACTCGGCAACACTCTTTAACAAGGTAAACTCCATTATTTTGTATTCTAGGTCTTGATTCTATGGCTAGTCTCACTATAGACTTCAGTAGTTATTATAACATGAGGAATACATAGACATAATTTACTTCCGGGCTTGTGCTTGATTTAATGATCTCATTCAATATGCAGAATTACATCTTTTTCTGTAGCATAACTGATTTATTTATTTCTCACAGGGTCTAGAAGTTATCGAAGCGCACTACCTTTTTGGTGCTGAATATGACGACATTGAGATCGTTATTCACCCCCAGTCCATCATCCACTCAATGATTGAGACACAGGTACATCTAAGCTCGGATCCTTGATAGCTCTCAACATGCATTGGAGTATAAACTTATAGTTTTTTAGCACAAGATTAAGGAGCTTTTAAGATTTTTGTGACTAACGGACTGCACTAAGTCGTTTTTGAATGTTTCCAGGATTCATCCATATTGGCACAATTGGGGTGGCCTGATATGCGTCTGCCAATTCTATACACTTTATCGTGGCCGGACAGAGTCCACTGCTCCGAAATTACATGGCCTCGCCTTGATCTTTGCAAGTAATTACCATGTCCCTTTTTTTTGGAAAGTAGAATTTGATGTTTAAAGATATGATGTATACAAAGTTCCAAATCCATGCTTTATATGGTACATCAAAACTAATTCTAAGTTCAATGATTCAGGCTTGGGTCTCTTACTTTCAAGGTACCTGACAATGTGAAATATCCATCCATGGATTTGGCTTATGCTGCCGGACGAGCTGGGGGGACTATGACCGGGGTCCTTAGTGCAGCCAACGAGAAAGCTGTAGAAATGTTTATCGATGAAAAGTACGTACTATTTCATTCTAAACCTTAAGTCCTGTCTTATATTCTCGTGGTCAAATGGCATAGCTAGAGATGGATAGGAATACATTTTTCTGCTATGAAATATATCTGATGACCCGTTTCTCCATTGCAGAATTAGTTACCTCGATATATTCAAAGTTGTCGAGCTAACTTGCGATAGGCATAGAGCGGAACTGGTAACCGCACCTTCGCTCGAAGAGATTGTACACTACGACTTGTGGGCTCGTGATTATGCCGCCAATGTGCAGCCGATGGCCGGTTTAAGTCCTGCACTTGTATGAGGTGGATGATGGTGGGGGGATGGGGTTGAGTTAGTGATTTGTTTAAGAGGGGTTGGCATTCTTTTGCTGAGAAATGGAGGGGAAAGAAAAGCCATTGTACAATAGTGATGAAAGGAATGAATATTGTGAGCATTTGTAATGGTCCATCATCACATAGGTGATAAAATCACATCAAAATATGTTGCCTCAGTCATTGAAATGTGAATCTAAGCTTACACGTTTATTTGAAACAAAAGCAAGTTATAAAAAAAAGCATGGTTTCACAAAACTCTATGCCTAAAATAATAAAAGTTCACATCAACTCATTGAGCAAAGTCAACCTATAGTAATGCGGTTTGATCTGATTTGAAGTGTTTAATTGAAATAGATACTACACATTATCTTTAAAATTCAATCTTATAATAATTCCGTTTGTCATTGAGTCTTGTTAAATTAACGAATTATAATTGAATAACTATTTTCTTTCTCACTAATAACTGAACACGATAATCTTTTTCCCCTGAAATTTAAATATTTGGGATTTGTGTAGGCTTAGATTTACACTTCAATGACTGGGGCAACATATATTGATGTGATGCGACGTAGCCGTATTTGATGGAGAACAATTACAAATGCTCACTTCCTATCTTACTATGTTTTGTGAACTGAAGATCAATCCCATATTTCACTAACTTTGTTTGGTCAAAATTAGTTTTTGCGTACAAAGTCAGTGTGCAGGATATTGGAGGTAATCAATCAACCAGTGGACAACAGAACGAGAGAGCATAATAAGTTTCTATAAAAAGTAGTCTAGTATTTATTCATTACTCATAAACTAATTAGGTTCATATAAAAATAGTTATTTCTAAAAAAGAGTTCTAAATTGCTTCATAGTTACCTCCGATAATAAATATGGGTGGTGTTGAAAACGGAACCATGTTGAAAGTGGACAATAAAATTATGTTTCTTTTTATTTGAAGCTTGGTTTGATGCAACAACTGCTTTTATTCTTATATACTTGATTTTTATTTTTATTTTATAAACTAAAGGAAAATGTAATATAATAAGCTTCAACGTTTCTGTCGTGAATAAGAAAACGGATTGGATTTTGAATGGGCACTTGAGCTAGAGACAAACATTTTTGTAGTCGCCTTTTAATGGACATTCTCAGTGTGACCACAGAAATTCTTAGATCCATAATGTTCAAAAAATGCGGCGTTACCAAAGAAATTGTACAATTAAAAGTAAAACACAATATTTTCTTATCAAAATATTACACGATAAATTAGTACTGTATGTTTGAAACTTTGAATTTTGACCGACTACAATCCCACTGAACTAATAAGCAACATAACGTATGCGCTGGGTTTAATTATATTTAAACTTATCTTGACCATGTGATTCATAGTCTTATACTCAAATAAATAAATTACGTCAATCGGTTGAAGAAATCAAGAGTCAAAATGGAAATATGTTCTTACCAGAATATAAACCAAAAAATAAAGAAAAATCCACGTTGCCATCGTTTTCGTAAAAGTAAGTTATTACCGTTCAGTGAATTAACATGACCGGAACTGTTTAATTCAAGTATAATGCATTTGACGTAGCCAGTGTACCCTTTGCAAACTCTTTAAAGAAAGTTAAAATATGCGCTTACTTGAATAAGTATTTTACACATTTTTTTTAAGCTCAAATTTCACACAACCTTAAAGCTGTTACGAACATACTTTTAGCTTTTATATAGTAGTCTTTTTTAAAGAAGTTATTAAAACTTCCAGCTTTCATATCATTTTCAAACACCTGCAATTTATGAAGTAAAATTATTTTTAAAGCTTAATTAAATACGAATTTGAAATATTCAAGAAAAATCTGCGAACACCACTAAAAATGCCCATATTGTGTTATATGCCATGTTTTATCTTTTTGGATAGAAATTAGGCTTTCATTAATCATGAAATGGCACAAAATAAAGGATCCAAAACCAGATAACTTCCCGTCATAAAATACATTAGTGAGAATAAGTTTGTTGTTTGCTTGCATATAGCAAACTATGGAAGAGCAAAAATTGGCCCAAATCTTATCGGCCCATCAAAAAGGATAAGTAGGCCTTAACTCAGGGGTCATGATATTAGAGTCTGACCAGAATGATCAATGTAATTTGAACCGACTACTTTGACATTTCTGAAAAATCTTCAAACTAATAATGTCGAAGTTGAATTTAATGATGTCAAATCTAATTTCAAGTTATAACATTGGACATTGTAAGAACTCTACATTCATTGGTCCTCAGACATACTAAAGAAGAGAACATAAATTTATTGGGCCATTTATCATGTAGTGGCCCTCAAATACGTTTCCGCATATTCGTGGCTAAAAAAGTTTGTATTAATAATAGATTATTCTATTATTGCGATTCAAGGCACTAGAGAACCATCGTGTTATCAAAACACTAAAACTAATCTAGCTTTAGCGACGCAATACAAACTGTGGTTAATAACTCAAAATTAACTCATTCTCAAAGGTTCCAAATATTATTTTAGGTCAAACTGTTAGCATTTTCTCAAGTATCTTCATGCTCGTGTTTTTCTTGATCTACACACCAACAAAGATGGCATTCCTCTATAATCATTTAATCGACCCAACGATTTCACACTTAAAATCTGTGACAAAAACTTATAAAAAAATTAATAACACAAAGTTGAGAAACTCTTCACGAAATATTCTCAAATGATAAATGTGGAAAGAAGTATACCTAAACAATATCGAAATAGATTTAATTAAACAACACTGACCAAAGATCAAACCATTGAAACGATGTTCTAAACATTGAGTCCGAAAGTGGGCCCACATCATTATGAAGCGATGAGTATTGTTGGTTGGCCTGTTTCTGAATGGATTATAGGCCCATAATTCTTTAAAAACCTCACCAAAAATTGACCCAAAATCCAAAATGATGTTTTCTTGCGGTGGTCCAATTACAACATGAAATCAATCCGACGTGCACCAAAAAAGTTGAACCTAATTCGCATACAAAACATGCTTGACTCAATAACGTATACATAATTGTGATTGTGGATATTATGTCATTGTCAAGTGGGGAGAGGTCCCCTTAAGAGGATTTGGTTAAGGTATCTATAGATATGGGACGTATGTCACTATGTCATCGTGCACTCATATATGCTAAGCTTTCGCACTACATTAGCAACTTTTGGTTTTCGTTCTCCGAACTCCTTTTTAAAGTGTCTACTTAAATAGATTATTGACATGTTTAAAAGGAGAAAAATAAATATTTGGTCACTCCAAAATTTACAAACTAAGAGTTTACCGCGCGTGGTTCAGACTTTAGATAAGATGAATGATTGTAATAGTAATCTACTCAATTTGTATTATAAATATCCGTGCATTAGCATGAAATAGTTCAATTGGCACTAAAACTCCACAAAATATGTTCCACTAAAATTTCTTATTTTACAAATGCTTCCCATTAGTAAGCTTTTAGGTCCGCCTTTGTGATCATGGGACAATTACTGTTGCACTAATTTGTATCAATTTCTCCTTGATAACGATAAAGAATTACTCTAACTAGGCACTGATAGTGGCAACGAAAAAAGAGGACGAGGCACTTTCACTTTTCCCAATTTCCAAGTTGATTTGAAAGCATAATTGGCTTTAGCTAGCTTTGGAAAAATGACACAGGACCAAGACCATGACGACATTTTAGAATTTTCCTTATCTATACGTGTTCTCTTTTTCTGTCACATTTTTTCTCAGTAATTACTAATTAATGATCTAAAAAAAATACTAATAAATGGATTGGTCAACTTCTTCTAAATAGACTTTGCCAGCATGGGTACAGAAACTGATTGAATCTAAAACTCGGGCGGACTGACTAACAATCCAGATGCATTTGTCACATACTAGTATATTTTGTCACATACTATTGTGTGAATTGAATTAACTAAAAATATTTCGTTGGGGCATTTTACTCGATCCACTATGATCCTTATTTTTTTTCTTCTTCATAAAACCTATCATATATTCATATTTAAGTAAAATTTGAAGGATTCCTATTTATTGTGGACGTAGAGGTTTCTCTTTCTCGAAGTTGTAGATATCCTATATAACAATTTAACAATGATACTCGAAGAAAGAATCCGTGCCTAATTAGGTAAGGTGATAACTTCTAAAAGTTATGTTGTAACCCTCAAGATTGAATGATGCTGGTATACATAAGTGGGATTGTGCAACAAGTTCTCTAAATGTTCGTAAACCCTATTTATCTTAAGTTAAAATTAGATCTCCATTATCTAATTTGATTAAGTATAAAAAATATTAAACTCAACCGTCAATCTAATTCTAGTTATTAAATATTAATATATACGGTATTGAGCAATGAAACGTGAAAGGTGCTTAGTATTCTTAAGCGAGTCAATAGAAAGCGCCACTAGTGCCTTACAGGCTACAGCATATGTCGTGCGTGCAGGGGCAAGAATGTAAATTCCGAATGTAGCACTTTAGATTAAGAATAAAGCTAGAGTAACTAAGTGAATGACAATGTGCATGGCACCATTGTTTTACAAGATTATTTTTTGAAATAGTCTACCATTATTGACGTACACTATTTTTTAAATTAAAACAATAAACTATCTCACTGTATCGTAATGTCAATTGATTACTAACAACTTATTTTGAATAATTACTTCACCAAGATCTTCATAAAACAATTTATAAATACTAATTAAACATATAAATTAGAAATCATAACTTGAAACTATTGAGGTACTTACATTGTGATGGGAGTTGAACCCAAAACTTGAACTTGAGTTATCATCTTTGCCATTAATTAGACAATGCAAGCTCATAAGTCATGTGTTATTATGTCACTAATTAGCGAAGGTAATTAGAAATAGAAAATGACGCGTGTACAAATATTGATTTAAGTGTATTTTGAAAGAGACAGTGAATGAATTAACTTGGAGAAGATAAAAGTTGGTGGTCCAGGTGGGAGTGGTTACAATCTTGTTCCTTCTCAATAGTTGCTTGACTTTCTAATAAAAGTGTGCAACCAATTTTCGACTAATAAACTTTTATTATTATATTTCTATATATATATGGCTAATATTAGAATTTTTTTAATAATTTTAAAGCTTTTGGTAATATTTTGAAAACAAAATGACACTTGTTTTTACAAATTTGGGAAATAAATATTTTTTAGTTTCTTTTTTATTGAATTTAAAATAAAAACATTTCTAGTATTTTAATGAAATCTTTACAAATTTTAATAGGCTATACTTGACAGTTGACACAAGAAAGCGGCCACAAGAACTATTATTATATTGCGGCTGACTGCTTGTCTCCTCTTTTTGTTAAAAATAATTAATTAGCAGGTGATGACTAGATTAAATACTATCCATAATACCTAATACATGAATGTGAAAACCTTTAAGATTTGAAATTTGAATTGGTGTGAAAGCAAGATTTGTCAATTGGCTGCACTTTGGAAAAATATATAATGAAGAAAGATAATTATTGAAGTGTTTGGTGCCCACCTTATTGAACTTTAGCCTGTCTAATGGTTTTTAAATATGAGTTCAAGTTCCCATAAACTCTATTTAATCAAGATTTACATAATTGGATATTGTTGGTAGTTGAATAGTTGGAACATTGTTGTTAGTTGTTTTTCTTTTTCTTTTTTTTTTTTTAATCCAAGCCAACTTGAAGCAAGTAATATTACTTTCTAACTCATATATATTAATAGCTTTTGTGGTGACAATTATATACATATACTAATTATCAATATTTTAAATAGTATGAAAGAGTTGCGTCGCAGTGTTTATAAATCTTTGATTAACTAGATGATAGATCAACCCTCCATTACGAGAGATTATTAGGTGCAGCGGCTGTACGATGAGATGGTGCAGCAAGTCGGTTATTTATATAAATGCATGGTTGGGATGAGGTGTGGAGAAGTTACTTCCCTATAATTTAGGAATAGTATTTAATCTCCACCACATGTTGTACCACGTCATCGTACGACCGCTGCACCTAATAATTTTTCCTCCATTACATATCCTATTTCTGACTTAGCAATCACTTAGTGCTTTCCGGTTACTCCTAAACATGAAATGCTTACAATTTTTCGTTCACAACCAACATAATTAGCTAATAAGGAGTTAGATGCAAGCAAAATCAAATGCGATGTTGCATTCATATACAAAGGAGACTCTTTTAATTACATTGATTCCTGATTATGAAGAAAGTGTTTGTTATAAGTTACTCGTTTTAAATTTAGAAAACAATTATTAATAGTAAGTTGATAATGTTTAAAAGAACAATACACAAAACATCAAATAGAAGTTTTATCTATTTTAAAAATTGAAAACAACAAAACAATTGGCCATCACCGGCTCCCAAAATTTCCCACTTTCAACATTAGAAACTTATTAAGCAAATACACTACCTTAATTTGATTAAAAACCTAGAAACATTTTCTTTTTTGCTAATTAGACCTACAAACCTACAGACATTGGTTCAAATGAATTTGTGGCATTTTGATATATATATTACTAATCAAAATTATTAAGACATACTAAATCACGTAACATCAATTTGAATAATTTGCGTACATATCATTAGCCCATGTTCCAAAAAGACTTACTCTAAGAAGTTAGAACATTCTTTCCTTGTTCACACACTAAAGAATTTTCTTATATTCGTAAAATCCAAAGCTTTAATGCTCTGGTAACGCGGATTCCAAAGCATGACCCCACAAAATCCTCCAAACAAATGTGAATGACTAAAATAATCAAATATAATCCCACAAATTCACTTTTTATCATAATTATTACGTAAAAAATACTAAATTCCTTTCTCAAACTCCTATACTAACAATAACAATTACTGAAAATATATTGTTAGGTAACAAAGAACGCCAATTAAATTTTTTTCTACATTCAAACTTAACGAAACTTAAATGCTAACAATAACAATTAATGAAAACATATTGTTAGGTAACAGTTTTAAACACTAATTAAATTTTGTATACATTCAAACTTTAACCAAACATTTCTAATTTCGACTTACTAAAAACGCAACGTAATGATATTTAAAGTGCAATGCACCCGTACGAAATATCCAAAAACACGTTGAAAAGATCTAAAAAATTACGAACAGTTTCTAATATTTGGCAGACTACAATATACACAGAAACCGAAACTTTATCCATTCATATACAATAACTCAAGCAAATAAATAAAATCCAAAAAAAAGGAACACCAAAATCTCCAAAAAAAGCTGCAAATTCTCACTTACTCCATTAATTTCACATTCCCAAAAATGCCCCTGCTTATACGGCAAATACGGTCGATCTCCTCTTTTCACCTCCGTCACCGTTTTCCTTCTTAGCCAAAAAGACGAAACTACCCTTACCTCCATCGCTGTGGCTCCTGTTGTACAAGAGATCTCTAAATCTCCATCTCTTCGAATTCGATCCCGTAGAGCTGCTCTTCTTGTTCATCCCCGCCTCATTCGGCCGCCACACGCAGTAACTCTCCGCCGGCACGCCGGCCAGCTCATCGGCGCTCATATACGACGTCGTCAGCGCCGATTCGCGCTCCTCCGTGAACAGTTTCATCAACGGAAGCCGAATTTTCTGATTCTCGTTCGATGAATCGGAGTTTTCAGTGGTGTTTTGAGTTTGATTGTGAGCGGTTGAGTATCCGAAGATTAGGTTACGGTTGAAGACGGGGTAAATTGTGCGGATCTGGCCGTTTTGGTCGGCGGAGGTGTCGTCGTCGTTTGTGGCGAGATTGTTGAACTCGAATTCAGAATCTGAGTCTGAGTCTTGTTGTTGTTGGAAATTGAATTGTTCGTAGAATTGATCGGAGTTGTTGTCGAATTCTCTGACGACGCGAGCTGCGATTTGGGCGAGTTGAGTGTTGGAGTAGGTGTTGAAGCTGGGTGAGAGCGAGATTAGTGGACCTTCCTGCGTCATTTTGGAGATTAATTGGTGATTGCAAATGGTGAAAAACGCATTGAGTGTGTGTGTGTATTTTGAGGGAGTTTTTGTTGAGAAGAAACGAAAGTTTTATTGTTGGGAATGGGATTGGAAATTATATACACGAATCCAAGGTGGTTTTAAAAAGGGGGGGTGGGGGAGGGGGGGGGGGGGGGGGTCAATTAATTGCAAAAGCAACGCCTGCATTATTTTTAATTGACAAAAATACCGTGTATTATTTTAATTGACAAATATCGAGTGTTTTTAAGTCTAACGTAAATGTTTTCTTGTCATATAGTCGCCAACTATATATGCAACTAAAACATTGATTTACGCATTGATTTGATATTTTGTCCTATCATGTTCTCTTTGAAAATGCTACTTGCGTTACAGCCGTTATATAGACCTTTAGTTTTGGAAAGTTGGATACGGTGGCTGACTGTTTGGCAAAGCGTGGTGCTGCTTGACACTCTTTTGGCACGAAAACGCAGTTACTTCATGCGTTCCACTTTTGGGATGTTTGTTAGGATTGGTTGATCCTACTTTTGTATTATGAAACGACAACAGATGTATCACGTATCATCAGATCCGCGTTCTCATGTACTATAACTGTTTGATTGGTATGAGCTTTAATAAAAGTATGTTTATAAAAAAAAAAACTACTTGCGATTTGAATCTAAACATTCCTCATATTTGACGTTTAATCATTCAATACAACAATAAGTCATTTATAGCTTCCAGTAACTTTTTTTGGAGAAGAAATTCCAAAACTCACTTGAATTTAATGTACGGTAGAACTCCCAAATGCCCTTTCTAATATGTTGAATTCGAACTGAAACCCCTCAATTATGGTGTTCAAGAATGTGATATCTTTTGTGGTGTAAACCAAAGCAGCAACACGTGAATCATTGAGTCTAGAACTAAAACACCAAATTGATTGAAATTCGAAATCTACAAGTCACCAAATTTTGATCTTGATAATGAAAATATTGATAATGACAATCATATTTCAAACGTCAATGGTTACGCCACCAATTGCGCGGACTAATAATTGTAATGTATATAACGCTTTTGATCGGGTCGATTCTCAGAGTTGGATAGAGTAGCTTCGAAGGACTCCGAAAATTTGGTTTTAGAAACCTTCATGTCTTTAATGTTTAAAAGGGCGTAACAAAAACTTCCCCCAACTAAAGCTCAACTACACTGGGTGCGTTGTGCAAACGATCAAAAGTATACAGAAGTTTTTGCCAATTAAAATAATATATGGCCCTTTTGTCAACTAGAAATAACACCATCGTAGCTTTTGCAATTAACTCAAAATAAAGTTAAAGAAAGCTAAAGCTAATCTGAAAAAAAAAGAGAAGAAAATTAAAAGGCTACGCGCCACGGGAAGGCTGTGATCAGGTGAGTTAAGGTGTAGGGCGGTTTGTGTAGGGGTGGCACTTGGGAGCGGCAAAACAAACAAAAGTCGGTGTACCTAAGAATGTTCAATGAGGGGCTCTGACTTTTTTATGATGACGTCAACGTTGGCTTTAAGACGGCAACTTACATGACGTCACCTACCTATAAATTCCAAAACTTACGTTATTTCTCATAATTAGAGTTGAGCAAGAAATTAATTTTTAGTTGAACAGTTTATGACTTTATTCCTTTTCATTAAATACTTTCTAGAAAATGTTCGAGTTTTATTTGCATATACATTATTATTTATCAGATTAATGATATTATGTTATCGATTGGATAACATTTGGTAGTAATTAATATGCCATTACTAAGGGATATGTAATTCAAATTAACATGTAATACGTGCATTTACAGGTTTTATTTTGCTAATTAAGGTTGACAACCTAGTAGAATATGGGTAGTACGTATATGATCCACATTTATAGTTGAGTTAATCTATACAGCTTGATTAGCAATGGTTTATAAATTAAAAATCTAATTTACAACATTTAAGATTAATATATATGCTCGTTATCAAATGACATAACAAGGCAAAAAAGAATTATAAATTATAATAAAAAATAAACTATGTTACCAGATGATAACATAATTAGTATGCAAACACCATACGCTAATTGCTAACTATTCGAATACGTTCAAATTCTTTCTACAATATTGAACGATTCTATAGTTCTTTAAGACTCAACATTTATACACGCGAATATTAACCACACAAAATTGCGTGCCACGATTGAGTTAATTGCATGTGTATAATTATGTCTATTTGACAAAAAAATTCTAACAAGTAATAGCAAATACTTTATGTATTATTTATTTATTCATTCGGGATGTTTTCGTATTGTACATAAAAATTACCTTTTTAGTTACATTACACATATAAATTCACATTCAACTATAAAAACACTTAATCACCATGAATATGTAATATTGATACTGTGTATCATAAAATAATTACTTCGATTAAGCAAAAAAATTTCATAAATTATATTATAAAGAATATAATTATATAGAACTTCTTAAAAAGGAACAAATATTCAGTAAATACTCAATATCATACTTTGATAATAATTTGGAAGCCTAATTTTTACAAGAAGTGTTTTTTTTTTTTTTTTTTTTTGGCTAATTTTTAAACTAGGTTATAAAGGAACGATTTTATTAAAAGCTAATCTTGAGCTGCGATCTGAAATTAACTTCTGCCCCGCTAAAAGTAGAAAAGATTAATTTTCATAATCACTGTACACATTTCTAATGTAAAAAACTAATAGAAATTTAATTTCTTAAAATTGTAGGACACAAAATTTTCATCATTACATCGCTATTATATTTTGTAAAAAACTATCCTAGTTATTGTACCATGTCATCACATACTTATACTTCTACCATATTACTCCTGACATTCTGACTCGTCCACAAATTGGTTAGCTAAGTAGCAATTACGTATTCGGTATCACATACAATTTAGGTTAACGCCTCTGCATAAATATTATTAATCGATAACAGAGAAAAATTAAGACTAGAAAATCAAAAGAATCACGTGTTTCAATTATAAAATATAATGCTTCGTTTTTCTTCACTTGGTAGATACGTAATGCATGCTTTGGTTTACACGTAAATTAAATTTGTATCTTTTGTATTTATCGAAATAATTGTTAGGTGTTTGTCTGCTAACCGCTAGGCCAAATTAAATCCAACGCGGGGTGGCTGGCAGTTGCTGTTACAGTGATATGTAGTTATGTACGATGTTGTATGTTACTTTAACAATTAATTGGGGGTCAAAAGGGTCTTTTAGTAAAAAATGTTTATTTTTCTTTTTTTCTTCTCCCTTTTACCAGTGTTCTCAGAACCGGACCGGGCGTCAAACCGGTGATCTTACTGGTTACAGGTTTGATTGGTCGAACCGGTCGAACCACTGGTCGGCCCGGTCAACAACTTGTTTTTTCAAATAAACATACATGCAGTGTTCTCAAAACCGGACCGGACCGGCCGGTCGGACCGGTTCGACCGGTGGCCGGACCCTCCTCCGGTCCGGATGAGCATAAAAAACCAGCTGGAGATCAAACCGTTTTGACCCGGCCAAAACCGGTCAAAACCCGTGAACCGGCAACCGGTTCTTGCGGTTGGAACCGCTGACTTCTAAAATTATTTAGAAAAAAAAAAAAAAAAGTTTATCCCCAAATCCGAAAATCGTATTGCAGCCTTGACTCTTCAATGCACAATGTCTTTGGCAGCCATGATTGTCGAATTGTTCAATTGCAGAAGTTAGAAATTACAAATCTGTTTGTTATAGGTGATAAACTCTTCATTAGTCAAAAGGTAAGAGATGAGGAGAGGAAGTTTAAAGAAAGAAATGAAAAAGAAAATGGGTAATTGGTGAAAGCAAATTGGAAGATGATGGAAGACTTGTGAGTAGGAATTGGAGAATGTGAGAAGAAGTCCATAAACAAGTTAATTTTAATGACTTTTGGGCCTATTTATCAACTTAAAAGAATAACCTAAGCCCAAGTGAAAAAAAATGATTTTATTGTTATACAATGGAGCAACCTCACGTATTTGCATTCTCCAAACCCTAGCAGTCTCCAATTCCTACTCACAAGTCTTCCATCATCTTCCAATTTGCTTTCACCAATCACCCATTTTCTTTTTCATTTCTTTCTTTAAACTTCATCTCCTCATCTCTTACCTTTTGACTAATGAAGAGTTTATCACCTATAACAAACAGATTTGTAATTTCTAACTTCTGCAATTGAACAATTCGACAATCATGGCTGCCAAAGACATTGTGCATTGAAGAGTCAAGGCTGCAACACGATTTTCGGATTTGGGGATAAACTTTTTTTTTTTTTTTTCTAAATAATTTTAGAAGTCAGCGGTTCCAACCGCAAGAACCGGTTGCCGGTTCACGGGTTTTGACCGGTTTTGGCCGGGTCAAAACGGTTTGATCTCCAGCTGGTTTTTTATGCTCATCCGGACCGGAGGAGGGTCCGGCCACCGGTCGAACCGGTCCGACCGGCTGGTCCGGTCCGGTTTTGAGAACACTGCCTTTTACTAGTGTTATTTATTTTGAATTCGCCCTTTTATTTAGGCGACTCGTGGGCAGTGGCGTATCCAGGAATTTTATATGCGGGAGGCTAAACTAAAGAACAGTTTTTCTCGAAACAAAAAAAAAATAATAACTACGTAAAAAATACATTATGGTTAACATAATATTAGACATTCATTACATTGGTGCTTGACATACAATTAACTCATCAATTAATGAACCAGAGTCTATACATTTCACCAACTCTATTTATGTAATTAATATAAAATAATTAAACAAGACTATAGTAGAATTAATTGATGACATAAAAGTCACTATATTAGAAACAACAAATAAGATATTGGAGCACGTAATTTCTAACTTTTAAGCACAATTTTAATCATAATATGACATAATTGTATTTTCTATTACCTCATTTTTATCTGTTAAGCATCAACAGTTCGGCATAATTATGTCCAATTAGCTAAGTAGGTTATAAAAATGCAAAAAGACACCTCTTTTTTAAAGATTTTGTACTTCAATATGCTCCAAAGGTTGATTTTTGTTTCTTCTCTTTTGATTATTGTTCAAACTTTAACTGAACTCTATGCAATATTTTGTAAATTTAAAAAATCCTGCTTTGTGAAACTTTGCATTTTCATAAACTCTTTTTTGTTTTATGCATAGATATATCAAACTATAGCGCTCAATTTTAGTTGGTATTAGGTAAATTTTAAGTAAAATTAGACAAGTTATTTATTTGGGCCATAAAGTTACCTTTGATATTGTATTTGTAAATATTTGTAAAACAGCTAGTTGTTTTTTTTTTTTTTCCTTATGACATACTTGAACATATATATACCTCTATATATATATATATATAGGTAAAGTATTTTTTCCAAAAAAATTGGGGGGGCTACAGCCGCCCCTAGCCTCTTAATAGATACGCCCTGCTCGTGGGGGTTATAATAATTCATGCTTGGTGGAACTTTATACATAATTTGATTTTTTATATGCACCTATATAATAGACAAATACATATAACCGAAAATGATTTATTAATTATTCTTAAGAAAATGCATGTTTTTGATAATTAAAAGGCCTTCATATGTCTTAAATCTTAATTAGAGGTTGAAGTCAGTGGGAACATAGAACAAAGGGATATGGAATAAAAAATAGAAAGAGTTAATCATGTGCACTTATAAGATCATTTCACGCTAGCTGGTCTTATGAGCCTTTGAAACCAAGGTTTCTTTCAATATCTCCTAATTATTTCTAGTGCCTTAATTATTTTTGAAGATTTATTTTGATCTAACTATTAGTGATTCTTTTTTTTTTTTTTTTTTTATGTAAAGAACCATAGGATGCAACTTCAATAATATATAGATCATGTATCTTTTGTACTTGAGCATTTAACTACTATTTGTTTATTAATTTGTTTAGGCTTTGTTTAGCTCAGGATAAACAAGGAGTTGCTCTTTGAAACAAATAAATAAAATTGAAAATTGATAAGCAATCACTCTACTCGCTATTAATAAGTCACAAAACAAACAATTATGTTTGCTTATAAAAGTAGCGTAGAGCCATATATAGCTAATAATTTTATCGGACAGATTAGTACCTTTTTCGTGAAAAAAATTAGTTCTGAGCTGGTAGGTAGGAGAATATTGGCAACAAATCTTTAGGCCAACATGATTCAGTTCCATACATTATTTTTAAGTTGATAGATCAACTAAAATTTCATAGAATGCCAAATGGAACTCGTGATAATTGTATGCTTAACCCTGACTTAAAGTATTGTAAATATAAAGAGCATAATTGAGTATACATGTATGTGACTCGGTTTCATGTGATGATGAACGCCCTGATTCAATTCTCTTTGTTTAATGTGGGGCTTGCTAGTTAATGTTTACTTTATTTATTTCTATTTACATTAATTTATGTCCAAATTACTCAATCCAATCCTTCTTTTCTTTCTTCTGTTTTGTTACGAGAGTTTGAAATTTCTTTTCATTTGTTGTTTTTAGTAATTGTAGTGCTACTTTATTAAGATTTGTTGTCGTTGTATCTTCGGAAACGATTGTCTAAAATATATTCATACACTAACACCATGGTGGAGCAATATCGTTTTAAAGATAAATAGTTCAACTCTTATTTCGACATGTTGTCGTTTTCTAAACCGCTTCCAACAAGATCGTTAGTCGTAGTTTACGGATATTGTTATCATATAATTTGACAGTTTATTAGGAGTGGCATGCCGATTAAATTGAAAAGGAGGATGACATTTTAGAAAGAGAAGGGCACATTTCCCTCTGTTTTAGAACATGAAACTCTGATTCATAATATACGATTAAATTTCTATGTGCCAATTTGACCTTGAAGTGAAAATAATCATATGGGCCGAATAGATAACTCCACAATCAGTAGAAAAGTTATAGCTGAATTTGACCAAATCAGACGAGTAGATGACAGATGGACACCTACTTATTTTCACTGCTTTATGAAAACCTCTTTATGCCTTGGTTGAAATTAAATTAAAGTGAATAACAGCAGATTTTCAAGCTTTCTTTAATTTTCATTTAAAAACTAAATTATGTATTTCAAACCTAAAAGATCTTCTTAGAAATAAAAATGATCTCGAAACATTAAACAAGCATGCGCAAGTATTCATTCCATGATCCCAATCGAGTGACAATATATTTGTCATCTCGTAAAATCTCTCTCCATCTTCCATTTGGAACATGGTGCTTTTTATTCATCAAAACTGTCGTTATTGGACATGTTGACCTAAGTAGAGATTTAGATATACGCACGCCTCTTTTGAACAATATATAGCTCACAACCTCGTTGGTTGGACAGACAACCCATAATTTATTTAATTGGTCCTGTTCCATTTTGTCTGTTGCCTATATATGACAAGGGTCATCAGTTGTTGAATTCCTTATCCAGATTCTTGCCTATATATGTCAACAATAAACATTATTAAATTCATTATCGGAGACACTCACAAACAATTGCTAGTAAGTGTATCCACTACATGTTGATCATTATTTGCGCAAAGAACAATTCTATAGTGATTTATAAGATCATATTTATATTGCACAAATTTACTTGTAGGTTTCTATTTCCAATTGTGCACTTTACCATTTCCCGCATAATGCCTAACGTTCATCTAAACTAAAGAAGAGATTGTAACATAATGGTTGTCGATAAGTACACTATGCATTCATTTTCTAATTGAATCTCTGCTTATCTTCAATTGAAACACGCATCTCACGTGCCTTAGTCAATTTATTATTCAAAAATTTTCCAAACAATTGTTAGTGTAAACCACAAAGTAATGATCGTTATGAAAGTTATTTGTCACAAAGGCCATATCAAGATATATCAACTCTACAGTTTTGTCAAGTTGCAATCCTATCAAAAGAAGTTGTGTTGTCAATATTGGTCAACAGACATGAGTATCAAATTAATTAAAAGAAGTGTTCTATTCAATGATCAATAAAAAATAGTAAAACAGCCTTACAATTTGCCAACAAACGGCTGGCTGTTTTTGAAAAACAAAGCACCACATTTCTATTTCTATCTCTATTCCTTCAACCTAAGAAAATGATGGTCAGCAGTTTCAGATCTTCATCACAAGTCCCAATCAAAATTAGTTGATGATATCAGAAAATGTCAATTTCTTCTCTTCAATTGGTGTGAGCTGTTTTGAGATGCAGGACCAGCTTGCTTTGATCTACATTAACCAAAAAATAGAAGCAATAATTAAGGGACAGTTATAATCAGAAAATCAAGTATTAAAAGAGATCAGTAATTGAGCAAAAACATATAGAAACATGTAAAAGAACATTGGTCAACAATAGTTTCATCAAAGCAAGTATCAAGGACTTAAATTACAAAATCTAACCCCTTCAATGCAAATTGACACATGAAAAGTCTAATTGCAAATTTAAAACATGGAAAAAATATGATACATACTTTCCTTCAATGCTTGTATACATTTTCTCTAATGGCTAATACAACTAAAAATTTAGAAGCGGTATGAGAGTCGATCGTGCAGCAAACCGTACCTATAGGATTTTATGACGGCGATCAATATCTCGTCCCCTGCTATGCGTCTCACACGCTGAATCATTTCGTGCCTCGTAATCTTCTGCTTCTGGATTACAAAGATAGCGAAAGTTATAAGAATTGACAAAAATAATTGCTATGTTCCTATTCAGGAATAAGCATGTGCAGAAACATACTTTGAAATCATTATGATTCTTGGAGATCAATTTGATTGCATCAGAAGGCAAGAATTTGGAAAGATCATTGATCAGAGCAGCAAACGGCAGCCAATCAGAATTGGGAATCCTCGAGGGTGGTGAATTCTTTCGACATCCTGCAAGAACAAGTTTCAAATCAAACATTAAATTGCGAATAACTAGTATGAACCACAATCTACTAAAAAGATAAAACAAAGTCATAGTCAGTGGTCAAAAACTAATCCTCACCTCTGCAATAAGAGGAAGCTCTGAATCTGACCACAAACTCAGGGAAGACATGAGTATTCATGTTGCCATTCCAAATTATATACTTCTTAGGAGACAATGAACTGTCGATCCCAGAATCAAATTCTTCAGAACTCGGCTTGTACTGTCCCGAACCAGGCTGAATAACCTCCGTATTTCCCAATATTACACGACAGAGTAACATGTGTCGTAAACCATTCTCATCAGGAGATGAAGCTTGCATACTGGATAACGGATACATAGATATAAGTCAAAAGATTCCACTTTTATATAATTCCCAATCATATGATAATTACATATATGAGCTATACTAACTTATTACCTTTCAACAGGGTGATCAACCGGAGTGAGATAGACACCATGCCCGTAAACTCCGGTACTCGGAGGAAGGCCAAAACCATGAGAAAGAATCCTGTGAATCTCATCTTTCGAAGCACCATACCAAGCATACTTCACATTAGCATTGCCATCGCGCTTGATTTCCATTCCTTTCGAATACATATGAAAAGATTGATACTTTACGCGACTCATGATGTCCGAACAGCTATTCCTTAAAAGGGTCTCAACTTGAGCTGTAAATCCATATGAACTCAGACTCAAAACGAATTTCCCTTTGATAATTTCATAAATCCTGTCCCCTTCATTCATTCTTGTCAATCCATTCTCAGAAAAGATAGCTTTTTGCTGAGTTTCTGTCCCCGACACCCCGCTTTCGCAATCAGAAGCATACTGATCTTCAAGACTAGTCATTGGATGCAAATTTTCGGTGTAGGGGTTGTGGAGAAGATCATCAAACAGAGTAAGTTTTGAGGCCTTTTTTGTGATTGAATGAGAAAACAAGGTGTAGTCTTGTTGGCTGCTGTTCATATTACCCACTTGGAAGGAATTCAAAGCCTTGTCACAATTGTTAACTTAGCCCACAATCCAGAATTTTCCAGAGAATGAAATGAATAAACAAATTAGTAGCAGCTAAATGGAAAAGGTCTAATTTGTGTAAAGAGATGTTCTTTACTCAATTGATCTGTTCAATTCAACCTTAGAAAAACCCACAAACAGATTCTTAAAGAGAGGTAGAAAATGGGCCATCAAAAAAATTTGATCCCACAAGCCAAAAACAAGAAAGGATTTTGGTACTAGTGTTGGTTGATTAAGGAAGTTAAGGACTAAGAAAGGAACTTATGCAAATTGAATATTCACAAGAGATAAAAGGAAGTAAGAAGAATACATTCTAAGAATCAATACCTCAAGATGTTGTATTATTGAAGAATTAAATACTTGGAAAAAAAAATCTCCAAAAGAACAAAAAGTAGAAGAATTAGAACCTTTGATGTGTGGAGGGGGCTAAATAACGCTTGTAGAAGATGTGAAGAACTTGTAACTATTAAAAAAAACTGAACTTTTTAGATGTATATATTGTATAAGTGTGAGGGTACTAAAAATAATACAAGTTCTTGTATGTGAAGAATGGATCTTGTCTTAATGGTGTTGGTTACTTGGAGAAGAGGGATTTATTTGTGTTTAATTAGGGGGTAAGTAAAATAAAGGAGGTGGTATTGTTCATGATAAAAGGGTTCGTGTAGTTACTAAAATTAGAATAAAAGAAGGCCAACGGAAAACACCGCCTCTGGTTTTTGCTAATAAACGTGATTGTGGGCGGTGAATATGTGTTTTGTGGGTGGAATTAGCAGTCGGTTTTGGCAGCCGACACTTTTATAGTTTAAGGTGAGTACAATTGCAGAAACTTATAACCGTGTTATTTCTAATTAGCAAACAACACCCTTGTAATATCAATGAATTGGGATAAGACCCTCTATTACACTTTATCATACTTATTTGATGCGTAAGGAATTAATGAAAGTTGAAATTAAGTTACATATATGATTTATTTAACGAATTCTGAAAATAAAATTACTTTCTATACATGAAAGAAGGAAATGTGATAATGATTCTTTTAGTTCTATTATTAAAGTTTCAAAAAATTATAGAAAAACTTATTTAAATGAATGTGTCATATATATATATATATATATATATATATATATATATATATATATATATATATATTTTTAGTTATCATATCAGTATTGTCAATTTATAATATAATAGAAGATGTTTTTTTTTTTTTTGCCAAATTTAAGGGGTATTTGCTGAGTAAAGTAACAGAGGGTTGTGTTCTAATTAGAAATAATACAAGGGTAGTTTTGCAATTAACTCGTTTTAAGGTTGGTGGTGTCGATGTTCCGTGGTCGGTTATGTTACAAAATTTCGGTTTTTAATGCAGAGCTCCCCATGCCGTGTGGCTGACACAAAAGACTATTCAACCCTTTGACATTTTCCAATACATTGTACTTTCTCCTTTTGGATTTGGCTTTTAGACAGTTTTGTCATTTTTCATTTTCTAGTTTTATACTGTTGCCCAATGGCTATTCATGCCTAATTAAATTATGTGATCATTATTTTTTATCAGCTGCAGTTTGTATCATACTGGAACTTTATTTTTAAGTGATTTTATGACCTGAGTGCATGTTTGCACATGTTTTCTAGGTACGGAACAAGTGCGAATTCACTTCTGTATCGTATCAACTGGACATTCTCTATAATCGAGAATTTCAGAAATACAAATTTCTATTTTTATTTTCTGATCTAGTAACACAAACTTTTGTATGCTAATAATCTCTATTTACTGATCTAGCAAAGAGAAACAGGCAATATTATGTACACCCTAAAGATATCTAACCGCAAAAGTCCCTCATAAAACAGGAATAATTATGGCACTTTTTGAAATTTAAAAAATAATTGCAGATGCTCTCATGGTTTTGAATCATAAATATACTCCATGACATTTGAAATATGACAATAATTTATGTCACATCTCTCGAGTTTTATAATATTTTATTTCTAAATAAGTACAATTCTATCAAGTGCAAAGTGTAGATGTCACTATCCAAACGATGATGACAAAGGACTAATTCAAGTTTTTAACTATATAAAAGGATAAATATTACACAGAGTTTCAACTTTTTTGTGCACAAAAGCGGAAAACTTAAGCCGCTATACTATCCCTTATCCAGAAACTATCTGGATTAGGGGAAGTACACGTGTATATACGTGTAAAATTAAAAACAGTGTTCTGTTTTCTTTGGGCTCCTCCATTTCTTAATCATAAATATTAATTTACTTGCCTGATTTGTATTCCCAATCCCACTTTGCTTTGGGAGAAAGGAAAAGAGTTGCAAAGACAATATTGTCAACTGTTTTGTCGGCTACAACAGCTGTTTAGCCTACTTGTTGGGTCGTACTTAAGTGATTCACTCAAAAACTTTATACGAGTTTCAGATCCGTATCGTACTTTTAACTTGGGACAACTTCACCAACCCTTCAGTGTAATATCAAATGGCAATACAGTTAATGGCAAATACAGTTCCAGTTTGTGTCAATTGCAGCAAAACTACAAGAAGCATGCTAAGACACCAGCATCCTGACAAGAAAAGTGCACCTTAAATTCAAGAATGCATAAATTCCATGCTAATTCCAATTTGAATACTGAAGCAATATATAACAACCAATAACTAGACCAAGAACTCTCAAGTGTTTTTCGTTTTCTCACTGAAGTTTGTACCATATTTTCATGTTACAGCTCCGATTTATGATGATCCATATACACATACATATACAAGGAATTAAAAAATATAAGAAGCCAAAATCTTTCCACTCCCAAGCAAAATTGTGGAAAGCCTGCATACAAAATTCTGACCCCTTCAGGAAGTTCTTCTCTATACGGGAATTCTTCCGATTGCATCTCCCGTTACATACTCTCATCTCAGCTCAGTTTAGTTTAAGTTCCCTTGTGAAAAATTAAAATTGCCTCAAAATTCCTCCTTTGGGTGCTGTACAAACTCAACAGCTTAGTTGATTTGGGTTAAATACAATTCACAACCAAGCTCCCCATCCAGGAAACATGTGGCACAACCGATCAGGATCAATTGCGTCTTGTACAAGTTGTTGGACCTACAAAAACGTATTTAGGTGAATCACACTGGAAGAGCAAATTAAAGATAACGAAATGGGTAATGTGACACGGTCAACAGATTAGCTGCCTTTCTACAGGGAAATGGAGTTTGAAGCATAGGTATTTGGTCAATTTAACATGTAAAGAGTCAAGATTAGCAATCCAAATCAGTAAAACAATCCTGAAGGTAGATTCAGTTTTCAACCCCAGGGCAGTCTTTGAACTTCTTGACGGTAAATATCATATCCAGTTACCCACATGACATACCAAAATGTTAGGCTGGTGAGGTAGTCATCATTGACGGCATATGTATGATAAATAAACAACTTAACAAGTATATTGAACTGTAACAAATTTCTTTGTTCAGTTTCCAACATCTCCAACAAAATAATTAGAAACTCAAAAGCTAGCAAAATTGCACGTGAGACCTTTTGAACCTGGAGATATTTCATCTCAGGTTTAGAAGAATGGGTGATGATGCACAAATCTGAAGACTTATTCAAACCTTCATTTGCCCATAGCAGATAAAATCTGATTTCCGCATTAATAAGGCACTATATTAGTGTAGGCAATAGAGCATGTGTGTGGTGTGCGAGCAGGTGCAGGAAGGGGGGGGGGGGGGGGGGGAGGGGGATTGTAGCACCCTTCAGCTTCCCCCCACGCCAATCCTTACCACCTAAAATAGCAACTCGATACAAGACAAACTGAAGATTCTAAACAGCATCATACTAGCACGTTGCCCATTGGCTACATTTGAGTGCTGCTGAAACGAGATGCTAGATCTAATATAACACTAACATGTTCTACTCAAGACTCGGAGACACGACACAAGAAAATTAATTTATGCTTGCTTTGAGCATAATGACGACGACGGCTTATAGACATACCTGCCCGTGGACACTTCTCAATTCACCATCTTCATATCCATCTAGCTTTTGTTTAACACGCAGCAAGGCTCTCGCACCATCTTTGTTTCCTTCATAGCCATCTTCATCAGAGTCTTCCAAGCTGGCCTCCAAATCATCATCAATATCCTGGTAAGGGAAAAAACAAACCTATGTGAGAAGCCATGTGTTAAAAAGTCTAATGCCCAACACTTTTTGGGATTAGATATTGTGAATATCCATAAAAAAATTTAAAGCTCGAATAACTTTCAGTTGTCTTTCTTCATGCAGTGTTCTTTTATAGACGTTTTTTACGAGTGAATAGAGCTCAAGTAGCTGTAGGTTATCTTTTTCTGCAGTGTTCTTTCAATGACTTTTTTAATGAGTGAAAAGGCTGTATTTCACCACATAATGATAAGAAATTTATTCCTGTTTGCTCAAAACATTAACGCCGAGATAATGAGATTTCCTGGCCCCACCATCGTTACCCCATCATGGGCAGGTCAGATGGAATGACTTACACGAATTTCTACTCATAAATCAGTTCACTATGTCCTGGTTGCTTCTGTTCATGTAATTGTCTTTCATGAACCAAAGGTTGAATTCATGTAGCAAAACAACAAACTTTGGCAGACCATTTAGCACAAAGATTTGAGAAGAAAAAAAACATGGCAGTCACATCCACTCATTAATTAGTGCTGCCAAATACATTGTACTGAACTTTCAAAATTTGGACCCAGTACAACTGTAGAAATTATTAAATGAACACATCACAGAATATTTGTAGATGATTGATTTATATTTTCACATAGGCCCAGCATACCTTTTGACGTTGCATAGCTTTTAAAGGTGATAGAGCCCACTTATACAGAGGATCATGGATGAAAACCTGCATCAAGTCCGGAAATACAATAATAGTTAAGGTTCTCATTATCTGAAACCAACTGCACCCAATAATTTTACCTCAATAATTGTAAGCAACGCCTCTTTGTTTGTTCGCATCACAGAGAGAGTTTCTTCACAGCATCTTCTAAAAACTCCTTCCACTCCGGTTACACCCATTCCATCTATGATGTCCCTCGTAAGCCTAAAAGGTACCTGGCAAAGATGTGTTGAAATATTAGCCAAGGCAAGTTAATGAGGAAGGGAGAGAAAAACACGTGGCTGAAAATGGAAATATTCAGGTTAAGAGCCTACTCGTTCAGGTGTTTTCAGCATCAAGCCTTGCTCAAATGCAACACCTAGATCTATATGGACAACTTCTGCAGTAGCTTGATCAATCAGAACATTCATGGAATGCCGATCTCCTAGTCCTACGATGTAACCCACCTGTATACATGGAATGTAATTTTCTCTATCATATTCAGACACAAACCAATAAAGGAAGACTACATTATAGAGCAAAGTCAACAAACCATTGAACTAGCAGCTACGCTTCTTGTATATGCAAGTCTCTTGTCAAACCACTCAGCAGGATGACAAAACCTCTCCAAGAAGAAGTAATGCATGACAGGCCTGCAATGGATGATAAACAAAGACAAATAAGCTCAATTCGTGTTACAACTAGGTGATTTTGACAAAAACCGCGAACCTGAAATTCTCACAAACTTCCTGGAAGGCCTTGCGCTTATCAGTTGCCTACAAAACAAAGTATGGCATAAACTTTTATGATGTTAATTTATTACCTAAAGACTACGTAAAACTTATTGCATCATTTAGTGTTGCTTCGGAAGAACAGGTCTTATTTCAATAGTCCTTGCCTTGAATGAACGGCAGGTGAGGCCTCGGTAAATCTATTACAATTTAAGATAAAAGGGCTCAAAGAACTGTTACAGCTCCTGATATACCCTCAGATACAATTAGTACGAAAATGTCCGGAGGAGGCCAGAATTTATATTTCTTACGAAGTGAAGAAAGTAGCCGAGAATTACAAAAATTACTTAACGTCAAGCTAAATAATTCTTTAATCTAGTGATCTGGTGATAAACTCAAATATTGCAAACAAGTATCAAGTTATCTATTGATGCAGAGTTAGGGGCCCAGAGTGCAAAACAACAGCTTCTGTCGAAATATTCAAAATATGAGGCTAGATGGAAAGATCAGTACAACGCAGGGGCTAATTAACTCGTGAAAGTGAAAAGAATGAAAACTTAGACAGAGGGTTACAGATGTGGCTGCGAAAGGAAAGACGATTCTCTAAATTGAACTGAGTGAAAGGGTTAAATTCATCCTCCAACCAATGTATTTCTCATTTTATAGAACATATCCCAATTAATTGGGAATAAAGACTTGGTTGTTGTCATCCAAGTTTCCAACTTAAGTATCAGCACTGACTTACTGGATCAAATCTAAACGCCTGAAAGGAAAAGTTATGTACAAGAATAACTTGGATTAAAACAAGATTATAACGATCTAGGCCACTACAACACAACCCTTCCTCATCCATGTTTCAAGTTCAGTTTCCCAATGTATGAGATTCTTCCCACTAAATAAACTGATGAAAACTCAGGACACTTTCCTAAATTTAGTTTGCAAAACAATCACTACTAGTTTAAGCCTCCCCATAAACTACTACAGTTAGATGGCTCAAACAACACCTACAAAGGATGACATCTGGGGGGGCTGGGGGTGGGTTGCATCAACCTCAGTCTATAACAATAAGAAATAAAGGCATGTTGTTGAATTACAGTAACTACAAAAGCATATTCTGTGTTAAAGTAATTGTCAAGAAAGAAATGCTAAACAGGATGTATGAGAATAAATTTAGATGTTACGTATATCCTAATACTGATATTCATGTTGTCCGTGTTGTTTTTAAAAGTTTCATATTCATTGTTTGATTTTGATTGAGAGAGAAACCAATGTGTATCTTTAAGTATAAGTAGGTTACTATATTTGGAAAACCTTGTTTGAGCTGTCAATTAAATTTCTCCTAGAGTTTACTTATTTGCAACTATCCGGGGTAGTCTATCAGATGTTCTTTTCCATTCTTCCTTGGTATGCAAACATTTAAATTTAACAAACACAGAAAAAGAAGGAATCAATAGAAATGAAAGCATAACAGGTTTTAGCATACATATTATTATAACTACTTTATTTATTTTCCCTGCCGAGTAAAAGTTTTTCCTTGTTCCACAATCATGAAGATAAATTGCAGACCCAAGTTTTTCATTTTATCATAATTGCATGCTCAAGTGGCAACTTAAGTTTTTTAATCTTTGTGCACTTGCTCTATTCCCCTTAGGACATCGAGAACCTTACTCGGAAAAGAAGATACAGAAAAGGTTAAACATAACACACACATTGTACTAAATAAGTACTAAAAAATCCTGATGCCACTTACTGCAGTCATTTGCTGCCGACATTTGAGGAAATTCCAATCTCCTCTTCCATAGCGTCCATGAGCACCTCCACTTCTGGAGCTGGATTAGGAGCGTCAACATATTCAACATGAAACCTTCCGTTGCATCAAACATAGAAATTTCAAAGCACATGCAACTGCTAACCTTCCTATAAGATATTCACCGAGTGGGAAAGTTCCATTGACCCATTCTAGAACACCAGCACTGGGAGTAAAAGGAACAACCTGTCTCATTGAAGCAATGAAATTTGAGTTTTTTGCTCATATATGCCGAATTGATGTAGAAAGACATTATCAATAATAGGCCTTGAAAAACCATAATAGAATAATTGAACACAAAGCACATTATCATTTACTTCCAAAATATAGAGTTAAACATACTCCGAGGAACCCAGGCATAACTAACCATGATGAATAATGCTGGCTTCAGCTTTTACAACAAATGCCCTTGATCAGGTCATACTCACATAAGAAAGGACACACATTTGGTGGTACAGTGGCCACAAATAAGATGAAAAGAAAGAAAAGAATACTAGACGGTTTTCCATGACACTTGAATAGTGACAGATTAAATCTGTTATCAAATTATGATATCTTGCTTAACTTTGTCAGGTTATCAGAAAATATTTCAAGCTTTCTGAACTTCTAAATCAATTAATTCAAGAATACTTGGAAAGTAACAACATGCATGCAGATCATCATAGAAAGAGACTCACTAGCAACACCCCCCCCCCCCCCCCCCCAATTTTTAACTAAATGTTAAGCAGTGGCTAACATAATCACAGTGTCCAATGATTAGTTGGAATACAACAAGGACCAAGGGGAGACACTCAGTGACCAACTTTAACATAAAAGTGATGAGTTGTATATTAAAAAAATTTGAACTAGTCAGTAAATGAATCAAGGAAAGTCTAACGCAAAAAATGCAGGTTGGGCTTTGAGCGTTTACAATACACTGCCATTTCTTAAAACTAAAAACTAACTAGTTTAAGTTTTCACTGGTACCGTGAAAATCGTCCCATATAGTATCTATTACATCAGCTGTTAAGAAATGGCCTTTCACAAGAATTAAGTATCTCATTAAAAAGTTTAAGCTAAATATTGTTTACATAGTAACATGCATATCTCAATACTCAATGTTCAAGAAACTAATTGAGTTCAGCAAAAGCAGCTTCCAAAAATTGAATTGAATAATTGAGGGGCTTCAAAGAGATATTGCTTGTTAGAGGGGGTACACTAGCCGTCACTACCACATTGAAGGACTTGTACCCCTTTCAAAACAACAAAACAAGAGCCCTCCTTGAAAAAAAAATAAAAATCTATCTGATGGAAAAAATAGATTTGTTACATTCACTAAGAATTGTTTGATCCCTTCCAAAAACTGGGGCTTTCCGAAATTCCTTCTCTTTCAAAGAGTTTGAAATTTTCATGGCTGAGTGCAATATTTTTATGAAGCCAGGCGCGTAAAATTCTTTTTAATAAATGGATACCAGTGAGATTTAAATTCACCAATTCTTAACAAGTTTTTGACGCTATATTCGAATAATGAATTGTTGTACGCTTCCAGAGAGGACTAAGAATTCACTAAATTATTATATGGCACACTATACAATTAAATCACTCCTTATATCCAATAGCTGAATACTCCATTCTTATGTTGATATTCGTTAAGATTGACCCATTTCTTAAACTGGGGCTTTCCAAAATTTCTTCTTGCAGAAAGAAATGATGTATAAGACTACTAGTACCTACAACCACTTTTAAGGTTTTCAACGTTAAAAAAATATATATAATAATTCTTTCAGTTTTTTAACTCAAACTAAAATTTTCCTTGGTGCAAACATAAGATACAAAATTAACACAAGTATCTGCTTTAAGATGGAAAAACTACCTTGTATGTTCGTATCCGGAGTCTCCTCTTCCAGGTGTCACGGTTGTTTTGCAAGAAAGTGTTAACTAAGCCGAAAAATTGTTCCATAACCTGCAGGAGTTTTGTAATGGGAACATAAATTTCATCCAGTATTTCTGAGTGTAAACAATTCTGAATACCCCTAAAAAGGCATGAACTATCTAGCTGACAATTTTTTTAACGCACTGGCTTTGTATACAGAAAGGGATTATCCAAGCTGGGGTTGCTAGTATGCATTACAGAAGCCACAGAACATTTGGAATATCAAGCAGTAAGCAACACAGAAGGCTCATAAGATCTGGTATGCATGACCATTATTGTTAACTTGGTTAGTATGTATTGAACTGAGAGACTTCCTGCAGAGCACTCGTAACAATGTAATCAATACAGACCAAGTATCACTTATAGATATCAAAGTATATCTTGTAATTTCCATTTTAACCGAAAGCAGTTTGGTGTGAAATAGAAGTAGGTTTGCATTACAATGTAGGATTTTGCAAACAGACAAATTCAGGTGACCAAAAGCTGCAGCTTCTGGATCCATTGAACTGCCTATCCTTTGGTAAAACTAAATGCACATTGATAAACATACCCAGCTATCACAAAATCCGTTCCATAAAGCATAATATGCTTAATCACATATTTTTATGCAACACCATCACTTCGAAAGTCAAATATGATATAGAAGGATAGAAGTGGTCTGAGTTCATACTGCGTCTTGTCTCAGGTCATCATTGCCAGATTTTGCTAGTTGCCGGTATCTATTACCATCAGATCCAAAGCACTCCACCACTTTTGGGGCATTTATGCCATTCATTATGCTGTAAATTTGAGTGCAGTAGTAAAACGTCAAACTGAAATCTGGTGGATAATAAATTGTGAGAAGCTCATGCAGAATGAGCTCATATATACTATGTCTCTTTAGAAGGATCTCACAAAATAATTTTCTAACTGATATTTCATAAGCTTGTCATGGAAATTTTCAATAACAGAAACAATTTTCAATGAATGAAACTCAGAGCCAAGACCCAGGGAGAGCGTAAACACTTACGTGACTGAATCAGCCAAACCTCTGAAGTGAGGAAAAAGTCCTTCGGGGTATTGACAAGTGCGGTCAATAGGAACATTAGACGTTATGACAGGAACCTGAAATGTGTGATTGCCGGCCAGAAATCTAAGTTATGCAGTTACATCAGTTTGTTGTGGCTAATATCACAAGTAATGATCGTAGCCCTCGTAATTGCCATAACAAACCAAAAAACGAAAAGAAAAAGAGTCTTACAAGCTCAAGTTCTCTAACACTGCGGAGTTCTCTTGGAAGAGTAACCTTTTTGTTGGTGTCCTGTTCACAAAATCCAGTTATTAGTCCAAATAATACTAACACTGGTTACATGGTTTAAGATTTTCAAGCAGCAGGAGTTCCAAAGTCGGTGGCAGATATGTCAGACGGGCAGTCTGAAAGAACAAGAACTCCTGACCATGTAATTACCTCTCTCTTTGTTTCCAGTTCAGCAAGTTTAATGTAGATCTCCACCATTTGTTTCATCTAAAGAAGTGAAAAGAACAAATGAAAAAAGGACATAAATAAACTGATGAACACAAAGATTGGAGAAATGATAGCTCTACTTGTCTGATTATAGGACCATGGTGTGCTAATAGCTCTTTCAAGAGATCTTCTGCAGCAACCTTCTTGTCCACGTCCACCACAAATGAGTTTCTACTTCGTTGCTTGTCCTTGATGCGGTCTCCATTAGCCAGAGCTAGAAGCTGATACCCAACAGAACCCCAAAAAGAAACAACACGGATAACAGGAATAAATTTCAGCATAGAGAAAATTATAGCACAACTACACGTCTCTAATTGAGATTTCTGAAGGAGTCACAAAACTACTGACTGAAACACGTGGTATTTTAGCATATAGAGATATCAACTACTCATAGACAAGAAAATGAAATCTCTAGAAATATTTGCGTAAAAGAAAATGTGAAGAATAAAGATCGACCAAAAATGGACATTTTCAAGCGCAACCTATATTTCTTAGACAAGTATAACCTTAAGTACCTGATAAATTGTATGATAAGGATGATCAAGGGCCATTTTCTTCACAAGGAAGACCAGTGCAAACTGCAACAGCAGTTAAATTTATGATTTGAATAAGTAGCTTGTTTTTTTCATTAGAAATGTGAAATGGCAGAATTAGAAAAAATGCACACAAAAATCTGAACCTGAAAGTTTGAAGAGCCTGAGGAGTCTTTTGGGCCACCCATCCGTGAAGCTATTTGGTATACCAATGGTATAAATTTATAAGATTGCACCTAAGTAATGTATAGCAGAGTTATGACTTGTACAAAAATAAAGTGCTACTCAATGCCCCCAGATAGGTCAAAAGGTGAACATGACGATCTAAAAACTAGAGGTTGCTATGTAAATTTCCACCAATATACCTCCTTGATAGTGCTAAGCATGTTATCCACAACGATCTGTCTGGTTGAAAGGCTGAACCAAAGGGAAATAAGTCGAAACACCTAAATATAATGAAGTCAGTACTCTCACTTGATCAAGTTGGTATTTAGAATAAGAAAATTCAAGGAGAAATAAATGAAATTAATGAAATATGCTCTGCGTAATAAACTTGGTATTGGTTCTCAGCAACCAATTGACAATTCGGAACCCTTACTTTTATGCAGAGTACAACTCAATACACACCAGACACTTCAAAAAATATGCCTAGATGTTGTGTTAATGATAGAAATGGTGTTAGTCTCCAAAACAAAATAGTTGGAGATGTGATGCAGTCACCACTGCCATATTGATAGCACACTCAGAAAATTAAAATTTGATGCTCCCATTCACAATTTTAACTGTCTTAAAAACTCCCTTTTCCCTGGGAGCAAGTCACTTTTCAAAGTATCCTTGTTTTTGATACACAATCGGAATCAGATGATTGTCAATAATCTGTTTTAAGAAAATAATAGAACGCATAATTTTCTCGTTCCAACACTCCTGTAGCGCTGCTGTAAAGGATTACAAGCTTAAAATATTGATTGAACGACTAAATTTAATACATAAAAAAACTGTTAATGAGATCAACTACGAAATGAAGAAACTTTTTTAATACACTTCATGATTATCCAAAAATTAATTCATCATTCAAAAAAGGTACCAAAAGTACATACCACTTGGACATCATACTTCTCGCCAATAATCAGACATCTCTTGTATCCCTCTAGTGCTGTACACAAAAAGTTGTCCCTATCTTCCTGGGAAGCAAATGAGAGAACGGAATGTTAAGACAATAATTTGCATGAAGTAAATTACAATCAGCCCCTGACTTCAGAATTCAAAAGAACCCATTGAGCCAGGATATAAATTCGAGCACCACCAATTTTGAACAATTCAAATATAAGTGAATAGGTTGTTGGTATAATCCACTTAACATTTAATGATATCTTTTTAGTATAAGCTTAATCATAAGACTGCGAAGACTATGACTCAAAGTTAGCAACTAGTTTCAGCACCCACTAATTAAAACTCCATAATATTAAACATATATCTTTAATGAACTCTGAGATTCATGAGCCCCATTAACATGTTAGGGAATTGATTCGCACTTCCGTTATATATAAAGGCCGTCAAACAACTCAGCTTATAAATATGCAGCTTATAAATATGTACAAGATACATGTACCATCTTCCTTCAGCATACCTGTAATTTCTCTGCTTCTTCTCTGTCCATTGCGAGTTGCTTTTGCAGCTCTTGTATTTTTAATGAATAGTCAGTCTTATCTCCCTGGAATCCAATCGAAAACATCTCAAATTAGCTCAGTAGCCAGTGTCTGATGCAAGGCAGTATCGAAAGAACGCTCAAATGACGAGACTTGCCTTTGCCATACTCTTAAAACGCTTGATTAGAGCTTCTAACTCCTTTGTCTGCATGTATGGAGTTCTTATATTACAATTACAAATAAGCTTTTGGAAACACCACTCCTTCGTAGTCCTTCACCACTTTGTCTAAAGTGCAGACTCTATGCAAATATATCTCATGAAATACCTTATGTTTCCGAAGCCGCATTGCTACTTGCCATTCGTTGGACATAAGTCTTTCCTCGTGACTGCGAAACAGAGCATCTGCATAATGTGCTAGCTGGAAATGCATTTGACTCCTTTTCTCGGTAGACAACTTGTCTGTTGCGTTGTGATCTTCAGCTAGTTTAACAGCATTCTTCAGGTACTTCTCCAATACAGTCCTGGAGCTGCAGTATCATAGGAGAAGATTTAAAAAAACTTATTGACCTCTAGAGTATATGATACAGCATAAGTTATATGCAATCACAACCAAATCATTTAGTACTATCAGGTCAACACCTTTTTTCAGACTTAAGAGGAAACATTGATGAAACATTGTTAAAAGTCCAGATAGTTCATAGATGATAAGAACTTAGCTATCAAATCCATGTCTTATTCAGGACAAAATGCGTTCTGCAACCAAAATACATGAACTTTTGGACCCTAAATTTCAAAAACTACATTATCCACCCTTAGATTATGCTTTTTGAGCTTTTGAAGGCCAAAATTGTCTTCCGTGCCCTAGAATCTGCATGATTCAAAAAATGCCAACTTTTTTGTTTCTTAAGAAGAAAAACATATAAGTAAACTAAGCTTGCTATCACATTTTTTCTTTGGAAATCAATGGAGACACAACCCGAACATTATAACGCCTTTTGTATCGCTAGCCTCGAGTTGCGTCGACCACTATTGGCTGCGCATCACCAATGCCTACACTGTCACAAGTTTTTTCCTGGAAATCCTTGACTATTTGAAGGCAATCTTCATCTTTCTTTGGATCAAAATAAACCATTCTCCATTATTAAGGACCTTACTTTCATCCTCTTCAAGTATTAACTGATAGCAGGTCTGTTCTCCATCCTTCTTGTCTTCGTCTCCCCATATATTTCTTACTTAAATATATAAGTATTTATCTATATATATATGTGTGTGTGTGTGTGTGTGTGTGCGTGTGTGCGTCTTATATTCAGTCTATCAATATGTATATACAGGGATAAGAGAGAACTTGAATTTGAGATCAACAATGGTGCATAATGCTTGAAATATTTCTTTTCCAGGGATATTTTGTGCCTTTCTGAAAAATTCTCTAATTCTAGATCCCAGTCTGCAGCTCCTTGTTCTGTTTTTCCTCTTTAGTATTCTCAAATTCAATAGACATTATAGTGCAATAAATATATATTATTGCAGGAACCTCGGCAACGGTTGTTTGCTTGTCTATGTTTCTTCTCTTGAAAGGTACTCTAGTAATTGTATGCAAAGTTTTCTAAGTTTTCCTCGATTTCTTATTGATATCATGATAAAACTGCCTTTATTTTAGTCAAAATCTCTTGAGAAATTCACTAAGGGTGCATTTCGCCAAGAGATATAAAATTTTAGGGTAGGTTGTCTCTTTCAGAATTCAAGTGTGCAATGTGGCAAAAACTCTTATTTCTACGGTGCAAAACATAATTTAGCCCCTTATTCATCAAAAAAGGAACACAGATCATTTCTAATAGGAATTATTACATGGGTGTCTTCTAAGAGATTCACAACGCTAAAACCCGAAAGGGAACTTTTCAAGTTAGAACATTTACAAGCACAATACACAAAGCTCATATTCATGATTCATCCACTAGGAAAACTAAAGGAAGCCTAATTAAAGTCATTGCACTTACTCCCGGAAGCCACAATTATATATGTATATATATATACAGGGTAAAAAACATCATACACCCTGAATGTATACCTCTTTTGCAACTTGCCACCTAAACACATACCCCACAACCTTTCTAAATATGTCAGCTTTCTTTCCAAACTTAGCTGAATCTTTTGAAATATTCCATTTGGTGACTCGGGCAGTAAGGGTAAAATGATCTCTTTGGTTTGCTTGTTGGATCTCCAATCAAGGCGGCGGAGTGGGGGATGGAGACAGAAGAGTTCATCAAATTTTAATGTAGAAAAATAGATACTGATAAACATAATTGGAGAAATACCATGTCTACTCTCCAACATTCATTTCAGATATCACTACACTATTTACTAGCTTTTGACTGGTGAAAATACATATATATATTCTGAACAAACAACCCCCACGGCCTTTTGCTACATATTGAATACAATAACATGTAACTCACTTGCTTGATCGAGTTTCTGCTAGCCACTTTCCAACTAAGCGAAATACATCTGAAGCTTCTGCATTCAACTTCTGATTTTGTGAAATATGATCTGCAAGGTTGATCGCCATCTCATGCTGTCCTTGGGCTCGGAGAAGCTTAGCTTCTTCAAGCTTTTAAATGAAAATCGAGAAATGTTAGTTTATAGTGAAAGATGCCTGCTAAAAATAAGAGAGATTGAAATAGGCATCTGAATGCACAAAAAGTGTGTGGGAGCAGAAGCACAAAAGCAGAAAAACTGAAATCTTCTAAGAGCACTGTAGAGCACTTGTCAAAGCAGAACAAACATGTGTGTCCTTGCATAATTCTCCATGGAAATTTATCCTAGGTTACAAAAGTAACAAAGATACACTATATTTTTGCTACAACGGGCCAAGTCAACATGAACCAAATAACTCATTACCTTACATATCAGATAAAATATTCAAGAAACAGGGAAAAGATGAGCCAGAAAGATGAGCAAGGCTGAAGCTGAAAACCCCAAAACTCTCATGTGTCAATTCACCCCAAGGCAACAATCAAACCCATTTAGTATAGAAAAGGAAACTAAAGATTATAGAGTAGAGGTAGGACAATAAAGGGTTCTTAATGCAATGTAAGATTAGAGGGAACAGTGGCTGAACAGAAGGCCAAATCGATGTCAAAAAAGACTATATATAGTTCAGAGCAGCCAGTCGACAGGGCGTGAGAAAAGGAGTTGGCCAGGTGTTTTGGTTATACAATGTGGTATTCTTTTTATCATTGAAGAGTCCAGTGCTCTGGAGAATTCATTTCGTTTGTCATTTCTTTACTTCGTATTGTTCTATTATCAGTAATTCAGAAATAGAGCTTGAAGTAACTGTCCCTCTAACTTACTCTCTCTCATTTTCCTGACCTGCGTTCTTATCTTCAACTTGAAATTAGTTTCGATTAGTCTTCTACAAACATTGTTCCAATCTCTTCAGTAGTACCATCACTATCTCTATCACACATACAACTGCAGCCATGACTACGACAATGGCAGCCATTAGTATGCTAAAGTGGAAGAATCAGTGAAATTCCAAAGAACCTTATAAAAGTGCTCCCAGCTCCCCAGTTAATGTTGCACAACTTGAGAGCTGAAACACCACCCTGCTTCAGTATATTATGCCTAGTTACATATACAGAAATTTTTGCAACTTAATGGATTGTACAAACAACTTTCAAAGACTAAAAAGAATTATCAATTAATACTATGGCCAAGATTAATGGTGAGGAACCGCACCCGTATTTGAGTCACAGCATAGTAAAGAAAAATTATATGGAACTTCAGTGAAACAAGTGCAGTAATAGTAGCACAGAAAGATCTGGGCAAAGTTTCAGACTGAAGAAAACTTCATAAACTCATATGTTATATTCGATAGCATGTGAAACTTGTCTGCATATTTTTTCGGTCATAGCAACACACGAGATAGCCAAGTAGTACCAGAGTAGTTTTTAAAAGTAAGAAAAAAGATCAAAATTTGTTATATGAAACATTCAAGAGTCCACAGAAAATATATACCCTTCCAAGCCAGTACAAATTAGAATACCCTTCTCCCATTCCAGAACAAAAGAACTTAAACTCATGTAATGCTCCAGCAGCCTGTGAAATCCTAGATCCCTGAAGATTCAGAGTCGCATAACAAGTTTATCAGGTTCAGCTCAAGTATACTGCACCACAAAATGACATTTTCTGTAGAATACCTTACGAAGAATTGATGCTGATTCCAATAGATGATAAACTGTACTGTCCATAGAATTCAAAACCTGAAGTAAGACTCTTCTAAATGCAATGAACGGTTCCAACAAGTTCATATGCAACTCTGATTGTTTCAAAATGCAGTTCCAGTTTTGATGTAGCCACTGCAACTGCAGATTCAAATCTAGGATTTAGTGAATAAATCTGAATATTAATCGTTACAACATTTATACTGCCAATAACAGTAGAAATGTCTAGGATAGAATAACAGTGAACTTACATCTAGAGAACAGTTAGCACATTAAATATATGTTATTGATAGCACAAATAATAGATTTTACCCAGAAAATCCCACATATGCTCATAAACAGATTTGACATTTAAATCTGTCACATACTTCTATTACTGATATACATAGGCAGCGAGAAGCTAATAACACATACTGTGGAAGATGATCCAACAAGTACCTGATCCACGGAGGGGAATACAGGTGCGGAAAATTGTTTTTGTCCCTCAGAAGAATGGTTAATTTTTTCAGACAGACTCCAACGTAAGTCCCACGCTGTCCCAAGATGATAAAAGATCTGGCAAGATACAAAAGAAATAGAAAACTATGTAAAATTTTCAAATGTAAACCTTCAGAATTATTTTAGATAATGTAGACACTACTATTTACATCTGAAACCAAAACAAATTCTTTTGGCCCATAACAGAAGCTCCATTGAGGCTAAAACCTCTCACAATCCAAGCAGAAGAAATATAAGAAACCTTGAGCTACAAACTAAAACAGAACTGGCTGCTTGGAGTATTGAGCACCTGAAGTTTATTTATGGTTGAGTAGATGAACTCGGTACTCTCCACACTTGCATGACAGATGGAAAGCAAAAGAGCCTGAGGTAAAAGAGAGGAATATAAAATCAAGTTGTTCAAGAAATCAAATATAAGATTTTAACACTTATTAACCTGCTTAGCATCTTGCAGCGTAGTATGAAATTCATCAAATTCTCCTTCTTGTAGTGCTCTAAAACAGCTGCATCAAAGCAAGTACCATATCGTCATAGAACTCATGGCAGGAAATGAAATTTACACAAGTATTCCACTACACTTTAATGGTTGTGTTTCCAGAATTCGTAAATTCACATGATTAACTCTGACCATTCTTGAGGACCAGGTCATCAATAGATCAAGTATCAACGAGTAAAATGGACAACCCAAATTCACGCAAAAATTGAAAGCGAAAGGCCATACACCTAAATTCATTGCATAAACAGACAAGTGGTGCCATGTGACCGGCATGGTTTGCTAAGAGCTTTATCCCTTGAAGCATAGCGTACCACAAATAATTGATATGACAGGCTTGGTCGTTTGCATTGGTGGTTGTTGTTCTTTAAGCTGATGAGGGCCATTCAGCCCAAATTACCATGGGGAATAACTTTGAGCATTTAGGATGAATACCAACAGATATAGGATACAGAAAACTTCTCTTAGTTTATCCAATATGCAATCATTCTTATTCCTTCCCGGCCTCATCGTTAAAACCATAAGCTATGTTTCCAGAAAGAACAAAATGGTAAAATCTTAAATCTGCTAGTAGATATCTCCGGACAAGCTTACATTCACCATAAGCAAATCTTAGGTTTGTAAAAGAAGAATGTGGGTAGAACAACAATTGGCTTTTCTTATGCAGGATTAACTGTGAAGAGAGAGGGATTCAGAGCATGATATCTTACTTGAATCTAATATGAAAGGAAGGCTTTGAGTTTTTGAATGAAATGAAAAAACATTGATATATCGCAATCTCTCTGATTTCGATAAAACAATATTACCTTAAGAATTATATTTCTTTTGACTCAGATGATTCCCATACTTGCATTAGTAGATGAATTCTTTAGGCCCAAATTTTAAAGCACGCCTTGGTGCACTTTTTATGAAATATTTCCCTCAGAGGAAAAGACAGAAGTTTTGGGTGGCACAAATAAGAAGTAAATGATGTGGGAGGTTGCAGTCGCGGTTGCAGAATCGAGGGTACAAATATATCTGCATATTAACAAATAGGAACTCAATTTTCCATTAGTTGCATTTTCTAATTGTTGTCCTTTGTATAAAAAATGAGCATGAAGGTTAAAAGATACAAGAGAATGTGAAGGAACCAACGAAAAGTTTCCATGTTAAGCTTAAAAAAGAAAAATTAGGAAGTTAAGAATTTGTAATGAACTCTTCTTCCAAGAAGTTTGGCAAAAACTTTGAGTTTTACATGCTAAATGGAGAAGACTTGAGAAAAGAAAAGAAGAGAGATGGAGATTCAAATAATCAGAGTAAGGAAATCGTATGAGAGTGTCAGTGAGAATGAGGATTGAATTCCAAATCAAGTTACTCAGAGAAATACTTGAGTTATAAAAATACTCGAGGTGCGATGTGTGAGGATTGTGTAATAACCTCACACCATGTGCAGTCATATTACTTTTGAGTCTCTTTTAAAGCAGATTACATCCTTAAGGAGCATGTATAGACTAAGTGTAGAAATTAGGCCTCCTCATATTCTTGCGAAAAGGCCCGAGTTAATAAACGTAAATCCTCTCTAAAAGCTTGAGATTCTGAAGAAACGACAATTCAATATAGTATCAGAGCCTATTCAAGTAGATGATGGATTTGCTTACTATCCACACGTGTTAGGATCCGAGGATGATTCCAGCCTACACGTGATGAGGCTTGTTGAAATCTATCACACATCGTTTGGGAACAAACTTGAGCTTTTGTATATTAATCGTCTCCCCCTGTCCCTCTCATAAAGCCTTCTGTGATACCAGGAAAAATTTTTGGCCCCTCATATTTCCCCCTAAAAGGTTTAATTAGAAGGAGAGAGGGAGATCATTAATGTACAGAATCCAAGCTCATTCCCAAGCCGATGTGGATAGATTTCAACACTGAGAGTCCATCTCTTAAATACAATAACCCATAATTTGTTTGTGAATGCTTCCACTAAATTCAAAGATTGATTGACCCATAACTAGCCTATATATTTATGGCAGTAATTCAAAGAACCAGGTTGCAAATGAATTCGACATCTGCACACACGCGGCAGTAAGTCAAAAGGAGGAGAAGAAACAGAATGGATCACAAAACTTTAGCGTTTCAAATTGTCATTTCCATGTTTGAAGAAAGTAACAGCAATCCAAACTTAGTCTCCACTAATGGTTTAGTTACAAATTTTCTATAGCTTTCTTCAGCATTATCAAGAATCAAACTTTACTGACAATTCATAGAAACTTGATTTCTGGTTGAAACAAAACCTGCCCATGGCAATTGGTCAAGTTTAGGCAAAGATACCTCTACAACCACCATAAACTCGTAATAACTTGACAAGCAAGTTTAAGTATTAAGTGTTCTTATCACCAAGCAGCATATACAATGAGAATACATAAGTTTCAGATAATTGTGAAATAAGTAAGGCTTGAATCAAACAAAACCACACTAGATCAAGATCTAAAGACAACACCTGTGCAGACTTTCATTAAAGTTATGTCCAACATGTTGATGTGAAACTGATGTATCAGCACCAGAATAAAGTGGACAGAAATCCCAGTTTCCTGCACGCCAAGCAGCTTCATACTACAAACCATAGAGAAGAAAAGACCACAAGTCATCAATATTCAGATACACACATAAGAAGAAAGAGAGATGGAGGAAGGGGAGAGACAGGCTTTAGTGGCGGAAGGGAGTCAAGCGCAGTGCCAATCACTTTCATCAATTAGAAGAAAAAATTACAACACAACACCTGCAGCTCAGTGAATTCTAAATCATGTTGAAACCGGCCCCTCTGAGAAGTCAATCCTTGACAATACACATCTAATACATGAGCGCAACCAATTTGCTGCAAAGATTTTATTAGTCCTTTGTAAGGCTTCTTCCCAATCATGTCATCTTTGGTGTTGGAGAAGGATGAGTGAGTTTCCCGTTGAGAATTCTCCAAAGAAGAACAAGTGGGACCACTAATTTGCTCTTCTGGTTCAGAGCGCACTTGCAAATCATAATGCTCAAGTGCTTTACTCCAATTACCCTCATGCTCATAAGTGATTATCTGAGAAGTCAGCTGCAAGCCACAAGACAAAATGGTTTAACTTGTGGGGACCAAACGGTTACTCATTAAAAATTTAAAACTAACAACCAATATTTTGAAACCTAACTTTTTCACATAAACAATTTTATATATATGCATTACAACATATATATATATATATATATATATGTGTGTGTGTGCAAAAAAAGTCAACAAACGCGCACAGAGATATATAGATACATATGCAGACTGAATAACTAAACAATAATGATGTTTATCGGTGGAAATAATGTCAGGAGAGGTGGGTTTTGAGTATTATGTATAAAGTATAAAATATTTTTCATTCCTAAAAATAAATGCTTAACCTAATATATTTTTATTTCAAGATTTAAAGTGAGTTATATTTAAATAATATCTTTTTATTTATTTTGATTTTTAACTGTAATCAAAATGATTCACGTTGCATTAAAATGATTGAGGAAGCTAAAATATTTATAGTTTGTTAAATAAGCTAATAAGTTTTTATTCATATTCACATAATCAAATATGTAAATATTCATGGACTGGTTAATAAGTTAACAAGTGAATACAACAATTTATCACCTATCCCTTGAACCCCCTTTTAAATTGGCTAATATATGGGAGATTTTAAGACAGTTCATTAACTTGGCCAAAATCATCCATTTCCCACCCCTAATTAATCACTAGGAGTTTTTTCTTGGTTAATCATTCGAACCTATTTCAATGGAAGAATTTGTGGATCAGTGATACTTCCTATACTTTTATAGTGCACATCTTTCAGCAACTATACAACATTTTGACCATAGATTCATTAAGCAACTCTTAATTTATGTGTATGCATGTGTAGATATTTATGTTCATACACACACACATAGACGTCTTTAACTAACCTTGTGAGATTGAATTATTCCATAGAGACTGTCTGGCTCATTAATCTGGGTGACTGCTGATAATAGTATCTCGATGTGGCGTGGCAGCTGACAGTCGAGAAGATAGCAAACAAGTTAAAAAATATATTAGTCAAATGGAACTAGAGTATTCAGAATGAGTATAAAACTTAAAAGAAATAAGGCAGACAAATTACATAAATCGTGGTTTTCATAAATTTTCTAACATACTGTTTCATGGTGAGAAAAGTCCGGCCTGCCCAAAGTAAGGCTGTTAAAGTGTTCCTCACACCAATGTTCAACGTAAAGGACAGCGGTAAAGTAAGAACCACAATCCTGTAAGGCACAATAGATATACAAAAAGAATCACACAGGTGAGGGAAGATATTTTTCATAAATACTAAGTGGGAGATGAACAAAACAGACTGCAACAATACTTACAATTGCAGACTTGGCCACTATAAGGTAGTCCACTGCAAGCCAGTAGACCTAGCCAAAAGATACCATTTTTTAAAAACAAAGGCACTTAATGGCCTCTTCGGGGCAAGGATGTAAATTAGATCACCACTTAATTTAGGAATCAAGAACAAAGTTTTTATTTCGCTATAAATATGAACCATCCTCAAAAGGCGTTTCAACAGAACTACGAGGATTAAAAAAATGAATTACCATAATGTTTGTGTCATCCTGAGAATTGGAGACAATTTTTTCAAGCATTAGAAACTATTCAATCATGATTCTTATATCAGCATTTTAACAGTTAATATGAACTGAGCAATACTTGGAAGACATCTGCACCAGTGGAATACTTAAAGATATCCCTCAAAGTTTCAGCAACTCAATATCAAAGGGCACGTAAAGAATCCAAAAAGATTTACTGTTGATTGTATCTATTAAATGCTTGCAACTGATTAATTTTGAATATCACAGATCAGATGGAGATGGTTTTAGCAAAACAAAAGGAGACCAGAAGAGTTGGTATGATATGTGATTAGCACAGAAGAATTCATTAGATATATAAAATGAAATCACAAGATGAGAAAAATCAAAAGGAGATTGAATAAGTTTGTATAAAATATTTACAAGAATGAAGTGATTTGGCAGTGAATTGATTATGCAGCAAAAATATCAAAGGTGTAGAACACGAAAGCAAACCTTTTCCCAAGACAATGTTGATGCTACTGCCATGGAATAGGGTGTCTGATGATCCTTGACCTTTGTAGATGCGGCACGTGACCTCAAACCAGAGCCAGAAAGTTTAGCATGCTGTTGAAACCATGAATCTAGTCAGGTAGGCTTTGTAAATTATATGACATGATTTAGCTGTGAAACAAAACCAGGTTCAGTTTTATTAGGTTATATGACCATTTTGTTTATGCCGTATGAGTTTAATTAGACAATATTTTGCTACTGGCAGAACTATTCAGGGGGCTGATTCCAGCAGTAGTAGCTACAGTACCAGTTATTTTGTCGGTTCTTTGGTCTTTGTTGATTTTATGTTTTGTAAAGATATAAAGTTATCTCTAGTTACAGGCTAATACTTTCTATGGAGTTAATCATATTCTTACCTTCAAGTTTTGATTATTAATAGTATAGTTTTGGAAATTACAGACACAAAGTTGTGCTCCTTGATTTTCTTTCTTTTGTTTATACATGTTCACCACACAGATAATTTTCCTATCAGCACTGTGGAAGAAGAAATATGAGCACTGATGACATATTCCCACAGTACAATACAAACTGAGAGAGAACTTGTCAGCACAATCAGTATACTACAAAGCACAATTGCTACATCTGTTGTTTTGCTTCCTTTACTGTGGGTATAAGTAAGCTGTTGAATCCTTCTAAGTATAACTCCAGGACTAAGTGTACACGCACAAAACACACATACATATATAGAAAAGAAAAACATTGATGGATGTAGCAAAGAGACAAATGACTCTGTCAGATGTTTCACACATACCATTTCAATCTAAAGTAAAACACATTAATATTAACTTTATGGAAAATATATGGCACGGCATAATTCTTACAAAGCATCATAAAAGGCACAAAAACAAATTGGTTATTTTCACTCCATGAACAGCGATAAGCAACTACCTTTGAACTTTCAAGCTTGGAATGAGCAGCAGTGGACTTTGTTCTTTCCATTACATGATAGAGTCGAAGCTCATTTAGAGCTTGCAAAAATATTTGAATTGATTTGATCAACGAATTGGAGTCAATAAAAATATTCTCCTGTACCTGTCAATGATGATCCATTATACAAGCCAAAACTATTACGTTAGATGGAATCATAAATCTGGAAAAACAAATTGATAATATGTAAATTAATCCTAACAACAAGTTTGCTAGGTATCTTTAATGAATAATTTCATCCAGAGATGAAAATCAGTTCAGCTGTCGGAACACAGGTGAATATAATTTGAGGTTCTAAGCAGATGGCGTTCACATGTGAACTATTTGGATAGCTAACTTAACAGACAGAAATCAGCAGGACAGATCCCCCGTGTACTTGTATGACTTCATTCTCTCAAAGCCTTTGAAGGAACTGGGCAAAAAGAAGCAACACATAAAGTAGCAAACCAATGAATCTCCAATTTCCGGTTAAAACAGCTTCAATCATGAACAAGATAAACGAATCCTCCCTACCTCGCCTACCGACACCGCTCGCTAGAATAGTCTCTAGGAAATGTAGCTAAAACTTCACATTCAAAAAGTCCGGGGCTACTTGTCGCAAGATATGATGAGCATGAAAGTTAAAGAAGTCTTCTATTCTAGTAGCCATTATCAGAAAATCATTACCATTAATCCTAGCTCCAAGATCAAAGGAGGATTAACTAGAAATAATAACGTAGAAGATTTTGCAGTGCAGGATCACATGTAAGGCATTTACCTTCATAAAAGTTAACGACTGGCAGAACTAGAAATAATAATGTAAAAGATTTTGCAATACTAAGAAGAAATTGTATGTAAAAAAGTAAAAGAACAAACCTTCAAAGAGATTGCTTTACAGAGATCAGCATCCAAATCCTTTTTTCTGGCTATATTAACAATGACATTAGGGAATAGAAGTTCTGCAACTTCAGATTTTACGAGCACAATATCTTGACATAATCTGAAACAAATACAAAAAAAGATCAACTAAGAGCATGGCAAAGATAGCTGACAAAAAGATGATAGGCCCATCTCTTTTTTTAAGTGAAGAGTGCCCAACCTAAGAACGAGGTCATCACAATAACTTATCATGGCACACACAAGTGGGCATATCCATGCCTCAAATGTTTTGTCAAGTGTAGACCACAAAGTTGTGTCCTTGATGGAAATTGATTCAGCTGACAAAAATGGAAAAAGAGTCAACATACAAGTAATGAACTGACCGCTTAATTTACACCAATCAGCAAGAAATGAAAAATTCCACTTTTTTCTCTAACTCTTGGGAATGCGTTCTCCACTTTCGGATCTCGCAAAGAGAGAACATGGAATATCAATTTCCAAAGCAAAAAGGTAAGGATTTTAACATGAGCCCTTTTGCTGCTACACCTTGCACCATTACATAACACAAAAGGACCTACAAAATATGCATTCTTGGGATTATAGAAGAGCCAAAAGCTAAGGAAGTTATATATTATTCTACCCAGTCCGCTAAGACTTCACAGAACTACTTACAGAACAAGGACTCAACCAAGAGATAACTACTTGGCTCATTGACAAAGCACCTGTAGAACTATTGTAGCAAATCTCAGAGAAAAATTAGTCTTGTCTTAAGCTTGCCATTAGCTCTCCGCACAATGGGTATTAGTTAAAGGAGGAACAAACATAAATGAAATACAGTACAACAGTCAAATCTATTGTTTAAACTTTTGACATTGTCTTTCAAGTACACCTTTTCCCAATATGAACCTTTCACCAACAATAGAAATGTGTCTGAAGATTAAATAGAGATATAAATCCGAAAAAGGATTCTAGAGTGCGCTCTTGATGTCTGCAGTTATACTTTTTTTGGCGCCCTATTCATGCCCAGCATTTTGTCCTATCCAGTCATATACTGTGTATCAATTTTCTTCTCCATTACAAAGGTTTGTAGATTTCAAGTAGTACATCACAAAAAAATTCCCCGACAAACCAGTAGCAGAAACGACTCAACAGAAAGGAAAAAAAGACATCAAAACCCCTATGATATAGGACATTTCGCGAAGTGCCCTCAACCTTTGGAAAAGAGAAAACTGTCCCCAACCTAATGTCAATTGTGCGGTTTGCCCCTACTAAAGTTTCCGCCACTTTTGACGGAAAATTCTGTTAAAAATGGCATATTCCACAGAATGTTCCGCTAAATTTCTCATATTGCATATGTTTTTAACGGAATATGTGTATAATATGGCACTTTTCACATAATAATCCGTCAGAAGTTGACAGGGGAGCAAATTGCACATATTTCAACAGGTCGGGCGGCTTTGCGAAACAGAGTATACCATAGGGAGGTTTGATTTTTCCCTGAAAGAAATTCTACAAAAAGAATGATACAACTGTAGGTCAGAAGTTGCACAATGAATAATATGTGATAAAAATAATGTAAAGAAAACTACAATCCGCAGAAGAGATATTGAATGAATTCGTTCCCAAACATCTTTGTATGAAAACTTCAAAATAACAACTTACTGTTGAATTTTGTTTGCAGATTTGCAATTAAACTTTGCACCTGCTTCATGTTAACGCCCTTCGAGTGAACCTACAGATATATGGACACAATATTGGGGTACCATAACCACCTCATTACCAAAAAACCTTGCAAATAGCAAAAACCAATCAACCAAGAATGAGCAATATTAGCTAACAGGAAGGTATATTTTCCATCGATTTTACTTCGACAGTTCACAGTAAACACTTGAAACTTGTGTAACATTGATAAACATTTATTAGTAGAGGCAAAGTCGGAGCAGAGACTAACGGGTGTGAAAGGTGACTATACCATGTCATCTAGTATCAGATAAACAGATATATACACCTTGAAAGCTAGAAAACAGTAGAACACAAATTAAATAGTATGGAAGCCTAAGATATACATTCTACAATATACTAATATTCATTGTTTATCCTTTCCCTTTTCTCATTTAACTGAAGTCGTCAAGAGCCCGTGAATCATCACTCCAGTCAAAATTGATGAAGTTGCAACAAAACATCACCAAGCATACTTTTCCATTGAAACCAACACTTCTTGTCTCGTTGATGTTTTAAATTCGCAAATCAAAAAACCATAGTCCGAATATTAGAAAATTAATATGAGGCTTCGAGTGCCGTTCCCATTCAGAAGTCGCCAGGTTGCTTGGTGCACTTATGCGACACCCTATCTCAATGGGTTATGTTAGACAGCTTCTCCCTCTTTACGGTTTCACTTTCATAACTTGATTAAGGAAGGATTTTTAGCAGAGTTATTAGCATAATGAATCTCACCAGGTTCACCTCCTTCACCATGAAAATTATGTTTGGACATCCACCACCATGAAACACGAATGACGGACACGAGACTAGAGTATGTTTACGTGATTGTTTGGTACTATTTATATGAAATTTTCTGACAGGGGAGTCGTCCCCTGGGAGCAAAGGCCTGTTCTCCTCACCTTTTCCTTATTTTAGTTGATAGTTTCATTGTGAAAAGAGAGCCTGTCACCTTCTTGTGCCACCATCCTTTGAGAAAGTAAACGTACATGGCTCACAGCTAGCCATGTCTAGAGATCAGGGGCTTGGCGGCCTAATGCAATTGTCTGTATTATCGTAAGCCGTCACATTTACAGGTTCCTCATACCTAAACCCTCATTAAGAAATTGTGGTTGTACTCGAAAATTCTCGATTAACCGAGCTAGATTTTCTCCTATCACTGAATAACTCAATGGTGTTTACAACCACAAAAAGTTAGGTGCCTGTCCAAAGACTAGAACCACAAACAACCAGCACTAAACAACTGTTATGCTCTTGGATCTCGCAGCATGCGGTAAATACATGATATAAGATCCCCGTAACAAGCGCCACCATGAAGCTAGTTTACACTGACACGTCGACAATCCTCAGAAGTGTTATAACCATTGAGCTCATTCATATAGACAGAAATGCACATAGAATATATGGCCTCAAACTGTTGAATGAAAATGAAAACAGCAAGATAGGAATAAGAAGAAATAAAAGATAGGAGTTGTCACTCTCCTAACACATAGCATCTCAACAAGGCACTGGACTGCATAACTAAATCCGATAAAGCAACTACTCAGAATTAAAACTGGAAGCCATATATTAATATACAATGCTCATAGCTTAACTTAAAAAGTAAATAAACATATAACATACTTGCAGCGGATATAGTTGTAACTCCCAAACTCCAGTTGATATCAAAATACTTGGAAAAACTCGAATCTCTAGAGATCTTTATTGAATTTATAACGTCTTCAGCCAGACAAAAACCTACGTCGAACGTAATACCAAGATTCATACTCTAGAACAGTAGTAAAGGTTCAACTACTAGCCTCAACCACTAGCATACGGAACAACAACTAAACCTTCAAACCTCAATTACTTATGGTAGACTATACAAACAAACAAGAATCATATTGATTCGAACACATGAATTCTCTTATGCACTCATTTTGGTGGATAATGGGTGTAATTCAATCGTTTAGTGATTGCACCATTCTATATCACATCCATTCAAGTTTTATCCGATTGTCCTCTCATTCTAATCTTGTGTACGTTCAAGTTTCTCATATATTCTTTATTATGGGAACTACACCTATCTTGGTGGAGATATCTTTGGTCCACGCCTCATCTCTTCTTGTGTTATCATATATCCAATACTAAACAATACTAAACAATCAAATTTTATTTTTCGGTAAAGAATGACTCAAGCAAACCCGTACTTTTTTGGCTCAGAGCATAAAGAAAGTAAAACAACTAGTTTAGAGAAGCTTTCAGACCTCAATAAGAGACCTCTCATAGGAATCCAATAGTAATAAACCTTGTTGACCCTTTTCAGTTGAAAGAATCCCCTGGATGACATAAAAGCAGAATGGTTATAATAAATCTCTTAACTACTTAAAAGACACAAAGACAAGCCCTCCGAAACATCAATATAGTTAAGTCAGGATGCATTCACCTACAGAGAATTTACATCTGGCGGAATGCATAAAACCCCCAAATGATCTGAAATCACAATGTCTAATTTACTATGTCACGTACAATGCCCACTTACAAAGTTGCAAGACATGGAAAGACAAGTGAATATATCCTTGATTTTAGGATTGTACCAAAATAAATAGTCAAAGTACCCCCGATGCCCCTGTCCATGATAAATATAGAATGATGAAAGTATCACACTGCAAAGCATCAAAATATACTTCTTAATTAATGTACAAACTACCGTCTCTCATAGGCAGTTCATGTTTTCTCATCAATTGAAGCACAATATTTGCAAAAGCCACACACGATAGTGAGGTATTTTAAAAGTTTCTCAATGAAAACTTAACAATGAAGGCATTACTATACCATATTTACATTTATTGAGATGTAAATTTGCACGTGTATATATATATATATATATATATATATATATATATATATATATATATATATATATATATATATATATATATATATATATATATATATATATATATATTATGTAGAAATCAGGGCACCCTCATATTTCTCCCTAAAAGGCCTTATGAGAGGGAGAGGGGAAGATCATTAATATACATACAGAAACCTAAGTTCATTCCCAAGAGATGTGGAGATTTCAACATGCCGCCTCGCGTGCAAGCCAGAATGATCATCGGATCCTAACACAGGGTACAGTAGGCAACCCATCATCACTTAGGAAGGCTCTAGTACAATGTAGAAATTAGGGCCGCCTCATATATCCCCTTAAAAGGTCTTATTAGAGGGAGAGGTGGAGATCATTAATATACGTAAGCCCAAGTTCATCCACAAGCAATGTGCGATAGATTTTCTACACACACACACACACACACATACATATACATATATATATATATATATAGAGAGAGAGAGAGAACCACAGTTTTAATCCAGTAAGCATAACATTCATAAGATGAAAGTAGGCATTAATTAACTACATGCTCTGCCATTTATACCATTTAACTAACAATTAGTGAACTGGTAAGGACTCTAATCTAATGAAAAAAGTACTGGGAGAATTGAGTTGAATTGGATTGCCACGCCAACAAACTAAAATCTCTAAGATAAACCATCACACAAAACGATGCATTTAGACATAAGATAGGAATACACCAAACTTTTTGAATGTTAATAAACTAACCCGTAAAGCACGTGAAGTCATGTCGATCATCTCAACAGATTCATCCATTAGATACTTCTTCAAAAGCCTCATCAGTACAACAAGAACTTCATCTGACATGCCTGTATCCATGTGAATATTCAGGTCTGCAGCACTAATAGCCTTAATTGTTCCTGACATATGTGCACGAGATTCCCAAGGAAAATCTAATACAACACGATGGGGATCACTGATTCCGACCTGCAAACACAGCTAAACTTAAGAACAAGAGGTCGGCCATTTGAGTCGTCAGTTTAAAAGACAAAGATGCAATTATACCCTAGATATGAAGTCGGACACCATAGCACCCAGATGGTTTGTGTTATCCAAGCTGCATATCTGTACAAGTTTCCAGGAAGCATGAACAATTTCACAGTCTGAATGCCAATGTGAATCTTTGATGACATTTTCATCATTTGCCTCCCCTAGATGCATTCTCCTTGTGAATGTATGCTTATGCAATGCTTTCAGACTACAAAAATCAAAAAAATAGGTTTGTTATATTCTAGGTATTTCAAAACAGAGGTGAAGGAGACAAATGAATTATAAGTAACAGCTCATTTTAACTTTTTAAGTTGTTATCTTTGTTATGAACTGGGTTTAATATGAAGAAGCAAAAGATGCAGTAAAGAAATAATCCAACAAATTAGAGAAGACAACACATAAGCAATTAAAGGACAATGCAGCATGAAATCTCCAATCCCATTAGTTACTCTGGTGGAGGAGAAAGATAATATATTCGATTGCTCAAGGAAGAATCTTATATATTAAACCCTTAAATCAATTGCATACGACCTTAACATAAGCACGGCTTCCTAACAAAAATAGAACAAGATTAACAGATATTAAACACATAACACAACGCAAAGTACAATTGGTTTAAAGGTTCCATTTTTGATAGCTTTGACGCAATTTGCTTCTGAAGCAGAGAAACCCCAGCGCTAATTAAGCAAACATACTCTAAGCACGCAAGGAAATATCAGCAATACGACACATGAAAATATTAAGAGAGATATATAACTTAATTTACATGACATAAACTTACAGGAAGGAAAGAACCACATCATCTTTTTGGAGAAAAGACAAACAAAAGAACAAGAGTACATAAATTATGCAGGTATTTTCCAAATAAAACTTGATTCTTTCTACAGAAGGAAATTACAGTTGGTGAAACAAAATTTAAATAAAACGAGCGCAAATGAAAGGGGTAAAGAACAGTATACACCTGCATCCGAGTAATCTCGGAGGAACATGGTGAGATCTCTTAACAAGCTGAAGAGGGGAAGCAATTCCATTAAGCAACTTGAGATATAGTGAAAAAACATCTTATGTCTGGAAAATTGAGTCAGATCACCAAATCAAATGTCAACTAAATCAGTACCCACAAGGGAGACACACTAGCTTACATTAAGCAAGTGAACCTTTGGAGAGTATGTTTGCCATATCTTATGGTGGAAGCTCCGGACGTCATCAAGGATATCAAATTCAGGGAAGGGCTCTAGCTCCTGAAATAATATATTAAAAGGTATTCATAAGCCGATGCAATCAAGAGTAGTAATTACAGAGGGAAAGGAACAGTTTAAAGCATCAGAAACATAGAAAAAAGAAAATGTATAAGATAGAAAACACTGCACCAAATACATTTTCAACCTTACTTTAATGTATTCATAGAGAGATGAATCAGAATCGATGGTAAGCTGTCGGAGCGTCGATAGGACTTGCAATGAGGCTGCAGAGAGCTTTCCAGATGATTCAGATGGAATGCAACACTCAACCAACTTAGCCACTAAGAACTGACCAGCAAAGCAACTAGTTTAGTACAAAAAGTTAAATTCTAGCGTTGAATAGAGCAAAATATGCAATCACCTGAAGTTGTTCACCTAGCACTCTTGTAGTGTCCCCTGATTGATTATCTCTTGATATCTTGAGCAATTTCGAAATAATGTTACAACATTGATCCATTAAAGAATGGAAACCAATGAATTGACCAATCATATTCAGAAGGTAACTGTTCACAAAAGAAGATATTTCTTAAACAAGCCCAATAACTTAATCACATGCACCACAGAATTACAACAGAGAGAGATAACGACAAACATAAGTTATACCAACAGGAAACAGAAGCCCTTTGCAATTATTATAAGAAATGGCCCGTAGTGAAAGGAAAAGGCAGCGGCACTAGAATGGCTGAAAAGTTGTTTGGGGGCAAAAGTAGTTGTCATTCGATAACACAAAGAGTGGATATTTACACAAGAACTGTTATAACTGCAAGCCCTAAGTACCCTGTACTCCGCAGCCCACTAGACATCTCTTTCAACACCAGAGGCTTCTTCAACACCTTGCAAAACTCCACTAGGATCAGCCATAGCTATGGGGTTACTAGGGTACCATCAATGTCAACCTTCTTCAACAACTAGCAAAACTCTACTAGTGATCAGAAATGGCGACAAAATAATTAGATAACCATTAATAACATCCTTCACCTCTAAAAACTTAAGTTTTATCAGATGTCACTGATAACCATCAGATGACATTATAAAAAGCCCATCTACCAAACAGATCGGATCTCCTAGACATACAAGCCAATTTTCCAGCTGATCTAACACTTTGTGATTTAGATTGTTCAACAATGAAATTCTTCAGCTTAGCCTTGAGGACAAAGCTAAAATTGATGAGGGAGGTACTGTTACAGACTTCATAACTCCGCCAGGAATAAAAAACCATGATTGACAAGATTCCTTAGTCCTATACAGTAGACCAGTACATGATAAACAAAAGGTAATTATATGAATTCTTGATCAACAAAAAATCTTTAAATCTCCTATGATGAGGACTTATTAAGAAACAAAAATAAGAGTATACGTCTTTGTAGAACCAGATAAATATTAGTATTACTCTTCTAAACGAAAAGATATGACTTAAAATTCTAGAGTTAGATTTCCAAGTAGCCAGGAGATAGCATTAGATTAACTTTTATATATTTGACTTTTTCTATAATTGGAGCAGATAGTATTTAGCAGTTCAATCTTTTAGATCGATTCCTTTCTCTTATTGAGGCTACTCCCTTCCGTTCTTGAAATCATTGAATTTTATTATTCTTACATATTTTTGTAACTCCTATCGGAAACCTAAAATAGTTCAAACAATATATCAAACTAATTACAATGAATTGCCAGATTCAGTGCTGAAGTTAACTCTTTCCCGGAAAATGTAAGTTTGAGCACAGACATTAAATCTATCTATATATGCTTAAAACACGGTTCTTACAAAAGAACCAACCAGAAAGTATAAACTAAATGAATCGGCATTAGAGTGATGATTGACCAGCAAAGTAAGCATGCCAAAAACTATGTGTGACGAGTTATAACTCCATTATACTGTCATTACCGAGTACTAGATGTAGTAAATGTAGCACTCACTTGTAAGTACTTGGCACAGCAGCTCTAAACCCAAGTAGATCAACAAGTACCTCGATGCCAGCCAAATGCTTACGTTTATGCCAGTGATAAGCTGCCGCGCTAACTCTGTAGTGCATGTCCACTATAAACTGTGCATTCATGACCAGAATAGTGTGGCAAGTAAAATATTACAGCAGTTTTTTTAAAAGGCATTATACAATACATTATCCTTTATAAAACATTATTAACATAGGATATGAGGAATCACCATAAATACTCGATCGGGTCGGAAGATGTGAATCTTGTCAGCAAGGTCATGATTTCTTGACTGGTTCTCACTGCAAGAGTCAAGTAAACAGACTTAGGAGTGCTAACTTGGTATGAAGATTAAAATAAGAATATCAAAAGCAAAAATAAGGAATTCAACCTATCCAAGAAGCCATCCACAACAGTTTGAATTGCTAATGCCACTGTATCTCTACCGAAAAATGGAAGTGGAGGGTCCGAGGCACTGGAAGCTAGAGAGAAAATATGGTTCACTGTGGAAACCTGCATACAGCGGGAGAAAGTAAGAAAACTCAAAGATACTCATAACTAAGAACATCTTTGTGATTGGTAACAAAAACATCTGAATTCCCTTTGCAAAGTCTCCAATTTAAGTTCAATGCACATCGAGAAGTGGAAGTTTTTTGCAGCAAGACCATAAACCATACCATGTTCTTCTTAATCAATTCGTCTCTTTCATGCTCAGATATCGCAGCAATACGTAGAATAGATTTTCCCAGTGCTCTAGATCCCTTATCGCTCCCAGCTTTCTTACTGCAGTGCAATGCCATGCAAATAGAAAAGATGTGCACAAAGTGATACTTAACTAAATCTTCACAAGGTTGACAAGCAATCTGGCAAAGCAAAAATAACAATGATCATTAGAGTATCATGCATAAGAAAGCTAAAAGCTTGTAAAGCATCAAATGTAACTGAAGTTAGGGGTTATAGACCCTAATCGATGTATTAGTCCCAAGAAGTAACCTAAGAAGATGTAGTTTGCATATATACTGATCCACAAAGCATACTAAAAGGTGAAAGGGAGGAACACTGACAGAAAATGGTTAGATTAGCCTAAAGAAAAAAAGCCGAGCCATGTCATATTACACGGTATAGGAGTACAAAAATTTAAGTAATATCACAAAGATTTATGCAAGCATATCCATCTAAGTGGAGTGGAATATTAGTAGGAATTTTCTATACCTTAGCAAGCCACTTCAGGTTGGAATAATCCTCCTTCAATATCAATGCAGGAAGTAGCCACTGGCAACAATATTGAACGAAGTTGACGGGTTCAACATTCACAACAAAGAGGTCTCTCGTCTACAAATTAATTAAAAGAAACTGTTGGTTGCCTTCAACACACATTCAAGGGCGACATCCGGGTTATTGACACTATACCTCAACAAGTGCAACTAGGCTCACATCACATGCAACCCAACAAAAAAGAATCGGCCCCATAAGCTCCTCCAAGTACTGGAACAAGTTGGAAAACGCAAATGAAATATGATACTCCAATTGATTGTCAGAATTCCACATTATTCAACAAAACATCCACTCTCACCTTTGTGCGGTTAGCATACTGAAATGCCTTAGACAAACTATCCAGGACAGCACCGATCAATTCCCTAAATAAGGGATAAATATTATTCAAATCAAAGCAGAGGAAATGACAACATAAACGAGCTTGCTGTTCTCCTTTCTTTTTTGTATATTTCTGTTTTACCTTTGACAGGGATCAATTGCAGCCACAACACAAATCATAAAAACTGCCTGCAAGTAGAAAAAGTAGCATCTTAAGGGCAAAAATGCATAATTTGACTCTACGAAACAACAGATAGTACTGCACAAATTACTTGATATATAAAAAAAAAAAAAAAAAAAAAAAAAAAAAAAAAAATATATGAACCACAAGGAGATCAAAGACAAGAAAAAACACATTGCAACAGATAACACGAAAAGAGGCCAACCTAAGGGAGTTACAAAATTGAGAAGTTACAACCAAAAATACATAGAATTCACGTTCAAAGAGGAAAAACGAGACTCGTACATTTTGATACTTATATATGACGAGACTCCTAATTGATCCAATTGCCGCTTTGAACCAGGTTCATGTTCTTCCGGTTTCAGCAGTGAAGATGACTCCTCTTAAAGGAAGTATTGTTCAGGTTGAAGTGGCCTAGTGATTCCAAGCTCGTCCATGAAGGAGGGCAGTGATTAAGGAATAATTTTTTAGGAAACTGGATGTATGCAGAATTACGGAACGGCTGGAGAAAAGATGGATTAAAGATGCACTTACACACACAAAAAATGAGACTGAAAATCAATTGAAGGGGAAAGCATAAGTGTTCTGGGTTGGAAGAATAGTCCTGTATTATTTGAGGTGGAAAGTAGCTTTCAGGCATTGGCTGGGAAGCGACTTCCATCATATTTTATGTGTTTCTCTAGCATATTAGCAATCAATTCAATTCCATTTACATTACATTCACTAAGTTAATTCTTGTATATTTGACTGTGAGGTACTACCAATAGACATTTAAAGACAAATATAATTGATCCAGGATGATATCATACATTTTCATAATATTATACTTCTCTCTATTAAAAGACATAAAAGACAGCATAATGTTCATATTTCACTCTGGAGAGTGGAAGGCACGCGAGCAACGCCTGTTAGCTCCGATATATCACAGGCTTTAGTATCCTGGGTCTATTTGCTAGCGTCCAAGTCTGTTGAGAAAGCTAAAAGTATGATTCAGTTTCCTTACAATGACATATTCTAGTGCTGGAGATAATCTGTGGCTTTTGGATGGGAGAGTTTTCAACAATCAACTGGAGGAAAAGTTTGATTAAGTCAGCTTCTTAAAACATATGTAACACTTCGGCGAGTGGACTACTGCAAACATGTTCACATCATTAAGAGTTTCTTCATGAACATGTTCTTAGTATGTTGAGCAAGTTGCATAGTGTTGAACCATGCTGAAATCACAAGAGTGATGGATGTCCACAAGAATTGCAGACTAGCTAAGTAAAAAATTGCCATGCTTGAATTCAAGTCATATTCTCCTCAGGTAAGAAGGTCAACAGATACTCAAATTCTTCCAACAACAACAGAAAGCAAGGAGATCTTTGTTTATCGAACCTCAACTGTTCAGGCATTCATCCCTAAATCAACTTTAAGCTCATAGTTCAGATTAAGGTCTAAATGGAGTAACTCAGATCTCAAGGGTTCTAAGGTTCATAATGCTTCTCCAGTTCCTGATGCTCATCAAGGCTTCAGAGCCAAAGAAATTCATTTAAGAATCATATAATATTTTTGCCATGAAATAATTTCAGCCACATCAGGTAGCTAGTTCATGCAACTTTGCTTATAGGAAATCTTCGGAACCAAAAAGTTTAGCCACGAACTTATGGATCGATGATGTGATAATCTTTTGCAGCACGACAGGTTAAAAACAACCTTGATCCTTGGTTTCCTAATGCCTCAATGAACATCTATAGACATTGTGATGGATTTGATAGAGAGTGAAGTTACGTGGAGAGTAAGAGCACCGTTGAGTGTTTATAAGGCGAGGTGGGTGTCCATATCGAACAGTGTCAAGAAGTCTACGTATATTCATAGTTCAAACTAACGGCATATTATATTCTGAAAGTTACATATCTAGCTTCCAGTGATATGCAAAATTATCAACCAAAAATCTTACACAAACTTCTCAAAAGATTAGAAAAGAAACAAGGACCTCCGATTCTACGCACACTATCAACAAGGAAAATGAACTTTTAAATTGGTAAATCAGCTCTATTGCTTGCACAACTAATCACATAAATCAGCTCTATTGCTTTTAAATTGGTAAATCAGCTTTATTGCTTGCACAACTAATTTAAATTGGTAAATATTGCTCTATTGAAATGTGAAATAAATTGATGCATATACTGATAACTTGGCACCAAAAATATCAAAATTTTTAATATCATAAGATAGTTGACAAGTTTCAAACTTTCGCAGTCTACGCCAATCAAAAACCATTGTCTTTTATTCCTAATACATAACGACTACTTATCATATTCAGGTACTTATGATTTTGTAGGTTAGGATTTTAGGAAGTGGAATCGCTTTTCTTTGATACTTTTTTTATTGTTGCGGCTTCTGCTTGTTCATGCTAAACTTTTCTAACACTCTTACTAGCCCAATGGGCAAAGCCTATTTTTATGAGTTCTTGTCTTTCTCTCACCACCCCTTGGTCGCCAATCTTGTCATTTCCTATGACAAAGCAGTATGGTATGGAATTTCCCCTATCTCACCTTTTAGGTGCTACTCAAAAAACATCAACAACAGCTAATCCATGATTTCACATAGTAGAATTCACATACCGCACAAAAGATACAAACCCCACATAACAAGAACTTACACAAGCTACAACAGCAGTTAACTTCTCAAGATAACCAACATAAGGCAAACAGTAGAGGTTGAATACGACTTAGTGAACACCATTAAGATCTAGTCATATTGGCACAACTTAAGTACACCTTTTGATGGTCACAACTACTTAAGAACAACAGTTTACACAAAGAGTAGTTACCTAGCTGCAAGAAGATAGGGCATAATGATCTAAGTAGGACAGTGACAACAATAATTATGGGTCTAAATGCTACACTGTGGTTAATCTAATCAAGTTTCAATAGATTTAACATACTAGTCTCCATGATACTTGTTTGAGAAAAAAAAAAACAATAGTAATAGCCATAATGTTACTAGCCAGAACATCGATATATGCACGTCCACATTATGTAAGATATCTATGCCACTTGGTGAGTCAACTTTTACGGTTATCACTTGCATTTAGAAAAGGGGGGGAAATATAATTACCTCCAACTCTATTTTCTCACTTTGCAGCACAAGATGCATGAGAGTTGTAATAGTGGTTTCCACCATTGGGCGTGGCTGAGGACCAGCAGCTAAAACTTCTTCTGCTCTAATAATATTTTCCCTTGCGGAATTAACCAGCTTTATGCCAAAGTTTGAACTGAAATAGTAAATGTTTTCAAAATAATGGTTGGATATTAAAGCTTATTAGAAATTATATGCAATAAGATTTACACAAGCCCAGATATTTCAACGTAAAGTACTAGGAAGCATTAGGTTTAGAAAGTATAGTCAGATGATGATCATGAATGAACTTTCATGAAAGCCTAAAATATGAGGCTGCAGTAAACACCTGAGAAATTAACACATGTGGTAACCAAACTTGTTGACCCCTGAAGCTTGTGACTTTGTCCCATCCTCTACCAATGCAATATACATCAATTCTTACAATGCACATTTTAGGAATATATGGATGTGATAACTTGCATCTTTAGCAAAGAAATTATCGACTCTATTACAGCATCCAGAGTTAATGATACCAGAAAAGAGCCTATTTACTAATAGCATTAGACTGGCTCATATGATTTGGTTTATTTAGACAAGACCTCAAATATTTTAAAACTACTTTGGCGAATTCAAAATTTATAGGGGACTGAATACCAGTAATCAACTTTAAGCAGCTGAAAAAAGTTTTAGTTCTGTCACATATGAAAAATAGTCGGAGAAATTTATTTTCTCTATTCTTTTCTGAGTTTGAGCAACCCTTTCCTGAAGACATACGGTACAGAGATAAAAACTTCTAAAATTCCTGAATAAATTAACGTCATTGAACTTAATCTTTCTGTTAGTTTAATGGTTTTGAAAAATCCTCCACATGAACCTGCAAATCAGTAATGTTGATATTTGACAAGTCCTTCGTTCTATTCGTTAACAACTAAACATGGACACTGCTAGATAAAAGTAAGAATATGGAAAGGATTTGATCCAGTCCATATAAAACATCCAACATTGTCACCACTAAGTGTTAAGTTTATCAACTGCTTCATAAACATTGTCACCAGCAAACTGGTTCTCAGATAGAAAATAAGGATATGGACACACGCTGGATATGTCATGTTACTGGCTATTTTCATTCTACACTTCCTTCTCTCCCTCCCTTCTCTCAAACTCAACGATCCACCAAAGGGATGATCTTGAATCATTTTTTGACACAGAATACAGTGAAGTTAACAATGCAAACTAAATTTTTGAACAGTGAATATTGGGCCAACTAATCATAGTATCTATTAACTATCTTATATTTCAGAAATAACAGAAGAACCAAATCTTAAGCAACCACAATTACCAATCAAAATGCCTCAACAGCCAATACAAGAAAGAAAACAATGCCTCAACACCCAAAGAGTTAGACTGTTACCCATTCCTGGTGGCACCATTTAGGGACACAACATAACCTAAAGAGATCCTCGCCTCGAATGGCCCCTTTTATCAACTTGAGCATCCTAGAAATTCCATTTAGGACCAACCATTCTAAAGCTTATTTAACCATTGTTGGTGAACCCAGCAACAAAACTTACTGCTATTTACTACCACTTCTCATTCTGACTAAAGTGTACTCAGTCAGTGACTAACACTTGTCTTTGATCTTGAATCTATCCTCTCAGCATTTCCAATTCAAACCTTTACGTATTTATAGTAAAGGAAAAACAAAGATTTTTGAATCAGTGGACTTCATTCCCTGAAGCTCTTTCTTGTCGTACAAAACTCATAGTTTACCATCAGAAGTGACAGTATCAGACACTTGAAAATTAAGTCTTCAATCTCCCCCCCCCCCCCCCCCCCCCCCCCCCCAAACCCAAAAACAACAAAAAAAGAAATGCCACAAGGTCAATAACACCTTCTTTAATATAATGGATCTGTATTTTTCTCCATAGTTTCCCTAACGGAGTCATAAGCCCATAACCAAATACGAGGCAGGCGGTAAGGCAGACTTGTTTTTCCAAGAAATTAATACCTCAGAACTCTACGTGTTGTGACTGCATTAACTAAAGAATGATCACAATGAAACGGAGACCAAATATCTGATAAGGAGGAAAAACATGACCATGGTGAGGTGTACTGGGCTACTGATTGCACACAATGTATATAGAGTTTCAAGAGCTATTAGAAATTTTGGATTACCAAACTGTAAAAAAGAGGATAAAATCAAATGTGAAGGATATGTAATTATTGACAGACGATGAGACATGTCATAATAAGGTAGTCAAGAGGGAAAAATTAAGAATCAATTAGTTAGAGATGAAAGACCATATACCAGCCCGAATATCAAAATATTATCGTCGTACATAAGATGTTAAAGGAATAGAGCCATATGAGCACGTGGTAAGTAAAATATGAAAATCAGGATTCACCAACCAAATTGCTAAAAAAAGTTAGTGAACTTAGTATAAATGATGAAAATAGTTATGCATTATAACCAGAATGACCCACCAGATATCTTGGAAGAGCTCAAGGTGACCATCCCATGTCTGGAAAAGTACGCTGATTCTACGTGCTAGGCAAAATCTAACCCGATAGTCAGGATCTCGAAGCAGCATAAAGAGCTTCTCAATCATCGGCTGGGTAAAGAGGCAGAAAATTTAACATGAAACAGAATTACCATACAGACCACAACCTAAATATCAGAAGAACAAGAAAAAGAAACTAAAACCCAAGGATAAGTTTTAGTTGAAGTTTTCAGAATTAAAATCCATTCATTACCTGAGCAATTTGCGGACTGAGCAACACAAAATTGCATATGCAATCAACAAGCTTAGCGCGATCACACCAATCCAGAAAGCTATACTCAGAGACTTTACTCACCAAATCTCCCAGAGATATCAAGCACTGAAAGCAGATGCAACTTAGCCGAAGAAAACAATGGTTTTCTGTTAAGAAACTATTTAAAAGAAAAAACAAAAAAAACAAATCGTAGAATTATCTGGAAAACAGACGTGCATGCTATGGTATTTTCATTACTGCTAAGACATGGAAATGCAAGAACGTAGGTGTTAAGGGTAACCGTACCGCTATAATGGTGTACCCAAAACTTAATGTTGTCTCTGTCTTTCTTTTAGTACAGACAATATTAGGTCTAAAGAAAGTGATGAGCAATTATGGTAACAAAATACTTAGCCATCGGAACTATAGAAACTACAGGGGTAAGTACTGAATAAAATGAAAGTGCAGAGGACATACATACAAATTATGCAACTAATAAGTAACATAATTTCAAATTTCCTCTGAAAACCTATTGCTCCATAAATATTCCTAGGAAGCTGTTGAAGTTTATATTTTGAAAGATGATTAATTAAAGAATGAAAAGAGCAAAATAAGAAGAATAGTTGTTCGTGGAAAGTCGGGAAGGCATTTGGAAACCATGGAAGAGCGGCCATACAAAATGTTTGAGCATGGCAACAAAAGAGTGTGGATCATGGTCAAGAAAAGATTGAAAATCGAACATAACGTTTTTCTCTTCTTATCAACGACTGATAACTGCTTCAACCTGCGATAGGAACGTTGTGTCAACGGATGATTTCCACAATCAACACTATCAATCTAAACCAATTATGTAAATATAGTTTCCATGTATAGATATATTCTTTCCTTGTTAGATTATTCTCTTGCGGTAGATAGAACATGTAATTATGTTAATTAGCTTAGATTAGGGATTGATTGTTACCTGTACACTCTATATAAGATGGCAATGAAATGTTTCAAAGGCATCAAGCCAATTACAGAAAATTTGTCATGGTATCGAGCCATCAAAGAGAAAGGTTTTTTCTCCGAAAAGCCGAACTCTTCGGCGAAACCCTTCTGCTGTGTGAGCAGCGATTTGTAGGCGACAAGTCTACTTCCAGGCGGCGAGTTCGGTGCGTGGTCGGCATCGGCGTTTGCTGCAGAATTTCCCAGGTGAACGGGACGGTTGTTCTTAACGAGTGTGAGCGGCGGATCGGCAGCTCAATTTGCGCAGAAATTGCACGAATTCTTTGGCGGTGGACGACTTTCTGTCTTCGGGTCCAATTGTGTGTTCTTGGATACGGGTTTGGATCGTGGGTCTGGTAATTGGGTATTGCAATTTGATTTTGTTTGTTGAGAATTTACCGTGTGTGGTAATTGCATTCACTTTGATACATTCTGGACCTTGGTTCCATTTTGCACAGTAACTTTTGGTGATAAATTTTGGAATTCTAATGGCTACAGAAGGTTTTTCTGTGAGATTTACAGGGCGAAATTATGCTGCTAGGGAGTTTCAATTTAAGATGTTTTTGAAAGGGAGAGAACTTTGGGGACATATTGACGGGACCTCTTCGATTCCCAACGAAGCTAAAGCACTTGCTCAATGGGAGACACAAGATGCTCGAATTATCTCTTGGCTCTTGGGGTCGGTAGAACCCCATATGGTGAATAACTTGCGGTCGTTTGCAAAGCAAAGGACATGTGGGAGTATCTGCGCCGCATATATCATCAAGATAATACCGCTAGACATTTTCAGTTGGAGCTCGAAATCTCCAACTATAGTCAAGGTAATCTCAATGTTGAACAATACTATTCCGGCTTTCTTAATTTGTGGAGCGAGTATTCTGGTATACTATATAGCAAGGTACCCAAGGAGGCTCTTTCTGCTCTCCAAACAGTCCATGAGGACACCAGACGTGATCAGTTTTTGATGAAACTGCGCTCAGAATTTGAAATTGTTTGGGTCGGGCTACTCAATAGAAATCCTGTTCCTTCTTTGGATGTGTGTCTTGGAGAACTATTGCGGGAAGAACAACGATTGGCAACGCATGCTAGTATGACTATTCCTTCTGAAACATCTGAGGCGATGAATGTTGCCTATGCAGCACAAGGGAGGAACAAAGGACCAGAGGCTAAAAAATGTTATAATTGCCAAGAAGTTGGTCATATTGCTCGCACCTGTAGGGCTCGTCCTGAAAATCGTCGTGTCAATGCTTTCCAGGCTGGTGCCCCTCCGAGTCAACCCACGTTCTCGTCTACCACTCGGGCTACTCTTACTCCAGAGGTTGTTCAACAGATGATACTTTCAGCATTCTCTGCCCTAGGATTACAAGGTCAAGGTAAAATTGTTTCTCATCCTTGGTTAGTCGATTCTGGTGCGTCTAATCACATGACAGGTTCTTCACACTCATTACATAATGTGAGAAAATATACTGGTACGCAAACTATTCAGATTGCTAATGGGTGTGTTCTTCCTATTCAAGAAATTGGTGATATTGGACCTTCTTTCCGTAATGTGTTTGTCTCTCCTGCATTATCTACTAGTTTGATTTCTGTCGGCCAGTTAGTGGATAACAGATGTACTGTACATTTTTCTCATAATGGGTGTATTGTGCAGGATCAGGTGTCGGGGAAGGTGATAGCGAGGGGGCCTAAGGTGGGACGGATGTTCCCGTTGCAGTTTTCTGTTCCTCGTTCTTTATCGTTGGCATGTATGACGGTTAGCAATAAGTCAGAGGATTGGCATAGGAGATTAGATCATCCAAATAATGGGATTTTATCTTATATGTTTCGCAATGACATTTTGGGTAATAAGGAAAGTTTTTCCCATTCGTTTGAATGTAATGCATGTCGACTTGGCAAAAGTAAAACTTTGTCTTTTCCTAGTCATGGTAGTCGTGCTACTGCTTGTTTTGAGATTATCCACAGTGATGTTTGGGGTATTTCTCCTATTATTTCTCATGGTCAATTTAAGTATTTTGTGACTTTTATTGATGATTATAGCCGTTTTACTTGGATTTACTTTCTGCGTTCCAAAACTGAGGTGTTCACTGCTTTTCAGAAATTTTTGGCTTACATTGACACACAATTTTCTGCTACAATAAAAATCATTCGCTCTGATAATGGCGGTGAGTATGTGTCTAGTTCTTTTCAAAATTTCCTACAAGAAAGAGGAATTATCTCTCAAAAGTCATGCCCTTATACCCCCCAACAAAATGGGTTGGCAGAACGTAAGAATCGCCATTTGTTAGATATGGTGCGCACTTTACTTTTGGAATCCTCTGTTCCATCTATTTTCTGGGTGGAAGCTATGTCAACTGCCGTCTATCTTATTAACCGCTTACCTGCTAAAAACTTGGCTTTTGAGTCACCTTATTATCGTCTTTATGGAAAACCACCTGATTACACTACTCTCCGAACATTTGGTTGTATTTGCTTTGTTTTGCTTCCTTCTCACGACCGTCATAAATTGTCTGCTCAGTCTGTGCGATGTGCCTTTGTGGGATATAGCAATACACATAAAGGATTTGTATGTTATGATGGTGTTTCCAACTGCATGCGCATTTCAAGAAATGTAACTTTCTTTGAACATCAGTATTATTTTCAGCAGCCAGTTGTATCTCCTGACAGCATTCGACTTCCATCTTTGAGCCTCTATCACCACCTATGGAGCGTTTTAAACCTGGCATTGTTTATCAGCGAAGACAGGCCCCCCATCGCCACCTCTTCCCGACCCTGATCCAGATCCTGCTCCTGCTCCTGTGGTCCTTCGACGATCTACTCGCGGGATTCGTCCCCCTGATCGGTATGGTTATTCTGCCACTTTGACTTCTACTTCAGTTCCTAATTCTTATTCTCAGGCAGTTAAAGAGGCTTGTTGGGAGCGAGCTATGCAAGAGGAACTTCAGGCTCTTCAAGAAAATCACACTTGGGACATTACTCCTTGTCCACTTGGTGTTAAGCCCATTGGTTGCAAATGGGTTTATTCTGTTAAGTTACGTTCCGACGGGTCTCTTGATCGTTATAAAGCGCGCTTAGTGGCACTTGGTAACAGACAAGAATATGGGGTAAATTATGATGAGACTTTTGCTCCAGTTGCTAAGATGACTTCAGTCGGCCTTATATTGGCTATCTCTGCTTCCCATGGCTGGCCTCTCCTGCAAATGGACGTGAAGAATGCGTTTTTACATGGAGATCTCAAGGAAGAGATTTATATGACTCCACCGCCTGGGTTATTCTCGATTCCTTCTTCAGATGTTTGCAAGTTGAAACGTTCTCTTTATGGTCTGAAACAGGCTCCGCGTGCTTGGTTCGAGAAGTTTCGTGCTACGCTTCTTAGCTTCTCATTTGCTCAGAGTCAATGACTCATCTCTTTTTCTTTGCAAAACTGCTTCTGGGATTGTCATACTTCTGGTTTATGTGGATGATATTGTTATTACTGGGAATGATACTGACTTGATCTCTAATCTTCAGACGCACCTTCAAACCTCCTTTCATATGAAGGACTTGGGTCCCTTACATTATTTCTTAGGTTTGGAAGTGCATTCTACTGCAGCTGGTATCTTCTTAAATCAGCATAAGTACATCCAAGAGTTAATGAAGTTGGCCGGTCTTGAGGATGGTCGCTCAGTCGATACACCGTTAGAGGTCAATATGAAGTATCAACGTGACAATGGTGATTTCCTTTCCGATCCTTCTTGGTATAGGCAGTTAGTGGGGAGTCTCAACTACTTGACGATTACTCGTCCGGATATTGCATTTGCTGTCCAACAAGTGAGTCAATTTATGCAGACACCTACTCATCTTCACTTGTCAGGTGTTCGTCGTATCCTTCGTTACTTACAAGGTTCTTGTACTCGTGGTCTATTCTTTCCCGTGAATTCCTCTATTCAATTGACCGCTTACAGTGACGCGGATTGGGCTGGTTGCTCGGATACTCGTCGTTCTATTTCTGGTTGGTGCATGTTTCTTGGTGATTCTCTTGTGTCTTGGAAGAGTAAGAAACAGGATCGTGTTTCTAAATCTTCTACTGAGTCTGAATACCGCGCTATGTCATCTGCTTGTTCTGAAATTATTTGGCTCCGAGGTCTATTAGCTGAACTTGGATTTCCTCAACATCAACCTACTCCAATGCATGCTGACAACACTAGTGCCGTTCAGATAGCCACTAACCCGGTGTTCCACGAGCGTACCAAACACATTGAAGTTGATTGTCACTCTATTCGTGAGGCTTTTGATAAACATATCATCACTCTTCCACATATATCCACTGAACTTCAAACTGCAGATGTGTTTACTAAAGCTTTGGGTCGCCAACGTCACCAGTTTCTTATTAGCAAATTGATGCTTGCTGATCGCCCGACATCAATTTGAGGGGGGATGTCAACGGATGATTTCCACAATCAACACTATCAATCTAAACCAATTATGTAAATATAGTTTCCATGTATAGATATATTCTTTCCTTGTTAGATTATTCTCTTGCGGTAGATAGAACATGTAATTATGTTAATTAGCTTAGATTAGGGATTGATTGTTACATGTACACTCTATATAAGATGGCAATGAAATGTTTCAAAGGCATCAAGCCAATTACAGAAAATCTGTCACGTTGGTGTGCGATTTTTGAGCTTAACCTTTTCCTCTGTAAAATGCTTCAGAATAGGATTTCCATGATTTCAGATCCTACAAGAGTTAGACCCCAGTTATACTGCTCTTGCAAAGAGCTGTCAGCACTTCATAACATGACCCAGTAGCTTTTGTACAACATTGCCAGAATGTATCAGAAAGATCAGGGTGGTATAAGCAAGGACTATTCTCATCATGCCCCGTAACATGAAGAGACGCCCAAAAAGTCTTAACATAGCTACTTCGCCTCCCCAACCAAACTGCAGGGGAAGATCACAGAGAGCTCATTGCACAAGATGTAGGTAATCTTTTCTTGAGTTTAGGGCCAGTTAGCAGTAAATTATTTTTCTACTCGTTGATTTACTGGAAACAGGTAGGATTTCATTTTTTTCATTATTCACTGTATTTCCTTGTAAAATAAATACAAGTTCATTCTAGAACTCAAATACATAGACAAAATATATAATACGCAGAATGTGTATTCTCCAAGTTTGCTCTCTTTATGGTACCAATACCGGAGTTCATCAGAAAATCTAACTCATTGCAGCAGGCGCCATATCTATAGGGGTTCAGGCTGAGCGTCCACCAAAAGCTTAATAAACATGGATGTTTTGACCTTTGAACTTCCACGAGAACATTAGAACTGGAGAAATTTGTAAGTAAATGGCATGGTTGGTAAATTTAATGAAAGCAACTGTTGGAAAATCTTTCATATTTCAAAGGATGGCAACGCAAATTCTAAAAATTACGTACTTAGACGTGGTCCAACACCAAATATGGCGTAAGATCTTTGACATTAAAACAAGAGTCTGAAAGATGAGACAGGGTGAGCAAGATGTCACCAAGTAATTCAACAAGATGACATCTCTATGGCAGGATGTCATGAATGCAGAGAAAAGTGTTTGAGGGAAGGAAAGCTTGAAAAACCACTAATAAAATTGCATTTAGCACCTTTGTGTCTTGAGGTGAACAGCGTTTTTCTGTTATCAAGCTGAAAGAACGAACCATCTGAAAGGTAGTAAGGAAGGATGGTCAAGGCCAATCAGGGACTGAAGCATGGAGGTTATAATGCATACAGACAGTAGCAGCATAAAGCAGAGGCTCAATCGAGTTGTTACAGATAGATTCTAGTTAGCTAATAGCTCATTTGTTTCTTTACTTAAAATCATTATGCGTCTTCAATCGTAATACAGAAGTTGGATCAATCTTTGACGACGGCTGGGAGATCATGGAATATAATTCGAAGGTGGAGAATGAGCTTGTCATCGAGTTGACTTCACCAATAATGCGACAAGCTGAGGCTAAGGATTATGAAAGACGACTATTGCCAGTGACCAGTGGAAGTTCTGCGAAAGTGAGGGCAGAGAGAGACCATGGATTATGCTGAAGAAGACAGTCTTCAGAGCTGTTGCTCCACCTGGGTCAATTGGGCTTGACGGGTACACTCTAATTGGTCGGGTGCCAACGAAATCAAAATGTGTTAAATGATTTTATAAGGCTGGACAATTATGAATCAGTAAGTAGGGGATCATTCAAGCATAGTGAATCAGCCAACCAGAGGAGGGCCCTTCTCCGCATTGACATTTCTAGTAGGCTGCATGAAGAGTAAGTTTTCTCTAAAGTGTTAGGACTGAAACTTTTAACCTACAAAATATTCCTTGGAGGGCATATAGATACCAGCCACAAAGATCCCACAGCCTGCAGGAGAAGACACTTGATGCAAATATGGACATGCCAATGGTCATCCAACAGATGCACAGAGATATTTTCATGTTTCAAGCAAACTCAACGTAAAGATCCTGACATACTTAAAGAAGTAATATCACTGACATACCTCCTCAGACACCAAATTCCTTGCAGAAGACGAAGTGGCATTATCATTCTTTCCAACTCCATCAAAGTGTAAAAGACTTCTCACCAAACTACAGATGCTGCCTAATATATATGAACACTGGAGTTTTAGATTCTCCGACACATTTGAAATATTCTTCAAAGACACGACCTGAACAAAGGAAAAACTGATTAATAATATATGAACTCAAAGATGATTAACCAACTGAACAAATTTGTTATACTAAAAATAAGCATGATGCTGAGAAGAGTAACATACCAACTCTAACAACTGACTGCTAGACGACCAGTGAGGATGTTCACAGAGACTACGGAGGAAGTTTTCCAGAACCTGCTCAACCTTTAAGAATTAAATTACCATCCTATACAATCATTGTAACGCAAGCTTAGAAAGGAATATTATGTTATCATACCATTGGATCACTTTCTTCCTCCTTCAGTTTAAACAAGATTTCCCAAGTAACAACGGGTAAAATCGAATAAAAACTTGACATGATTAAGAGGATATCCAATTTTTGATTCACTAATGAAATGGAGGAGCGAGATATCTGATCACCATCAATAGCTAAATTATCCACATCACTTGATCCACTATTCATATCCAGCTCCATGTCCAAAATTGAGCTTTTGCTGCTATTTGGTGGAACATGGTCATCTGATAAATCAGGAAAGTCTATTCTTTCTTGAGGAGTCTTCTTGCACCCTAAACATCTTTTGTACAGCTTTTCTAGAGCTTTCAGAGTTCTTTCCACAGATTGAACGATTCTATGGTATAATCCAGCACTGGCACCAGTTTTTTCTTGCCATTTGCTAAGGAGAGGTGAGCAAGCAAAACTTTTAAAAGAAGCCACCGTCAATTCCATGTTATTAAATGTAGAGGTCAAATCCAAACAACCAGACACGACATTATTGTAAATTTTCTCTATAGCAGAAATGGCCTGATCCAGGAATTCCAACATCAATTCGCCCAGTTTGAAGAAGAAAGGTGAGAACTCCTCTCTGATCCTGATATTGAACAAAAACATGTGATGTCCAAGGGAAATACAAAGGAATTACGAAATTAATTCAAATGCTAAAGGATCTTGGCCACTGGCAGAAGATGGTATAAAGCTGCTAATTGATATAACAGATCAGGAACAAGACACTTGATACGATAAAACCACACAGATTCGAAAGAGTATGAACAATAATGACACATACAAAACAGAAAGATATCATATTAACTTTGACTAATTAATGAACACAGATCAGGTACAATATAAACGCCTTCATACTGATAGCCAAAGCAGGGTGGAGATGAAATAAAACTAGAGAAACAGATCTACAATGTGGAAATTCTATGGTTGATAAAACTAAAATCAAGTTACATCATATCATGGTAATAATAGTAATAATGGCCAAGGCTAAATCAGTTGACGATCTTTAAAGCAGATATGGAGGACTGCAAATTCAACTAGAAATGTAACATTTATAATCCAGAGGACAACAATACAAGTAAACACTGACCTTGTTGAATATGAGCAGTACATGAAATTAGATAACAGAGAACATGTGTTGATGACTTCTGAGAGGGCCATTTTTTCAGTTTCTTTATCTTTCATACATTCTAAAACAGAATTTTCCATCTCCTGAAGCAGATGATCTCTTAGTTTCCGGGGGAGGCGTAGATGTTGGAAGTCACCCGACAGATTGACCTATAAACATCAACTTTAAATACTTGTCCAAATAAATCAATAGAGCCAGATTAAGGATTTAAGTCCAAAAGAAAGAAAAGAAAATGAAATAGGAGACTGGATGACCTTTGCACCAGAATCATAACCAATCTTTGCAAGGACTTCCACGGAGCATTCAAAAAATCCTAGTATGTTTTGAAGTGGTTGTTCCTCTGCCTATTACCAAAGGCACTTATGTATAAGCACAATATAACCATATGAAGTATAATTAAGATGTAAAAGCTTAAGGTGACGTTGCGCTAATAATACCTTAACTTGCTCCTCAGCGTCCGCAAAAGAGACTGACTGTGAGGGTCCTACTGCTTCCTTTAGTAGAGGAGCAGAACCAACACAAAGAGCATATGCAGCTGCTGGTAGCACCACAACCAACCGCTCATTCAACGGCAAGCATTCCTACACACGAAATTGTCAATCTCAAATCCTAAATCGCTATCCATTATCCAAACCTACCCCCCCCCCCCACCCCCCAAACTCTCTCTCCCCGCAACACTTAAGAGGTGCGAAAGAAAAGAATAGTGAGATCAGATGCTAATATAATAACTAAAAACTTAACTACTATCATCCCCTTGACAAAAATATTAAGATTCAATCTAAACCCCTCATATAGTCATAAGCAGTAACTCCAGCATTTTTCATGCACAATCTAATTCGCAAAATGGAATAGTTTGATAGTTCAAAACATTTAGTTGAGCTGTATCAGGGAGGATTACGAAGCAGTTTCCATCAAGCATACATAAATTTGATTTTAAGTATCAGAATAATAAGACATTATACAAACTTTGAAACCAACCTTCGAGCTGAGTAAAGCCAAAACTGCCCGTAGCATATTCTGCCTGAGATATAAAGCATCTCGGGGATCACCCTGCAAAGTGAAGAAGTAGATCTTCAGAGTAACGATAAGCAAGTGTGAATATCCAGCGCACTTATATTCCATTAGGGCACGTAATGTGTCCTAGTGTTCGTTTCTGAAGTTTTTATTAAGGATGACCTTTTATATAATAATGGGATAATACATTATAGTTCAAGTCAATAAGAGAAACAACATAGATATGCACAACTGTAACAGCAGGAAGCCAACTTTGCATCAAAAAGAACGGTAGGACGAGCTTGAGTGGTCTTACTTGTGAAGCTCTCCGCGAAAAGTAACACGCAGTGAAGCATACAACAGATCTGAAATGTGAGTTGACATAAAATATAAAAAGAAAGTAATTAGGTTAGTGGATAACAGAATGTGAAAAGGCAACAGTACTTCATGAAATCCATATAACTGTCAAAATAAAGCAGGGGTCAAATATCAGAGCTGTGAATGAGAAAGGTTAGCTAGCTTATCAAGGGAGAGGAGAAAAGAGATATATATCACATTGTTATGCACCCTGGGAAAAGAGATTCAATGCACAACATTTTGGATAAGGGATAAATAATTAATCACCATAAGAAATATCCAATAAGTAAAATGTCCATCACACAGGGATTCCCAGTTTTAATGACTAGTACTCTTTGCTTGAAAATCTTTCCAAGTTAGCAAGTCACAAAGTTGCACAAAGTAAGAACCGCTTTCAGAAATCGACCTATAAAGCATTTCTGGAACAAACAGTATCAGGAAAAATATATATTATGGCACAAAGAAGGAATTCCATAAAAAAACAAACACAACACAAGGACTCAAACCTTAATAATTAATCCATATCCACCCAGAGAAACCAGCTAAAAATTGATCAAAGTACGTATGAACAAAACAAGAATCACGTTGAGACAATCAATTGAATTTTCTCCTTCTGCTCATCCCAATTGAGTAAAGCATCTTCCTAAGTCCATCCATAGCCTAGCATTCTACAACACTTCCATCCAAGCTCTCTTAGGTCACTCTTATTTTCAGTTTGTTTGCAATAAGTTGAATCTCGTACTCGTGCGTCTTTAGATCCACATGTAAGGTGATCAAACCAAACCATTTCCTTGCATCTTCTCGCATATGGGGATTATACATATCTTGGTGGAGTATGATCATCACCTTACCTCTTTTAGTGCTTGCATCCAGAGTAGCTTCGTATTTCAGCTACATGCATCTTTTGAGCGTAATATCCCTTAAGAGCCAAACAACAAAACTATATACCAAGGCCGATTTAATAACAGGCTTATAAAAACGTTTAATTTCTTTACCAAAAACTTATAGATGCACAAAACTTCTCTATAGAAACAATAGCCCAAGTTCTTTCCAAGCAATGTAGGACATTTCTTAAATGGATAGATATTGCGTTATTTTAAAGGGGCTCCGAGATGGGATATACTTTACAACAATCATGGCCCATTAAAGTAGAGTGTTTTGACGATGCAAATTGGCAATATCTAAAAGTGACCAAAAATTTATCAGAAGCAAAATCTTGCGTCCCGTTCTAGTAACGAATCTGGACATAGAATTATGGCTCGATCGACGTGTGAGGTCATATGGATACACCAGTTGCTAATTTGGGTTGGTTTTAAGGTGCTGATGTCAGCGAAGATAAAGTGTGATAAGAAATGTGATATTGCCATTGCTACAAATATTGTGTGTCCCACGTACAAACCAAACACATTGTGATCGGATGACACCTTTGTGTGAGTGAAGGTTAACAAAATTGATATCTCACGCTAGAACAATTAGGAGATTTTCTCACAACAGCTTTAAAGAGAGCTCGAAACGATTACTTCTGTAAAAAGCTGGGCATGACTAACATCTCCGCTTCAACTTTGTTAGATTACATATGAAGTATCATGTGAGACTGTTAGGTGGGTAGAATGTTAGGTTAGATTGGTAGTTGGATGTGTTAGATGAGAAAGTATGTGATGTTAGTTATGAAGGTATGGAGAGGTTGTTAGGTATTAAAAGGTTGGACTTGTATATATTGATGCCTTGTTGTATTGGAATATATCACATTCTATTCTTCTTCCCTATTTTGTACAAACTTGAAGGGGAGTGTTAGGGATATAAATATATTCATAAGGAAGGCAAATATTATTAAGTAGGAAATTAGGAATTTGATTGATTCCCCTCGTATAAAAGGTGATCTCTTTGTATATATTGGTGTATATGACCGAATAACACATATGGAGTCATTCTCTAAAGCTTTACACTCCTCAAAAACAAATCAATGAAGAGTTTTTATGTTTTTACTCATAGTTACTTGACTTTATTATGAAATTGGAAACACTTATCTTTTCGGGTTGGGGTGACGGCAACCACACAACTTCTATAAAAGTTGCAAATGAACATCTGAAGCGCAGCAGGAGAAAGATGACAAACTAAAGGAAGAAATATCCTAAAGGTTGGCTTGGAAAAGCGCACCTAGAAGATTTGCTTAGATTACAGATGCTTCTTTCAAGGATGAACAAACTATTACTGTAGGAGATTGTGGAGGGAATCCTTCCTGTTTACTTTAGCACAAAAAGATCACTCATCGTTGCAGCTGAGACTTTTTCTCTGAAAGAAGCTTGTAAATGGCGGGATCATTTTGCATTGATGAGCACCATCGTCTTGTGTATTTTTCTTAGAACTATCCAACTCACTAAATGTGTGAATCAACAAGTAGATCAGACAGCATATGATTTTATTCGAGAAACAGGATCTGGAAAATGCTGTTCTTTTCTTTCCACAACCTTCTTGTTTCATCTCATTCTCAAGTAAGCCCAAGTGAGTGATAAGGCGTTACTCTTGGTGTTTCTTGTGATGGGACTTTCCCGTCATTGACTTTTTGAAATTTTTGTTCTTGCGAGGTCATAGATGCATAAACAACTATGACAAAAGGAAAACTAAAGAATAAAAGAAACAGAACTCATTGCGCCCCTAGTTATCCTAGAACTAAAGGACATCAGGTTTAAGCCAACCCTACCATTTTAACCTTCCGTATGCTCAAAGTAATATGAAGAAAAATAAATAAACACCCGCATATGTCACAAAAATTAAAAACAAAATCTTACACCAAATTCCAGTCTGTAAACATACAAAAGCAACTAACTATACCACACTGTATACGGTTAGCAGCGTGCGGAGCAGCACTAATGACGAAGTTGAATGTGCCATCATGAAGACACATGCATAAATAAGTTAAAGAGCACCTGTTCACAAATGTAAACCACTCACATTGAAGGCAAGCGTTTAAATACTCGAAGATCCCATATCTCTTGAGAAACAGAATACGAATCTTTCGTCTCCTGAAAAATATATCATGAAATCAAGAATAAGGGATGAATCCAATTACTAGCTTAAAGACAGAAACAAATTTTACGACACCGAATTACAAAATAATCTTACACTCAATATCATGTTGCAAAGAATCATCAGAGCAGCATCCATCTGCACAAGAAAGAAGCAAAAGAAACCCTATGATAACTGCAATTACAATGGTTTAAATAGCTTTCGGCTTTGTACGGTAACTAAAAGTGTGTTTAATCACTAAAAGTATGATCAATCACACTGGCAAATGGTAAAAAGAAACAATGTTGTTGATTATGAGGTCATCTCTTATGAACATTTGTAGTACGATACATACCTAGAATAATATAGCATCTTGAACCAAAACCTATAACACCTTGATCCAACTAAAGCACTTAAATGAAATCCCCTATATACAAGTGTGTGTATGTGTCTTTGTTGCAGATTTCGAGTAAGGGCCTTGCCTTTTCAGCAACTAAAATTGTAACATGGCATAACCTGCTTAATAAATATTTATTTTAAGCAATAATACTAACATGCTTTGAGACTTAAAGAGGGTGTCTAATGGCAATTCCTGCGATCCAATTATATCGCCAAAAGTTCCTGCATTATCTGATCGGAAAGTTTTCCAGTGAGGTCTGTAGCTTCAGAATCAAGTAAAAGCGAAGCATGTAAAACCAGTTTGTAACAAGATTTTAGAAAGAAAAAAAAAAACTGCTTTTTATTTGTTCAAGGTTCAGTTTTAATTTTTTTTATAGGTACAAAGTTAGCATATTCAACTTGATTTTCCACACTTGAATAATTTAAAATTGGTTTTATTGTAAATACATGTGCAGTCAAATGGGGCTATGACATGATTATGGCCTCAAATGTTCCAATGTTATGGTCATAGAAGTTGTAATCATAAGTCTCAAGGTTCAGCAAAGCCATGAAGAATTTTGTTATAAAAAACATGGTGGATATACTCCGGTGAAAAAAAAGAGTTGGGAGTCTTTTCTGAAAATTTTCAGCCATTTCAAAAAAGAGCATGTTTGGTTTCAATCTCTAGAAATGTATTTGAAAAGGTTCCAAATGTGACTGTCTCTCGAGTGAATGTATCCAATTTTGCACTTAATGGTGTCTTTCTCTAGTCTGAATGTTTCCCTTCTCTATCTCACTGTCATATCCTCCCTCTATCTACATCTCACTTTCTTTCCCACAAGCCCATTCACAAGCATTGATACATAGACTCGTGCGTGTGTATATACATATACAGAATAGGACAATGCCAATTTGACAACTGTATAAGATTAGAGTCCACATTTTGCCGTCTGATGTTAGGTTAACGTATCCTCTTTAATCAGGTTTTGAAGTATAATATTTTGCATCAAATAAATTAAAAGAAGTCTCAGAATATCAATAACTGCGTACTCTATTCTAACAGAATAGCTTATATTCACTACCATTCTTACTTTTGCCACGAAATTCTGTGATTTGGAATATACACATTTTTCATCTTTAAAAACTTATGCATCTTGGATTACCTTGAAAAGTAGTAATGTATATCGTCTTCTTTTTTTTAACAATTATATTCTGTTTCATTCATCATTTTTATTTGGCAAAATAATAGTCGACCTTTACTTCCACTGAAATTTCACTATTTGTAAAGATGAGATATCATGAAAGAACTCCAAAAGCAGCAGAAGTCTTTTTAACTCCAGGCCTTACTTTGCTAATTCCAAAAACTGTTTGGAACTTCAGCAATATGCATATTTTGTTTGCTCAGGAGCTACTTGTCTCCCACAAGTTTATCTGGTCAGTTATGGCAGAAGAGTATCTTTCCTATGTAGAAAAGTTATTAAAGGAACCGTTTTGGTCTTCATACCCTTCACAATCATCAATAGGTTTCCCTCTCATCTCCACTTTTTCTCATATCCATGCCTACCAGTCACTGTATTTCTAATGGCTATCGACATCAATGTTGCACCAAAGTCTACACAGCCATCTAATGAGAGTTTTTCTGCGTTCTAGACAGAAAATAAATCTAGCTCATAACCTCAAGAAAAAGACTTACAATCGAGGTTACATTAACAAATGTCGGCAAACTGCGCATGAGACTGCTCCATATTGAATGCCAACTTTTCTCAACCTATCCAAATTATCATACAGAAGAGAACAATAAATCAAGGGGAAAAAATGCTATATCACTTGCATGATGAAATTAATCTCAATCAGTATGCACATGTTGCAATTTAAATCAGTTGACTAGCTTTCACGTCTTTATTTCCTTTTTCTGTTCCTTTTTTTTTTGGGGGGGGGGGGGGGGGGGGGTCCACATCTGCAAATAGCAGAGTATATGTAGTTTCAAAGTAAACAATTCTTTCGGTTAAACAATTGCATATCATAAAAAGATCAGACAATTGTAGCTAACATTTTACAGGGCAGGAATTAGATAGTAATTATTATCTTCTTTTCTATTTCTGTTTGGCTGCTGGATTAGTTAGATTCACTTCCATGACTGAAATTCAAATAATGTTAAAGAAAAGCATTGATATCCCTTCATCTTTAATTTTTGACCAAGTGCTGTCCCCTGAACATCAAAAGCAGAAAATATAAATCATCTTCAAAAACTAATCATCTGATCCACATTGACCAAGTAAAACAAATGGTAGCCTAAGAGCAATTTCACAGTTCACTACTAATCCCAGATTCACACAAAGTATTTCTTTAGAGAAAGAGGATTTACTGATTGAGAATGGGAGGAAAGGGAAGAGTGGTGGAAGCGTAAGATGCCGAGTTCTTGATGCATAGACTGATGGATAGAGCAGTCCTCTCCCCATTTTTTCATTTATGGGAAGGTAAAATTTCATTAAACGAACACTGAGAGGGTTCTTCCTATCTACGAACTAAAAGATTTTAATGAAGTATAAATAGGAGTATCATTTCTGAATGAGTCAATGAAATTTAATTTTCAGGTAAGTGTTCCTTGTCCAGAAAAAGAGGATTCTTACAAACTTAATGTCCGCAGATTCAGAAATACATAATCCCTTGACCTCTATAAGTGCGTTTAACGATAGAGAAAAAAGGGAAAATGATGGAAAAGGTTATAGAGGTTAAGCTGTGCACGGATAATGAGTATCAATCGTCTCCATCAGTGCTTCAGACCTGCAAATTACTTTATTTACGAGACACAAAAAGGATAGAAGGACCAATACCCAGCCTCATAATCCCAAAACTTATACAACATAATAAGCACTATAATTTAAACCATATGAATCACCAAATGGTCAAGAAAACTTAGAAAATATGTATATGTTGGTATATGCATGAGTGTGTCAACTACACTACTTACCATCAAAAGAATGTATTAAGCATACCTCACTCCTGGGGATCCATGACTTCACAGAGGATTGCACCCGTGGTGTGGCGAAATGAACCGATGAAGAAAGTTTTAGCAGACTCCTTCAAATGCAATATATGATATGTAAAATCTTAGAAAGAAGTACAGCAGAAACGAAGAACTTTTGTATGCAGTGAAATATCTTACCGCAAAGTCCACAAAAGAGCATCATAAGAATGCTCCAAATTCGCATTGTTGATTATTCTGCAAAAGAGAAAACACCAATTAGTCCCTGATAAAGCTCCAAGCAGGGGAAGACATGATTATCCATCAGAAAGATGAAACAACAGCAGCCCCACAAAGAAATGTTTATGTCCCAAGAAACGAGTCTGCATATCTGCAAAGCTCCATCAGGTCAGAGGCAAATAAGCATGATAATTTTGAAGCAACGAAGATAATTGATAGAGGGAAAAAGGCCTGACTGCTGAACTCGCAATGTTTACGGAGGATTGAGTAGTTCCAAGACAATAGAGGCAAAAAAAGTTAATATGACTGTAAAATCAAGAAATAAACATTCTCTTTATGGATGGATGGGTCTATATGCAAAAAATAGCTAGGGGAGGAAATGTCTGTTGCGCGTCGCCGATCTATGAATGCAAGTGGAGAGAGAAACAGGAGGCAACGCTGATGAAAAATATTACAAAAGGAGTTTGTTGAGATTGGGCCAAGACAATTTCTAACACACTCAAGCGAACAAAATCAAGCCATTACAGGAAATGCAACAAAAACCATACCTTTCGAAGTTTGCAGATATGCTTTCAAACCAATATATGAATAGGTCCTTCTTCAGGCGAGTTGAATAATTACAAATGAGATAGGAAAACACAGCATGCCTGCCATACACATAAAGTTCAATATTACATAAGGTGTATATAAATACTTCCAACAACTTGTGCAGGCGTAGAGAATGCTGAGAAGTTTATCATTCTTTTGTATATAATTATCATCTTTGCTTTATTTACTTTTGGATTTTTTGCTTATAATTATCATCTTTGCTTTATTTACTTTTGGATTTTTTGCTCATATCCACCTCTTCATATATTCTGTATGGATAACAAGACTGATTGGAAATGAATTTATAAGATAGCTAAAATGTTACGAGGCAATTGCAAAGTTCATGCCATTGAACTCAATTCACGGAGGAATAGAAACTCAAATATCCTGCCATATAGCTATTATGCATCACCAGTTGACAGTGTTACTATAGAATTCATGAGAAACAAACACATGCATCCAACTCAAACATACCATGCCCATTTGCCTTCAATGAGCCTCTCCTTTATCTGGACGACAACATGCTCCCGCCTCGCTCGTTTTTCAGGATTAGGTGCTTTTGATTCATTACTGCACGCCTGGAAAGTGAATAAAATCATTTGGCAAGATTACGTAATATTTTGGCCCCATTTTCCTCACAGTGCTCATTAAATGGTTGTCAAAAGTATTTAGGATAAAGTGCACCGATCAAAAGGCACTTGAAAATGCAAGGATCTACAATTGAAAAAAGGTTTTGTATCATAAGAAAAACTAGTTGCAAACCACGTGCTTAGTACCTGATCTAATACTTTATAAACTGAACCTGAATTTTTAACATGAAATAAAATGCTTGAACCATCTTCTTAACCTTAAGCTTTCTGTTGGGAAAAGGTATAGTTAATTTGTTACTCTTCCCAGTGGTCTATTGTCAAGAAATAAAAGAAGTGCAACTCTGGTATATTTAATAGTTTTCGTCAAGGGATATGGATCCACCCATTATTTAGCAATAATTTGACCTTCATATTCTGCATTAAAAGCCTATATACTTGGGCATTTCGTTCTGACCATATTGACTATATCGTAAACTACCTCCAAGTCTAATTTCAACTAATGGCAACTAAAGCATACAGTCTTGAATTAGTCGTGATGGTCTTAGACTTCCATTTAGCCATTGGTGGAAGAAAATTGCGTCCTTGCCTCACATCATGCTACTGAAAGGCAAAAAACAAAAAAACAAAAAAAAAAAAAACAATTTGCCTCGGTCATATGGAAGCACCTGTTTTGGGAACTACAGCTGCGGACACATGAGAGAACATCCATGAGTATTGACATCTTCCAAATAATTTTTTCAACACAAAAGCGATGGGAGAAACACAAAGTCTAACAAAAAGGATATGTGGCCGACTAATTTTCCGTAGCATTGATGACATACTTCATCAAGCACAATATTGTCAATCCATAAAGTTACATGGGAAAACATCTGTAAGTCATTCATCTTTACTATTATTATTATAATTGTCGTAGACAGTTTAGACTTGGGAAATCGGATACGACCATATAAACCCACTGATTACCTCAGTAAAGTGGAGATGTAATTCGAAAGGCTCACAGAATAATCATGTAATAATGAGGGTCTAAGAAAATCAGCTCTAAGAAAGCACAGGAGACCAAGTTTCAGGATTAAGTACCCGGCCATAAGCAAGGGCTGCAAGCTCCACCATACAGCATTGTGAACTTGTTAATCCACATTTTTCATCCTTCATCGAGTCACTCCTGAATGCAAAATTCACGTTAGAAAATAGGAATACATTCCAATCAGCACAAGGATGTTGCATAAGACAATTCTAACCTTTGAAAATTGGCACTTAACATACTCATTTGGTCAAGCTCCTTGCTGATTACATCCAGGAGTTGTTCGAGTAAAGCAGCTCCATCAACCAGGCCCCTGGTTAGACTTAGTTGCAACTTCGCATAGCAAACAAGTGAATCCTACTAAGAAAGTTTTAACTTAGAAGAGAACATCAAAATATAATCTTTTAAATAATAAAAAATCATCAAAGAACTGTGAGACAATTTACAAACCTTTAGACTCCGATCATGAGTTGCAAACCAGCAGCGAAATACAAATTGCTTCACTGCTTCATGAATTTCGAAGGATTTGCAGCCCAAGTTTGGTCCATCCTTTATCAAATATGTGTTGATGCACTCCAGAAGCTTTCGGGAAACTTTTCCCTCGTCCCTATAACAAGAAAACAAAAAGGAGTAACTAACTAAAAATAACTGCAGATCCCCAGCCAAACCCAAAAGACAACATGAAAAAGAATAAAAGGCAAAATGAAATGAATGCAAGGGGACAAATCAATGTCTTACCTTATATGAGAAAAAATTCCAACAAAACTGTTAACGAGGTCTTCTCGAAGATCATCAGGAATATCTCCAGGGGGGTTTTCTAGAAGTGACTGGAGCGTCAAGGTGAAGCGGAAAACTTCTTCCTTGGGATTTAATTGACTGATGTTTTCTGCAAGCAAGCTTGTTTCCAACTTTTCCATATATAGAAGTACGAGATCTGTCCAAATTGAAGGAAACAAATACTTTGAATTGAGAATTGACGCCATAGAGACATTTACATGCAAAACCTTGACGTGGGATATCATACTCACTTGAATAAACTCGTTTGCGCAGGTGAAATCTATAACTTGTGACATGCAAAAGATGCCTGAGGATAAGACCGTACTCAGACTGGAAGCTTGGTACCTCTTTGAGCACATCCCAGACGTGATTGAAAAGTAGTTTAGCCACAGGTAACAGGACCAAATGGTTGCCTGCTAAAAGAGACAGAAGAATGTGAAACAGATATCCATGAACGATTTTCACAGCCACATTCAAAATATTCTCTTTTGCTGCTCAATAAAAAATAATAGATATGGATATGTAAGCAGAGCATTGAATGAGTTAGAAGACAAGGAGTGTATTTCTCAAATTCTGAGATATAAACAAGTTAATCCATTGATACAATGAAGCATTTGCTCCAATTAAATAAAAGGATCAATGTTATTCTCAGGTTGTAGATTACAGGCTTAGTTGTAGGTAATAATCTGAATAAAACCTGCGAGCATGATTTCTTATAGGTTGGAAGTGTGGTGGTTCAAGTTGAGGATGGTAATCTCTTCTTAATTTAATGAGAGAAGAAGCCATGTATATATACATATAATATGTATATATATATATACACACATATCAGTGTGCAATCTAAGAATTTAAGTCTCTATGTTAAGGGCGCATGTTAAATCATTGTTGATCCCAACTACAATTACATTCCTAGTATAATGTTTCTCCTGAGCAAGATCAAAACTCAGAACAATGACGAGCTCAAAAGGAAAAAACGGTACAGCATATCACAAGGAGTTCTTAGCGAGTATCCCCTAATAACTTGGAACCCAAAGAGTATTCCAATTAGCCGTGCCATTTCATGGAAGAGTAGTCAGTTCCCATGAGATATGTTAAACTACACAACATAAAGCCTGACGTGTACAGATGACAAAACAGAAAATCATAAAAAAAGACGAGTAACACCAACTCACACCAGTTTGTGTCTTCAATCCAAATCTACAAATCATTTTGCATTGCTTAATATAACTGACAAAACTATGCAATCATAAAACCTCAACTTAAACTGATAAATCCCGTATAGTGTGCTTATAAATTATCAGCAAACGTACAAAAGTTCATCATCAAATTCAAATGGCATTTACAGAAAGTTCAGCAAAGAATACATTATAAATCAGCGCTCCTTTAGTTTTTAACCAGGAACTTCAAACACTAACCTGAAAATCTAGCATCCTCGGCTCGTTGCACAACAATTCTAAGAGTCTTGGCGAAATTTAGCTTTGGCAATCGCTTCTTGCTGGAGGAGATCTCCAATGATACACATTGTATAAGCATTTTGACAAAGAAAGCCCATGTCTCAGCTGTACAAGTACACAGTTAGTAATCATCATACCTCAAATCTTACCCCAGCAAAACATCAACCTTAACACATGCTTACAGTGAGGAATTTCATCCGCTTTAAGAACTGAAGATCTCTCAGACAAATATCTACAAAATCCAACAGACCTCTCGCCCTCCAGCCATGTATTCAACAGCTTTATTCCTTCCTAAAATCACACACCGTATAATTTTATTTATTAAAAAAAAAAAAAAAAACAGTCAGTGAATAATATATTCAAATAACTGATTCTTGCAGATTTAATTAGTGCAACCTGTATAACATAAACTGAAATATTTTGGCACAAAATAGTGAAAAAAGTTTTTACAGCTCATTTTATGCCATTAGTAAATTAGTGTAAAATTCCACTGAATACCTAATTTATGATAGAGCAACATAAAACGGCAACAAAACGTAGATGAGCTCACTAAACGTCATCAAAACCAGCGTATACGTTAGCTAGCGAAAAACGCGACAAAATTCGTCGCCTCATAACATAGAGGTAAAATCAAATGCCTAAAACTTAATAAGACAAATTTGTAGTTAGTTTTTAGATCGTTGTGTTTTTTACTTCGCGAGCTTTAGCTTTATCGGATGAGAGCTTGGAGACGATTTCCTGTACGTCTCTCGAAGTGACTCTCTTCGTCATTTTTGGTGACTTCACGAACTCTTTCGACCTGCTACTGCGTACAACAATCGAGCGTGCTTTTTACAGCGATGAAAATGATCGGTGTTGTAGCGCCGTTTAGGGCTCTTCAACGGAGGAAAAATGGCGGGAAAATCGAGAGGACGAGTGTAGAGAGAGAAAGAGAGAGTGAGACTGTGTGAGTGGGTTTTTGATTGAAGAGAGAGAGAGACGGAGAAGCAGGTGAGGTGTATGTAGAGAGAGAAAGAGCGGTGACGAAATGAAAAAGTGAAAAGGGACAAAACGTGGTTTCAGGGGTTGGTCTCTTCTGCTGCTTGCATATACAAAAATTGCACCAAATTAAAATACGTCAAATTCATTTTTTGTCTCATAAGATATTAAAACTAAAATTCAAAAGTAAACTTAATTTCAAATACATTCTGTCGCTTTTGGTTCCGTACCCACCATTTACGATAAAAAATAAAAAATAAATGGTCTGCTGCTCGTGATTTAGTGGAAAATATTTTCTTAAAAATAATTATTTTAACCCCTGAAGTTTGGAAAAAAATGTACAAGTTTTGGTCATAATTTTATAGAAGTACTGAATTATTATAAACCCTCGCAGGTAGCTTGTAAATGGTATTAAGAAATTAGAACAACTAACTATGTTCTATATCAAAGACCGTCACAGAAAAGACGCACTGGTGTGTTCAAATGGAGAAGAGACTCAAGAAGAAAATCACTCTACCATCGGCTCCAGCCTCCATGGTTTCCTTCTAAACCATAATGGCTCGAACTTAACTGCAATGCAACATTCTCCCATGACTCATCAACATGAGAAGGGGTCCTACGTAATCACAAACTCTCGATTCTTTTTGCCCTTGGAAGATCCTGCTTTGGGCTTTTAGCTGCAAAGCTGATTGCAATTCGTCAATCATGTTTCTTGATTAACTCTCTCAAAGTTGAAAGAGTGTTATTTGAAACTTGAAAGTGATAACCCTTTATGTGCTCCCACCTTCCGGTCTACTAATCATAGAGCAATGGCTTACACCCCATCCACGGGCTTTGGCTCTTTAAATGATGACAAGGATGTTGGGTCAACTGTTGCCTCGAATCCTGCCTCAACTTTGATGCCCGCATAAAAGATTGTTCTTTTCATCTCCGATTCAAGTCTTATGTTGGATTGGAACGTGTGCCCTTATTTTGGAGATCCGTCGATTCTAGAATAAGTGGCTGAAATTGAGGTTCAAGCACGTTCAATGCAATAGTAACAAGGCAGCCCGTAACCTTGCAGCTTGGGCGTCTTCTAATGTGGTAGGGCCCTATCCCTCCCCCCTCTCTCCATATATATGTCTTTTTGTGATGGGGCTCCCCTCTTTATGAACTTTGAACTCCTTTTTGGTTATGGATGTTATTTTGTTACCTACCAAAAAAATATTGAATACTTCAACTTTCCCAGTAAGTCTCGCTACAAATATATATATATCTTATCATATTTGTGGCGATATTAATATCATTGTCACAACTCTTTTTTTTTCACGAATAGTCTATTACTTGACAATTTAATTATGCTGCCTCTCGAAATTAGTCTCATATAATATTAGGATATTCACTATAATTGAGAAGAAGCTCGATTTTGAAGATAGATTAGGGCTTAAAAGTTTAAAGATGGATGGGCGTGACTTGCGAGGTAGAAGCTTTGTCATCTAAATTCTGAAAATACGATCCTAAAATATTTGTCTTTTGCATTTTTGTATTAAAAATATTAGCAACAACTTATGACTATGGAAAGGTCTACATCCCTTGTGTGTTTTATTTTCATCATAAATTAGAAAAATGTAGCTACTGTCAACAAAATTATGGGCGGTTGATGTTCTGATCTACACTCGCATACTACATGAATTTGAAAAAACAATGGGGTGTTGGGGCGAGGCGGTTTGCAAAATGAAGACCCTAGGCATGAAAGAACAATGGGGTGTTGGGGTGAGGGGTGAATTTACGTTGAAATGCTACATAGACCTTGTATAAATCCGTCACGCTGCACATATAGTGTTGGATTTTTATATATCCAATTAGATATTTTGATACAATCATATCATATCATTATGTGTTATACCCATATAAAAGCATTCGGTGCATTGAAATTAAAAATAAATAAAAACTCAATCAATATCTAAAAAAGCAAGAGTTCAATAGAGAACTATTAGGCTACATTCTAATCCTATATAATATGAATTTAGTTCATGCTAACAAGAACAAAATTACAGGGTTCATAAATATAAAAGGCACTAAAGGAGCTTCTGTGAGTTAATCTTTGTTCATAGAATAATCTTTGAAAAGTTGGTTTCTTATTGGACTCAAATACTAAAGACGAGGCTCGATCTATAAATTTTTGCATCACGGCGTTCTCAACTCTGATCACGACGTTGTCAACAAAGATCAACTTTAGGCGAATGTTGTCAACAACGATCAACCCCGATCACGGCTCGATCTATTATTTTGTTCTTTTTCTAGGCATTTTTAGCGGTGGAGTGTTGTTGTCAAAGCTCGAGTCCCTGGGCACTCTCAGTAATAACATGACATTGTTAACATCACACTCGCTACAACTTTTATCCCGAACTCTTATTAGGGTAGAATGCTTTAAACTATATCCTCGATCATATTATGCTACGGCTCTGTTATCGAACAAATACTTGCTAATTATAATAATATTTTAAAGTCTTAATAGTATTATTTAAATATATATAGACAAAATTGTATTATTTTTACAATTAAAACTAACATAAATTATTGGATTCTTAAGCATAATTAATTTGATCATTTACTATTTAAATTTAAAAGCAAGTTTTTTTTTTCTCTCGATATCTAAGTTTCAAGTTTTCTAGAGACCTGATAAGTAGAATATACTTTACTTTTTTAGTTGTATTTTTCTTTCAAATAATAGATAAGAAAATAAAAATACTATTGTTATTTAGTTTTAATTTCAAAGATTTGTATTTTTAAAATTTGATTAAAAGAAAAGTTTTAAAGTCTGTTTCAGGTTTTAAGTATTTTGGTAATAGAGTCGGTAAAGGTTAACAATTCTTTATCAGTTTCATTAGCCATTTCAATGTATGTTCACTTTAGGGGAAATCATGTAATTTTCTAATAATCAATGAAAGTTAAAATAATTACACCAAAACTTGGCCGGTGAAGCTGTAATTATCCCAGATTAAATTATAGTAACACCGCATTGTATTTTATAAATTACAAAAGCCTCAAATTTTCATGAGCAAATATTAAACAGACACGGCAAGTCGGCAATAGATTTTGGTCCAGTTCACAATTCTACCTCATTATAAAGTCCAACAAATAAAGTCTTCAAAATTATATTAAAACTTTAATACAAATTTACATTAATTGTCTTTCTATCTGAAAAATAATAAGACGTGAACCCATTTCTTTAGTAATATTCATAAAAAAAACCATCTTTTATCTTTTTGCTAGTGTTATTAATCAAAGCGTTTGACCTAGTTTATATACCATACTTAGAAAATTAAATTATTACACAATCAGCCCCAAGTTAATGTAAAATTTATTAAAACCTTAAATTTGTGTTTTTTCTTTTATTCTGCAGAATCGCCCTAAAACCTCGACTGAAGAACCCACTAGATCTTATCGCTCTTTGGTTTTTTTAACAAGAAAAATAAAGAAAACAAGAACAGGGCAAACTCTCACCCTTCTCTGTTCTGTTAATTCAGTTCTTTGTAGCTTTATTGCGACAATAACAGAGACAATAAGCGCAAGGCCTCAACTCAACTCCCAATAATCAACTGTGTTGTAAGTACAATTCAAGAAGTAACATTGCTTTTTTGTCATGAAGGTCGAATGTGTTTTTAGTTTGTGAAACAAATTATGGGTTTTGTTGATTATATTTGCTTATTCATGTTGAGGCAGGGCTAAAGCTTATATATTATTGGATTATGTATTTGTTTTAGCTTCAAAGATTCAAGCTTTATTGGCTATTTGCTTACTTTGTTCATGGCTGTAAGCACTTCTTGTTGCTGAACTTCTTTTTCGTATTTTACTATCAAGATGGCGTATGAATGTGAGTGGTTAATGCTAAAGATTGTACCTTTACTTGTAATTTGGTGTATTTTACTTCAGATTTTAATAAAGAAGTGTTTTTGATACCTATATTGAGACGCCAGCTATGTCTGCGATCGAACACTATCTGAAAATGTTGCAGATATTGCATTGCAAGCTGAAATAATGGGGTTACTTTTGGAGTTATCATGTTGAACACTTTTATTCATTCAGTTTGTGGATTGAGTGATATTAACTGAGTTAACTTTGCTGTTGCAACAGGTCTATAGTTTCAGATTGATAAGTATCGATGTATGCAAGGAGAATAAGATATAAAATTGAAAGAGGGAATTATGTCGTTCAAGGTCAAAAATACTTTCTAACTTCTAAATGCCGAGATTATTCTGGTGGGCAATGCCTAACCTCAGCATCAAGAGCCAGGAACCATACAATTAGTTTGGTCGAGAGGTATCTGTCAAATTCTTTGTCATCACTAGGTTTTTCTTGTGAGAGAAGGTGTACGGGATTGCATAGGAGGTCAGATATTAAGTGGAGAAGTTGTCTGCTAAGATCTTATAGTTCTGCTGGCGATGGAAGGAATGCAAGTGACGATAAGCTTATATCTGTCAAAGACATCGCTGATAGTAATAAAGGAAAGATTCAGGGGAACACAACTGGCAGTGCAAGCCACTTCGATGCTCATGCTCAACTTGGGGAGCATGATCAAATGGAGTGGCTCAAAGGTGAAAAGCTTGCTATAGAGAATAAACGGAAGGAATCCCCTTTTCTAACCAGACGAGAAAGATTTAGAAATGAGCTTCTGAGAAGGGTCGTTCCTTGGGAAAAAATAACAGTCTCATGGGATGCTTTTCCTTATTATGTTCAGTACGTGATATATGGATTGGTTTCGCTTCGCTTTCTTCTGTTAGTTATTTGTTGCGTCTCTAAGTTGTTTTTCTTGCAGCGAACACACTAAGAATCTTCTGGTGGAATGTACAGCCTCCCATTTGAAGCATAAGAAATTTACCTCAGACTATGGAGGCCGTTTAACTTCTTCGAGTGGTAGAGTTCTGCTTCAGAGCATTCCAGGTCAGTGTTTGACTGACTCTGCTCGGAACTTTAGTTAGCAGCATAAATTTTTAGCATAATTTGTTAACCAAAAGGAAAAACAGTCTGTCTGATTTAGATTTTCTACTTGAATTGAAGGTATGGAGTTATATCGGGAAAGAATGGTCAGAGCACTTGCTCGGGATTTAAAAGTTCCTTTGTTGGTGCTCGATAGCAGCGTTTTAGCTCCATATGTAAGCTCTAAATATCAGTTTTTCCATATGGCGGTTCATGTTCTCATCTGCCTAATTAATTCTATGTTGGCTTTCTGCAAAACTGAATTTTTGGAAGCAAAATATGATTGTGGAAAGAGGTTTTGCTTCCTCTTTTACTTCTATCAACTCAATACCCAAAGTATACCTCCATTCCCTTTATATTTTACGTAGTGGGCCACTTTTTGATCTGCTATTGGCTATGCTCTTTGTTGTTTTATTAGTGACTTAAGAATGTTTGCAATGGAAGTAATTTCCAATTAATTCTCAATTTTTTGTCGGAAGTTTTAATTATGCGGTTGGTTTTTCAGGATTATAGTGAAGACTGTTCATCGGAAACTGAATCAGATGAGGACTGTGCAGAATCAGGCGAAGAATGTACATCAGAGTCTGAAGTTGAGGATGAAAATGATGGAACTAATGAGGAAGAATATACGAGCAGTGAGTCTAAAACAGATGGTAGTGATGAAGAAGTTGATATTCATGCTTCGGCCGAAGCCCTAAAGAAGCTAATCCCGGGCAACATTGAAGAGTTTGAGAAGGTAATAATATGCTGTAAAACTCATGAGTTGGCTGATAATCCTGGCCGATAAAGGACAGTTAAAAATGAGAAAACATAAAATTACTTACGATCCACTTATGCATTCAAAATACACATCTTCATAACTCAATTGAGCTGGTCTTTTGTAAATTTCTCGCTTTTGCGATCACACCATCTTCGTGGTTTGTTTCCCATAAATTTATTTACGTTAAACAATTCCACCAATAAAATTTGAGATGTAATCTCTTAAATTGCCTGAAGTTTTTTGGGACTTATATTCTTTTAGGCAATCGGGATATTTCCAACATGAATTCTATTTGGGAGTGGTTTGAGAAGTACTAGATCCATATTTATATATTAACTACTACTTTTTTTTGTATACTTTTTTTTGTATATGGCAGAGTGTATCTGGGGAATCTAAAAGCTCCCCAGCATCATCGAGTTCAGACACTGCTGAACCTTCTGATAAAGCCACACGTCCACTAAAGAAAGGTATTACGTTTCTAGGCCTTCCGATAGTAGTTGATTTTTTGCTTCATAACCAAACGAGAAGGTGTGCTGCATCAGTTTCTTCTATTTTTTGAATGAATTTATATATACAATGTTTCCTTACTCGGAGCTAATTTTAGATTATGTGTGTGTGTTGGGGGGGGGGGGGGGGAGGGGGGCAGACATTTAGTTAACCTTTTACCACTCGGGAGTGAACAATGGAAAATTTTCATTAAGGGTAACAAGTAAAATCTGTGTCCTGTTTCAGGTTATCCCTGTTCATGTGGCCTTAACAAGTTTTGGTTTAATGATCAAAATTTGATAGAGAACTTATAACTTGATAAGATTTTTAACTGATCCCCTTTCACCAGTACATAGTGAACTATATCAAGATTCGTATGTTTCTGTTCTATCATTTCACTTACCAGCTTTCTCACATGTCTGTTCTCTGTTCTTGTACTAAAAGTGCTTTTCATTTTCAATTAATTTGTTGTAGCTGTTAATTTCTATCTGGATGCTGTCCTTCGAATTGTGCGTCACATTCATAAGTATGAACATGCTTATCATTACGCGTGCTTGGATTCTATGGTTTTCTAATATCCAGGACCTAGTTGATCATCTTTCATGGTTACATCTTTACTATGGTCTCCTGGAATTCTGCAAACAAAAAACTGCTGTATATTGTCAGGACATTCTCCTTAATAACATCAATTTGAGATGAGATGGAAGACATGCACAGTTTTCTGCTTTATATGTCATTTATGATCATCATACAACTGATTTATTTTATCATGCGGTCTATTCGAATCTTTGTAACCACTGTAAAATGGTAATTTCTTTTCTTTGTTACAGCATAATCCATTAGAAGACGTCTTCTGCTGTTGTATGTAATGGAAGCCATTGTACAGCTTCCCCTTGTTCTAATAAACGAGAACACAAACGTAACAAATAAAAGAACGAGTATGTTCATTAGAGCTGGGGAGATTCTATCCCCGTCTAGCTTTGATTAGAATATACATACCAAAGAGGCTAAGAATTTGCACTTAAAGACGGTTGAGTTGCATGTGACATGTCTACGGATGTTGTTAGTTCTGTTAGGAAAAGAGTTTCAAAATCTCATTGTAATGCATATTTGGTTGCAACTCTTTGTTGATAAGTAGATTTCTTAGCCATAGAGTGCTTTTGTTAGGTTTATATTTCACACTTATTCTTTTGCCAGGGGATCGAGTGAAGTACATAGGACCGTCCGTCCTCATTAAGGCCAATAACAGGTTACTATCTTCACACGGCATTTGATTTAAAACTTGATTCCTTGATTCTTTAATTTTTGTGATTTCTATGATTACAGATATACTCGTAATGAAGCTTTGTCTTTTTCGTAATTGCATAGGTCTAGTATTTTGGTACCAATTTTATGCATAGATTCTACATTTGTTGCTTTATGCTGGCGCAGCTTCATTACCTGTGACTTCTCATTATTGGACTAGACCTTCCCACTGGAATATGTATTACTTGGTAGTCTTGGTGTAAGTTTCAACAATATATGCTGTGATGACGCTTGGGGCTTGTTTCCGTCCCTATTTCTGTTTTGTTGGATTGATTGTTGCTTATCTATGCGTTGTTTTAATGCCACTTTATGCTTTTTGCACATGCTTGTCAGTTTATATTCGTTTCAGTAACTTAATTATCTTTTTAATTCCTTGCAAAGACTTTTACTCTGAATTATGAGATTGCAGTGAGTTCATATTCATTTCAATACTCACGTTTTTGATCTTAAGATATATCATATCTGAAATGCCGGAAAGCTTCAATGTGTGGGTTGGGCTATACAGTGGGATTTTGATCACTTTTTAATACTTTAACTGTCAAATTGCTCATAGCCTCGTATTATTATATACTCTCATCTTCCTATAGGTCTTTCTCTATTAGTGCTTGTATGGAAGGAATCCATTTTGATAGTTAAGACCTTGAAGACTCAAGAACTTCATACATATGAAAAGATTGCATATGGTGCCCAAGCAATGATGAGTCATGACCACCATTTTGCTGCTATTGCAGTTTTTTGACCATTTTCCTGAGATACCATTAATCGTTTTCAAGACCAGGCGTGTTATCTACCTGTTAGACTTATGCTTCCTTCTCAGTTCAAAAGATATCAAAATAGCAAAATAAAATAGGATATTATGACCTATCTTGAGATAATGAATATCATGGATATTCAGAAGCTTAGATTAGTAAGAGAAAGACTTCGGTCGGCTTTACTGTGTAAAAGAGCTGAGGAGGGAATTATGCTTTAGTATGAAGTTAAGTGTGTATAATTATTTTATTGATATTTCATTTGAATTTTTAACATATATATTCAACTGATATTTTTAATATCTTTCTTGTTGAAGTGATAAACTTTCATGTTGAGTATGATAAAAGGATAAAGTGGACACTTGTTTATGTTGTAATGTGTTTTAGCAAATGATGGTTCATTGCTACAATGATAAATTGTATTCATGGATCAAGCTATTATATTTTTTCTCCTTCACATAATACTGAGTTGATCATATGGAGCAGAGTAAACTTTTGTTGAAAGTCTTACGCATGGTTACGGAGGAATAGTATTGAGGCTCTTGTTATTGGCAGAAATCCTGTTGATCCCTTTTAAATGTTTATGGTCTGGATGTAGACCTATTTAGGAAGAAATGTTACCAGTTGGAATCTTGATCTCTCTATTTACTTCTGTGGGTGGGGGTGGGTCAAAAAGTCCTTGAGATTGCTACATAGATCATGACCTGTGCACCTGATCATTGACGAATCCAATTCATCACAGGATTGTATTGGGGCAGATACCTTCATCTGATGGTCCGACAAATGCTTATACTATTATCCGTGGCAGGTGGGTTGCTAGGTTGTTCAGACTCATGGTTAATTGCTACTGATTTTTGCATTTTGTGCTTGAGATTGCAATATCGTTTTGGCTATGGTACGATGGAGATTATTAATGCTACCTAGTAGTTTCTTACTATCTTAGTTTGGTGGCTTCTCGCAGCTACTTTCAGCCATCTTTCCTTATCTTTCTCTTTTTCAAATTAGTAAAGTCATTTTGATTTGTTTGGTTTGTTACCTTGTTCTCCCTGAACTTTTCTGTTGATTGAGTCCCCAATATCTTGATTTGCTTATAATAGCTTCCGACCTCTCTTATTTGGTTTCATTTTCATTTTGATCATGAAATAGTTATCTCTATATATACTATATCTTTGCAGGACAATGTCTAGCGGCCAGCGAGGAGAGGTGTATGAAGTAAATGGCGACCAAGTAGCTGTTGTTTTTGATATCAGCGGAAAGATAGCGGAGGTAGAACAAGATGAGAGAAGTACAGAACCTGCTGCAAAACCATCACTTTGTTGGCTTCATGGTATATTTTTTAATTTAACAATTAGAATAACAGACATGAGTATGGTTTCACGCTTTATATTTAATTTTTTGTCTTGCGTTTGTACTCGAATACGAGGTTCCATTTCCTGACTCTATTTTTTTAATTAGAAATAGTAGTCGTAATGGAGAAATGGGTGAAGAATACGGTCTTTGAATTTGTATCTTAATCATGTTGTGCTCTTGTAGTGTGGAGGAGACGAGGCTTTTGCTTTTCTCATAGTGTATCCATAATGGTTTTCAATTTCTATAGTAAATTCGTAAATATGTCCAGTGATGCATTACAGGTTTTGAGAGCTAACCAAGAGATTTTGATGTTTTCACATCAAACAGAGTCTAAGGGGGTTCTGTTATTACTATTTTGTTAATCACTTGGAATCTTCTTCTAGTTGGTACTTGAATATTCAAAAGATTGGAAAAACTGATAGGCGTTTGATGGTCTGGTGGCAGTCATATTGGAAGCATTTTATATAATCAAATATTAGTGACGTTCGTAGGAGGTGAAAAAGCACGAACTTAGTTTTAATTCATCAAAAGAAAAGAAAAGGTTATAGTTTGTATTTGTAAAATGCCTTTGTTCTGATTTTCACTGCCATTGGAAAAAGATGAAGTGGTAATGAAATGCAGAAAGGCAAAGGCAGAAATTTTTGTTATTTCTTTAAAATAATTTTGAAGTTCGTGGAAGTGATTTCATGGAGGTCTGATACGAGTTGGGTGACTCAAATAACAATAGAGGCTGAAGCCAAAAGTCAAGTGGACAGATATAGGGTATTATTCATTATTCTTCACGAGATGAATATTCTTTGATAATTTTGCTTGAACAAGTCTCATCCATGACCTATTTTATTACATCTGGTTGAGCCTCATTTTGAGATGTTTTCGGGAATTCATTCCTAATAGATGTGTTCTTGAACTGTATTCTTCACGTTATCTATTTGTGATCCTTGGTGGGAAAAGAAAATATCTTAGGATTCTGTTCGATGTCTTGGTAAAGCTATGAATTGAGTATTTCTTTTGATTCTGCTGATCATGCATTCAGTAAGTTAAACCAGTTGTCTAATATATGAGTGCAAGTTTAACATGTCTATGGTCTATACACCTTTTTAGCCATGAATTCTGATCATTAGCTGCCTATGCTTTCATCTGTGTTATGCAGTAAAGGATATTGAACATGATCTTGATGCTCAAACTCATGATTGCTACGTTGCAATGGAAGTGCTATGCGAGGTACACGTTATATATGAAATCTTGTGACAAAGCATATTCAAATTACATATATAAGGTTCCATAGTCTTTATAACTATATCTACTCTTCATGAAAAATGCAGGTCTTGGAGTCTCAACAACCGCTTATTGTCTATTTTCCAGATTCTTCTCTGGGGTTGTCCAGAGCAGTTTCAAAGTCAAATCGTAAGGAGTTTATTGCAAAGTTACAAGAGATGTTTGACCAGTTATCTGGACCGGTAGTTTTGATTTGTGGTCAAAACAAAGTAGAAACTGGGTCATCCAAAGAAAAGGAGAAATTTGTAAGTTTTACACTGAAAAACTTCCTCTATTTGTATCTCTTCTATGCTCAGCAGATTGAATATGTTTCTGTGGATAACTTCTTCACTTTGTTTTTTTAACAGACAATGATACTTCCGAATTTGGGCCGTCTTGCTAAGTTGGTAATTTTCACAATTTTGAAACTTTCAAGCTGTTAATATTTACAAGGAGCTTATTCTCCCTCTAGCTTTCATTATGTGTTATGTTAGTCGATTTAGCTGCCTAATAATTTGTTATAGAATAACAGAATCTACTTGATACCATCCGTGTTACTGCTGATGATTTTACAAGCGTATAAGTACAATTTGAGGGTGTTGGTTTAGAATTCTTGTTTGATATTCACTGGTAATGAACAACATAACCCTTTTGTTGTGGAAATCAAGCTATATGTATAATGTCTACAAATTCATCTGCGCATGTGCTTCTGGCTGTTTCATAATGTTGCATCCAAGTTTATATAATACCATTCATGTTCAGACTTGAGTATGTGAAGTACATCAAACCATAGCTGGATAATTACAATGAGGTGTAATTAGTTCATCTGAGTTGATTCGAAGGCCGATAAAGGCAAAAGACATTTCTCATTTTGCAATACTAATTGTAGCATATAATTTAGTAATTCCATCCTCTGGAGTCCAATTGGAAGCAGTTTAACAATTTTGTTGGACATCTCTTTATCTATTTTACGGTATAATTGTCTTCTATGATTTTCTTACTCCAAGTGAGTAAGCAAATGTTTTGCTTTGGCATTACACTAGAGTTGCTCTTGATAACTATCAGGGTGCTTATTTTTTCAGCCTCTTCCTTTGAGGCGACTGACAGAGGGGTTAAAAGCTACTAAACAATCTGAGAATGCTAGCATATATAAGCTATTCAACAATGTGATGTATATATCCACCCCGAAGGTAATATTTCTCCTCTCTCATGGTTTGAGAAAATCAAGATTTCTTTTTAAGCTGTCTTCCTAAATTTTCTTTGATGAACAATTTGTATTCATAACTGTTCTGTTATATGCTGGTATACTTTTGGTTGATCCATATTCATAAATTAGCAAAGGTATATAGCAAATAGCCAGTTAGATCCTTAAGAACCTTTTCGTGTTTCTGTTATTAGATTGGTAAAGATATCAGTTCTCCGTCCCAAATGGTTTATTTTGGTAATTTATTTTTCTCTTCATTTGGTCGTTTTACTGCAAACCTTTAGGTGTTTCTAGTATTAGATTGGTAAAGATATCCAATATCTAACACATTTTTTTTCACAAGCACACATATAAACTCTGGGAACGTTTGTATTAGCAATCTAATATCTTTGATATATGAAAATAGGGGAGCAAAATTTATCAAAATTAACATGCAGTGTGTAAGACAGACCATACATTTAAATTGTTATGAATACAATAGGTGATTGACGTGATTTCATAATACTATTGGATAAGTGCAGGATGAAGATCTTCTGAGGATATTCGACAAACAGATTGAAGAAGACAGGAGAATAGTGATATCAAGGAGCAACATTTACGAAATGCAGAAGGTCCAAATCAGTACTTTGTTGGTGTCATCTTGGTCTTACAATATTTTCCAATTTAATTCTAAAAAACTAGCCATTTTTTTCTTATAATATGTTCAACTTTTTCAGTTTTTTTTGTTTGTGGAAATGCATTGCTCATGTATTAATAATCAGCTATTTTTTTTTCCAGGTTCTTGAGGGGCACGACTTATCGTGCATGGACTTATTGCATGTAAATACTGATGGTGTAATATTGACAAAACAGAGTAAGAAATCTTATTATTTCTACAACCATGTTTGAATGTACAAAAATGTAAATGATAGCTCATGTAAATGAACTCTTAGCGGAGCATTAATGCTGTAAATTATCCTACGGACTGATTATGGAAAGCATGGAAAAAATTGTTTGTCTTTTTTCTTACCATTTGGAGTTGCAGTGTAGCTAGATATAGTCTTCTGACATTTTTTTTTTTTTAATTCTTGTCCGGTAGAGATAACTACTCTTTGATGATGAGGCTTCAATGTGCGCACTTAAGAAACTTGAAAGATTGAACTTGATAATTCTTACAGTTCAACTCATGCCATTATGCATAATATACACTGATTCCTTTATCAGACAAAGGAAATCGCATTAGACCATATGAGATACCTTTCGAATATGGTAACACTTTAATTTTGTATCTTTTGCTTTAGATAGAGCAAGGTGGTACATATAAAAGTAATGCAGTTTCGAGTTTACATTGTTTTGAAGGTTAACTTTTCAGAATTTCGGTTCTGCTTTTATTTATCTTCTAGCGAGTTTTTGTGACTCCTTCTGTTCATGAATTACAGAAGCAGAGAAAGTTGTTGGCTGGGCGAAAAATCATTACCTTTCCTCGTGCCTCCTGCCTCTGGTTAAGGGAGATAGGTTGCAGTTACCTCGTGAGAGGTGATTATCTAGGTGCCAGTGGTTTTTTTGAGAATCAACTTTTACCTTCTTCGTATTTATTGCTGTCCTTTGTCATTGTAGCCTTGAACTTGCAATTTTGAGGTTAAAGGAGCAGGAATCAGTGTCCAAGAAGCCTTCACAGAATCTGAAGGTTTTATTTCTCTATTATTATAATATTTTTTTTTATGCCTACTCTGATTGTTCTGAGATTTTTTGTTGCAGAATCTTGCTAAGGATGAGTTTGAGAAAAACTTTGTTTCAGCAGTAGTTCCTCCAGGTGAGATTGGTGTCAAGTTTGATGATGTTGGTGCCCTTGAAGATGTGAAAAAGGCGTTGAATGAGCTTGTGATTCTCCCAATGCGGAGACCCGAGCTTTTCTCTCATGGGAATTTGCTCAGGGTGAGACATGTTTATGGTTTATGATTTTTTTTTTTTAATTTTATGGACCTCTCAATTTTTAAACCTTCTATACTTGTTTCTCAGCCTTGCAAAGGGATATTACTCTTTGGACCTCCTGGAACTGGAAAAACCCTTCTAGCAAAAGCGCTGGCAACAGAGGCTGGGGCTAATTTCATCAGTATTACTGGTTCATCACTTACATCGAAGGTAACTGTTTTGGTTTTGGGTGTATGAAATGTTTTAGAATCACAATAGTAGGTTGATGGTAAATCATTAGTCAAATAATGTCCATGGGGATATTTATTGTTTTTAACATTGTGCTACTATGTTCTAATCTTTTGGTATTGGATGGTTAACAATGTGGGCAAATAAAAAAAGAAGAAAGCAAGGAATGGAGAATGTAGAAAGTTATTGTGGGGTCAGCAGTTCAGTTTACGGAATATTTTGCTGCTTAAAAAATCGTGTCCATATTTTTGTATGTATAATTGGTGAAGAAAGGAAGAAAGTGATCAAACAATGGTGTCCTCATAATTTTCTTCTTTGTTACACTTCAGTAAAGGTTACTCAACAATATTACTTAGTGTGTGAGACAAGGAAAAGCAGAAATAAGTTCGATACGCGATACAAATTCATATTCTCCTTCTCTTTACTTTGCTTCCCTCATTCACCTTTGCTAATTGTGTCAGTATTTTTGCTTGCTTCTCGTGCAGTGGTTTGGGGATGCTGAGAAACTTACAAGGGCACTTTTCTCCTTTGCTAGCAAGCTGGCTCCTGTTATTATTTTTGTTGATGAGGTGAGAGTTGCTCCACTATTCATTCTTGTTGTCTGTATTATTAAAGTTATACAATAGTAAACCTAGAGACCCTGCACTTGTAATTTATTGAGCATTTATATAGATGAAATGGTAAAATATGCATTACTTTATCGAGACTCCAATTTAGGTTATAGCATTCTTTGGAAAGGAACTTCTAAACATGTCTGAATATTAGGGTGACTGGTAGTTGTATAAGCTCAATTCAATCTACTCGATCTAATGCTAGTTATCTAGATGATGCTTCTTATTTTTACTTTCTAATGCTAACATTTTTGTCATGAGATTTATGAAATGCTGATACTTATAACTTACTTGTGATGCTGACATGAAACAAGCTGCAAGCTGTAAAATGAATCATTTCACTGATGATTTTCTTTTGAACTAATGAGATGGTTGCCAAAATTGCATGGAGTAATGCAGGAAGTTATATATGAAAAATGAGCGTCGAAGTTAATGAAGTGAACCAAAAGTTCTGTTACCTTTGAATATTTGCAGTAAATAATACGTTTTACATTAAATATGTGTTTAACGATGTGTGGTATTAGTCAAACGGTTATTAGTAGAATGTGTGAACAGTGCTTGTACCCAGAATGAAGGAAATGGACTGTATGATTTGCTTGATCCAATCATAAGGATAGTTTATCTTGCAATGAAGCTGCTGCCAACTTATTCCATTATCCCATCACTGAAAACCAAAACTCCACCTGTCTCAGTAATGGACACCCACCATTTATTTTTGTCTGTGCCAAAATGTGTTTCCTTATCTTAAAAAGAAGGATTTGTTATTCAAGTGTCTATTGTGCCTAAAGAAAAGATTTATAGTTTAATGTCTAGTATGCTTCAGTTTACAGATAACATTTGGTCTTTCTTATCTTGAAGTTATTTTACTTGAGGAAATATCACCCTCTTGTCTTACAATTGCTTGCTAAAAAAGCTAGCATTTGAGCAGTCGGCTGATCAGACATTAAGAAAAGATGGCCAGTTTCAAATGAATGGTTAAAATTCTACATCTCTTATCCCTAGATAAAGTTAAGTGACATACTTTTGGAAGGAGTATCACCTTACTGCAATTATTAATCCACTTCATATTTTTACCCATTTTATATTCTGATTTCCCCAACGTTTCTTTGATATCTTTCCTTGTATACCATGCTTTTGGGTGCAGGTGGACAGCTTGCTTGGAGCTCGTGGTGGTTCTTTTGAGCACGAGGCAACTAGAAGGATGCGTAACGAGTTCATGTCGGCTTGGGATGGCTTGAGGTCAAAGGACAGCCAAAGAATACTTATTCTCGGTGCCACAAATAGGCCATTTGATCTCGATGATGCCGTCATTCGCCGATTACCAAGAAGGTGAATTTCTATTTCGAAATTGTTCCATGCGTTCTATACTTATAATATAAGAAAATTGGAAATCCATGGGTTATAATTCTAACAGAATTGCTTTCATTGCTATTAGGATTTATGTGGACCTGCCAGATTCCGAGAACCGTCTGAAAATACTCAAGATAATTCTGGCACGAGAAAATTTGGATTCTGGGTTTTCTTTTGAACAACTTGCAAATGCTACTGATGGTTATTCAGGGAGTGATCTCAAGGTAATGTAATGAATATTATACTGGGTTTGGTAAAAGGATAGAGATGCAGGCCAATACGTTTATGAGTGCTTTGTATTTGCAGAACCTTTGCATTGCTGCAGCATATAGACCTGTTCAAGAATTAATAGAAAAAGAAAGCAAGGTAACACTATTCCGTGGTTGATTTACATTTGAGCTTTCTTACTTTATAGATGTTGATTTTTCTTCATCGTCGGGTATTATTCCTTAAAAGCATACATCAAATCTCAATTTATTATTTTGAACTTTTCATTTTGCACCATTTCAATTCCCAAACAACCAGCTCCTATTATGTTTTACCTTTGTGTTAAGCAAAACACTTTAACGGCGCAGTAGAGACAATTAGGCAACATATTGCTTTTTACTTGGATTATGTATAGTCGATTTTTACGAATTTTACTTTTTCTCTTTCATTTTAAATTGGTTGGATTCCCTTCAATTTGGGATTGGGGGAGTTCTAATCTCGAATTGTTGCATGAATGTAGAATAAGTCTACGGCTACATGATTTAATGTTTTGGTTCCAACCAATTTTATCGTCTCATTCCAAACTTTATGCAATCGAGGCAGGTCAAGTCCAAAAAGCCTGAAGTGATTGCTTTTATTGTAATCTTTTACGTGTGAGAAAGAAAAGGCAATCACTGAATTAATATATGGTTAAATTGTTTCAAATAATAAGGATAAGACGGTTATCTTAGGAAAAAATGAAAGATGGCCATTGTTTTTCTTTCCTTTCATATCATAATATACACTACGTGGTCATATTCTGACACTTTCCGTGACTAATGTATCGTTTTCTACTAATTGTTTTTTATGGTTGTCTCTTTATAGGAACAACATTTTGGTGGAGTTCCCGTGTTAAGACCACTCAATTTGGATGATTTTATTCATTCTAAAGCTAAGGTAAATCTTTTAAACCTCACGCATTCTACATAACCTAGTCACATTTCTTGGCCAAAAGTACAACACGGAAGTTATAACATTCAAAGAATCATGAGTTTAGTTCAATAATTTTAGTGCTTGTTCTGAATAATATTTCAATCATTGTTATCTTCATGAAAGTTTTGATTTTATCACACGTCTCTTTTGTTCATAACAAAAGAACAAATCAGAAAATGTTAGCTCAATATAGCTTTGCTCTCTTAACTAATTTTGTTACCTTATGCAGGTTGGACCATCGGTTGCCTATGATGCAACTAGTATGAATGAGTTAAGAAAATGGAACGAGCAATATGGTGAAGGAGGAAGCCGTAGAAAATCACCATTTGGTTTTTAAAATTCAATTTTGACCATAGCTAGATAGTATCTTTGAGGTAAAATGTCTAGCCATTAGTGATTAGTCTCTATGGAAGAGTTTTTTGTGCATGTTACTTCATTATAGAATTTTGTAATAGAGAGACAGTAGGAAGAACAAGCTAATTATGTCACTGTATATTTATAAATTTTAATCTACATGTCTCATTTCTTGTAAATGACTATGGTCTACTAGGATTCTATTTATTATTTATTATTTCGAGAATGCATATTTCTGTTATTGTTTAGTTGTTTATCTGTATATTGTATGGCCAGTCGCAGTTTCTTGCTTTGCTCATTTTTTTTTGTACTCCAATTTTTTTTATAGGCTCTTGTTTTGTTCTAGTGTTTTTAAGAGTTGTGGTTGAACAAATGGTCATAACTCATACATATGTTGCTAGTATTTTGATTTTGGTTAAAGATTCAATTTCATGATTCTTAGAAGTGCGAGGTTTGGTTGAGCATCTTTTAAGCAAGTAAATCGTTTGTGTTATTTGATTTCATCTTGGTTGATTCATAGAAGAGAATTATGCATACTAAAGTTTGCTACCGTTGGAAATGGATAATGGAGATAACTTTGTTCCCCGGTAAAATTTGTCATCTATATAAATTTCAATAAGATGTCTTAAATATTCGAAATGATTCTCTAGATTTAATCTTACTATCATGTTGCACCATAATTCTAAAAGACTACCCATCAATATTGTACTGTGATTGGTATGTTTGAGAGCGAAGACACAGAGTTCAATTAAACTTTTGCAGTAGTGACTAGCAATGTTGAAAGGTGTAATAACGACAAAAATTAAACTTGAAAATATTGCCAAAAATCATCATATATAGAATCATATTTTGATTCGTAGCAAACCATGGATCCTGAGTCCCGACATAAATTATTGCATCATTCATTACCAATCTTGTCATTATGTAACACACGAACTATATTAAAACAAACAGTATATTTTATGTAATTCGGTGCCATGCCTCCACCGAAAAATTGCATTAGGAGGAGTAGACATAGTATTAAAAGCATATCTCTTCCAATTTTTAATTTGATTGCGGTTTTGCTAGATGAATGAGAAGCAGAAATACGAAGAAGAAGGATTCATCTAGACAAGAAATTATGTATGTCACGTAAAAGAGATCAGAATTCAAATAACAATCTAGTTTTTCCAATTTTGCCTTTCACAAATTCAGCCATTTTGTGACATGCCAGCATTGGCTTGAAACAAGCAGTGCTATTTGTTCTAGTTTTGCTGTCTTTATTCCAATTGTTGTTGTAGGTCTAGAAGTCTTTCTTTGCTTTTGGTTTGAGAGTTTAATTTTTATGTTACCTTTGTTTTCTTTTTCTTCTGTCTAATTTCAGATTCCCAATGTAAGAAATTTGAAATTAATTATTTTGACCTATTTGAGTATTTCATATTGTCAAATAAGAAATACCTTTGCCACACAATCTCGTTCGTGAACGCAACCATACATGTTGCTTTAATTTGCACGTGAATGCAACCGATCCAAGTTTTCTTTTTGCAAAAAAGAATTTATTCATAGGTTGATACATGGGTAAAAAAGCTTCAAACCCCCAATCTATGGGGTGAACCTGGGCTACAATTAAGATAAAATAGTCTCCAAACCATAGATCAAAGTATCGTTTCGACAGTATGTTTCAGTTCTTTAGATATTAGAAGCTTTTCGTAATGTTTCGAGATCTTTTCGATATGTTTCTAAAATTTCGTAAAATTGTGCGCACAATATATGTAGAATATTGTATGTTTTTTTTTCCACATAGTCAAAAATGGAAACGTTTCGCTAGTTTTTGAGGAAAAGAAAAGATACTTTGATCCATGCCCCAAACTTATTCAATTTTGTGTGAAGTGCCTCGTGATCAGCCGTTCGTTTTAGATAGGTATCTGCATTTTCGTTCGTCAAATTTGATCTCAGAGAGAGTGTCATATATGTCGTAGAATATTTTTGCTTTTAGTAGGTTAAAAGATACATTGTGAAACACCACATATATTGAGGTTTGGAAGCTTTTTACCCAATCAATATTTTCTTCACCTAATTAACGTAGACCGATTGGTGGTCTTGTGAATTCTATATAATTTGAGTCTCATCTTATCTACTTTTTCCTTTCTAATGAACTGCTCTCAACTTACCATCACCAATCAATATCCGACAATATCGTTCAACAGAAAAGTTAGCATACGCTAATTTTAGGAATATTTGTAGCATACTATATATTGATCGCATCTTTTGGTTGTGACTAAGTAGTAATTGAGTAACACGTGCTTTCATGTTTAAGTTATATAATTAATAGCATAGGAATGGAGCTAATAGAAAATTACCCGTATGTTATTCAAATTAGGCACTTTGCATGCTTCTATGGTAAAAGAGCTGTAAGTAATTGTAACGTGATTTGAAAATTAGCTCATTCCATGCATCTTAGTTTATGGCCTTTCGACAAATGACCTCCTACCAAAAAACAAGAATAGAAATTCCTCCACGTAATTCCAAAAAGTAGCACCCTAACTTCTATATATAAAGCGTTGTTCACTCGCCCAAAGTGAAAGGAAAAATGTCTTATTTTTTAGTCATTAGACGTAACAAATCTCCAAAAAATGAACAAAGGAGTGTGTTATTTTTGACGTTAGAGAAGTATTTGTTCTATTGTATGGTTGAAACAGTAATTTGTCTATTTGTCAAGTTGACATAACACATGTGTGTATTTGGCTATTTGTTCATATCATTATTGGCTCTTAATTTTGTAAATGTACATCGAATAGTCAATAACAAAAATCTTCTCGCATAAATACAAATATTTTGTTCGAGAATAGTTTATTTGCTTATCCTTTAATAACGAGCAATGCACCTAAGAGCAATAATAAATAAAAACGATAATCTACTAATAATTCTTTAAGTAGTTGCAAGTGTAGTGCAGAATGAGGCCTTTTGTCATCTTTAACTATCCATAGAAAAATAAAACATTGTTTTCTTATAAAAAAAAAAACTATCATTCCACTAAACCACATGTGATGGTGATAAAACAACCCCACGAGTGAGATAAAAGTTGATTGTTGATCACTAATACAAAAACTTATTTTAGTGCCAAAAGAAGAACCTGTAAAGACTAAAGACCCGTTGACTGTTAGTAAAACTACGTCCTGTGTTGTAATAAACAAAACCTGTAACCGTTGTTTTTGACTTCAAAAAACCCGAAATTACCTTTATACCCTTCATTAATCCCACATTTCAAGTTTAACCCCCACCATATTTCCACAAATTACAAACACCCCCCCTCCCCTGCTATTCAGATCTCACCTTCATAACACATTTCAATCACCAACACACCATTTTCTCTGTCCGAATCAAAAATTGAATGGCCACTTCTCGTAAAAAAGGCAAGTCTTTTATGCTCTTAATCACTACTTATTTTCTTGTTTCATCTTTCACACACTTTGGTTGCTCTGTTCTTGCATCAAACTCGAACCCATCTTCAAATTCAAACACACCAATCGAAACTGATGACAATATTGAAAACCCTGATCTCAAAAGTAGTAATTTTGTAGACTGTAATATTAAAAACCCAGATGCTGTTTTGCTGAAAAAACAGCAGCTTCAATTAGAAAAGCTAGAGGAGTTAGTCAAGAACCTTACACATCTTGTTTCTAGGCTAGAATCTCAATCCCATGATTCCCATGTTGTAAAGACTCTACCTTTATCATCAATTCATGATAATAAAGTGAAGGAGATTGAGAAAGTTAATGAAGATGAGGGGTTAAATAGTAAAGAAGTGGTTTTGCCAGTAGTGGAGGGTTCAGGGGCAGGGGCAGGGGTGGGGGCAGGGGTGGGGGTGGGGGTGGGAGTGGGGTCGGGGGCGGCGGCGGTGTTGGTGACAAAGTACAACACTATTTGGTCAGAGAGGTTTCAGTTTGTTTCAGCTGTGAAGTTGAGCTCCATTCCTACTTGTGTTAGCCTGTTGCCCTTCAAGGATTTCGAGGGTTTTAGTAAGTATTTCGCGGTTGGTGACGATAAAGGTAGGTTGTATGTGTTTTTGAGAAGTGGGGATGTTTCGGTGGAGTTTGACACGTTTACGGATTCGGAGGAGGCGTCGCCTATTACGTCCGTGGTTTCGTTCTTGTTGCTTTATAAGAACGAGAGCTTGATTGTCACGGGGCATGAGAATGGCGGTATTGTGATGCACCGGATATGGGAGGAATTCAATGGTGATGAGTGGAGTTCACTCCACGTGGAGAGAGTCGCGAGATTTGAGATGCCGGAGGGAGGTAGTGGACGGATTGATATATTAGAAATGCACCATGTTGGCCGGAAGAGGTACATTTTGGCAGTGGATAGTAGTGGCAAAATAATGGTTTTTAGAGAAAACGGGACGGTTTATGGCGTTGCTACTCCAAGTAGACGACCGGTTGCATTCTTGAAGCAAAGGCTTTTGTTTCTTACGGAGACGGGGGCGGGGTCTTTGGATTTGAGGACCATGAAACTTAAGGAATCCGAGTGCGAAGGGTTGAATGGTTCTTTTGCTAAGAGTTATGTGTTTGATGCGATGGATCGATCAAAGGCTTATGGCTTCACGTCAGAAGGCGATTTGATTCAGACGTTGTTGTTGGGAGATGTTATGAACTTCAAATGTAGGGTTAGATCAAAGAGGAATCTTGACTTGGAAGAACCTGTGGCCTTGCAGGCTATCAAAGGTTATTTGTTAATTGGTGACAGGGAGAAGGTCTTTGTATATAATGTTTCGTCTCAGCATTATGTTAGGGGCGGTGGACTGAGGCTTATGTTCTCTGCTGGCCTCGATGAGATTATATCGTCTTTTCTGAATCAGCAAGTTATCAATGCAAATGATGATAAGAAAATAGCTCTCCCATTCATCACCAGTGACTATGAGAAGCTTGTCATTATTAATCTTGGGAACGGATACGTGGCAATGTATCGCTCTAACCTTCCGGTTATCAAAAATGAGTTCAATAGCTTCTTGTGGACGAGTCCCGTTTTGTTTTTCCTTCTCTTCCTCTTTGGAGCGTGGCATTTTTTCGCAAACAAGAAGGAGGCACTTACCTCCTGGGGCATTGACGATTCATTTAATCCCGCATCTGTCGCCAACGGAGCTCCAGTGGGGTCTAGTGCGGGGGACCGATCTTTTACAGATTCTTCCAGAAATTCAGAAGTTATGGATATGAGAGGCAGCGGTTTAAGAGGTCCGACAAGAAGGTATCCTTCTCCTCCTCGATATCAGGGTGGAGCTGCAGGTTCATATCGCCCGGGTCCGGACACGGATCCTAGACCCGGTTCGCTCGACGCCCGTCTTAGACCAACTTCGGAATTGAAATTTAGAGGTTCGAGTGTGGAACCGGCCGGTGTTCCGAAGAGAAGGGACAATATGTTTGTAAATGGCCAGGTTGTGGATGGTAGCAGTTGACTGTTATTTTCATTTTTGTACTTAAATAAGTGATTTATCTTTGTTCACTAGTTGTGATTTTGTAACATCTTATATCAGAGACATGTAATTGGAAAATCAGAAACATTTGTTACCATATAGTTGAACTTTGAAGTATAAATGTAACATTGAAACATGATATTATTACTGAAGGCCATATTGGTTTCTGATATATTATTACAAAAGCTTTTGTCTGTGAATACATTTTAGACCAAGCTTGAGCGTTGAGCTCAACAAACTGCTTTACTTTATGTCCAAACTGAGCCTTGAGCACATTCAGATTCCAATTTTACAACTGCTCAAGAAAGGAATACACAACTACTCCACCTTCCATTTAAAGTAATATTCAGATTTAGCTATGTGTTTATACTTTATATTAAAGTGTTGTGAATTACTTATAATTAATTTACCTGATATCTATTCTCTGTTTGGTATTAAATAATGATCTTGTACAACACTTGGGTATTTATTTCATTTGAAGGTAATTATTTCATTGAATATTCAAAATCGCTGCCAAATTGTAGGCTAGCCGTTCTGTCAAATTTGTTCAAAGCCTAGTCGAATTTCGAAGTTTTAACTGGACTCAATCTGTTAAGAAGTAAATAGGGTTCCATTTTTGTACTATTTGAACTAAAAAATATTTCTTTTTCCATAAATGATACATTTACGATGATTAGCAATGTAAAAATTACTTTTAATGCGAGAACTAAGAATTAAGAAATCTTTATGCGAGAATTAAGAATTCTTTATAAGGTCTTAGTGCGGCGCATATGTACTTAATTCATGAGAGCGCGACTAATGCGTAGTGCGTTGGCCAATAGAGGAGGATTATGTGACTTAAGGCAAGAGTCGAAGAGCAATGGCAAACGAAGAAGAAGGCTTACGATTGGTTAAAACTGGTGCACGTACGCTCTTCCTTTTATCAAATTTGATTTGTTGTAATTCCGTTATTTTTAATCTTATCATAAAACTGGCACCGTAGGCTTTTCTATTGTCAGCTCAAATTATTATAAAACAAGTCAAAGGTGTGATATTGCTCTCTATGTATAAATATAATATGGATAATTACATTTAAACTCCTTGAGGAATTTGTGACCTAATGATAGAGACATTTCCTATTAATATTATTTGAATAATTACATTAACATTCCTTGATATTGTTTAAAACCTTTTATATAGGCCCATTTGAGGTTTAACACTTACGGGGATACTTTGAGAAACATTGTAGATAGACTTCATATTCTTACATGTTTTACTTTTAGCTTTGTGGGTTGTCTGTAATTATTCACTTTAGGGGAGATGTTTATAATTAGAGACCAAGAATAAAGGGGTGTAATGTAGTTCCCAATTTAATATGCTGATCCTCTTGCCGTCCTGTTATACTAACAGTAACTTGCACATATATACTTCATTTAATTGACTTATATATATATTATATACATGGTGAAAGAGATATACAAAAGGTAAAATCAGCCTCAATACTAAAGTAAGAGTCAACTTATTGTGCAACACTTGCTCATTCTAAACTATGAGCATAATTAACTACACGCCTTGAAGAGTTTACTTAGCCATAATCATGATCATCCATATAACTTTCAATAACTGAATGAATCTTACCTATAGTTTACCAAAGTCCTATCTTTAGAGTTGAATACACAAATCATTCATCCCTACACCATTTTTACTTAGACAGTTCCATATAATTTGTTCTTGCACTTTTGTTAAACTTTAAGCAGGATTGCTTCGATCAAAAAGAAAGAAAAAAGGTGAAAGATGGCGGCGGCCTATGCAGCTGTAATTTCCCTTGTGCATCTCATGGAGCAGATTCAGCTCTACCATGCTCGTCAACCAATCTTTCTCGACGAACACCAGAGACAGCTTGAATCTCTCCACGAAAATGTTGCTTTCCTACAAGATTTTCTCGAAAGTTATTCCAGTGGAGATAGCAATGACGGAGAACATTTGGAAAGTCGAATTGCGGATGTAGCTTATGCGGCAGAAGATATCATTGAGTCCCATATAGTTGATGATATTGATGCTCGATCAAGAAATTTTGCCACAAAGATTTTCGGTCGCTTATCTCAATGGCTAGGGAAGATAAAGGATTCGGATCACTTCTCTGAAGGACTTCAGAAGATCATAGAAGAGACAGATTTCATCAAGAAAGAAGTAGCAAATATTAAAGAGGATTGCTAGCCAATTATATATCACCAGTCCATAGATCTCGTGCATGATCGATCGCTAAGACGTTTGCCCACTATGAAGAACAATATGGTGGCATTTGAGGATGATGTAATTCAAATTATGGATAAGCTTACCACGAATCAGTCTAATCTTCAGATCATCCCAATTACTGGCATGGGGGGTATTGGTAAGACTACACTTGCTAAAAATGTTTATGTAAATCCGTTTAACATACAGCATTTTCATATTCGTGGTTGGATTACAAAGCCATGTTTCCTTCATTTAGGAAGTTTTCCAGAAGATCACGAGATTCACGTAGACAAGCTTATCACATTATGGGTCGCCGAGGGATTCCTAAAACCATCTAAATTAGAAAGCTTGGAAGAGGTTGCAGAGAATTATCTAAAGGATCTTATTGACAGAAATCTCGTCTCAGTCAGTGTGTGAGGATCCATAGGCAATATGAAAAAGTGCAAAATACACGACCTCTTGAGAGATTTGTGCATGAGGAAAGCTCAAAAGGAAAGGTTCTTTTGTACTGCCAATATGGTGCAAGGTCCCAGTGTTTCACAAGATTTAAGTAGCGTGCGTCGAATTGTTATTCATCATCAATTTTCAGATAGAGAATATTTTTTCCAAGTTTCTCGTGCTTTGCAATCAGCACCATCGGCCCGTTCACTGACATGCGATTTTCAGTTGGGTACGATGCCCTCCGCGGTAGATACAAAGGAGTATTGGCCGTCGCTTAATTTCAGATTGTTGAGGATGTTGAATGTGGTTGATCATTATCCTATGGAAGAAGTTTTTCAGCTAGTTAACTCACGGTGCCTTAGTCTTAATTTTATGTGGGACGACAAAATATTGGTTCCTTCTTCAATATGCCGGCTATGGAATCTACAAACGTTAATTATTACAGTTCCAGATCTGATAGTGCATGCACCATCTGAAATTTGGGAGATGCCACAACTTAGGCATGTAATGATTCTCAACGGGCTTCGAATCCCTGATCCCGTGTATCGCCAAAATGACAATGTGCTGGAGAACTTACAGACACTATCGAAAGTAACAAACTTAAGGTGGACTAACGAGGTCCTTAGAAAAATCCCAAATATCAAGAAACTGAAGCTGAATTGCTGTTATCATGAACTTTACCGGAATTATTATCTCGACAATATTTGCCGCCTGCATAAACTCCAATCATTTTCCTGCTCGTTTATGAAGAACAGGTTGTTGCGAAACCTCAAGTTCCCGCTATCTCTCAAGAGATTGACTTTAAACGACGTTGATTTCTGTTGGCAAGATATAACTGCAAAGATCGGATCGTTGCCTAATCTTGAAAAGCTAAGACTGATAGGTTCTGATGCGGGAAAGAAATGGTACCCAGTTGCGGGACAATTCCTTCACCTCAAATCCTTGGAGATTAGCCGTGCTAATCTATTATACTGGATAGCAGACTCATTTTCCGTGCCTTGAGCATCTGTATTTTCAACATTTGATAATATAGAAGGAGATCCCATCTGAAATCGGAGACATATCGACTCTTCCATCAATTACGTTGGTGAGTTGCACCAGTTTTGCTCTCGCTTCAGCAAACAAAATATTAAAGGAACAACGGGAGCTTGGGAATGAGAATCTTCGGCTTTTGGTGTACGGAGAAGCCGTAAATATGGGCACCGACTACGAAGAAGAACAAGAACAAGAACAAGAAGGCTAGGAAGAAGAAGACTACGTAGAATATAACGAACAAGAACAAGACTGATTTGAGAGTGGTGAGGTGATTGGAGTTATTTATGTGTGTGATTGTTATTTATTGAATGATCATTTTAGTATGATTACTGTTTTGGGGGCATAATGAGGATTGATATTAGTTCTGAAATTTCATTGATTATTACAACCTCCTACTCATTCTCAGTGCCCATTCTTTAGCTATATTCTGTTTTTTGCTATTTATCTGAAGGATCTTATGCATGGTATTAATGACTCTGAATCTCTTATGACTTATGAGACTTGATAATTATTTCTTGAGTTAGCATAAAATAGTTCAACAAGCTGAATTTTCAAGACTTGCAGCTTACGAAGTATATGTTAAAATTGATGATAGGTTGAGCTCTATTCATGTATTGAAATTTATGGCTAAATATTCTTCTTATTATTCGCCCTCCGAACACTAATCATAACTTTCTACTTGGTTTATACAAATAAATCCATTTGATCATTGAAAATATACACTTTATCTATCCATGTTCTTGAACTCACACCCAAAATAGAAATATTTCAAATAGCCGTTGACGTAGACTTGCTCATTTTAGCAAGTTTCTGTTTATCTCGATTAGAATAAATAGGATTGTATTGTTAGTTTTTACTTCACTTTTCGCATTCTCTAGATTAGAGCTAGATGAGAATTCTCTCTCAATCTTTCCACTTTGTAACATTCAACATTCAGTTCTAATAAAATATCTTCACAATTTCTTTACAAATTGATCCGATTGTTCAATTCAATATATGTATTACCTATAAGATGATTATAGATGAGGTTAAATAAAACCACGGCACAAAAGTTTCGGACCTTGTTAACATTTGAATCAATTAATTAGATGCTGTTTTATAGTATTTGACCCTTAGTCATGTCTTGTAGTATAATTTGGCATAGTAATGGACCCAAGTCCCACATTTCATCTATTTTTAGAGATTCTGCCGGCCCAGTAATATATGGTGGTGGTTGTAATTTCAAAGACCACCCAAATTCTCATCTACATTTGGTTAGCCGTGAGGAAATTAAATGCTTACACCACTATTTGATCGAATTGAATATTTATATAAATGACAAGCTAATTATTTGGCAGAATTTTTTTTATGTATATTTAGTAGGCATTGTATCTACCTATAATGTATAAAAATAAAGCATTTTCGTTGCCACACTTACGGTACCAATTACTTTTTGGAAACTCTTTTGTTTAAAAAATTATTCTTTTGGTTTCCTATACTGTCACATCTTTTATCTTTATGACTGAGAAGAATTGAACATTGAATTATATATAAGCCTATCTAAATTATAAATTATTGATATCTATACATTGAAAATTTCTCAAATATATGCATACATATTACATATATACATACATATATGCGCTATTTATTTACTTATTATACAAAACGAAATATATTAAATTTAAACACGAGCAAAAAAGTGTCGCGCTCCACCTAATTTATTCACGCGGTCTCCTTGTGCATGCCTTGTGTGTTAGTTTATAGAAAATTGTCAGCAAACATTCTCCAAGTAAAAGTGTTGCAAGCAAAAAATTAAGTAGTTTAGTTAATAAAAGATCATCGAAACAAACAATCAAACAAACAATTAGCTTTAGAAGCACATCACATCTTCTACAGAGAAGGTGATTCACATACGACAAGACAAGATGATGTCGGCTTGAACTACGAGCATAATCAAATGGACCCATATTGTACGAAGGCAGAATTACACCAATGAATCAAACATTTTGGTTTGGAACTTGGACTTTGAAAAATAAGAACATAAATGAATAAATTATAATATACTATCGTACATATTTGACTATATTAGGGGAAAAAATTACGTGGATAAAAGATCGTGTCCACCGACCCTCTTAGATTCGCCAATTAATAGATTTGTGCATGCATGCATGATCATGATTTGAACAATTGCATAATATTGGAAGTTTGTTAGCGCCCGCATTACACGCTGCTGCTTCAGGAGCATGCGCATTTGACAACGAACTCTTTGTCCTAACGTACGTGGTTAGAATTTAGAAGAAATGCTTGGATTTTATTTATTTATTTATGACTTTCTATTTTTCTTTTATGAAGTTTATGATATACTCTTTGCGACATTTTTTTTTTCATTTAAATTCCCCAATATCACAAGATTAATCCAAAACATAGATATAGTGAGAACATTAGATATAGGGATTAAGATTCTGGTTTCTAACTTAATTTCTTTGAATGAAAAAAAAAAAAACCTAGTAAGAAAAGGGAGTAAAGAGTACTCTTAAAAGATATACTTTATCTTTTTCCTTTTTTCCATCTATAGATTAAAGTTTCGTTTTCACTACACATTGCGGTTCACTAAATATTTAAAAAAAATCGTAATGTTTCGAAATTTTGTCGATATGTTTCGAAAATTCGTAAAAATTATTGTCGCATTAGATATAGAAAATATGTATGTTTCCTTTCCATAGCGTCAAAATAGAACGTTGATACCTTTCATGAAAAAAAAACTTTAATCCATGTTTCCATATATCAATACTCACAAGTTCATAACTATAATAAGATCGATAATTCGTATAGTACCTACTAAATTACTGTAAAACATCCATAAACTACTTAATTAAATAAACAGTACAATTACAAATTTACAACATAACCACCCTACAAACTAATACATTTATAGAGTAATTATTATTTTATTTAACTATTATTAGAAATATTCAAACTTGGGTAATATCATAAGATATATATATATATATATATATGTCAAATCCCCTACTCAACATATTTCTTACTCTCGCTCGCCTACTTGATACCTTTATATGTTAAGGAATCTCATTCTTTATTAGAAAATTATGATCGATTCAGACTTTAATTTGGAACGACTTATAAATAATTAAATACAGGCTGCCTCATTCATTATATCCATCGGGCAAATTACCTCTTTTTCTGAAGAGCAAAAAACGCTCCTATGATTATGAAAATATTATTTGGTGAGTACTTCGTGTGTGTGTATATATATATATATATATATATATATATATGTGTGTGTGTGTGTGTGTGTGTGTGTGTGTACACGTTTATAATTGATTGAATATGTTTATTAGATGCCTTTTTCTTGTCACATGAGGTTAATATTCCTAAAATGCATAGAAAAAATAGGGTAACTTGTCATCTGTTCTTAGGGTATAACTGTCTAATTATGCACAAGAAGTTAAATCACACCCTTAAGTAGGATATTTTTTTATGCTAACCGCTCCATGATAATTCGATGCAATTGAAAGCTAAAACCATAAAAATTCTAAATTATAAAGCATTAACTTTCTACAACATATTCAAATCGTGCAGAAATAACCAATTTAATTGGTTAGACCACTATATTCTGCAGCCGCGTCGTCACACAGTAATTTCTTAGTAATTAATGATTTTGCTTTGAAAGTGGATTATAAAAATAAACTCATTGAAGTACATTACAGTCTTTTCCAAAATGACATTAATTACTGGTTCATATTATTACACAAGTTTGACTGCAAAATTATCCCTAGAGACTAGAAATATATCACATATTAAGTATTTTAAGATATAGTGTAATCACTGTCGTGTTTTTATTAAAAAAATTAATAAAAGGGAGTCTAAATCTTGAAAGATGAAATTAACCGAGAATAGTATCCCACCCGAAAGAGATTGAATTGCCATCCCCCTACAAGGATTAGGTATTAAGATTAGGTTCATTAAATTATTCACTCATGGATATGACACTAAATAAATATATACTGCTTGGATCTTTATTTCTCGGTGAATATTGTTCGTAATCTTTCTCCTTTTGGTCTTCGGTCTCCAAATGGTACATATGGGAATGTGTGCCACCACATAACTAATTTTAAATGCGTCACATTTCACATGGCAGAAAAAGCAAAGGGAGACAATACTAATCATAGTATCCTTAATTAATTCTAATACATTAATTAATTAATGTTGTTCACACCAGCTAATTTGATCCCCCAAATCAAAATAAACCCAGCTTGTAAAGATCATATCATATGATTGCATCATTGTGGGATCATAGAATTTTATAATTATATAATTATGATCTTCTTGGCTTAAATTCGGAATTATAAGGAGCTATCGTCGTCAGTATAGATTACAAAAATTGGTTTGACTGCACAGGTTTCCACGACACAGGTCATATGATACTAGAAGTCCTTAATTGCTGCTAGATAGAGTTGGATCTTAATCTGAAAGTGTTCTTTCACATCTCAAATCCTTTTTTTGTCAGCTTTGTGTAAATTCTTTCTGTTATTATTAGATTTGCAGCCAATGTTGTGATTATAAAATCTTTAATTTATTTAATTATTTTCCGTATTTTAATGTCCAGCACATTTTATATATATACTTGTCATAGACCTATATGTGCAGGATAATAATATATAAAGGAGATAACGCGTGGATCCATTTCTGTTTGGTAGTTTCAGCAGTACATTCATTTTAAAACACAATTCTGCGAGACGGAAATAAGGACCAATTTAAAAACCTTGGATTAATATACATATTAAAAAGTAACACGTATATATAAGTACAAAATGGTTTCTAAAACTTTTGCCAAGTTATACTGCCATGGACGTATCATTATATATTCTACTCATTATCCAACTAATTAAATATTGTTTAAACATTTGTTATTTTTCAATACCAATTTAATTAAGTTAATTTGTTAGTACTTTGGAGGATGTCAATTACCAATTTCATAAATTGAGCTTGTGAATAAAGATGACGATTGACGACAAGTTCCGAAATTTGGGAGTACTTTTCGTTTTGGTATTCCTATGCAATGTAAATTTGGATTAATCTTGTGCAAACAAAAATGAATTCTAACCGACATTTCAATCAAAGCATCATGTATCCCTTCTCATCCTTCCAAAATGCAGCTCATGGGTTTTGTCTCTTTCTATGAAGACTCACTTCATAATATATAGAGTGAACTAGAAGTCTACAACACACCTTATTATAAGCATGAAATATTTTAATTATACCTCCCTATAATCCCTTCTCATCCTCCCAAAATTCACCCTTAGGGTTTAGTTTCTATTTTGTATTATTTTTATTTTCCCAATTTTCATTTGAAGAAGACAGAACACTTCATCATTGAGTTATTATGGGCCAAAAAACCAAACCCTTGAGGCACGGAATTTGTAGTAGCTTCTTATTGACGTTTAGGCTCGAGAGCCGAGAACTAGAAAAGTAACTACTTAAGTCATGTTAGTCTGTAGGCAATTTTTTTACCACATCAATCCCAATTTTTTCGAAAAATAAGAATGCCAAATTTAAGAAAAAAAGCTTCAACCATATTCCCAATGTTAACCAGCAAATCACTTCAAACATTTTCAGAAAATTTCAAACCATATTAAGTTGGAAGACAATTAAATAAAAAAAAATCATTTATTATCATTTAGCATCCAAGGAGGGACGTTGTTCGAATGGTCACCTCACCCTTCAATTTTGGCCACATGCATGACAAACAATAGTTCCTAGATATATCTTCTTGATTTTAGTGCACATTCTTCTCTTATGCAAGAACAACCTTGCACGAGAAGAAAGGTAGCACAATTTATTTCCTTTTAAAAGTATTAGGGAAAAAAATTGAACTTTTCATCGTGTGGTTATTTTTGAATCAAAGAAAGGAAACAATAAAAGTTTCTTAAATTAAATTGAAAAAATCGTATAAGACTTTATTATCTATAGCTTCATTCTCAAGATTATTGTCTGTTTATCTTCCGTGGACATTAGGAATCTCTTTCATTTCAAAATTTGAAGTGCTACTGTTTAGTGCCGGGAACAAGAAGTTTCCTTATTAATAAAATCAAATATCTTGCCAAAGGCTGAGTGACGGTAGAAATTAGCTATAATATTTTTTATGAATGATAAATTAGACCATAGTTTAATGTCGACCATTGATCTAAAAAGTTGGGGAATAAAGACTAACATAAAATTGCGACAAAAAATGCTGATTAATTTTTCTAGCTAGCGGAATTTGAATCTCACAACTTCCTTGATGTCATAATTGCAATTTTTGGGAGAAAAACCTCGATTTAACTTAATCTCAGTCTATACCTAAATCAAAAGTAAACCTCAAAAACTCACTTTCAATGCTCAATTATACAGACACAGTTTAGCATCCATAGCTAGTAGATAGCATTATTCCACTTTTTTCCCATAAAGCTAAGCCATGCAAAAGCACAAAATTAATCGAAAAGGAATTTATCACCAAAGCTATCAATCAAGAAAATATATATTGCAATATTTTATACGTGGATCAGATAAAATTTGATATTCCTGCATCAAACTTTAACTTAATTCAAACGTGACCTAGGGTAAAATAAACTCTTATTCCAACAGGCCCACATTACAATACACAGTATTTTTTTTGAATACTTCACCAAGTTTGGTATGTGGCTGGCATATCTATTCACCAATTTTAACTATACTACTTTGTAATTCCCCTTCAAATTAAATAACCAAATTATTACCAACCCTTTTTACTGAAGAAAAGAACGAAATCAGCCCCTTATGATTGACTTTAAGTTAGAAATGATTATTGAGGAATTAAAGAGATCAAACGGTACTGACAGAAGCTAGATACGCTGTGATGGATCACTGACTGCCGGTTAAGGCTGTCGGGGTGGACAAAAATTCAAAAGAACTACTGTTGGATAATTTTGTATCACTTTTATTATGAACTGAATTATATAAGTTAGAGCACTACAAGTATAGTTAAATTAAAGCTATCGAAGTATCCAATGCAATAAGTTACGTACCCTACCTAAAACCGAAACTAGATATTAAAATATTACAAAAATAGGCTTAATTCTCCTCGTGTTTAGTGATCCAAGATTCTGTCCGATTTATATCTTTAACTTTAGAATGTTTGATTGTAATTATCTAGAAATAAACAATTCCACGCCTTCCTACTACACTATTACTGTCTACATTGTTCATACTCAACATTTTTAGTGCCGTTAATGCATGTTAGCCGCACTAACTGCAACAAGTAATGTCTAGAATTAATTATAACAGAAATTTATATATATATATATATATATATGTATACATATATATATGGCTAGCTAGAAGCTTAGTATATTATCAAAGAATTCTGAGACAAACTCGAAACAGAATTCATATATACTAAGAGATGTTATCATATAATGCATTATGATCTAGAGATGAAAAACATTAACAAACTAAACATGTTGTAAGAGAATAATTTAAAAACATTCTAAATTATTTGTTAAAAGGGATGTGAAAAACGATGACAAATTGGGAACAAATTTGTCTCAGACTATCCGATATATATTTATTAACAATGCATAACACGTTTAAGCTACCAAACAACAAAATCGATAACGAAATTGCATCAACTCCTATTAAAATACATAACTCCTACCTAACTTTCCTATATTTATATCAACAAATATGATACAGTGACGTTCTACAATCTTCATTAAACCTATATATGTTTTATCTGATAATTACAAAAAAAAAAGTCAAAATTGCAGGATTTTGAAGGATGTGACACGTGACAGGGAATTTATCCTTTGCTTGCGAATAGAGGCGAATGGACCCCACCAAACATGACCCCACAAATGGAGTGCGCTTTCGGTTTTTATTACAAATAAAATACAAAGAGAGACACTATCTCTGTGCTTGCTTGCTGCTCCTTTATCTCGGACCCAAAAATTCTTATCTGTCACATCGGACATAGACTTCTACGAAGCCGTGATTTCTGCCACCACCAAATCTAAGGGTCCAGATTACATCCCAACATCGGATCTCAGCCGTTGAAAGCGTGGGCCACGTGGGACCCCCTAGCGTCAGCGACTGGACACAAGTGCAGTGCAGCCCCACCAACAATTCTTTGCACTTTTTCTTCCTTCTTATTCACTCACCACCAACACAACATTTTCCAACTTACTCTTAATTCATCTTCACACTCTCTAACACTAGTCTCAAAACATCACAACGACAAATTTAATTTATATCAAAATTTGTTGAAGATTTAGTGATATCATGGGCCTGACTTCACTTCAAGTTTGCATGGACTCATCTGATCACTGGCTGCAGGTACATACATTAATTAGAGAATAATTATGAAAAACAATTGAATCAAATGCATGCAATCTCATGCATTATTTTTTGTATCTTTGTTTTATTGCTTCATTTCTCCTACCATTATTTCACATTCATATCCATTCGAATTGTCATGTGTCGTCAGACTGCACGTGGTGGTGGGTGGTTAGAGAAATATGAAACAAATCTTTACTTGATATTATTAATCTGGCACGAGAGATTGGCATAGAAGATTTCTTTTGTGATTCATATTATGTATAATCACATTAATGTTGTGCCATTGTAATTTTTCTATTAGTGAATCACAATTTTGTCATGTAATATAAGTTATAACACAAAAAACTCAGTCACAGTGTATCTCAAGAACATACTAATATGTCCGACTTTAGACAGTAGTGGTAATTAATTGGTAAATTTCACATACGTTGAGTGCACTATTGTTGTCTGAAAATGTGAAAATTGAGGAAGTTTTCAAACTCATAAAGAATAGTATACTACTATTAGAAGAAATGTCCTGTTTGCTGACACACATCTCCACTAACAACTAATGTACTTGTGTTCCCATTTTTCCCATCAACAACAGGGAACAATCTCCGAGGATAACACAGGAATGGATCATTCTTCTCCGCCTTCCGGGGAAGATATGCTCACTTGTTCCAGACCCTTGATCGAGCGGCGCCTCCGCCCGCCGCACGAGCAGTCGCTGAAATGCCCGCGGTGCGAGTCGACACACACCAAATTCTGCTACTACAACAACTACAGCCTCTCTCAGCCCAGGTATTATTGAATCGTCTTCTCATTTTAAAATTTTGTACGTACTTCATAAGTCGCCTGACATCATGTCGATCACCTAGTTCTGATACCAATTTAATTGTAAAATAATGTACATTTATTAACTTTTATTTTTATATTTTTCAATAGGTACTTCTGCAAGACGTGTCGTCGCTACTGGACCAAAGGCGGCACGCTCCGCAACATCCCAGTGGGAGGCGGCTGCCGCAAAAACAAGAAACAGTCCTCCAACTCCAAGAAACCATCAAACGAGTCGTCGCCGACGTCCTCATCTCTAATACTGAGCCAACAAAACAACACTGGCTTCTCTTACCACAACCACAACAACAACAACATTCAGACAGACCTTCATCTCTCTTTCCCCGAGATGCACTTCTCAGCACTGCATGCAGCAAATCTGTTCACTACTCATGGGACTAATACAAACCCAAATTTCATGCTTGAAAATCACACACCAATTGAGTTCATGGACAACAAGTATGAATCCCTAGTGGGAGCATCAAGCCATGATTTTATGGGAAACAATAATGGCCATCATGAAAATTTCAATGGCCTAATGGGGGCCCACAACAATTTTCCAGCTGGGAATATTTGTAATTCTTCATTTGGCATGTCTTCATTTGATCATGGTACTTCTGCTAATGTTCTTGAAAACTGCCAGAGGCTGATGCTGCCATATGAAAATAATCATCATCAGAGTTTCGAACAAAATAACAATCTCGATGTTAAGCCGAATCCCAAGATTTTGTCCCTCGAATGGCATGATCATCTTCAACAACAACAACAACAGGCTTGTAATTCTGATGCAGGAAAAGAGTCTTTTGGTTATAACAGTTTTGGTGGGCTTGGATCATGGACCGGGTTGATGAACGGATATGGATCTTCTGCAGCAAACCCTTTAGTTTAATTAATTAATTAATTAGGATGAAAATTAATGGTTGTGTAATGGTTAATTTAATTAGCTACTATATGTGTATTTTTTGTGTTTTCTAGAGATGTTCTGCTACTAATGCGGGCTAGGATATAGATTATTAATGATCCTTGTTTTGGTACTTTTTTTTTTTCTGTTACTTTTTGGTTTTAATCTGATCTGGTTTATGTATCCTTTTCTACTCTATGAAGGGATTTGCTATCTTTGCTAATTGAATATATTTGTTGTGTGTGTGAATGGGGTGTTGTGGAAGTCTTGAGTTTGATTAAGTTTTTCTAACTTTGTCCACTAATATTATTTTAAAATCAGTAGTGAAGTTGGTTTTGGTTTGCTGTTATATTATAAATTTAACAAAGATTAAGAAGAAAAAAAGAAAGATACATGTGAGATTTGTTCACACTTCGAGGAAGATAAAGGTGTACCTTCATGTTGTTTGAACGTAGAAAGAATGTTTTAGGTGTACTTAGTGTACCTTCGCATAGTTTATTTTGTACTTAGGTCTTAGCTAGCTGATTGGCGTGCTCAACACTTGGCAAAAAGAAACATAAAGAAAGTTTTTATGTTTTGTATGCATATATTTTAAAGGGCCGCGGAAAAGTTGATCAAGGGTACTGCGCATTGAGTAGGAAATTAGGAGGCAAAATGTTTTGAATAATAGGAGACTAGTTGTAAAATAAGGTATAATAAGATGGAGAGTTTGACGCTTTTTCCTCTATCATAGAAGACTACTTCCGTCAGAAGGTTTGTTTTCGCCAAGAAGATTAAACGTCATTATGAAAATTCATATCAATTTAATCTTAGTTATAATAAAGCACGTCACTTTTCCTTTCAATTTCATCTTGATTCTTAAACTTAGGGTTCAAAAACTAACAATTGTAATGAAATAAAGAAGTATATAACATAAATTGAAGGAAGCGATGATTCTTTATCAAATTTAGGGTAAGTGAGATGAGTCCATGCATTCACGGAAAAAGTGAAAACAAATTTTGCGAAAAAAATGTTCTGTCAAAAAGTTGACTTTGCAGATATTTAATAGATTAGAATACAAATAATAACATTTTAAATGATAAGTGGTAAAACAAATTCTACGACGAGAATTTATGCTTTTTATCATTTGTGATATGTTCTTTGGTCGTGCTAGTTTAAATTCCCTTTGATTGGCAACAATTCTTTCCGCGGTCGTTTAGAAATTTAATGACTTTAAATCCATTATTACGTTACTATAAACTTATGTTTCATAAATTTGCGATCGACTTGTATAGGAGAAATGTATAAAACCTTCACGAGTTCTAGAAAATCTGCACAATAGACTCACATTATTTTTTATTTTTCTTTTTGAAATTTTATCGTGTTTTCAAAAGCTCTGCACCAAGCTCTCTTTTAATAGATACACTTAAAGACGTTAACTAAATATAAATTACCATTTTACCACTCTAACAAGAGGGGATCCGGTGCAGATTTTTAATGACATGAGGGGTGTGAAGTTGTGGTGCATAGTTTTTTTATAGCAAGAAGAGGTTGGCCATGTTTCTAATAACATGAGAGAAATTGGTGCAGATTTCAAGTAACACAGAGAGTTTATGATAAACAAAGTGCAGGTTTGGGTGCATAATTTTTGAGAACACAAACAAATCTTGTGCAAAAAAAATAACACAGAATAATTTTATTTGATGCAGGTTTTCAAAAATACAAAGGGATTTTATGCATTTTCCCCGTGTTACATAGAAAAATACAATTATCTATTTATCTCTGTAGGGCCATCTGCAAGATCAATTATGCCCAACAAAACTCCGTAAAGAAGCCCGATAGCAATATGGTTTTACCACAAAACTATACATATTCCCCAAAGCATTGAACTATACAAAATATGAATGAACTAGAACTACCAATACAAACAAAAATCAGGCCTGCGTACGAGGAGAAAAACATTGAAAGCAGGTGATCAAAAGCGATAATAAGAACATTTGAGCACAAAATCTGATCAAAGTAGCCTAAAAGGCACTGCAAGACAACAAACTCATATTTCCTGCCATGTCAAGTTTGTACTAACTGGCTATCTCCAGGAAATTCCTTTTATTTTCACTAACTAAACAAAGTCCAAAGCCTTGTTTTTTTTTTTTTTTTTTTTTTTTCTAGTTCGGAGTTTCCGATTCTCATCATAAGTAGGAAACTGAAGAGTGCCATGGGGGAGTAATAAATCACTCTACCACCAAAAGCCCAAGTCCAGAGGAGGAAACAAACAAGTCTCGATCGAACATCAAAATAAACTTTGCCGAATCAAAACCCACAGTACAACAGATTTACGACAACCTACAACGAGGAGCTGCCACCCGCGGTGCCAAGCAAGGCCAAAAAACTTTTGATCTGGTTCTCCAATTTTGCTCTCTCTTCTGCGGAAACATTGCTGCCTGCTTTTTCCAGAGCGACTTTCATCATTTCCACATTCCGCCTCATCGTTGCAACATCGAGACTTTCCCCTGCATTGGGAGCAGGCACATATTGCTGCTTCAGTATTTGCAGATTCTTTCGTTTCTTTGTGACCTTCAAAGGGAGATCGGGCACACCAGTGAGGTTGAAAGTAGCGAGAGATTCTCCGAATGGGTTGCTTCTCTCCAAGCTTCGGAACGCAAATCGAGCATCAGAGCTCCTTTGGTACACAATCTCAACCCTGGAAGAATCGTCTGGAATCTGGATATCTGATTCTTTCAACAACCCAAATCGGGAAAAAGTTGCAACCAACGTTTCTCTGGAAGGGAGAGGGAACCCTGGAGCAAAGTTCAAGAGGATACTACCTCCAGGATCTTGTACAACCTTAGGAACTCTGTCTTTTTCCACATTTGGACCGGATTCAGTGTCATTAGAATTTTCGCTCCTCATCTTCTTTGGCTGTGGTTCGTCTTCTGGTGACATTAAATTTTCCTCAAGCAAAGCCTTGGCATCTATCGCACCTCCACTCATATCTGGGATAACTGAAGCAACTTGAGCAGTCTTCTTCTCTTTTCTCTTTCTTTTCTTGGGCTCAAGCTTACCAGCCAAAGCAAAAGGCCCCATTCCAAGTAAATCTTTAGATTCTTTGGATACAACTTCTGCACTACAGAACTGACTAGAGCCATTTGGTCCGGTCCCATGATTCAACTGTGACATATTTGGGACGGTCCCTTGCACATTTGTCAGTGATTGAAGAGATGCAAATGACATCATCTGTTCATTAGTGTTTATAGTTGGAAAAACGAATCCTTTACTCGTTTCCGGTAAAGGTCTACCTTGGTGGGTTAAAGATCTTTCAACTGGCGCATTTTCAACATAAAAGTTCGGGTGATCTTTATTGAAATATGTCTTAGCGGTCACATCAATTTGCGGAGGCCTTGGATTTGCTCCTTTGTCTCTATTCTCGGGATTTGTTATGCTCTCGGGCATCTCAGAGCGAGACTGCTGAAAGCTAATCACATGTGACTTACCAGGAGTAATGTTTGTTCCAGTGCTGAAAGAATCGATTTTACAATCCAGACCTGATTTTACTTCTTCCTTCTTTTTCCTAGCTCTCCTCTTACGAACAACATTCTCTTTTGCTTGAAAACTATCTCCTTCAGGAAATTTCTCGCTTACAGAATTATTTCCGCTAGCTGCGAGATTGACTTTCGGGTTCTTTTTCTTGCTTGAAGATCCTTTCATCTGCACCCCCACTTTGTCTGAATTTTTCAGTTGACATTTTCCACCATTGGGTTCTGGCTGATTACCAGCATGTTTACTGGCTATCTCCGCATCCAAGAATGAAAACTTTCTGAAACTACAATAGAATCTCTTCAAAGAACCAGAATAATTACTTCTACTGAGATAGAAACAGTCGAGGGCAGTAGAACGGAGTTCAGACAGCAACTCAGCCGGACAAGCATCAATATCATCAGCTCGACTGACACTGTTTTGCTCCTTGAGGGGTTTCTTTGACCTTTTCATCCGTGATTTCGAGCCACTGCAATTACCGACAGTAGTGGATTTTTCAGGAACATTGGGACCTTCCTTGAGATTTTTGGGTTCCTCTTCCAAAGTTGATGCAGCGTTAGGCCCCTGGTCGACATCAACATAAGGGTAGGATAAGTATTTGCTCTTCTTCCTTTCTCGTGATTCAGAGCCTTTCCCAGATGACATTATTTTGTAATCAAGATCCACAGCAACGGATTTTCTCTTCTCCCTCCTGGACACAATAAGATTATCATTGCGGCCCTTCCTGGATTTTATGGTTCCTTCAGAAATAACATTATGGCCTTCCTCTGTCACTTCTGATGTTGAACCAATCTGAATATTCGGTACAGTCTCACTACTTGGCCTGAGTAGCCCCAGAGGCAATTGGAGGTGCCCGACTGAACAATAAAATTTTGAGAGACAATTCTTCATAATCACCAATTCGATTTTACCAGGTACAGCTCCAGATTGTGCAAGATTTTTGATACTTGAAACAAATCTTGCAGGTACAAACTGAGATAGCGACAGAACATCATTGTCCATTGTCATTGGATTTTCTTTCTTTGTTTCAGCTGGCCAGTTGGTGGCAAGTGAGTGACTTTCCTTTGAAAAACAAGGGCAGGTCATCTTTGACATTACACGTTGACCAAACTCGAATAAGGCCTTCTCAACTGAACCCATAAAATTGTTGGAGTTGATTTGCCCTGACATCTTTTCAAAATACTCAAGAAAAGGCTTCATATCTGAAATTGAGCACCAAATGAAATTCGCACTCCCATAGTATTTAACAAGGAGGCGACCCTTTTTTTCAGATCTATCTTCACCTTTCGCTGCATAAGAAGGATCTGATATCATCCCTGGCCACCAAAGTTGAGATCTAGTTTTAGCCCATACCAAGTCACCCACACTAAACATGCATTCTCGCCCTCCAACAAAGTCTCCATCTTCAATCCCGACAGTATCACTTTTAACATCAAACGACAAATTTGCGTTTTCTTCATGTGCAATATCTTTATCACATTCACTTTCTCCAAGCATGTGAACTGCACTGTCATTTACATCATTATCGCTCTCATACATTCCATCTAAAGGACCAAAAACTTCCACAAACACGTTGATGTCATTTCCAGAAACTTCTATCTTAGTTGGTGAATTAGGCTCATGAGAATGCAAGACGTCATCCTCTTCTTCCTCGCAAGTTTTTTCCACCCGAATCCCATCAGAAGTAGACCCGTCACTCGCTCGTACTCTATAACCATCATTTAAGACCAACGTCGTATCCTCGACATTAATGTCAAAAGATCCTTCATTTACTCGGTCATTTCCACTCATACCATCACACATTCCATATTCCTCAACTCCCCTATTACCTACTTCTCTCGGCAATTCCCCGTTGCCCAATTCACCGTCACCATAATTAACTTCAGACGTACAATTATCACTCAAATTACATAACACAACAGGGTTAGCCCCTTCTATAATTTTACAACATGGGTTTTCAGTTTGACCCAATCTTGACCCCACAAAACCCTTCTCTATAGTCTCTGAGTTCTCCATGGTTTTCTTTTCCAAGAATGCACCACAAAGATCACGCCTTTTTCATAAAAACCACCAATTTGAAAGCTGTTTGTAAACAAAAACACACAAGTCAAACACATTGTTCGCTTTCTACAACAGATTCTCAATTAATCCATATGAAGAAACTAAACAAGAATCACAAAATTATACAACAAAGACAGAAAGAAGTGTTCAAAAAATCGACCATCACTAACTAAAACATCAGAGTTTAAGGACAAAGGATCAATTACCTTATGAAAGAGACAGCAGCAGTGAGTTTGAAAGAGAGAAGAAAAAATGATAAAAACGAGATACGAGTAAGAAAGTGAGGAGGGTATTTATTTATGGGAGCTGAGAGTTTAGTGGCGTGCTCTTTGTTTAAGCAAAGATACGGTTCTTTAAATGCGTCAAAATGTTTATTATTTTATTGGGTGCATCCGTGCATATAGCTGAATACAATGACACTTTATGTTGTAAAACAGCACTTTATGTTATTAGGGTTTAGGCGTAGTTTATGTAATAAAATGTGGTAGATAAGAGATTAAGCTTATAATTTAAAATAAATTAAGATCTTATGAACCGGTTCTGATGATATCGATATATATAATATTATTTTATTTTATTTTTTGCGCAATATCACACATTCACGTATTTATGCTTATATCCATGGATCAAAGTTTCGTTTCTAGCGCATATTTCGATGCGTTAAATATTAGAAACTTTTCGCAATATTTTGAGATACTTCGATATGTTCAGGAGATCTAGTAAAATTGTTATTGCAACAGACGTAAAAAATATTTATGTATTTCGTTTCTATAGAATCAAAAATGGAAACATTGCGGTAGCTTTTTAAGAAAAAGTTTATGCGTAGTTCATTTAGTAAGACTTGGTAGGTAATATATTGAGATTATACTTAAAACAAGTTAAGATCTTATTAAACGATCGTGACAACATCTTGTATACACGATATTTTTTTTTTTTTTTTTGCACAATATCACATTCACACATTTATGTTTATATCCATCAAAGTTCTATAGCATGCGGTACGAATAGAAACTTTCCGCAATATTTTGTGATTTTTTAGATATATTTCAAAAAAATCGTAAAAAACTGTTGTCGCAGTAGACGTAAAAAATACTTGTACATTTCGTTTCATAGAGCCAAAAATGAAGCGTTTTGGTACTTTTCAAGAAAACGTTGAGAATCTTTGATCCACACTTAAATCTATGTTATATTAGAATATGAATCAAAACACTCTTGTTTTACAGAATAGTGGACAAAACTACACGTTTTTTTGAATATTTCATGGTTCGCGTTTTATTATTATCATAGTTTACATATCACTTTGCTAAATATCAATAAATAGATATACTATATTTATGAAACATAATGAAGATTTGTCCAATTTAAAGACGAAAAAAATTAAATTTGAGGGGCATTCCGAGAATCGAACTCGGGACCTCTCGCACCCAAAGCGAGAATCATACCACTAGACCAAATGCCCACCATGTATGCTCATTCAGTAGATATTATAATAAACGGATAATCAAAAGAATAGAATATCACATGCTCCTTTTTTTGTGCAAAGGTGTCATCAGTAATCAATATTAGACCTCATAATCGATATATAATTACTGATATCACTATTAGCAAACACGATAGATCATAATAACTGGCCGGGGAGTACCTTATCAAAGACAGCTCCCAGCACTTAGTCTGCTAGAATATTAAAACAAACATTTTGTTAAAAAAAGCTAACGCTTTGTTTTCCAAGTGAATTTCCTTACAAATTTTAATCATAAGGTTTAGTGTTTAAAGTCCTAATGTACTTAAATTTAAGAAGTAGAGTGCAATTTTGGGTACGGGCACGTATTTTAGGGGAGAAAGTACTATCTCTTGTTAGATTTTTAAGGGAGCAATCAGCAATGTGTGTATTTTTAATCATATATGATAATGATAAGATAGTAAAGCTATCATTGCTTTTATCGTGAAAGTTGGAAAAAAAAGGTTGTACACGCATTGATGCAGACCCTAATAAATGTCTTTTAGAGATGGTTTGTTACTAATTTGCTAAGATTGCTTGCCACTATTTATTGATATGCATGCATAAATCACTTTTTAAGATCAAGTCTCTACATTGATAAAAAAACGCATGTCACCTAAAATTCTTTAAAAGATATAGCATCGTATATCTTTGTCCCTTAAAATATATGTTATTGTCAAAATTTTAATTTGCACTGTGAAAATCTAAAAGATGAGTATTTTGCTCCATCGACAAAGTTCCATGACAAAAACACCACCGAAAATGGTAAAGAATTCGCTTAAAGTGCAAAATGCTATCATTTTTCAACTTTCATGGAACAAAGTGCTTGAGTTGAAGTATGAGAATACCTTTCGGATTCAAGTAAAATTGGGATTTGTCAGGATTTTTGTTATGTTAAGAAATAGCTTTTAGATATATTTATTACATATCAAGGTTCCTAGATCCGGAACAAACTCCCGGTGACAGAGACAACAAAAAAAAGAGTCAATTTTAAGTAGTAAAGAAAAGGGATAATATCAGGGACACCCCCTGAGATTTGGTGTAATATCAGTGACACCCCCTGAGGTTTGATTTTCAGGGGGGTGTCACTTTAAAAATGACACTTGTACCCTTTAGTTTAATATTAGGTAAAACTCCTCAAAAATAAAAGATACAAGTACCCTTTATTGTTCAAATAGTAAAATCAAATAAGAATATAGTTGGTCATCTTGCATAAATTAAAACGATTTATATGAATTTATATAAATAAATATTATTGTACGCTATACTATTTAAATACCTCTTGATTATTTTTTGGACTATAAACTACATGAAAACTTTTGATTACTTACTTTTTTTCTTTTCTAAAGAGAGTGAAATACTTACGGCTTTTCTTTAACCTTTAATCTAAGAGAAAGGATTTTGTATTGAATTTTGAAGAGAATAAGATTTTTCATCAGTTGAGATTTTGTAAACTAAGATTTTAAATAAAATCCAGCAATAAGATTTTTTTTTTTGGTACTAAAGTACTTTTAACACAATAAACAAAATAACACATGCTATTTTCTTATAGCTTGTGACTTAGCCTACAAGCTAGAGAATAATGTAAAGTAAAAAAAATTTAAAATAAATAAATAGTATAGCGTACAAAATTTTTTTATATATAAATTCATATAAATCGTTTTAATTTATGCATGATGACCAACTATATTCTTATTTGATTTTACTATTTGAACAATAAAGGGTACTTATATCTTTTATTTTTGAGGAGTTTTAGCTAATATTAAACTAAAGGGTACAAGTGTCATTTTAAAAGTGACACCCCCTGACAATCAAACCTCAGGGGGTGTCACTGATATTATTCAAACCTCAGGGAGTGTCACTGATATTATACCAAACCTCAGGGGTGTCACTGATATTATCCCTAAAGAAAAAAGACCTGTTTGACTAACCACATATGAAAAGTACATAAAAATTAAACATAATATAACCGATTTCTGAAACATAATTATAAAATACAAAACCCCCAAAAAAAAAAAGAATCTGAACTAAGTTACAATCCCAGTTAGTGAGACCCAACAGCCATTCCATTTAAGCACTCTTTATGTTGCTTTATTTTCCATTCATCATCCAATATGAACATCAAGTATAATGCAAATTCAGGTAGTAGTAGCTGCTTCAAATCGGCAAACGCAGTCGTATATGTTTCCTTTTATTAGCTTTTCCGCCAAGCGCTGATTCTTTACCATTGCAAGCTGCATACAACGACGATTACTCAATCAAAAATGGACATCCCACACTATCAAGTATATGCAATACAAATTGTATATGATAATTTTGAAGTGATTTATCATGCATTTAAAGAACTGACCTTTAAAGCATCACACTTGAATTTTGCATTGAAATTTGTATGTAGAGATCGCCCCATCCCTTCTAAAATAACCTGCGAGGATTGCGTTAACTGGTTAGCAGTTATTCTCGACTGATGGTGCAGCAAAAAGGGAGGTCCCAAAAATCCTGTTAAGACAGTTAAAGGAAAAAAGAAAGAAAATGTTACCAGATCAGCATCCTTGGCGGCAGCAGCCAACTCCGAGCTTACTTGTCTCAAGTCTATGCAAGGACTCCCGCACCCATTTTCTACGACCATCAGTGGCACTGATGACGGGCTTTGTGTAGGATTATCTTGCACATTGACCATTGCATCCACAAGTAGACCCCCTGCTTCAGCTGCCCGTCTAAGAATGTCGCAATGCTGTAGTTGAGAGCTAAGTCAATCTTAGGCACACTATCTTACGTCAAGAATATATACATTTCGTATCGAAGAGAGGGGACGTGCAAAATAATTGTGTTAAGCACCAACTGCTGCAAACAGTAAGTGCAGCTTGGTGCTTAAGAACATCACAAGCAGGACTGTAGTTCATGAGGGAGATGAGTATAAGTTATGCTGGTAGCAATTTCAATTGGTTTTCTGTGCAAACTCAAGTACGGCTCTCAGCATATTTGTGGATCAATCTGAGACTTTCTTAAGCATCTGAAGACTATTCAACGATATCATAAGACTAGAATGAATTAATAAGAGGGTACAAGAAAGATTACTTCCAACATAATGACAATGATAAGAAACATTCTAGAAACATCTCTCTGGGATATTTCTTTACTTCTTTTTTTATTACCTTGAAGTGGTATTATGTGGGCTTTCAAGAATATCGACTTAATTGATAAGCATTATACTTAAGTAATGGAGCAGAAAAAATGGGGTCATACCTTAGCAGCCTCAGCAACAATATCAGGAAGTTCCATTGCAGTGACATCGTTCAGTGCAGGAAGAGAATTGCCCACCAACACAACCTGCAAACATGTCCTAGCTTATTATCCAAATAGGTATACGCTTCCACAGATATCTTTTTAATAAAGTGAAATTTCTTCTTCCAAGAAAGGCCTAATCCCACGTCTGATATCACCAAGAAGCTACTTGTGAAGTTGGCAATTTAAAATCAAAATTTACACGAACAAAGATTTTACAAGTATTTTGTTTAAGAACTGGACTTACCAGCACTTCTAAAGAAAAAACTTACTTCAGTTCCCCGGCGAAGAAGTTCTCTAGCAAGTGGAAGCATTCCTAATACAATATCAGCACCAGCGTTGTCCACAAAAAGGAGTGCTCTTTTATACTTGTGAGGCTTCTTTTCTGAAGATCCAAACATTCTCTCTTTGAAAACATCAAAATCATCCACCTGAATTGTCAAAAAGAAGTCACATCTAAACTGACTGAAAACTATTGCGCGAATACTATATTATGTGGTAAAAGATAATTCTGCTACACAGGCCACACTAACCCGCCAGGGTCTTTGCATCTTGTTGCGACTCATTCTATATATCTCAATTATTGTCCCTTTATGATAGAGATCAACGCAAGCACGGGATCCCCAGTCGAAAATATTTGCAGCAAGTACCCCTTCAATTAATGTAAGCAATCTTGTTTCCTGCACAGAAGAAAATGTTGCCAATGCTGAAAAGTCAAGAGTGATGAAAATTAATATAACTTAAATTGGAAAAGGAGTATGGTACACATGATCAGATTTTATCATTTTGGAAGACTCATAACTACTATTCTAAAGGTCGTCAAACAATAATGTCAAAACTACTGTTTTGAGCCATTGAGGGTGATAGAAATAGAAGGCCCTTGAGGGGAGAAATATAGGGGCTTCAATTCTATCATGGTACAAGAAGCCTTCCCAAGACGTAGGTCGGGCTTATGACCTACCCATGTGATGGAACAAAAGTTAATACCGGCCCACATGTGAGGGGGGGCGTGTTTTGCTTGGGATAAGTACTTGGGCTATTATTGTATATAGAGAGAAGTTCCTCTCCCTTTAACAAGGCCATTTAAGTGGAGAAACAAAAGAACTTCAATCTCCACCAGAGGGGAGGAAATAAGCTTCTCAAAATATACGTACCTCATCCATACTGTCAAGTTCCATTAGCAGATCAGTTAGAACAGCTAGTGATGCCTCATTTTCCCTATTGCAGCAAAACAAGCAGGAAAAACATTAACAAAACAATTCTTCATAATTCCTTCAGAAGAAAATCCATCTACTATAGTTAATAATGCCCCATGTACTTTTGAACATAGCTGACATCAGAATTGAGAATACGGAACGTAAATGCTAATAGAGCATGCATCGCCACAGCTTGTCTAATCAGATGTTGAACCAATTTTCAGTTGATCCAGGGAAAACAAGCTAAAGCATATTGTGCATGCACATATGTGAGGTGAAATAAATACTCAGTCTAAACTAAGAAAACTGATACATCTATATAGCTAAACAAATGTTTTCCTACACAACTACTTTATGTTGTCAAACATAAGGTCAAGGGTCTTTGAATATGTGACCATTATACTCCAAAAAATGATTCTTTTTTACCTCTGTTTTATGCTTCTGTAGACATCAAGAAAGTGAAACTCCCTTAAGCACTCCTCTCTTAGTTCCAAGAGGTTGGCCAGTCCCAACTTTCCATATGCAGCTGGCTCCTCCATCAACCTATCAAGCAGTACAAAAACATTTAGAAATCAAGAAAATAGAATTCAAAAGTCCCAACTTCATGCGGTCTACTATTATCACAAATTGCATCAGGTTGAAGAGTTTAAAAGCCAGAATCGTGCATGTGAGAAAAGTCCGAAAGTCAAAGGTGACTTGACTAGTTATCTGCCTAAAAAAAACTTCAGATCTATTTTTCATGGCTCAACTTTTGGCTATTAAGTGCAATTCAGGTGCCAGATCCTGTAATTTTTTTATTCTAATTGAATTGCCACTAATTTTTCTAAACGCACAGCTGTCAAAGGGACGTCTTGATTAAATGATATGAGCCGCTCAACATAAAATGGACATTTGCTTTGTCTCATTTTTCTTCTTTTTATTACTGTTCTGGAATTGGTGAACCCGTGTCAACTAGCTGATATTCTGATGGAAAGCTATTTAGATCATCAATCCAATTTTGGGTCCATAATTTAGGTCAAATGATGTCTGACCTGACGTCAACCTGTTTCGAGACTCCAGGATCATTGCCTAACGTTATTTTAATTAAGGCATATGAGAAGAAAGTATATTATTGACTTTAAGCATATCGTAAGAAAAAGTATATAGACGCAGAAGTACCAGTCACCAAGTAATTTGTTTTCTAAAAAGAATGCAAAATCCCTCACTCAAGGCTAAAACTTGAAAAGAAAAAAATTAATTCATCTGCTTCCTATGCTGACTTTCTGAATCATTCTCTACCAAATGGAAATTCCACCTCTAACCATGTATAAGTGCATATACAATATTGACACGTGAAATCTCTCTATTATATAATGTAAAGACATATATGCATATGTGCATAATTCATATTCAGAAAGTCAAGAAGCAAATTTTTTTGATGTCCCTTGCACTTTGGGCAGGAAACGAATAAACATAAAAAAGAGTAAAAAGGAAAATACGGATAGACAATTAAGGAAAAAGTCAAAGTATAATTCATAAAGCAAAAGATTTTGAAACATTTAAGCGAATGACATTCGTAGGTTGGTGTATGGCTTCAGCCTTTTCTTTCAATAATTAACTGGAATACTGCCATTCCCAGTACTCCATCAAAGTCAAACATAACTTTGTGCGTAATCTCTCTAACAAGTAAAAAAAAGGCCCAAGCAACCAAATAATCTTTCGGGGAAGAAGCCCAGGGACGAAATGAATGCAACGGGAACAAGGTCAGTAACTAAAATGTAGGTACCTTGCAAGGTGAGCAGAGAATGCACGAGCAAATGCATCCCCTCGTCTCTTAGCATCATCAGTACCGCCTTCACTAGCCACAGCCTGCCAAAATTCGTATCAACCTTCCATGTTAACATACGGAGACATATGGCACAACTGAGATATTATCTGCATAACTACGAGTATGACCATTGATAGAAATTATCACTATGTTTCAGGCAAGCGTTTCTTCAATTTGTTAAGAATCAGCAACTGAACATTTAGGTGGAGACTGCGAAAAAAATTAGAAAAAAGAAGCAGCGAAAACTTTATCCAATTAATTTTACATAGTTTTCTGATCGATTATAACTGTGCTAACTGTTTTAGGTCAGAGAGCTTTCCAATCGATCATAACCTGGTTGGATGTCCCTAAACTTTAATTGGTGGAAGTCTGTGGGACTATGGGAAATGTAAGGTCACGGAGATGAACTATTCATAAAATGTTAATCAGCAGACTTAAGAAAGTCTCTTCATTTTAAAATCACCACTCGGCAATTTGCAAAAAGTCCTTCATGGCTAGTAACTGAACTACCTACCTAACGGAAGGGTAAAATATTCATGCATATGCATCTAATATGCTGCATGTGTTTTCCATTAATAAATTGTTGGATATCTACAGCTACCAGCATGGCCTTTAAGGGTGCTCCATTTCAACATTAAGGAGGTAAGGCGGAAATCTGAAAAAGATTCTGAACAAATAGAGTACCTTATCGACAAGGTCTGGCATATGTTCGGATAGAACAGTGAACCAATACCTACGTGAAAATGAAAATCATCATATAAAAGATTGATAACTCAGAAATAACGGAAACAGTTTCATAAAAAATAACATTGAGACTGGTATCATATAGGAATCAGAAGAATGTGGATAAGATAAGCAATCAAATATATGGTACTTACTCTAGCTCCCCATGGTCTGAAAGATCTATAGTATTGGGCTCATATCTGCAAATAATAAAGACCAGCTCAGGAAAAAAAAACTCACTATTCATTCACGAGATTTCACAAGCACAAAAATATTTCTCCTTAGTCTCAATTAGGAACAAACAAAAAAAGGGACCAAAATGATTCACAAACTTTTTATTCCAGTGGTATGAACAGCTTGGCCGAACTTGAAAAAATTATTCCCCCCCCCCCCCCAAATTTTAATTTTTTGTTGAACTCCGTTCATATGCACCAGAAGAAATTATCTAGAAAAATGGATTTGATAGAGATTGTCAAATAAAAGGTCTCACAAAAAAAAATGGCAATATTTCTGTCAAGGAAGAAGTATTTCTGTCAAAGTAAAAGAGTCAGTACAAGCCAAGTGAAATGAAGCAACTGCGTAATATATGAAAATCCAAGAGTAAGATTAACCAGCATACGTTTTTGGGTCTGCCAAAAGTGGGAACACCTCCAAACTCGGAACAAGATGGAGAACTCCCACATTAAGTTCACTGGCATCAGGACGTAAGGTATCTCCTCTGGAAGACGGCACTTCAAAGCCGCCAAGGCCAGTAGTTCCTGGTGGAGTTACTGGAACAGGAACAGGAGCAGTGATCTCAGTTCCCTTCTGCACAAACTTTTCCATCCAAGATATCTACATTCATATGGTCACCAGATGTTAATAGAGCTGTTAGATATGCACAATAGCAAAAGTACCTAAAATGTAACAGCATTATTAAGCAAGACAAAAGAGAATCAATAGAAAAAATGGCTTTTCTATATTTGTTTAGATACCTTTTTTTTTCCTTTGGTCCCGTTTATGAAGGTTCAAGAATAAAAGAACCAGTTCTGAGCCACACACAACTTAACCATTATTCTAACAAAGAAATATTTGACCCGGAAAATAAAACTTAAATACCATGACCAGTAAGATGAAACACATGAGTAGCTGAGTTATTCAGCAACAAATGATAAACTTACTCCAAAACAAACAACTCGGTCAATATGCAAAACTATCTTTGCACCTCCTTTATATATACATATAAAAGGGTTCCTAATTTTGAATAAAATTTAAAGAATCTGATGATACCATCATTTGTTGTAGGACTTCTCCACAAATTTGAGCTACTGTTTAAAAAGTGCACTTGATCCTGAATATGTATGCCTTTTCAATTCAGGAATCTTTCACTTTAGTGCTAAAGCTTTTGAAAGCAGAAAGCAGTACAGAATATATTCCGAACAATCACCCCCTTTATGTTGCATTCTTTGTCCTTAGCTATGAGTTTATATCAACTGAGCATTCAATAGCATGAAAAGCCACTAAAGGGCCCAACGAACAGTGAGTTTCACACCCCACAATTCAATTTTAAATAATTCACCGCCCATATAAATAAGTAAGAAAACTTAACGAAAATAAATTCAATTTATCAAATTCACACAGTTTATCAAATCATCAGATTAGAATAATTTACCAATCAGATACAACTGGAAAATAATATATCCAAAGTAAATCCATGTTTGTAACTCAAAGTCAATATGAACATTCCAAAATGTCAATTCTTATGAAATATGACTAAACTTACCTTCTCATTGAGATCTCCTAAAGGTGGACCATGGACATTTCCTCCAATATATGGTGCACCCATTGGGAACCTTTCCACAAGATGATGAACCATAAGATCATCAAGACCATGCTTTTCGTAGCTCATAAATGCACCCAAAGCTCCTAGAAACCCTTCATGTCGCAAAAACATAGCTTGCGCTTGTCCCTTTGACCTAAAAAAAGCAGTAAGATACAGAAATATTTTTAAGAGTAATTGAGTGAAAAACTATGAGATATCCAAGCAAATGAACATTGAACTAGAAGGGAAAACTGATTAAGTAAATTTTATCAAAATTAACTTCGAGGACAAAATATTTCAGAATTACCAAAATTGGACTGCAAATGAGATGGTGTCCATAGTGTAGGCATGGCCTCTGATGAAAAATCCTCCAAAAAATATTCTATTGAGTCCGAACCGCAATGCATTTAAGTACGCTATCTATATTGAATTAGAAAGGAGATTAGATGCATTTTTTTAGAATATCTATCAAATATAAAATGATGATAGTCATACTGCTGTATTATCGGTAAAAATATAGTAATAAATATAGAACAAAGAAGACTTTTGAGTGATCCCAAATGACAGAGACATAAAGGAATCAAGTAGCACGGGCCTCACAAAGAATTTTAGACTTCTCTTCTGGAGTGAAATATATGTGTGCATATGGTTTATATAGTTTTATTTACTTTTTTGCAAATTTTAAGTTACTTCTGCTAATAAACACAGCATATTGTATGCGCAAACTAAGACATCATTATGCATTATTGTTTTACACCAGCAAGTGAACAAGCAATAGAAACTAGCCAAAGCCATTTTTACATAAATTTATCAATCTTTGAAGTAAAGAAGTCAACCATTTTTCCTAGAGGTGAACGTAAAAATATATTATATTAACTTTTCTTTTTTCTTTTATTCCCAGCGGACAGGGGGGAGTGGGACAAAGCTGATAGTAGAATTTCAAGAAAATTATTATATAATAACATAGCAAGAGCACCACATAAGTAAGAGCGAATACAAACCTCAATTTTCAATCAAAGGTAAGGGCACTGGGCACCATAGAGGCCATAACTATGAATATTAAGACATGTGATCATATCAAATGAAATTTCCACAAATATGATAGTTCAAGGGAACAAAGATCTGTACAACTGAGCTTGTTTCTACCACCAAATTAAGTTGAACTCATTTCACTATTCTCCAAATCATATATAGCTGTTGATTACACACTCTATGTTATTTTAATCAAAAAAATTCACTTGGTTAACAGACAACCATTAATTCTGAATTTTAAATCCTAAAAGACAAAGGAAAAAGGAAATGTAAGATTCACTAATATGCACAGAAAACATCAAGAATCCAGTTGAAGCCCAACTTGCCTGGCCAATATTATAGGATATCATTCGTAAGAGGGACAGAGATATATCCTCAGGTCTATAGTCTTCAAGCTCTTTACTTTCAGATATAGTCTTCCCAAAACTAGAAGCAATTGTTGATGCGGAGAGCCCAATCTATGGAATCCTTACAATTGTTAGAATAAGTAGATAAAAAAAATCTGGAAATAATGAAGGAGAACTATAAAGAAGATAATAACATACGCTAGAATACTATTCACTCCCTAAGGGTCGAGCAGATGGTAGGGAGTCATAGTTTCCACAAGTTTTCAAGTTGTTACATAGTATAGCTGTCTCAAATGTCAGCAATGGCAACACTAAACTTAACAATCCGAAGGGAATGATGTGTCTAATTTCTATTAAAGAAAAATGAAGTTAGGAATAATGACATCCTTAGAATACCTAATCTTGTACTTATCAATTCAGTCAATGAGCATGACTTCAAAATATGGTTCTTGTACTCATGGATCAAAGTATCGTTTCGATAGTATGTTTCGGTTCTTTAAATATTAGAAACTTTTCGTAATGTTTCGAGATTTTTTTGATATGTTTCGAAAATTTCGTAAAAATTGTACGCACAATAGATGTAGAAAATATTGTATGTTTCTTTTCCACAGAGTCAAAAATGGAAACGTTTCGGTAGTTTTCGAGGAAAAGAAAAGATACTTTGATCCATGCTTGTACTAGACTATTTATCCAAAGAAGGCAACTCAAGTTATAAGGAATTGTTGAGGCAAAGTTCTATTACAGTGAAGATATAGACAAGAATATATTTTAAAGGAAGTACCTTGGAGTAATCCATTCCGCCATAAATATCCCCAACAAGCATGTCTATGGTTCTGTTATCTCCCCTTTGGCTCAACTCCAATAGGTCATCGAAACTAAACAGATGCATAAAGGAAAATTAAGTATTTTAATGAAGAAAAAAAGGGAAGTCTAAGAATAGGACAAAGTTAACCATCATATTATTTAAACCTTTTGCACTTGGTTAACAGCTTTCCAAGACCCCAATATGTTCCCCCGCCAACATTTGTCCCACTAACACGCTGGAATACTCCGTCTCCATCGACCTGTAACCAGATATTATCTTTACCGTAATAACTAAGCCTTCTCAAGTGAGAACGGTGAGGGTGAATTAAGATATTACCTTGATCATACTGACACCAGACCCGATATTTACTAGAAGATACGGAAACAAGTCGTTGGAGTCAATTTGGACAAACTCTTTCTGACCCTCCATGTGTGTGAAAGCTTCATGTCGAATTGCCTAAAAAAATCAAAATCAGGTGCTAACACTCAGTAACAGTCCTATAACTGGAAGAGAAAATCACAAATATAAGTATATACATATATATACACACACACACACACACACATATACATATATATACATATATATATATATCTATATATCTATATATATATATATATATATATATATATATATATATATTTGTCGTCAACCTTGCTTGTAGTATAAGGACTCAATCCAGAAATGCCTTTCACATACATACATGTCCGCAATCACGGTGCAGATCATCACACACTTTCCCACTTTGACTTTAAAACTAAACCGGTTTAACACTTCTTACAGTATTTTTCCTCCTAGACATCTCGAAATTTCAAGATCTGATGATGGAAAGGTGAACTGTTTGATCTGTCTATAGCCTATTTAGTAGAAGACCTGTCAATATTATTTTTGGAGCCAGAAGTGCCAACCACAAAAAACAGGCATGAAAAATTACCATGAATCGTATTTATGACATTTCAGGCCAGACATAAATCTGTTGCATAACGATGTTGGACAGATACAAATAGAGATATCAATACAAGGCATATACTCTTCATAATTCTATAGCATGATATATACAGGGAAAGAAAGATACAAGAAGCAGAGGTGCTAGATTTAAAGCCGATATGTTTAGATAGATATTAACATAAGTAGAAAGAGGATTCAGGATCAACATAAGTTTTCTGCATTCTTGAAGAAGATTTAACAGAAAAATAAAGGATGGGTACTTTAGGCGATTAAAGGAAATTTGGACCTTTTGGGCTCATTGTCAATTCCCAATTTAAATTAGTAAAGAAGGGAATGCAGATCGCACCTTGAGCAAAAAATTTGCACCAGCCACTAGGCAATTCATTTCGTCCTCTTTCTCTATACTAATGTCAAGCCTTTCCTTAAATAGATCGGCATATTTGTATGCCCCGCCACCTGTTGCCTTCACAAATTGTACCAAGTCAATAGGTATACCATGCTTCTAATCCATTTACTTAAATTTAAGAAGTTTTCCAGAAAAGAAGATAGACAATTCTCATAGTGCAAACTTAATTAAAGAAGATTAAAAGGTTTAGTGGACAATCTCCTGACTGCAATGGTTTCTTCATCATCCAGTCTTAGCAATAATGAACTCCCACTATAGTGCATGTGGGCAAAATCTTTAAGCTATTTCAGCACATTCAAAAGTATTTTTCAAAAATCTTCTAGTTATTTTCAGCATATATGAAGTAACATTTTTCCAAAACCTTTCAGCTATATTCACTATATAGAAAAAAAACAAAGAGTTGAACAAACAAGTATCCATAAATCAGTTGAGCACAATGGCATCTACGATTGATGAAGATATTTGTTATTGAATTTTTCTAAGCAAAACAATTTATATCTATATGACTTGTGTATATCTGTTACAAAGTAGCTTCTGATCACATCAAACGGCTCCTGCTTGCGATGGTAACTAGGTGAGTACCTTAATTACTGTGTTCCTCGGGTTTGGATCCTCAGATTGCCAATTCCGTAAATCCATACCTGTGTTCAAACATCAATAGTTAGAGTTATCACATGAACATTCAAATCACAATCTCACAATAAAATTATAGCAATATACAATCGATAATTGAAAGTTTTGCACTATACTAAATCATCAGTTGAAAGCGAGAAACTTGCCACCCCGATGAAGCTGCTTCGAGTATATGAAATCCAAACACTCGTTAATCTTAGCTGTTTCAAACTTCACAAAATGCAGCCTCCCACCAAGAATTGGGTAGCTCCTTCTATTTACATTGGTGATACCAAGTCTTGCCTTAATTATCTTTTTCCTTATGTCATTGATTGGTTGGTTCTCATGTCTTGAGAAATAAACCAACTTGATGAGAGACCCTGCAAAAGTAACTTGTTGAATTCATAGTGCTAGCTGAAAGTTTAATACGCGTGAAACGCAACACCAAAAGCAATGGCAATGTAAGGTAATCTCCTAGAAAGACTCTCAAAATCAACTGCAATATGAAAAACTCTTCAAATCAAATATAGCAAGAGGTTGGAGCTTAGAAGGGAAGTGCAACAAAACATGCAAAGGATAATAGTTTCAATAATGGGATAGGCACAGCTACTAATGGCCAAAAACGCCATCTGCAGCAACTGCGCTACACTCTAAAATTCATAGTTCAAGCCAAATAAAAGTTGCTTTATATGTTACAAATATAGTGCATGTTCCACCAGTCATGAAAGTGATCACAGCTACTAGTGCCACAAAAGCTATCTGCAGAAACTGTACTTCACTCCTAAATTCATTGTTCAAGCCAAATAAAGTTGCTTTAGATAATGTTACAAATGTACTCCATTTCCCACCAGTCATGAAACTGATAGCACTTGCTCTCTTCCCAATTTGACAACTTCTTACTTCAACTTTTTTCCTTTACAAGGAAGTGAAACTCAAACTGATTGCTTTACCAAATATAGCTAGATTGTTGAAAAAGAATTCACAAGAGAGACAGAATATTCACATCCACAAAGAAGTCCTTAGATGCTGCTGAGAGTTGACTGTTGATTTTATTGAATAGCATATATTCTTATGATCGAAAATGTAAGAAAACTGCAGATTATATATTCTTGGAAGCTGAGAGGCTCAACAAAGCAAATGCATGATTCATATCGCAAATAAAACTATGGTCTATCAAAACCATACCACTAAGACACCATACACAACTTGCTGGCAACCCACCAACCCCCTACCCCCCACCCCAAGAAGAAAGAAAAAGACAAACACTACGATTACCACAACAACAACAAACAACCAAGCTTATAATCCCCATTAATTGGGTAAGGCAATATGAACCAAAAGATAATCACGAATTCTTCTTCTCCCCTCGTTCCGGTTCAGTAAAACGTCTTCATTTACATTTCTAGACACTAATATTACCCGCGACATAAATACAGAAATGACAAGTTCACTATGGCCAAAAACCATAAAAAGACTACCTCTTTACGAAAAACAGAATCTTAAAAGTTTTACCTCCAATATCCAAAGCCAAATGAGAAATATCATCAGACTGATTAGGCAACAGAATTGTTGGATCTCTCTCCTCAAAATTCCCCTGTATAGCTGCTCCACTGAGGTCCAACTGAGGCCGGGACGATGAACGGTGAATCGAGTTTCCAGCCATAGGAGCCATCTCCTTCTCTCTCTCTACAACAACTTTTTCTGCCTCACTGGGTTTTTTATCAACAACATCATGATGAGAAGAAGCAGCATTTATATGGCCGTCAATCCCAATGTTGAGTTCTTGGTGGCCCTCTGTTGAACTACTATCCATTTGTTGTAATTTAACTCAACTGCCTAACCCCAAACTGTTTAACTCTTAGTCCAACTTGGAGTGAGTCAATTGTCCTGTACTATTATACTATATTCAAAGTCCAAAAGGGACCAACAAAAAAGAACCAATCTGAGAATTTGAATCAAAATTGGATATTTTCTGTATGATCTAGCTATAATAAATAAAACCCATGTGCCAGAAATTAAGAATACAATAATCTTGAACCTAAACCAGTGAGAAAAAAGGTGACTTTTTTAGAACAGGGGTTGAGCTTTTAGTACTACTACTGATAACACTGGAGAATAATTGGTGTAGGTTTGGGGAAAAAAAATAAAAAGAAAAACCTTTTGGAGTGTGATAAATGCGCAACCCAACAAATTTTGCGGCTTGATATGATGTTCACCAATAAAAAGATTCAATCTTTTTCTAATAATTTAGATCGTTTTTAAGGAATTGAATTATGAAAACTGAAACAGGGATTAAAAGGGATAAAACCCATATGATATTTTCTGTAAAAAAAGATCAGTGCTTTTGTATGTCGCTGGTCGGAATTGGTGTTTTCTTAATTTAAGGTTTATTTTTTTGTTGAGAATTAAGAATTTTGTAAGAGAGCGAGCGTACCATGTGTTTGTCTCAAAAGCGCGTGGTTGTGGAAGAAGGAGCAGCATAGTGTGGGGCGTTAAAGTCAGCGACTCGGTGCTGATAACGATAAGTCAATGATGATTTTCGATCCACCAACTAAATGATGGGGAATTTTGTAATTTTGGTCATCTAGATTGGCTCATGTTCGATTTCAGTCCTTTAATGTGCCAAGTTTCAATTTTGATCCTCCGTAGAGGAATCGAGACTAAAGTCCCTGAAATTGTACGTGACACGCACGTGACATTTAAACTAGCGAGATTTTATAAAGGATGTTAGAGGAATTTGAGATTTTGGTTCTCGAAAGTAGCTCATATTTAATTTGTCATTTAGAGTGACAAGTACCAATTTTAGTCCATCTATTGTGGAGGAAGTCAAGTTTTAGTCCTTTTAATGACGAAATTCGTCTGAAATCTACAGACGAGCGACGTGTGACAAATAGACTCGGGTAAAACGAAGATTGCACCACTCGATCACGTTTCCCTTTTGAAATAACCAAAATCTTAATTAGTTGTCTTCTCATATTCATTTTCATTTTTTGAAATTATAAATTCCAACTCATCTTCCAACTCATTCTATCTTAATAAAATCATATTTTTGTATACGGAATGTTTGTTTCATCCTCATTGGTGCGGTCCTCGAGTTACAAGTGCAAATGACAAATTGGCGAGCTTAGGGTTGAATGGCGCATTTTGACTTTGTTGGTTTGGAATATAGGTTGTTTTGTTTGTTTAAAGTAAACTAACTCATTTTTTTATCTAATGTTTTCATGTGTGAGTTTAGTCGACTCCCTTCAATGGAAGACCAGAATCAGAACTTTTCCCCCTAAAACTAGTACTTGTCACTTTAGCATAACAAATTGGATATGAGCCACTATAAAGAACCAAGTTTCTCATTACGTGCAACTTTAGTCGCTACAAAATTTTAATTCTGCTCATATTCATTAGTGTAAGAAAGACCAAAATTGAGTTTTTTTTACCACAATATAGGATCAAAACTTAGACTTGGCATTTTGAAGGACCAAAATTGAACATGAGCCGTTTAGGGAACTAAAATTGCAGAATTCCGGATCGTGGAGTGCATATTTGTCAAGATATGTTTTCACTGACCAAATCTTAAGCTATGAAAATAAATAATCTTATTCAATACTCAGGAATCAAACTCAGGGACAAAACTCCTTTTACTAGTCAAAGTTTTAAAAAGAATTGGTGAGTATTTCACTCACTATGAAAGAGAAAAAGATTAAGCTTTGAAATAGATTGGTATTCTTACAATATATATAAATACGAAAAAGTACTCAAAAAGTGTATGAAAAGTTCCATTAATACAAAACTAACTTCTCACAATTATTTGATTGTGTTGTTTAGTGATTATATTATGTGTAATACAGTATTTTAAACCTTTTACCATTACTAATTATATTATCCCACATTGCTTTTATATTAAATTACGCATTACATCTCTTGTTAAACAACATTTCTATTCTTTTACATTGTTAATATGTATTTCAATTTTTTATCCCCAAGCATAAAGTACTTTACTTTGTAGTTTTCTATTTATCTTTTTTTTTTGAAGTAAAAAAATATTCATCAGAATTGCATGTTTCTCATAGTTTTATCTCAATAGCAAATTGTTTAAATGAAATAATAATAATATGTACCTACCTATATTCTTATATTAATGCTAAACGCATATATTCTCCAATTGACTATAGGGCCAAATTGTCAACTTTTTTCTTGCTACAGTCACTTTCATCATCATGTCTTAACGATAAGCAAATTCCACTCCAGTGAAAACATTAGGGTTTACAAACGAACCACCCCCAAATCGGTGCCCTAATTTTAAATCTCAAATTACGCCTAAATCACACACACACACACAAAAACAGATTCTCATTCTTGCGGATTTATTGCAGATAGCAGCCACAAGAAGCTTTGAAGCAAAGTATTTTTCAGTTCCGCGTAAAGGTGACATTTTTTTTTTATTTGGTTAATTGTAAAGGTGACATTTTTATTGTGAAAAACTGCTAATTGATGCAAATTATTGATACCCATTTGGTTAATTTGTTCTAACATTTCAGGGCATTTCAAAATCGATGGCTGTTCCTTATCCCAACTGTTTTCGAGTTCCGAAAGTATCGACAAAATGTCCATCGTTGGGGTTGGGCTTTCGGGCTTCGCCTGTATATGCTTGTGTTAACACTTCAGATCCGGCATTGCACTTAAAGACGAAGGTGATTTCTGTTTTAAATTATACGTGCTTCGTAAACTTGACTTGTCGTGTTATTTATCGCTCTGCATATGTATATGTTGCTCATTGGCAATCTTTATGAGTGTTATGAAGATATAATGTTTATGGGAGAAGTATCAAATCTTTGGTAACATCAGTCTTGAGTAATTTCATCAATGCCTGCACAATGCACGGCTCTGATTGCACGATACATGCTAGTTATCCGGTTTGGATGCCTTTGTTTGTTGTTTTGTGGGAATATGCTACTTCAGATAAGAATGCATTGCTTAGTAGTTGTCACAGTGCCGCCTGTCAATTGCATGGGAGTATCGAAAATTAGGTGTGTCCATTGTTATGGCCTATGCTGTTACATGCCTGGAAAAAAGTGTTAGATGAAGAAAACTGGAATGGGTTTCTCATCTAGCGTTTTGCTTTCTGTTGGAGTTGTTCATTGTTACTTAATAGTTTATCTATGTGATTATTTTAGCTAATCTGGAGTTCATATTATTTCCATTGACAGTTTAGTTATAAGAAAAGGATCTTGTATTGGAGCTAGGGATTTACTTTCTGCTCCTTTTTTGTATATGGCTGTTTGAACACAATAGCTAAATCCCTCAAACATGAATGAAATAGTTAGGCTAAATATTAACCTACCATTATGTCTGAACTTAGTCAATTACTTCATCTTGGCTTCAGCTAAAACATGGATAGTATTTGATGCTGGAACTTGGTTCAATTATGTTACATGTACGACGTTGGGTTGAACTCCACAAGATTCACGTTTTTTTTTCCAAAAGTATTGAGCATATACTATCACTTTATTATTTCACTGATATGAGTTGTTATATGATAAGTTTGTTGCAGAGTAGCAGTATCTACTTAAATTGATACATTATCCAATAATAATTTTCACATCTGGTTCCCTGAGTTTTTTATTTGCGATTTGTAGATTGACATTGCTGCATTATGTTTGAGTAGGATTATATTTTAATCTAGCCAAAGAAAGGTTAATAGTGAATCTAGCCAAAGAGAGGTTAATAGTGGTTCAGAAGCTTATGATCTGGATTGATTCGTCTGCATCCTTATTCTTGACGTAGATAACTTATATTTTATGTTCCACCAGACATAGGCAGGTGTCTACCGCTTTCCTGGTTGCGGAGACTGTTGAATGTCTGGTATAGTAACTTAAGTGTTTATCTTTTCTCAGTAATCAATCTACATCTAAACACCATAGTTCAAGAAGCTGTATGCACCTTACTGGTCATTGTTTACCATTTATATGGTTACAGGAAAGTTATTCTCGAAGCTTGTGGTCGCAATGCCTCTTCTCTGCAGTTTAAATAGTTATTCTTACTAACGCTCCTCGCTTTTGCTCAATTGTAAAGTTGGACTTTGTGGTAAAGTTTTCTCTGGTTGGCTAAATGCACTTTGGTCCAGTTCCCTGGTGTAAACCGTTAGTTGTGCTAAAAATTATCATCTATGATTTGTTATGTTTAGTAACTGCAGCGTGATATTATTGGTTTATTTGGTTCTCTACTTTCTGCCTAACTAGATTAATATAGGTTGGCCCCTTGTTGGATAGTGTCAAATGGGACGACAAGGGTTTGGCAGTGGCAATAGCTCAAAATGTTGACACTGGAGCTGTCCTAATGCAAGGTTTTGTCAACAGGGAGGCCCTATCAAAGACTATCTCATCCAGACAGGCAACATTTTACAGTAGGTCACGATCAACTTTATGGACAAAGGGAGAGACCTCGATGAATTTCATCAATGTTTGCGATGTCTTTATTGATTGTGATCGTGACTCTGTAAGTTCCTTATTGTTTTGGTGGGATTAAATTTCATTTGCATCATCCCGCTTTTCAGTTCAAATAATAGTTTGATTCATTGACCAGATAATTTATCTCGGGAAGCCAGATGGCCCAACATGTCATACTGGAGCTGAGACTTGCTATTATACCTCAGTTGATGACGTCTTAAATGATCGAGAGGTAAGCCACTGGTCTCTCTCCCCCCGCCCCCTCTTCAAGTGATTGTAAATTCAAACCGTAAATATTTTTACCTCATTATGTAGACTGGTGAGGAGAAACTCGCGTTAACAACTCTTTACTCGTTGGAATCAACAATAGCCAAACGGAAGGAAAACTTACCAGTTAATCAAGTTGGAAAACCATCCTGGACCAACCGCTTATTGCTTGACGATAAATTATTATGCTCGAAAATCAGGTTTGACTTGTTTTCTTTTCTCTACGTCGGGTATTAGCAAAGCCTATGAACCCGTCACTGTTTATATGAAAATATGACATTATTTCACAAATTTCCATTTGGGTCATTACATAATTGCTAACTTGGTTTAATGCGTCATTATAAATTACCCCCGTTTAGTTTTTCTGATATCTAGCTCTGTCTATCCCTTTCTCGTAGGGAGGAGGCAGATGAATTATGTCGAACCTTAGAAGAAAACGAGGACTCGACTAGGGCTGCATCAGAAATGGCAGATGTGCTGTATCATTCCATGGTTTTGCTGGCTCAAAAAGGAGTGAAAATAGAAGACGTTCTTCAAATTCTTAGGACAAGGTTTGCTCAATCAGGCATTCAGGAAAAAAGCAGTCGCAAATCGTAGCGGAAATGGCAATTCCCCTATGCTGCAATGATGTTGTATGCTTAGATGTTTAAAATCCAACAGAAGTAAAGTACTAAAATGTTTTAAGATTGTGTCAATGTCGAAAAATGAATACAGCTCGTTTTTGAAGTTTCTTTGACTTATTTTTCTTACCGCAAACTGTAGTAACAATAAGACAAATGGTTACGGCATTTTTGTCGGAATTTGATTGAGTCACGATTGCATTTACGACAGTTTGTTCAGATTTGATCGAGTCACAATTGCATTTACGGTAATTTGTACAGATTTGATTGAGTCACGATAGCATTTACTATAGTTAGTGATGCGGGTCGAAAAGTTTAATGATCTGGCCAATCTAGTTAAATCAAAGATAATAGATTTGTGAATCAAATTTAATATGAGCCATCGAGCTACGTAAGATGCTATTTCCGTATTACTTTAACTAATAACGATTTCTTTTGACATACAAATACGCATGATTAAATTTTCTTTTCTTTTCCACGAAAAGTATCCAAACGTTTGTCTTTTTGACTCAATAGAAATGAAACACACAAGTATTTTCTATGTTTATTGCAACAACACTTTTTACGAATTTTTCGAAACATGTCGAAGAGATCTCGAAACATTGCGACGCGTTTCTAATATTTAGTTTACCAAAACATACCGTGAAAACAAAACTTTGATCCATGCAAATATGGACACCATTTTGATCCATGACTAGCACAATTAATTTATCTACAATTCCTGGAATGATTATATTGATTGGTAAAGTTTATGAATTATATATATATATTCTGATAATAATTCTTCTTGAAGATCTACAAAGTTTACTCGTTTAATAATTTTGCACAACTATTGTGGTTCGGAACTCGAAATTTGACTCTAGATTCTTTCAAAAATGTTATAAAGATTCAGAGTTGACACTATAATAATTAAATCATAAAATACGTTCTAAGTTGTAACAGAGTACAGCTAATGCCACGTTTATAATTCATCATAAAATTTCAGTCAAAGTTTAAGTCCTAAGTCCAAAAAAGTTCATTATGCTCCGAACACACTAACAACAGCTGTACCAAAAAATAAAACATATGAAACAAACACGGATTCTCTCATTTGACTCAACCTCATCCACTCGCTATATATAGTAAACAAACAAATAACCCTTTTATTATTTATTCTCAAACCCCACAAATTCGAACGTTACAACACAAAAAACAACTTTCAAACAAAATCAAAATCATGTCATCTTGCACGGTTGCGATCTCAAATTCGCCGGTGTTTTCGCCTTCATCGTCGTCTAATTCATCCGTTTGTTCGCCCAAATCGGCTTCTCCTCGGCTAATTCGGCTCAATAAGCCGACCGGTCTAATTAGGGCTTTTGCCGCCGGAGCAGATTCGTCGCCGATTTTGAAGCGGAAGAGGCCGCTGAGGTTAGATATTCCGGCGTTTTTGATCGGGGAGAAGGAGAAGGAGGAGATTGTTGGTGAGGAGTTTGTGGAGGAGGAAGGTGACGGGTACGCGGTTTGCTGTAAGAGAGGGAGGAGGAATCAGATGGAGGATCGATATTCTGCGGTCGTTGTCGATTCGGAACAGGTAACTTTTGTTTGTGTTGTGGTGGTGTGTTGTTGTTGTTGTTTTTTTTCAGATTTGGAAATGGATGATTGTGTTGAATGTTTGTTGGTGATTTAATGTGGTGTTGTTTGTGTTTGTGTAGGCGTGTTTTGGTGTTTTTGATGGGCATGGTGGTGCGAAAGCTGCCGAGTTTGCGGCGTGTAATTTGAATAAGAATATTTTGGATGAGTTAGAGAGAATGGGAGATGACCATGAAGGGGTTGAGGTGGCGGTGAGGAATGGATACTTGGCTACCGATGCTGAGTTTCTTAAGACGGATGTTAGAGGTGGTGCGTGCTGCGTGACTGCGGTGATTAGGAACGGGAACCTAGTGGTGTCCAATGCTGGTGACTGCCGCGCGGTGATTAGTGTAGGTGGGGTTGCGGCGGCCTTGACGTCAGATCACCGCCCGTCTCGAGAAGACGAGAAAAACAGAATCGAGACTTCGGTGAGTGCCTAGTTTCTAGCGTTTTTGCTGGTTTGTTGAGTTGGAGTTAGATGTGATAAATGGTTGATCTTATGTTTGTTTTGTATGATATTTTAGGGAGGTTTTGTGGAATGTCGCAATGGTGTTGACCGGGTTCTGGGATCTTTGGCTGTTTCAAGAAGTATCGGAGATCAGTATCTCAAGCAATGGGTAACAGCAGAACCGGAGACAAAGATACTTACACTTATACCAGAATACGAGTTTCTTGTCCTTGCTTCTGATGGACTATGGGATAAGGTATACTAATCGAACCACGCTTCATATTCTTTGGAACATCTCATTTAACAGTTCTATAATTTAAGAATGTTTCCGTGATTGTTATTTACTCATCATGTATGATTCTTTGCAGGTGAGCAATCAAGAAGCGGTGGACATTGCCCGTGCGTTGTGCTTTGGGGTCGATAAGCCGCATCCAATGTCAGCCTGTAGAAAGCTTATTGATCTGTCTGTTTCCAGAGGCTCTGCTGATGACATAAGTGCGATGCTCATTCAATTGGGAAGATTCTATTAACATCTAGGACTAACAAAAAGCAATAAGAGATCTAACTACTTGACTCTGGAATCTGTACATTTTCCGTTAATTCTTTGATTTGCCATTCTTTTGATTATGAAGAGATGATATTTACCTCCAAGTTGTGATGGCAAGCAACAGTGGGTAAAGAAATAGATAGTATGTTTAGCTCAGAGAACTTCATGTCTGTATTATTTAGAGTTCTGAGAATGATCTAGCTAAGGTATTTACAATGGTTGAAGAAGTTCTGTCAACTCCAAGGCTTAATCTTGGAGCAGCAAATTCATTGGCTTGGGTCCACTAGGATGGATCGGATGTATCAGATACAAATAATGCGTATTGTTCGAAATAAGATAGTTTGTTTACGCGAAGTAAGATAGTATGTTGAATCTTTAGTCGTGAAGGATATTTGCATATAAATGATATGTACATGTATATTTATGTGATGTATATAGATTTTTCCATGAACTTTGAAATAAGAATATTATTCTCAAAAGCTTTATATCATTACCGATATCTAATTTGAAAACGCTAGAACAGATGATAATCTTTTCAAACTCTCAGCGAGGTTTGTTCTTCACTAAAAGAAAACAATAAAAGGATCAAGAAAAACAAATAAAAACAAGTCGGAACGAGTAGATCAAACAAGCAAAAAGCCTGACGTAATTATGCCATATTGTAATGTATATGTAGGACCTAATGCTTACACAAAGCAGAAAAATTTTGTTTCACAAAAACGGAAAAATGTCTGAAATAAGCTACCTATAAATTACTGAAGATAGTATTGAACCTGCTTATACACCAGCAGAGTGTTGATAACTTAATATAGTATTCGACGCTTTACATTTTCACAAGCAAAGTTCTCAAATGATGGTATATATTCACTTAAATTATTCTTCAAAACTCATACATAACGAGGAATAGCAAGAAAATACCAAGAAGACGAGAACAACAATATAAAAGTCATAGGTTCCAAGTAAACACATTTCATCCGAAGGAAATCAGCTATGCAGGAGCACAAAATGATTAATTCACTCAAGCATCAGCAGCTTTCTCAGTAGGTGAAGCCGCATGGGTACCCGCAGTTTTTGCACGCTTTGACTCATAATCTTTTACAGCTGCCTTTATTGCGTCCTCGGCAAGCATGCTGCAATGGAGTTTCACGGGTGGAAGAGAGAGATGCTTGGCGATTTCCCTGCAAATCATCAAAGAAATTATTTAGTAGATGCAACTATCATCATACTACGGCATACTTAAATTTCCATTTTCAGCCAGAATGAGAAATCACAACATCAAGGGAGACACTCAGATGCACAGACAAAATATATTGTGGGAAATATCAAACTTATTACACAACATTAAGCATTTGCTTAATCTTAAAAACAGGGAGACATATCACATTCCTTTGTCTCCATGAAGCACAGGAAGATAATATGCTTAGGCAATAGTTAACAAATAAAAAAGCAGAAACAAGCAAAAACAAAATAAAATAACTATGACACTGAAACGTGAGAACAGAAGTACAACCAACTGAAGCTCCCAGGTAACTAGTAGTTCCATGAAAGCGATACCAAACTGTAAAAGGTAGTTTTTGAAGAACGAAGTCTAACTTACGTATTCCTGATAGTCAGGACCTCCTCCATTTGTCTTCCTTTAACCCATTCGGTTGCTGAAAATGGCGAAACATAATTTTAGCAATAATGCTAGAAAACCAACAGATGGTAGCATCCAAAAATAAACAAGAAACCAGATTTCAAGTAGTTCATGGACTATAGCTCCTTATTGAATAATGAGTTTGCGTGTGGAATATTCTTTCTAATATAATTAAGGCATTGCTTGCACCATTATCTGTAATACTAGAAGTATACTCCAGTAAATCTGGAGATAAATTGATAAGGAAATAACCAAGTCGATAATTGACACATTTGATCCAAATTGTCATTGCAACTTCTTAGAGAGAATGGAAATCGTTCACAGTTCTGGTCTTCCTTCCACTACCATTTACCATTAGTTTCAACAAAAGTAACCACAAGTTTGACATAAACAAAAAACATTATTCAGTATTATGCATACTCCACTTCCAGAGCACCTCAACATTGTAGAGTGTTGCAGGGTGGAGCTCAGTCCAACTCAAATGTGCCTTAACATTAAAAAGAGTAACACAGCAGGCTCATTTCAGACAAACCTTTCCATACTATGTTTACCTCTGAATCTACAACAACATGACATAGTAATCGAGCAATAAGCAATACTCACACCCAGAAAGAAAATAAATCCGAATTGCAAATACGCACACGGAAAATCACAAATATCTAGGAGCTGAATTCCTACTAAAGACCAAATGAACCTCAACAAAACAGGCGGAATCGAAAACCAAAGTTTCCAGCAACATCTTCGTACCTGTAAATCTCTAATTATCAGGTATATTGCATCGCAGGTTTACCATTTCCTATACATGAATTCATTCAAAAACATTGCAATACTCTTGCTGTCAACTACAAGTATCAATTGCGTTGCATATACGTAGTAACAATAGCACAATGAAGAAGAACTACAACCTATAAAAACACTGCTCACGCAAATACACACCAACACGTACAAATACATGTATTGCTAAAAATCATCGGATTTACGCAAATACACGAACCTACAGACGACGAAGCAATAGCTGAGCCACAGCCGAAGGTCTTAAAACAAGCATCGACAATTTTGCCGCTCTCATCATCAACCCTAATTTGCAATTTCATGACGTCGCCGCAGGCCGGAGCTCCGACTAGACCCGTTCCGACATTCGGATCGTTCTTATCGAAGGACCCGACATTTCTCGGGTTGTTGTAATGATCCACCACTCTCTCGTGGTACATACGCGCCGCCGCAGATGCGGATGGTGATCGCAGGGATTGAGAGAGCATCCTGTTCGTTACTTGTCTCAACATTGTTTTGGATTGTGGAATCGATTGAATTGATTTTGATTTGATTTGATTAGGGTTTGTGAAATTGGGGATGAATGTGGAAGAAGTTTGTGGAGGGAGAGAGATTGGGTTAGCTATTTGACCCGTTTTTCGAATTCGGGTACTAATATTATGACGGAGCAACACTCTAATATTATTATTCTACTAGAAAAGCCTACACACCCGGGACTGCCTGTAAATTTTGTTGCATTTTAAATTAATGCATTGTTTATTTTAGCAAGAACAATTTGTAATTTTTGATTAAATTAATTTTAAATGTAGTGGGAGAAGATTAGTAGTTACAAATTGAGAGATTTTATGGGATATGGATTTCTATGTTTTTTACGTGAAAGTATTGTGAAGAGAGAGAAAAGTGAATATCCCTTGAAAAGTCAAATTTATCCTCTTGATTATTTTGGTGATGGATGAAAATAGGAGTACTTTAGAAAAACAATTAATTTGGTACAACAACTGCAAAATATGTGAGGGTGGAGGATTTGCTTTTAATATAGTAATAGATTTTTTTGTTAAATACTTTGATATTATTATTCGTTGATAACTTTAATGAAAAATTTGTAGTGTCGAACCATTTTATTTCTCCAAAATGATTTTATCAAGTTAAATTGCATAAGTTGAGTGGCCTAGCCCTGTCGTCCCAGTAACTTACTCCTACCTTCAAAGTCCATCCAGAATCGTCTCTACACATACACTACACATGACCCATCTCTATCAATCAAGCATCTTATATTCTAATTGTGCGAAGCAAATATATATATATTTTTTTGGTAGAAAACTAAATCAAAAGCACTTAGGCAACATATGCCTCTAAAATAGAAACAATAGAAGAAGGAGGAGACATAAACACATTATCATCCCCGACCGAGTAATCCTGAGCTTCGCCATCGCATTCGTGAGCCGATTCCTCGATCTCGCAATCCAATGAAATTTGTGGTCCCATGGTGTACGGAGCAACAAACGGCATACCTCAATCTTTTTCCTAAACGGGTGGTTATCAATTGACTCACCCAAAATAAACGAGTGAGCTTCACTTGAATCTGTCTCAATCTCTATTTTCAAATACGTTTCTCCCACGCTAGAATCAGACCTTGCCGAATTGCCTCATCTTTCGTCTCAAGCACTGTCAGCTGTGATACACGCATTACAAATCCCCATACCCAAGCTCCCTTGTCATCACGTAGAATCCCTCTCACGACTTCATCATTCCTCCTCTCAAGAACTCGACCATCAAGATTAAGCTTGAGCCACCCTTTCGTCGGCTTCTCCTACACCTCTCTCCTCTAAGTTTGTCTCTCTTTTCAATGCAAACATAGAAAATGGGACACGCGGAGCTCCGCGCTTATTGATTTTTTATATTGTAAAGTGCTATATGTCCATATTTGAGTGTAAAGAAAAAATTCAGCTCTGAAAGAAAAAGAAGCAAGAAAAAAAAAATTGATGATGGTCTTATATGGCCTGCAGTTTCGGGTAGCTTTGGGCTTCTCTTCATTTAAACCAGCATATCATTTGACCCAATAATAATATATTAACAATTTGACTTAATGATAATGTGCTGCTTACCTAACTTGGAAGCACGTGTCTTTCACAGCCCACTTGGACCACATCTCATTCTCCCAATCAAGACTTGGTCCATTAGAATTGAGTTTAGTGGTTATAACTTATAAAGATGATTGGACTTTTGTAACCCCCAAAACAATTCTGATTCTTTAGTGTGCTTCACTGCTTGTATTTTCAACTATAGGACTTTTCTCAGATAAATTTGTTGTTTGGTTTGGTTTGTAGATTTTAATAACCCTCATGTGCCCTTTTCCCTTGGTGATGGGCCTTTTCATAGGTCGAGCTCTTTAATTTATAGCCCTTCTAAAGAACATGTAATGAAAGTGCTACTGATTGACCGCCTATGTCTTTTTTGAAGAAAAAAATCTGAACTCCTTTCCTCCAACTCTGCAATTACATCTGTTATGTCTCTAGAGCTTTCTTTCAACTTACAAATACTTCGAACAATTAGTATAATTTTGTTTCGTACTAAGGGTGTTTGCAATAGTTTATAAAAGGAGTTAATTCACGACTTTTGTTTAAAGTCATTTTAAGTGATTTTTGACAAAAAGTTGGGGGTGTTCGCAAATCTTTTTAAAAAGCTACTAAAAACATTAATTAGGTGTTTGCAAAAATTAATGAGAAGCGACTTTTCCTTTCAAAAATATCATATTTGCAAAAGCAGTTGGAGAAACACCCATCACCCTGCTTTTGCGGCTTTTGTTTTTTCTAACTCTTTTTAAGACAAATAGAAGTAAAAGTCAGTTTGCAAGCGCTAAAATGTACTTTTGATACTGTAAAAGTCTATAAACTACTTTTATAAACATTTGCAAACACCACATAAAATATGTTCATGCATCTACCGGAAGATGAAATATCCAAACAAAAGTGCCTTCTGTGATTAGCGAAAAGTAATCTCACTAGAAGCCTTCTTTCCCAAATTATGATCTGGTACTATATAAGGACTTTTTAGAGCATATGATAGAGATTAGAGGAGGAAGCATTAAGAATAATGAGTACTTGTATAGTATTCACAAAATGGATAACTGGTATACGTGTTACCCTTCTAAGTCTAAAATCGATGTTGAATACCTAAACTCGTCTTTCTTAGTTCATGATAAATAAAATTCTTAGGTTCATTCGAGTTGCCTCCATATATAAGTGTATAGTTACTTACTTACTTTCCTTTCTAGGACATCTCTCGTATTTTTTAGTAAGTTCTTAACGAATAGTGTCTATAAACATCAATAAAACCCGATAAATTATATTTCATTTGGGCGTGTTTATTTTGTATACCTGCATCGTAATTATATTTTATCCAACAATTGATATTTGGTAATTTTGAATAGTCCGTATTTGTAATTTTCTAATTCCTATAAATATGCCGATATAGTTTTTTGACCCAAACTGAATTGTGTTGAGACTAAATGCTCTCAAGTACAAGTATCGGTTTTTCCCATATCATGATCAATCGATTAGTTACCAAACCAAACCTAATACTGCCTTCTTCTTTAGTTGATGGGCATAGCAGATAAATATGTTTTGACAAGAAAAAATAGATCATTTAGATTCTTTAAAAATGTCCGGCTCTTTGTAGGTAACATCTATGTCTCTTTGTGTATTTTTCCTAAATATGAAGACATGGATGACGACTCTTCTAGCATTTAGTTGGGAATTTTATTGATTTGTCTTGTGAAAATAATAGCTTGTAATGATGTCAATTTGTCTTATCGTCGATACGTGGGAATAGTTCATTTATATGTAGTGCATGCATGTGACAATTTTCATTAACGTACTTTTGGGCCAAATTGAGTTTAATTGTACTAAAAATTACCCCCCTACAATTAAACGAACTGCATGCAGATATAACTATTCAATCATATCAAAAGTTTGCTACTACGATATTTGTTTTTGGTTGAATCGTTTGAATCTTAACATTCATATTATATACAACTATTGATTTGTTAATGAATCACAATATATGACAGGGTCTCGACACTTTCCAGATTCTGATCATCAAAGATCAATTAATACATTCTTTTTTTTTTTTTGGGTTACACTTCGAATTAGTTCACCTCAAGAATAATAATTGTCCTTTGAATTTTTCGCTTATATACTGAAGCTACACGCAATCAACTTAAACCTTTGTATAAGAAAGTTAATCAGAGTTTAAACATGCGGTTACGCAGCTTGATTTGTCACAACCAAAGATGATACCCTTGCATGTACCCTTGTATTTGAAAAGGCTCGAATAAATCAATTTATTTGTTAATGCAAACTTGTTACTTAAAAATGGAGTAACATATGTATATTTAATATGTACGTTACATCTGCATTGTTTAGCATAATTAGATAAAATACCAAAACCAATTTGGTGCATGTCCTCTGTCCAATAATTTAGAATCTGAATAAAGAATAATGAAGACAAAACTACCCCAATATCTGCTGCATTTTTATTACCACATACACCTTTCCGCTATAATTTGCTTCATTTCATTTCATATAAAAAAATCTCTAGTCACTATATCCTAATTCTCTCTACATTCTCCGTCAAAGTACTTAATTTACACTTCGCAATAGAACAGCAGATATTGGTTTTAATTTTCAATTCCATGCAAATATTAATAAATTATCACTGCCTATTATTATCATGATCATTAGAGAAATGAATATAAATATTATATTCTAAGTTAGTCTGAATTATTTGGATAATACTTTCAGAAAATTCAAAAAGCTCCAAATACTTATAGAAAAAATTTCTGGTGATCAGCAATTCCGAACTTCAAAACATATTTATTAGAAACAAGTTTTGATCCGTATCTATAATTAGGAATTGCGAGTAATTAACTCTAGGGTGAAAGGAATGTGTAATTCTGGTTTTGCCCTATCATTTCCATAAGTATTCACATGACCAAAATGATGGAATTGTCTACGACTTCTTAAATAATTTACAGCAGATAATAAAAAGTAAAAAAAAAAAAAAGAGAGAGAGAGAGAGAGAGGTTTTCTTGTAGTCAAAAACTCAAAAGTCTTCTTAATTATAGGCAGTCTTCTAATTGTTACCTTACAAATAAGATTATGTCTAAAGATCTACCACGTACTTTCATAATATTCTGGCTAACAAGTCATCTTATAATTAATAATAAATTAATAATTATTAATTAGTATTGTTAGTATAATCTTTTGGATTATAGGGTATTTGGGCCAAGAGTACCATCAAAATATTTTTTAGTATGGATTAGTCACAATCAACTTTTATTGACTTTGTGCGTTGGTCAGGGTTGGGCTATCCGATAACATTTAGGTGGTGTTTGCAAACTCTTAAAAAAAGCTATAATCAGCTTTTTATCTTAAATAATCACTTTTAGGGTGTTTGGTTAACAAGCTAAAATCACACAAGCACTTTTTTTAAGCTAAAAATGCTCACAATCTAAAAGCTGCTATTTCCCTGCTTTTAGCTTGTGGTGGTTATTTTCAATAAATATAATTATTATTTACCAAGTTTTTAGGAGCTTTTAGATATTTTTTCAAACACCATCCACTTATGGTGAGCTTTTAGATTATTTCGCAAACACCCTAAACTTATGGCTTAAGCACAATTTTACAGCTTTAACTTAAATTATGAGCTTGTGTTTTTGAAAAAGAGTTTGCAAACACCACCTTAGGAGCAAATATTTACAGCTTCCGCTTTTATTTCTATATCCTTAAGATTTGCCTATATATATGATGTCATTTTGGGACTATTCTCGGTCGGTATTAAATAAATAAATAACAAACCCTTTACTTTGTGAAAAAATTAAAACCAAACGCTTCATTATATAAAAAATGTAAATATGACTAAGGTCGACTTACATAAAATCAACTATTTAGAACAGTTATAGTAAAAGTTTTTTTTTTTTTTTGTGTGTGTGTGTGTGTGTGGTGTGTGACAGATATGCATATTTTACAGGTGCTAATTGCGTGTAAATTAATTATTATTAAACTAAACTTTTTGTTGTCTTCATATTCTTTTCTCAATTTGCCCCCATATATTATTTATTTATGCTCCATGCTCATCATCTCAAACTCTTATACGTCTTTCCCTATCTAGATAGATTGATAATTGTGAAAAAGTTTATATAGTGATAGTGCAAAGCGAAGATATTAGTTGTTTAATTTACGAGAACATGTGGGGGCCAAAAGTGCTTCAGAATCCGTACAATTAACTTGCCCTCACATCATAGTCTGCTAGAGAATATATTAAAAAGTTACCTTTTTGTATTTATTATTTGTTTTTCTCTTAATAATTAATTCTGTACCTAATTTTGTGATTACACAATATACAGTGCCGCCAAACAAGGAATAGGGCACCCTTCTTTTACGTTGAGGGCTTAGTTCGAAGTATACAAATTGATTTCTACTCAGCAAACAAGTTGCGGTTTGATGTAATATAAAGGTTTTGTACGTACCTCGGCTTTATCTATATGTTTAAATAGTTCCTTAACAAATTGATAGTTAGTGGACATGAAATTGCTAGTTTTGTGCCTCGGCTTGAACTTTATATTAATTTGAGGGAAAATGGTTCTCGTCACCATTTTTTTTTTGTTACCAAGACGGAGATACCGTATATAACAATTATAGGATGAAATCCCTAGCTTGGTAATTTAATAAAAAAATCAATTTTCAATAATATTATTTTGAAGCTAAGGACTCATGAAAACTAAACTTAGGTTCTCAATGAACTTTCAAAATAACTTTCAAGTTTGTGTGTTTACTGCAGGCTTGACTTTTATTAAGCGAAGCACACCTAGCTTCTTCAATTCTTCGTGGTAACACATGGTACCCCCCAGATATTTCTTAACTAAATAAATTCACTTTCTGAAAATTTATTCTTCCATTGGGGAATCAATTAATTAGGTGAAAAGACGCATGTTACGTACCACAATTACATTAATATTATAAAACATAGTTCCTTATTTCAAATTATCACTCGCGCACATCGTCATTTGTCAGTTTCAGTTATCAAGTATTATCAATCCCAATCCTTTCCCTTCCAACTGGCCGAGTAAAATTGGACAACTTGCGCTATCATATCCCATCCATCTAACTCTCCATTAACACACTACTTTACAACTTAATCAAAAGTTGCATTTTGAACAACTTTTGCAAAAAGACAAGCATGACGTGTAGGACTTTTAGTTGAGCGAAAACTAGGGGTGGCTAATGGATCACCCGGACCGGATCCAAGTCTAAATCCATGTGGATCCGATCCATTAGGATTTGGATCCAACAGGATCCATAGGGGTGGATCTCAAATGGATTCAACTTGGACCGGATCCGGGTCCGGATCCATGTGGATCCGCGGATCCAAGTAGTACTATTTTTGGATCAAATTATGGATTCGAACGGATCCATTTGTGGATCCACCGCGGATCCATAGTCGGATCCATGTGGATTCATTGTCGGATCCAAGTGGATCCATCTTGGTAGATCCATCTAATCCACCAAATCAACCTCTACTCAACGCAATTTTCCCATCCACCAATCTATCCCACCACCTTAAATTTAATAATATATATCATTATTCTTAATTCTTAACTAACAAGATAATATTGGACGCTTAGAAAGAAAAAAAAAATTGTAATTTAACACTCAACTACATTACGATATAAATGTGCAAGCTAGTGTTTCATATAATATAACTTTTCTTTTAATTTTAAAATATGCAATGCTCTTTGAGATGTATTTACTAAAAATATATATGTATGCACATAAAACATTTATATATATATATATATATATATATATATATATATATATATATATATATATATATATATATATATATATATGTATTTGAGAAAAATATAGAAATCATGAATACTTCTATAACAAAAGTAATATTATTTTTTGTAATGTTTTTAATGAAGTTGAGTTTTGGAATTTGGAAGACTTTCTCGAGCTTTTGATTAAAGATTAGAAATATTATTTAGATTCTTTTTATATATGATTGAGAATGATTTTTGCCTCTTTACAAATTGAGGTTAAAGATTACAAAATTATAAAACTTAATAATGAGAATAAAAATGCCAATCAACCATAAATTGTACATATCTTTGACTTTAATTGATAGTTACCAAATTAAAGCACGAGATCTTCTTCTCGTAATGAATAGTTATACGTTGTCAAATTATTTTGCGTAATTAAAAAATTAAATTTATAGTAAAATAAATTTATATTTTAAAAGTGTAAAAATGCATAAAGACAATGAGATAGTGGCGCGAATAAAAAGCTAAATGCCAAAAATTGCTTTAAATTGAGTTAGATCTAGACATGGACTTGGATGGTTCCACACGGATCCAAATGTGGATCCATCTGGATCAACTCACGGATCCACCCAAATCCACCCGGATCCACGTTTGGATCCGCACGGATCCACATTGGATCCACCGGATCAACTTGGTTTCGGATCCATGGTGGATCCTGGGTGGATCGGATCCGATGGATCCACAACGGATCCGGTTGGATCCATGGATCCCGATCCATTTTGCCACCCCTAGCGAAAACTAATGGATATTCCGGCTGCCAGATCAGGATGGAAAAATGGAATTGTTACATGGTGAGATGGTATAACTAATAATTAAGATTATGGATATCTTTTAAATTGTAGAATTACTTTGCAATTGTTGCACATGACATGGTGAACACACGATTAGTTATTGATATTGATACACGATTTGAGATGAGATTATGAAGAAATTATTACTTATATAAAAATATTTTTATCTCGATCATTGGTTGCACCATATCAGTAGTAGACAAGCCCCAAATGTGAAATCGAGGATGCAAGGTTCTATTTAAAGTTTAAATACGCATGAATAATTATTGTTCATGACCTAATGAGAAAAAAAAAGATATATTATCTAAAAGGATGTAATATATTCCACGAGTGCGTCTGAAATATTCTTAATGCAATGCCATATTGAGAAAATTATCTCAGTGGCAACATGATCCAATTTAATATTTGTTTATAAGGATGTGCAAGATCTCGCACACCTACATATCTCACACAATACTATCTTTAGTTGATCTTATCAAAATACTTTTTTTTCTTTCGGTTATTCGTGCTTATTCTATATCATTTATAGGGCAATCTTTCGTGTTTTCACTAATAAAGCACTAACTCAGATATTATTCCTTATCATTTATAGGTCCTCCGCAGCAAATTGAAGTGCTAGTCTAAGAAAATAAAATATTGAAAAGGGGTTTTGTGTTGTGTTTAGCCGGCTATAATTAAAAACTTTCTCCACTAATTTAGCAAGTAAATTTTAATTATTTTTCACTTTTTATGTGTAACTTTGCAGTTACAACTTACACATACATGCACGATGTACATGCGTTAATTGTATTTAATATGATATAGATAAATTAGCAAGTTTTGCATGCGTACGTAGGGTATGCTCACAATGGACGGAAAACGATATATTAGAGCATGGGTCATAACTCATAACATCATTCTGCGACTTCAACATTTGTTTGTCCAGAGATAAACAAATGGAACAGTTAACCGTCATTTATCTTATATACTTTGATTAACTGTTGGCATACTATTTGACTTATATAATAAAACTGAAAACAATTGTAAAATATGAATCTAGAACAAGATGAGTAACATGAATGAACCTACTACAAAATTAACGGATATTCGTTTTAACAATATGATAGAAAAGTAAATACTTATAATATACTTCTGACGGGGTCCAAATATTTGAACTACCAAGTTGTTGACAACTAACATCTTGAAGTGCAATGCCTTCAAATATAGATAGTTTAATTTAAATCTTTATTTTTTTTTTGTTAACGAGAATCCAATATATCAATTTTAGATCTTATATAAAGAACAAACAAATTGATAACTCAAATTTATTTATGTATTCACGGAGTTACTCTCATTGTAGCTATTTAAATTTCAGGATTCAAGAAATTCTGACTGTTACATGCATGTACCTGTGAATCAGAATTATCAAGATGGTTTACGATTAGACATGTCTTCTTTTTTATTCTAAATCACAGAATTAAAAAAAAGTCTAAAATGAGTAAGAATAACAATCGAGAGAATGAAAGTGAAGTATGGTTCTGTGTGATAAAATAATGCATTAATTTCTTTTGGGTTTCGATTTTAAGTAAAATTGAAAGTAACGTTCCTTCTTTCCAATGAAAAATAAAATTAAAAAAAGGGTTAGTACGTGGGCTAGGAACCAACCTTCCCTGGTCTCTTGGCGGTGCAACTTGCCCAATCACATGGTTTCATAACTAACTATCTAATTTATTTATTTTCCCAATTTTTTTTTCGGGCTAGTTACATCCATATCTTAATATTGGATCTTATTATAAGCATACATTTAATTATTTAACTAGCTATAGAAATAACTTTTAAAACTTAAGAAACTGCAAATGGGTCCCTTTAATGTTTGAATTATTATAGAGCTAAGCCCTAAATTTTGAAAACCCTGACGGCTTGTGTGGTTTCATATTCTTAAGAAAAAGTTTGAGGGTGTGTCTCTATAGTTATGTAAACTTAAGAAGAAAAAAAACCTTTTCTCGACATTAGCATATAGTCACGAGATATTGATTTATGATTGTTAATTTATAAGAGTAGAAAGAGTACTCCTTTAGTTTTTGCTAAATAACTACGAGTTTAATTGGTTAGATGCAAAAACTTTAGCTTAATAATTCTAGGATAATTATACCGTAACAAGTTCTTGAATTTAAAATACTTGTATGTTTACACACAGACAATATCGCATGATATGCCGATTTTGTGCCGATTTACAACTATTCAAAGAATAGAGAATAAAGTTTATTGAAAATTTAGAATAAAGTTGGCAATATTATATTTAGAAAGTAGAAACAAATTGAAATACTGTATTCGTATTTATGATGAGTGGCCAATTAGAATCTAATAATCTCCTCCTAAGCCATATAACTTCATATTCGGAACATCACAAATTAAGTAAATTAAAATGAACATTAGTCAATCTTATGATAACGATATGCCATCGAACTAAAAGTTGGGTCTATGTCGTTTGTTTATTGTAAAGGGGGAAGTTGTGAAAAGCGTGTTCTAAAATCTTAGAAGCAGTATTATATTTTTTCAAGATGAAAAGTTTTTCCTTTTCTTTTCCCAGGATGAGATAAGAAAGAACCATCGATTAGTTTTAATATTTTATAAAATTAATACTAAATTTACTACTTCGTATTAACTAAGTAGTCATAACTCATAACTAATTAGTTGTATTCATCTTGAGCTTGAAGAAACGTCTTATTGACAAATAAAATAACTTCATTCTTATTCGTAAAACTACACTAAAACCAAAGAATTTTATTAAAATTACTACATTCAAGGAAAAAAAAACTCTTCAAGATTGAATAATTACAAAAGACCTATTAAAGTTTACAAATACATCTTCAACATTTATAATAAAATATCTGTAGGGTATTATTCAAATTCTAAGAGGCACTCCCGTAATCAGAGTAAATTAATGTTTTCATGCCAATCATATCAAATGTTGTAGTCTTATTAAATTATATTTATTTTTATTAATAACACTCATTAATATTAGAAGAAAGCTCTAGCATGACCTCATTAACATGCATGTTAGATCATATCGTCTTTCTTTCATAATTATGTTGCGTCATATCAATTTGATAAATGACCTTGGATCTAATTCAATCCTTTTTCATTTTGCGCAGGATGCTTATTCTATTTTCACTCACATTGTGATTACTTGCAGTTTCCTTCTTTGTTCTCTATCTTTTCTTTGTCCTTTTCTTTTGACAAAGGTGGATTATGCTGTTCCCATATAATCGTGGGAGCTGGCAAAGTCATAAAGACAGTGAGAATTTAGAAAAAGAAAAGAATATCATGAGAATATAATATAAAAGGGAAATAAACTAATGAAGATGCAAATGGTATTTTTGTGTAAGCAAGTGATGAATTTATTTGGACCATTTTAGAATTTATGTTAGCTTCAAATATAAGATTTTAGCTTTTGAAGCACATTATCATTCATTTAGCGAGAGCTACACGTGAGAACATATCAGTATATGGCTGAGATGGCTAAAAGTATTTTGACAATATGGAAAAACTAACTTCATTGACTACGATGTGTTTTAGTCTAGATATAATTGAGAGGGCATGGAAGTTTGATTAGGTATGAACAAGTCTTATTTTTTGTATTACATCGTGTCTCAATAAAATTAATTCTAATGTTAGATACATAAATAATTGTAGGCACGAGTTCTAACTTCTAATACATATATTAATTTATAGCCACGAAGTGTATAATAGAACTAGTACTCTACAGTCTACATAAGTACTTCTCGGTAGTGAAGCTTGAGGAGCAATTTAGTATTATGATTATCATTACGATACAACACCCTATTTAATGTGAACCGTGTGTCGTGTTTGAAATGTCCGCGGTCCACATTCCACAATCATTTAGGACGACACTTTTTTTTTTTTTATATAAAACTTCATTTAGGACAAATTTAAAGTAGTAATAGTTGTAGGCGAGTTAGAGCTCTTCCTCTCAACCTTATCTAAAGCACTGAGACAATAACTGATCTATAATCATTGTCAAAGCATATATAATCGAAACAGATGGATGATTGTATTAGTGAAGTCATGAAGTTTTTGCTATTTGAATTTCCAAAGTGCACTTCAACTAATGAGAAAAAAAGTAATTAGTGAAGTCATATATAATGTCGATTATAGATATTATGGTGTGTGAGAAAAAAAGTAATTAGTGTGCTTATATACGAAAAAGCATTTTATGCATGCGATGTATAATTTATATGGCAAGTCGTCTATCTCATGTCCTTTCACTTTGTATGGGCTTAAAATAAAATAAAAAGTAATTTGTACAGAATTAAACATTATGTTGGCAGATTAATTGTAACTATTGATGCGAAGAGAATACACGAAGATTTCATGGTCCTTAAGGAGATTTCTTGAGTTTGACAAGAAAGTCAAGAATACTAATTTTTTTCGAGTGTAAACTACCACACTAGCAAAAGTAAAGATATAATTTTAGCTCAATTTTAATGTTTTAGGGATTAAAATGATAGTTTCTCATTTTGTGTGGAAACAAGTAGGACTTTTACAAATTTTTTTTTTTAATAATAATAGTTCATATAGGTTTCGTCTTTATAAGGTTAGTTGTCTTTGGCGACAAGAGAGTTTGTTTTAATAATTATCTGATAAAACTTAAGAGAACTCTCAAGTCAAGTAATAATAAAAATTCACGACTAGTTGGATAACGTGATAGCTCGATCATTGCCGCACTGTAGCCGCTGGAAACCAACAATTTGAAAATTTGAGCCCAAATGGGTTGGCCAACCCGGCCTGACCCAGTTGCTATCTTTATATACATCACACAAATATGGTCACACAACTCTCCCTTGATCGCAATACATATTTGTTGGTCGCAATAGCGGTTCAAATCTCGTTTCTGGAATGCCATCAATGTACATGGCGAGTGGTGGTTTGGGATAAAAGAAGATTTTCTTTTGGTAAGTGGTAACAAATATATCTACTTTTAATTTAGGAAATTAAATTCGATGATAAACTGTTTTCCAGAATTTTAAAAAATGGTGTCGCTCTATTATTATTATTATTTTTTTTTTTTTTTGTGATTTAGTGGTACTGTGAAAGAAAGTCAATTAATTTTATTTGTATACATGTAAAACATATATAAGAGAAAAAAAGAAAAATATATCTAACAGGGCAATGATTGTCTAATTATCCTAATACCTTAATCTACCAAACACATCATATTATATTAACAATCCATCTTAAAAGTGATTTTCTAATTTAATACACCAATCAACACCATCTACCGAACCATTTGCCTCCTAAGAATGTTAGGTTTTGAACACCATCATAATAATAAATAAATAAATAAATAATAATTTTCGAAAACTAAGTGAGATACTGTGGGAAAGGGCTCAGGCTAGATTTGGTGCACCCGTGTCCCTCTTTTCTGATGCATCCCCTCTGCACCAAGTATATTCTCTCCTTTAACACACCATATACTATATATATTTATTTTTTTAATAAGTGACCATATATTTAAATATGTGACCATATAGTATATTATCAATTTATGATACATTGTGACACGCCATTTTTCCATAAATACAGACTAGTGATTAATTAAACTTTCAATTATTTGTTTTGTTTGTTTGCTTGGTTGTGGCATCACAAATCAGTTATTTATGCTTACTCACCGCACCACTATCTTGCTCACTTCACTTCACACAAATCATCTGTTAAATTATTTCTCTCTTATTTTCTCTCTCTTGACAGTTTCTCTCTCTTGTTCAACTCCCATTTGTAGCTTGGTTTTATTCCCTCTGATCATATTGCACCAATTGTGTCTGTCTCTGAACTAAACCAAGATTTGCGAATACTGTGTTCTGTTCTGTTCTGTTCTAACAACAACAACAAAAAAAAGAAACGGTTTTTGTTAGTGCTTTTTCGTGTGAGTATTATTTTTGTGAATGTAACTGCAAAAAAGGTACAGTCTTTGGAACTTTCTTCAATGCCCTTTTGCTCTAACTTGGTTTAATCACTGCTCTCCACATTATAAATCATGGGTTCTCGCTAATTTTTCGTTTTACTCAGTTGTTGTTGAGGTTTTTGTTTATGCAAATTTTCTTGAGTTTGTACTAGAGAGCAGAGTAAGTTTTAAGTGAATGGGGTCTCGCTAAAAAGTTTCCTTTTTATTTTGTTTTTTTAGTTTGCAAAGTTTGATATTTTAGATTGTATTAAGATTCTGGATTTTGGGAGTATAAACTGTACCATGTAACTGGTGTTTAAGACTTCATTTTGTGTGTTGTTGTTCTGTTTGTGTTTTGGTGAAAAGTAGTTATAGGAAAGTTTCTTGTTTGATGTAAGAAAGGTGTTGGTATGATGGATCTGAGCCTTTTTGAAGTCAACCGTTAGTTGAAAGATCTCAAGTGATGGAGGAGAATAAATCTTTGTTTCGCTAATCCGAATCATTATCGGCTATGGACTCATTTCGTTAGAATTGTATCTGTTTTTGCACAAAAATGGAATGCAAGTAGGTGGTAAAATTCATTTTTGTTGTCAAGAGTTGAATGAGAATTACTACACATCCTTTAACCAATATTGATTCATTGCTAACCAATTCTTTTACTCCTTTCAGTTAGACACTGAAAAACCATTCTTTCACTTAAAATGTAAAGTACCATAATTATAGATACAGTTTTTATTCATGGACCTCTTGAAAGGTCTTCTTGAGTATATTGTCACAATTTACAGTTTACTTGGACTGCAAATCAAGTAGCTATAGCTCTTCTGCCCGCAACTTTGAGTCTTTTCGTTTTGCAAATATAGTTATTTTCTTGGCCTCTCGAGTCCCTTTGAGTCTGAGTTGATCGTTTCTTCAACTTTTGGTTTGGTCGTAAAAAAAGTAAAAAAAGAAAAGGTGAAAGAATTGCCCAGTTTGGATAGTTGTGCAATTATCATGGAGGAAACTTTTGTTCCCCTCCGTGGAATTAAAAATGATCTCAAAGCCAGGCTTCAGTGCTACAGACAGGACTGGAGTGGTGGAATCCGCGCAGGTATCAGGTTCGTGTCTTTCATCCCACCTCAAATCTAAATACTTGTAACGTAATAATATTTGTGTGGGGATAATACTATCAGAATTATATGATTGTTTTTCATGTTTCTTAGAACTTCATGAAGATTTTAAGTTAGTGGCAAATCAATGATGAACTGAAAAGTGTATTTCCTATTCTGCAAAGTACGTGAATAGAGGCCTCTTTAACTTAATATCCATATTTCAGGATCTTGGCTCCAACGACATACATATTCTTTGCCTCAGCTATTCCCGTTATATCTTTCGGGGAGCAATTGGAAAGAGACACTGGTTGGTCAAACTTTATTTGATTTTTTTTCAAGTTTAGTCTTTTTTTGAGGTGGCTAAGGTCTTCTTTTTGGAATTCGTCCCATGTCCTGCAGATGGAACCTTAACTGCAGTACAGACACTTGCATCCACAGCAATATGTGGTGTGATCCACTCGGTTGTAGGTGGACAGCCACTTCTCATACTTGGAGTAGCAGAGCCAACAGTTTTAATGTACACATTCATGTTTAATTTTGCTAAAGACCGAAAAGATTTGGGACAGAAGCTGTTCTTAGCCTGGACTGGATGGTGAGAGGTTTTACACTTAATGAACATTATCTCTAGGTACTTAATCTTGAGTGTGGAATTTAACATTGTTTTTTATAGGGTTTGCGTATGGACAGCACTTCTGCTTTTCTTGCTGGCCGTTTTGGGTGCTTGCTCTATTATCAATCGTTTTACACGAGTGGCTGGTGAACTGTTCGGTCTTTTGATTGCAATGCTCTTTATGCAGCAGGCAATTCGTGTGAGTATGCTAAAATTTTATACTTCTCACTTCTAATTTCTTTCGTACTTGAAAGAACCAAAGTATTAAGGATGTCTAACAGCAGAACCAAAATCTCACGACACTTTTGCTGATGGTCATTGCGATCATTGTTCTAAACCTGATGCTCTTGAACTTTTTGCTATTAAGTCCTGAATGAACACCAGGAAAGATAATCAATTTTTTAATTTGGACAGAGAACACACCAAGGGTTGTAATTTGTGGCTAAGTAGCTAGCTAGTATTGCTTTTATGTTTCACCTGTATTTTTCTTATGTTTTCTTTTTATATGACTTGAGTTCCTGCTAGTAGTTTTGTGTTACTTCTATAATGTTGTTGCCTGTGTGACTTCCTGCTACATTATAAAATCTCTGAGTTCTCTTACAGGGGCTTGTGGAGGAGTTTGGCATTCCTGAGAGAGAAAATATTAGCAAGACTGCATTTTTACCTTCATGGCGCTTCGGCAATGGAATGTTCGCATTGGTACTGTCCTTTGGTCTTCTTCTTACGGCATTAAAGAGCCGTAAGGCTAGATCCTGGCGCTATGGAACAGGTACATACATGTTTAACACAAGGATTCAGGAGCATCACATTTTAGTTGAAAACTATTGAAAGCAATCTCAAGAGAAAGGGGTTATTTTGTCTAAGAAAATTTTGACATTTGTGGCTCAGTTATTCTTTATGCTCATTCTTTATATTTTTTGTCCAGTTTAAATCCAACTTCTTTACTAGAACCCAACATTTATATACAAGACAATCGGTACTAAAGAGATAAAATGGGGGGATTGAGCAAAAAGGGGTTGTAATTGTATAGCGGTATATATATGTGTGTGTGGTCAAATATATATATATTTGAGCTGAGTTTTTCCACATTTATGTGTAATCTGAAGGATGGCTTCGGGGGTTTATCGCTGACTACGGTGTGCCACTGATGGTGCTTGTGTGGACTGCTGTGTCTTATATACCGGTGAATGATGTCCCACATGGAATACCACGACGTCTGTTTAGCCCAAATCCATGGTCAGCTGGTGCATACTCAAACTGGACGGTCATTAAGGTATTTTGCTTTTTTTTTTTTCTTTTTTTTTTTTTAATGCTGAACAATCTGTGATGCCTGTAAGATAAAAAGGAGCGAGGAGTTTCTCATATGCATTTTATCTGCAATTACTTTTGTTATTTGGTACAACATTATTGAAAAATTTACGTTGATTTGGTAACAGGATATGTTGAATGTGCCTCCACTCTATATCGTCGGAGCATTTATTCCTGCTACAATGATAGCTGTTCTTTACTATTTTGATCATAGTGTGGCATCTCAACTTGCCCAGCAAAAGGAGTTCAATTTGAAAAAGCCCTCTTCTTATCACTATGACCTTCTTCTCTTGGGATTTTTGGTAAATTATTCATCAAGATTTTCCACCTTGCAAATATGCTTAACCATGGCCAACTTTCTTATATATTATAAATAAGCTAGTAACAGCATCTACCTTTTTTCTCATAATTACTAAGCTATTTTGTACTCACTAGGTGATATTATGTGGTCTTCTTGGCATTCCTCCATCCAATGGAGTTATTCCACAATCCCCAATGCATACGAAAAGTTTGGCCACTTTGAAACACCAGGTTATATTCTGGAAAATTGGAATTCATGTTTCTTGTGTTCTGGATCATTACCAAAATACTTGAACTCGTTTCTTTTTCTCTTTCTGAAACAGCTTTTAAGGAACAAGCTAGTTTCAACTGCTCGAAGTAGCATGCGGAAAAATGCAAATTTATCTCAGTTATATCAGAGCATGCAAGATGCTTACAAAGAAATGCAGACCCCACTTGTTTATCAAATCCCATCTGCTCTCGTACGTTATGATTCAAGACTAATATGTATTCATAACATTCTCCTATTTTTGTCTTTGAATAAGTCTTTTGATCTGTATTAATCTTCTTGTGTCTCCTTAATTTACTCACTAATCAGGGGCTGAAGGAGCTAAAAGATTCCACAGTTGAACAAGCCTCTAGTAGTGGATACATGGATGCGCCGGTTGATGAGACCGTTTTTGATGTGGACAAAGATATTGATGATTTATTACCTGTGGAAGTGAAAGAACAACGAGTTAGCAATCTGCTTCAGGCAATAATGGTTGGAACTTGTGTTGCTGCAATGCCTCTTTTGAAGAAAATTCCATCTTCGGTCTTATGGGGATACTTTGCTTTCATGGCAATTGAAAGCTTACCAGGAAATCAATTCTGGGAGAGAATACTATTGCTTTTCACTGCTCCAAGTCGAAGATATAAGTAAGCATTGTGACTGGATACCCGCCCCCCCCCCCCCCCTCTCACCCTTTCAAAGCGTTGGGTTGTCATAAAACTTCGGTTTTTAGCTAAAGATTTTCTCTTTACTTGTCACATTCATTTGTTTTTCCTCAATATTACTATCAGCTTAATGACTAAAGATCTTTTTATCTTATAACCGTGGCAGGGTGCTGGAGGAGAATCATGCAACTTTTGTGGAGACAGTACCTTTTAAAGCAATTGCACTCTTCACCTTCTTTCAGACATTTTACTTGCTCCTGTGCTTTGGCATAACATGGATCCCAATGGCCGGCGTCCTTTTTCCTCTATTGATTATGCTTCTCGTCCCAGTACGACAGTATTTGCTTCCCAAGTTTTTCAAAGGAGCACATCTACAAGATTTGGATGCTGCAGAATATGAAGAAGCCCCTTCCATATCTTACAACTTATCATTTGAAGTAAGTTACTCTTTGTTTACTTCATAACATCATGCAATCTTATTAATGATATGTATTTGTAAGATATATTTTCTAAATAATCTTGATGCAAACTCATCTATCTTTTATCTTCGCATTACGTTGCTTATTGAAAAACTAAGTGTAGTTTATTTAGCCATAAATCGAACTTTTCTGGTTATGCTCCTGTGTTATTATCTTATATGAGGTGCTTATATTCAGGACCAAGGTAATCAGGCACGAGTGACCAACATCGACAGCAGTGAAGCATTAGATGAAATTATCACAAGAAGCCGTGGGGAGATACGTCATGCTTGTAGCCCAAAGGTAAGGAGTTGCACTCAATCGCCTGGGGAGCAACTGAAGGCTGTTTATAGCCCACAATTTTCTCACATGGATAAAAGTCCTCGTTTGCATGAAATAAGAACGGAAATAAGCCCCAAATCACATGGAAAAGGACTGGAAATAAAGAGAAGTCCTAGTCCTCGGTCATCTGTACTTGGTCCAAGTGGTCAAGGTTCGTCTTCTGCTTGATGCAAAATTCAGGTGTCCATGATATGGTGCTCGAGAGGTCTTACATAGAGTTACAGTATTTTTCAGGTATTTGGTCGGGTCTAACATTTCACAACCCATATATTTTTCGTTTCTCAGTGTCAGTCTGTTGTAACTTTGATTCTCCTGGGCAGGAGATTGATTAATGATATTGAAAACATTACTTATATACAAAGCTCATCCTTTGTTCATTCTTCTTTTCCATTTATTATCACATTACTTCATGCGAAAGTAGCAAATGTATTATGACGATGAATTAATAACTTTAGTCTGAATACTTTGCTTGGAAGAACCTGAATTTATTTACTTTGAATTTCCTCGGAAGGTCGATACAACAGTATAAGAATGTCTCCAAGGAACATTATAGTTATTAAGGCATACGAGTCTAAAGTTACATAAAGCCCCAAACAAGTATTCTATAAAACCAACGTAGGATTTAAGTATTGTATTGTACCTTACAACTAAAATCATGACAAACCTCCATGCTTTCCAGTTCTCATACCCGCGCAAGCTAATTTTTTCGCTAGGTTAACTTAGTCCTGATCAAACAATGCAATACTAACGCCACAGAATCGCAACTACGACATGGTGGATGACTCTAATACCCGAGCACGAAATTCAGTTTCCAATGGTTTCGTTGCTTTCAATGACCCACGAAAGTACAAGAGCCAAGATCTTACAAGTTACAACTTAATATGATCATGGTATTCATTTTGCTTGTATTCTCGTATGCTTTTACTTTCACACAATAAAATAGTGCATAACTGCAGAAAGTAACTCATAGGTGGATTGGATTAAAAACAGTGGCTGTTTATTATTTATAAATAACTCCCTTTTCTAAAGGTAGTTAGAAGAAAATTGTCATTTATGGTTTCAAAAGTTCCTACTCTCCTATGCATGATCATTCTCGATACTAGTTTGTCATAAGCTCTTTGCAAGGACCCTGATTCTTTTGTTAGGTGCCAATGATAAAGTAGATGTAATCTCATGTGCCAATGTAATTTTAAACGAATATATATTACCAATGTCATGCAGTAGTTGTTGCACTTTGCAACCATTACAACTCAAGTTATTTAATTTTTTATTGTGACCTAAGTACCTAATTTCAACTTAAGTTTGACCCACGTCTAGATTTCCACGTGTGAGTGATTTTGACATGTATCCAAAACTAAGGATTTTTCATAATTTAATATTCGTACTCACAACTTTAAGTAATTACAAATTAGGCAACATGAGTGCTTCTTCATAAAGCTGACATCAACAAGAGAAAACATTTATTCATCAGATGAAATAGTATTGAAAGGATGGCATTTACAAGTTTAGGACACACAAGTTAGTGGAAAGCATGCAACGAACACCACCATGACAAGTACTAACGAGTAGTGATCCAACCAACGATGTTTTTCCTTTTGATAAGTGCACTACTTGAATCTTAGTGTAATTGCGAATATTTTGTCTTAAAACTTTGAATAATTAAGAAGAGCTTACATACTGCTAACTCTCATTAAAAAGGTTAACAAAGGAAATAAAATCTCTATTTTGCTCCCGGCTAAAACTGGGTTAGTCTTACGTACACAGGGGGCACAACAGCCCCCCTCACAAACATGTGGGCCCCATGCCTGTGGGGCTCGCGTGGGCCCCGTACATATGTGAGAGGGGGCTGTTGTGCCCCCTGCTGTACCTGAGACAAATCCGTTAAAACTTTAAGGAAATGTTACGGAAGGATGCAAAAAGATTAAACTTGAAAGATATAGCATGCGAAAAACTAAAACATATACATGATAAAACTTAAAAGCGCCATTTTAATTTTCAATATGTGTATCCAAGTTAATTTGTCAAACTAAGAAGTGCCCTTATCTAAAATAAAAAAAATAAAAATGATGAAACTTAAAAATTCCTCCACTAAGCTTAAACTCAAAAGTAGAATCTTTACACCAACAAGAACCAAGTCTATTGTCCCAACTAATGAGAATCAATGAGAATCACGTACTTTATCAATAAAAAAGAAATGAGAATAATGTCAAGTCGAACATAAGAATCACTCTTCGTCACTCATTTTGATTGAGTAGAACATCTTCATTTAAACTTTTAAGCGTCACGTAATTATGACTTTCATTCGCGTTTTTTACAATTGTCCCCGTGTTTATTCGTCTGCTTTTGATATGAAGCCTTAATGAGTCATTTCGGTGCTTCTATGGATCTCTGTTGCTCATGCATGCATGACTTAACTGCCGTAAGCAATTTTAATTTCTTACACCTTTAATTGCTTCGATGACTGTCAAGCCTAATTTGTTGCTTACGTCTTTGTCTCTTGCTTTATCTCTCGACAACAAAATTAGAGTTTCATTAATATTTTGCATACACATCAACATGCTATATTGTTATTTTAACAGTTTAATTTAATTTAAAACATATATAGTTACATTCATTCAATCTAACATAAATATTTTAAGACGGTAATTTAATCATATTATCCGTAACAGTGGCATGACGAGATCCACAATCACATCTGAAACACGTTGCGTTTTCCTCTTTCGTGGAAGCTTCTGTCATGCGTAAGAACGATTATTTATTTGCATGAGTAATTAATATCTTTCAGAAACAGATGTCTCGTTGATGATGATGGTGGATATAAAGTAACAATTTGAAATGATTTCAAGTTGATTAAGTGATATCTAATGTCTAAATGATTTAGAGAGGCAAGACGTGTACATATTTCATGTTCTGATTGGTTCTAATTCCAATATATATCTTACCTTTATTACTTAAAAAAAGAAGTGATTCAAAATTTGTAAATCATATTTTACTAGCTAGTATTCATATTTTTCACGTTGTTCCAAAATGATAGTATTAAATACAGATATCACTTTAAATATGATCTTAATGTGAAAAAATTATGACTATAGAATTTATATAAACCTTGTATGCATTTTAAAAAGTAAAAAGCAAAAACTACTTTGGAGGAGATAAAGGATATTGCTATATCTAATCCTCTTTTTACATCCGCAGACATGAGAAGTGACGGTACTAGTGCCAATATATTTTATAATAAAGTTATAATGCAACACATCTTAGTATTTTATATCTTCGAAACCTAATGTACATTAATAATTCAAGTTGAAGTCACTTTCAGTTGGAACAAGAATTGACAGTGCCTGAAGTGAGATGGCATATTATATTAGGTTCACCGTACTTACTCTGAGACTTTTAAGTTTCATTGGAGAGATCGTATTATATTTATTTGTATTTTAGAGGGTTAGTGGAACATTAATTTAAAATTTCCAAATTGCAGTGAATGTTGGTTAGATACTCGATCGATTACCTGCACACAAGTTGTATATATTTTAATTCTACAATATATATATTTATCTTCAAATGGAAACAGTTACTTAATTGTCAAGTTGCAACACTGTCTCCAAACGGGCAAATTTCCATTCACCTCCCTTAGAGATGAGCCCCAAATACATGTATATCATGCATTAACTATGTTTATGTTTTGTTCCCAATGAATATGTATATTTTACTAAAATATAATTATCTAAATACAAGACTTTCATAAAATATTGCATATTAGTAATTCTTAATTTATTAATTAATTTGGTTGAATGTACATTTCAATTATTTGATTTGATTTTTTATTAGTTTATACTTTTACCCTTCAAATTGAACTGGTGACTAACATTCAACCAACTTAAAAGGAGGTAAATGGAGAAATTCAAACTAGAGGAAAATTGAATGGAAAGAGAAAAAACCTCAAGGGAGCTGAAATGAAATTTTTCCGTCTCCAAACACATGTCAGTAACACAATATACTAATAACGTGCGCTATTCCACGAAACTTTTAGCTCAATTACGTTATTTTATTTAGACGATACGAGAAAATATTAGGAATAATCCGATTAAAGGTGCAATTAGATCCACCTCCCATATTACTATGCATAACTATGAATCATTCTCTTCCAAGAATTGTACTTCGTTTTCTTCCGTTTCATTTGAATTATTAGCCCCCGTGTAAAGTAAATGCATTTCATTTTTATTTTCTTGTAGCTAACCAATAACGACAGTTGGAGTAGCGATAGTTACTTACGCTTAACTTTAATGGAGAGATGATAGTTATTGGAGGAATATTAATCATTTCATGCATCATTCTCTTATTCAAAGTTTTTTTTTTTATGATGGTTTGGTGGTCGTTTTGCTCTTTATGTTTGGATTTTAAAGCTTCAATTAGTAAAATATAGATTTTTGTAAATTTGAGATAGGTTGCTTTATCATGAATTAGTATTAAAATCATTCACGAAAGTATCATTTAAAAACACTCTTTAAAAGCATTTCAAAAAAAAAAAAAACACTCTTTAAAAGTATAATACCTATGCAATTCTAATATAAGACCTAGATTTTAAAAGTGCACCGGTTTAACTCTTTGTAGCTTATATTCTTCAATCGAGCCCATACTCCTCAGGGCCTTTAAAAACCGGTAGGTGCATATGAAAGGCCCGTTATTTGAGCCTGAATTGTCACATAGAAGTAGAACAAAAACTGCTAGCAAATTGACCAGCCCATTTTCTAGAAAAAATATTTAAAGCACAAAATTGCAGGTAGTATTTTCTATATTAATTCAAAATTATTTATAAGAGTGACTTAGGTGAAAATAAACTAGGATACTAACGTCCAACACATTTTCCAAAAACTTTCAAAAAAGTATTATTATTTCTAAACCAATTTGAGGAATATGTAGCTAAATAATCTAACTTACGGAGTTTCTGCTTTTCGTGTTTTTTTTTTTTTTTTCATAACAAACAAAAACTAGAATCAGATATTAGTAGTGTTTTTCGTCAAAGAAAATGGTTCATGAAACTACTAAAATAAAAGAGAAAAGTTTTAAACTGCTGAAAGCATAGCAACACCAACTAAAATAGACAACTCATTTATGAGATGATATAGACCTTTTGGCACTTTACGCCCTTATATTTTACCATTATGACACTTTGTGCTTTAAATTAAAAAAAAATAGGGACTTTGCACCCATAGATTGTTTGTCATTTTGTAACCTACTATGTGTTTTGATGGTTAAAATTTGTCATTTCAAATTTGGACAGGATTATCGTGGCAAATGGTATCCAGCATAAAGGAAAAGGTTTTTCTGACAAACAAAACGGAAACATGCTAAACTAGAAAAGTTTCAGCCAACTGCCATGAATTCATGAAAAATTAATAAATGTATTAATGTTAGAATAAATGTATTCTTCTACTTTATAAAATCTTGAGAACAAGCATATATCTTTGAGAATTCAAAGCTTGTAGCACTTTCCTCCAAGTGATTAAATTCCTTCACAAATATTAACGGATAATTTTGTCATAAAACTTGTGTTATTTAAATTTAAATTTTTTTTTTTTTTTTTTTTTTTTTTTTTTTTTTTTTTATCAAAATGAAAACAAAGCCCTTAAACCACATCCGAGTTTAAAAACAAAAGGCAGAGGAGGGGGAATAGTCATTAGCTTACATTCCCCGTCCTCTGAACATAGTAATTTAACTACCGCCTCAATAAGCGAGTTCTGCGACCTATCATCTAAAAATGTGGTCTTAAACTGTCATTTAGATCTCCCATCATAATAAGTGAGTGTGCCTCCTTAAAAAATATGATTTGATACTAATTTAGTAAAATTGCTTATGTAACTTTTTACTACGATATTTGCACAAATAGTTAATTTCGTGATTTTTAAAGTATGACTTTCACATACATGTATATGTCATAACTCCTAAGTTGAGTAGTAACTAGTAATCAGTCAATTTAAGCATTTATTTTGTACCTTAAAACTTTTGTAAAAAAATATATTTTTTCATTTTAACTAAACAGAATAGATAAATAAATAGATCTTAAAATAAAAGATATTAGCACTACCTTAAAAATCTGAATTCACTTCGAACACTGAAGAAGAAGAAGAATAAATCAAAGAATGAGGCCTCAAATAGTGTTGTTTGGGGACTCACTAACACAGCAATCATTCTCTTCCGGCGGTTGGGGTGCTTCTATTGCCGACACTTACTCAAGAAAGGTTGAGTCTTTTTTATGTAATATGTAATAAAAAATATTCATTTATGTAATAATAGTAAAGGTTGAATCTTTATCTGATTTTATGTGTTTATTTGGGTCAGGTGGATGTTGTGCTTCGTGGGTATGGTGGGTACAACACCAGATGGGCTCTGTTCTTGTTGAATCATCTTTTTCCTTTGGTAAATTTTATTATTTATTATGCTTGAACAAAACTGAAAATTTGCACTTTTGTTTTGTTTGTTTTCTTGTTTTTGTTGTTGTGTGATGACCGTTTCTATGTTAGTTGGATCTGGTTCTTGGTTGGTTGGTGATCTTCAATCGTTACGTTGCGTGTGTTGTTCGGTTTGTTCTATGGGGATGTATTTGAGTGGATATAATGTTTTACAATGTGTGGTTTGTCTTAGGCTTGAGTGTATGTCTTGTGAATCTGGAGATGCATTGGCATGTGTGAGATGGAGTTCTAAATAAGTATGCACATTATAAGGATCTATATTAAAAGCATCTGAAATTGATCCTCGTACTTCATATTTTCCAATGACTTTGTATTCACTAGTTTTTTGTAGAATTCCGCTACCTGGGCGGTGAACGTTATGCTGCTACGTATATTTGGTTTCATTTTGAAGTAATAAGAATCAAACTCCATACTGAATTTAAAAGGAAAACTGATAATGTGCTTGTCCATTGAAAAAGTAAACAATGTGCCTCTGATGTTCTTGATGCTGTATTCTTGCAGCCACTCTTGCCATTAGTAATATCACAAATTGCATGACAGAGCTACTACAGATGTCGAGGAGGATTTGGTGTTTGCTTATAGACTGAAGTAGCACGACTATCGTCAAATTCTTAAGAAACTGTTACCATATTGAGTCTAGAAATTTTAAGAGCTTGAGCTGTATTTGAGCTTCAATTGGACAATGACAAAACACTATTTTGGTGTTGGTGCTGATTTATGCGATGAAGGAAAGATTTGGCTGTGGCACGTGTCCAAAACACATGCTCTTATACTTTTCATGAAAAGCAACTAGAACCGAATAAGTATGTTATAAGTGGCAGGAAAAGGAGTTGACAGTAAAGGGGAAGCTTAATTTCAAGTTAAAGGAAAAATAGGATCTCTTTATCTTATACAAATATCAATCTTAAAAAACATTATTGTGAATATCCAAAGTGAACTTTAATGCCCATTAAAAACAAAAGTTAAGCACCTGAAAAATAATAAACTTTAATGATAAGTTAAGTTTATCAAAACATGCTCGCACCAAAAGAGCTAACTGGGATGTGCTTCATAAAATTCAGAATGTAACAAACACAACCACCAAGCCTTTTCTTTTTGATTTCTATAGCTGCATCTTGAATTTATTTAGTGACTCCTGTTTTTTGGTTCAATGCTTGATTGTTGGTATCTTATATTCACATTAGGTTAGCTGTTTCGATTGCCTGAGGAAATTAGTTATCCTATTGTTTACTTGTAGTCCAATGTGTTTTTCATAAAATCTGTTGATGCTAAGCTGGTTTCTTTTAAATTTTTTATTTTTTACTATATGTTTTCCTGTCAAGCAGGGATCTGCGACGCCTCCTATTGCTGTTACTATATTTTTTGGGGCTAATGATGCTGCTCTTTTAGAGGGCACAGGTAAAAAGCAGCATGTTCCTATCGAAGAGTACAAGGAAAATTTGAGAAGAATGGTTCAACATATTAAGGTGTATTCTCTGTATTTTATTCCGTGCTCGTTACTTTTCTTTTAGTTATCACGAAAGATGAGCTTCTTGAAACGAAATAATTTCTGGCGGTTACTCTGAGAAAGATATCCAGATCAGTTCTATCTATTTACACATCAATTTTAACTTGTCACTTTTCTTAATATGGTGTAACTGGTAGTTTGCGTTTCTTTATAGCTCATGCACTATTTTATCTTAATAATATACTTGAACTTTACTATATGCTTGTCCTTTGTAGAACTTATGTTGATCAATCAAGTTTCCGTAGAAGAAAGCTAAATTTGTTGGTAGTTCAATATATGCTGCTTAAATCAATCAAGCCATGGTATATAAAAAGATTGAGAAACGAATAATATCTCACGAGATTAAAGTTTGCTGAATTTGCTTTGCATTTACTAGCTCTTCAATCTCCCTTTGTGTTGTAATTTTTATGTTCTGATTAGTGCGTCAGTCTCTTTTTCTGGTTCTTGACTTGTCTTTCTGGGTTCTCATATTTTATGAAAAAGTGAAATTTCATGTATATCCTTCCCCTTTCTAATTCACATACGTATGTTGTGTAAACTTAAAAGTGTTTCTTGGTAGTTACTAATTTTATATCAGGTTTGCAGTGTGGAATGACTTTCTATTACTGCTATTAAATTTTGATTTAATGAAAATCGCAGAATTGTTCCCCCGATGCTCTCATTGTGCTTATAACTCCACCTCCCATTGATCTGCGAGGCCGTCAAGAATTTGCTAGGTATCATCTGTTTTTCGCTTAGGTTTACTCAATATGTATCTCTCATTTTACTTTTGCTGCAACCTGCAAAACAAGAAGTTACTGAAAACATGCTATGCATTTGCTCCTTTGTGGCAACACACTTCTAAAAATCATATAGCGCATAATATGTATGGGAGATTAGTACTTCTCGAACCCGTATCAGATATTTAAAACATTCAACTCATACAGGTCAACTGTACTATTCAGTAAGAATGGCGAAGTTGATAGGGATGTCAACATCACAAAATTTTCAAGATGGTTAGAGAAAGTGGAGGGTTGCAGGCTTGCAGCAAAGTTTTGACCCTACTTTTTGGTATAATTGAAGAAAGATTTATAGCACTGCTATTAGGCCTATGTTGGTACTAAATATTGGACTCTGAAAAGCTCATGCTGGAAAAATGAATGTGCAGAGATGTGGATTATATGCTTGATATATGGTATAAGAGATAAGACGAGAAATGAAGATATTTGCACAACCACGTTAAAATAAGCGTTGCCTACATAGAAAATATATTCAAATTAATTGTCCGTATGTGAATGGAGAAGTATAAACGCATCGTATATAACTTTGCAGCCTAAGGCAAGAAAAGAATGAGGAAACAAGAACGAACAAAAAAGATTTAGAAGAAATTGAAGCGGACAAGATTATGATTGGTAAAAGGATTTAATAGATATCTTTTCGGCAATAGGAGATTTCATGTGCTCGAGTCAATGAAATTTTCTTTTTAGTTCACATAGCCTATTCCAGTTAACGGGATTCAAGGTTTTATTGATGTTGATTGTTGTTGCCTGCATTTAGATTTTCACTAAAGTGGATTCATATAATCCAAGGGGACTATCAAATTACAATCATCTACTTTTTGACATAAAATGCTAAGCTTATGATGTGCCTCTGTTGCTTGCTTCTCGCCCTGTTACTGTTCACCAACTTCAAGTGCGACTGTATGCTTTACTGCAATGTAAAGTGCCAAAAATTAGGATTTTCTTTGGAATCACTTAACTGTTTTTTTTTTTTTTTGTTGTTTCTCAAATTAAATTCTGTAATTGTACGATTGGTTATTTTAAATGACGTTGTGCCATGTCAAAAGTTAAATTCTGAAATTGTATGCCAAGATTATATCACCTGAGGTTGTACTATAAAACTTGACAATTTCTTGTCTAACTCAACTAGATCTATGTTTGGAGACAAAGCCTCAAAAGTGCCTGATAGGACAAATGAAACGACAGGATTATATGCCGAGCAGTGTGCTGCTTTAGCCAAAGAGCTTGGTCTCCCTTCAATCAACCTATGGTCCAAGTTGCAGGAAACTGCGGATTGGCAGAAATTCCTCAGGTTTGTTGGTCCAAATAATGTAGATTCGCTGTGGATACTATGAAAATCTCTTGTAAGCATCTTTCTTGCTGGTAATTTACTGAGGTAATAAATCAATAACACTAAAGACTTGGCCTCGGATGTCTAATTTTCATTGGCGAGAAATGGTTTCATGGACATTGAGTTGTAGTAGCGTAGGTTGTTCACACTTGAACACTTACAATGATATATGTGACGCTAATTAGATAAGTAATAGGAGAGGTTCAAAATCTAAATGGTTACCGCAAACTTAATGCTTAATCATAATTTTGACCTTCGAATTATAAGAGACGTTGATCTATCTCTGTATGTATTCTTGTTCACAGTGATGGCTTGCACCTGACACCTGAAGGAAATGCAGTAGTATTCCGAGAAGTTCTCAAAGTTTTTGAGGGAGCTGGATTTTCGGCTCTGCCATACGATTTCCCTCCACATTCAGATGTTGACGGCGACAACCCTGAGAAATCCTTTGTGCAGCAATGTCCCGCTATATGATATACTTCCATTCTTTCATATTTTTTTCCTCAGAAATCCGAAACCTACTTATACGACGTTTCTGTTGTGTCTGTGGGCATTTTTAATGAAAACTTATACTCAAACTCTTATCTTTCTCTTGTACTAGAAAAGTGGGACAAACTTTTTACAGAAAGTTTGAACTACAGATGAGGTTTAATTGATTCAGTTATCATGGAGCAGTTTCTATCTTTGGAGAGGATAAGGTAGATCTAGAGCCGATAATTGGCTTTTAGCCTCCATGTTTTTGAATGAATGAACTATTAAGGCTTTTTGTGGAAGCTCTTGTTAATCCTTGTATTTTCATTTCTTTTCCTTAAAATTAACTTACGCAACTTTATGCACGTGAAAACCCGTATAGAAACGTTTACACTGATTATAACAAGGGTCAATTGCGACCACCCCCTATCCTTTGGGGGGTTGGCGAAGTGCCCTAACGTTTATAAAAGAACACTTTGCCCCCTGAGCCCTTGATTTACCATTTATTTTTTCCACATGGCTATCTTTTCATCCATTAAATTTGACGTTGGGGTAAATTGCACATTTTTACAAATGTTAGGGGGCAAAATGTTTTTTTCTTAAACGCAAGGGGCACTTCGCCAAACTCTCCAAACGTTAAGGGGCAAAATGCAATTGACCCTTGTAACAGTATCCCTGACGTTTGGTGTACAGTCTCTAGAACTTAACTTGTCGAAATATTTTTGAGAAACATAATCTACTTTTTACAATATTATGTGTTGAGATTGAATATGTAACGAGTTGTCCAATGCGAAAGAGAACGACCAATGGAGAATGAAGCAGTCATAAAACCAAATATTGAAAAACCATTAAACAGTCCGTGGAAGCAAAGATGAATGAAGGTTGTATTAGTCTGCGTAAATAGGAAAGAATTGTAAATCACTTGAACCTATCATTTCACATATTGTCTCATTGTATAGCTGAGTAGGTCATATATGTACAAATATGTAAGTACTTTTTGGTGAGATAAACATAGTAAAAAGGTTAATTGTTGAGTTTTTATAATTTCTAAGCTACTTGGTATCTATCACATTTAATTTGGTGAAGATCTCAACATAGACTACTCGCTGATAAATATCTCCTTAATAATTGAAAATAGGTGAAACAAACACGTGCGTCCTAAATTTTTCATACTATCCCTTTACCTACAAAGGATGTTAACTCTTTTTTATCCTAACTATTTGTTCTTCCTAAAAGAGAGTAAATTATTGTAAAACATTTTTCTTATATCACCATATGGGACTTGAAATTTGCTCAAAGCAAAGCGAAAGTCCTAAAATAGACTTAATAGCCAGCCCAAAGCCTAAAAAGCATTAATATATTATATTTTGTAACTGTAACACTTATCTTTCCTAGCTTATCTCTCTTTCACATTCTGCTGCATTGATTTCAAAATTAGTTAATTGATATTTAAAATGATTATCAATGCCAAATTAATTGTAGAAAGAGAAAGCCATTAAGGCTTGTTAACTTTGTCATTTATTTTGTATGAATAAAAGAGTTGACTGTTTACAAATGTTTTTTTTTCTTCTTAAAGTTGCAACCACATTTTTGGTTGAATGAATTCTTATATTTATTTTTCGCAAGTAGAAACAGGACAAGCTAGGTTTAGAGGATAAGATTGCAACTTAATTACAGAATATTAATTCCTTTTATGATTTCATTAACAAATGTTTTCCTAGTAAAGCTTGTTTATCTTTTAAAAAATCTCTAGTAAAAGGCACGGGAGCGATGTTATTTTATTATTTTCTTTTTGAGAAAAAAAGTGCCACAATGCAAACTAGCATTTAAGCAGACAGGCACAAGTATACTTTGAAGTCTTGATTGAACCCTTAGAACAACATATATAAATAAAAATGATAGCAGCACATTTAAACTTGATTCCACATATTTTACTACTCCTTCCAAAAACGAAATAACACTTTTGTTATTTGTGATTTGAGAGTGATATGCGAGGAGAATATATATATATATATATATATATAACATTATCTTTTGATCTTAAGAAAAAATATATTTTTAAGATGTGCCAATTGTGGGAATGGACATATTTATGCTTTTTAATAGACTAGGATTGTTATGTTGCAGAATATATACAAAATAATAATTCAATAATTCAATATAAAAAAACAATAATTCAACTTCTTTGCTAGTTTAACTAAGTTTTAATTAGGTGATGCAACAATTCAATATGGAATTCAAACACGTGAGCGAATTCCACTACCACCAAGTTTTCAGAAAATGTGTCGCTACGAGAACAGACTACGGTTGCTCAATCAACGATTTAAAATGGTTACCAATCAAGACTAAAAAGAATAGTATACATTGGGTTATAAATGAAGGTTGCATGCTCTTATCAAACAAAAAAGATGAAGGTTGCATGCAAGCAAGCCATCTTCAAATTGACTTACTAATAAAGACAATGTAAATCTTATTAAATCATCAAAATAGAGCAAGAACTCATAGCCAACTAGCTAGCATAGTTTCTCAATGCCCCAATTATATAAATAAAATTCTCAAAATGGTTAATTCTAATAGAATTTTATCATGAATTTTCTCTCAGCCAAAAAATCAGTGGCGCAAAATCAATGTCCTAATTATAAGCGCAATTTATAAATCGCCAGTCCTATATGTTGACTATAATGATTAAATGCAATTTTAAGTGTATACTTAATTATCAATAAATCCTTTTGAAATCCTCCTAACTCCTTAAACACGAAAAATTATTTTTCATGCAACCGATGCATCATGATGACGTAGTGCACATAATAAAATATTTTTATGGCGTACACAGTTGCATCTGATTACAAAAATATTATTGCGTAAGCCTTTGGTTGCATAACGTCATGGTTACATAAAATATTTTATCCGGAGTGGTTGAAATAACACGTCACGAGTTCTTTTAGGAAAAAAATTTAAATCATAGCAATGTGGACAAAAATTTCTAGTCAAATGACTGAATTCTGTTAAGGTACCTAATTTTTTTCACTATAATCTGCAATTGGATCACCTATATATACTTTTCAAGAACAAGTATTACATGGTATAATGATTAGAAACCATCTTAAATTAGGTAAATAATTTTTTTTTAAAAGTTTATTATCTGTCACATGCAATTTCAACCGTAAGATCAAAACCGACCAATTGGACACTCCAGATGAATTTTCAAACTCATTCAATTCCCTTTACTTCCTTAATAAATACAAAATTTAACTGAAACATGAAACACCCCGACAAAGATTCTTTCACCATAGTATTCAACATTATTCATCTCATTTCTCATGTTTTTCAATCCTCTAATGGATTTCATCACAAAGAGTGAGAATGACGATGATACCCCTCCTCTACCAATTGGCTTGTCCAACAACAACTTGAAACTCGAAATTCTTGATGATGATTTTTGCATAAACAATTTTTCTTCATCCTCAAAGAGTTACCTTCATGATTTCCATCACCTAGATCAGTTTCCTTTAGCAGCTTCATCGTTTAACTCGGCCGGTGGATTCAAAACGAACGTTTATGATCCTTTCGATCCGTTTTCTAATGGAATAAACGATTTGTACGACTTTAAGCCTGTCGAAGAAAATGGTGCATCCATGCAAAGTTTCCATGACAGTGGATTCTTGAGTTTTTCCAATAGGAAAGGTTCATTAATGGAAATCGAAAATTGTTTGGATTTTCACGATCCGAGTCCTTTGAGCTTTGTTATTCCTGATGAAAGCTCATGTGTTACTAATGATAACATTGCCCCTCAGAAAAGAGATGTCGCAAAATTAAGCAAAAATGAGAACACGTCGACTAAGAAGTCCGGTAGAGTCCGGAAGAAGTCGAAATCAGCAAAGGGCCAGTGGACATTTGAAGAGGATAGGTGAGAAAAGAAAAAAAGATGTTATTTTAATTTTTATTAGATTGTTTTCTAAATGTTTTTTTTTTTGGTTTAATATTTGAGTGATTTTTTTTTTTTTTTTTTGATCATGTGCTAGACTCTTGATCCATCTTGTGGAGAAATATGGAATAAGGAAATGGTCCCATATTGCACAAATGCTGAAGGGGAGGATTGGCAAGCAGTGCAGAGAGAGATGGCATAATCATCTGAGGCCTGATATTAAAGTTTGCATTCCTCAATTTCTTGCAATAATTTTGCTCTTATTTCATTTTATCAATAATCAGTCTCTAGTACTTTAAAAGATTTATGCATTGCATTCAAGTTTCTAAATGAACTTAAAAGTTCCTAATCAGAATCATCACCATGAGTAGTTTGATTTTTTTGATTTTAGGGCCATCCATTCTTCCTTTATACTTTATATGAATAATTAAAAGGTGGGAGGGATAAAATTTAGTTTCTAAGAGTGCAAAAAGGAATTTTTGTTTCTTTTTTCTTTCCCTGTTGTTTGTTTTAATTTTAAGAGCTTGTGGAAGAAAGTCAAAACCCTAAACACTAAGTTTGATGTATAAAACTTTTATATCAGCCTCTTCTAATTATCAAATCCCTTTTGCCTTAATTAGGTAAAGAGAAGTCTTTGGGTTATGCCTAATAGGTACACAAATCCCTACATGCAAAAAAAAAAAAAGAAAAAAAGAAAAAGAAAACAAGAAAGGTAGCTAGAATCCCCTTGATGGTAGCAACTTGCCCCCTTCTTCATTTGTTTTCATGTATTTCTTCTTCAAAAGATTAAAGTATCTCAATTAAACATTACCATAATACCCAAGGTACATTTTTTTATTAAATGCTAGTTTAATTTGATATTTTATGTCTTGGTTTATATATATATATATATATATATATATATATATATATATATATATATATATATATATATATATATATATGTAGTGTTTTAATGATGTCTCTTTTTTAGAGTATAAGAGTCATTGCAAGCAAAAGCTCTCAATTTAACTGCATTCTTGAATAAGAATAGAACTATAGAAGTTACTAAGTCACGTGAAAAGTAAACAAGATTTTCTTTAACTCTTTTTTCACATGTTTTCTTTCTTGTTTTTTTTTTCTTTCCTTGCTCTTTGCTCAAAATTATATTCTGATTTTTGTGTCATAATCTTGACAAGTCATTCTTGAGGGTCTGCATTAACAATTACACGATACCATAGTAGGAACATGCATATATATGAACCATGTAATATAGTGTATGCCAATGCTGCTTTCATCTTTGTCTATATTTAGTCAATCACTTTCAAACTTTATACTCAACCAATTAAATTATAAAGTATTTATTATGGATTAATTTATGTTTTCAGTGTAGTTTCGGTCCGCTAAAACTTCTGGAAATGTCTAGAGATCTTTTCAATATATTTCCGAAATGAACATGAAAACAGATGTTGCGGTTGACCACTAAAAATACTTTTATGTTTTGTTTCTCAACTATCAATAATAAAAACTCTTTTACACTTTCAAGGATCATAAACCTTCCGAGTTCCGACCCATCCTGTATATTGTCTTTTTTGTTCCGTGTTGGAATAGAACCGTAATTTATTATTTTTAGTTAGTTCTTAGACGAGATTTTACGAAAAAATTATTTCTAGTAAAGAACAAATAGTTCTTTTTTTTGTTCGATACGAAGGCGTAGGAAAAAATGTTTTATGATTCTATTTAGAAATTTTGATCCATGCTATTTAATTCTGTCATTTTTCTTCTAAATATCCAGAAGGACCTATGGACTGAAGATGAAGACAGAATCCTAATCGAGGCCCATGAAGAAGTAGGCAACAAATGGGCCGAAATAGCAAAACGCCTCCCGGGCCGGACCGAAAACTCCATCAAGAACCACTGGAACGCCACTAAGAGAAGACAATTCTCTCGCCGCAAGTGCCGCACCAAATGGCCCAGGCCCAGTTCTCTGCTCCAAAACTACATCAAAAGCCTCAACTTCGAAAAAGGCGGGAGCAGCACCAGCAGATCAAGAAACGGTGCACCTACACCAGCCAATGGAACTGCAAACGAACGTGGGCCGCAGGATTTGGAGGATAAGTTTAACGCCGCTGATCACATGGTGCCTGACTTTGACTTTGATGAGATGCCTGTGTTTACATTGGATGATGATCATTTGTTCGAAGGGAGTAATATGGAGTCGTTGATGGACGGCGAGGATTTCGCGGTGTTTGATCATGTGATGGAGTGTGAGGTGAAGAAGGATATGGATCAGTTCATGGAGATGATGGCTTGAGTCGATAATCAAAAAAACAAGGTTTTTTACATAATTATTTCAAAGTAAAATTAGGCTTAATTATGAAACTTTATATTATTATATTTCTTATGAGAAATAATAGTTTATGTTTAAGACTTTTGGGATGTTTGGAAAAGGAGCTCGTGGTGAGTTTGAAGTAATATAAGACAATTTTTTATTCGAATTTGCTTGATCCTTATTTATATAATAATTGGTTTTAGTAAAGTTGTTGCTACATTTGAATAACCTATTGAATAGTTGTGATTTGTGAAGCACAAGATTCCTGTCACACCTTAGTGGGAAATGAATTCTTGCCTTCCATTTGCACGAACTTGTTCTTATTACACGTCAATTGGTGGGTTTGTTGTCTCTTCTCTCTTTTTTTTATAAAGCGTGCTTTTTCCTGTTGCACATGTCATATATAAGGTTTGTTTTGTCATTTTTTAATTTTTATTTGGATTTTTAGCCGTGTAGCAAACTTCATAAAAACATTTATAGTTCATATCAAAATTTTGAGTAATTTTTTCTCAGTGTGAATCACTAATGTAACGTGTTTACGAAATAATTAAAAGCTTAAGCGGAAAGATTACCTTCAGCCATTGTTGCTTAAGCTCCAAAGTTGAAACTCACAAACTCCTAAAAGATCAAAAGAGAATATTGGAAGAGAGTATTTAGTCTACTATATTGTGTCTGGATGCTTATGTATAGTACGAGCTTTTATATGTCTATTACCATCTATGTAGATTGGTATATGAACCAAGTAGGTGAATGTTAGTAAATCTTCTTAATTGACTCACATGCCAATCAACTCCATATGGTAAGGTTCCACTGATATAATCAAGAGATTGTAATTGATGTATAAAATGAATGATTTAATTACATTGCATATGGTAGTGATCGATTCGCTTATTTTAAGAAACCATATCCTTGATATAAGGAACTTACCTTAATAAAAAGGGGTCTTGGTCTATATAAAAGCTTGTGCTATTCCATCGAACATAAGCATTTAGACACAAAATAGTAGATCATAAACTCTCTTCCAATATTCTCTTTTGAAGCTTTTAGGAGTTTGTGAGTTCCAACTTTGGAGCTTAAGGCGGAAAGATTACCTCCAAAGTTGTTTAAGTTCCAAAGTTGAAACTCACAAACTCCTAAAAGCTTCAAAAGAGAATATTGGAAGAGAGTTTTTGGTCTACTATTTTGTGTCTTATGTTTGATTGAATCGCACAAGCTTTTATATAGACCAAGACTCCTTTCTTATTAAGGTAAGTTCCTTATATCAAGGATATGGTTTCTTAATATAAGCAAATTGATCACTACCATATATAATGTAATTAAATCATTCCTTTTATACATCAATTACAATCCCTTGATTATGGCAATGGAACTTTACCATATGGAGTTGATTAGCATGTGATCCAATTAAGAAGATTTACTAACAATTTAGTTTTAGTTTATGATGTTGCGCACACCTATTTTTCTTATCCAACACGGATGTGTATTGCAAGAATTTTAAGAGACAAATAATAAAGCATTCTATTAAAATAAAACATATGCCCGAATTTATCATAGATGGTCATTTTTTATTTTATTTATTTCATGAAGAAGAGTAAGAAAACATATGACAAAGTTTAAATAGTAGAATGGTAAGTAATAAATAGATTATTTAGAAACTAAGTAGTGCAACTAAAAAACAAAGTTGGGTGTAAAACTGAAATATAATTCCAAATTATATAGAACTATAGTTTTCAATCTATAACTATACTAACCATATTCATAACTAACAACAGGCATATAGTGGAGATGAGAGGGGAGGGGTGGGTGTGGAGGAAGTTATGAATGCAAACATTAAAGATGAAATGGAACAACTACTTGGTTACTTATGTAGATGCATTGTGAGAGAGGATAAGAGAGTGGTAAATATCATATAATATAAGAATTTATTATCATTTTGGTCCTTTTTAAAATTATAACGTTAAATTATTTAACGTAAAATAAGAGTCGCAGTACATAGAGAAAAAGGGATCTTGAATTACATGACATTTCAAAAAGTAGTAATGTTCGGGCAACTTGCCCAAATATGGTGGTACGCGTCTCTTTGGTCCATTTGCATAGATACATTGAATGGTTAAGCTTAACCAACACGTCTTTTTGCTATCTGATTCTTCATTGAATTGAAGCTCGACGTCTAGTTTGAATCTCCTCCAGAAGGCTAATCAAATATTCAAGTGAAGTTTTTTTTTTTTTTATTTATCATGTTAACACTATTAATCATGAACATATAATTTGTGGCTACGTAAAGCTTGAGCCAGTATTAGGTGGTGTTTGGAAATGCTTATAAAATGAGCTTGTTCTATACTTTTGCTTAAAACCACTTTAAGTGAGTTTTAATAAAAAGTCGAGAGTGTTTGCAAATCTTTTTAAAAAGCTACTTAAATCATTAATTAGGTGTTTGCAAAATTAATGAGAAGTAACTTTTCTATTTAAAGACCTTTCAAAAATAACATAATTCCAAAAGCAGTTGGGGAAGCACTCCTGGGCATGCTTTTGCGGGCTGAAAATGTACTTTTGCAGCTCCAAAAACCAACACTTTTATAAGCATTTGCAAACACTACATTAGTCCAATTTGTTGCACCATATTAGTATATGATGGTCCAACATATCACGGATAATCAAACCACGCCTTGTGGTCCAACATTATTGAGACTTTATAGGGCCGACATCGTATTCGTAGCCCATTACAAGTGAATAATTATATCAAAATCAAAATCCACCAAACCACATGTTATGGGCTCTTCCTTTAAAGGCCGACCAAAATTCGTAGCCCACGTTCTTAAAAACCACCAGAAGCTGACACGTGTCAAGTTTCTTTGCCTCACTCTCAAATGGCTCTCAACCATTAAAATTTAATAATCTGCAATTTTCAACATTTAATCCATAAAGGATAATAATTAATACTCACTCTGTAGAAACTTTTTTTTTTTTGAATTTGTTGCTCCAATCGATTCAAAATTCATCAGAAAATGCACTGCTTGAATCTGAAAACTGTGACGAATTTGAACTCGATGTTGTTGCCGAACCGAATTAAGGAGCACAATTCGCGGCTGAATCGGATCGTCGCTTGTAGTACGTCCGGTCAGAGTTCGTTCTTCTCGCGAACGGAGACGTACGCTTTGTTGAAGCAGCAATTGGAAGTTGCTGCTAAATCGGAGGTACTTTTGTTGAGTTTCATTCACTTTTATCTGTTTATGTGCATTATGTTTGTGTTGTGATGAATCAAGTGATGTTATATGTAATTTGAGGATGATATGCTTATATATGTCTGTGATTGAATTAGGATTACAAAGAAGCTGCTAGGCTTCGTGATTCGTTGAGATTGTTTGAGGAGGAGGAGCCGGTTTTGCGGCTTCGGAGATTGTTGAAGGAGGCAATTGCACAGGAGAGGTTTGAGGTATGTGTTCTCCGATTCGATATTCGTAAAGCGCTGTTGTGTTGAATTTTCGTGTTTGTAGGTAACTTAGTTTCCTGTTAGGGAAGGGGGAAAATGTGTTCGGTTACGGTGAAGTGCTTTTTGGCTAGGATTTGGTTTTACAATGGAGTATAGTGCATCAAATCGTTACTTTGTTTCAGTTTGATCTCTCTTGAAGAAACAGTATGTCTTGCTTCTAAATACAACAGAAGTATCAACATAAGTCTTAAATGCTTGATTTGAGTGTTGTTTTGGGGTCAAATCTTAGCAAGCTTGTAAAATAATGTCAATGTACGATGCATTTGCTTCAGTGAGATCTGACTGCCAAGTGGAAACTTTGCTGCAAGCATCTAATACGGCTATATGATGGACTGAAATTATGATCTATTTGATTTTGTCCTGATTAGTGGCAGTTTTAGCACATTGGACAGCTTTTTTGATTCTGTTTCTTTTATTTGTTTCTCCATTTGCATTTCTCTAGGAGGCAGCTAGGTACCGTGATGAGCTTAAGGAAATTGCTCCTCATTGTCTTTTGAAGTGCTCAAGTGATGCAACTACTTTGGTATGAAAAGAATCAGTTATCAGTGTGATATCTTGTTATTGTATCATAGTCTCCTTATGAATTGTTCTGTTTGATGCTATATGCCTTTCTTATGGCCCAGCAACTTGTTTGTTTAAGCTGAATTTCTTCTTAGCCGCTAATTTATGAAGCTGGTCCATGAATCTTCCTCATGGTTTAAACTATGGAGGAAACTTCCTTGCTTGGTCTTTAGCATGGGCATGTATCTCTAGCTGGCTAAATTTGAGAAGATTTAAGTTTAATATGTTACACCTTTTTTTTTTTTTTTTTTTTCTAATTTTCTGTGTTGACTGTGGTTGATATTCATGATGGACCGTTAATGGTATTAAATTCAATTTTTAAACCTGTGCTCTGTGTGTCGAAATCAGGAATACTCCTTCAGGAATTCCTAATTCGAAAAATGCGAACTTGTCGTAACTCTTCTCCACCTGGGTTTAGTGTTTCAGAATAGTTTGGCAATGGACCTTCATAGATTGTGACTAAATAATCATTTTCTTAAATTTCATTTCACACACACGGGGGGGGGGGGGGGGGGGGGGGGGAGGGGAGGGAGGGAAATAGTTTATGAATGTTATCATGATTAGTCACTACAATGTTGATATACAGCTATAAGGTGAATCAATTGAATGGAACTTTAAAAAGAGATAAAATATGTCTAATACTTATGGTATATATCGTGCATCTCATAATACGAACTCACCCAGTAAGAGTTGTCACATTTCAAAAATGTTGCCGGAACGACCTCTGTCGTGACTCCAAAGTATGTGACAACTAAAAGACTGCAATATTGAAAGGGTCCTGGACGATCTGGCCAAGGAAATTTTTAAGGTAAAAGTACCTAAGGCAACAAATATTCTAGTTAACAACTTTGACTATATGAATGGAAACAATCCAGTATATTGCAGGCTCAGTTTCCTGGATTCATGATGTGGTTCTGAACATTTTTTCCCATGAGTTCTCCTATAAATAATCAAGTATTCTGAGACGTATCTATCGACCCTCAAATTTATTTGTGGGGGTAAGTAATATAGCAGAATCAAGCTTAGCCATGGGATAGTTTGACGAGTAGGCATCAAGGGGTTGTAGTTGAAGGTACCTCCTATAACCTAACGCGTTTTCTTGATGACAGTTCGACCCGTTTCATCTTTGTGTGATAGGTTGCGCTATAGAGTGTGTATATATGTATGTATGTATGTATGTATGTATGTATGTATGTATGTATGTATGTATGTATGTATGTATGTGCGTGTGTGTGTGTCTCTATGTATGTATATATGTATGTGAGTACTTTTTTGCAATATATTTATATACATATATTTATAAGTAACTCATGCAATTTTATATTTGTCAAAATGTATAGTACTAATTTAGTTCATTAAAGGTTTTAGAATAGATAGATTAACATAAGATATCTGGTATTTCCTTTTTAGTATTTAATAGTACAAATTATGTGGATGATATTCATCTTTTATTTAATATTTTAAGTTATATACTAATAATAGATATTCTAATTTTGCCTGGCTGCAGCATATTTGTAACGTTTAGACAACGGTTGCTTAGACAGTAACGATTTAGCTTATATGATAATCTTGATCAGATCTGGGGAAATTTTCATGATAATGTTCACTTCTACTTGGTCGATTTACTAGCTAGGTTTTTTTTTGGTATCAAAGTGTCCATCACGCCTTAATCTTATGACTCAAAACTGAACTCTTGATTGTGGTATTTCAACTTGCACAAAATCATTTACAAAATACGAAACATGTATCTTATGCCTGGTGGAAGATGTACTTTGAAGAATTATTTGTGGATGAACTCAGCACTAAAGTTTCAATATGCATAAAATTTGATTGTTCTGGTGGATCACATAGGTAGCATATTTGGAGCTGAATATTCCTCTATTTGTGCAGGATTCTCTGCTCTGCTTTTGAATAGTTAACCTTAAGCTAGTCTAAGTAACAGGAATAACCAATTTGTAATTTATGAATGATCAGTAATCCTCTCTTTTCCAGGGCATTAGGGTTGAAGTTAGGAGTATATATATTGAAGGTCGGAGTCAGCCTTCCAAAGGTATTTACTTTTTTGCATATAGGATCAGAATTACCAACAACTCAGATCGTCCTGTACAACTTCTCAGAAGGCACTGGATCATCACTGATGCCAATGGAAAAACTGAGAGTGTCCAGTAAGTTGCCAGTTTCCCTTTACTTTCTTTTCCGTTGTGCTTCTCTAACAACCAAGGACAGTGCTGTAGTGGTCTCTTCATAGAGATTTTATGGTTTTCTTGACAAATCTTTAAGTTGATGGCTAGATTCTTGCTGCTACTTATCTGACTGCTTTTTTGGCCAGGGGTACTGGAGTTATAGGCGAACAGCCAGTTATACTTCCCAATACTGGTTTTGAATATTCATCGGCGTGTCCATTGAGCACACCTAGCGGGAGGATGGTGAGATTATTTATCCCATTTACCCCTTTCATCCGACAAGCTTGGCTGAATCAAGAGTCTTGTTTAACAAAATTTAGTCCTCTATAACCTCATAAAGTAATGCTGAAGAAGATATTAGATGGTTGGCAGTGTGCGACCATTATTTGCAGCAAACTCTGGCACTTGCCTTGGAAAAGAAATCTTCATATGAAAATTACAGAGGATTTTCTGGACAAGTGTATCTGAAGTTGAATGTAGTGTTTTTAAGTTATAGCTATGTTGAGTTATTCAATTCATTGTGGGCTATAATGACTTAAAAATAAAACTTCACCAACGCAATATATGACAGAAAGGCGCGTTCTTTCTTCTTTAGAGCTTCTTTTTAGCATAATTTCAAGTGTGAGCGCAAAAGGAGTTAATGTATGATCATTTAGAAATGCCGCTTCTGCATCGTGTTAAGAATTTCTGATGCTGTATGTATATTGCTAATATGTTGTAAGGTAATATTTTGGTTGTCTCTGGCAATGAGTGCTTAGTGCCCTTCTTTGTGTAAAATCATGATATATTTATCTTACTTTCATTCTATTGATACTCAAAATAATTGACTTTATATCTTGATCCTTTTTGTAGGAGGGAGACTTTGAGATGAAACATATTGATAAAGTAGGTGCCCGGACATTTAATGTGGCGATTGCCCCCTTTTCTCTATCCACTTTTGGAGATGGCGCTGATGTTATCTGAGAGACTACCTCTGCCATACAAGATGCTGATACATTGTTTATACTGTATGTTTCCACACTGTTATAGTGGATGGAGATAGCAAATTTTCTTTTTTTTGGTCAAATGTGAAACTTGTATATGTTACAGAACTAGTGTAAGTAATTCTTCTCAATATAGAATATAGTCATTGTCTGATTAACGCCAAATCAGATACTCATTTATTACGTTGGTTGGACCTATAATTGGAATAACCTGTGAAATAGAAATATATATACGACGAGTATTTTGGCTAATAATCATTTACCTGTCTGCTGGCATTTTTGGCATTATAATGTTCTAGTTTTGCGATATCCAGTTTGTGAATGTATTTTTCAAGGTAGTATTTCGAATATTTTGGGTTGGCGGGGTTGTTTCTGAGAGCTGCTGTCATAGGAAATATAAGAAAACTAAGAACCCAGAAAGGTGTTGCTAGGTGAATTACTGCATCAACCATACGTTATACCATCCATCAGAACTCTAGGGGGAATTATGTTCATAAAAGTAGTTTATCTTCTTCTTGAAGCTTTTTCCCAAAGCTTCTCTGCGTATTTCTTAGAACTCGAGGCTTCTTGTGTAGGTGATAAATAACTTCCCCCCCTGAAAAAGATGTGGAGTCAGGCATAATAAAAGTAAAAATAGTTGAGGAGTGGCGGCATTTTAGGGAAGGGGAGGCATGCAGGAAGCATGTAAAAAACCACTTTCTCTTACAAAGTCGCTGAGATTGAGGAGACGTGTAAGGAACTCTCTAGTAATTCAGTCTATATGAATCAAATAAGAGCTGCGTGAAGGTTCTTCCTGCCTCAAGTGATTGAAGAATCCGAGAGTGGTTGGCTTTACTCTCATAATTTTTCTTGTGACGCGTTGGTATAGATAACAGTGCTCGTTTATTTCTTGAACTTTCAGAAGCTAATTTGGATCTCATGAGGTGGCAAAATGTTTTTAAAGGCAGGTGTGTCTTCTTACTAAACTTGGCTTTCTCTATATGTAGCTGCGATTGTGTATCTTTTGCCTGTCTCTTGCTATTTCCTTATATGTGTTCAAAAGTATTGCATACCATTATTTGATTATGGGCTGAAATTGAAGTAGCAGGGAGTCGTGTTTGTTGTTAAACTTCATGTCACATTTAACCTTTTATTTCTCATGTTTGGGGCTTAATAAATCGTGCCATGTTATCGTGTGAAACTATGGCCCTGCACTTGGTACAATTAGCTCTTTTGAAAATGATCTGGTGTGGATTTGCATTTTCATGTATTCTGCATTGAGTGTTTGTTGGTTCATGCGTTTTGCAACTGTGGCCAACTCAAAGTCTATTATCCGCTGCGTGACAAGTTGTGGTGGTTCCTGCTGTTTGTTTGTTTCTTTTTCCTTTTTTTCCCCCTCTTTTCTTAAATGTTGGCAAGGAGATAAATGTTTGTTCTGAATTAAGCAAGCACAATAAAACAAGAAAAAGCGAAAAAAATATTACACGCAACCGCTGCATAAAATGAGCAGGAAGACTTTTTTGTTCCCGTGACAAACATGCTTGAAGTAGGCTGCCTATGGTTTCCTGGAGTACATAGCGAATTAACTTGCATGAAACAAAATTCTTTTGCGTAGGACATTCTCCTTTATATTCTATAGATAGATAAAATACAATTGAAACACAAAGCTATTCCTTATGAATAAAATCCTGCCTAACGTTCCTATTTATCCTAGCTACTAAAATAAAAACCTGATAAACAAATGCATGTCGCCATAATGCCTCATAAAGCTGTAGAATTGTGTTCGATCATAGTTTGCATTGAAGAATATTTCTTAATTGTATTTGCATGCTGGTGATTAATCAATACTATATGTCGATATAAAATTAAGGTAGTAGTGGTATGGGCATCAATGTCAATGGGTCACGTGCCCCAGCTAATCAAGAATGTGATAATAACTAAATAACTATGGTGACAGAATGCTGTTGCGTATAATTAAACTTATCGCGTAACCCTTACTTAGGGGTCACGCGTTGACAAATTCTCGACACGACTTAATGTGACTTGTTTACATCATGTTCGATCAAGTCGGTGCATTAATAGATTTCAATTAGGAATTTTTTTATAGTTAACAAGCTGTCTCGTAGAGTAATGCGAGTTCATGCGAATTAAATATGTTCAAAAATTTACTAGACTTAGCGTTATAACTTGTATTGCAATTACACTTGTAACCGAAATGGTGAAAGTTGCATTCTCTTGACTAGTTATTCTAGATTTTCAGTTTCCATTTGTTGGAAAGTTGTTTGTTTCTCTAACTTCGAGGTTGGTTAAGTTTTTCATCATGTTTTTCTCTTTCATTTTTGATTCACAAAGTTCTCTGAAGTGTTTCAAAGTTTTTGTCTATAGTCCTAAAACAAGTAGTAATGTGACATCCAATTAATGATATTTATTTAAAATGGTCTACATGTTTTCTCAAAAGCCAACAAACTTCAAATAAATTCAAATTTCTTACATTAAAACCAAGCCAATAAACTGATACGATATGTTATTCTAATGAAGTCGAGCTTTTGTAGAATAAATTATATTCCGATGTTAATAGGAGCATTTGTAAGTGTACAATGTGAGCTCTGCGCCCCTTTTTCTTTCTCCAAATTTATTGTCGGTCAATGCCTCAATTCCATAAGAAAAGGTAATTGTTTCGTACTTTCGGGCAAAGAGATTGAAAATCGAAATATTGTTTGTTGGTTTATAAAATTATAACGAATCCAAGGTGCCACTTTCCCAAGTTTGTAAATACTAATTGAAGCGGCAACTCGCACTTAATTATAACTGATTTACAAAAATATTTAACCCATGAATATCATTTTTATGTTCTTTTAGCGGCATAATGCAATTTGATTTATATCTTAAATTACTTGAAGTTGAAATTAACTTTTTCAATAAAATTGAGCATACCATTATATTTCGTAAAAATAATATTAATTTTTTTATACCTCCATTCCACCCTTTTCAAAAAGAGAATATATTGGGGAACTACTCTTTTAAAATTAACAAATGTTATATGAAGATATTTTCGTCTTTACAAACTAAAAACACATCTAATAAGTATAATACAAATCGTAATTTGTTTTATCCCTTTGATAGAAAGAGGGCCGACGTCTTAAAAGGGTGATCTCCATGTATTTGACTGAAAAACAAAAGGAGAAAAAGAAAAAAGTGGGCCCAAGGCTGACATGTTTTTACACAAACATGAACCTTTTCTTTTTGTATATATAATTACAACACGAACCCTTAATTTTAATTTTCGAAAAATTCTTCGTTGTTCCAAAGCTGACATATTTCGATTTAGGAGCTTATACATGTCAGCTTTTATTCCTTTCATCACACACCCAATTTATTCCTTTATTACAAGCTCTCTATTCAAAACAAGAATCTCCAAATTATCCAACAACAAAAATCCACATAAGCTAACAACATTTGGTTCTAAATTCTAATATATACTGTACAAGAAAAGGTGACAACACCTAACATTTGCAACACTTCTTTAATAATTTTAATATGTGCATGGGAATATAAGATCGTGACAATACAGATTTGAGACTAGTCTATTTTCTTTTTTCAAGATCTTATGGGGATAATAAAAGTGAAAAGTTGAAGCTTATGCTCAAAGCACACACCATTCCTTTTTTTTTTATTCTCTTTTTTTTTTCTTTTTTAGTTTTTCACTGCAAAGTAAAGAAGCAAAGCATCTCTTCTTACAAATCTAATACTGTTTGGTTTCTCATGTAAGTATTCCAACTTTTCTTTGCTTGCAATTAAGAACCTCACATTCTTTTCCCATTCAAATATTATATTATTATTATTATTGTTAATATTTTTTCATGTCTTTCTGTGCAAATTCTCCCTTAAAGTATGGAATCTCTGCTTACTTGGGACGTTATTGTTGGTCAATCTAAGACTAAATTTGTTTAAACATTATCATTTTTTGTTCAAGTCTTTTGTTGTCTGTTATTTAGAGGGGCTGCCATTTTTGTTCTGCATGAATGTGTTACAACTTTGCAGGCTCTAGTTCTAATACTTATGATAGGATTTGATGTCTTAACTCTAAGTTCTTAGCTTATCTTGGAATCTTGATTTTCTTTTAGTGATTAAAGTTTGATTCTTTCTTTTGTAACATAAATTCAGACATAGTGTAGATCATCATCATCATAGAAGCTCTTGTTGTCTGAAATTCATTCTTCCAAACAATTCTTCTTCCGAATTTCGTATTCGTTTTCGTTTAAACAAGAACTGCAGTTCTTGTTTATCTTCACTAAGAAAAAGATCTCATTTTTTTCATTCTTTTGAATTCTTTCATACCTTATTGATTTTTGTCAAGATTTTTCATTTCTTCCCACAAATTTTCTGTTTCCTCAGTTGACATTAAGACAAAAGTGATTGAGAAATTGGATTAGAGGTATGAATTTCTTGACATTTATAACAGGATCAACAAAATCATGGCAGCCTCCCATGACAGCGAACACGACGACTTCGGCTTATTGGCTAAATTGGAGAGTATTGCTCTGTTCCATATGGGTTTTACTATCCATGGTGTTTGCCTCGGTTCTTATTACAAAATATGAATGTCGTCGAAATCCGGAAGAAAGCACAGAGAACCAACATAATGAATCACCTGGAGTTCTTTACGAAGACGAGGTTTGGAAGCCGTGTCTTCGAAGTGTACATCCTGTTTATCTCCTTGGGTTCAGAATATTTGCTTTTGTTGTTCTTCTGCTGATGCTGATCCTAAATGTTGCTGTTGATGGAGGAAGCATTTTCTACTTTTATACTCAGTAAGTTTAATATTTTTTGCTGATTTTAGTTTTCTGTTGTGAGTTGATAATTTCATTAGCTCTTTCCTTTTTCTAATTCTGTTTCTTTTCGTCATCCATATAGAAAATGCTTCTTTCATCCTTTGTTTTGCATCGGTAGATAAACTTTAGAGATTATTTAAAATAGTATGAAGGAGTTTCTATTCACATCATTCCACAGTGATTATTACTATGAATCTTGAATGATTTGAAACTATACTCGTATTTAACATTTCTTATCAATGCCGAATAGGTGGACTTTCGCGCTGATTACCATTTATTTTGGGGTAAGTAAATCATCTGGATATCGCTGTCAGACAAATTTTTATTTTGTATTTTCAATTTTGTTGACATTCAAACATTTTGTAGCTTGGATCATTGCTGTCCATGAATGGATGTTACCAGTATAGCAAAAGAAGTGGTGGTGATGAACATTTTGACACCGAGCAAGGATCTCATGGATCCTCTACAATTGCACATAATTCTCATGCACCAAATGCTACGAAAGTCAATAACCTGAATCCACAACTAGAACTTAATGTTCGAAAGGTTGCTGGATTCTGGGGTTATCTCTTTCAAATTATTTTCCAGGTAAATCTCAGAAAACGGTTTGATATAAAGTTTTTGTCATCCTTATTTGTGAATGACTCTTAAGAGTTTCTCCCACTTTGTTGCTTAAGATGAATGCTGGAGCTGTCGTGCTGACAGACACGGTCTTTTGGTTCATAATCGTTCCCTTTCTTGCCATTAAAGACTACAACTTGAATTTTGTAAGTATCCAATGTTTTTTCTTTTCTTCTGTCTCTCTCTCTCTCTCCCAAATGTCTGTGCAGCATTGCTTGATCAAGGTTCTTTCATGCTTATTCGTTACTTGTTCATTATAATTAAAGCATATATCATCACGACAAAGTCGTCGAATCATTTCGATGATGATCCCCAGTTTTTAACGGAAATTCCATCAGTTTTGCAGCATTATATCCCAAACTACGGTTCTCTGAAATTTTTGGATTCATTCGTCACTTTTTCATTGTTTTTGTCTTGTTCTGTGTGTTTGAACAATATATAAAAACTTCCCTGCAGTTGATCATAAACATGCACACTATCAATGCTGTTTTTCTCCTCGCCGACACTTCCTTGAACTCCTTGGTAAGTTGATATTACCCAATGCTTCTATTCTACTATAATTTGTATATTCAGCTTTATATCAACACTTTCTTTTCTTTTTTTAATTGTTTCCCACTATTTCAGCGGTTCCCCTGGTTTCGAATTGGATACTTTTTCCTCTGGACAGCTGTTTATGTTATTTTCCTTTGGATCGTCCACGCTTGTGTTGCTATCTGGTATAATATCATCTTCCACATCCTCTTAGTTGAGCGAAAATATACGTTCTGCATTTTTAACAGCAGTCTGTTTTCCTGAAACAGGTGGCCTTACCCTTTTCTTGATTTGGCATCTTCATTTGCTCCATTGTGGTATGTTCACTTTTCCATCTTTGATCTTATTTGCTCAGGCTCAGTAATCTCAGAATTTTTCTGCAAATTGGGTCGTGAAGATGTGTGATTTTTTCGGTTTTTTTTTTGTATGCTTGTAAGACTATACTTACAGTTCTACTCTTTAGATCATAGTTTTTCATAGTGTTTTGCCCATTTTATCAATGCTGTCATATTTAAGCTTTATTTATTCTTCGCATAATAATCTCATACTCGTTTATAATTTCCACTTTTGGTAAGTGTTAACGAACGTTTCTTTTACTTTGCAGGTATTCAACTGTGGCATTCATGCACATACCGTGTTATGGAATTTTTGTGCTGATAATGAAGGCAAAGCACTCTTTGCTGTCAAAATGGTTTCCTCAGTCTTACAGATATGCTCGATAGTTCTTGCTAAGTTTCAAGATGAAAGTTTCAGGGGCCACTCTGATATTACCAAGTGCAATTTGTACAGAAAAATGAAGTGTTTTTACTGTTAATTTCCAGGATATACTTTAGTGCAATCTTCAACATTATCCATGATTAGCTTCATGAACAATGTCAACATATAAGTTCGAAAATATTTTGAAGGATGTAAGCTGATAATAGATTCTGCAATGTGATCAGCAGTGTGAGGCCATACTTGTAACTATATATAGATATGAAAGGAGATACAACAATAGTGATTTTATCTGCAGCCGATGATTCTTTTATTCATTTATTTATTTACATCTGTCCTCATTTTATTCTCTGATTTCTGTCTGAAATGGCTTGTACTGCTTCTAAAAATACAATTTTAGTGTTTCTTTTCTTCAACTAATCCCTCCTGGTTTTGTTGGCTTCATTTTTACAACCCGAAGTTTTGGGATGGCATTCCAACCTCAAAAATACGAGAAAGAAAACTGGTTCTCATGCAAGAACATAAGAGATAGATAAGGTTAACAGAAATAACAGCGTAATTTGGAATAATCATTGTAAAATTCTTGATTATATTAACGCCAATAGTCCAAGTTTCATATACGATTGCACCAAAATAATTCGTGTCCCATATATTTCTACATAAATATGATCACAATTCAACACATCAACCTTGAATGTACTCTTATACAGGGTAAAAGAATAAAAAATAATCACACTAATCGAATACTATGATACAAAGAGTAAACTCGGTTACAAAAATCACTTTTGGACTATGTTACAAAAAGAAAAGAATAAGAACACTTGGGTAAAGAATAAGTAGTAAGACATCAGCTTCCCTTTAGAACCGGTGTATGAAAACAATTCTAACCCACAAAACTTACCGGGCAACTGTAGGAATGACCCTGGATAACATTCAAAGTGAAGTGTTCGGTAATGAACCCATCGAAATAACCGTATCAACATCTTTTGACTCCTGTCTTCTACGAATTTGAGACCTTTGTGGAATTACCATGGAGAATAATCCAGCAAGAAGTCCAGATCCAGTGCTGGGCTCCGTCACTCTAGCCAGTAGATTCATAGCACTATCCACAGGAGGGGGTTCTGCCACTCTGGTAACTAAATTCATATGGCTATCCAAACTAACGATTTTCTCATCACCAGTTTGCTTCTGTTTAAAACGAGCACCACAAGAACAAGTAGCTATTTTCTTGAAGCAATTCTTGTGGAAAACCGTTTTACAAGATCTACATCTTTCGACCTCTCCATCCTGTACATTCAATTGTGTTTCAGTCAGGGACTATTTCAAAATACGATCAAATCTTTCCAAATAGACCACAGCGTAACATGATCTTCCCATATACGGAAATGCAAGATGTCATAACCATTTTGACTTTGATTAAATTTTCCAGCATATTTATTCTAATTCCAGAAGATAAAATGAATGACAAAGTAAAGAAGAAAGAGTCTCTTGCCTGGAAAGGAAAAATGAGAGAGAGCGGATCATCACATGCTTTTCGAGCACCGCAGGGAATACCAGCATCATAGCAAACAAGGCACTGCTCGGTAATATGAAACCGAATTTTCCGTGACACAGCTTCCACCATCACTGGTAAAGCTGCGTTGAGAAAAATTAAACAAATTATGACAACTATATTGAGATGTACAAATCTCATAACTATTCCTGGAAATTGCTCGCTGGCCAAATGACAAGAGTGAAAGAGCGGTGAAACAAGAATAGAGAAAAGATCCTCCCAAGCTCTATGTTATGCGTGGAAATAATCTGACTGTAAACTGAGGGTCATGCTTTTGTCTATGTGCATAAAGAACTAGGACAAATTTCAGCATTTAGAAACAGAAGTCTCATCTACTCCGTTTGTGGGATAGATTAGGGGCTCCATATCTATTGAGTAGTAGGTTTCTATATCCAGAAAAAGACTCCAATCTCGGAGTAGTGAATCCACAGCCACTACTACAAGGGAACCCAGAATACAGCACCCAATTCCACAACATACTTCAGACAGAATTCCAATGCCAGACGTATCCCAAACAGAGAACCTTTAAATCCACCAGCTCATGTTTCATGGCAAAGATAATCATGTGAAGTAACAAAGCAAGAAAGGACTCTATAACGCTACTGGAAGTGTCTCAGTATTGTGAACTAGCAACTACCTTTAAACGTGCAAGACTACATTCAGTGTAAAAGTTAAACAATGCTTATCAATTTTAACATTACCACACATTATCTATGTGGTGTCTGTTACAAACTTCATTTTGCAGAAACGTGATGTTGTGGTGCCTTGTCCCCTGAACTTGAACCCACTTCCCCAACTCAAAATCCCACTTGTGGATAATACCATGAGGCTGGATTTGGTCACCTCTTTAAAGTCAGAATCCTATACAAGCCAACGTTGTTGGGCAAAAGCCAATTGAGTCGGAATGCTCAAGCCTGTAAAAATGGAAAGCGTTTAAAACATTTCATTTCCCCCTCCAACCAACATCAGATGGGTGATAGGTCAGTCTACATGTGCATCAAATAGCTACCACCCCAGGATCACCATCCCCGACCATCCTAAACAACTCTGTGAACTACAATCAAATCCTCGCGTTTCCAACAAAAGAATCATAAGAAACTGTTGCAAAAATCCTCTTACAGTATGAATCATATCATTTTCAACAGTCCACTTTCAGAAACAAATGCAATGGGGCAATTTCAAAATGGCCCAAATACAAATGATGTCTAGCTTCCCGCCTCTTGTCCTTTGTCCTCTATATCTTCATCTATGCTTACTAACTCCATTTATACGACATCATAACTTGCATATGAGATTTTTGAATTTAGGAAAATTGTCTAGATCCAAAGTCTTTAATGTGTATCCTGTCTCATATACTCAATTGTAATCCCTCTGCCACCTTCCATCACACAATCCATACTATTGCATCCTGCTCAAATGTTGCTTCACCAAAACAGATGTCAACCATGTCAAGCGAAGAGCAACAGGACATGAAATTGTGACAGGGGAAAAAGAATGCAGAACCCTTGCTTCAACTAAAGTTGACCGAAACAATATTCAATTGAAGAAGATAAGTGAAACCAAGACACATTTTTTCAGTCTATAATGTAATCAAATAGAGAACATTTGTTTATTAGATGGAAACCAGAAAACATCAGTCACGGAGAATTAGCAACAAGTTGTTTGCAGTTATCATAACTTAGCACAACAATATCAAGAAGAAAATAATATATTCTAATGTGTATTAGAATCAAGTTCAATTTATTTCTAAATTGATGCTCAAGTGTAATCGACTTCGAAATTTGATTGTACAATTGCTTCTAACTTCACCTGAAAATACTCCCTTAGAGAGATCAATGAGGTCTCGTAAAGCGAAAAAGTCATTGCTGTCAAGAAGATATCCCCGAGATCCAAGACCTTTATAGATTGATACACGAAATGGGCAGCGAACATACGGCAGCATAATTTTTATTTTATTTCTGATATTGGCGACATGCTGTAATGCTGGAACTTTTGAGAGTAGAAAAGGATTAACAGCACTGACACAAAGCATTGGCTGCAGAAAACAAAACAAATTGGAAGAGCAATTATAAAAAAAAACTAATCAAAGCATTGCCAGGTCTAGTTTAGGAGTCTGCTTAGCAGCAGACAATTTAAACGGCCAACAAATCTCACAATTATTTTTTGGTCAATAATAAAGTAAATAATGATAAGTGCGAAAGGAATGAGATGGTAGGTCGAGGGAAACAATGACTGAGCATGAGAAAACATAAAACATGGTTTCTTATTAAAATAAGCTTTAAATTTTTCTTCTTGAAAAAAATTCATCATAGACAAATTTCTTTGTAAAGTTATTTTGCAATTACCTTGTCATAGATAGAATCCAGATATGATTTAGCCAAGTGTGATACTGGGTATCGAGTAAAATCCCAATGATGCAGAACTCTGGCAGGCAAGATAGCAGTCTCATTGTTATGGCATGAGGAGCAGAATAACTGGCTACTGTACTCACAAAGACGAGGTTTGCCCCATCCTAGTGCCTGTACAAATTCCTGTACCCTTGTTATTCCATCATCAAAATTTCTGTGGCACCCAGCACACCTATAGTGTTGCTCATCTAGCATCTGTTTTGTTTGTTTGTAAGGGCGTATTTGAACAACAAGAGAAATAGTCTTGCCCATTGCCGAGAAATCTTCCATCTGTCCTCTGTTGTGAACAGACGACTGGGTTCTACTCATATCGGATGCAGGAGAATCAGGAAAACCTTCTGGTGGAGAGAGGAAAGAAACGAGAGCGTTGAGGGAGTTCGAAGAGAATTTAGGGTGGATAAGAGATTGTAAACACTCTTGAATAAGAACACTCCTATCTGCGATGACATCTGGAGAAGCATTAGCAAAAAGCTTTCTGGATTCTTTTTCCACAAAGGACCAGGGTGAAGGCAGGGTCCAACCATGATCAGCAAATAGTTTTTTTAATTGATGATACAGAGTACTAAAGTCACGGTACCGTCGTTCTATCTCCCAATGATTTTCTCCAGTCCACACTCTTATTTTATAGGCTGTATATTTTTTTACTCCAACCAGTCGTTCACTGAGAGATACGTCACCCATCATTTGCCTTGCACCAACGACCTCAACCCTATCAACTCTAAAAGATTGCTTAATCAAGTTATGAGCGTAATCCGCGCCAGATGTTGATGCACTAGAGCCACCATCTCTTGATGGCCGACGTAAGTGGGAGTTATGCATCCTTGTAACGTGGGTGAGACCAGACCCAGGAGACTCGCCTGAGTCTAGTAGTATGTCTTCCATATCATTTACAATTTCATCATCATAGACATCATTCAACTCAAAGTTCCTTGTCTACACAAAATTATGGAACAAAAATAAAAATAAAGCTTTTCGAAGTGAGAGAAGTTCAAGCACCAAAAAATCTAAGTTAAATATACTCAAATAATTAGGCATGGTGTTAAACCAGAATACTAAAGCCTTTCCCATGCAGCTCTCATTGAAGAATTAAACAAACTTATAGAAACCCTAGTATGATCAATCGAAATGCAACAGAGACCACAAATAATAAGATATGTGCAGTAGACATCATCAGGAAGATTAGTTCGGTAACCCAATGTAAGAACTTAATCCATGTAATCTAAACTCACAGGTGTACATGTCTTGAAACAGTGTCAAAATCATTGTTGGCAACAGTAGAAACCTCTGAACAAAATATATTCACAAGGAATTTTTTTAGGATAAGCCGATCCACAGTTCGTCCATGTAATCTAAACTCGCAGGTCTACATAGGTCAACAGTAGATAAATTATATTCACATGGCAAGTGAGTAGGATAAGCCGATCCACAGTTTGGCTAACCCAATGTAAGAACTAAATCCAGTTCATTATATAGTACCCTCTACCAAAAACAAGGTTCCAGAAGAAAACAAAAAAAAAGGGAAAAGATCAGTCAAGCACATTCTAACATTAATTAGTACGAATTGAGATTTCACATGATAATTTATGGTAACTCTTGATGCAGGTCGAATTACTGTAACATATCTTAACATTTTGAAGGTGAGAAAAGCGAAAACCCGAAGAATAGGTATTGGCTTACCTAATGATAGTATAAAAGGCCTACTATGTTTTCTTTTTCAGTATATGAAGCTTGAATAGAAGAATTCAGCAAGAACTTCTTTTTTTGTTCCTCAATAATTATTTTGTTTTCATTTGTTCTATTCTTTGAAATATTCTCCTTGGAGAACGATGTTACATGGATATGTATTTGTTCAAAAGTGCTACTATCTCAAATGGTTCTTTGTGATTCTAAAACGTCAGGAATTGTTCTTATATGACCAAACTTCACATAATTTATCACAATTCTCTGTAGCAATTCCTAATGTGCTCTTTAATGTTTCCTTTGATAAAATTTAAAAGGGTTTCCTTTTCTATGCTTGACATACAGTATACATTTTCTTATTCACCTAACATATTATTTATGCTGTACCTGAAATTGAAAGCATTAACTACTTGACCTGCGTCAATTGAACAAAAGAGTCTTATCTAGGCTTTTCTATTAATACACGTCAATGACAAAATCAATAAGTTAATTAGAGCATGTTATAGAGTAATTATATTATAGTGAGTAGCAACTTGGACTTCATCGACTTGCAATTCAAATAAAAAGTTAATCTTGTGCTATAAGCTTCCTTCCCTTTACTTTTTGAGCTGCATCATCTACCACACACCTTAATCTTGTCATTTATTGACAAAATATAGCTTAACTCTCCGTTTCTTGGCAATCAACTTCTGCATTCCCTGCTACCCACCTTCTTGCCACAAGTAAACTTTCATGCTCAATCGCATTGATTAAGGCTTCCCAAAAGTGGGATACATTGTATTTTTAACTATATCATATGCACTGTACTTTATGAAAAATATTGCCATCGATGAGAATGGTCACGAGCTGTCTACACTTGAACACAAAAATATCAAAGGTATGCAGAAATAACACACACAAATACATAATGACATACGGGAATAATCTATTTATAATTGTAACCGGATGCAGGAACAAGGTTTTACCTTAACGGGCACAAAATGATTTTCAATTTGATCGCATGAGAAGTCATAACTCTGAGCAGAGGTTCTTGTGTAGGTATCAGGCGAAGGTGACATTGGAAATGAATTGTTATCTTTGAATACTTTACCCTCTCTATCTTCCTTAACTTTCACTGGAAAAAGATGATTGTGATCGACTACAGATTTGGATAATGGGTCTGATTCCACGCTTGGTTTCTCCAAAGCCATACTATTGGATACAATATTATGAGAACTCGACATGACTTTACCAGTGCTTAAATCTTGATGTTTATTTTCGGATTTAGCCTCAACAACTTTCACCTCTTCATTTACCGTGGCTTCTCTTGCCGATGTATCCTTTCTCATTTCAAATATGTTGTAATCTAAAACACAACCGAGATTCTCCAGTTCATCTATATCACTGACTTCATTGCTTGAGAGAAGCACTGTTTTCACTCCTTCGACCCGTGCATCGAGCTTCGCCTGATAAGTTGAGCTTGAGGAAAAATTATTCACATTTATCCCTGGTAATTTACCACCAGCCTGGACTTGACTGTGAAACTCGGTACTATTCCTCACCTCATCCCGTCGCACTACCAAATTTAAACTGGGACACATATTAGAATCAGCAACAGTGAAATTCTTTTCTTCACCCAGATGCAGTAAACCCAAAGTATTCTCCCCACTTTCTTGAATAAAGTCGTCCCAATCATCAGCACCAAACGCCACAGCCGAATTCATAACCAAACGATTCTCATCCTTCTCCCTCTCTTCCCCTCTCTTCCCCACATTCCTCCCATAATACTCACCACCCCTCCTCTCATCATCATCACTACCACCGCATCCATACATCGAATCCTCACCCTCCGAGTGCTCGTACCTCGACGTAGTCTCTTCACCATCATCACACAATCTCCTATCCTCATCACCCCTCTTCTCCACACACCCATTCTCATTTCCCCAATAACCATCCAAATCATTAAAACTCCCCAGCAAATCAACACCACCCCCACCCCCACCCAAATCAAAACCCTCCACCCCAGAACCAGATGACAATTTTTTGGCCCCAAAACTCTTAAAATTAGCATTTTGACCCCCAAGATTGAAGCTTTTAAATGACCCTAATTCAGAATCTTGAAAAGAAGAAGTGGTACTGCGAAAAGTGGGTGTACCCATTGCTGAGCTGGCGCTACAGTACCTCTCGAACTCCGATTCGGCGCCGCAGGAGGAGTAGTGCGACAACAGCTCCTCATCGCCACCGTCCGATTCACGATCGAACGGCGGATCGAGCAGAGAGGTGGCCGAGGGAGATGAAGATGATCGTTTGTTGTTGTTGTTGTTGTTCTCCTCAGCCCTCTCTCCGCTTATCATCTCTCAGATTCAATTTTAATTTTGGGGACAAACAAATAAATGAAATTTGAACGGTTGATGAAAAAATGAGAAATTAAAAATCAATTATGTAAGTTTATCGGATCTTGAATATCATTTTCTTGATAGTTGTCGCAACTGTGACCTTCTCCATGTTAGGATTTATACGTTCTTTTTTTAATCCATTGTTTATAATATATTATTGTTGTTTCAATTTTATTATCATTTTGGTTACTATGTCTATGTTCGATGAAATATTCTTCTTATATATATATATATATATATATATAAATATTATTGATGTGGTTATTATTACTTTAACTACTTCGTTTTTTCTAAATGAATGAATAAATCCTGAGGAATCATAGTTCGTCCGAATTGTTATTACTTATTAAAACAAACTTAGCTAAAATCTTGTTTATCTTTATCAATAATAATTCTCAAAATACTTCTTATTGTTATTAAAATACCCAACATCTTGTAATATAGGTCGAGAAAGTATGAAGTTGTAAGGGCATGAATTAAATAATTAAGTTATGTAGGGAAACGCAAATTGTCGCCAAAACGACACGAATTTTGTTGGATACTCTTCTTTGGATGAATTGAAGTATAGGTTTAGCAAAGTTAAGTTCAATAAGTTAGGGACGGGTCACAATAACACAAAGGAATTGAAAATTGATCTATATATATATTTGAACAATCAAGCTTTTTAATTGTGAACATAATTTAATAAAGCCTAAACTATTAGTTTAATGACGGTATTAGCCCATTAGGTGATTGGCCGGGTGATATTTTGTTGATTTGCTATTAAGATGGCAACTTTAAGATATATTACAAAAATAATACAAAAAAAATACCATTATTTCACTCATATATTCAACTTTGCGCGGCTAAGTATAAATTCGTTAATTTGTTCATACTCCTTAAACCCTAAACCCCTAAATATTTCTCTTATTCTCCGCCATGACCACCGCCGCCGCCGCCGCCGATGGCGTCGAAGCGCTGCACCGCTTAAAATCCACCGAACCGCCGCTGTACCTCACGCCGTCGCCGGAGCTTTCAAAATCCGCCAGATTAGCTTCGCAGCACTTATTCTCTTCTCTCAATCCGTTCGCTCCTAAATCTCCTTTTTCTCATCTTTTGACCGACGGATTCGACGCCGAGCAGATATGGCAGCAAATCGACCTCCAATCGCAGCCCCTGCTGTCCTCGATTCGCCGCCACGTCGGCAAATTCGAGAAGAATCCGGAGGAGGTTGAGAAGCAGTTCAATTTTGTGAAGGACGGTGGAGAGAATGTGGAGAATGGAGAGAATGCGGATGAGGATGGTGAGGAGGATCGATTGGACGAGGCGAGCGAGAGTTTGGAGAGTGATAGCGGAAGTGAGGGTTTGGAGGAGGATGAGGATGATGAGGAGGATGGTGATGAAGATGATGGTGAGGATGACGATGATGATGAAGGTACGGATAGTGGGAATGAATTCGAGGATGAGTTTTTGAAGATGAAGGAGTTGGAGAAGTATATGAAGGCCGATGAGGCTAGGGAGTACGGATTAAAGAAGGAGAAGAAGAAGAGGAGGAGAGGTGAAGATACGGATGAGGACGAGGATGATGAAGGTGAAAAGGAAAGTGAGGGCGATGAAGACGAGGATGAGGATGATGAAGACGGTGATGAGGTAATGCTTTGAAAGTCTTGGAAGTTTAGGGATTAGGATTGTTTGTTGGAGGGTTTAGATAGTGCTATATGGAGTATGTTTGGTTTAATGATTATCGAATTATTTTGATGTTGTCTCATATGACTGTCTACAGAATATCTTTCAGTTGATACTTGTGTATTATGGTGACAGTGGTGTTGTGTTTTGCCTTTTGCAGCTTGGACTTATGGGGATTGATGATAATGATGAAGACGATGACGAGATGGGAAATGCAAGGTGAGTTAACTTGTTAGTGTACTTCAAAAACAAAGAAATAAATGCCAATTTGCAATGAAACTGAAATAGATAAATACGCATTGTATTGGGATGTAAAGTGAGCTCGCAATGAAGTCACTTTTGCTGTTTGATTTTAGATCTGAAAGTTCACCAGCATAACACACTTTACAATTTAAGATAATAACAAACTAATATTTGAATTGATTTGGAGAAGTTGGTTGTTTGCATATCTCAGGCAGTTGAGATAAGTCTTGATCACTTGTAAATTGTCAAATTATGATAAATAAATTCGTAGTTTCCACTACATATGTTGCAAATTATTGCAGATATACTAATTACTCTCTCTTTTTTCGTGAAGCACTTTCAAATTCCAAACTTTCGACTAGTCTGTTGAGAGAGGAAAACATAACTTTGAGGTGGACCTTAATATATACGGGATTCGATAATGTTACGTGGAAAGTTATTTTAAACTAAATGCTAATTCTGAAAAATAATGTAGTCACTATATGGCATGATGCTAGTGTGAATTATCCTTGACCATTTAACTGAAACATGCTGAGGAATTTGCTACTCTGATGATCTACTGTGGCCACTGGCTCTTAAAATACCTTATTAAGAGGAGACAATAAGTTGTTTATTTAGAATGATCTGCATTATGTCTCAAGGCACATGGGGGACAATTCTACACACACCTCACCTGTTTGCCAGTATTAAGTTTTCGCATACCATCACATGAGCAGGTTGCAAACTCATCAATCGTCTTGGATAGTCTTTGATACTATGTAAAATCCTCGCGTTAGGACCAATATTAAGTTTCTTGTGCTCAAATTTAGTCAAATCAAGTGTTATGTTAAATTTTTAGAGCTTCTTACTCTATATGTTGCTTAATGTTTTGGTCAAAACCTTGCCCTTGTTAATCAAGGGTTGAAGTTTGTATAATTTTGGGTTGCATGCTTTTCTTGTCTGTTGGTGTTGTGTTAACATATCTTTTTATTTGTGGGTTCAGATACGAAGACTTCTTTGGTGGTAAAAATGATGCTCAGAAGAAAAAATCTAAACAGTTCCGTGGATCAGATGACTTTGACATGGATGACGAACCTCATGACGACAACAACAATCAGGTTATTTCTGTTTCACTTACCATCTAACGTATCTTCTTCACCGTTGCTCTACATGGGTTTGGTGGAGTGGGTGAAAACAAGCCTAAATGAAAATTCATGTTTAATTGTTTGCTAAGCTGTTCTCTCTACTAATTGATATATTTGTTGCTCTACTTGGGTTTGGTGGATAGGGGAAAACAAGCCTAAATTATGATTCATGTTTAACTATCTGCTCTATTATTCCCTCTATCAATCAATATAATTTGTTACTTTTTCTTTTCTTTGCAGAAGAAACAAACTCTCTCTACCCATGAAAAAGAGCAACAGAAGCTCCACGCTGAGATAAAGGAGATTGAAAAAGCAAACTTAGAACCAAAAACCTGGACCATGCAGGGTGAGGTAATATTTATCAATTTTATATTTCTTTTTTTTTCCTCAATTTACATTTGTGTTTAGATTACTGTACTTTCTGGATGTTTACCGTGTTTCTATTGATGTCAGGTCACTGCTGCTAAAAGACCCAAAAATAGTGCACTGGAAGTCGACCTAGATTTTGAGCACAATGTGAGGCCTGCTCCTGTAATCACAGAAGAGGTCACTGCATCTCTTGAGGAATTAATTCAGAAACGTGTCCTTGAGGTAAATCTTTACATTTTCAACATTTCAAATATTACTGTTGTGTAATGTATTGAGAGACTTCCTTTCGTTTAAGGTGTCCCTAAATCTCCCTCAGAATTAAAGCAGCTGTTATGAGCTGTTAATTTTCATGAGATTATTTCCATGAATGACTAGCTAGGGACACCTATCTATGGGAAGTGAAAGTGGAAAAGGACTCCTCTTTAATCTTGTTTGAGAAGGCAACTATAAGGTCAAGGCATTCACGGGCCCTGTTCTGGCTTCATCTTAAGCTAATCTAAATCAGAAGCTGTTTGGGAGAGATGATGCCTTAGCCTTATACTCCATAACTGATTACTATGGATCCCTGGACCCATGAAATTCAAAGAGCAGGGGAGTCCATCGTGGAAGGAAGGGTGGCGATTGAGGGTATCTATCTTATGAGAAAGTGTGGAGCAAGGGCTATAGGAGTTTCTCTTACGTCTTATGTGCCCTTAATTGGATTGGATATGGAATATTGAATCGTATTGTTGACTGAGTATCGGCTTAGTTGCATATCTGCGAAGCAAGGCCGTCAAAGCAACTTCGCTGAAACAGGCCCACAGTTCTGATGCCTTTTCCTTACTTGAATGCTCAAGTAAGGAGAAAAGCTCACTTAAAGGAAAGTAGATTTGATGGACAGTCTATTATTTCTTCGTACAAAAGGAACAAGGACAAGCTCATGACTATCTACTTCCTTTAGTTATATCTCCACCAGTAGTGGACTAACTTTAAGTGGACATATTTGTGATACTTTGCAAGCCAAGTTCTTTTGGGCTTCCAAGAGCTGGCAGTTGTCGTAGATCTATCAATTGCAATCCAGAGGAGAGTAGCAGCAGGTCATAGATCAGAAGAGAAAATTATCTCCTACCTTTTTGTATCTCCTTGATAGGTTAGCTTGGAGATTAATGAGATTTTGAGTTGACCTTTTCACGGTCCTTCAGCTGCTGTCTAACGAAGTGAAAGTAGTTGGTGGTTATGATATTTATTACCCTTTATTTCGCCGCCGTTGTTGAAGAGGAATGGTGATGATGGTGGTTTTGCAGTATCCCATTTCTGTGGACATGTATTCTGTTATATTTTCTTTGATGTTCAACCTTTTCTATTTCAATCAATTCCATGGATTAAGTTTTTCATTGATATATTTATTATTTGTAATTTTATATGATAAAATATCCTACTCATCAAGCTATATGGTTCCCTGTATTGGGACTGATTATCCTTTTGTTACTGTGTTTAGGGCCGATTTGATGATGTCCAGAAACGACCTACTTTATTGAACAAGGCACCAAGAGAAAGAATGGAAATGGTAATTGTTGAGCACTTTCAACATCATTTTTTTTCTTCGGTAAGTTATTTCCCCTAATTTTAATCAACTAGAAATTTGCAGGATGAGAATAAGAGCAAAAAGGGACTTGCGGAACTGTATGAGGTGAGTGCTCCATATTGTTTTGTTTGTATTTCCTATTCATTTATAATTTGAGTATATCATACTTATTGGATGAATTTGTGTTCTGGCCTCTTTGGCTGTCTTATCGTCCACCTTGATAAAGAAACTATACGACCTTTTCCTCCTATTTTGTACAGGACGAGTATGCTCAGAAGACTGGCCTTGTGTCAACAGCATTGGCTTTCTCAGATGAGCAAAAGAAAGAAGTATGCACACAAGTCTTTACCTTTTTTTTTCGTTTCTCTTTGATTCTTGTTAATTTGATGTCCAGACAAACATTATTTTGGTTGCAACTTTGTCACTAATAGCTGGTCTAATCATTTTCATCAAACTTATATAATTCTTGAGAAACTAATGAAGTTATGGAATGATTTGCCCTTTTGTTCTGTTTCAGGCAACCATGATATTTAAGAAATTGTGCTTGAAGTTAGATGCTCTATCTCATTTCCACTTCACTCCAAAACCGGTATGCTTCTTGCATTATATTCCAGTATTTTGTTGATTTCTGAAGTATCTTCTGGCGACTCTGTTTGTAATTGATCAACTTGAACAGGTTATCGAGGATATGTCTATACAAGCAAATGTTCCTGCACTCGCGATGGAAGAAGTATAATATTTGACTTATCTCATTTTCTCTGATTTAGTGATAGATTTTTCACAAGAATCAACCAATAACATGTTTTCTATTGTAGATTGCTCCCTTGGCTGTGTCTGATGCAGCTATGCTTGCTCCTGAAGAAGTGTTTGCTGGAAAAGGAGACATTAAAGAGGAAATAGAGCTAACACAGGCAGACAGGAAGAGGAGAAGGGCGAAAAAGAAAAGAAAATTCAAAGGTGAAAATGAACGACCTCTATGATATGAGCTGCACTTTAAAAAGAATTTGTTTTTGGAAGGGTGGCAATGCGATTTTCTCTTTACTTTTAAGAGAGTAGGTTAGATTAAGTGTGTTACATCACCTGGTGGGTATCGTATATCGTCATTAGGCCTTATAGTTCTCCTAATACAGAATGGTGAACTTTCCAGAATTAGCTCATGAAAGAAAGCAAATTAAGTATACCCATGGTTAATTGTACTCTTGAGTTGAATTACCTGATTATCGTTCATCTATCAGTTGATGTTGAAAGGCACGATCCTCTTCCATCAAATCATGTTAGTTATTCATGAGACTGAAAGATTAAATTTCTGGTTTACTTTTATGAGGATTTAAATTACTGAATTACTCTGTCAGAGTCTCCCTTCGTCTTTCCATTTGGGGTCATAGTATTGTCATAAGTAGTCAATCTATCATCCCTGGTTTCAATGATGAAACTATAACTAGACGAGTCATTCCGCTAGATATTATCCGTGTAATTTTGCTCCCCATGCTAGATATTTATAATTAGAATCCTATCACCTGAACCACTTAATAAACCCTCTTTATCACATAAAGTGCATTTCGGACTCTTGAATAGATATGAGCTTGTCATATACTTAATGCAATTATATGTTGTTTTGTGGATACTTTTTCTCCCTTGAGTTCTTTTTCACTTCTCCTTTTTCCAAATTATAGCCGAGAGTGCAAAACGGGTGGCTATAAAGACGCCGAAAAACACATCGATTGACCATACTAATGGTAATTTCCTGGTTCATCCATAACTTTGTATTGTGTTTGCCTTGACATAGTTTTGCAGCTTTGATCAAATTCTTGTTGCTGCTGCATGAAAATACAGGGGACAAAGACTCATGAAATCGACTGATTTTGTCAAATACCTAGCTATTTTACTGGCTTTGTTGCAAACTCTTGGATAACGCCAAGCATACACAACACAGGCAAATATTAAACGAAAGATGAATGAAGCATGAGGTTTTGGCAGTGAAATGGAGGGTGCAGGGAGAAATTTTAAGCATTGGATGCATTGCCTCTGGTCGCCGAATATGAGATGAAAATCATTATTATTAATTTTTTTTTTTGTGATTGCTATGTAACCTGCAAATTACATTTGAAATAGCATATTGGGATCTTGTAATTTATACGTGATAAATGGGGGATGATCCGTGAGAGGTTGCCTGGAGTGCAGTACTTTTGAGTAGTTACTCCCTGTTTTTAAAATCTTTTAGCATATTAATGAAAATGTTGCTTAGTTCTCCCGATGTTTGCTAATTTACATTAAATTTTAGGTATATACTAGGTTTCAGCGAGTAAAATTATTGCCTTATAAACTTTTAATCTTTTTTGGTTGAAATTATTTCAGTATTTTTTAATACCAGGCACCTATCTTGTCTTAGTTCTTGAGAACTTAGAAAACAAATTAGCTATGGTGATAAAATTGTTGGTGTTAATGGTGATTGCTGTTAGCGCCACTTCATTTGTCGTTGTTTTGTTATCTGCGACAAAATAATTATTGCTAATACTTCAGTATCAGGAAAAACTAGAGTTTGTTGTCGATAATATATATCTTATTAATTGCCAACTTTGATGATGATTTTGTTTTACTTGTGGTAAAATATATAGCACTGACCTTTTATATTCGTATGTTTTTCATTGTAATGTTTAATAAGTAAAAAGTTTAAAAGATAACATAAGGTACTCTTTTTGTATGTTCATTATGTGTGATTAAACCCCGTCATAAGAAATGAAGCGATAATCCAACTGAAGCAAAATACTTGGTTTGAGATTTTCTTTCCGTGGTAAAATGTTTATATGCGAATAGAATCTGATTTATACAAATAAATAATTTTTAAATTTAATTACGATCATTGGCACCTGAAGGGGTAGCATTTTCTGCTTTTTTCTTGTATCATTATTTAAGTAAAACAAACTTGTTGTGTAAAAGTCCCGAAAAATAATTGTTAATGTAATGAAGAATTGTAATACCATAGCTCAATAATTTTCCTATAAATAGGTGTTCATTCCATTTGTAAATACACTTGAAAATATTGAAGAAGAACATATTATCTCATTGTTTCAACTTTCATCCTCTCAAACTAAATCAGGTTTGTTTTAGCTTTATTAAAGACATGGACTATATTTTTGGTGTGTTTCCTTCTTCTTCCCTTTAAATGAAGACAAGAAAAGTCTTTCAATCAGTTACTACTAACGAAGACCAAGAAAAGTCTTTTGATTAGTACAATTATCTGCCACTCAATTCCCTTGAATGCCAAATCAAATGATATGAAGCTGACTTTTACACGTTTGAATTAAGACTAGCAAAACCTCATTCCTGTCCAAGATCCTTCATAAATTTTTTAGAAGTTGAGTACATTTCTCTCGTGTGCCAACTGCCAAGCTAGAACAATTAAGATTTTAGCAATGGCCGAAGCTCAAAGCACATATCTAGATAATATTGAGAGATTACTTGATGCACCAATGAAGTGGGTAGGCATGTATATCGCAGCAGCTTCCGCGGTTTGTACACTTGCGATGGCTGCCGACGTATTTCATGGCTTACGTAGAAAACGGCTGTGGTTCCCTTGCAAATACTTCTCTCTCAACGCCACTTTCTTGACACTCTTGGCCGTGGCGATGAAGCCGCCAGTAGATCTCAGTGATGATCTGCATAAGGATGCAATGTACTATATCAAGGTCAGTAGCGTAACTTTCATGAGCACGGTAGTGGTTAATTTTATGTCGTCGTTGGGATCCATGAACGATCAATCGCTCCTAACAAATACTATCGCTTTAGGGATTCTAGTAGTCACGATTGTCGGGAATATGTGGATTCAGGTTATTCAGTTGGAACCTTACTTAGGTGTCTTGTATGATTTGTTTGATCCCACGATTTGGATTCTTGTTTTGCTTGTTACACTAGTCTCTTCGGCTATCACAGTCCCAAGCACCAAGAGGACCCTTGAATTGAAGTACCAAGAAATGCATAAAGTCGCTTTGAGGGAAGAACATGCGTTAAAGAGGAATGAGAAATTTACAATTGCTAATCAAATGGATAAGATGAAGAAATACTTGGTGATGGCAGAAACTAGCAACCCTCAATTTGTTATGGCACGGACAGTCGTTTCTTCGACTTCAAGTGCAATTTGTTTGCTGGCTACTTTCACTTTTAGAGTAACTTATCTTGGGCCTGCAACTGTTTGGATACCGATAAGAGGTATGTGGCCACTTGGCAGAGGTACTACGTCTGCATACGGATGGTCCGCCTATTGGATTATAGCAATTCAGTCTATTGGGATTGTTATCGGTTTAGTTGCTCCTACACTGAGATTGTTTAACAATATTCGGCCCAAGTGCTCAACTATAAGCTATAAAAGCATCAAGGAGGAATGCAAGATTGAGAATTATTGGACCCAAACGCTAGTAGACTGGAGAGACAACTCATTAGCTTTACAAATCCGTCATAATAAGCATAGGAAATGTTTTCACGACACAAAATGGTTGATTCTGAATATGTGTATCGGTGTTCAGATTTTGGTGGTTCTACTGAGCAAGATACTTGTCTTTCTCTGTGTCTTACTCATGACTCCTTTCATTGCGTGCTTCACTCGTGTCAGGAAGTTCAACAACTCAAATAGCCATGCAGGAATTGAGTTAGGGGATAATATAGAGTTGAATCTCAACCGTTATGTACTTCTACTTGAAGGTGAGTTGGAGCTGCCCGAAACCAGTTTGAAAAGGATCTTCCAACAGGCCAATACAGTGATCCAAACAGGTAAAAAACGGCAACCAGAAAATCTTACCAACTTTCTCAATAAATCTGAAAACTTCCATGGTGTAAGAGAATTCGATAGTGTTCAAGTATCAAGCCTTCATTCTCAAGAACCCGCTAATTGCTGGACTCTTCCCCTGGTGACCCTTACAAGCATTGCAATTGCACTTCCAAATGTTACAAATGACAAGGCTAAGGAGTTGTTGCGCAGTGTGAGTGAAGGCATGTCCCTTGCAAAGCTTATAGATGAAGCATCAGACACTAATGGAGAACTTGCAAACATGATAAAAGCGACAGATGTTGCATGGACAGGAGTTGTCTTGTACAAGAAATGGCAAGACATAGATCTCCGAAAAACATCTTTTACGGGCAAAAATTCAATGGATATACTACAAAAGCTCTCCAACAAAGGTGAATCGATTGTAAGAAAGTTTACTAGTGAAGTGAAAGATCTTTTCATGGAAAATCCTCTTAACTGGCCGCTTAAAGTCATAGCTGGAAATTCAATGTACAGAATATGTGAAACCATTTTACTGTCCATCACTGGGGAGAATGGCCTAACTGAGGAAGAACTATTCAAGAAATTGTCGGTGATGATTGCGGATGTATTTGCAGCTTGTTTCACCAATCTACCACATGTTATAAGTACCATGTGTCACCAAAGCGCCATAGAGAAACGAGAGAAGAGCGTTCACGAAGCGTTTCTTCTTCTAGGTAAAACGGAAGGGATTCTTGAACTTCTTCAGCAACGTGAATGGCCATCTTTTGATCCTGGTTACAAAATGTTGTATATTGATGAGTGGCGTGCTTACTTTCAGCAAGATGATGAAAATCCAGGGAAGCTTCACTTCGAGTTCTAGTAATGAAACATTAACAACTACAACTCCATTATCCACCGAAGAAAATGAGTCGTGACCATCGATTGCCAAGTGTTGTAATATTACATATTCAATGTCTTCAATCTACTCAAGCTGGGGTCCAATTATTTTTAATGCTTGTGAGAATCTGAATAGTAGCCACTTGGTTTGGAGCTGAACCCTCGCTCTCTGTCGCCATGCTTCTCTTCCATCGCGTTTCGTCTCTAAACCGAGCTGTGTGGAGAGTTAGAATAGATCTAAACCACTGGTTGGAGTATTGCAGAGAAAGTTGGAGTTATTTCTTTTTCAATCATGAAATAATGACATTATATAGTATTTACTAGTGTGATGTAATTTTTAATACTCTTTTCAATGAATCTTGGACTTTGAAATAGCTGGTGTGTCAAGATCAAATGAAAGTATTTGGTGGTTATGATATTTGTTGTTACTCTTCATTTCACCGTCGTTGCAACTCTTGGATATTGCCCAAAGATAAAAGAAGCTTGAGATTTTTGCAGTGAAACAGAGGGTGCATGGAGAAATTTTAAGCACTGGATGCATTGCGATGTAACTTGCAAATGGCATTTGAATTAGTATATTGAGTTATACTTGATATATGGAGGACTTCTTTTGAGTAGTTACTCCTTATTTTTAAATCTTTAATACATTAAAAACAATGTTACTTGGCTCTCTTGATGTTTGCTAATTTTACATTAATTTTTGGGAAGACAGAACATGTAAAACAAAACTTTATAGCATATATAGTGAGTATAGTAGTAATTAACAACAACAAACTTTAAATATCCCAATAATTAATTGTTAACTGGAAACTTGAAATTAGAAACAAAAATGCACGTATATTGTTGATTTTCCAATATTCATCTCAATATAACAAACAAAACATATGCAAACTTTAGTGGACATAAGTAAAAGTTAAAACAATTGTACCAGTGCAAACGTACATGACGTACTAAGTGAGGAAAACTTTGGAATATTAGAGTGACAATATTATTGCATAAATGACAAAAATACAACAAATGGAATTGTAAGTACTGTGTATATAATAAATTAGTTTTCAGAAAGATGATAATTATCTGAAATGTCGTATATGCCTTTTCGATCTGTTGAAAAATTATCGGAATGTAATAAAGACGCGCGTGAATATTTGAAAATGAGCCTTAAATGCAAAAATAATTAATGGCTTGAGCTAGCAATAACAGAGCTGTTAATTAAGTTTTAAGACATATTCAACACGGCATGCAATAGAATTCGCAAGAAATTTAATATGATCTGTACGGTAGTATTAGTTTGATAGTTTCAAACCGCATTTGATCCCATGAGATTTTTCCTTCTTTATTAAGGTGGTGTTTGCAAATGCTTATAAAAGGAGCTTATTCACTATTTTTGCTTAAAGTCACTTTAAGTGACTTTTAATAAAAAGTCGTGAGTGTTTGCAAATCTTTTTAAAAAGCTACTTAAATCATTAATTAGGTGTTTGCAAAAATTAATGAGGAGTAACTTTTCTATTTAAAGACCTTTCAAAAATAACATAATTCCAAAAGCAGTTGGGGAAGCACCCCTGTGCATGCTTTTGTGGCTTGTGCTTTTTCTGACTTTTTTTTAGACAAGCAGAAGCAAAAGTCAGCATTCCAAACACTAAAAATGTGCTTTTGCGGCTGCAAAAGCCAATAAGCTCCTTTTATAAGCATTTGCAAACACCACCTAAATCCGTCCTAACTCCTAACTATTCATTTCTCTTCAGATTAGCTTATTTCCGTGAATTTCATCGTGAAAATCATATAAACTAATTTGAAATTACTCGCACCGTAAATTCGTGTTCATATAAAGAACTGCTCAATAATTTATAAGAATAATTGTCTAATCGTATATCTACATTTGCCGTCCGTAAAGGCTAAAATCAAAGAAACTTATTTTTTTAACCAAAATTTTTAAATACACAAGTCAACGGCAATCCGACGACTGCAACTCCAACATACCTTATCAAGTACGTGTGCCACGTCACGTACTATTTATCCTTAACATTTGATAATCTAAAAAATAAGTGCTATTTATATATCACATTGACAAAAAAAAAAAAAAAACGTATATATGTTTGTTACCTCACTTTCCATTTCCTTTGTACCTTCTTTATTATTATTATTATTAAAATGCAAGTTGGCGCTATTCAATAAGAAATATGCATAAACAGAACAAAATATATGTATAATAACCATCATCTAAAAATATAAAAGAAACATTACACATTGAAACTCTTGCGAGCCCTCTAGCTTCCTTCTATCTCTAATCTCTGGAGGAATGTGTTATTCTCATAATCCATTTTTTTTCTTAGTCTTGCATAGTAGTTCTACTTCTAATTCTTTCTTTATCAAGTAAAAATATCATTTTGCATGTAAAATAAATCTTAGCTCGTGCCTAACTTGAACGCACGTTCGGCTCAAACGGAGTTATGTTTGTAAATCAAGAGTTCTACAGCAAACATTTAACATTCTTTCTCCATAGAAAATAACGAAAAATGATAAAAGCTGATTTTATTTTATTGATAAAAAGATGGAGTTGTTTTTGGAATGGAACTTTTCATAGGTCGAGTGATTTGGACCAATTAAGTTAACTTCATGCAGAAGCTTATACCAGTAAAAGTCTCCTTGAATTAAACAAAGACCAATAATAAAAGTACTCTTCCATATATTATTACCAGTCCCCTTCACTTCAATTCTATAAGTGGTTGAAGACTGAGCAAAACCGAGTTCATTGCATCAATTTGTCAACTCTTTTGTACATGTCACAAGAATTGAAGATATATATATATATATATATATATATATATGTATATATATAAGTTTCCATAGCTTCACTTCTGAGCAAAACTCTTGACAGAAAGCCTAAATCAAACACATTATCTTTTGAAGAAGATATTTTGCAATGAGCGAAGGCGAAGTTAGTCTAACAAAACAACTTGATGAACCAATGAAATGGGTAGGCATGTATATTGCGGCAGCTTCTGCGGTCTGCGCACTTGCAATGGCTGCCGACATAATTCATGGCATGCGAAGCAAGAAGTTTTGGTTCCCCTGCAAATTCTTCTCTCTCAATGCCACTTTCTTGACTCTGTTAGCTGTGGCGATGAAGCCGGCAATGGACCTCAGTGATCAGTTGTATCATGACGCTGGATATCTCACCAAAACTAGCAGCCTGACTTTTATGTGCATGGCTATGGTTAATTTGATGTCATCTTTTGGATCCATGAATAATCAATCTATTCTAACAAATACTTGCGCTTTAGTGATTCTAGCACTCACAACCATTGTGAATATGTGGATTCAAGTGATTCAGTTGGTCCCTTATATAGGTTTTTTCATGAATGAATTGTTTAATCCTACAATTTTTGTTCTTGTCTTACTTATTACAATGGTTACTGCGGCTATCACAATCCCAAACATCAAGAGGAGCCTTGAATTGAAGTATCAAGAAATGCACAAAGTCGCTTTGAGAGAAGAACATGCAATAAAGACGAACGAAAGATTCACAGTAGCCAATCAAAGAGAAGAGATGAAGAAATATTGGGTCATGGCAGAAACTAGCAGCCCTCAATTTGTCATGGCACGTTCAGTTGTTTCCACTACTTCAAGTGCAGTTTGTTTGCTTGCTACTTTTAACTTAGGCACAGGTTATTATGGACTTTACGTCTGGATCCCAATAAGAGGAATGCTTTCAGTGTTTATAAGAACTGAGTCAGCATACAAATGGTCCACTCAATGGATTCTAGCAATTCAGTCGATTGGGATGGTTATTGGTTTAGTTGCTCCTATCCTGAGATGGTTTAACAATGTAAGCTACAAGTGCTCAACTATGAGCTATAAAAGCTTCAGGAGTGAATTCAACATTGAGAGTTATTGGATTCAAACTCTTGTAGACTGGAGAGACGGCTTATCGGCTTTACAGATTCATGACGACAACTGCAGGAAATACTTTCATGGAGCGAAATGGCTTACGTTGAGTATCATAATTGGGGTTCAGGTTTTAGTGGTTCTACTCAGCAAGGTGGTCGTATTTGTCTCCGTCTTACTCATGACTCCATTGGTCGTCTCCTTCGTTCAAGTTAGGAAATTCTTGGTGTTTGTCTTTGTATTACTCATGACGCACGTGAAGCAACATTCATCCCAAGTTATCAACTCAAACGATCATGTAGGAGTTGAATTGGGTGATGGCATAGCCCTTAACCTCAGTCGTTATGTTCTACTTCTTGAAGGTGAGCCAGAACTGCCTGAAAGTATGGTCAAGAAAATCTGCCAACAGGCAGATAAAGTTATCAAAATAGGTAAAAGGGAACAGCCTGAAAATCTTATTAAACTTCTAGGTAAATTCGGCAACTTCAGTGGTGTGAGAGAATTCGATACTATCCAAGTTTCGAGTCTGCATTCACAAGAAATTCATAATTGTTGGAGTCTTCCGTTGGTGACCCTCACAAGCATTGCTATTGCACTGCCAAATGTTGCAAATGACAAGGTTAAGCAGTTATTGAGAAGTGTGAGGGAAGGCATGTCCCTTGCGAAGCTTATAGATGAAGCATCGGATACAAATAGAGAACTAGTGAACCTGAGAAACGCAGCAGATGTTGCGTGGGCAGGTGTTATTCTATACAGGAAATGGCAAAACATTGATCTCCAGAAATCATCTCTTAGTTGCCAGAACTCAGAGGAGATATTACGAAAGCTGTCCAAGAAAGCTGAATTAACCGTGAAACAGTTCAAGAGAGAAGTGAAGGACTTTTTCATGGAAAATCCTCTTAACTGGCCTGTTAAAGTCATAGCAGCTAATTCAATGTACCGAATATGTGAAACTATTTTATTGTCTGTTGCAGTGGAGAATGAGCTAACTGAAGAAGAACTGTTTCAGAGGTTGTCTGTGATGATTGCGGATATATTTGCAGCCTGTTTCACAAATTTACCAACTGTTATAAGTACCATGTGTCACCAGAGCGCCATAGAGAAACGAGAAAAGAGTGTTCGTGAAGCGTTTCTTCTTTTGGGTAAAACAGAAGGGGTTCTTGAACTTCTTCAGCAACGTGAATGGCCATCTCTGGATCCTGGCTATAAAATGTTGTATATTGACGAGTGGCGCACTTTCTTTCAGCAAGATGATGAAAATCCAGGGAGCTTCACTTCGACCTCAAGTAGTGAAGCAGTGACAACTCAGTTGTCTCGGGAAGAAAGTTTATCTATGCCAGCCGACATCTGATTGTTGTAATGTTGCATCTTTATTGAGTTTTCCACAATCTATCAGATATAATGTAGATAATGTTGATTATAATTAACAGTACAGTTTGTAATATATCCTAGTTGAGACCGATCATCATTGTTTTCTGAATCTCTTTGTAGTAAGCGCGGGTGTAAATAAAAAAGTGCTGCAGGGTAATCCGAGGTTAGGAGACGATTTCTGCAGGGATCAACTAATTACTCGTGACTGCTCCACCAGATGTAATACAAGAGAAGCTCGAACCACCAATGCGTTGTGTAGGCACGTATATTGCTGCAAGCATCTTCCATCTGCACACTTGCAATAGCTTCCGATGTCTTTAATGTGTTTCAAGTCAAACGATCTGGTTCCCATGTAGTATATTTCTCTGTCAATTCTTCTATTTTGACTTTCAGGCTGTGGCATTTAAGCTGTGACTATGGATATTACCTCTTATATGTGAGCTTACATAGATGGCCTTGCTAAACTCGTAGTGAAATCTTTTGTGTATATTTGTAGGGAATTTATAATGTTTTTAGGATCCATAAATTATAAAGAGTTTTTATAAATGTTACTGAAGAATCTTGAGCCGTGACTGTCAGCTGTGATTTTTGTAAACAATCGACATGTAATGTAAACTATGTTTACTGTATTTAGCAATACACGTATATTATTACTGATTATACATATCTCCTTCTGATATGTGGAGTGTACATAGAAAGACTTGCTAAGCTCTAGCAGTGAAATCTTTTTGTGTATGGTTGAAAATTTTACATGTTCTTTTAGATCCATGAATGATAAAGAGCTTCCTACGAACGTAACTGCTTTAGGATTTTGGATATAGTCACAGTTATTGTGATTTGGGAATGCAGTGAGTCTTCTTAATCAGCCGCAGGCAGTCTATGGTAGCCGAATTTCACATCTAAAGCTTGTGCTCTACTTTCTCATTTTAATCCTTTTTTGTCATTGTTTCTGTCATGATGAAGTACATGCAACAGTAAGAGGAGATGGTTTAAACACTTTTTCATGAAAGCAGAGGAAGCCCATTGACGTCAACTTAATGAATTCTAAGTTTCTAATTACTTGGGGTGGCGGTGGGTATTATAGGCGCCTAGATAAAGATGGTCTGCTGCTTCTTGGTTCAAGCTGTCAAATGTTAGCTACAAAATCTCCAAGAATGAAACAATGATCTGTCTTATAAATTAAGAGGCTCATAGCCTGGAGGAAGAGCTTGATGCTTCTTTTGATTCGATGCCACAAATGCTAATTCAATGCACGAAATTTTTCAAATTGTCTTGTTGTCGTTCTAAGGGGATAATGACCACGATTGCAGATATATTTGCATCCTGTTTGACCAATTTAATTACCGCATATCATAAGTACCATGTACCACCAGAGCGGCCTACTAAAAGAAATGGTTATAGTGATGCTGAAAAGCGTCACTAATAGAGACATATAATGCCTCTTGCCTAAAACATCACATAGGTGAGCATAACAATAGAATATTGTCAACTCTTTAAGCGTAAGCGAAGCGTTTCTCTTCTGGGTAAAACAGAAGGGATTCCTGATATTCTCCAACAACGTGAGTGGCCATCTAAAGGGTTGTCTATTGACGAGGGCAAGCTTTCTTGATCTTTATGTGTGAAAGCCTTATGGACTAGAGTAAGTCGATCAAAACCACGTTAAACATGCATGTCAGCTTAATTTTACTATTGTGTCTCATTCAACAATCAACATTTTTTTGTCACAACAATCACAAAAGAAGTAAAATAACTAGAATAAGATATATCATTGCCTAAAGTTGTCTGTATATATATGATATGGCAAGAGGGAGAGAGGGGTGGGGCTTTGATCGCCGTCACAGGCCCCCTCTGATGGCCTGCCGTTGAGTTCAAAAAAGGAGACAAAAGAAGTTGTTGCCAAGCAAAACCATTGAAATAAAGCTTTATAAAGGGCATTAAAAACCTGGGAGTATTGTGTTTTGGTTAATACCTTAGTTGTAAGCAAAAATCCTATGTAGTGGATTTTTTTATTTGAGGTTGTGAAGCTCGGAGTAGGCCGTTGTTTGAAACACATAAAAATCATGGGTGCAATATCTTACATGTGACTCTCATTTTAGAAAAAATGAATTGTTATAAACAAAACTTGCCATAAGAACTAAAATAGGATCTTTCAACAAATTCTTGAATGAAACTTCATGAACATGAATGGATTAAATGATGGAACAAAATAGAAAACACGACCATCAGAAACTTGTTTGAGATGGAACTCAAACGGGGTGCATTGCTTCCAGGAAGTGGGTTCAACAACGAAGGTGACGGAGCAGGAGGAGGAATTGCCGGTGGAGAACGAGTTCCAACCTGTGGCAGGGGCGGTGTAGCTTCCGGCTCAGAAGCGGAAGGTGGAGGGGATGTAGAAGAATCTGTTCCGTTATTGGATAAGTTTGTAGCATAGCCTGAGATACAGAAATTTTCAGTGTGATGTTCATAATCCCATTGATTAGTAATTCAGTCACAATAATTAAACTAATTTAGGAGAAGAATTAGTTAAGCAACTTACAGTCGGCTTCTTTCCAACCCAAAACCATCTCCTCACGATCAAAAACTATGCGGTAGCCGGTCATAAAATTTTCTGGGGCGGAAACGAATTAGAAGCAGTGTTATAGCAAAATTGAAGCAGATGGATGTATTGAAAAAGTCGTTTTTCTTTCTTCACTTAGAAGGCTAAAACGTAACTAAAAAGTTAGAAAAGAATGATTTAGAATCTTGATATATTGTAGTATGTACTCACGTCCAATGATGTTAATATCCTCACTTTTGACAATAGCCAAACAAAATGCAAGTCCACCCTGCACATCAAAAGGATTTCAGCATGTACAGTCCCCTTAAATGCATAAGATAGAGTCTCATTCGACATGTTTATATACATGTCATGTAAAGTTCAATACTTTTACCTTCTATTTAGAAAGTGTCAAAAAACCCTATTGTGTATGTTTGTACATGAGTAATTTTAACTAATTAATAATAAAGGATATATTAGTTCAATACCATAAAATGCGCGAAAAAGATTAACAACGAGGCAATGAACTACGATTATTTGAAAGTAAGTCGCATGAGCTATTTGCCACTTTATTTTGTAAAGATGTTATTTGCATATTGGACATAACATGAGGAGTTTTTGCTATTATTAGCTCCATATATGTAGTTGATATTTCATACCCTGTGACGAATTACAACTGTTGACTCTGTAACATAAAATGGTTGTCCACCTTCCATCGTCAAGTTCAACTCTGGGATTATATAGCTACTTTGATTTGTGCTGCACATGATATGAAGAATGAGCCATTAAATAACTATTCGAAATAAAATTAAAACATATGTGCACCTCAAATTGTACACGTTTTGCCAAATAAAACTTACGCTAATTCATAGCAATAATCAAAGATAATCTTGGTTTCAGGTCGGTAACGTTCCTCCCTAATTTGAGAATCAAACTGCAAAAGTAAAAACGAGCATACTTAATTCCACTGGTTAATAAAAATCGATATAATAAGATAGTTAAATATATGGTATATATATAGTTAGAAATGATTTATAATTAAACTTACACTTTCAACAATAGCTGTGTAAGCTGGATCATTCAAGTATGCAAATGAGGTGCCCGAGTCAAAAATTGCTGTGAATGCAACATCGCTAATATTTCGCCCCACAGCTATTTGTGTCACTGTGACATTATAAGATGGACTGTCCACCAGAATAAATATTTTAATTAGATGCCGTTGTTAGAAAACTAGGATATTACATTTATACCCTTTAGATTTGGTCTTACAAAAAAATATTTTTTATTGTTTGAATAATAATTAATTGTAGAAAACCTTGTAATTATTTTAACTTAGTAAATGTTTATGTAAAATTGAGTGCTTACTGCGATCCATAAAGATTAAATGGAGTAACTTTTTGGTCTGAACTCCCTTTGTCACCAAATTCAATTCTTCCTAGTCCATCTTGAGAAAAACACATGGAGAAAGAATTTGGTGTAACTCCTTTGCTAGCCAAAATGCTAGGAACAGATATGTTGTCCATGCCAAGCCCGAATAAACCATTAATAGCAGCACCATCCAAGAAGTCACCTGTTTGAATTATTCCGCACCTGAAATTCAAGAATTAATTATGCAAATGGGTTTTATTTTAGAATCAATGTTAGCTAAGATGACCCTCAGTTACTAGAAATGTCTTGAGGAAATATTCCGTCAAAAGTTGACCAGAAGCAAATATCATATATTTTAATAGGTTGGGGGCAATATTTGATTTATTTAAAGGTTTGGGGGCACTTTACAAAAAGGAGTATATTATAGGGATTTTGACCTTTTTTTTTTCTTCCAAAAATCAACTAGCAAATTATCCGGTTGTGTTATGCCTATTAGGCATATTATTACCCTCTTGAAAAGTAGAACCATGTAGCTAATATCTCATTATGATGAGGGTATATATTGTGCCTTTGAAATATATCAAAAACTTTGGAATCTACTTTATCAGATTCACGGGAAATTATTCGATATTTTAATGCACACGGTATCATTTTTAATAGCTATTAGCGTAGTGTTCTATGAGAAATATTAACTTTATGCCAAATTAATGAAATGATTTGATCTTAGAATATTCAATGTGACAAGATTAAAACTGAAAATTTTCACCTAGAAAACAAAGGTACATACCCTAATGTAATAGGCACGTCGACCGGTTTTTGTGGTTCTTCGTTAGTACCCAAGTGCAAAACGTCATCTACCAATATGCCTGTAGTTGAAGTGTTGGCCGAAAGATAGACCTCTTGATAAGCACAAGCATTTCGCGATTGCGCACATCCTCTTCTCCGCCCACACATGGTGCTATTGCACGGAACTGGCGAGCTTGTTGATGATGCACTTGGACTGTATATGTTCAACTCGAGTGGCTGCAGATTCGTCAAGATTATAAATTAGCTAAGTCGAGATAAACTAAATATACTTATATTTGTAGTCCTTGAACTAGAAACAAATTTATCATACGATATGCTTATCACATACATTTTCATTTATCTTGTGAAAGAAGGAAGTAACCACTCTTTGAATTGTTAAAAACTAGCTCACTTCCTACTTGGGCTATATTTACAAAAATAATTTTGAATAAATATAAATCTTTTATTGACAGAGAAATGGTTATTCATTTTCTTATTCAAGAAAGTAATGTGTAGTCTAATATGCACACGTAACTTGACTTTATTCTTAGTGTATATTTGTCTTTTTATATTGCATGGAATAAATCTCTCTTTTAAGTAACAGAAGTTGTAGACTAGCTACTTGTAAAATTAAGATGATATTTTTACCATTAATTTATTAAAGGAAATATAGAGGAATAATGATAGGATTATCTTCTTTTTTTACTTCACCTCGAGAAAAGGACTACAAAATACTAAAAGGAGTCACGAGCGAGTAACATCATAAATTTCAGAAAATAAAAATATCATGTAGCATATATGCTATTAGTTTACCTTTGCTTCAAATTCCCCACTGCATTAAAATGACGACTTATCATGAATAACCAACCAGCTCGTTAAAAAACTTAATAGGAATAAAAGAGGTATATATGAAAAATGTTTTTTTTTCATTTTTTTCACAAAGCTAATTAAGTTTTCAAGTAAAAAGATGTTACTCCATTATTCATAGTTTGTATTCAAAGAGAGAATTAATGTTGCATGATCTTTTTATTCTAAATCATCTATACCTTTCCTGAGCCAGGGTTCCAGCTTCGTGCACAGTCGGTACAGTCACATGGTAACCAGAACAGGTCACTGCCGGTGTCAAGTGCCACAAGAAATTGTGTGCTAGGGGTACCCACTTCAACAATTGAATAGTGCAAGCTGCAGATATTAATTTAAACAAAGAATGTTCATTATTGATATATTATACGAAATTAAAAGAAGGCAAAGAAAGAGAAAAAAACAAAAAATTACTTTTAAAAGATTTTGACGGCAAACCTTAATTTATAAAACGATTATTTGGTACTTTATTCTTGGTCAATGAAAATAATAATAATTACATATCTACATCCCTCGGGGGTTGGTCTTTTACACAAACTCCCCGAGTATTTGGTTATTTGTAAAGATGCCCGTTACAAGTAGGCTGGGAGGTTATAAAATAGAATGATTACACCTCAAAATACTAGGGCTAAAATTTGAGGTGGTAAGCATATATACGAACTAATTTGGTCAAGTGTGAATAAAATTTATATGAGTGTATTTTGTCATAATTGTTTAGGAATAATTATGACTACGTCTAATAAGGTTTGATCGTGTACTTAATTACAGTTACAAAATAATTTCTTTTTTTTTTTTAAATAAGACTATTCATTAAAGAAGCGCAATGGACGCATACCCTTATTAATTGCAACACCGTGATGCACGAAAATTATGATAGAGATACCCATATATATACTTTTCACCTGTTGCAATATTCGGGAGTGTCTCTCTATATATATATATATATATATATATATATATTCAAATCTTAGGTGATATTTTTGCATTAGATCAAGTTACTCGAATGAGTATGGATGTCAGTATCCCTTTTCGTACAGTGAGTAATTTGATTGTTCAAAGCAACGCATAGTCTTATTTGCTGTTATTAGCTATACTTACAATAATTATAGACCTACAATGACTTTGTACTTCAAATTGTTTACTTTTAGGGAAAGCTCGATTTTTCTGGTCAAATTAGCACGAATTAGAATGTGGCATATTTGATATGCCAGATTTAGTCGTTATATTGTTTGGTTCATCATATTTATGCTTGTTAGAATGCAACTCAATGATTATGTCCTTATATATAAAATTCATTACGTCTGATCCTAGATTCATAATACTAGGAACAAGAACGCATGCTTACAATCCGAGAGAGGAGAAGCGGTAAGTCTCGTTGCCACCGAAGAAAGTGAGGGAAGCTGGTGAGGTGGTTGAGCTGCCCGCTAGACGACGGGCCTTGAAAAGATGATCACGGTGTGCCATGGCAGCATAGTAGTCCATTGTACCTTTTTCTGGCAACCCATCAAGGTTCATGAAATCTTTAACGGTGTCCGAATACCTGTGGTGGACATCGAAACCGAACGTCCCAAAACCTTCCCCGATCTTTACATTAATCAAAAAACATACAAACAGACTTATTAAAAATATTGCACCACCCATGTTATTGTATAGGTGGTCAGTTATGAGGATGTGTGGTTTATTTGCGTGTATATATAGGTTATAGATTGAGAAAGTAATGTAGAATGAGGAGGAGCTGTAAGTTGAACTTCATCTGGCTATGAATTATATAAGAAACTAAAGGGAATAATATATGACCGGTAATTTCTTTTGTTTTTATTTTTGTAAGACAAGAGAATGACATGTAGAACTCTTGGAGAGTGGTCACTTTAGAAGAGATATTTTTGAAAATACAAATTATATAAGTAGCAAAAACACGGCCTAAACGATGGAATTATCTTCAAATTGGACTTATAATTTATCAAAAATATGGATTGACCCAAAATTATCACTTGGTGCTACGATGATCCCACTACTACATAAAATTCAATTTCTTATGCACTTTATCACAATCTCTCTATACTCTATAGTAAGAGGTCGTAAATGTAATTTGTTAGTATTGTTTTTTATTTCATTAAAGGCTAACTGTGGAGTAACTAGAAGTATGAGGGAAAACATGTAAATAGCAACTATTTCTGTAAACAGAAACCATGGATTACTTTTTGCAAACACTCCAAAGTCACGACATTGTTAGTGCAGTTTAGCCGTGGTAATAATTGGTCAACGTCAACTACGGGGTGGAGATGCTGAGAATAGACGACTAAGTACTTCTCTAATTGATGTCATTTTTTTTTTTTGTTGACAAACTAATTGATGTCGTTAATTATGATAAACATTAATAAAAAATTGTCAAATTGCAAGTCTGAATAATAGAAATGATCAAAGTAAACAAAAGTCGTCGGCCTAATGAAACTCCCGGTCTCCCATTTTCGTTAGGTTAATAGAATAAATCAAAAACAGGAGATGGGAGGATAATCAGGAAGTTTGACTTTATAATCATGAAGGTACAAGTACGATACGAGGGCCACTTGTTCTTTTAAGTTCTTAATAACTTCTTGCCAGAAGAGCAAGTTAATTAGGACTTAAGGTGTAATCGAATTTACACCCATTTTATAACAATATCTATAAAACCGTAAAACATTTTTCGTTAAGATACATTGAATAGATACCAGAACTTCTTTAAACTAAAGACTATCACAAATAAGTTTTTTATGCTTAAAAAAATCATCTCAGAGACACCTCTTCAACATTGGGAAAACATTCAAATTGACTTAACATCTATTATGTTTTTACAAGTTATGCTTATTCAATTTCTATGGATAAATTAAATAATTATATGAAACTTGACTAGGCATAAACTTGATTATTCCTAAAGTCAATGGCAACTAAGGACGAGCCTTCGTGGGACCTTATTTTGAGGATTATATCCGGGACATATTTTTTCTTTTGGATATATATATATATATATATAACTCGTATCACAAAATGTATTTACAGATAACTCGATGCCAGTCTAGTTGATTGAAATCCAGATTGCTGAGTTATGTGCAACCCAATTATTTGATCTAATTACGAAACAAAACCCTCCATTGCAGCCAATATTCCCAAAATTTACAAATTGCGACGGCAAAATTTTTTGTTCAGACTTGGATTATTGTTCAACATATTGATTTTCTAATCTCTTAGGTTTTTTTTTCTATAAGACTCTATAGCTTCCTTTATAGTAGGATCAAGGTATTGAAAAACATTGGAACAATGATCCATTTGAATCTCTCCACACTTGCTAGAAGATGATATATAACTGATGATCTGATAGGTAAAAGTGGCGTCAACATTGACTTTCAACCACCGTTTTGTTTTCTTTTTTGTTAAACAAACCAACGTTTTGTTGGTTGTTGTCGTTCTGGACTAAAGCTTGAGCTGGTCTCAATAAAGATTTTGTCGACTTGCCCCTAAGGTGAACCTTGTTTTATTTTAATTGATCTGAAATGATATTACGTAATAGGATGTTGTTAAGTATGTAAAGTACCGAACCTCATTAACAATGAAACATGCATAATAACAATAATTTGTTAAGATAAATAACCAAAACCAGACTATATGTACTTGTTGCAACATTTAAAAAAAAGGTACTTAGCTTGTTGCTACGATTATAACATTTTAAATTAGAGAACCAAACCAATTGAAAATCACATAAGCAGGAGTAATTATTTCATTCAATTATTACACAAGAACGCAATTCATGTAAATCAACTAAGTAAATAGAATAAAACATAATCTTTCTAAAAAATTAAATGTACACTATTTAAAGTAGAATGAGAAATATATATCTAGTGTTCACAAAAAAGAAAAAGAAAAAGGAACATCTGCTATCAATGAAGCAAATGCAAACGTTATTGATCCAGAGTTTAACGGTTCTTCAAAGAACAAAATTCGTGAATTATCGAATTGACATTCAACCTCTTTGTTTACACTCTTTTGATATATGTAATTATATTATCTCTCAAAAGCTCTTATTCAATTCTAATACGGATCGGAGAACTGCTTTTAACGTTGTCCATATCTTTAAAATGCAAGAAAAAAATGCTATAATGATTTACAACATATAAAAATGATGTTAAAATTATTAGAACATATCTGTCAAAATATTAAATCAAATGATCATTACAAAAAGTATTCCAGTGGACCTATCTACATTCATTAACACAGAAAGACCATGAGAAAAATTTAGCAAGGTAGCACTATATAGTAAAGTCCAAATACAAGATATTTTTAATCACGATTAATTTAAAGTATATAAAATTATTTATGAACAAATATTTACATGAGAAAGACACTTTGCACTAACAACAATGAGTCCACCATTTCCTATATATATTATTCTTTTGCTTGCAAGTTAGGTTAAAAATCCAATAACGTGTTGATTTGTTTGAATTGTTGATTTGGTTGTGTTGGTGGTGGAATTGGGTTGGATTGCATTTGGGCTAATCAGATTGTATGAAAAGAATTTACAAATGGGAAATTGAGTTTGCTTATTGACCTAATTAAAGATTTGTGAAACGTGTTTAGTATTTTAGCTCCCTAATACATACATAAGAATACATAAAGACTATAAATACATAAACATACATGGACTTCAATTTTCATAGCCGACCTCATACGCTTGGTGTGACTTTACCCCTGGTTATAATATTCGTTAAGAAGTTAATATCTTTCAATTTAAGAAAAATTATAATCATAATTGTAATGGCACACCGGTGGCATGAAAAAGTCATTCCATTAATCAGAGGAGAACCGGGGCACGGTACAGCTCCCATTTATCTTTCCTTGTCATTTGATATAAAACATGATTTAATTTAGTTCTATTTTGTTGCCATTAATTATTAACTTACTTCACTTTTTTATATTTGCTATTCGCAAATCGCAACTTCATATACCACTTTCTCAGCTCATTTTTTGTTTCAATTATTATTTTCATATAAAATAAAATAAAATAACTTCTAAGGAGATATTTTACCCTATACATTTAATAAGGTGATTTGACTTATTCTTTATAGCTTTACAATATCTAAACATGGCCTTCCGGGGGAAAAGGTAGTGATGACAAAATATAGACTAAAATAAAAGATGACTATTTACTACTATTTAGTATAACATTAATGATATATTTGGAAAGTAACTGCTTTAAATGTTAACTTAACTATCAGTTAATATTATTAATTATGTACAATGTAGTTTGATTAGTGAAAATAGATTATAAATAGTTGCTATGGGCATATTTGTTGTATATATCACTATTTCTTGTGATGTATTAATTACACTCTATACGTTGTTTATTTTGTTTCACAAATATTAGATGTACGTAACTGTAATATTCCGGAACTGCCCTTACAGCTATCTCACCGCTGAAAAGCCAAGAATGATATCATGATCATGTGGCGACAAATCATGTGAAACCACCAACAAAAGATTTTTTTAATCTTCAAACAAGGACCAAAAGAATTAGTCTTTCATTAATAGTTTATTACCAGTCCTTGTTACTCGAATTCTTTTAATGGCTAAACAAGTGACAAGAAGCTGAGCTGTTCATATTGAAAGTTATAATACTAAAGAAGAACATAGCAGAATTAATTGCAGCAAATTGTCAACCACATTGCTGCTTAAACTTCTTTACATAGAATTTTGAACAAACACAAAAGCTCCCATAAGCAATGAGCGAAAATGATGATCGTATACAGAAACTACTCGATGCACCAACAAAATGGGTAGGCATGTATATCGCGGCAGCTTCTGCGGTCTGCGCGCTTGCAATGGCCGTAGATGTAATTCACGGGCTAAAAATAAAAAAGTTTTGGTTCCCATGCAAATACTTCTCTCTCAACGCCACGTTCTTGACACTGTTAGCAGTTGCAATGAAGCCGCCAATGGACCTCGGTGATCAGCTTTATAAGGATGCTGGATCTCTTACAAAGGTTACCAGCCTAACTTTAATGTGCGCGGCTATAGTTAATTTTATGTTGTCTTTGGGATCCATGAATGATCAAGCGATTTTAACAAATACTATAGCTTTAGGGATTCTAGCACTCACGATTGTCGGGAACATGTGGATTCAAATTATTCAGCTGGGTGCTGTTTTAACATTACGAAGTGAAATGCTTCAATCTACAATTTTCATTCTCGTTTTGCTTGTTACACTGGTTTCTTCGGCTATCACGGTTCCTAACATCAAGAGGAGCCTTGAAGTGAAGTACCAGGAAATGCACAAAGCCGCTCTAAGGGAAGAAGATGCAGCAAAAAAGAGGAACGGAAAATTCAGAATTGCTAATCAAAGGGAAGAAATGAAGAAATATTGGGTGATGTCGGAAACTAGCAGCCCTCAATTTGTTATGGCACGTTCAGTTGTTTCCACTACTTCAAGCACAATTCTTTTGCTGGCTACGTTTCCATTAAAACGACCTTATTACAAATTTTTTAATTGGATACCGCTTCATGGAATAGGGGCAGCGTTCATAAGTACCGAGTCCGCATACAAATGGTCAACAAGATGGATTCTAGCGATCCAGTCAGTTGGGATCATTATTGGTTTAGTTGCTCCTACTTTGAGATGGTTTAACAATGTGAGCTTCAAGTGTTCAACCATGAGTTATAGGAGCATCAGGGAGGAATTCAAAATGGAGAGTTATTGGACTCACACACTAGTAGATTGGAGAGACAACTCATTAGCTTTACAAATTCGTCATGATAAGTGGAGGAAATGTTTTCACGGCGCGAAATGGTTGGTACTAGATACATGTATCGTAGTTCAGATTTTGGTGGTTCTACTCAGTAAGATACTTATATTTATCCCTGTCTTACTCATGACTCCCTGCATTGGATGCTTCACTTGTATCAAGAGAATTTTTGTTTTTGTCTCTACATTAATCAACACCCGCATGATTGAATGCTCATCCAAAGTTGCCAACTCAAATAATCATGTTGCAGCTGAATTAGGTGACAATATAGACTTGAATCTCAGTCGTTACGTTCTTCTACTTGAAGGTGAGCCAGGGCTGCCCCTATCAACTTTGAAGAGGATTTGCCACCAGGCAGATAAAGTTATCCAAACTGGTAAAAGCCGGCAACCTGAAAATCTTATTAACTTTCTCCATAAATCTGGCGATTTTCGCGGTGTAAGAGAATTTGATAGTGTACAAGTTCCAGGCCTACATTCTCAAGAACCTCGTAATTGCTGGTCTCTTCCCTTGGTGACCCTCACAGCAGTTGCAATTGCACTTCCATGTTTTGCAAATAAAAACAAGGCTAAGCAGCTATTGAGTAGTGTGAGTGAAGGCATGTTCTTTGCCAAACTTATAGATAAAACCTTAGATACAAATGGAGAACTCGTGAACTTGAGAAAATCCGCAGATGTTTCCTGGACACAAGTTGTATTGAACTGGAAGTGGCAAGGCATTGATCTCCAAAAAACATCTTTTAGTTGCAAAACTTCAAAGGCGATATTACAAAAGCTCTCCAACAAAGCTGAATTGATCGTAAGAGAGTTCAGAAGTGAAATGGAAGATATCTTCATGGAAAATCCTCTTAACTGGCCTGTTAAAGTCATAGCTGCTAATTCAATGTACAGAATATGCGAAACCATTTTGCTTTCCACCATGTGGGAGAATGACCCAACTGAAGAAGAATTGCTTGAGAAGTTGTCTGTGATGATTGCAGATGTATTTGCAGCTTGTCTCACCAATCTACCGCATGTTATAAGTACCATGTGTCAGCAGAGTGCCATAGAGAATCGCGAGAAGAGTGTTCGAGAAGCATTTCTTCTTCTGGGTAAAACAGAAGGCATTCTTGAACTTCTTCAGCAACGTGAATGGCCATCTCTGGATCCCGGTAATAAAGCATTGGATATTGACGAGTGGCGTGCCTTCTTTCAGCATGATGCTGAAAATCCAAGGGCCTTGACTTCAACTTCAAGTGATGAAATAGAGACAACTCCGTTGTCCGAGGAAGAGAACTTAGTTGTGGCAGTCAATCGCTGATTGCTGTAATAATACATTTTGTTGAGTGTTCATAAACTATCGACATATAGAGTATACTATGTTTATTGTAATCAACAATACATGTAATTAATACTGTTTGTAAATATGTCCTATTTGAGAATGAATGTCATTGTTACCGAATCTCTTTATAATCAGTGTACGTGTAAAAAATAAAGTGCTGCTGGGGTAATTAAAAGGTTAAGAATCTGCAAGGATCAACTCATGACTAATGAGTACTATACCAGATATAATACAAGAGAAGCTCGAAGCACCAACACAGTGAAAAGCACTTATATTGGTGCACGCTTACAATGGCTGCCCACGTGTTTCATTGACACCGAACCAAAAGATTATGGTTCCCATGACACTGTCACAGTGGCGATCACGCTGCCTGTGGATCTTACTTTACATAGAAAGGCTGACTAAGCTTACCAGTGAAAATCATTTTGTATATAGTCAGTGGAAATTTTACATCTTCATTGAGATCCATGAATTATAAGACCTGCTTATGAATGTTTTTGTGAAAGTAATTGAGTCTTCTTAATCAGTTGCAACTTTGAACCAGTTTATGGTAGCTGAATTGTCGCATCTGAAGCTTGGACCCTGCTTTCTCATTTTATCTTATTTGGTGACACTAGTTTCTTCTGCTGTCATTGTTTCTATCATCAAGAAGTACCTGGAATGAAGTACGAAGAAATTGATAAAGCACTTTACAGGAAAGCCGAAGAACCAACGAGGATGAAGAGATTTGGAAATCAATGAATGGAAGGAGATGAAGAGATATTGGGTGATTATAACAACTAAGAATCCACAGTTTGCAATTGTGCATATAGTGGTTGGTACTCTTTCAACGTATACTTCGTTTTGTTGCTGCTGTCATATTAGAAGTATCTTATGTTCAAATATCATGTCGCTTAAACGAGAAAAGACATTCAGCCAGTGGATGATCAACTTATTGAATTCTAAGTTTTTAACACTTTGCAGGTTCAAGTGCTCGAAAACGAGCTACAAAATCCACAAGAATTACTTTATATCGTGCATTCTTGTTAAAGTAAACAGCTGATAAACTGAAGGGATAGCTTGATGCTTCTTCTGATTCTATGCCCCAAATGTCAGTAGTATTTTTATAGAGCATATGGTTCTTGATTTGCTGAATTGAAGTTTGGATTTTTATTCTTCTGTTGAGCAAACTGATTACCTCTATTCCAGCTTTAGTAGGTAGTCCATTTTCATGTGCTTCACTCTCATCAAGAAATTGTAGAAGCAAATTTCATACTATGTCCTCACTTCAAATAATCATATAAAACCACTCAATAAAAGTTGTGGAATATCAATTCTAATAATTATAACATTTATGTACCAAATTAGTAATAAACGTTAAGAAAAAAACACTCTATTGAATTTTTTTTCCTTCTTTATGACATGTTATCATCTTCGCCATAGTTTCTAAACACCGAATATTTTGTTGGAACACCAAATACCGATTTTAAACATTACCACGCCCTCCTTGTTTGTCGGAAAGAGTTAATTTGTAAACGGCTGGACAAATTAAACCGAGACTTCCTTTGGTCAAGTAACCTGGAGATCCGTAAAGTACATTTAGTGGGTTGTGAACGCGCAATAAGAAAAAGAACAGCCTAGGATTGAGAACGGCTTGGACAAATAATGAAGCACTTTTGTCTAAACTTTGCTGGAAAATTTTGCAAAATCAAAAAAGCGTTTTGACCGATTTGATCCAAGCTAAGTGTCTCAACGATGTCCGCCTTAGTGAATATATGGTGAAACCAAATGATAGCTCCTTTTTTTTGTTTATTTGAGACACTGATGTAGCTTGATAGCTCTTTTTTTTCATGTTATTACAAGAAAAAAAATGCTAAAAATATCAATTTACAAAAAATAACTCACATATATAAATAAAAGGGATAAAAAAAAGCATTAAACCCCCTATATTATATCCTCTGTTGCACTTTGCCTCCTGTCCTTTTTTTTTTTGCAAGTTGCCACATGTACTATGGATAAATAAGATTTTTTGCCCCTTGTCGAATTTTCGGCAAATTTTCACCAAAATTTGAAATGTGAATATGTAGGTTCATCGCGATTTAACCTCAAGTTCAATAAAATGCCCTCTTTATCTCTCAATTGTTTGTACAGTTTCTTAATTTTCAAAACCTAGTTTTAAATATCAAGATTTAGGGTTTGGAAATTAAGAAAATATAACAAAAAATGAAGTGGGAAGATGACATTTATTGAATTTGAGGTTAAATGATCATGATAAACCCCATGTTCACGTTTCAAATTCCGGCGAGAATGACCGGATATTCAATCAGGGGGCAAATACTTTTTTCTGGTCAATAGACGAGGGGGGCAAAGTGCTTATTTATCCATAGTACAGAGAGCAAGTTGCAAAACCAAAAGAAGATAGAGGAGAAAGTGCAATATGAGTATAGTACAGGGGGTTTAATGCTATTATCCCTATATAAAAACTAAAGTACTATTCTTCAATGAAGTTGGCCCCTAAAGTTAACTTCTTGACTCTAGCCCTGTTTTGATCACCAAGTTAAAGTATGATGAACCATACCAATAAATATCTTTTCCTTTTCACTAAACAAATTAGTCTTTCATTGTCAGCAGGCCCTGTCTCTCCACTTCAAAACGGCAAAAAGATATGATAAGAACCTCATCTGTCCTCATTCGAAGTTACATCACTGAAGGCTGGCAAAACATAGTTCAATGCAGCAATTTTTCAATACCTCTATACACGTTACAAGAAAACTACCAATGCTCAAAACTCTTCACAAAAGAAATTTAAGCAAATACGTTATATCTCTAGTTCGATCAAAGCTCGAAGAAGGTTCTTCGCTATGGACGAAAGCGAAATAACCAAACTACTTGATGCAACAACTAAATGGGTAGGCATGTATACTGCAGCAGCTTCCGCTGTCTGCACACTTGCAATGACCGCGGACGTAATTCATGGCTTACGTAGCAAAAAGCTTTGGTTCCCTTGCAAATACTTCTCTCTCAACGCCACTTCTTTGACTCTATTAGCCGTGGCGATGAAGCCGCCAATGGACCTCAGTGACCAGTTGTATAAGGATGTGGGGTACTTTACCAAGGTTAGCAGCATAACTTTCTTGTGCATGGCTATGGTTAACTTCATGTCATCTTTGGGATCCATGAACGATCGAGCGATTCTAACCAATACTATTGCTATAGGGATTCTAGCGCTGACGATTGTTGGGAACGTATTGATTCAAGTTATTCAGCTTTTCCCTTACCCTCACGTAGATCATTGTTATGAATTGCTTGTTCCTACAATTTTTGTTCTTGTTTTGCTTGTTACACTGGTTTCTTCGGCTATCACAGTTCCAAATATCAAGATGAGCCTCGAAATGAAGTACCAAGAAATGCATAAGCTCACACTGAGGGAAGAACACGCAAGAAAGATGAATGAGAAATTCGCAATCGCTACTCAGATGGAAGAGATGAAAAAATATTGGGTGATGGTAGTAACTAGTAATCCCCAATTTGTCATGGCACGTTCTGTTGTTTCCACTAATTCAAGTGTAATTTGTCTGCTAGCTACTTTCTCGTTGGGAATTTCTTCTTTTTGGACCCCTTTGACAGGGCTGATTTTGTTGTTCTCAGAAACTCATTCCGCGTACAAATGGTCCATCAAATGGATTATAGCGATTCAGTCCATTGGGGTAGCAGTTGGGTCAATTGCTCCTACACTGAGATGGTTTAACAATGTCCACCACAAGTGCTCAACTATGAGTTATAAAAGCATTGGAGAGGAATTCCACATTGAAAATTACTGGACTCAGACTCTGGTAGATTGGAGAGACAATTCGCTAGCTTTACAAATTCGTCGTAAAAAATGCGAGAAATTTTTTCATGGTGCAAAATGGTTGATTCTGAATATGTGTATTGCGGTTCAGATTTTGATAGTTATACTCAGCAAGTTACTTGTCTTTCTCTGTGTTTTACTCATGACTCCTTTCATTGCGTGTTTCACTCATATCCGGAAGTTCTTTGTCTTTCTCTCCATATTACTCAAGATTTTGATTGGAGGATCATCTAAAGTTATCAACTCGCTTAGTCATGCCAGATTTGAAATAGGTGACAACGTAGAGTTGAGTCTTAACCGTTATGTACTTCTACTTGAAGGTGAGCCGGAGCTACCTAAAACCATTTTGAAAAGGATCTGCCACCAGGCTGATAAAGTTATCGAAACAGGTAAAATACAACAACCAGAAGATCTGATTAACTTTCTCCATAAATCTGGAGATCACTTACGCGGTGTAAGCGAATTCGATAGTGTTCAAGCTCCAAGCCTACATTCTCAAGAACCTGCTAATTGCTGGTCTCTTCCCTTGGTGACCCTCACAGCCGTTGCAGTTGCACTTCCAAATGTTGCAAATAACATTAAAGTTAAGCAGCTATTGAGCAGTGTGAAGGAAGGCATGTCTTTTGCAAAACTTGTTGATAAAACCTTGGATACAAGTGGAGAACTCATAAACTTGAGAAAAACAACAGATGTTACATGGACAGAAGTTTTGCTGTACAGGAAGTGGCAAGACATGGATCTGCAAAAGACATCTTTTAGTTGCAGAAATTCAAAGGAGCTATTACAAAAGCTCTCCAATAAAGCTGAATTGATTGTTAGAGAGTTCAAGAGAGAATTTAAAGATCCTTTCTTGGAAAGTCCTCTTTACTGGCCAGTTAGAGTCGTCGCTGCCAATTCAATGTACAGAATTTGTCAAACCGTCTTGTTCTCCATAGAAGGGGAAAATGACCCAACCAACGAGGAATTGTTTGAGCAGCTGTGTGTGATGATTGCAGATATATTTACAGCATGTCTCACCAATTTACCGCATGTCATAAGTACCATGTGTCACCAGAGCGCCATCGAGAAACGAGAGAATAGTGTTCGCGAAGCGTTTCTTCTTCTGGGTAAAACAGAAAAGATTCTTGAACTTCTCCAGCAACGTGAACGGCCATCTTTCAATCCTAGTTATAAAGCATTGTATATTGACGGGTGTCGGGCTTTCTTTCACCAAGGTGATGAAAACCAGGCGGCCTCCACTTCAACTTCCAGTACTGAAGCAGTGACAAATCATTTGTCCAGGGAGGAAAATTTAGTTGTGACAGTTGACTGCTGATTATTACATATTTATCGAGTTTCCAAAACCTGTATATATGAACTATATTAAGTTGGTTGTAATTCACTTTAGATGTTTATTATTACAGTCTGTTGGTATCTCCTATTTGGGAATGAAAGTCATTGTTTTCTGAATCTATCTATAGTCAGTGTGGGTTAGAAAAGTGAGTGCTGTTTTATATCAGGTGAGGTTGGTTGCTCGAGGCCCTAAACCATTGAGCTATCTCCTTTGCTGCTACAATTTTGTCGTTGTAGCTGTGGCAATTAAGCAGCCTTTGGATCTTTACTTTACATAGAAAGGCCGGCTAAGCTTAGCAGTGAAAATATTGTTGTATATAGTCAGTGGAAATCTTACATCTTCTTTGAGTTCCATGAATGACAACGACCTGCTTATGAATGTTATTTGTGAAAGAAATGAGTCTTCTTAGTCAGTTGCAACTTGAAACCAGTTTATGGTGGCTGAATTGTCGCCTCTTAAGCTTGGACCCTGATTTCTCATTTTATCTTATTTGGTCACTTTGTTTCTTCTACTGCCCGTTGTTTCTGTCATCAAGAAGTACCAGGAACTGAAGTATAATGAAATGGATCGATAAAGCACTTTTCAGAAAAGTCGAAGAAGAGATTTTGAATCAATGAACGGAAGGAGATGAGAGATCTAATGGTTGGTTCTCTTTCAAGGTACTTTGTTTGGTTGCTGCTATCATATTCGTAGTATCTTATGTTGAAATATCACGTCGTTTAAACGAGAAAGGACATTCAGCCAGTGGATGGTCAACTTATTGAATTCTAAGTTCTTAACCACTTTGCAGGTTCAAGTGCTCGAAGACGAGCTACAAAATCCTCAAGAAATACTTGATCATCAATTCTTGTTAATTAAACGGCTGATAGACTGAAGGGAGAGCTTGATGCTTCGTCTGATTCGATACCTCAAATGTCAGTAGTATCTTCATAGAGCTTATGGTTCTTGATTTGTTGCATTTGGAGTTTGGATTTTTATTCTTCTGTTGAGCAAACTGATTACCTCTATTCCAGCTTTAGTAATAGTCCATTTTCATGTGCTTCACTCTCATCAAGAAATTGTAGAAGCAAATTTCATTCAAGGTCCTCACTTCAAATAGTCATATAAAACCACTCAATAAAACTTGTAGAGTAACAAATCTAATAATTAAAACATTTATGTACCAAATTAGTAATAAACATTAAGAAAAAAAAAACACTCAGGAGAATAGGTGCATGATTTTGAAACAATTGAGGATCAGTTTGGAAGAATATCAACACAAAATGAACGGTTATTCAATAGTTCATGGAGCAAATCGCACAAAAAACAATAGGTTATTGGGCATAGCGCACATTTTCATAGGTTGGGGGCACATTGCAAATGCCCTCATAGATTGGGGGGTTTGCCGCAATTATCCCTATATAAAAACTAAAGTATTCTTCAATGAATTTGGCCCCTAAAGTTAAATTCTTGACTCTAGCCCTTGTTGTGATCCCTAAGTTAAACTTATAATGAACCATACCAATAAAATATCTTTTCCTTTTCACTAAACAAATACCATTATAAGTCTTTCACTATCAGCAGGCCCTGTCTCAGCTGTTCACATTCAAAGTTACAACACTGAAGGCGGACAAAACACAGTTCAATGCAGCAAATTTTCAATACCTCTATGCACGTTACACGAAAACTACCAATGCTCTAAACTCTTCACAGAAGAACTTTCGGCAAATACATTATATCTCTTGTTCGATCAAAGCTCGAATAAGATCCTCCGCTATGGACGAAAGCGAAGTAACAAAACTACTTGATGCACCAACTAAATGGGTAGGCATGTATACTGCAACAGCTTCTGCCATCTGCACACTTGCAATGACCGCAGACGTAATTCATGGCTTACGTAGCAAAAAGCTTTGGTTCCCATGCAAATACTTCTCTCTCAACGCCACTTCTTTGACTCTATTAGCCGTGACGATGAAGCCGCCAATGGACCTCAGTGATCAGTTGTATAAGGATTCAGGGTACTTTACCAAGGTTAGCAGCGTAACTTTCTTGTGCATGGCTATGGTTAACTTCATGTCATCTTTGGGATCCATGAACGATCGAGCTATTCTAACCAATACTATTGCTATAGGGATTCTAGCGGTCACGGTTGTTGGGAACATTTGGATTCAAGTTATTCAGCTTTTCACTTACCCTTACGTAAATTTTTGTTATGAATTGTTAGTTCCTACAATTTTTGTTCTTGTTTTGCTTGTTACGCTAGTTTCTTCGGCTATCATAGTTCCAAACATCAAAATGAGCCTCGAAATGAAGTACCAAGAAATGCATAAGGTCACACTGAGGGAAGAACATGCGGTAAAGAGGAATGAGAAATTCACAATCGCTAATCAAATGGAAGAGATGAAAAAATATTGGGTGATGGCAGTAACTAGTAATCCCCAATTTGTTATGGCACGTTCTGTTGTTTCCACTACTTCAAGTATAATTTGTTTCCTGGCTACTTTCACATTGGCAGCGCCTGCTCTTGGGATTCTCAGTTGGATGCCTCTAACAGGGCTGATAATGTTGTTCCGAGAAACTCGTTCCGCTTACAAATGGTCCATCAAATGGATTATAGCGATTCAGTCCATTGGGATAGCAGTTGGTGCTATTGCTCCTACACTGAGATGGTTTAACAATGTCCACCACAAGTGCTCAACTATGAGTTATAAAAGCATTGGAGAGGAATTCCACATTGAAAATTATTGGACTCAAACTCTGGTAGATTGGAGAGACAATTCATTAGCTTTACAAATTGGTCGTGAAAAATGCGAGAAATTTTTTCACGGTGCAAAATGGTTGATTCTGAATATATGTATTGTGGTTCAGACTTTGATAGTTCTATTCAGCAAGTTACTTGTGTTTCTCTGTGTTTTACTCATGACTCCTTACATTGCGTGTTTCACTCATATTTGGAAGTTCTTTGTCTCTGTCTCCATATTACTCAAGATTCACGTGATTCGAGGATCATCCAGAGTTATCAACTCACATAGTCATGTAGGAATTGAATTAGGTGACAACATAGAGTTGAGTCTCAACCGTTATGTACTTCTACTTGAAGGTGAGCCGGAGCTACCTAAAACCATTTTGAAGAGGATCTGCCATCAGGCTGATAAAGTTATCGAAACAGGTAAAACACAACAACCAGAAAATCTGATTAACTTTCTCCATAAATCTGGAGATTACTTACGTGGTGTAAGAGAATTCGATAGTGTTCAAGTTCCAAGTCTACATTCTCAAGAGCCTGCTAATTGCTGGTCTCTTCCCTTGGTGACCCTCACAGCCGTTGCAATTGCACTTCCAAATGTTGCAAGTAACAACAAAGCTAAGCAGCTATTGAGCAGTGTGAAGGAAGGCATTTGTTTTGCAAAACTTGTTGATAAAACCTTGGATACAAGTGGAGAATTCATAAACTTGAGAAAAACAGCAGATGTTACGTGGACAGGAGTTTTACTGTACAGGAAGTGGCAAGACATGGATCTGCAAAAGATATCTTTTAGTTGCAGAAATTCAAAGGAGCTATTACAAAAGCTCTCCAACAAAGCTGAATCGATTGTTAGAGAGTTCAAGAGAGAAATTAAAGATTATTTCAAGGAAAGTCTTCTTTACTGGCCAGTTAGAGTCGTCGCTGCCAATTCAATGTACAGAATTTGTCAAACCGCCTTGTTCTCCATAGAAGGGAAAAATGACCCAACAAACGAGGAATTGTTTGAGCAGCTGTGTGTGATGATTGCAGATATATTTTTAGCTTGTCTCACCAATTTACCGCATGTCATAAGTACCATGTGTCACCAGAGCGCAATTGAGAAACGAGAGAATAGTGTTCGCGAAGCGTTTCTTCTTCTAGGTAAAACAGAAGGGATTCTTGAACTTCTCCAGCAACGTGTACATCCATCTTTCAATCCTGGTTATAAAGTGTTGTATATCAACGAGTGTCGGGCTTTCTTTCAGCAATGTGATGAAAACCAAGCAGCCTCCACTTCAACTCCCAGTAATGAAGCAGTGACAAATCATTTGTCCAGGGAAGAAAATTTAGTTGTGACAGTTGACTGCTGAACATTACATATTTATCGAGTTTCCAAAACCTGTCTATATATGAACTATATTAAGTTGGTCGTAATTCACTTTACATGTATATTACTACCGTCTGTTGGTACTTCCTATTTGGGAATGAAAGTCATTGTTTCTGAATCTATTTATAATTAGTGAGGGTGTACTAATGTGAGCACTGTTTTATATCAGGCGAGGTTGATTGCTCAAGGGCCTAAACATTGAGCTATATATCTCCTTAGTGGTCAAATCAACCTTTAAGAACAAAGTTTCAGCTTAGCTCTATAAACTCATTGATTCTTGGACAAATTTTTCATGCTTGTATTGATTATAGTTTCACAAGAGGTGGATCAGTTTCGTGCTTTACTTTAGATTATATTTTCTATAATAGTTGTTCACTATGTATATCCATTTCTTGAAATACTTCACTTGATTTTCCATCGTTAGCGAACACTACTCAGGCCAACCAAGTGCCCTGTACAAAGTACTTTTATGCTTGTTTAGATTAATTTTAAATGGTCATAACTTCATTAACAAGCCAAAGTAGCACCTTGAATGTAATTCGATACTATTGTCATCTAATCCCGAAAAACAACATCTCTAGGATAAAGGTTCAGAAAAGATCTCTGTTAGGATCAACTTTTGTGTAGTCCAGCATATATAGTACAAGAGAAGCTCGAAGCACCAATGTGATGGATAAATAGATAGGCTTGCTATAGGAAATTTTATATCATCTTTGTGAGCAATGATCGATAAAGAGCTTCTTACAAAGGTTATTGCTTCAGGGATTTTGTTATTCATGGTTATTGTGAATATGGGGATTCATCTTAATCTGCTGGAACAAGTTATGTTGAAGATTGGTGTACGTACTGCTTTCTTGATTTTCCTTTCATCCACTTCCTCAGTTTTGACTGCTAAGATGTACATGTAATTGAAGTACAATGAAGTTGGATAAGGTGATTTTGAGGTGGGAAGAAGACGAGGAGAGGAGGAAGAGATTTGACTCAATGGATGGAAGACCACGAAGAGAGATTCGGTGATGACGGAAACTTGGAGCCTCTGTTTGTGATGGCCAATATAGTCATTGGTACTTTTTCAAGTGGACTTTGTTTGGTTGCTGCTGTAATATTATCATAATCTTATGATCAAAAATTTGTGCTGTTTAAAAGAGAAGATGTTCATGTGCACTGCATCAGCCTATGGATGGACAAACCTATTGGATTCTAAGTGCTTACAGAGACTATTATATTTGTCGTTTTTCCAGTATCCTGTGAAGATAGCCTTTCTCTTTGGAGAGGAAGAGAATGCGTAAATTGTGAATTGTGACAAGTTACTATTGCAAACAATTCGCGTCACTGTTTCATACGAGGCAGAAACATTTCTAGAAGTCCCAGTAATGCGGCCTTAATGGTGGAGAACTGGAAATGTGATGTTCATTTGAGAATTTGAGGTCGATATTTGTTTATCATGTTTCCGATTCGATGTAATTCTCGTTAATTTGGTCCACATAGCCTACCCTTTGGGATTGTAGGTTGGTTCTTGTTTTTGTTGTCTAACTGCAATAACTTCATAGAATCACATTCATAACTTTCAGGCTTCAAATTAGGTAATCTCTCATATACATATAGAGAAAATGAGTAAGCATTAGATCATATATATTCATCCATATTAAGTTTGACTTATTGTTTTCTTCAAAACCTGTGATCACAATCACCAAATGGCTAAAACGGTAGGACCAGTGTAGAAATATCACAACAGGCAGCATTTTTACTTGACCATAAAGCAATTAAGCAGCATCAAACTTTCTTTCAAAATACTAAACAGAACTGCAGTGCCTAAAGCAAACTAAAGCAAGACACAAGCTCAAAAGTGAGCCCAAATAAACTTAAAGAAACCATAACACCTCCAAAAAGAAAAAGTAAATGGTCATCATGAGAATAAAGAAATGATTCCCCTTTAACTCTTATATTCATTCCCATACTAATAAGTATTAACCATTTGTACAACTTCCCAAGCAAAGTATCATCAAATCTCTTCCTTATTCAAACCAAACCACAGTTCATCTCCAGTTCTCTCTCACTTCCAACTTATGGCTTGCATTCACCTTGTCACCTTATTTATTGCATTTCATGTACTAGTTCCTTTAACACATAGTTACGGCCATGCTAACTCGTGTCGGTCCTTCTGCGGTAACCTCACAGTGGACTACCCTTTCGCGCTCCATCCAGGATGCGGCCATCAAGGCTTCCGCGAACTCTTATTTTGCATCAACGACGTTCTAATGTTGCACATTAGCTCCGGCTCGTATCGTGTGCTAGACATCGACTATGCATACAACTCCCTCGTGCTGCATGACCCTCACATGTCCACTTGCGACTCCATCGTGCTAGGCGGGCGGGGAAACGGGTTCGTAGTCGAGTCGTGGCGGGCCCCATACTTGAGCCCGACAAACGACAATGTCTTCATGCTATTGGGCTGCTCGGCCCAATCACCGCTCTTTCAAGGCTTTCCAGGGAAGCACATGCCATGTCGAAATGTATCGGGCCTGGGCTGCGAGGAGTACTACGGGTGCCGGGCTTGGGACGTAATTGGGCCGAGGCAAGTGGGCCTTGTGTATGGATCGGGCCCGCCTGATTGTTGTGCTATGGCATTTGAGACTATTATGGCTGTGAATCTTACAAAGCTAGATTGCCAGGGATATAGTAGTGCATATAGTCAAGCCCCATTAAGAGTTAGTGGGCCTGATGAATGGGCTTATGGGATCCAGGTGAAGTATTCTGTGCAGGGAAATGAGTCGTTTTGTCGGGCCTGTGAGGCCACAGGTGGATCTTGTGGCTATGATGTTGATGGACATAGTGATTTGTGCATGTGTGGTAGCTGGAATTCGACATCTAATTGTGATTCAGGTAATTAATGATTGTGTTTGGTGGTATGATTGTATTCTTTATATTTTTATTGTTTTAAGTAACTTTTTGTTGTTGTGGATTGTGATAATTAACAAATAAGGTTGTGTAATGCAGTTCATTCGAATGCATCTTACGGAAGAAGTTGGTCAACCGAGGGTGTATTAGCAGGTATTCAATTGTCAATTTGTCACTTATTTTACTTGATATTTAGTTTTATAAGGAACTTTGTTAATGAATCTCACGTGATATAGTGATTCAGAACTCTATATTATCATGTAGAGAAAAAAGGGCAAATAATCTTTTATTTAATTCGATACGTGGCAAAATGTCTAATACTGTAATACATATAAGAAAGTATATTATTTGTTAAAATGGAAATTCCTGCCTGATTTTCTGAATGAATAAAGACATATTAATTCTCTCTCTCTCTCTCTCTCTCTCTCTCTCTCTCTCTCTCTCTCTCTCTCTCTCTCTCTCTCTCTCTCTCTCTCTCTCTTTCTCCTCTATATATATATATATATAAATTAGAGTAAGCGAATTTGGTCAACATGTGATTATTATCATAATTTGCAGGACATATACAAAAATAAAAATACACATACACACAAAAAATATCTGACAGCGAGCTTACCTTTATAAAATCACAAGGGATGATTTGCCTTTTGCTTTTAATAAGAAAATAGTTATTATGTTGGATATAACATAGAAATTATTTATTATTGGCTTTTTCGTTTTTAATTTCCTGGATTAATATCTCAAATCAGCATTCTGATCTCTTTGAAACCTTTGCGTATAGGACTATTAATCAACACAATTATTTGGAGAAATCACATTGGAGTTGGATATCCAATCCTGACATAACGGACGCATGAAGACTTTCCATCTGCCGCAGGACAAAGAGTCGTTAATCGAGCCCTTATTAGTTATTCTTCTTTTGCTTATATTCGTGTTACTAAGAAAATTAAGGTAAATGTACGTGTCTACGTGCATTATCAGTTGTAGGCATAATGCATGGAAATATTAATGAATTTTGTATAAACCAGTGAGAACCATTTTTAGTTAATATGCACTGAATAAATGCTAGCTGTTTACCATTATTTTCATCACGTTTTCTCAAGTATGATTGTTTCATACTTATGCACGGTATCCTTCATATTTAAGGTTTTTCTGAGCCAAAACTTTTGTGAATTGACAAATTACAACATATTTTACTTAAATATAGTTGGTATCCGAAAAAATCCAAGTTTTGTGACAAGACACTTGCTGTATAAGTTCCTTAAATTTAGTAGGTTACAGTAGTAGGAAAAATGGGGCAATATCCGGTTTATGTTGGAGGAAACACACTAGTAGTTCAAAATATTTGATATGAGAAAATTAATTAGTTGTTCAATCTTGCTCCAAATCGCTGGTGTCATTATTACATTAATGAAGAATATGTGATAAAAACGTGAAGAGAGATACTCTCCTATTTCCTTCGTAGTTAAATTATCTCATTCCAACAGTCAAAGTCTCCTCGTACAAAAACTTTATAAATCGAAAACGACTGTCCACGGTCCACCAACAAGAATATTTTTTCCTGTTTCCTTCGTAATTTGATTTTCTTATTTAAAAAGTCAAAGTCTCCTCGTAGAAAAAATTATAAATCGAAAACGACTGCCCACGGTCCACCAACAAGATAGAATTTTACGTGTAATGATTTTAATTAATTGAAACACGGATGCCCCTAGACCAACTACAACTAGGGCAGGTGCAAGTGATAAGTTCAATTTCTGATTGATAACAAATTATATTCGAATAGCTTTATTATAAATTATAGTCAAACTTTTTTAGGGATTAAACTTTATGATCATAATAATATATCATACAAGTAATGTCATTTTTTTTAAAAATTATAAAACTATAACAAAATTCTAATGCAATCATGCATAGGCAACAATTTTCCTTATATATATATAGTTCATGCATGACTTGAGCAAGTAAAATGCGACAATATTTGGTCAAATAATCGTTAAATCTTTAATATTTCAATTATTACAAAAAGTATATTTTCATAAAAACAGAAAATATGATAAAAAGTAATAATGTGACAAAATGGACCTTATCAAAAATTTCCTCCTTTAATTGTTATTTAGTTTTAAGCAATTTTCATCTAAATTTTTCGAGGACTGGTAATTTAATTGTTATTTACTTTTAAGCAAATGATGAACGATTTCACTATTCAACTACATATATCTGTGCATGTGTTTACCCTATGGTCATCGCGTGATAAAATAACATCAGGAAGCAAAATAAAGTACACGTGTTTAACTTTGTTGAATATGATGTAGATCATAATCTTCAACAAATCTCTAACACTCTATTCATAGAAGTGAAGGTAGAATTCACAAAGAGGAAGGGTAAAAAAAGATCGGCCGGAAGGTAACTTTTCTTAATTACCATAAGAGTGCAATGAAATTTTAAATGTGCAAAAGATAATTTAAAAAAAATATATCTTTTCTTTCTTTTTCTCCTCAGACTTTGGAGATTATTCCAGAAAAAAATATTTTTGGAAAAAGTTAGGGATTTCTTTTCGAATGAAAACTCTTACGCCTGAAGAATGACGTCGCACTTTTCTTTAAACAAAGACCAACTGAAGACTTTCATTAATATTAATTTGTCCCTGTCACTATACAATTTTTTTACGACAAAAGAAATGATAAGAACCTGAGCTGTCCATAATGAACGCTATATAAAACCGAAGGCAAGCAAAACAACTTGAATTTCATTGCAGCAATACCTCTCAACAATTTACAAAACTATCAAAGTTTATGTTTCCCTAGCCACACTCCTGAGAAAAACTCTTGAGAAAAACTAAACCGGACGGATTTTGGTGATGGACGGACAGGACGGCTGTGGGAATACTCTACAACAAAAACTCGATTCACCCGTGAAATGGATAGGCATGTACATTGCAGCAGCTTCTGCTGTCTGCACGCTTGCAATGGCGGCCGACGTATTTCATGGCTTACGGACTAGAAACCTTTGGTTTCCGAACAAGTACTTCTCGCTCAACGCCACTTTCTTAACACTGTTAGCTGTGGCGATGAAACCTCCAATGGACCTCAGCGATCAATTGTATCAAGACGCAGGATTTTATGCCAAGATTAGCAGCCTAATTTTCATGTGCACAGCTATGGTTAACTTTCTTTCGTCTTTGGGATCCATGAATGATCAAATGATTCTGACGAACACTATCGCCTTAGGGATTCTAGCACTCACGGTGGTTGGGAACATGTTGATTCAACTTGTCCAGCTGCGATGTTATATTCCTTTTCCATTGAATATTGAGTTTCTTGATCCTACCATTTGTATTCTTGTTTTGCTCGTTATACTGGTTTCTTCAGCTATCACAGCTCAAAACATCAAGAGGACCCTGGAAATGAAGTATAAGGAAATGCACAAAGCAGCTATGAGGCAAGAATATGCGTTAACAAGGAACGAGAGATTCACAATTTCTAATCAAAGGGAAGAGATGAAGAAATATTGGGTGATGGCAGAAACTAGCAACCCTCAATTTGTTATGGCACGTTCTGTCATTTCCACGACTTCAAGTGTGATTTGTTGGCTGGCTACCATCACATTTGGAGAACCTTCATCCGGAATTTTCTTTTGGATGCCTATCAGAGGGATAGTGAACTCGAGCGCAAAAACTGTGTCTGCATACAAGTGGTCGAGCAGAGGGATTCAAGCAATTCAGTCCATTGGGGCGTTAGTTGGTTTAGTTGCTCCAACACTTAGATGGTTTAACAACGTCAACCATAAGTGTTCAAATATGAGCTATAAAAGTTTTGGAGAGGAATTCAGCATTGAGAATTATTGGACAGAAACTCTAGTAGATTGGAGAGACAACTCAGTTGTTCTACGAATTCGTCATGACAAGTGTAGAAGATGTTTTCACACTGCAAAATGGCTGATTATGAATATCTGTATTGGAGTTCAGATTTTTGTGGTTCTAATCAGCAAGGTAATTGTCGTACTTTCAGTCATTCTCTTGATTCCATTTTTCGCGTGCTTCACTCGCATCAAGAAATTGAAGGCTTCACATACATCCAAGGATACAAAGTCAAATGATCATGTGGGAGTTGAAATAGGTGACCGAGTGTCATCGAACCTCAGCCGTTATGTTCTTCTTTTGGAAGGTGAGCCACAACTACCTAAAACCACAGTGAAGAGGATCAACCATCAAGCAGATAAAGTGATCCAAGCAGGTATTAAACGGCAACCAAAAGATCTAATCAAGTTTCTTCATAAATCTGACAACTTCCATGGTGTAAGAAATTTTGACAATATCGAAGTTTCAAGTCTGCATTCTCAGGAACCTCGTAACTGTTGGACTCTTCCCTTAGTGACACTTACAAGTGTTGCCGTTGCCCTTCCAAATGTTGCAAATGACGAGGCTAAGCAGCTATTGAGCAGCGTGAGTGAAGGCGTGTCCCTTGCAAAGCTCGTAGATGAAACATTGGATGCAAACGGAGAACTAGCAAACATGAGAAAAGCAGCAAAATCCTCTTGGACAAGAGTTGAACTGCACCACAAATGGCAAGACTTGGATCTCCGGAAAACCTCTTTCCGCCGCAAAAAATCAAAGGAAGTACTAGAACTCTTCTCCACCAAAGCCGAATCGATTGTGAGAGAGTTCAACAGAGAAGTGATGGGCATTTTCATGGAAAATCCGCTCAACTGGCCGACTAAAGTCATAGCTGCAAATTCAATGTACAGAATTTGTCAATCCATCTTGTTGTCCATCCAAGGGGAAAATGAACCAACAGACAATGAATTGTTTGAGCAATTGAATGTGATCATTGCAGATATATTTGCCGCCTGCCTTACCAACTTACCGCACGTTATAAGAACCATGTGTCACGAGATCGCCATTGAGAAACGAGAGAAGAGTGTTCGCGAAGCATTTCTTCTTCTAGGTAAAACAGAATGTATTCTTGAATATCTTCAGCAGCGCGAATGGCCATCTGATCTGGATCCATGTTATAATAAAGCATTGTCTATCGATGAGTGGCGTGCTTTTCTTCAACAATATGGTGAAAATACAGCGGCCTTAGCTTCAGCTTCAAGCAACGAGACAGAGATAGCTCAATCGCCATGTGAAGAACATTTAGAACCTGATGAGGCTTTAACTTCAAGTAATGAAATTGAGACGGCTCATTCGTCTGGGGAAGAAAATTTAGATGTCACAGAGGACAGTTAAGTGTGGTAATAAGTCATATATTTTCTGATTGTTCCAGATAACGTCTAAATTATGTAGCATTATTATTGTTATTGTTATTGTTATTATTACTATTATATATGTGAGAGTGTCATAATTAATATTTATCAATTATCATGCGATGGTGTATTGATGCCGAAGTAAAATCCTAGCAAACTCTAAATTTTGTCTTTAGTCAATTTTATTCTTGACTTTGTCATATTTGACATATTATTTAGGTTCAAAGGGTGTAGGAGTAATATTATACAAGATTTGGAAAAATTTGTAAGGGTAAAAAGCATTACACCCCTCAACCTATGGGGTCATTAACAATACGTCTATTAGCTTACGAAAAAGAAAAGCAACTCCAACCTATTGAAAAATGTGCAAATTCCTTTTTGCGGCCAATTTCAACCGTTCAATTTGGACACGTTTATGCATTTTCTTCCTTTAAATTTGACCTTAGGGAGGAGTTTGCGCATTTATAAATAGGTTGATGGTTTGTTTTTCTCTTTTTTTGGGTTACAGGTGCATATTGCGAATGACTCTTTAGGTTGGGAGGTTTAATGACATTTACTCTATTTCTGAAGTTCTAAATAAAAACTAATGATAACGTAAAAAGACTTGTTGAATTCTCAACATTATAACAAATTTATTATTTTGTTATTTAAAATTAAAAAAAAAATTATTCTGGAATTTTAGTATCAAGTTTCTAAAACTTAATTCTCTTTAAACTCTCAAAAAAATAAATACTTTAAATTTCTAAGATAAGCTCAAAAGTGAGCACAAATCTACTTAAAGAAACTGTAGCACCTCCCAAAAAGAAAAGTAATTAATGGTCATAAATAATTCATTCAGATCATTCAACACTGCATCATGCGAATAAAGAAAGGATCCCACTTCAACTCTTATATTCATTCCCATATACTAACTAATAACTTCTCAAGCAAAGTATGATCAAATCCTTCATCTCAGTTCTACGTCTTCCTTATTCGAAAAAACCACACTTCTTCTCCAAATCTCCCTCACTTTCATCTAATGGCTTGCATTCACCTTGGCACCTTATTTATTGCATTTCATGATCATATATTAGTTCCCTTAATACATATTTACGGCCACGCTAACTCGTGTCGACTCCTTCTGCGGTAACCTCACAGTCGACTACCCTATTGCCCTCCACCCGGAATGTGGCCAATCCATCAAGGCTTCTGGAAGCTCTTATTTTGCATCAATGACTGGCTCGTGTCTTGTGCTAAACATCGACTATGGATATAATTCCCTCGTGCTACATGACCCTCACATGTCCACTTGTGATTCCATCGTTTTAGGCGGGCAGGGAAACGGGTTCATGGCACATGGAGCACTTGCAACCATGGCCACCCTTTCTTTCCTTTATAGAAATTGAAGCCCTTTCTTGTTCTTTAGACCCCCAAAATTGGTCGTCGGACATTTAAAGTTGCGCTCGTGCAACATCGCAAAGGTTTACGTACTTAGCAGTTAGCACTCTCTTTTCGTTCTCGTATCATTAAGAAAGATTAAGAATGAATTAACTTTTTATTTCATGGAATACAATTTTACAAACGCTAATATACACCCTTACATAATAAAGACTAATTATGATATATGGCACACTCGCATAATACTAATGCTCCCTATTTGAACATTATGGAACACTATAACATCTAAATTTTCTTCCCTGAACTACATGAGTTATTCACAGACAGTCTAAATATTCTTCCGTTGTCGATGACTCAGCACCCTCTGTTTCATGTTGCTGATAATGAAGAATTTCAAGAATACGCTCTGTTTTACCTAGAAGAAGAAACGCTTCGGGAACACTCTTCTCTCGCTTCTCAATGGCGCTCTCATGACACATGTTACTTATAACATGCGGTAAGTTGGTAAGGCAGGCTGCAAATATATCTGCTATCATCACACTCAACTGCTCAAACATGTCTTCATCTGTTGGATCATATTGCTCTCCGATGGACAACAATATGGATCTGCTAACTGTGTACATTGAATTTGCATTTATAACTTCATATGGCCAGTTACGAGGATTTTCCTGGATAATATCTGCCACTTCTCTGTTGAACTCCCTCACAATCGATTCGGCTTTGGTGGAGAGGCTTTCTAATATTACATTTGGATTGTCGCAAGCAGCTTTTTTCCGCAGATCCATATCGTGCCATTTATGGCGTAGTATAACTGCTGTCCAGGCGGCATCTGCTGCTTTTCTCATGTTTGTGAGTTCTCCATTTTCATCCGATGCTTCATCTACAAGTTTAGCGAGTGACATGCCTTCAATAACACTACTCCGTAATTGCTTAGTCTTGACATTTTCAACATTTGAAAGACTAATTGCAATGGTGGTAAGTGTCACCAAAGGTAAAGTCCAGCAATTAAAATTGAGGTTTCGAAAGTTGCCAGATTTTTGGAGGAAGTTAATCAGAGTTTCTGGTCGCCGTTTCTTACCAGCTTCGATCATTTTATCTGCCTGATGGGAAATCCTCTTCACAGCTGTTTCAGGCAGATGCGGTTCACCTTCAAGAAGAATAACATAATCGTTGAGATTTGGTGTCGCTCTGCCACCTATTTCAACTCCCACGTGATCATTGGGGTCTATAACATCGGCTACCTGTCGAGCCCTCCACAATTTCCTAACGCGAGTGAAGCATGCCAGTGGTGGAGTCATGAGTAAGACAGAAACGATGACAATAAAGTTGCAGAAGAAAACAATCAGAATCTGAACCACAATACCACCATACAAAATCAACCACTTTGCACCATGAAAACATTTCCTACACTTATCATTACGAATTCCTATACCTAAAGAGTTTTCTCTCCAATCTACTAGAGTTTGGGTCCAATAACTCTCGACTTTGAATTCTTTTATGGGACTTCTAAACCTCATAGTTGAGTACTTGTAGCTGATGTTGTTAAACCATCTAAGTGTGGGAGCACCTAAACCAACTAACGCTCCAGCAGACTGAATTACTAGAATCCATCTCGTTGCCCATTTATAGGCAAACATGTTTTCTATACCAGATTTTACTATCTCCCTGATAGGCACAAAAATGGATAATCCAGTAAAATGTTGGTTTAATGTGAAAGAAGCCAGCCAACAGAGTATGGTTGAAGTTGTGGAAACCACTGAACGTGCCATGACGAATTGGAGGCTACTTGTTTCTTTCATCACCAAATATTTCTTCATCTCTTCCCTCTCATTGGCAATCCTGAATGGCTCCCCCCTTCGTATTTCACGGTCTCTCTCCAAAGCGGCTTTGTGCGTTTCCTGGTACTTCGTTTCAAGGCTCCACTTAACGTCTCGAATTGTGATAGCTGAAGAAACCAACATGACAAGCAATCCCATTAGAAAAATTAAAGGATGAAAGAGGTCTGTATCATGCGGATAAGGGAAATAGCAACGCAATTGAAAAAGTTGGATCAACATATTTCCAACAATAGTGAGCACTAGAATCCCTAAAGCGACAGTGTTTGTCAGGATTGATCGGTCGTCCATGGATCCTAAAGAGGACAAGAAATGGGCCATACCATGACCATGAAAACTAGGCTGCTAGTTTTGGTAAGATACCCTGCATCTTTGTACAACTGGTCGCCGAGGTCCATTGGTGGCTTCATCGCCACAGCTAACAGCGTTAAGAAAGTGGCGTTGAACGAGAAGTATTTGCATGGGAACCAAAGTTTCATGCTTTTAAAACCATGAAGTATATCGGCAGCCATAGCAAGCATGCAGATAGCCGAAGCTGCTGCGATATACATGCCTATCCATTTCAGTGGTTCCTCCAGTTGTTGTTGTAGAGAATCACCGCACATGTCCATCACAAAAATCTTCAAAGACCTTTGAAACGTACGGGACACAATGTGTTATTGATTTCTCAGTCTTATATGTCAGGAACGAGATAGCTAGGAAAATCTTTATTGTGTTCTTGTAGTATGTAGAGATAGATGTATTGCTGCATGTTAAATTTATTTGTTTTACTTATAGCCTTCAGAATTATAATATATTCATTTTGAACAGGTCAGCTGCTTAAGGGATCCTACTAATGAAAGACTCTTGCCAGGCTTTTTTTTTTTTTTTTTTTTTACTTATCAACAAAATAAGAAGACTTTTTTTTTTTATAAGAAAATAAGAAGACTTTTGCTGAGGGGCTCCAAGAATATTATGTAATTCAACCGTAATAGTTTTGTACAAAAGTGTATCGATCCCATTCTAATTACTTTAAAGAATATCCTTATTATTTAATTTCTAGTCATCTATATATGAATTTTTCACCGTTCCCGAAAGGTCGAAAATGTTTCGATTTGTTTCTGAAAATGGGTTCCAAATAAAGTCAACTATTAGTTTCAGTTCAGAATATATTTAGTTTTTACGAAAAAACTTATCCTCCTATTTTAAGAACTATGAATACATCCTCAAAGTTAAAATTATGAATAACAGTAAGAATGTGGACGGAATTCATTGATGCAAATAAAACATTTCAATGTCAAATTTTGTCCCTGGCCAGTTTTAGTTTTGGCTCTATAAGGACGTTGTGTTCGACATATTAATTAAGTTTTAAGGGCTAGATGTAATATTATATTTATACGGATTCACACCGTAAAAAGCTCTAAAACAACTGAAAGATCTTTTAGAAGACAATTTATATTTAACATTAAAAAGTAACTAGATTAATCCTTACATATAATTAGTTTATCATTTATAATTTAAATTTTAAAAGAAACCTCGTTTAAAATTTAAGTTTTGAGGTTCTGTAAACATAAACTCTTTAGTTTCTTAAATTAAGATTTAAATTTCAGTTAAAAAATAAAAAATATTATTTTTAACATCTTTTCACATATTACGTACTATTCCATTATATATAAATTAAATTTAAGAAACATATTGTAGTTTATTATTTGAATTGAAAATATTACTTTTAGAAAATTAAAACAAAAACAAAATATAAAGATTCTATGTCACAAGTGAAATTTATGTTATGACGAAAAAGCTCGAGGTGCGAGTGTATGTCTGGTTCGTGAGGAACCAAAGTAAGAACTCAGAGACACAGAACGATCTAACTTTTAATTCCGTGTAGTTCAATTTGAGAAAAGGTAACATATATCTCACATACTAAGGTGGTGTTTGCAAATGTTGTTGGCTTTTGCAGCTGCAAAAGCACATTTTTAGTGTTTGAAATGGTGACTTTTGCTTCTGCTTGTCTAAAAAATAGTCAGAAAAAGCACAAACCGCAAAAGCATGTCCAGGGGTGCTTCCCCAGCTGCTTTTGGAATTATATTATTTTTAAAAGGTCTTTAAATAGATAAATTACTTCTCATTAATTTTTACAAACACCTAATTAATGATTTAAGTAACTTTTTAAAAAGATTTGCAAACACTCCCGACTTGTTATCAAAAGTCACTTAAAGTGACTTTAAACAAAAACAGTGAACAAGCTCCTTTTATAAGCATTTACAGACACTACCTAAGCATTGATTAATTTAATTATACTAACACCCTCACATGATATTAATATTGCTATATATTTTGACGTTATCTGTAATACTTGGTTATTACTACAACACTTAACAATCCACGTCAAACCTGAATTTTCTTCCTGGGCGAATGAGTTGTCTCTACTTCATTACTGGAAGCTGAGGGTTGACATTCTAAATTTTCGTCCCTTGGCTTTTGGTTACATCAATAGACAATGCTCGTATCCAGTTAATTAAGAGGATTTTCCACAAATGTGCCTTTCACTTCCCCTTGAACCTCTAACTTTCAAATTAGGAAATTAGTTACCGTTAGAATATTTAGTTTAAACGGGAGGCGCTTTGTTCCCTCCATATAGGTGTTTTAATAGATTAGTTCTTCTATTCAAATTCATTATGTCATAATTACATTTTTTATGGAGAGAACCAAACACTCTCTCAAGAACAGATTTCTCAATAATTTGAGACATCAATCTTTTTTTCAATATTACTAAACTTAAAAACTTTTCAGTAAGCCGCTAATTTTTGGTAGATATGACAATAACTTTCTAGAGTTGTCAAATAAGGCTTAACTAATCGTATTACTAAAGAGTCAACTTGAACAAGTATAACTTGACCCGATTTTAGGTACGGTGCGTTTTTAGTTATACATATCTTTTCACAAATACAATGCCAGACTTGGATGTCTAATAATTGAGATGGACAAGTACCAATTCAAATATTTATGGTGCTGGATGAATCTTACTCTTAACTCTGAATAGGACAGAAACTTAAAAGCTGTCGACTTTGAAATTAAACTAGTACTTAATTATTATTTTTAAATATTTATTTCTGATGTAGCAATGACATATTTAATATCGTGGGAGTTTCATTTTTAAAAAGAAAAATATATATATGTGCCCCATAGAATCTCACACCATTCTAGAAAGTTATTACAAGAAATAAAATAAATTCATAAAAGATAAAGTAATAAAAATATTGGGCATCAATAAACCATTATCTGTTTAATACACACTTAACTCTCTCTCTCTCTCTCTATATATATATATAAATATAAATATAAATATATATATATATATATATATATATATATATATATATATATATTAATTTCTTAAAGAAAATCATGTGAAGTACTTCTCAAATAATGATTTAAATCAAAAAATCCACCCGAGTCACATCGTTAGATAAATACCTCATCAAGACCTCGAGTTAATTCATGCCTAATATATAACACTGACAAAAACTCATTTTTTTTTTAAATTTTAAACATTAAACCACAAATTATTGCAAGTATCACTTATAAACATTCATAAAAATAATAGATGTGTAGATTCAATCAACACGACATTCCAACTAAATAATTAGATTAGATAATATGTCACTTATAATATTCATACAAGTAAAAGAGGAAGATCCAATCAACACGACATTCCAACTAAATAATTGGATTAGATAATTAGATCAAAAGATAAATCTTTTGAATTAGAGAGTTTAAAAGATAAATACAAGTATCACTTAGAATCGAAGTAAATAAAATATTAAGTATGAAAACATATACTGTGGCATCTAATGTCAAAAGTATTAGTACGTAATTTTAAGGCGATTCTAAAACATTATAAGTTGCACTATCACCACTATAAACATATAGGGATATAAAAATACCCCAATATATAATGAGTTGCACAACCAACACTACAAACATGTAGGAAATCCATGTTAACGATCGATTTATGAAATTCAGTTGTTATATCAATTCGCTTTGGGAAAACAAAGAATATGTGCACATCTATAAACTTAAAACGGACTATCAAGTAGTGATGTTAAAACAATGACTGAGGACTTTGGTTCTAACGTCTCTTTGATATTCTAAAATTTGAAGAAATTTGATTTTAAACATCATAGTGGATGAAACTAGCTCTTCATTTATTAGAGATAGCATGACATAGTCACATATTGTCTCAAACTTTATTATTCTCTTCATATGTCTAAATATTTAGTTTCATCAATTCCCACAAACTTAGAAGTACTACTGAGTAGTAGAATGTTTCGCAATTGCACCCGCCTCGGCTAGCAGTGGAACAAGTTTTCCTTGTTGATGTTTCTCGAGTACCACTGAGACCACAATATGAAATTTAAATTATATCTCAAAAACTACATATTAACTCTAATTGTTAATATCAAAACGAAAGTATTCTTACCATCAGAACCACCGATGTGTTTCCCGGCTATGAACACATTAGGAACGGTTCTCTGCCCTGTCCACTCAGCTAGAGCTGCTTGAATTTCCTCACCATCACCTTATAAAGGAAAAATCTATGAAACTCTAATAACAAATTCGAGATAGGTACAAGTTTTAAAAATAAAATTCAGCTATATATATATCAATTAATATTCACTTTCAGTTATAAAAAAGGAAAAGCTAACGGCGTTCTAACGTGTGTTAACGTGAAATAGGTTACTTTGCCCTATAAAGAATAAATAGACAAATTAAACATTCCGTTATAAAAAAATATAGCTTGACGAATTATAGTAAAATTACCCTCAACTTTTTCACACCAGTTAACACTTGGGTACCATAGGGGTGTTAGAAGGTGTTTTACGACATTAAAATACACCAATGATGTGCATACTTTAACATAACATAGGAAGCAATTTGTTATAAGATTACTTTGTCTATACATCATTTTTATTTGAATAATGTGCATATTTCAAAGCACGAGAGTAAGTTGTAATTTTTCTACTTAATTTTTTTTTAAGATGATATTCCTAGTTCCTTTGCCAAAAACTTCAAAAAGAAAACGATAAAATTAACACTCACTTTCCTGATCGAGTTCGATGACTTTGTAAGTTGCCTCCAACTGGGAAAACAGCTGCTTGACCCTCTTACAGTACCCGCAGTAAGTTTTACTGCAAGAAACATGTACAACATTAATTACATCAAACTATTATGCCAACAAACTGTATTAATGCTTCAATCAGTGCAAAAATGAACAAAAACTATTAAAAAAAACAAAACAGAAGATGGAAACAAAAGAAGTATACTGGGATGATGACCTAAAGACCACAACAGGATTAGATGAAACTATCTGCTTGGCTTTGGCAAGAGCCATTTTTCTATTTAATTGCTCCCTTTTAATTCTTGTTTGGAACTTGAAAGATGATCCTATAGTTAGTTTCTTCTTTAATATTTCTTATTTGTAGGTATAATTTTTAGAGGAGAAACACGTGTAAGAAATTTGAACCTGCCAAGTGTTGTGAACTAGGCACAGATGGCTGTTTTCCTGATCAACAGCTAGCGAGTGTGGTATTTATTCTCCGGTGGAATTTGTTTTATATATCGATTGCGGAATTTTTCAATATATTAAACCCTGGCCTCAAATAAATAAAAAAGTAACCATTAAAAGAACCAAGTGATGTCAACCTAAATCTCCTCTAGTTTTTAAAATTTGTACGAAACTTTTCCGTGGTCTCAAAATTTCCATTAAATCTTCTTGAGGTTGATTAATTGTCTAAAACCTTCTTATAATTAAGTATCAAGTAACTCTGCCAATTTCTTAATTAAAAGACTAACTTTCTTTACTTTAATATTTAGAAATTTATTTTCATAATTTTTTAAAAATATACTATTCTTAAATAAACTCTGACATAAGATTGTTTTGATTTATAGAAGACAATAAAAACAATTTGATATACTATTTTATAAATAAATAAATTAAATAAGAATTGTGTGTAGAATTTTTCAGATTAACCACAGAGAATTTGCACATGATGTGAAGTCCCTCAGGCGTCAATGCTTTCGATCGACATCTCTTATAATTGGTTTCCTTTTATTGTTTCAACCAATTAATACTTATAGTTACTACAAGGTATCTATATATACATATAGACACCTAATTTGGTTAATTTTTCATAATCTCGATTTCGGGTCTATCAACGGAATGACCTCCAATAAATTACTATACGTCTTAATTATACTTGCAACACTTCTATGATGTCGTGTATATAAGTGAAACGACTGTAACGTGCACATATCTAAAAATTAATAACAATATGTTAATGGAACTTAGTAAACAAATTTTAGATAATAATTAATTAACAATAACAGCAAAATACATCATTGACAACATTACGCTGACTAAAATGGATCATACTCTACCTAATTCAGACACAAGTGTTTGCTTATACACAAAAGGGTGAATTGCGATTTGCCCCTTAACATTTGGGGTGTTTTGTGAATTGCCTCTTAACGTTTGAAAAATAGCACTTTGCCCCCTGACGTTTGTAAAAATGTTCGATTTGCTCCCTGATGCCAAATCTAATGAATGAAAATATAGCCAAGCGGCAAAAGTTAACGGTAGATCAAGGACTCATGGAGCAAATTACAAATGTTAGAGGACAAAGTGCTATTTTCAAACTGTTAGGGGGCATTTCGCAAAACACCCAAATAATAAGGGTGTGATCGCAATTGACCCTACACAAGATACCATTTTTTAAGAAACAACACCAAACGCCAGAAAAGGTTTGTGCACAAAAATCGAGTTTCTCGTGAAACACGCCCCCTGTTTCAGATTTGTCGCCCCATGTTTTAGAAACGTGTATGAGAGAACGATTCCAAACTGGGGCTTAACATTTCAGGCATGTGCACAAAAACCGAGTTTGTCTTGTACGCCCCTGTTTCTAAAACGTCGCCCCCTGTTTCTGAATAACGTCTGAGAGAATGATTCCAAAACGGGACTTAATATTTCAGGCATGTACACCAAAATCGAGGTTGTTTTGAAATGCGCCCTTTGTTTCTGAAACATCGCCCCCTGTTTCTGAATAACATATGAGAGAACGACTCCAAAACGGGACTTAATATTTCAGGCATGTACACCAAAATCGAGGTTGTTTTGAAATGCGCCCTCTGTTTTAGAAACGTCGCCCCCTGTTTCTGAATAACGTCTTAGAGAACGACTCTAAAACGGGACTTAATATTTCAGGCATGTACACCAAAATCGAGGTTGTTTTGAAACACGCCCCTTGTTTTAAAAAAAAAAAAAAAAACCATGTTTGAGAGAGAGATTCCTGACCGGGGCTTAGTATTTAAGGCACGAAATATATTCGAAAGATCTCAAATCTTGAAGCAACAATCTTTGCTAAAATTGCAGAACCAAAGATTTTCACTTCTACATCTATATTTTGTCCAAAGAAATTATTCATCTTTGCTAGGTCATGAAACCTAATTTCCCATGATTCAATTTCTATTCTAAAGCTTTGGTTAATTATTTTTTGAGATCTTTTGAAATACTTCGAAGATATACATCATTTGAACCAAAGATATCTAATCAGTCATCTGGCTATTGACAAGAATTGGGTCTCGTCAATTTAGGTCTAATGTGTTCCCATTTGATTACTTTAACGAGAATTTTGTCCCATCGGTATTTTGTACCTTTTTTGTTCATTTTCACAAACATTATCTGGAATTGCGCAAAGACTGATTGCACATAGCATGGGAGGCAGCCGAAGATGTAAGACGTCGTGGCGATTCATACCAACCTTTGTTAGCTAGCTGGCATTTAATTAGAGCCGCCTGGTGCACTTGTTCGTAGCTTTGATGGCCATGGAGGATTTCATATCAAAACATACGTGAAATCATCCATGGCCGTCAAAGACTCCAAAGAAGTGAACAGGTCAGCTCCGATTAAATGCCGACAAATAGAGGATGGTGTGAATTTCCACCTCGGCTTCCATCCTCCGCTGCCTCCCTGCCGAACGAAGAAATATCGGATATTATTCGATGCTGGTAAGAGGAGCATGACATTGTATTTGATTAGGCCCTCATGAGCAACGTGGTCATGGTTGTCTCCAACTAGGTGATATGTTAAACTTCTACTTGTTTTTTATATGCTTGTTCATCAGCTATTGATATTCATCATGTTCTTCTTTAATGCAGGTACCAAATATGGGGATCGAGAAGTTGACAAGCAGACTTCTTTAACCTTTTTAAATTGTAATCTACTTCGAAGCTTAGCTTGAACCTTTTTCATGTCGTTCATTGAGTAGTACTGTACTGATGATAAAATATCAAAGATTTCATATTTGTCATTTTTGTTTCTTGAATTTCTAATGTGGTATATTGTGTTTGAATGCAGATTTGCACTAATTAATCTCAAAGAACTTTTATGGAATTTATATAGATGTATTTGACTTCTTTATTAAGTTTTTAAAGTATTAATTGGTAAAAACTTGCAATTGTTATTTGGAGATTGTAGTTGTAGTTGTTTAAATAGATAAACTTTTAAGTCTACGTATGATAGTTTGAAATGGCTGCATGCGATATTGCCAAAGCAAAAAGTGTTGTTGCCGAAGCAACTTTACTAAGTTATCTTCTTTGCCCCTCTTTATCGATCAATATTATATAACTCAAATGGCAAGATTTTCACAATATCTTATTATTTTAATTAAACATTCATTAATTATAATAAATAAACCTTCCTTCTTATTGACTAAATAATGTAATTTCTTTCTAAATCAATATACTCTATAAATGTCTAACCAAATTACTTAAGTTATAAAATGTTTCCATTAACAATTTAATTTTTAGTGAAAGATTTTCGACGTCTGAACATTTTTCTCCACACATTATTCCACTTAAAAATTGCATTTGATAGTTAAACCCATTAAAATATTAACCAATTAGTTTTATCAAATTTTATTTTTCGTGTTACATACCTTTTAATAAGTTGTTAGAAATTGAAACTTGGAGCCTAATTAAAAGTTTCAAAATAAATCTAGATTCGCGGAAAATATTTTGAAGCATTATAATTGCAAATGAATTTACATGTTAAAATATATATTCATAATTCATACTTCAAAATATTTAAGATCCTAGATTTATTAATGAATACTTCTTAGTATTTTCCTGGAAGTTTAGAGAAGAAGGGAAATAAAAGTTTAACGTTAGCTCATGATTCAAGTCATGTTTATATAAAGCATTTTATTTTTCAGAAATATGCCTACTTTCTACGTGTAGTCTCCTAATTTGGTTTCAATGGAACACTTATATATCATGATCATTATATAAGTAAAAAGAGATTTAATAGATAAACAATTTCTAATTTCTTAAAGCAGCTCATTAAAATCATACTTTTTAGTTTTAATAATTAGTTTCGATAGTCTTGACTCTTTATTTAAAGAATATTTTAGAGAGAGAAAAATAATTCATTAATACGTTAATTGAATTGTTCAAATTAGTTGCTAAGGTCAAGGGATATCAATATAAGAAGATAGACATTATAAGATTTAAAGAACATGATTGTATTTTCTTACTTAAAAAGGGTAAATTAAAGAAGTTAAAAAAACTGCTTGGCAGCAACATTTTGTTCTTTGGCAATATCGCTAGCCTTTTGAAATAGTGTTCGTAAAAGACTTTTGTTGACGGTTTGTTAACATATAATTTTATATATGGCACCTTTTTTGCCAATTCGGCTGTTTTGAAACTGACAAGATAAAAAGTATTTTCCGTGGTTTCTTTTGCAACGGTTAGAAACTTCCATAGTGAAATTTTTGGACAAGGTAGTATAAAGGAAGAGGTATTGAGACACTTAATTTTTTATTTTCAAGTTTAACTTTATAAATTGTTTTTTTTTTGTTTCTTTTTTTTTTTCAAAATTAGTGTTACCTCTCTTGTTTATCTTATCAATTGGCATCCCTCATAAACCATTATAATAAGTTGCACACTTGCACCTCTATTAACTGATTGGGATTGAAAATCGCCTCCTAGATAAATCATTATCAAACATTACGACAATTATGAGTAGAGGTGTGAGTTGTTAAGACTAAAATTGGAAAGAAAAAAATTACTTTATGTATGTAACAAGTTAAGATAAGAAAGAATAATAAAATTTAATGGGTTTAGGGCCTTAGGCAGGTAGCCTATCGGGTGCAAAAAATAAAAAAATAACTACCCGAACCGGTCTCATGTAACCTGCTAATAATAAAAGTTTGGTTACCCATACCCAAATTATCCCAACCTGGTCGAGAAATTCCAAATCGAGTGCGAGAACTGAGAAAAAACCACCTAGAATCATTCCACTGTCGCCCTATAGCCCGCAAGTAAAAGAGTTCGAGTATCCATACTTGAACTGTCTCAAACCGGCCGAGAAACTCACTACAAGGGTCGGGATGGAAAATGGGTGCGTGCACCCATTGTCCATCCCTACCTATATTTGTTGTTCTCATTTTTATCGAAAATTGAAACGATGTATTTAAGTAGCTAGGGCTATCAATCTAAAATCCTTTATGGTTTGAGAGAATTGCACGGAATTCTTCTATAGTTTGGTCAATTGTCTACAACCTTGTCTTCTCCCTAGTGGGTTCAAAACTCGATGTAAAATTCCTTTCGTTAAATTGCAGGTAACTCCATCAGTTTATTTGTTAAAAGCATTTTATTTAAAATTTTCTAAACACAGCTTTTTTATTACAATTGGAGAATAAAAAATTATGCACATATATACACATAATCGTTTATAAAAAGTAAATTAGAGACGGGTTGGTCCTGGGTTTGCCCAACCACAGGGGAATTAGATATAAAGTTCCCAAACCATTGGGGATTTAAGTTTAGTAGTGATAATGAGTATATTGGACTTTAGTATTAAGAAAAAACGGTGTCAGTTTCATCTATCACGAGTGTAATTCACTTGCTAATAGAGTTGGATAGAGAAGGCCAGAGTTTCTAAAACAAAGGAATTTGTGCAGAGTATTTAAAATTGTGAAAAAAACTTAGACAAATGACAAAGTACAAGAAACTTTTGCAGGTTTTCAAACAACTAGCTAGGGTGGTTTTACGCATTTTCTCGTTTTTAAATTGGGTGTTTGTTTCTCAATGCTATCTTTGAGTTTTAAGCGACTTACTACATAAATGACACAAAATCTTCACGCTGTTCTTCAAGTGAAAAGATCAGAAAGAGGAATCAGGAGAATATGATACCGTAACTTTAGTTATTATCACATGTACAATCACCAGTCCTTACTCTTCTGCAATACACATGGCTGAACCTCTCAATCTGAAAAATCTTCTCAAATATTACCAACTTCCTTGTAATGTCAACAAATGATATACATATCTCATTTGTATGCAAAAATGTCTTCCAACTCTTTGTACAATCCCCTCGGTTTCGCCTTAAAATCCGCCGAAGTAGACGCGGATGAACTTCCGCTCCTTTTAGGTTTCCAAAATCCACTCCACCTAGGCTTACTCGTCGATGGATCACTACTCGAATTAGTCTTGCTTCCCTCTTTACTGAAGCTAGACCTTGCTAGTTCTCTTATCTGCTTCAGCCACGGCTTATCTGCCGAACTCCTAGCCCTGTCTGTAGAGGACGAGGCATCTCCTGTTTCACCGTTGCTGTCGATGGGGAACCTTTTTTCCATACTCTTGATCAAACTAGGAGGGGCAAAAAACAATAGGAATCCAATTAAAGACGTTGATAGACCATGCAAGAACGAGTTCTTTATGGGATCCAGATGCTTTATCTGTCTGTATAATGTGTACCATTCATTGATCATTTGGACTAGAAATGATAGTAAGAAAACTGAAAGCAATGAAAATCCGATTGTCCTCTCGTCTTCAGCTGAAAATTCTCGATCCAAAAGAACAAAAGCAATGGCAAAAATGGCGACTTCACAAGAAATAGAGATGATCTCGACTAACTGAACCTTTTTCTTGATAAAGGGCTTCTTTAGAACCATGAAAAAGAGTTGAAACGAAGTTATGGAAAGCAAGGCAATTATAGGGGTCTTTGAAGACCAGTTTTCCGAGTATGCCCCAGCCACGATTCCTAAAGCTACACGTTTGATGGCCTCGAGTAATGTGTAATAAATTCTGAGAATTCCAAACAGCTTTTGGATGAAAGGTGGTTCCGAATCTTCTATTTCATCGTCTGAGGCAATGATTCTATCACCTGATTCTTTCAAGTTACCTCCGGAAATCTGAGACAACATGTACTTTGGGGGGCCTCTCACATCCTCGAATAAAGGACCTAAGATGGTTAGATATATGGAATTTGCTCGGTTTTTCCATGTCCATTGGCCTCTCTTACCAGGACCTAGAGTGGCTCGAATAATTTCATGATAAAAGCGAAATTTTTGACCCTCTTTGTGTATCTCCTTGTACTGAAGTAGCTTCCCAAATGTAATTCCAAAGGATAGGAACAAGAACAAACATAGCAGCAGAAAAGCTACTAAACTGAGTATAAGTACTCCGACAGCCATTCCAGACGATGTACCTCCTTAACATATAAATAAGATGTAGTTCTTTATCAGAAAAGTTTGCAGTATAATAACCTCATGAGGAAAGAGAATTGTAAGGACGAACTGTAATAATTTGGAGTACCTTTGACTAAAGCGGCTGAGGCTACACAGAAGCAAGGCAGTGCAAGTATGAGAAGAAAGAGCTCAAATCTTGGGAAAGTAAGTGCTCCATAGTTCCGAGTTTCATCATTCTTCTTTTTCAGTTTAAGAATTGTGAGCAGTATAAGATGCAAAAGTATCAAACCCACACCAATTACTGCTAACCAGAACATGCTTCGGCTGAAATCTCTCCACCTACAAGAAAATAGCGCAATCAAGCTGCAATGTTGCGTGTACTAAATATAATCTGAATATCAAAGCATCGATGGTATTTCAATTGCGGAAATAGGAAGAATCATGACATCCATTGTGCGGAATTTTTTTCATTTCTACTGAATATTTATTTCACAAGTTCGACCTTTTCACTGGAATAATATAGCTTTCCAGAAAAAAATGTTCCTCATAAAAGTAGATGAAAGTAGAGGTACTTGGGAAATACTTACCCGTGTGAACTTTGTGGATCTAAAATGTACTGCGCTTCCGGTATCATATTCTGGCTCTGTCTTGAAAAATACCTCAGTAAAAATACAGAAGTCTATGTCAAGATTAACGCAAAAGTAATAAAATTTAACCTCAAAATATGATCTGTACTCCATAGCAGTTAGAGGCAACCCAAAAACTTTAGCTGCTGAATCCAAAACTCCAACTCGTGGTTGAACACCCTTGAAAAACATTGAGTCTTGAATACCAGATATACGAAATAGTCGATTTTTTGAAGAACTTGAACCCATCATCAGCAAATGGCTATCTCCTCTTTCCCAAGGTAGATTAAAATATGGAAGACTCCACAGCAAACCTCTTGCAAATTCATAATACTCTACAGGCCAGGTAACTGCTAACCATCTTGACAGAGCAAAAAGCTGAATATGGGACACGATTCTCTGTGTAAAGCAACAAAGACAAGATTGTGTTGTACTTAAGTTTCTGAACAAGACAAGAGTTTTGCATGATATGCATGTGCCGAAAATGTCGCATGGGCTATTATCTCATAAGTTTTAAAGTAACTTCACTTAATATGATGGCTTATAATGCAAATTCAAATGTGACATTAAATTATGTTAAAGGAAAAGAAAGGAATGGGACTATACAAAAAGATTTCTTGCAGGATCGTAGCTTAAGATAGAACTTGGTCTAGAGAAAGCCCCAACAGATAGCAGGCTTGTGGTCGAAACAGTAAGAAACCCGGCAACTAAAGATGTTAATGCAAATAAAGCAGTTGCAAAGGATGAAAGCACCATAGATTCAATAGGTACAGAATCTGCGAAAAAATCAAAAGTAAAATATAAATGTCAGGATATCAAAGTTAGTATACTTCGTACAAGATTATTGTACAAAAAGGAAGAGTTATTGGCAATCAGAAGAATGCATTACTTACAGTGCTTCACTTGAAGAGTCTCAGAAGCTCTATTTCTATTTCCTGAAACATCTGTTGTTATGTTTTCCGGAATATTTATAGATATGACATCACTAGCTGCTTCTATATGCACAGAGTAGCTGCTTCTACTCGTCTCAAGAAAGCTGTAAGAATGAATAGGCGGAGAAAACTCGTCAACTGTAAAGAAACTATGTCCAATGTCGTTCTGAATAAGTGTTGAATAATTTAAAGAGGGGATCTTATAAATATGTGACCAATCAGTCTACGGAATCACTTTACCTTCGCAAATGGCCTCCGGATATCGATACATGAGATGAGTTAAAACCAAATACAGGCTTCATGAATTTGATCAGAACAAGAATGTTCTTCTCTTTGGTTCGCATATTACATGTGGTGCTCAGCCTGACAGTAGGTCTCTGAGAATCTAAGACCAAAAACGATAAAAAGAATTACACTAAGAACCATATGGAAAGAAGTTGGCTTTGGCATTCTTGGAATTTTTCAAAACTAATCTGAATTTAGAAGATTTTTCTTTCCCGTCCCTTAATTCATATTTGTGTTACCAAGAATCTGAGAGAAATCTTCAGGAAAATAACATCTATAGTTCAATATTGTTCATTGGATTGCTCTAATACTTAGCGATACTATTTGTTGGAAATTTTCTTACTGAGCCACAAAGTACATACCATAAAGGAAGGTGACAGGTGACACTGGAGCAACGGGAGTCCCCTGTCTGCTTATCACTAAGTCCGAGTGTAAGCTTACTGTGACAACAGCCACCTCGGATATATTCACAAGCTGCAAGTCACCATAGAACAGATAAAGTATATGTCTGTTAATATAAGTACCATTAGATAATGAATATACGTAATTAGATGGAACTTACAACAAACCTGATAACCAAATCTTCGTTGTCCGAAACTACTCCCGCTTATGGGGACAATAGACCCCTGAGTGGCATTGAGAGCATTCAAAATTTCAGCTGATGAGTTGAGGACAGGTTCCGTGAAGTACAGATATACCATTAAATTCCTATTCTTATTTGTTGCCAGTACGGTTCTAGTTTCAGTGTCAATTTGAAGTAGTCTTTCTGGTATGTGAGTCCTCAAATTCACAAATACACTTCTTCTATCTGTACAACTCCACAATAAAAGATCACTCAGTATTAACTTCATTGGAAGAAGAGGCTATAGATGTGTAAGGCAGAAATATTTTCAAATCACTCACCAAAATGTAGGAAAAAACTTGAGTTCTCTGTCCTCGTGAATTGGTTTCCAGCAGAGTCTGTACAAAAGTTTTTATCCATTACCAATACCAAACGTCCATATCGTACTCTCTCAGACACGCCGACGGTAATAGAATACTTCAAGTTTGGTTGGACTACTTTAAGTGTTTTGGGAATGACCACGCCAGCACCATAAACAAGAAGCTGCCAGCAAGAAGATAACTATGAATTAGAAATTTAAATTAGCAGACGTTGAACATATCAAACTTCACATGTTATTGATCCTCAGTCGAATTGTAGTAGTTGACCACCAACTCACACTGCAGTCATTTGCAGAAGAACATCTGAAACCACCGCGGCCAGCACAGGGTTCACTGAAAGTTATGTTAACTGAAACATGAGAAGCACTCGTGAAGGATGTTTCAGCCGTGATATCTGCTGTGGGGTTAACTCTGTCTGCAAAGAAAATGTACAAGCCAATACTATCACAAGCCGTGAAAATCAAGTTATCTGTAATTTTCATGCATGCCATCTTCTTTAATCACCAATAACGAGAATCATATTTTTGGACATGGTATAACGCTGTTTCTTTCATAAAATTTGCCCCGTGCCTAATGTGTGCATTGTTATTTTCAAACTATCAGGAATAAAGTCCATAATCAACCAAACATCAGTTAAAAGACATTAGTAACTTGATTAAGGAAACAAGTTATCTTCTATGTCATTTCCTCTAATAGCACGAAAAGTGAATGGAATAGTTGAGTTGCCTAACCAATAGTCCAGTTATAACTCGCGCAAGCAACTCCAGGAGACCCATCGGTGCACACTGCAAAAGTATGATTACCATCTAGCAGTCTTGTATATGAAATATTTCCACCTTCACAAGCTGTCAAAAGTCCATTATCCAGCTGCATTTAAAGGAGAAGCCAAAAATACTTAATAAGATAGCTAAATATTTTTCCAAACAGCGAAAACACTTGGAAAACGTGTTATTTTCTTTCAAATCCCGAAAGTGAAAATCCTGAAATTGTCCATCTGATTTCTTTGTGGTGACATCAAGATAGAGGATAAAATTGGTAAGGATGATTGCATAATAAATAAAATAATCAAATATTGCACCACAGTAACAAAATCTAATTCTTTAATCTTGCTATGACAACATAAAATTGGATTTTGGCATTAATCACAAACTACCAATTACACATTTAGCCAATAAGCATGTGCAAGGATAGATTTTAATATTAACTTCTAGCTTTTTAGAAACAGAACACCCCTGTTTCTAATAGTCCTCCACATGGCATGTTCAGAGATAAGTAAACACAATTTCTAGCTAGAACAGTAATAACAAACACAGATATTTCATTTTTAAAAAAATATATATAGAAAAAACCAAAATGTGATCAAAAAACCATGTCAAGATTCTCCAAGATTACAATAAAAACAGAGCAAAAAACAGAACAGCCCTGTTATGTGTAAAACATTAAAATTGCAAATCAAACAAACAAACCTTGCAAGTAGTGGAACAATTACTGCAAATGCTGCTGCCATTGCCACCCTCAAGAACTTGAAAAGCAAAAGTGGCTGAATTTCTATTTGTGAATGCATGAGGTGTCCTCAGCAATTTCACAGATAACTCAGACCCATCAGAGTTAACTCCCAAACTCAAAACCAACAAAAACCAACAATGCAGAACCAAAAAAGATGAAAATCCCACAAAGCCCATTTCACCATACAGGCTCAGCTGTACAGTGTTGAAAAATTCATGAGAAAAAAGCTGTCTTTTTTACCTCTGCCAAGTACAAGTTGGTTAATGATGAAGAAGTTCTTTAAAAGCAGATTTAGTAGAATAGTGTGTATAATGTATTAGCTCACAAATGAAGAGAGTAGTCTGATGATATTACTGGTACAGCCGTGTGTGTGTGTGTGTGTGTGTGTGTGTGTGTGTAAGAGAGTGTAATAAATAAATGACAGAGTGAGTGAGTGAAGAGAGTTAAATAGATAGAAAGATTTTAGTGGTTGATGAATGTGGAGTGAAGATAGAGCACATGAGACTGACAATGCATAGGACAAACTTACTTATAATTTATTAATCAAAAAAAGAACTAATGTGTAATATTGAAATATATATAGATAGATATAGATATAGATGCAGAGAGAGAGATTCCAGATGAAGAGAAGTGTTCACATTAAATGAAGACACAGGATTGATGGACATTAATTCTGAGAGAGAGAGAGAGAGAGAGAGACTTGTTGGCATCAATAATACGTTTGACAAATCTTGAAATGATGTCCGCAAAAAGAAAGTGACGCATTTCAACGGGACAAAATATTTAATGTTTTATCAGCTATTTGTTGGCTTTCAGTTTACAACTTTTTTTTTGGTAATTAAAATGATGAAAAAGAGGATTTTGCAAATTTCTTTGTCTATGTCTTGTGTATTCTAACATGAAATATAGATAATGTAAATTAGTTTGAGATTTTTGATGATACACATATCAAAATGGATAGATTGAATTGTAGAGGAATCAAGTGATAATGGATAATGGTCTGAAAATGATATGATAATAAGTACTTGGTGAACTTCCTCTGTCAGCAACTTACTTGCATGGGCAGCTAAAGGGAGGTTAAGCACGCAGATTAAGTCTTTATGGAGTATGGCAATTACTTCTTGTATTTGGTTACTTTGGCGTACACGCAATAAATGTGTGTTTGAGGAATATTCCTGGATATCACTACTTTTTTGAGGATTCTATGGAGACATATTAAAGAAGTGGAGTTTTTTTAAATTGGTCCGGCTACTTCGACAGAGTATTTCAGAATCTTGAAATTGTTCAGTATGGAAATACATCCTCGAAAAGCACCTAAAATTATTTTTGTTGTTTGGCACCCCTGGTTGGAGTCATGGATTAAATGCAATACGGATGGTTGCGCCCTTGGAATTTCGGGTGGGGCGGAGCTGGTGGAATTTTTCATAATGCTCGTGGCTTTCCACACGGCTCATTTGCTTTCCATCTTGAGGAAGTATATGCATTTGAGGCAGAACTTGCGGCTGCGCCTTTCACGATTCGTAAAGCACGAGAGCTTCAGTGGAAACCTCTGGTTGGAAAGCGACTCTACCTTTGTTGTTAAACTTCTTACATCCAGATCGAGTAAGGTGCCGTGGAAATTGAAGGGGAGATGGTTATCATGTTTGCGATTTATTGATTCAATTCAGTTTCGAGTTTCTCATATTTTCCGGGGAGGGAATCGGGTCGTGGATGCTTTGTCCAAGTTTGGCGCTGATCATGAGGGAGCACATTAGTGGTCATCTTCTTCGCCTTTTGCCTCAGAGTTGATTAACGATGACTATTGTAGAAGGGAATTTTTTAGATTTTGCTGATCTTTGGGTCTTGAACATTTTGTAGTCTTTTTTCTTTTATTTTTAATAATATCCGAGATAGGGCTATTGTTTGCGTTCCGGGGGTGCCAACCTAGTTGGGATTCGCGGTAGCTCACACTCTCAGTTAAAAAAAAAATATATTCACTCATATTGTAACAAACTATATATAATTGATCTTTAGAATGTAGCTAAATATTACAAAATTTAATGTCTACTGAAGCTTAATTATTTAGGTCCAAAGTAAATGCTTATTATAAATACAATTACAAATTAAAACTTTTAAATAGTTCAGTTTATAAATATAAGCTACTTTATAAAATAAAACATTGATTTATTAAGTCAAGAAAATATATAAGCACCTACGTACTTTATAAGTAAGAATTGTTCTTTTGAAGATAATTACTTCATCCACCCCAAAGTTAACTGCATAGTTTGTAAACATACAGCTGTTTGGTGTATTATTTGTATACATATATGGGTGTGTATTTCGTTTGCATGCTTATTCCAAACTTTGGGTCTCCATGTTCATGAGTTAATTATTTAAATATAGGTGTTAATGTTTCACTTATTTAATTAAAGGCAGGAGATTCTGATAATAAGTACTTGCCAAGTCGGTGGATGGTTCTTTTCAAATTTAAGGAAGTTCTTGCTATGAAATATGCTCAATTTTAGTTATAGTACTTGCATTAATGCAATATGTTTCTATGTCAGTTGGTCGAGTGAATATTTATCATCTGTTTTATTCAAGGACAAATTCACATGCGAGACTTCTATGTAGGATCCTGAATAGATCACGAATATGTTCATTTTGTATGTTTTGTTTGTCTTTTTTCAGTAATTTACATTGTGACCCACAAAATTTGTTGCTTTTATGCACTTTTCACCCCGAAATAGAGAGAAAAGTTCATGTGACTGGAATCATAAATTGTGGGAGAACGAACAAACATTGGAAAATAGCGAATTATTAAAGTAATTATGACATGCCTCTCCTTATGAAAGAACTATTTGTTGGAATATTCATAAAATAGTATTTATGAAACTTATATGAATAGTTGTTTTCATTGAACCAGTACATCCTTTCAATTACGTGGCAGTTGGTTTAATTAAGTAATTTCTTATTAGATCAAGTATTGGTTCATACATTTTCGAAGTGTCTTGTCTTTTATGAAAGGTTATGAAAGTTTCTATAAAAGAAGATGATAGTTTACGTCTTAAATATGTTTGTTTTTCAATGAAAAATAAACATGTCTTTTGCTTGTCATCCTATTTCCACCTCTCTAACACGATTACTAATCGATGAGCTATGTGAACTTGCGATTGTAAGCATTAGCCCTTATGTAACTATATATTATTCAGTTCCAAGCTCTAAAGTGCAAAAGACAAATAGTTAATTGATTAAATGTTGAATCTTATAAATTGCGGAATCCCAATATTAGACAGAATAACTTCTTTTTAAACAGACTAAATACATAATTTTTTGAACTGGATCAACTTCATAATCTTTTTAATTTCTTCTGGCCCCTGATAATCATATTGGAATATTTAAGTCGCATTCGTATTAAAAATCCATTACATTTCAAGAGAATGAACAATTGGTCCCTAATACGTCAATTCGTTTAACATAATCATACAATGGCAAATGTCTTTTCGTTATTCCACATAATTCTTTTGTTTCTATGTGAAGATTTTCAAACAAAATTATCCAAATAATTCAAGAGGAAATTCGGTGACAACAGAAGAGGACAAGGGCAAATTCAGAATTACATGTCCCATTGTGATAAGCCGCTTGAGGCCAGCTTTTAAAATCATAAAACTTTACTATTCTATCTGTCTATATTATGTGATCCAGTTTTTTTCATCTTATTATCTTTTTTCTTTGTCAATTTACGTGCGAGCCGTGTAAAAAAAAAAAATTTGTAGCTGAGTGGAGACGTTTTTTTCTAAATGCAATAATGTTTTCCAAATTATCTACATACTGGCTTTCTAATTTTTAGGGTCCAAAGATTCACAATAATTTGTTAATCTTTTTTTTATCCCGTACACTACCTAACTGCATGGAGGCTGCATAAATTTATTAAATACTTTATTATGCTTACTGCTTTGATTATTTGTTCAAATGTTTCTATATTATTCAAATCAACATATTGAAAAATGAAAAGCTAGCCCTTTTTTTCTTTTTCTCCTTAGCTTGCGAATTCTGGGCCGATTATTTATTTTTAATAATCTGGGCTGAAGTTCATTTCCTTTTTTGCGTATTGATATTAATTGTCCAGTCCACAACCTTTTATTTTCCACATGGGCTGAGAAATTTTGCCGCACAATTCAACTATGGGCCTCTTTCTATTAGTACAAGAAATAAACTTCAATGAGCAATTAACATTCAATGCCTCTTTTTTTATATAATTGCAATAAGTACCTATTTGCCAACAAAAGGATTTAGTAAAACACTATGAAGTAACATTTTATATGTATATATATAAATATAAACTCTCACTTCATACGTTCTGCATTAGTTGAGAACTTGTTTCAAATTCACTAGCCCATGTAACTTTTTCTATCAAATTTACCTTTAACGGTAATTGTTCTTATTCTTAATTAGCTGCAATTTCTTTGCTTCTGAAATTTCTATTGGTTGTAAGTTGCAACCATTTTTTCAATTCAATAAAAATAGAGCTTGAGAAAGTGGGAAAATTGCATTTTTTTTCATACCTTAATTTGACACCATTTTTTTTTCCATACATTAACTTGCCATTTCACATTTTTTTACCTTAATTTGACAATTTTTTCAATTTTGGTACTTTGATGGTGGCATTTTCAAAATTTTCCCGAAATTTCTTACGTTGGACTAAATTTGATAATTTTGATCCATGTAAGACTCCGACTCACTCACTTGCCACCTTGGATTTTGTTTTATTGTTATTCTATTATTTTTTTCCACGTGGCTCCTAAGGTGGCAAGTGGGTGAGTTGGGAGTCCAACTAGGGTCAAAATTCCCAATTTAGCTCTACATGAAATGTTTCGGCAAGATTTTGAAATCGCCGCCATCGAAGTACCAAAATTGAGAAATTACCAAATTAGAGTACCGAAAATGTGAGATGTCAAGTTAACGTGCGAAAACAATAAATGGTGCCAAGTTTAAGGTATAAAAACGCAATTTCCTCTTGAAAAAGTCGTTTGTTTTTGACATTTTATGATTTTGAGTGGATAACGGCAAACCCCAAACTCTCTCTCTCACACACACACGTACACACGCACGCACACAACACAGAGACACAGTCACACACACACAGAGCATCAATCAATGTTGCTGTTCGCCTGAGCCAAAACGCCGTCGTTTGAGCAGCTCTCGCTATGTTCTCTCAACCAATAAGATGACGAGTTTGAGCTCCGTCGATCATTCGTCTTCTTCTCCCGCCGCCGCCGCTCTCGACTGGAAGTTCTCTCAAGCCTTTGGCGACAAGTTGCCTGGAGAAGAAGATGTTCAAGACAGTAAGTAAAATTAATGCTTCAACTGTGCTTAATTTTTGCGATTTTATTCATTTTTTTTTTGGTTTTGATGTTAAATTGTGTTGTGTTGATTGTTGTAGTTGACATTATTTCTGCAATTGAATTCGATAAGACCGGGAGTCACCTCGCCGTGGCCGATCGAGGCGGTCGCGTTGTCATTTTCCAGAGCAACGATGTATGACTTGCTATATAATCTGTAATTTCAGTTTTTCTGTATATGTAAGATGATGATTATGTGGTGTTTGTGTTTGTGTTGGCGATTGTGATTGTGTGTTGGTTCGATTGTGTAGGACGTGTTTGAGTGCACTTCGAGGAGTGAGTTAGAGCGAATCGATAGTGTTGTTTTGAAGCATCCCACGTTTCAGTACAAAACCGAGTTCCAGAGTCATGAGCCGGAGGTACGCGCTCCGACTCTGTGATTTTTTCGCTTTTTGAGCGGTGGTGCTAGACCGCTTTAATGTGTTTTCCGTAGTATATTGGTATTGATAATGGAGTTTTATTGCAGTTTGATTCTTTGAAGAGTATTGAGATTGAAGAAAAGATAAATAAAGTTGCGTGGTGTTCAGCGCAAAATGGATCCTTGTCTATTCTTTCGACAAACGATAAGACTATTAAGCTATGGAAGGTATGTTATTCTCGTAATGTGATTTGTTCTTTTAGGAAAGGATATTTAGTTTGAGGTGTCTCTGTATCATGTCTATTATTGGAATGAGTACATGAAATTTGTCTGTTTTAAGTTATTGATATGTCGTGGGTATGGTTGTGGCGGTGTTCAGAGAAATGAGTATGATTCTTTCTCTTTGGCTTCTGTGGAAGTATGAAAGCCGAACTCGATACTTATAATCCAAGTTGGCGAATTGCTGTTTTACGGATCTGAGTGTTATCTTAGAAAAAGAGAATCACAAGTTATTGCGAACGAATTTGATGACACCACCGCCCTTCCTTGGATTCATCAAAATTAGGAGACTGTATTACGGAGCTATCTGAGATTATCAACATTCGTATGTTACATGTATTTTGAGAGGCAAACTTTTGTGCTGATTACTTACCAATCTTGGAGCATCTGACAGCTTGGGTTTCTTGTATTCATAACGTAAGCTTCATATAAGTTATTAAGGTACATGTAGAGTTAATACTAGGTCATGCGAAGTGCGACGTATTAAGAAATCTTAGTGTTATTAGTTAGTTATTTCCATATGTCACATTGCTAGTTTCAAACCTCGCTTTAGGTAGCAGATACTTCGTTTACTTTGTTTTCCATAGAGGTTTGAGTTTTCTTTCTAGTCCCCCTTCCCCCCTCCTTCCACCAAAAAAAAAAAGAAATAATCAAACCATCATGAATTCAATTACATGTTTATGAATAATATTAAAAACTGAAACTTTTTTTTTATTATTTTTCCCAATAGATATTGTTGGAACTGATTTTTTTTACAAAATCAGTTGTCATGATCAAATCTGGTAACGAAATTTGTTCAAATTAAGCAAGTAGGAAATGCACTCATAACTATTTCTTGATATTTTTTTATGCGATTGTATCTTGCGACATTCTTTAAGATTATGTTAACGGGTGTCCAAGGCAGGTCAAGGAACATAAAGTTAAGCAAGTCAAAGAAATGGATATCAGGCAATCTGTATCTTCAGAAAACTCACTATTAGCTGAAAAGAGTTTTATAGATGGGCAAAAATCAGTCAATGGCCACTTCCTAGAATGGAGAGGGAACACAGAAAATGGAATATCGCCGTATAATGGAGTACATCACAAGGTATTGTTCCAAAGTCTAATCTGTAACATGGTCAAATAAGAGCCGGGTAGCCTGTTTTAAAGATGCTACTGTGGGCTTAACGATTTTTGGGCTTACTGTCGGTCTTAACATTGAACTAAGGTTTGATTTGTATCTAGGTACCCAGTTTCACAGATGCTACTGTTGCAAGGTGTCGAAAAGTGTATTCCCATGCTCACGATTTCAATGTCAACTCGATATCAATGAATAGGTAGTTTATATTTCTTCTTAGTTTTTTATTATAATTTAATGAAGATGCAATGGGAACCTTCTCTTCCTGTATCTCCGGCACTCAGAGAAAAATAACGGGATTGATACTGTAAATATCATTAATTTTCAAACGTTCTCATTCTTTCATTTTTCTCTAGTACTTCACCGGTTGGATACTGTTAGAGAGTTGAATGCAAGTTCTTGATGGTGTAAGATTATTGTAGCAGCAGTTTAAGATAACTGGATTTTGTATAAATGTTCTGCAGTGACGGCGAGACATTTCTTTCTGGAGATGACCTTAGAATAAACTTGTGGAACCTTGAAGTTAGTAATCAGTGTTTTAATATCATTGACATGAAGCCAACAAACATGGAAGATCTCATAGGTAACTTCTTAAACTTTATCATGACTATGACATTGTCGTCTTTCATTCTTGTCATGGTCCGAAATTCTACGAATAAACCCACCAATCTCCAGACTTATGTTTTCATTCTTGTCGTGGCCCAAAATTCAACAACCCACCAATCTCCGCTAAACCTAAACACAGACTGGGGCACCAATTCAAAAGGGTGAAACAAAATAATTCTTAGACAATAATTTGACAATCGTTCTTTTATACATAAAATTTACCAAAAGAATATATGTCTTAGCGTGTGAGAAATGAAATTGAAATGCCAAACAATATCTGAAGGCCTACAATTCGATTTTCTTCTCAATTATTTTGTTATTGCATTCTTTCAGCAAAATAGCGCAGATTATGGTGTTTATAAAGGTGTGGGATTAGATAGCAAGTGAACTGCCTATTACTGCTCCTAATATATTTCATGTACTAACTCTTTTCGCCCAGCAGATTAGATAAATATGAGCCACTCTAGTATAACTCGGACCAGCAATGCTCCTTCAGTAATCAATAGCCAAAACAATAATTCAAATACTTTTACCACTCATTTCCTTTTTTTTTTTCACACACACACACACGCGCACCCACTCACTCACCCAGGGTGAGTTGAAATCGTGACCTCTGGTAACAGGTGAAGATTCTTACTTACTGCACTTCATTTCACTCGTTTCCTGGATGTTAATTTATATTTTCATTGTGTTCCTTCATGGCCTAAATAGGGTTCTTATTGGTAATTACTACTTCGTGCTCCCGAACATAATGCTCGAAACTTCCAATTATTAATTTTGGTGAAGTGCATTAAATTTGGGATTATATTAGTCTTTTTTCGATAAGAGGTGTATAGGGAAATGGCTCTCTCTCTCTCTCTCTCTGTATATATATATGTGTGTGTGTGTGTGTGTGTGTGTGTGTATGTATGTGTGTATGTATGTATGTATGATGTATGTCTATGTGAACATGTACACTCGCACCCGTACACTTTTGATAGTTGTTTAACAGGAGTAGGCAGCCAAAATTTCCTATCCTAACAAACACACGCAATTATGATGACAGAGGAATTAAAGGATTGGCAGAATCAATCGCGGTTGTGCAATTCTGAATTTAGTATTATGACTTTTACCATTCAAAAAAGGAGTAACTGGTCTTCCTATAATTTATTTAGAGGTGATCACATCAGCAGCGTTCCATCCGTTTCATTGCAATCTTCTGGGTTATAGCAGTTCAAGGGGATTTATTCGGCTTGTAGACATGAGACAATCAGCTCTATGTGATCACAGTGCAAGGATGTGAGTGTTTGCAGCTGTTCAGTATTTGTTATGCTTCATCATCACTTTTATTATTTGTCATTCCATAACATAAAAATATCATTTTAAATGTAGATTGAAAGATGAGGAATTCAGTGGTTCGAAATCATTCTTCACTGAGATCATTGCAGCAATAACTGATATGAGATTTGCAAATGATGGAAGGCACATCTTAAGCCGTGACTTTATGACTCTGAAGGTCTCTAAGCCACCAATATCATTTTAAATAACTGTCGATCCTTTTTAGGGCTTTGATACTCATTACCTTCTTCTGTCACATAATATATCTTCTGGTTGGGTATGATTGGGGAATGGGGCAATTCATTCATCCTCTACAAGTCAAAACATCAGTTCCTCTTGTAAAGTACCAACGTCCTGGCTTCTTCCGTCACAATGCCACCAAAACTCCTGTTATCGGCAAAAGACTATAAGCCTCCCTGTATGAATACCACCTGCTTTATACGTGAGCATTTCAGTTACATTATCCGTTTTCAATGGATTCCCTTGTGTTACTTTTGTTTTCCCCTTGTTTATGTGCATGTGAATCTAATCTTTCTCACATCCACATCTTACTGCCTATCATTTACTGCTGAAGTTGGCAGTCAAACAAAACCCTACATTGATTTTAATTTCTAGCTTTTCCTTTCGTGATCCAGCTATGGGATATGCATATGGACACCTCTCCAGTTGCAACATTCACTATTCATGAGAACCTGCGGCCCAAGGTAAGAATGTTGTATGTTAGAGAATTCAGACTAAATGATCCTGCACTCCGTTAAGTCACAGTTGCATATGTTAGTTATTATAATTATATTCCTGCAAGACAGCGTCGTTTTCCTGTAATGTTATTTCAAAATTCATTGGGTTTTCTATTATAGTATATTCTTAATTACTCGTTTTATACTACACGAGTCAGTTATCATTGAGGAAAACTGAAGTCAAGAAAGCTTCACTAGCTTCCACTTTAAAAGGACATTACATTGGTCAAAGTATGTACTATATGCTCGTACGACACTTCATGGGAAAAAATTAGGATGACTGTTTTACCTGTAGCTATATTATATGTTTGCCAAATCCCGACTCTCCATAGCTTCCTTTGCCCCAGCCTGTCACAGTAATATTTCTGTTTCACATGATAATGTTAAATGCTAAAGTTTCCTGCACATTCTTAGACAGTTTTTATTTGTGTAATAGCTATATTTACGATCACAATTTTATAGTTATCCACAATTGTTCTTCTAATTTTATTCATGGCTGACGCACTACATATGCAATGCAGCTGTGTGATTTGTATAACAATGATGCCATTTTTGATAAATTTGATTGCTGTGTTGCTGGAGACCAACTTAACTTTGCAACTGGATCTTATAGGTTAGTCCTTCCCCTTGAAGTTGAGGCAATTTTATTCAAATGAAAGGATTTTGTTTGTCAGCCCTTAGTTTGTGTAGATTTTCGTTCTAATGTTTTATGGTTTGTAGCAATCGTCTGCGTGTATTTTCTAATGGAATTGGGAACGATGAAGGAGTAACCATCAAAGCCAGTAAACATCAGAGCAGGTATCTCTAAGTTGTGTATATCTAAGAACTTGAACGTTTAGCTTTGGTTTATAGCAATTTGGAATTTCCACTAGAATTAAAATGTGTGACTGTGTTTCTACTATATAGTGTTAGAAAGAAACATGATCACTGAAAAAACTGAAGGCTTTCAGTTTATCCTTTACGTAAAATTGTTCCACGTGATTTGGTTAAAAAGTTCAATCTATTCTCATACAATATTTTGTTCTGATGTTACTTTTTTTCTATAGAGACCAAGTGTTGGAAATTGGAACTACTATTTTTGTGAGATGTAGTTGAATCATGTAGCTTGATATGAATATTGAACATTAGTCGTAAATCATAGATTTTAATTTCTGTACGTTCTATAGTAGCACGCTGTAGGCCAATCTTTTCAAGATAAAATACCTGGCAGATATTCCCTTTCCTTCTCAAACTGTTGATTTTTCAATAATTAATAGGCTCCAGCTTTATCTGTTTTTTTGTACATGTGATTGCAGGAAGCCATACTCCGAAACTACTACAAGACGCCGACGATCATCTTTGAGCAATTTGGCTAGGGGATTTTACCGCCAAGGTACCCTTTGATGTTCTCAAGTTTCTTATTCTTTTCTCCCTTTCTGCGTGTCGTTGTTATTCCATTCTTGCCTTGACCAAAATCTGCAGGAACAGATCAACCCGGAACGATAAGTGATGAGTACTCCTACGATTTTAACTCCAAGTTGCTGAATCTTGCCTGGCATCCTACAGCCAATTTGATTGCCTGTGCTGCCAAAAACAGCTTGCTTATGTATTATGCCTGACCTAAATAAAACTGTACAGCTAACATTGTATCATTTTCTTTTCTTTTGCTCCCGTCTACATATTGTTGTATAGCTCCGAAAAGAAAAAAAAAAAAAAAAAAAAAAAAGGAAACTTGTAAAACTGTCCAAGTGCGTCTTAAACTTCAAATGATAGTAGATTGTCATTGGATTGCGATTGGACTAATTTAAATTGGAATCTGTTCATAGGCTTGTTTTGCTATAACGGTTGATGCAAAAATATATGATTTGACTTGCTTCATTATTGTTTTACATGTTTTGATTAGTATATCTACTCACATTTCGATATTTCACATACTTAGCCGAACAACATAATGCTACGTAGTGTTGTTTATTCATAAAATCCTGTGAACGAGGATCATATAATTGGTACTTATTTATCAATCAGTATTGTTAAACTAACTAAAAAGGGCTAATGTATTAAACATAAAATTATATTTATTAATTCAATGATAGAGTTAATTTCATGCGCATACTAATGTTTCATGTATTTCTCAATTACATTAACTGAAATATTGTGTGTATAAATTATATTCACAAGATACAATAGGCTACGTTGCATTCACCCGTCCTTGAAGAGTAGCAGTTGTAGTAAGAAACTAAGAATCACTTGCACACGTATGTCGTGAGACATGACACATGAGTGTGCGAGTACATATTATAGTCAGAAAATCTATAAGTCTTAGGTAACAAACACCGTACATAGGTTGTTTATGGTTTGCCATCTACGATAACGTTTATAAATTACAAATAATAATAGAGTAGTAGATGTGATTAAACGTCAAAAACTTGGTAAACTATTCGATTGCAAGAAATTATTAAGCAAAAACACCCATAAAACAAATTAAGGACACTACCGAACTCAAAACAAAGTAAAAATGAGAGTCGTACGTTTGAAATGAAAATGATCGTTGATTGAAGAGCCATTTAGTATCGGTTGACGGATATCTGCCGGTTGCGATTCCATGTCAAATGAAGTAAATAACTTGAATATTATATGTCTAGGTATTATTATATGTTCGAAAAGATATATAATTTGAATCAGAGGTCATTAGAATTGAAGAAGAGTAATTAATACGGCCGGAGTCGTCTTCAAGAATGTATAATTACTAATTATATTATATTTTTAATGTTATTATTACGTAAAATAAAGGGGTGACGACTGACGATGATGTAGAATGTCACGCCCTACGGCATATCATAATATTTAAAAATAATTAATTTGAGAGAAACGCGAAAATTACGAAATGTCAGTAGCCTTGGCGCGTAAGATACCACGCCATTTAGCACAAAATATTGGAAATGGCTACTTTATGACAAACACTAAAGAAGAGGAAATGCTGCGGTACTATATATATAAACAAAATACATATTTATATACAATTGTGAGTGAGACGTGATGACGTGGCCTTTTATAGATTGAGTGCAACGTAAACGCTTAGGCATGCATGGTGGGTGGCATAAGCTTATCACAATTTCTTTTAAGATATATATTAATAACAAATACAGAAAATACAGTTTAAAAGATAAAATTAAAAGTAAGTGAAATGTCCTTGCAATAAGTTTAAAAGAAACATTCTTACCAATATAAACTTTCGATGTTTGTGCTATCCACATATTAAATGACTGAGAGTCTGAGAGAGACCCACAAAAGGATAAGGATATATGTTTTCTATTATTAAAACTTACAAAACGTAGAACTTTAAATTTAGAGGAATTCTAGTAAAACTATCAAGTATTACTTGTTACTTATGTCAAAGCATCTCTTGTGCGCAAAATAACGATGGCAATCTCAACAAATAAAAAAAAAAGAGATCTTAATTTTGTCTTTGTAAATCCAGCTGTTTTGGAGTACAAAATACGTGTTTTTTTTACTTAAAGAGTACTGTAGGTCTAAATTAATGACAATACTTATGTTCCATAAAATATTTTAGTTTCTTTTTATTCTCTTGTTTAATTGTCATGTTTATATTCAAAATTTTGAGGCGAGCTCTCTCTTTTTTACACCCACATCACCAAAAACGGTTTCATGAAAAAACTAAAGTTTGATTCCACATGATAATATATTACAAATGACCAAGATACCATATAAACTAACGTATTATATTTATACTTGGAAACCTTATTAATCATGGCACACATAATCATAATTATACAAAATACGTGTACGATATATTAAGCACTCACTAAACATGCATGTAATATTGCAGCACTTGACAGCCGATAATCAAATTGTATTGTCCTCCATGGACAAGTGACTAGCCGCAGATACATAACTTGCTCGTGAAAGAGAGTCCGCTGGACCTTGAAATGAAGCACGCCACTCATCAATAGACAATGCTTTTGAATCAGGATCGAAAAATGGCCATTCACCGCGTTGCGGATCATGGAGAAGTTCAAGAATCCGTTCTGTTTTACCGAGAAGGAAAAACGCTTCGCGAACACTCTTCTCTCGTTTCTCTATGGCGCTCTCGTGACACATGGTACTTATAACATGCGGCAAATTTGTGAGACAAGCTGCTAATATATCTGCAATCATCACACACAGTTGTTCAAACAACGCTTCACCCGTTTGATCATTTTGCTGTTCGATAGACATCAAGATGGATCGACAAATTCTGTACATTGAATTTGCAGCTATGACTTTATGCGGCCAGTTAAGAGGATTTTCCATTATAATATCTTTCACTTCTTTGTTGAACTCTGTCACGATCGATTCAGCTTTGGTGGAGAAGAATTGCAATAATTCCTTTGGTTCTTGCCGTTTATCGTGCAGTACAACTCCTGTCCAAACGACATCTGCTGCTGTTCTCATGTTTGCTAGTTCTCCATTCGTATCTGAAGCTTCATCAATAAGCCTCGCGAAAGAAATGCCTTCGCTCACGCTGCTCAATAATTTCTTAGCCTTGGCCTTTGCAACATTTGGGAGTGCAATTGCAATGGTTGTAAGGGTCACCAAGGGAAGACTCCAGCAATTAGGAAGTTGTTGAGCTCGAACATTATCGAATTCTCTTACGCCACAGAAGTTGACAGATTTATGAAGAAAATTGATTAGATCTTCTGGTTGCCGTTTCTTACCTGTTTGGATCATTTTATCTGCCTGATGGCAAATCCTCTTCACTGTTGTTTTAGGCAGTTGCCGCTCACCTTCAAGAAGAAGAACATAGCGGTTGAGTTCCCGTGTTGTTTCGTCACCTATTTCAACTCCAACGTGATCATTCGAGTTTGTAATATTTGGTAACAGTCGAGTCTTTAACAATTTCCTAATGAAAGTGAAGCATACGACAAATGGAGTCATGATCAAGACAGAAAGAAAGACAGCTACCTTGCTGGGCACAACCAGTAGAATCTGAACCCCGATGCACATATTCAGTATCAACCATTTCGCACTGTAAAAACATTTTCTACACTTATCATGACGAATTCGTATAGCTAATGAGGTGTCTCTCCAATCTACTAGAGTTTGCGTCCAATAATTCTCAATCTTGAATACCTGTCCAAAACTTTTATGGCTCATAGTTGAGTACTTGTAGCTGACGTTGTTGAACCATCTAAGTGTAGGAGCAACTAAACCAACTAACACCCCAACAGATTGAGCTGCTAGAATCCATCTCCTCGACCATTTGTATGCAGACACAGTTTCTACAGTTGAGTTTACTATCCCTCTGACAGGCATCCAAGTGAAAACTCCAAAAAAAGGCTTTCCAAATGTGAAAGTAGCAAGCCAACAAATTGTAGTTGCACTAGTTGAAAAGGCTAAACGTGCCATAACGAATTGCGGACTGCTAGTTTCTGCCATAACCCAGTATTTCTTCATCGCTTCACTCTGATTAGCAATCGTGAATTCCTCCCTCCATCGCACTACATGGTCTTCTTTCAAAGCGCCTTTGTGCATTTCCTGGTACTTCGTTTCTAGGCTCTTCCTGATGCTTTGAACCGTGATAGCCGAAGAAACTAGTATAACGACCAAAAGAATAATGAAAACTGCGGGATGAAAAAACTCCGCATTATATGGAAACGGGAAATAACAGCGGAGCTGAACAAGTTGAATCGACATATTACCAACAACGGTGAGTGCTAGAATCACTAAAGCTATAGTGTTTGAAAGAATTGATCCATCACTCGTGGATCCCAAAGACGAAATAAAATTTGCCATAGCCGTGCACATGAAAGTTAGGCTACTAATTTTTGTATGATAGCCGGCATCTTTGTACAGTTGGTCGCTAAGGTCCATCGGTGGCTTCATCGCCACGGCCAACAGTGTTAAGAAAGTTGCGTTAAGAGAGAAATATTTGCATGGGAACCAAAGTTTTTTGTTTCGTAAGCCATGAAATATGTCTACAGCCATTGCGAGTGTGCAGACCGCAGAAGCTACTGCAGTGTACATGCCTATCCATCTCGTTGGTGCATCGAGTTGTTTTTGTAGTGAGTCCCCACACTCATCCATTACAAAAATCTTATTGAACCTCGGATTTAGTTTTCTTGTAAAGTGTATAGAGGTTGTTTGCTGCAATAAAATCTATTTGTTTTGCTTGCCTTCATTAGTATTATTATAAATTTATAACATTCGTTCTGGTAGGGAGTGACAGTGACTTGTACTAAGACTTTAGCTGGTCTTTGTTTAAATTAAAATAAGAGAGACTTTTTGAAGTAGGGCTCCACAGAATTTAACTTGGTGCACAATCCAACCTTTTTTTCACATATTTACGTCATGTTTTTTGGTAATTTTGAATTTTTAAGCATTACTGTGAAAAGTTCAAAAATGTTTGTTTTCGTTTATGAAGATTCATTGAGAATAGTCTAGTCACCTGTGACTTCGTTTCATATCATATTCAGTATTTGTTTATACTGACTTAAAACGCTACTTATAATTATTCATAGATATAATTTTATGCCATTGTATCTTGCAACTATTTACTAAACATGATTTGGGTTAAATTGACCTGGCATCCTACAGCCAATTTGATCGCCTGTGCTGCCAAAAACAGCTTCTGCTTATGTATTTGGCCGATTTAAAAAAACTGTAGAGACTTCCCACTATTCCTAGAATTAGATGGTCTAGGCTATTTTTTCTTATCGGTGTCCCAATATATTGTTGCACAGTTTTGGAGATTAACACATAAATAAATAAATGTCAATCCTCTCTACAACATTTAGCTTTTAGAGAGAACGACATTCAATACATAGTTTCGACCCAGACAGACTTCCAAATTGTCCATGGTCACCCTGAGTCGGAATAGAATAATTTAATTGGATTGCAAACAGAATGGTAAATCAAAGAACAAGTAATGCTTAGTTTTTGGTGCAGATATGTATTTGACTTGTTTAGTTGTTGTCTTGATGATAAAACTTGGGTTTGCGATCGGAAAAGTACTTTTCAGGTCTTGGTTTTAACCTGATTTTCAGCCATTATGTCTTCCTCATTTGCCAAAGCAAACACATTCTCCTCAATTTTGCAAAAATTTCTTCCGTCATTTGCCATACTATCTAGGACAGAAGGTTAATGGTCGACATTTGGGGCAAGAGAAAGGATCATGTTTAGATCCTTTGAGCCCATTGATTGAGCACAAATTTGTCTTACAAACAATAGCGTTTCGGGTTTCATTGTACAGCACCGTGGATAATATTAATTTTTGCTAGGTACGGTTACAATTGTCCATAAAAAGTTGGAGTATTAAATATATGAAATTCTAATACATAAATCAAGTGTCAGTATGGTCTACATAGTCCTGGCCGTCTACCAAAGCATTTTCAAATGGACTGCTCAATTCTTGGGGGAGTTCAACAGCACTTGTTGCGATGGCAAACTTTATAATGCAAAATGCTCATTCAACTAGCCATCCTCGATTTTGAACCCTTTTGCAATACCAGCTGATCCTGAGCCAACTTCTGTCTCTTTCCCTCTGAGTCCATGAATGTCAAGAGGAGTATCCTTTTGTACTAAGAAATACATTGCAGAGACCTATCGTGTTAACCTCATTCTAAAATACTAATGATACTTCATCCCGTTTTGTAGATATCTCAAACACAGTGAGAACTATGTGTAACAAGTCAGGGTCAGGGATCATTATCAGGGAATAGCACATGCGGTGTGTCTATTGGAGAGGATAAGGAAAGGTTATTCTGCAACTGTACAGTGACAGATATGTACACAAATCTCCAAATGTATAATGCAAAGTTCAAACACACAGCGTAACTTACAATTTTAGGTGATGCTCTCTGAAAGATTATCGATTGTCAAAATCAGACACTCGAAAAGGATTGATGTTCAGCTAGTGAAACTATGTTTTGGTATTCAAATGGCTAGGCAGCCCTTTAAACCAATATACAAATACAATATCGTGTATATCTCGAAGGCACTTGTACCATACAGAAAACCTCAATAGAATTCAGTAGTTCACAACATACAACAAAGTGACCTCACAAAACCTCAATAGAATTCAGGTAGTTCACAACATACAACAAAATGACCTTGGTGCTACAGCCTTACATTTTACACTGGGTTATAGCAACAGGCAATGATTTAGAAGGGGAGAAGCACGATACAGGAAAGTATGAAAAGCAACACTGAGAAAAAGTAGAACAAGAACAAAAAAGAACAGAAAAGAACAGAAAAGCAAGAACAAAAAAGCAGAGAAAAGAACATTTACTTACAAAAAGAACCAACAACTGCCATACTTGAGCCTGTTATGCAACAGCAAGAAGTGCTGGTTTCACATGGATCTCAGCTCTAAAGATGAGAGCATTTAAAAAGCTCTCAAGCATCTGGAGGCTTGTGCCGGAGAATCAAGTCACAAACTTAACGATATGCTCTTCTGATTTCCAAGGTTTAGTGGCTTTATTTCCCATGACTCAATCTCATCATCTTCCTCTGGGAGGATGAAAGGCAACGATATTTCACGAATCATTAGCTCGCCACAAAAAGGGCATTCACTTGCTATGGCATCATCCAACTGTGACCGGATCTGCAGAGAGAAGTACATCAAAAGCTTCATTTCATGCACCAAGAAATAGAACAGGTAGAGTTTGAAGGCACTTGCAGAAATGAGTCAACTAAGTTATTAATCAGACTCTCTCTGAAAATTTCTAAAAGAAACTAGTAGATACTAAACCAAAATAATATAAATTAAAAATTCTTATATGTAAAAAGAAACGTAAGAACCAAATCAACATATCTTAGCTTTTGTTACATAAAAGGAAGTAACTTTTCAGTAGTTTCAATACCAATAAAGTGACAAAAAAATTAAGAAAAAAGATTAATTTCACACACCCTCGATTTTTGTCCTTGTAAATTAAACCACAACTGAGATTTCAATAACAGAAGTGACACACCATGTTGCTACTCAGTTGTTGGCAAACAGGTAAGCATTCTGAAAAGGGACACTTTGTCCCTTTTTCAATTTATCATAAAAAATAATTAGAATATTAACTAAAACTAAAAAGGGTGAATCAGATTCTATTTGATATGTGAATGAACTCCACCCTCACCCACCTAACTCTTTGACAACCCCCCTTAGCAACACATTCGTTCTCACCCCTTTGGTTAAGGGGACACATACAAGCGGCTCAACCTAACCATTTATGGGGTGGGTTTGAAAAGGGTGACTGGTTTTATCACCCCTTTTCTATTTATTTAGTGATTATATGTAAAAGTATGTTTTTTGAAAATATAAGACATCTTATAAAAGTTTTATATTTAAAATAAAGTACCTACTTTCTTTCTTGTAGTTTCTGATTACAATAAAAAAATAAATGTTCCTTCAAGAAAAAACATGAGATTATGTAAACATGAGGGTCTGTGAGCAATATTATCCTTAACAAAATAATATAATTTATGAGATTTTAAAGCAACTTAGAAGGCCTACGATAATGCCTTATTCAAACCTTATCTGCAGGAGTCATGCTTGTTATTGGTTCTTCTTCTGTTAAGCCCCCATTCATTTCCTTCCTAGGTTCATTGCCCAGTAATGTCAGCTGCTTTTGCAAGTCCAGTATATATTCAGCCTGTAATGATAGATAACAAAATTGGTATGGAGTAGCAGCAATAAATCTCCAGAACAGGCATGTGGTCATTCAACTGAAATCATAACAAAAACTCTATGGCAATTATAACTTGGATTCATATGGTGCGAGGGCTCTTTAAATCCCTCATCATACGATGAGTTAAAACCCTAAAGCACTGTTATAGGGATAAGTTCATGGTTTCACAAATAAGCATTCCTGTTTCTACAGAAAATCCCTTTTCCAACATTTTATACAGCTCTTTTACACAATATTTAGTCACATAATTGCCCGTAAGAAACAACATAGGTAGCTACAGGTCAAAATCTAGTCCAAAGTCGCAGTGCTCCCTAAATATCTACCGCCTCCCTCCTTAGATCTTTATAGCCGTGGAAATCTCATCATATATAGTCAATTATTAATGTCTTAACACCTATCAGAGTAGACTTTTGCATAAGTTCATTTTCAACCCATAAATATAAGAACTGCGAGCCTCAGGTCACAGATCAACAATATCATATCCATCTCAACTTTCGAAATAGATATAAAGCAAAAGAAGTTAGCTAAAGCCAGAAACGCTGAAAAGAGTAATCTACATGTTCATGAACTTACTTGAGCTTCATTAGTGCATCTAGTCACATGAGCTATCAGACAGTGTGCATGAAAGGAATGTTCACATGGAAAGACATAGAAAGGTGCCATTGATCCAACTGAAGTATAGATTCTAGCCATCCGGTAATCGTCAGCCACATTTAATATTTTCTTCCGACAAACCTGGTAGCACCAAGGATGAGAATAAGACTAGGGAGAAAAAGTATCTAAATTTAAAAGTTTCAAGTAACCAGGAAATATATTAAGCCACCACTTAACAAGTCAACATTTGAATCATCTTGCCATAAGAGATCAAGAAAAAACATGACCACAGACAAGTCAAGCATTATGCTCATATCTACAGATATTAAGTAAACCATTTCAAACTTTGGCAAGGAACAGTATCAGATTATTACCCCACATATCTCATCTCGCTTAATGATAGCATATCGCTGTGCAAGCGCACTGATATCATTCCTTATGTTATCTGCACCATGGGTTGCATCGTTCATCTCCTGTTTAAGTTTCTCAATTTGTTCATTGTAATCCTCCAGAGACGAGCATATTGCTTCCTGTAATTATTTATAAAGCAAGTCAGACAAATGCCAACTAAGGTCGAAATGAAGAGAAGTCGGAATTGGTTTCAAGATTGCCCCCACCTGCTCCGTTTCAATAGGTAAAAGGGCAAGCAGTAACTATATATACAAGAAGTTGACCAAACATGAACCATCATATGAGACAAAACCCCTCGTTACGTATTTAATAGAAGAAACCAACCTTGAAATCATCAATCAATGCAAAATCTGGGAAAAACGGTAAGATATCTTCTATCTTTAGAAGTCCATCAGTTTCCTTGAGAAATGCTATTGCCTTTCGAATGTTCTCCCTCTTTGTTCCTTTCTCTTGCTCAATCACATGTTTAGCAATCATAAGCCAAAGTTTCTTCCTCAAGTCTTCATCATCTTCTACCTTATCAGCTTCAGCCATAGCAAGCTCTGGATCGACCTATCAATAAAATGGAACATTCGTTGAGAGATATCTATTCCTAGCACTTGATGTCACAGAGAACAGAAGTTTAGCTCCGCCAATTGATAATTGAACATAAAAATGATGTAGATAGTCCATGCTAAACAGTAACCGAGAAACATCAAGAAAGCATAAAGTTGTGCCCCAAATATGCTTTTGTAGTGCCACATCAAGAGTTATGTACACATAAACAGTATTTAATTGCAAAGAAAGTGCTTGAGAAATTAATGAAAGATTTTGCATCACAAACTGAAAATATCTTACATATAATTATAAAGACCACCACCCACACTAGGAGCAGCAAAGTATCACCTGTAATGCGAGAGCAACTGCTTCTTCATGCATAGACATCATACTATATATATGAACACAGGCTCGCATCCGTTTTTCCTTGAGGCAAAGACGTAAGGCATATTTCGGATCATAAAAGAATTCAGGACCGCCACTAGGCTGCCCCTTCCCGAACTTGCATTGCAGAAAACGCAGAAGAGTGCTCTCGTCCTCCTAAAGCAAGCAGATAGGGACTTTATAATTAGATTTACAGAATGTAAACTTTTCGAGTCAATATTCTTTCTCTGAATAGACGCCAGAATTATGAAATTTGATCCAATGCACTTGAATTATTGCACTGCCTCATTATATCATGGTAAAAGATTATGGAACATGAGTGAAATCTTCAGTATGGTTATTCAGAGTTTCATACTGAAAGGAATTAAATGATTGAAAGGAGAAGAATAGGAGAATCAATGTGCTTGACCCAGTGTGATTCTCATTTGATTAATATAGCCCACCCAAATAATTGGAAACAGTTTGGCTGTTCTTGTTGTGTTGCTGTACGTATGTGCATGAAACACATACATTGACAGTAAAACTCTCAGCAACTAAAGGATCTTCAAACCAAGAGATTCTTATTAAACCAAAGTTGGGCCACAAACTACATATGTGACCCAAGAAAGAATAAATAAGCAAAACATGAGGATTATACAACAGAAATGAGAAAAAATTATCTATCGATTTTAAGGATATTTTAAAGTAGCATGTGAGTTGCTTAACTGGGTAATTCTGTTGCAAATTCGCAATTAGATCAGAATACAAAATGATACCAGACAATAGTATATGCATAGAGTATTATTCAATGGAGATGCTAGTGGTACAGAGTTTCACAGAGATATAGCATCGAGCTTGTCATGAAAGAAATATTTTCACCATTTGGCATAATAATATTATTATTCTATTAACAAGCCGACCTTCTTGGCATACAAAGAGAGCAACAAATTATGAACACCAGGATCCTCATTCTGCAAACGATGAACACAATATTCCAAATATTTGATAACTTCATGAGTTTCATTCCTGCAGATGTATTTGGATTAAAATAGTTAGCATAATCCTTTTCACCAAAAAGCAGAAGCAAATTTAATAATCACAATAACAATCACCCTCATCCAGTTAAGCAGACAATTTCACACTACTGTTAACGACTCTATTATCACCATTCCTAATTGACACAGTATTTACAGCTTCCTTATTAAACAAAAAAAAATAGGAATTCTTTTAAGTGATTAGTTGGATTAATTCATCTCTAATTATTAGATAAGCACCATTGATCGTGTCTTATCATGCATACAACTTATCTGATAAAGACACAACACGTGACTTTCATTTTCCATCTCATGGTAATTTCAAGATTTCCCTCATTCTTCCGTATTTTCCCCAATGAAATCAGATTTCCATGTACCAGAAACAAAATGGCCTCTATACAACAATGTCACTTACCTTTCGAGTGATAACATATTTTGGTGAAGCTCATATTATAATCTTTTGATTCATTTTCATCTGAATATGTATAACTTTCATATTTTTTTATCTTTTATGCATTTACTGAAATTGTAGATGTAATATGAGAAGAATAATCTATAACCATTTCATGTTTTTTTTGAAGATATAATGGTGACACTTAAAATTGGACTAAATTGGACAGCTAAATAATGCACTACCTTCTCTGTAACATTGAAAGGCAACCAACAAAAATATAAATAAAGCACCCAATTCTCTATTTGATAATTACTGAGAGGCATAGCCACCACACAGAAAAATAAAACAAAATAAAAAATAAATGTTAAATCGAGAACAACCTATTAGAACTAAATGAGCACAGATATACATTACTTTGCATGTGGTTCACTTGAATAACGCATCATAGCGGGAATGAGCTTTCTTGGATTCAGGTCTTTTGTGGTCATCCATGATTCAACAGTTTCATACGCATCAAGCATGATAAGTTCCGGAGCAAACTTGTACTGCAAAAATAAGAGAAATTTTCTATGATAGAAGGGAGGTCATGCCACTTCAATCTACAAAAACAATGGATGAATTTAGCATAATTGTCTTCCTCAACTCCATACCTGAAGTTCAGTAGGAACATTTGGTTTCTGAAGAACTCTCAATGCTTTCTTTGCTTCTCCCAGCTATACACAAATCAAAGAGAAATGACACAGAAACAAACAAGTTTAACATTCCTTCTCAGTAGAACCACAGAGATCAACAAGATACAGCCAGGTTCACCTCATACAAGAATATATTATATACTTTTGCTAATTATATAAGCTTTTCACAAGTACCAGATATTGTAATGACTAAAGAGTTCCAGAGTTGTGATGCACATAAACCATCTATGTTTGAGACAGATAAAGTTTTCTTCATTAAAGAAATTCCCAGGATAGATAACAGTTTGAAGCTTCCAATCAAACGTCAAAGGAAATTCCATTCTCATTTTAAACATTAAAGCATTACATAATGCCAGCTTCTAAAATGACGTGCTCATACCCAGTTCTATGCAAAAAAGAATCATATGATCAGCGAAAACAGTAAATGTGCTTAACAGAACAAGAAGGCAATAAAGTGTAGCCTGTATGATTCTCTAAATGGTGACACATCTTCACTTTACTCAGAAGCTAGTCGCCAAAGATGTATAAATATTTTTCCAATCACCAGACAACACCAACACCCAGATATAAGCTTAATTCCTTAAATAACTATGGGTAGACCTACAATCAGTTTTGATTATAGAAAGGGTTTTACATTCAAGAAAGATACATAAAGTCGAAAGAGACAATCAGTCAAAGTGATGTTTGAGAATAAAATTAGCTCTATATTACAGGTATATGTCGCAAATGATGGCAAGAATGATGTACAATAAGAGAGACAGGAAAGCATCCAAAAGCTAAAAAATAATGAGTCAAAAAGAATATTAAAGAAAAGGCACCTGAATATAATGGTGAACCACAATCTCATGTTGCTCCTTAAGACTGGCAAAGAACACCAGTTCATCAACTCTACCATAGCTGCAAGTTTCGCAATAGGCATGTTAGAGAGATATCTCCGGAACATTATAAACAAGAAGTTCAGAAAGCAGTCTAGCCAAAGAAGCCAAACATTTCAATCCATCAAATAAAAGGGTTTTACTTTCCAACAGCTAATCTTCTCCGACACAGATAACAAGGTGTGGTCACGGTATAGTGTTTCAAAGATTGAGAGCTCTACTTAAATTGTGGTAAAGCATTAAAAGGTACAGAAAAATTCATTACGAGACCAAACATCAAGAAGTCAACAAAATTCCTTTATTATTTGAGAGATAGTGCTACACTAGAAGTTAAAAGGCTAAACAAACTAAAGGAAAAACCTTTCTAGAAGTTTCATGGTGGTAGCCTCATCCAATACATCCTTGGAATCACTCAAAAAGGCACGAAACTCTGTGATGACTGATTGGTACTCTGAACTGACATTGTCAGAGGCAGCATCATCTTCCAAAAGTAGACGATTAATCTGATACCAAATCAACAAAATGCATAGCCATAAAATTAAAGTGTAACTTGGTTAATGCACCGACAGTGCATGTCAAAATCGGTATACTCATGATAAACAAAATCTTTCATTACAGTCATTACTGGCCTGGCACGCAGATAATCTTAAAGCCTGTAAATAAACCTCGACTAAAATGAGAAGATCTAAGGCCCCAGTAAAGAATGAGAATAAACTTATGCAATAACGTTTTGTAACAATACATTAAAGGGCAAGGTCAAGCTAAGAAGGGAGACTTTTGCTTGCCCATCTTTCAAAATATCCTAGGCCAAAGGCCATCTTCAAGCCTACTCTTCAACTAGACTAGCAGAGACAAAATTTCCAACTAAAATTTCTGCAAGCAAGATCTTAAACAATACGATGAAATATCAAGGTACCCTTTCGGGACTCAAGGGGGAAGGGCCTTCGGATGAATCCTGATAAACTATTTCTAGTACTGAAGAAGTTTCATTTTATGACATAAGTCAAAAAAGTCACCAAAAAGAACTGAATTACTACTATAATTTAGAACAAAGTAGTATAGTTATTTCTGACAAAATAAAAAGCCATGTTATGTTGCACTGAGAACCCTTGAAATAACAAACTTTGCAGAAAGAAACTTGAGCATTTAAATTGAAGAAATTTACTTGTCCTGAAGCCAACAAGCGGCATACACACCTTATCTAAATACAATTCAGTTGCCCATGTGGAAATCATTGTTACTTGGCATTTGTCATCCTTGGCAAAATTATCAAGTTTCCGCAACAAGAAGGTCCTTAAAGCATCCTGCCACAGTTGAACAAAATGCTAATAGCATGTGACATTACCAAAAAGACAGCTTTCCTAAAATGAAACTGCTCTTAAGATTTCCTTAAAGATGTGCAATGTGACAGTTATTACCTGTTCACCTATGCTAATAAACTTCAAACTAATCTCTTCGAACGACAAAACAAAGTTAATCTGCAGCAAAATACAATTTGCAGGGTTACAAGAACGTACTCCTGAGTTCATATAAACAAGTAATACAGGCACGTTGTTCCTGACTGAATTTCATATAACTAACGGACAAAAATACATGTGTCATCCATGGCCACCATACAACGAGGAAAGTAATGTTAAATGACCTTAGCATAAAATGAAGCTGCTCTGAGAAAATCCTTCGCAGTGAAAGCAGCTTCAGCCTGCATCACAAATTCATAATGATCTGTGAAATACAAGATTACTGCCAAAAAAGAAAAGGACTAGCCAGTGATATTATGAAGGAAAACCCAAAATTTCAAATATACCAGATTAAACATCAGACCTGCACCAGATAGACTTGATCTCTTTGAAGAGCATCCCGACAATTTGCCAAGGCCACAGCATATTCCTTTAGGTCTAAATAGACTTTCCACATGTCTCGCCCTTCGTCATTCACGGATACCTAAATCAACATTTACATATCAGAAATGTCACACCTAAAGTATATTGACACATGACAAGCACATTAACAAAGTGCACCTGAAATATTGAATTCTGGTCATATGCATAGAAAAGCCCAGCAGATGCATCACTGCATAAACCTAGAACTCCCCTTGAAACAGCATCAGGAGTTTGATCAAAATAAAGCTCCTCAACAATCTGTTCACTAATCCTATTTATGACCTACCAAATATTGTAGAAAAACACAGAATAATCAATAACGGGACAAGGAGGTGTTATCATGACAGGTTTGAGAGGAATGCAAAGATCACATAAATATACACATATTTTTATATATGAAAAGAGGATCAATATTAATTTTTTGGCCAAAACAGCACACGGGATAACATTATAAAATAGTTCAGAGGTTTTAACTTGTGAAATTGGAAAGAAATTTAGTTCCTGGTTTTCAAGAAGTTGAAAATTTTAAAATTAAATATAATAGTAATTAAGTGATATATCAAAAAGAAGCTGAAAATAGACTAAACGTCAATTGAATATCCCGTAATCTTTAAGACGTTCAGATAGAAAATAAAGCAGTTGTTTTGCAGCTGAATGGAAACTAACGAGGCCGTCCAGTCCATACCCTTCATAACATTGGGCATTTGTGCTTGATGGATATTGCATTTTTTCTTTTTCTTTTTCCTTCTTGAAAAGGAAAAAAGCCAAGTCGATGTTCCAATATCATCTTGTCATTTCTCCCCACAACCCCCTCCCCCCCTTTTCAAAAAAAAGTGCTACGGGTTGCAATTTCAAATGAAAAATATAGCTCCATCACACAAAAATGTCTTTAAAAAGAAAAAAGAAAAAAAAACGAGCTTTTGCATTATCCAGAAGTATTATTGAAACTCTAGCCCTGAGTCCTGTTTCCAGAATTTATCCTTCCCATCAGTCATTGTCTTCAATCAGAACTTCTGGGAATGCCTCAGTTGAAAAGAGTGTAAGCGTGGCACTTGGCCATTATATTTGTACTAATTTCTACGCGAATTTGCTGTACTTCATCAGATTAATATTTGACAAACCAAATGGTGAAGAATTATAGGACACACACCTTAACCTTGTTTCCAACCAGAAGAAGAAAATGGAACTCGGACACTGCCAGAGAACTGGGTTTGACCAGTGCGCCTTCACCTAGTTTTGAGTAATCCAAGAGAGCCTTGTTCTCCACAAAATTCTCATCCCCGTTTGGTGAACTACCAAAAAGTTTGAACATATTAGTGACAAACTATAGGAATGGCAGACTTACCATAGAAATCACTTCATAAAGGTGAAGTCAGAGATCCAATTCTACCTGTGTTGTGCTCCAAAATTAAGGCCGCCATGGTAGATTCCTGCTCCAGATAGCCATGCAAAATGTATTGCTCTTCTCTGTTTAATGAAAAAATGCAGTTCACTGCAAGAAGTGCACATCAATTTCATGTTCACTTCTCGTAAGAGCATGCAAGATACTCATATATATTGACAATGAGCTTGATGATTAACCCCAGTCGATTTCTAATCTAAATGATAGCCATGAATGAAAGCATTCTTACATCATAGTCGCAAGAACGAAAGAACAGAATAAAACTCTAGCACTGGAAAGAAACATGCATTGTCACAATCGAACAGGGACAGCAATACTTGTTGTGAACATAATGCCTTACTACTTAAAAGCTAATCAATTAAGCAAACATGTCCATATCCCAAGGTTCAAGAAAATGCTCAATTCTCCCTCTAGTTGTGCATGGGCATTGACACCAACTCAAATTTTGTCCAAATGGAAGTCCTAAAGTCACAGAATAGGAAAAGGAGAGAACATTGAAGTGGTGGTGTAGATTAACCTGAGTGTGGAATTTGTGTAAGAGAGATGAGCCACAAGTTTTAACCAACTATTACAAACAACAACTCATTATCTTGCTTATATATGATAAGGCATGGTAGGCCACATGAAAATGCCAAAATCATTCTTTAATGTCTTCCAGAATGACACCAGTTTGTTTCTTCCTCTCATCGCCTGTAATCATCCCAATTTAAATCTTAGTTGCTTGTACAGGAAATGGTCCAGACTCATAATGAGGAGTATGCCACCAATTTCAGAACAGATGGTAAAATCGAAGCAAAAGATTGGCCTTTGATCAAGCAACAACCCAGATTCGTTTATTAATTACAGTTTCTTGATGGCTCATCCTCATGACCCCATGTGTCTTATTAAATTCCTCAGGTTGTGATTCTTTCATTGGCACAGGTAATAGGAAGAGTTTGCGAGAGATAGCCCCTCAAATGACAGATCGGCTCACTAAAGTTAACTTATGTGATTGCTCATTCCCTCATTATGGCTCTACAGACAGTTATTTCCATAAGCCAACACACTAACTTCAGGATCTTTATATATAATAAAGAAAAAGCAAAAAGTTAAAGATGCTTTAGAGTACCCCATGGAAGTACATTATTGCGTCAAAACTGATTCGCTGTCAAGAAACAAGATAACTTATCACCAAAAAGCCAAAAGAAGAGATCACAAACTCCTAAGTACAGGAAAATAGATAAGGGGGCAAGTTGCCCATACAATGTCATGGAAGTAAAACCAACAAAGTAATCACACATGGAGAATGGGCTTGTTAGGAAATACAAACTCATCCCACCAAAGCCCTATTTCATACTTCCTTCCTTTACAACAAAATGCCACAAACTCGTACAGACACATTTTGCCACATAGCAGGGTAAAACAATGATTCTAGATATAAACTGGCTTCATCCATACAGAACTTTATATATATATATATATATATATATATAAACAAGACATAGACCACATTGAATTATTTCCATAAGGCCTGGCAGGAAAATCCAAAACTACCACTAACCATCATTTCTGAGAATACTTAAACACTGCCTATATTTCCAATTAGCAAACTGGTAAATCAAGAGCAGTGAGCTTCCCAATTTGGAATCCAGTCAGTGCTTAAAGCATGGGCAAAGACAGATTTCAAAGAATCAAGAAGACACAACCTATGTGCGCACCAAATACTGATCATTACCTCAAGAAATATCCCATTTCAAGGTTTCAGCAATATTCTAAAGTGGAACGCTGCAAATGAAGATTTGTTGCTTATACTAAGGCATATTGAAACAATGTATCAATATTCAATAACAAGTCACATTAGCTGCTACTTGCCTGTTTGGAATTTCACCAGGAAGTTCCATGAAGTGAACAGCACGTTCTGCATAGCTAGAGAAAACAGACTGCACAAAGATGCAAATAAAATATCATAAGCTTATAATAAAAAATATATTGAAGGGGCAACTAAAGGATTTCAGTACTTTTTATTTTTTGCATATAAAAGGGAATGAAAAAAAGCAGCTATTATGGAGAGCGATGTAAACAACATAGAGATGCATGATATGCTAGGCACAACCATAAAAAACATATCACAGGTACTACCTACAGCAATCGAAGATATGTAAATTGCTTATAATAGTTATTCTAGGATCTCCATTTTTCAATTTAACCACCCAGTTATTGGTGATTTGGCTTTTAGGAGAAAAAAATGAAATAGAATGGAAGTTTGATGATTGAAGTATGAGATCTATAAACACACAAATATGTTTTAATTACCAGAACCACGATTTCCCAGGTGGGTGAACTTCTTTACTCAAAGGAACTCGGCAAACTATATGAATGATGAAGATATCTTGTACTAATCCAGAATAATTATCAACTTCTACGTATCCTATTTCACACACGATAAGATAACTCTTGTCAGATAAGCATAAAATTGAACAGATTCTCCAAAAGGAAAGAAAAATAAAAGATCAAACAGAAAACCTAGTTTTCAACTGAGAGTTCCAAAAAATAGACCATCAGACAAGTTCTCAACAAAGATACCGATTAAGGGCCAAATCACTTATACAATCCTTGTGCTATTGCGTCGTTGGGAAAAAGGTCATATTATAATTGCTGCTGCCCGGGAAATGATTCCAAAGACATTCACAGACAAAGTTTCACTCACGCCATAGCTTAAACTAATGAAACGCACAACGACAGCAAATTGAAGCATAAAGCAGCAATGTCTACTTAAACTTACTTCCAGAGAGCCTATTCCAGTGAAAGAATAAAGCCGGGTTGGAGTAACTGCCATCACGTAATATCTAGTTCCATTATTCATGATAGCTGTTTCCATCTACAAAATAGACATATAGAGCTCATAACATGCCACTGATTATGAGATTAAAAGAACATATAGAAAAATAGAAACAGAGAAAGGAGTTTTCTCCTAAAGAAAAGTGAACATATAACAAAATTATATGTTTCCTGATCTCATTAATGATCACACACATGGATCAGCGTGATACATAGATGATATCAGAATAAATAATAGGGGAAAGGTAGAAATATAGTATTTCGATTTCCATGACAATTCCGTCCCAGTCAAAAAAGAAATATGAGCAAGCAAATTGTTCTGACAGCTGCCCATGTTTTCCCCTGCCAAAAAACTATCAAAAATACGACATATCCTATACCTTTACTTGAATTATCAATCTAAGCCTACCATAGGCTATAAAGAGGCCAGATAACTTATTAATTACAAACATCTTTTTCTAAGTTATCCAATATTATAGACATGAACTCTAATTCCCATAAATAAGTAGAAACTAGACTACCTTACATGCAAACTTCTCACTTAAGCACCACTTCGATGTATTTAATTTCACCTCAGATATCCCAAGCTAATAAAGCTTTACTCATATAGACAACAACGGATAACTAGGGCACACAAACCAACCTAGAGAAGCAAAGCAAAAGACGGGGTGATATATAACCAAAATTAACTATACAAGGAGAAGAGTCGAAAAGCATCAAACCTGCAAGCCCGTGACGGCTTCAGGAAGTTCGTTAAGTTCAAATAAGAATTTGATGTACTTTTCCTTCTTATCCTTCTCATCAACTGCAATTTCATGAAGCTGGCCATTGTCTGTACCAATAATAATTTCCTTCGTCGAAGCTGTTCAAACATACACAACATTTGCTCAAATTTCCAAATCGAAGCCGCATACGAAATCAAGTTACGCACGAAGGCAACTACCTAACCTTCCGTAATTTGTTGCTTATTCCAGGCAACAGCATTCACAACAAGACCTCTCAGTTTGGGCAAAATGCGCGGCTTAGCCCACTTCGCATGCGTGTAAAACGTGTCAGAAGTACCACCTCCAACTACAGTAGCAATACAGTGACTCCCTCCAGAATCAACAAAAACCTTGTGGATTGATTGTTCCCCAGTCCTACCAGCTGAGAGATCAATATCTACGAAAAATAATAATACCTAAAGTCAAACTAAAATCCAGTATCTCTAGAAATGCATCAATCTAAGCAGAATCAAACCTATAATTCTCAATTTGTATGCCTCAATGCATCGAAAAAGTTCGTCAAAACACAAACGAAAGCTAATCGAAACGAAAATCGAACTAATTAACCAAAAGTCAAACTAAAATCCAGTATCTCTAGAAATGCATCAATCTAAGCAAAATTAAACCTAATAATTCTCAACTTGTACGCCTCAATGCATCCAAAAAGTTCATCAAAACACAAATTGAAAGCTAACTGAAACGAATTAACCGATTGATCAGGAGAATAATTGTACCAAAAGAATCGCCGACGCCGAAATCGTGGCGAATGAGCCAGCCTTTGGTGGTTCCGAGCACAATGACGTCATTTCCGGCGGCCATACACGTAATCACTCCTTTACCTTTAGCGGCGTACCGCTCCAGCAAATCCACCGCAAACACCTGCCGCCTTTGATCCACCATTGCTGTAGTTTTGTGCAAATTTGAAGAATTAATTTGATGTTTGATCTTTCACTTTTGGGAATTTAACCGCAGAGATTGATACTCGCACTCGATCTTCTCCACTGCGCGTGTGGATCAGTGGATGTTTATAGTTTTTGCTTTTCTTGGGTTTAGCTTTGTTACATTTGTAAAAATTGGTGGCGTTTTTGCACAAATGTTATCAAATTGTTGAAGCCAACTCAAATTAGATAATAATTAGGGGTGTTTAGGACTTGCCCAATCCGCCATGGGTTTAATTATAACTTTACTAGTTGAGTTGATAAATAGGTAACTCGTAAAATTTGGATATGGTCATAGTTCTGAATACAACTCGCTCAAACCCGTTAGCATACACCCTAATTTGTATATTTGTAGAGGATTGAGTGAGTAAGAAAAGTTTTCGAAAGTCATATAGTTGTATGTTCGTAATGTTGCATTAATATAGTTCTTTTTGTTAATTTTATGTTGTTTCATACTTGTAGTTTGGATCGTGGATCAATTTAAATTGTTATTGATGACGCATGTGGATCGCCATGCCCCTCACCGAGGTAGTTCGCACGCCGGTCCCGACCTAAGATGATCCGGGACCAGGCAAGCTCTTCGGGAGGGAGCGTTGGAAGCTCGTTGAGGGGACTCCTGCGGAGCTTCAGCGACCCGTGGGGGATTCACACTTGGTTCGCTCGATCTCCCTTCGATCCTCTGCTGCTGGGGCTCATGCTCTCCTTACCATGCTCGCTTGCTCTCTCTCTATCTCTCTCTAGGTGTGGCCTTTAGCTGTGTGCTTGCTGGGATGCCTTTATGACCTGTCTGCTTCCCTATTTATAGAGCGAGGGAAGGGTATAGATGTAATCTTACCGGGAGCACGTGTCACCATGCATGTTGATATCGAGGGTAACATAGTACTTGCGTGTCTTCGTAGAGTAGAGCACGTGGTGCCTGAGAGTCTTGTCGAAATAGGCATGTGATGCCCGAGTAAGTTTGTAGAGTAGGGCACGTGGTGCCTGCATGTTACCCTCGGTGCATGTCGTGCTCCTCTTACATACTATAATTTTCGATCTCTCGCTCTTCAGTGGGGAAGCAGGGCGGTCGAGCTTCGAGAGGCTGACAACGCACTCGGATAGTGGAGTATGACGCGGGGATGACGCCAGCCTGCCTGCTCTGGTTGGTCGGATGGTGCGGTGGCATTTGCTTAGCAGCCAAGGAAGGCTTTTCTGCACGTGTAAAATACGATCCCCCTCGTCGACCCAATGAGGGGTGGGCGAGACAGATACTTATATTATAAGACTTACTACGGTCGGGGAACGAGAGGGGGTCGTGAGATAGGCTAGGATTAGAGGATTAGGCCACGTGGACGGGTACGATCCCAGGAGGGAGAGTATGCGTCATCAGTTATTTTATAATTTATGCGGATAAAATATTTGTTTGAATGCTTATATTGTTATTTTAATTAAGTTATGTTGTGCTTTAAGTGTTTTTATTAAGTTATGACGTTGCTTTTGTTGTTTTTTAGAACTTAAAGTATGTTATGCTTCTGTTTTTATACCGAAATATTACCTATAATTTTCTTCATAGTTTGAACTTGTCATGCGCATGCCACCCGCTCAACCCACCCAATCCACGAACTACATAGTTTAGCTTTTAACTTCATCCGGTCGAGTCGACAAATTGGTAACCGACAAACTTTTGGTATAGTCATATTTTCAACGACAATCTGTCCAAATTAGCCGTCAAACACCCCTAATAATAATTGTTAATTCATTTATGGTATAAGTTCAACCGAAAATAAAATACATCCCACGTTAGTTTTGAACTAGTCTGAAATTTGTACATTGGTGATCTTTGTCTGCATCTATAAGGCCTTTAAAGGAGAATTCGAGGGGCCATAAAATATGGTATCAGAGCAAGTGCCTAAGTAAATGATGCGCTTCTCTAATATTGACGTGATAGGATTCGATGCTCACTACGACCTATAAGTGAGGGACATCTTGAAATCTAATTTCACATAGCTTGAGAACTATTCAGAGCTTTTGCATATTAATAATCTCTAGCTCCTCTTTTTCTAGTAAGGCTTTTGCATATGAATGACATCCCCCTTACTCTAACATGGCCTTTTAGGTAGAATTGGTTGGGGGAGGGTATATCTAATAGCTAGGAATCATCAATATTATAGTTCAAGTTATCAAAACCTTGATATTTCTATACGTTTACTTTTTCATACTATATTCTTAAGTTGAAAAATAGTTTTCTTAAATTCTTACATGATTTTATTCATTATTTCATATTATATTGTTAAGTTCAAAACTAGTTTTTGAATTCTTACATGATTAATTTTATTCATTAATTCACATAAACGTAATATTGTATAATAATTTGAATTTTACAGTTTTAAAAGTCATCTAAATTTCAATTGAATTTAATAAAAATAACAATAAAAAGGAATAATAAGAAATTGAAACGTCTTTGGGAGCATTAATGTATTAGAACGACCCCATCTTTTTTTTCTCTTTTTGAGTTGCACACAATAGTTTCTATGAATATTTATTTTGAAAAACGCTAGGCAACGGGAGGATAATTGCTTTGTACCCTATTATTATTATATGTGTCAATGTTCTCTTGATGTTTTTATATATTTTAATATACCAAAATATCGTAGTGTCTCAACCATGTCGTGAATTGTAATTTTAAAAATTTATTTTAAAAATTTTACGTAATTGTGATCGTATCAGTGCATCATAGGTGATAGCACAATTCGAATATTTGTCGTTGTATGTAAGAATCATAAAACTTATATGTATGAATTAAAAAGTCAACCCATTACTTGTGTCAAAAAAAATTAGGGATAATTACAGCTACACCCCGTAAGGTTTGGTGTAATTACAGACACCACCCCTGAGGTTTGGGAAATTACACTCACCTCCCCTGTAACTAACTTATGCCATATAAAAGACAATAATGCCCTTCATTAATTTTGTTAGAGAATCTAAATTAATTACAAAAGGCTAGTTGGTTTTTCTTTTCTCTTTTTGGTTTGATGAGCTCTCATTTTTTCTCCTTTCTTTTCTCTTTTAGTTTTGTAATAAGTTTGATACTAAAATATTATTAAATTTGCAAATCAAGAAACCTACGTTTGCTTCATTCTTTTGTGCATTTTTATTTGAGATGAATGAGAAGTTCTAAGCATATTATATTTTTTTATTTTATATTACTAGAAGAAACTATAATTAGTAAACATTAAAATAATATTATGATTTTTTAAACATTATAATTAAATTTAAATAAAGGACTTAATTAAATAGATGTGTCTTTCTTTTTTTAAAAATATACTTTTTATTTTTAGTATTTTTTAACAATATAATTTCATGTTGATATTTATAAATGTATTTGTAGAATTTTAAAAAAATATATTTACTTTATATAATAAAACCTACTCAAACTTTGTATAATATCAATTGAAATGGAACAAGGGTAAAATTGAAAGTTTTCATCCATATATTCAATAGAGGGACTTTATTGTAAGGTTGATGCAAACCTCAGGGGAGGTCATTGTAATTTCTCAAACCACAAGGGAGGTATCTGTAATTACACCAAACCTCAGGGGTGTAGCTGTAATTACAAGACAATGCGTCAAGCAGAATCCGTGCGCCGCTTCACTCGTATCAGTGCAACAAGATCTAAGCGCCCTCGCAAATCTCAAATCTTAATCACATTCCACCCACCAAAATATAGTACTTCTATTTTAATTCAAGGAAGGAAGATTTTATTCTGCTTGTTATTAACTTATTATGTAATTTGTTTCTACATTAGGAATTAGGATGGGAAAAAGTATACATAGTAATGTTTCCTAGCCAAACTCATTTCTAGGTAGTTTCTTAAGCGATTCACGGTTGTACATATTTGTGCAAATAAGGAATTATTTGATTTCGTAAACACGTCAAATATATATTAACGCGTCACCTAATCAGAAATTAAGACAGGGACAAGTACTCTTTTTTCTCCCTATATATATGCATATGACTATTAGTTAAGGATTAAACATTGTCTCAAAACCTAGAATCTCAGCATGATCATGGCCAATGAAAACAGCTGTGGTTTGTCGGCGGAAACTATCTCGAAACACCTGAAAACAATAAGTTACGACGATAGGAAGGTTAGAGCCACCAGCGCCAAAGTTGATCAAGAGCCTGAATGCTGTATTGTATGCCTGGAAGATCTTTACCAAAAAGACGAGGCGACTACGACACTCGAATGCGGACATGAGTACCACATTGACTGCATCAAACTGTGGCTTCAAAAGAAGAACCTTTGTCCCATCTGTAGAGACAAGGCGCTGCCGGTGAAAGATGAGAACCAGGATACATCGTCGTTTATTGTTGTACAAATCAACGATGGAGTTGCGGGCCAAGGTAGGGCTGACCACGGTGGATATGCTCACGGACACGATGGAGATGGACTTGGGCACGACGAGATTTTGGTGGACATTTGCCATTTGATTCTTACATGTACTCTTGTGGCGTCATTTTTGGGGATTGTTTTCTTGGCATATAAGTTCCTTCGACTTGATCAAAGGCACTAGAAATCTTTTGTGCTCCACTTACTACTGGGAATTGTCTTGTATTGCTATAGTTATAAGGGTATTAATTCTTACCAAACTAGTCACTTGACTATCTTGAGTAATTGTTGATCCTGTCACTGGAAATTGTACGACAAATTAAGGACTTAATTCAACTCGCCAGTTTTGCTACTTCTTCGTGAAATTGTTATGATTCTTGATGACGTGGAAATCGACGACACAGAAACCTTCATTGGTGGTACAATAAGTTAATTTCTCTCTTGTTACTTTGGCCGGTTATACGTATATATGGTTTAATGATGTTTCCAATTAGAATGCTGTATAAATCTTCTGCCCAATGCTGCTCTTGCTACAACTGGGAAGTTATATATATATATATATATATATATATATATATATATATATATATATATATATATATATATATATATATACTATGACTAGGGTATATTCTCACGAAACTCTTATCTCAATATATGTGTTCAATTGTATATGTATAAACTAAATAGCAAATTTAACAAGATTAGTAGGCAAAATGCCGCTAATAACGCTATCCAGCAAACACCAGTTTAGGATGCATGTACTCCATTGACAATTAATTAAATTCATGCATGATATATATACATGTATGTTATTGAAAACTAAATATGAAATTCTAACTCCAGATATATACATGCAGATCTATCACATGGTTAAATATGCTAATTTATTTTTTCATCAAATGAGTCATTTGTGTACGTGATAACAGAATTCCCCATAAAATAAGATATATATATTAGCCAATTAAGAGTCAAGTACTATATAAAGTGTATACATTTGCCTTGCAAGCAACTACAAATATACAATTAAATACATATATGTACACTCTTGTTTACAAGACTTATGTTTATATAACTGCTTTGACTGCCGAATGAATGTTTATTCACTTACCAAAAAGCCTCACAATTTAGGTTTTTTGACACACAAAAAGAAAAAAAATAATCGTAAGCGGCAGAAGCACCCGACGATGAGCAAGTACCCCCAATCTGCAACATGAAACTGAATTTCTTCTATTTTAATTCTAGGACGGACGAATTTCATCAGCTGGTATATTACTTATTATGTATTTTAATTTGCCTCTGACATTTTCGCCGTTATTAATACGAAAAAGCGAAAGAAGCTCCTTGACATCGGAGTTAAAAACTAATCCAATTCTTTTATTGCATCATCAGATGTTTAAAGACACGTGTACATAACTTGTGCGTGTTGAGATTGTAATGCATATTAATAATGGGTGATTATAGAGATAAAATTTTAAATCTTTATGTTATATTTATTACACGTGACAATAACTTATCAACGCACAAAAATTGACACACTATTTTGGAACATGAGATGTTGTGTGATTACTACAGTATCCAATTCTTCTAGTCAATTAATTAGTTTCCTGTGCATTTGACAGTTTTACATACTTGCAATACACCTTTTTATTTTTGGTAATTTCTGCTATACACGTTGCTCTACAAGGAATTAATAGATTTCCTAAACACTTAAAAATATAATTAACACGTCTCCTATATATTCCAATACAAACACGGACGAATCCTTTTTCTCCCGTTATATATATGACTATTAGCTAGTCACGGACTTAGAATCTCATCATACATCGCAACATCACAATTCCGGCCTAGGAGAACAGTTGTGGTTTGTCGCCAGGAACACTCTCGAGATCCTTGAAAACAAGAACTACGATGATTGGAAGATTAAAGCCACCAACGCTAAGTTGAAGAGCCTGAATGCTGCATTGTATGCTTAGAAGATCTTTACCAGAAAGACGAGGCGATTGCAATGTTCGAATGCGGACATGAGTATCACATCGACTGCATAAACCTTTGGCTTCAAAAGAAGAACCTTTGCCCTGTCTGCAGAGCACAATGACAGTGAAGGAGAATCAGGATATGTCGCCGTTTATTGTTCTGGATATCAACGACAGTGCTGCGGACCAAGGTGAGGCAGTTGACAACGTTGGAGATGATTTAGACGAATGCGGCGAGTTTCTTGGGGCAACTTGTCGTTTCATTCTTTCATGGATTCTAGTATACTTGTTGTTGGAGTATTTAAATAAAGGGATAAAAGCGTCAAACCCCTTATACTATACCCCTTGTTGCACTTTGCCCCCTGAACTTTTTTTTTTGGCAACAAGCCCCCTGTACTATGGATAAATAAGCACTTTGCCCCCTGAGTCCAAATCCAACGGCAAAAAGTGTTGACACGTATTCAAATCCAATGGTGAAAATGCGACTCAGGGGGCAAAGTGCTTATTTATCCATAGTACAGGGGGCTTGTTGCCAAAAAAAAAAGTTCAGGGGGCAAATTGCTACACCCCCTATAGTGTAGGGGGTTTGACGCTTTTATCCCTTAAATAAAATATTAAAATAAGACAAAATGGTCAACTTGAGTTTATTGCCTCATTATTATAATTTTGAATGTGACCATAAATCTAGATAATGATCCGTTGCCTACATTCCCATTTTCCATCAGTTTTCTTTCTTTGCATTTATTCAAGTTTTCATGGCACACTTAATATATAAATTGTAACCTCCAAATGTATGTTGAATTCTCACCTTTACTTCATATATATATATATATATATATATATATATATATATATATATATATATATATATATATATATATATATATATATATATATATATATATATATATATATATATATATATATATAAAGCCAAGTGTTGCTCTTGTGAAGACAAGAAGTAGAGAAAAAGCGAGAATGAAAAAAATGAGTAAGATACAAATAATAAAATCATATTGAGCAAGAGCAAAGTGTCGGGCCAAAGCTTTGTTTCTTTCTAAGGTGCATTTAGAAAAGAAACACAACGCTGAGAGTTGGGCTGTTGTATCCTGGAGGCAACGCGCAAGTGGTAATCCCTACTGCATATATTTCATCGTGAACTAGGGGCGCAAAATTGTCTTAAAGAGAGTAGCGACTTAGTCCGCCTCGGCTCTACCGTGTACTTTAAAATTCATTGGTAATTAACTAATTACTAATGTTGAGGTAATATTCATCGCATTGGAGAATTGAGGTAATATCTACTCTTTGTACATTTGAGTTAATTATCATTTGTTTCTCTAATATTTTGCGATTTTGTGAATAGAGGAACAACACTTGTGGTGTCAATTCTCTTGAGTATTTCTAGGGGTTTAAGTTTACTCCCTTCTATTTTAAAGGCGCGCAGAAATCTTATGCATGTGCCCCTTGCTACTGCGAATTGTTTCTTGTACTACAAGATATATAACTTGGTATTATTTCTTGCCAAACTAGTCTCATGATTATTTTAAGTAATTATTGATTTCACCTGCAGCCTCGTACATGTAAAAAATAGTAGCAAGATATTAATTAAGATTTTCAACTTGTTGAAGCCGTGATTAGTTTTCTTGTCGAAGTAAGATTTGTTGTTGCGAGAGCAATTTTTTTTTTTTTTGTTTTTGAAATTGAACAAGAAAGGACTTAATTCATTTTTTTCCATTTTTGCTACTTCTTCATGGAAGTGCGGAAATTGTATAACAACGGACTTCATTCAAATTTTCCATTTATCTACTACGTAAAATTTCAGATTATGTGGAGATTGTACAACAAAGGACTTCATTCAACTTTCCAGTTTAGCTACTTCTTTGTGAAATTTTGAATTGTGTGAAAATTGTATAACAAATGATTTAATTCAACTTTCCAGTTTTGCAACATTGACACGCCTCAGAAACGTATCAGACATGTCACATGCCAGGTGGCATGTTCGTAAATAAACAAATAAAAATAATTATGAACACGTGCACGTTTGAAGACTGTGTCCGACACGTTTGAGTATGCTTTTATAATTTTCAATTATTTTGTGGTTAGAACTTAATTTTTTTAACTAATTAATTATATGACTATCACTATCTTAAAAATTAGAAAATTAATGAAAGCAACAAAATAAAGAGAGATTTACCTCTTTTATCATTGGAGCTTCACGGTTTAAGCTTTCTGCTTGGTTGCCTCTCAGTTGATTGACAAACAAACTAAATTTGATTCTTTGTTTTTTAATTTCTACTACTTTTGAAATATATGAGTTTGTTCTTATAACTTCTTCTGACTTGTAGTTTTTTTTTTTTTTTTAAAAAGATTTTTAAGAATAATTAATGTTTCTTGTTCCTTTCTTAAGATTGAAATCAGAAATACAATTTTTGAAGATTTTAATGATATTTAATATAACTCAATATAAAAAATATAAAAAGTATGGTTGTATCATGTCTAGCAATTTTTAATAGCACGAGTCGTCATGTTCATGTCGTGTCCGTGTCCTTGCATCATATGTTTTCATCAATTCGGATGTCTTTAAAAACTTGGCCCAAAGATCGAGATGATTTACTGTCGAGTAACAATGGTTGTCAGTTTAAGTAATTACGCTTAGTACCCATTTTGTCTAGGCGCTTTTGCAGTCATGAGCATGATATAACTTGTGTAGTAGTTTGGCATGTTCTCGAGCATTCTTCTATTCTACTTGTGAGGTCGCACCTCGTAAAGAAGTATAAGATTAAATTGTGGGAGTCTTACGGTCGAATCTGTATAAGTAATTACACAAGTTCATTCACTCATTCTATAACTATTCAAGTATTATCCTTACAATAGATTATTTCATTTTCCTATTGCGCATAACATCATTATGCAATTCTTATTTGTCATATTCAAAGAATCTCACTAAGTCATTAAAGACTAATCTTCTTTTGTTCTATATGTTCATCCATCTAAATAAGACCATCATAACAACATTGATAGAATGAACAATAGTCAAGGATGCACTTTGGAAAATTTTAGTAGAATTTCTAAAAATGGTACATTATAATTAGTACTTATAACAAAAAAAAATAATTTATTGTTATACGTATGAATTTGATTCTGGATGGCAATGCCCTTCATGAATGTTGCATTTCAGTATGGGTTGGATTTAGTAGATGGCCAACTTAGAACCAACTCGGAGGCGAGACTCTCACAATAAGACTTCTAAAACAACTCTAATAATTATAAGAATTCTAAATTGCCTAACCCTCAATCCTGAAATAACTCTAATAATGAGAATTTAATTGTAATTTGATGACTAGTTCTTAATGAGATTTATTTTTTAATTCGATGCCTAGTTCTTATAGAACTTTATTCATATTGCTGCATCTTTGTTGAACAAATGGATCATGCTCGATGGGTCGTTTGAGCCCATGCCTCCTAAATCAACTCGTTGACTGAGTTGTTATTTGTGTGCGTGTGTGTGTTTTTTCGCTTTGACTTCTTTTAATTTGAGTGCCCTATAGCTAGTAGTCGGACCATTTGGCACTTGAAGTGGAACTTGTGAGGGCATGCTATAACTTGAATTACATATGATAATACACGGCACAGATGAATAATGTCACTATTTTGACATAGTTCCTGCTATATCACAACTTTTTTCCCCCTCAGTATGACTCAGATCATGAAGTAAAGTTTAATCCAACAATAACGTCACTTAAATTTGGAAAAAGTTTTATTTATTTGAGGTGTTTAGTATATCTATATGAATATTATTTACCATATTTTAAATTTAAATTGTAAATATGTTCATAAAAAATGTTAAGTGACACTAAATGAAGAAATATCAAGCTTTAAAGATAACAAAATTAAATATTAGCATTCATTGTGGAATTATGTTGCACGGATACGAATACGACATGATACTGACACGACGACACTAAATTTTTTAAAATTATAGGATATGATAGGTCCATGATACGTTAAATATGTTATATTAATATTGTAATCTATATCACAAAACAATTAAAATAAAATGCGGTTGATTCATATTTGAGAAACATATGGATGAAATCAAAGAATTCTACAGCTTAAAAATCAAAGCATGCTACTTTTTTTTCTCTCTCACGAATACCGCGACCCATCTGTTCTATTGTTTCTTTCTCAATTAATTGCAAATATTCTTCTTCTTCTTCTTCTTCTTCTTCTTCTTCTTCTTCTTCTTCTTTTTCTTCTTTTTTTTTATTTATTTATTTATTTGGAGTCTTGTTTGAATTAGTAATTTGCAACTTTAAATTCATCTTTATTTGATATTATTAAGTGACCTCAACCCATATATCAGAAAACTATCAACCCATCACAAAAAGATTAAAACGCATCGAATACGCCCGTATGGCGTGTTCGATACACATAGTAACTAAAAAATAAAAAGAAAATTGGACACTCCACGTGGCGTGTCCGATACGTATCCCACTCGTATCCAACGAGTATCGTATCTGATACTGCATCGAGTACTTTTTTGAAGTATCCGTGCATCATAGTGGTGGAAGCAATTGTTAAAGTAAAACAAGAATCAAGTTTCTCAAATTGGATTATCTTGTTACTTCAAAGTTCAAACAAAAGATTCTCGTGGTTCCCAATTTTCCCTTTCCAACTATACAACAATTTCCTTTATTGCACCCTTGATTTTTTTTTTTTTTTTTTTGAAAAAGACCCTTGATTTTTTCAATTCTATTGAATATATGTTCATTACAAAATTTCTTTCCCATTGTTTGTCATTTTGATCCATACTTTTGATGTAGCCCTGCCTAACAAACCAAACTTCTTCACACTTATCCTAAATTGTCTTGGATTCTATTTCCAACATTTTAGGGTGGGCCATAAATGCAACTTAACAACTTTTGTTGACCCACAACACACATCCCAATTTATAGGGGCCCACTTGCATACTTTATAGGGATCAACAAAAACCAAACCACTTCTCTTGATCAATTACCCTTTTTGCCCTTCAAATTTGACCCTTGGGCTTCTCAAAAGCCATCTCAATCTCACCATCAATTCCACAACCTTCCACTAACTAGGGTTTAACAACCAACATTTAAAAATTAGGTGAAATTTGATTCTCCCAACTGCCATATATCTAGGGATATTCAATTCTCTTGATTGTTGATTCAATTTAATTGATTTGTGAAAGAAGAAGAAGAATTAGGGTTTTGTGGAAAATTCCTCTTTCAAATTGAACCAGCAAGGATTAAAGAGAAGAAGAGACCTGTTGAAGAAGTAAGTTTAATTATCCTTTTGCTATTTTGTTGATCTCGATCGTCCAATTAATTGCTTAGATTCTCTGCGTTAGGTTCTCTGTGCACTGCATGTTCCTGTTTGAATATCTTTTTTTTCTTCTTCTTTTTTTTTTTTTTTTAGCAGTTGGGTGTGTTTTCTGTAGTTTGAAGTACGGCTGCAAAGGCTCAAATTCAGCAGGCGTTTGTTTTGCTTTAAATTAAGCATAATTTGAAATTACCTTTTGTGGTCTAATTGGTCTTTTTTGGTCAAATTTAATGTAATTAACATTTCTTTTCCTCTTTCCTTTTTTTGAACTTTGACCAGTTTCGTTAATTCCTTTGTTTATACACTTATATTCTTTTGTTTTAATTTATTGAATTGTTTGTATAGTAATTTGCTGGAAAATATTGGTTTCACCTCTTCCGCTTGCAATAATATCAAAAAAAAAAATAAAAAAATTGTACTTCTCTAAGCAAAAAAAATCATGGGTTACAATATGGGTGAGAATAGAGCCCTTAAGAACCCAGCATATGAATGTTGCAAATTATATTACTTTCTTTTTTGAAATAACATTTTGACTCCTAGACAAAAAGGAAAATAGATCTAAAATAGGAAAGACACGAGAAAGTTACTAAACAATAGGAAATGAACTTTTAATCCTAATTAGTTGGGGTAGACGAAAGAAACGGCACGAATATCACTTTGTTGAACTTATAGAGTCTATCCCTCCATTCATTGTGGTTAAGTAAAAAGTTTTAGTTTTAATCTTTTGATGATCATATTGTTTTGTACGACTTTCCGCGAACATTTTTTTTTTGTTTGTCGCACTCTATATGTTTTCACTAAATTTAAAAGTACAATGTGATGGAAATCAAGAATTATATTATAGAATTATTCCTCAGTTAGAGTTTATTTAGATTAGGAGTCTTATTTATTTCCTAGTTATTTATTTCATAGTTATCTTGTTACCTTGTTTAAGAGTTTTAGTTTTGGTAGGTTTTATTTGCTTAGCCTATAAATAGTGGCTAAGTCTTATTGTTGAAGAGAAGTTATGCGGAATTGATTATTATGATTGTTGTTTGCAAATTTCTCCCCTAATTTCTATTTCGCTTCTCCCTCTATTCTAATTCTTGTCTAAATTCTTTAGATTCTCTTCTTCTTCTATCCTAATCTTCTCTAATTCTCTAATCTCTCTTCTCACAAGTTCCTGATCTCTATCACAATGTGTTGTACTTGTGCATTTGTGGGTCTAGGTATTTGAAACGACAAATACAATTTTTCCTTCACTTTAACGACATGCACAAAGTGTTCTCACTAGCAACACTCCCTAACTTACATTTAACTCTAGTATGAGAAATACGAAGAGGTAAGGAGAAAACTACATTTTGCTCTTTTTGAGGGACGCATTTGTCTCTTCTAACACAATGCCTATTTATTGGCAATTCTGAAGGGATGAAGGGAAGAACCTATGTAGGCGTGAATGAAATACGCATACATGGACCATTTTTCAAATTGGTAATTGAATTGACGATAATAATGTCGTGCAGTTCAATTGCCAAGGTTCATAACTAACATGTCTCAAATGACCAAATCATTGTGAGAGATTTTCTTCTTATATCTTCTTCTTGGTGGGTGCGGTGACTATGTTAGTGTTTTATTTCTTATTTGATATCTCCTCACCTTATCCCACATCTAGTGTAACGAAAAATACCTATATGGATCAAGTCTACCATTGACCTTATACAATAATTGATTTTGGGGCAAGTGCACACATTTGAAAATTTAGGTGTATCAATCTGTCGTTTTTTGTTGGTAGACCTAGTAGACCTAGAGTTGTGCAGTTATAATCGAATCGATGGAATCATCTTGAAATCGAATCGAATTTTTGATCCGGTTTTTGGTTGTCAGTTGTCACAAAAGAATCGAACCCACTTCGATTTGATTTTCGAATTGAGGGGTCGATCATCGAATCGAATCCAATCGAAAATCAAATCTTTTTTTTTTATTATAAATATTTATGAATATCACATAATGAATTTAAAGATGCTAGCAGTGTTTATGAATTTTGATGTGCGACTTAGCTTCAGTTATGTTTGAATTTAATATTTTATTGTGTTTATGGTAATGAATTGAGTAGAATTGTCACTTTTTTGAATTGTGAATTTGCCGTGATTTATGAATTAGAGCATATACAATTTTTGTAGCGTTTCATACATGTTTTCTGAAGTTTTAAGTGCAAATTTGTTGAGCCGTTGTATTACTCTTTTTTTATTCAAAATCAAAATACAATAAATAAATGGTTCATAATCGAATCGGATCAAATCGAATCGAAATCAACCCGATTAAATCGAATCAAAATCGACTCGATTAAATTGAATCACATCGTTTCATACGATTTGATTTTTGATTGTCATTTTTCCAAAACCATAATCGAATGATCTTTGCTGATTTGGCCGGTTCCATTCGATTTAATCGAAATGCACAGCCCTTAGTAGACCCATGTTCGTTTGATTTGCGTAGCCAATCATTTGTCATCTAAGTTTTTTCGCATAAGACTAGATCTAAAATTGTTGTGTGTGAATTGAGTACATTCATTCAACCCACGTTTAATTGTAGATTGGCAATTGTTGTAACAAATTATGTAGTCAAGTTACTTATTGTTGAGTTAATTATTTCGAATAAGCTTATAGCATTGTATGCTCCAGCTTAAGGGAGTGGTAGATGAGAAAGTGTGAAGGGCTCAAAAATTTGACTCGGTTGGTCAAAAAATCCGACTCTCTTATACCATGTCATAGTTTGAGAAGAAAATGTAATGTTTCCCTTTACAATATTATTTATTTATACAAATAGGATAATACTTAATTATTTAATACCCAGCACTTCTTACTTTCTTATTAACACTTTGGACTAACTATCATACCTAACACCAAACTCATCTATAAGTATTCTTGTTTGGGCTGACAAAATCCAACGTAGGGGATCTTTTTTGTTTGGACTCCAGTCTGAACGTTAGTTTTGTTTAAATCTGCTGGTCTGTTTCTATTCTCTGACCATAACTCCCGTTGTGCTTCTTGAAGTTGTGAATTTTTCCTCCTTTGAAGGTTTACTACAATCTTTCATTGATATAGTTGGTAACTCATTGGTGTATGTTTTATATCCTTTCCAGTATCCTAAACGATGAGTTCTACCGACTTCAACTCAAGTAGCAACCACGATCTTGGAGATCTTGGCGTGAAAGCTGTTAAGTTGGAGCAAGATCTGGTTGGAAGATCTTCACAAGGAAATGCATACTCCAAAATTGGTTTAACCCCTAACCAAATATCACATTGCCACAATATAAGGCATGAGAAGGAGGATAATAGGTCAAATTTGATAAGTAATCAACGTAATGGTGCACGTGCCTTGTGTCAAACACAGTCCTTGGAGGATGATTCAGGCCTCTGTTCCACATCATCAATGTCTCCTGCCCCCCTCTGTCGACAGTTCTGGAAAGCAGGAAACTATGATGATAGGCTGAACTCTAAGCCGACCTCTCAATGTATTGTATTATTCTTTTTAAAAGATTTTTAAAATTGTTCCTATATCTAAAAATATGAATCGACTCAATGCACCATAAAAGCAAATGTTCTTATCTGCTTCTATCAGTTGTTTTTGTATGTTTTGGGTTTCTCTGACCCATATTGACATTTGCTCTTTGGTGCCTTTCTTCAGTCTGATATTATCTCTTTGGTTGATAGGTGGCACAAGCTATCTTCGCATTCACCCCAAATTTCTTCATTCAAATGCTACCTCACATAAATGGGCCTTTGGTGGTACGTTCTGTTCATTTTTTCGGGAGTTTAGTTTGATAAGCATGTTTAATACTGATAGAATAAATCTCCTTATCCCTGTTCTGTTTGTCCAATGATAACAGCCGTAGCAGAACTGCTTGATAATTCTATCGACGAGGTGATTATCATTATCCTTCTTTTTTTTTTTTGTTATTGGTCTCTCTATTCTGAAGTACAAAGGAGAAGGTGCTTGTTTCACTTGTTTTTTGCTGCTCTTTGGTGCCAAGTTTGTGGAGCTGATTTAGCAAAGTTCTTGTACCCCCTATTATTACCTTAATTAACTTTTGACGATTAGCATACGTTGCTCTACGTGATCACATTTTCTTCTTTTCTCTATCTTCTGGTCAAATTAATTTGGATAGACTTATTTGATGTATAATCTGCACTGTACTTCATGGGTCGTCCCTTTGTTAAAAGTGTTAAGCTAATATACACAGAAGACCATGATATAATTTGGTCACACTTTGTGGGTAGCACAAGGGTGTGAGTTAAGTTTGAATCGCAGGTTGATGATGTCTTGTAGAGTTCCGTTTAAGGTGACATGCATGTAATTTGATGTTCATTTTTCCAATTCCTCGTCTCTTTTATTGCCAGATACAAAATGGGGCCACTTTTGTCATTGTAGATAAAACCTCAAATCCCAGGGATGGAACTTCAGCTTTGTTAGTCCAAGGTACTCAAACTTTTAAATATGACAACAAAATGCTATATGGTGCAGTGATTACTGCTGACATCCTATACTTGATCTAAGTTACAAAGTTGTAAATATATGATTTTCTTCTGTTAGATGATGGTGGTGGAATGGACCCTGATGCAATGCGGCGTTGCATTAGTTTTGGGTTTTCAGATAAGAAGTCTAAAACGGCAATTGGACAGTGTAAGCATCAATACATTATTCTTTATTTAGTGTTTTCACTATGGGATATTGACTTGTAGGCTTTCAGATGGAAATGGATTTAAAACCAGTTCTATGAGGCTTGGGGCTGACGTTGTTGTCTTTAGTCGCACCATGAGGAACAGGTTCTTGCTTTCCATCTTCTTTTTTCGGCAAAAAAATCATTATACTTTCTGTACTTGGCTAGCCATTCTTTTATCTGCATCTTAACTTATGCTTAACTTGGCGAAGCTTGTTATGAGATACCCTAATCTTGTAATATTAGAAGGTTATGAAAAAGACACCTGCTAAGAATTTTTCTTTCTGAAACCTATGAACCATCTTTTCCAATCTTGTGCCTATCACTCACACCCCGTTGTCCTCTCTTCCTTTCCATAGATGATCTGTCCTTTTTGTGGCTCCGGTGGATGAAATGGATCCATTTTTACTTAAAGAACAATGCTGTATTTCTAAAAGCTTTCAAATCGCCAAATCCACAGTTTCCTCTTAAAGTATATTATTGTTGCTTAATTTTTCCAAAAATTCAATCCAAAAATTGTCAAATGAGCATCTGAAATACTTGAATATATACTTGTATTCCCCTGCACTTTCTTATTTATTGCCTCTGTTATTACTAACTTTTCCACTTATACCAGGAAATGGACCCAAAGTGTTGGTCTACTATCTTATACATTTTTAATGCAAACACGGCAAGATAGAATTGTGGTTCCTCTGGTAAATTTCTTGATCTAAATGGTTACATAAGTTTGGGTTCTTTTGTTGCAGTAATTTCTTCTTGTCAGAAATTCTAAATTAGTGGTTAGAAATGGTAATATTTTTGTCTCCTAGTATTCTCAGAAGATCCTGTGTGCCCAGTTTTACCAGACAAGTTGGTGAAAAAAACACGTCATATTTAAGATAACTTGCTTGATGGTTTTGAGTTTTGTTTAGGTAACAAGATGAACCAAGCAAAATTGTTTGTTATTTGAAGAATGCAGTTTACACTGCAGGAAACTTGTAGAGCGTTAAATTCTAACTTAAAATATAGAAATTCAACTTGGATTAATACCCATTATCCTTTTTCTTTGGGGGGGGGGGGGGGGGGTGGGTCAGGTTTTAGCAATTGCTTCTTTTTCAGAAATGTAATACCTGAACAATCCGCAAAATTACATTGGTGCAGGTTGATTATCAGTTCAACACAAAAACTGGCACATGGGATGCGTTGCACAATGAGCATCATCTTAAGACTAATCTTTCCATATTGCTACAGTGGAGTCCATTTACGTCAGAAGCTGAACTGCTGAAGCAAGTGTGTCAAACTTCCATGGATAGTCTCTTTACATTTTTCTTAAGATAATCTTCTTCCAGGATGTCTAACGTAAGAAAGTAATATTTGCTGTCCATTGCAGTGTGATGACATTGGCTCTCATGGTACCAAAATAATAGTATATAATTTATGGCATAAAGATGAAGGCGATGCAGAGCTTGATTTTGAGTCAGATCCGGAGGTTTGTCTTTGATCCTAAGTTACTGCAACAATTACTTTTAGCGCCTAATTCCTGAATGGAGAATCATATAGCACTACTTTCGTATAAGCTTCAGTGAATTCAATGGTCTCAGGATATTTGTATATCTAGGAAAGGCACCAATACTGCAAAAAGTGGCTCTAGAGAGGAAGCAAATGAACAGCATCTTGCAAACCGTCTTCAGTATTCACTCCGGGTAAGTTTGCTAAAAAACATTGAAATCTCAGCTTAAACTCATAGGAAATAAATTTGCAAAAGTAAATTTGCCAATTTCTAATTCTCCCGCAACTGCAGGCATATTTATCTGTATTATACTTGAGAGCTCTGGAGAACTTCAGCATAATATTGCGTGGGCGAGTTGTTGAATATAATAACATTGCGAATGATCTCAAGTTTCCGGAATTCATAAACTACAGACCTCAAAACGTGCAGGTATATACATTTTTTAGCCCAGATGATTGTCATAGAAACTGACCCAAAATGTCAACCTGAAAACTATAATTTGAACTGTCGGTTTTTTGAACTTGATTGCTACATACTTTCTGCCATTCACTGTCTTAAACCTTTTCTGAAGCTAGAAACCAGTTACTAGAGTTAAATATTTTGTGTATATACAATATTTTCTGTGCTTTGATATAATTTGGTGATTACTTGGGTAGGGTTCAGTCATCACAGCAATTGGTTTTCTGAAGGAAGCTCCAGTGGTGAATATACATGGTTTCAATGTCTACCACAAGAATAGATTGATACTGGTGATTAACTTTTTTCCTGGAACTTTTACTCTTTTGCTATTGGGGTTTATACTGTCATTATCACTTCATGCCTAAGAGAATATCAGTGAAAGAGCCATGTTTGGAGACAGCATCATTCTCTTGACCTAAATCTGGTATTAATAATAACTATCAATCATTGTCAGATTGACTCCAATTTCCTTTGGTTTCTGTTTAAACCATTTTTTATGCCATAAAGTATATGCAACGAATGCTGTTTCAAATGTAAAAACATGTCAATGAAGAATTAGATCCCCAGTTTAGTAATAAAACAGAGTCCTCTTTAGGTAGCATGTATCTTGTTAGTTAGATCTTTCCTAATCAGAGTAGAATTATGCTTTTATGTGTTGGAATTTATCTCACATTCCTTGAAAATATATCTTCTATTTCAATACATGGCTTTGGAGTAAATCCAGGCTTTTGTATGTTAATAATATCCCCGTCTTTAATTAGGCCTTTTGAGGGGAACATAGTTCTACGTTGCCTATATAAGGACATCAATGTAGAGAACAATAATTGAGAAATCTACTGTCATTGACAGAATAATTGTGGTTTCAAATGTTATTTATCTAGTTGCCCTGTTGCTGCATGTCCAGTTTTATTGGGCATGTGCCATGAACTGATTTGCCTTACCTGATTTTGGTTCTGCTTTGGTAGGTCACATGTTCAGACTTTTTTTTTCCCGATTTTTGATGATCATAGTGTTCTAGTCCATTGTTGTCAAGTGTATTTATCATGGTATGCATGCAATTGTTTCTTCGTCCAATAACCGATTCAAGATATGACCAATAAATGTGCATTGGGTAGTTTGATCAATCTTCTTTGTAAATATTGAAAACTTTGAACATTGTCGGGACTTTTCAATAAAATTTATGTTAGATTATGTTTGAATAATGATTGACCGACAAGTCCTTGTCGTGTTCGTAGCGTAGTATTATTTTGAACTTAATGATGATGTGACCTATTGTGCATGGTCAAAGTTTGTGAGCATATGGATGTTAAATGCTGGGTTCAGTCTCTCTGTCCTTCAAAAAGGGAGAGGGTTCGTCGTTTATTTGTCAAAGGACCAACATTTCACTTCTAACTCTATCATATCGTGCTTTTGCAGCCATTTTGGCACGTTGTTACTTATGCTGATAGCAGAGGAAGAGGGGTTGTGGGTAAGAATTCAGTATATTGCTGTGTATTTTGCTGCATCTTGGCATATTTTACTGATTCTCATTAACTTATGTTGTTTGAATTGATACTGGGCCTGTTCAGGGGTTTTAGAAGCAAATTTTATTGAACCGACTCACAACAAACAAGACTTCGAGAAAACTCCCGTTTTCCAAAAGCTTGAAACTCGTCTGAAAGAAATGACTCTAGAATATTGGTAAGTGATTGCTGGAAGACTATTAGTTTAGGAATTTGCTTCCAACTAATCAAATAACTTGGAAAAGAGAACAGTATGACCTTGATAGACATTCCACTAAAATGCTTACGTGTTTGTCTCTGTAATTTGTAGTGTAATATGTCATTTAAAGTGAATCTTCTGCACTGGCGGTTGTATCTGTATGTTGTAAATTTCAGTGTACAATCATGCTCAGAAAAGTTGTTGAAGTTTGACAGGGATTATCATTGTGGACTCCTTGGCTATAAAGTTAAGAAAAAACCTCGACCAACAGTAGCACCTCACGCCTCTTCTGATTCTAGACAAGTTCATGGTATATATAAGCCAGTTTGGCGGCCTCCTGACTCATCTGATAGTGTTGGTGCAAAAGTATCAGTAGCAGCTGGAGCTGTTCAACATGGAATAAGTGTCTCGTCATCTCATTTGGCAGCAAAATCAAGAATCTCAAATTCATCCCTTCATCAGTATTCACAAGGTAAGAAGGATCCTGACTACTGAGCTTATCTCTAAAATTTTAGATGCTTTGGTGATATGAGTATGTTAAGATGCTTGACTGAATTGAAGCTTGTCCTTTAACTAAACGATTACGCTGCACTACGATTGCACAGGAGCACCTTTGAAAAGGAAAGGTCAGGATCATGCTCTAGATCATGAAAGGGTGAAGAGGATAGGCGCCACTGGGTCCAGAACAACTGACAATGTACATGGTGGAACTGTAAAGGTGTTGGTCCATTTTGAACAGTTTGTCATTTATATCTGATATGGACCGAAATACTGTTCTTTTCAGAAAATTCCATGAGTGCCAGATTGTGTGCACTACTTCATCTAAATGTTCTCATTCAGATTTTACTGCTTGTGTTACTCCGTTGCGTACATTTCCAATGCATCACTACACTGCTTTGTTTAGTGTCAGGAAGTCAAATACGGCAGGGTTTAAATGTTTTGATCTATTCTTGTTTGATATGCATATCTCAGGATGTGAAACGAGTCTCTCTTAAGCTTTTCCGTTAATGAAAGATGAAGTTGATTGGCGCTTGCAGGATATTTACGAATTGATAAATATGCCTTTTGTGTCTAGTGGAAATGTAACTATGTATTGGCCACTAAATTAATCCTGAATCAAAAATCAAAATCTTCCTCCTACATCAAAGGATTGAAGAGGCAGAAGCCTTAACTTAGTGTACTCTATGCCTCATTGTCATGATTATCATAGATATTCAGTTGGAAATATTGGTTAATATGGGTTGAAATATATATACTGGTCTTATAAAGCCTGCTCATGCACTGCATAGTCTGGATCCAATCAGAATTAAGATCACTCTCATAAGCGAACCAGCCTTTCTTACTTAAGGGGTCAAATGAGACGCATATTTCATCCTGATTGCAGGGATAGTAGAAATATCTCAGTGTCTAACCCAATGAACATATGCTTCAGTAACCATTTTTCGTTGGAGAATTCCCCTCAACTCCACTAATGTTTATTGCATTAATATTGATCTATCATAATTTTCATACAGTAGTAACCCTCGTCCCAGTGAATCTATTTGCTAATGATGATTTATTTTTCCTGTAGTATGCCGTTGATCCTGGTAATCAGATGGAAAATCAAGAAGCTTTCCACATTATTCAAGAAAACAAAAAGCTCCATGCTCAGTAAGTCTATAATATAGATCTATTCCACTCACTAATCATATTGATTAATTGCCTTCTTTGTGCTTAATTTCCTTGCATATGCAAGGTGACCGAGTGTTTTGGGAACATTGACATCTGTCTTCCTTCTAATTATATGAGCATTTAAATATGAAATATCTATTGACACATTCACTTTGACCATAACCCTTGCATCTTTTTGTACTTTAGATGCCAGGATTATGAGAAGACACAGGAAGAACTAAATCTCAAGGTACGCCAGACCACTCTTTCTGCTGTGAATTTTGTACTAGTTTGAGACAAATTTCTGAAAGATCTTCTATCTAAGTGAATGCGGGATGAAGCATCTTCACGTACTAGAAAAGTCATGTAGCAGTGTGATGAAAACTTTTATCCGAGTAATAATTGCATAATTTGCACTTGGCACTTGACAAAAATAGAACTTTGAGTTTGGCATGGAACTTTTTTGGCCCTAGTGTACTTTGTCTATTCCAAAAATCATTTCCTTGCTTAATATTAGTATTAGCTGCAATCTGTGGGTCTCGTTTTCTTTTTCCTCCAAGTAAGATCGCTCATGTTGATAGAGGACTTCTGAGGAGTGAGGACTATCAAATAAAGTTGACATCTGTTGAAGTTATTGTGTCCATCAGCCACTAAAGTATCAATGTATAATTCTTATTGTGTAGGCCACGCGACTGCGGGAAGAATTACGAGAAACGCGACGTGAGTATGCTCGACTGTTGCTAGAACTGAAGTTACTGGAGAAAGTTAAACGTGAAAGTAGAACACCAACTTAGGCCAGTCAGAACTTGTGCTTTGTAATTGTTGTCATTTTTATGTATGTAATATGCTGATGTAATATGATGTTTGTTTAAGCAAAAAAAAAATTCTTCTTTTCTTGCTTCTTTTGCGCTTTTCCTTTCAATGGAAGTACACGAGACATTTCTCTTTAATGTTTGCGACAATGGCATTCTTCATTTCTTAATACACGAGAAAGTTACATAACATGTGTTTCATGTTCTTTGCAAAGCCGTAATATCTATAATGAATCAATTTGATAGTTTAAAAATAAAAGGTATGATAAGGTTTCGTATGCAGGCTTTGGAATATTCAGGCTTATTATCTAAATATAAAAAATGAATTACAATGCACAGTTATAGTTATAGGTGCCGATCAATCTTATATGATTTACAAGACATGCAATCCTAGGTGTGAAGATGTCATTACTTGATTCTTGGTGATTTTACATGGCCTTTTATGAAAATATATTTGAGCGTCCGACACAATGAGGTGGTTAAACTGTTTCTTAATTGTATCTTAGGGTATTAGACTCATCATGTACTTGCACATTAAGTTACATCCATGACGCTATTATACAGCAGTTGCATAAAATATTTTCTTCTTTTTACCGTTTGGCCCATAATATCAGACTGAATTTTGGTAAAACGCACTCAAGCATGTCAAATAGACTACCAACTTACTTGCATGTTTGTTGATTTGTTTTTGGTATACCGGAAGGATCTTATAATTTATTTGGTTTTATGTTCCTCGGTTGGGCATCTCGTCTTATGTTGTGATCAACATTTCAAGCGTATATAGTAAAATGAACCTATTTAACTCGTGCTTTATATCTTATTTCCCTCATTTAAATTTAATGTGACCCTCCCTTCTTTGCACAAATTTTATTTGTTACTAGCAAAACCGACCATAAATTTCCATTCGCAAAAGATGTCATCGAGCTTTTGGATAACTGCCTGCTCACGTTCTAAATAAACACGGTACTTGAAATCAGGTATTATCAATTCTTGACAAAAATGATCAACAATTCTCTACATTAACTGAGAGTGTCCTCAAAAGACACAAGTTGTCATATTAAAATTGATCGAGAACATCCCTTGTACACTACAAATTCAATAGCTCACTTAATTTCTTAAAACCGTGCCCGAATCCTACTAACCGGACAAACACATTTTGTTTTTAACAAAAGTTCAAAAACGAACTAAATCACAAGAAATCCTCAAAAACAAGTATACACACCGTATGAACAAGAACAAATCACGAGAGCCAAATCTTGGACAGTTCTGACATAATAGTGCAATAATCCAGAAAAGTGTCAAAATTTTTATGAATGAAAACATAGCTCAATTGGGTCTCAATCCCTGCTGTTATCTTAACACCAGACAATTATCAGAAAACAATATAACAGATATGAAGCTTTAAAATTGAATAGGCTTGTTTTGTCTACTTTCTCACTATGCGCGAGCTCCTCTGTTGAGGTTAACCATCCGAGTAGAGGCATCCATCTGACCCCCTCTTGCTGCCGAACCTGACTGATAAGTTCTCCCAGTGGCCCCATCTTGATGCCGATTGCCAGAACGAGCCTGCCGGTCTCTCATGAAACCACCGCCAAGATAGCCAGAACCACCAAGTGACCCCCGCCCACCAGCATTGTATCCACTTCTACCACCACTACTTCCTTGCCTTCCCTGTTGAAAAGAGAACTCCTGCCACCTTCCACCACCGCCGCCCCCAACAGCCCCGGCATAATCTTGGCCATCTTTACGCCTCAGAGGGAGACCACCCTCCAACCCACCACCACCGATCCGTGCCTCAATTGCTCTCTCGTTAGTTTCCGCTAGGATTGTGAGTTTCTCAGTCAATTGGAAAGCCAGAGCCTGCAACCTAGTATGCTCAATGTCATGGAAGACAATGCAACTGGTTGGTTGGTCCCAACTTGCATGCAGCTCCTCGTTGATCATCATCTTACTGACAGTGCTGTGAGTCTGAGCATCAGAGAGGTCAAACATCTTGGAGAGGTGGTCGAGGCTTATGGACTCGTAAGAAGAGGAATATGTAAAGAGATAGGTCCTCAAGGCCTCTTCCTTTATTTTGGCCTTCAGCATTTGAAGAACTTCATCTTTGTTACGGAGCAGCCTCCACACATCAAGGGAATTGATGACATCGAAAGCCTTCTCGAAATCTCCCTGACGGAGTGCCCTCGTGGCAGCCATAACATGGTCCCTTACATTTTCAGGAGGACCAGTGAAAGTTTGCCGCTCACTAACTTCAAGCAACCTCCGGAAGTTCTTGCTTATGACCTTACGCCTGGCATCATGGACATTGGCTGCCATGTTAGGGACTTCCAGTAACATGGCACAAATAAGATGTACAGCTTCAAGAAGCTCAAGATTTATATGCATGTGGTAAGGCATCTGGCGCCTTCTTTCAAGCCGTTCCTGGAAACAATAAGGAATAAATATGATCACTCACTCACATTAGAAAGGGACTTGAGGTGACACCTGGCAGATAAATCTCAAGACTTCATACTGCTCAAACATCAACCCAAGAACTAACTTTTGTCACAACAAAAACCCTACTAGGACTGGCAAAAAAAAAATGATTAATTTCATACATTAAACTTCTCAAAATGAATATGAAAAAGAATTAGAAGCATGCTACTTAAACAAGTATGCGTCTTAAGAGAAATTACTGCAATAAAATTAAAGGAACTGAAAAGTGAGTTGAAGAATAATAAAACATTACCTGTTCTGGTGTCTTCTCATGATATCTGCTCTGGGAGACACCTTGTGCCAACAATTCTTTCACCCTGCCAGCAGAATACAGCTCGGATAGGCAACCATGTGCTTCAGGAACAAGTCCCACCCTGAAAGCACATAGACCAAGCTGCGCCATGGCTCTATTGAAAAGTATCTGGGTAGAAATATCCATGTGCTGAATACTGTCCTGCAGATGACTCATAAGCAACAAGTCACGGGATGTTGAAAATTCATCCAGGATGGCATGGTGGTATATGTCACAAAGCATTGCACGAGCCTTGGTCCGCTCATCACCATACTTGTATATGAGGGAAACAAGGATGTCCATCAATGTCCTGCTATTCTCTGGAAATGTAGGTTTGCGAGGCACCAGCTCTGGAGTGGCAACGAAAGAGGGCGGCCCTTTACTTTCCTCCACGGGTTTGTTTTCATCTCCAGACTCCACTTCTCTTCCTCCATTATCCAGCTCAGCCAGTTTCCTCATAGCATCATAAACCCCCTGCGGCTTGTAATATATGAGTTCAACACGTTTCAGAGCTACCTTGGATGCACCCTTGGTATCCCCAACCCGTTCCAAATACTCCTGGACATTTTGAGCTAGTACCGAAAACATAGGCTCATCCCTAAGCCTCTCGACATACTCACGGGTATGCGGATCAATAACCTGAAGGCTCTTAAAAAACTCCACATCTACTCTTTCAAGGAAAGCCACCAAATTACCCCAAATTCTAATTGTACCATCATAATCAGCTCCTTTTTGAGTTTCATTCTCATCGATCTCTACCATATCATCAACCACGATGTTTGGGTACTGAGTCAAAATATCAAGTATGGTAAGTAAATTACGAACACACTGTTTCCAAACATTGATTGGCATGTGACCGCTCAAACTTGTATTAACATCAAATTGAGCAGAGATAACACTGAAGAGAATCTCAAGCTTTTGAGCAGGGGTCTTGGCAACTCTTGTTAAGAAAGTGAGCTGCTCAACCAACTCAGTTTTTCCTGTTCCCTTCTTACCCCTAGCAGCAACTATTTCCTTAAACTTCTTGTTTACAGTATCCCATGTGATTTGGCTAGGGTCCTTAAATTGTTTATCCATCATCTTATCTTTCTTGCTCAACATCTTCTCCCATCCAGGTCCACTCTCATCTTTTCCTGCTTCATCTTCATCGGCACTCTCCTCGGACTCCAAAGTTGCCGGATCCTCATCAAAATCATCATCCTCATCCTCGTCTTCGTCCTCATCCTCAGATTCTTTCTCCTCCTCAACCTTTTCCTCAAAAAGTTCAGGCTTCTCCCTGCACTGGTTGATCAATTCCTCATACAGCTTATTGTTTTTCTTCAACTTCTGTTTCATTGAATTCAAGGCCTTAGCATTACTACTACTCATTTTCTTCTTCGCCTCCTTATTCGCCAACGCCTGATTCAAGAAATCCTCCAACATCACAAGAGCCTTAATGTAGAGATTCGGAGCCTTATCCGACTCCGTAACCCTCATGACCTTTCCCAATTGCTTGTTGATCTTCTCAAAGCTCTCCTGCAGACTGACCCAGTCGTTAATCTTCATGGCATTTTTCATCTGATCAACAGTGGCAGCCATCTCATCGAACCGCTTGTCCTTAACACGTCGGACAACACGTTTCTGTCCCTCGGAGTCGTCACTGTCGCTAGCATTTCCCGAATAGTATCTGCTTGCAGCAGTCGCCGCAGTCGTCTCCACGGGCGCGGTCTCGACCTCCTCATCGTAATCACTCTCCTCTTCCTCTGTGTCACTGTCACCACCCTATAACACCCAAAAGCAGTTTTTACACATTTTACATGCCAAAAATCACAACTTTTTAACATCCCTGCCAAGATCTACTATCTAATTGCATAATTAGTGACGATAAGACCAAATTCAGATACTAAAAACAACAAAAAATTCCGATTCTAATCAAAAGCTGGTAGTGAAACTAACCTGAGTCCAAAATCTTGACGCCATTTTTTTGTTGCGAGAGAGTGATAATTAGACTCCGATACTCAACTAAGCTTAACAAATCTGCATCCAATTACAATTGAAACAATGAATTAAGCGATTGAACAAGATTAAAACACGGCCACGCTATAAACATAGATGAACAGAGAATCAACAGATAGAAAACAAACCTGGCGATAGGGTAGATTGAAGAGGGGAAAAAAACGCAGGGTTTAGAACCCTAATTTTCATTTATATTGTCACTGATGTGGGCCTGGGCTCGATTGGGATAAAAATTGTGAGCCCAATTATACTGCGGTATTGGGCTAATATTAAGGCCGGTTGAGTTCTTTTTTGTTTGTATTTTTAGTTTCTAAATATTTCTGGCTGCAATTAATATTTTTTAGGACACAAAAATGAATTGTCGTGGGGCAGGAAAGATCGCATGTCTATAGTTATAAGTAGTGTTCTTAAAAAGGCTCGCCCCGGGGCAAAATGGTGCTAAAACGCTTTAAGCGTGTTGTTAAGACAAAACGTATGTGAGGCCTACGCCCCGTAATATGAGGCATGCGGTAGGGGGTAGAAGGCAAAAAAAGGAATAAAGGAGTTTATTTTGTTAATTTTTCTATAATTGTTCATTCATATCTTGCCTGCGAATTATTTTATTTGATAAATTATAAATTACTTTAGTAAAACGTACTTTATATTTTTATTATACCTTTTAAATGTGTTTTTGGTATGTAGATTCAATTTTTGTTTATAAATTGTAATGGTATGCATCTAATTAATTATTCATTGTTGCGGATCTTTTTTTTTTTTTTTTTAATGTTTCATTATTATTTTACTTGAGTTTTCTTTTGTGACTATTCAATAGTTTCACAATATGTGGATTATTTTAGAGGCCACATAAAATATTTGTATGAAATTTAGGTAGTCTGTGCAAAGTAACAAAGAAAGATTAGTTTTTTACTTATGCTATTAGTAATTTGTATTATGTCAAATAGTTTAACATTTTTCAAAAATCTTAACTTTTGTTTGTTATTTTGCCTTTTATTATTATTGATATTAATATATATTTATAAAAAACATAATTGTTAAAATTTGTGGAGGCTTATTCCTTGGATTTTAGGGCTTACGCTTCACCTCCAAGGAGTAAAACGCCTTTACGCCTCAAACCTTTTAAATCAGTGGTTCTAAATGCACGATTTTTTGAATTTATTACTACAAGTAGAAACGAGCCTACCTATACAACAAGACTTGATAATTCAAATGAGACCAAACAACAAAACATTATAGGATGTATAAAATATTTTCTCTTACCTCCTTTTTACTCTGGACAAGGAAAACAAAACATAGCTATTCTTATGGGTGCAATTATTCAAACGGATGAGTATGGCGGAATCTGCTTATAAAATATTTTAAATAAATTTTCAATTAAGATGATAGATAATATATAATTAGATTACTTTTGAATAAGCAAAAACATTAATCCGGAATCTAAAGAAAAAATCCCAATTGCCCGTGTAGCAAATCAAGACGTTTTTTAAATAAGAAATCAATTTAAACCAAACAAAAACTCCGTCTCAATATTAAACGCTCTATTATATACGTGCAATAACTATATCAAAAGATTGTGGTCTTAATTTACTGTGAGAGTGTTGTTCCTTTTACTCTTTAAAATTTGAAATAACACAATAAAACATCCTCTTCTTCTTATCCAGTACAGAAATAAAAACCAGTCCTGTATTAATTTAAAATGTATCCTAAAAAGAATAAAATAGAGTGGACGCAGTTTCTTGGTTATAAAGTTTGAGTGGACCCTTTTAATAAGGGTAATTAAGTTTTTATTTTTATTTTTATATGGAGTTATACGTAGATTTAATGAACAATATAATTATCAAATAATTATTTAATAAATATCTTAGGACAGTCATACTCCAAAATGTATTTATTTTAATATTTTTTTTTAAAAAAAAACACTTTGTTCTCTTACAAAACCAACCTTGAACAAAGTAGCAAATTCTACCTATACAGTTTGACCCTTTCTAAACATTTCACCCTCATAGCCTATATTCTTAATCACATAAGCATGTAAAGAACAAATATTTCATCTTTAAATAATAAAAAAAAAAAAAAGACATGTAAAAATATGAAGAACTGAACAATGAGATGCAAGAATAGTATACAAAAGACTCAAACCATTGAGTTCTTAGTACTAGCTGAGCTCAACTTGAAGTTGAAAATGCGCGTTTCTTCAGAAACTTGCTTGCCTTGTGACTGCACCAACGCCGCGGAGTTCGTATTCCAGAACTGATGATCACTACTCTTCATCACATCTCCTCCATAAACCAACTCTTCCTCATCTATTTTACACTCCAATCCATCCTTTTCCGAGCATGACACCGCGACATTTCGCCAGTTCCACCATATCCTCAGCATGACATACATCAATGACAAGCATATCAAAGTGGATGTGAACACAATAGCCACTATAATGCCAGCCACTTGAGATTCTGACAGCCACTTTCTCCCCTGTACCGATGATCCCGAACAAGAATGTAATGGTGGGCCGCATAACTTATCATTGCCGATGAAAGAACTTAGTGGAAATCCTGAAAAAGTAGAGGGAAGTTGGCCCTGGAAATGATTGCTTGACAGATTAAGTCTGTGGAGACTTGATAGCTTTCCTAATGAAGCTGGAATTTCGCCTTTTAGGAGATTGAAAGAAAGATTCAGCCTTTCTAACTTCACTAAATTCCCAATGGAAGAAGGGATTTCGCCCGAAAATTGATTGAAACTCAGATCTAGAATGACTTGTAACTCGCTGAGCATGCCTATCTCGGGTGGTATTGAACCGGTTAAACGGTTTTCTGAAAGCCTTAGCTCGTAGAGTTTCTTGCACTGCTGAATTGTGGGAGGAATGGAGCCAGAGAGATTGTTGTTCTGAAGATTTAAGACGTTCAAGAGGTTGAGATTTCCCACTTCTGGAGGGATCACACCTGATAATCTGTTGTTACCGAGAGAAAGCTTGAGTAGTCTTGACAAGTTCCAAATTTCTGATGGTACTGTTCCATTGAAGTTATTGCATGAAAGATCTAGTTCACCGAGTTCTTTTAAGGTTCCTAACCATGCAGGAATCTTACCAGAGAATCGATTGTTGTTGAGTAAAAGGTGACCGAGTTTTGTTGAGCTCCAAAGCTCGGTTTCAAGAACCCCCGTCAAATTGTTGAATGATAAATCAAGAAAGTGAAGCTCGTTGAGCTGACCGATTCCAGAAGGAATGTCACCAGTCAGAAAATTGTGCCCAAGTTGAAGACGTTTAAGGTTTTTGGACATGGCAAGCACAGATGGAATGTTGCCTGAGAAACTGTTGTTGGTCAAGTCTAGAACGGTTAAAGAATTTGAACCGGTAAGGGGAGAAATGCTCCCAGAAAATCGGTTATGAGAGAAGTTAACAATGCTAAGGTTTTTTAGATTGATAAGGGATTCAGGAAGTGGCCCTGATAAAGAATTGTTGTAAAGAGTAACAATAAAAAGCTCGGAAAGATATTCAAACGTCGATGGCAGTGATCCCGATAGCTTGTTATCGGCCAAGGCCAATCTTTGGAGTTTTCTGCAGTTGCCTAAACTCGATGGAATCGGGCCAGAAAGTTCGTTTTGTCTCAACTGCAGTGTGACAAGATTCTTGAGCTTCCCAATGGTTGGAGGAATGATTCCTGAAAAATGGTTGCCGAAGAAATCGATCTCTTCCAAATTCGTGCAGCTCGTCAACTCTATTGGAATGGTTCCAGACATTTGATTGTCATAGAGATACAAAGTGCGTAAATTCTGAAGTTTTCCGATTTCCGAAGGAATCCCACCTGTCAGCATGTTTCCCAAGAGAAAAAGAGTCTCCAAATTACTCAAGTTTCCTATTTCAGGAGGTAGAGTTCCGGTAAAGCTATTGTTGTTGAGCAGGAGATCAGTGAGGCTTTCTAGCTTGTCGATCTCTGGTGGCAGAACTCCGTTAATATTATTTCCGGAGAGGTCTAATTGCATGAGCGACGAACAACTCAAAATCTCGGTTGGAAAGTTACCAGATATACCGTTTTGAGCTAGAAAAAAATGGCGAAGATTCGAGTTTCTGATGCAAAAATCTCCTGGAAAAATTCCTGCGAAATGATTCTCAGACAGGACTAGAACTTCAAGATTCTTCAGCTGAGTGTTGTGGAGATTTATGGTCCCCGAAAGATTATTCTGAGATAAATCCAGCTCCTGCAACTGAACCAAGTTGTTAAGTTCGACAGGAATTTCGCCACTCAACTCATTACCTTGCAAATTTAAGTACTTCAAATTCACCAGGCGGCTTAATTCGACAGTGATGGATCCTGAGAGACTGTTGTTGGCTAAATTCAATATTTCAAGTGACTGAAGATTACCTATCGTTATAGGAATTCTCCCTTCAATCCCGTTATTCGAGGCTGCAAATTTCTGAAGCTCGATGCAGCCACCGATCTCTTCAGGAATCGCGCCACCAATGTTATTCTCTTGCAAGGCAAGAAATTTGAGCTTTTTCAAGTTCCCAATCTCTTTTGGTATACTTCCATTAAGCTGGCAAGAAGCAAGGCCCAAATTTTGCAATTCAGTCAAGTTACCGATGCTCGGTATAACTTGGCCGGTCAGCAAATTATCGCCTATTCTGAGTACTTCCAACTTTTTCAAAAGGCCAAGCTCATCAGGAATGGTGCCTGTGAGAGAGTTTGAGAAGAGCAAAAGTTCCTTCAGATTTTGAAGGTTTCCAATATCAGGAGGGATGGGGCCGGTGAAGGAGTTTGCTGATAAATCGAGTTTCTCGAGAAATGTGAGCTTTGAGAGTTCTGGAGATATGGAACCTTGTAGCCCAGAATTTGAGAGGTTTAGTGACAAAATTTGGTTTTGATCTTCTGTACATGTGACTCCATTCCAGGTACATATACTAGTTTCTTGAGACCAGTTATCGAGAACTTTAAAGGGATCGACGAGTTGTGATTTTATTTGAAGGAGCAAAGAGGAATCAGATGAATTATTTCCAAGAATGGGATCAAGATAAGCCATAAGAATTAAGGAAAAAAACATCAGATGAGAAAAACTAAGAGTTCCCATTTCAGAATTTGAAATAAGAACAAGTTTCAGATCGAAATATCACACATATAAAAGACATAAGCTATTGCTTTTGAGTTAGCTGGACCACTTTCATGTAAAAACTGAAACTACAAAGTTCTCAAAATATGAAGAATAGAAGCTGATTTGAGATAGCAGCACTTTGAACTCTCAAAACTATGAAGTCTTAGATTATATAGTTTCAAGGAAAAAAAGTTTGCCAGGTCAGCTTCTTATTAGTTTTAGTAGGAAAGGCATATAACTTTTTTTTTTCAATTTATTCAAACATCTTTAAGATTTTTTTCACCTCTTACATTTGAGAGATTTTAGTAAAGATAGATTGTTACTTTTTCAAGTGGTCTCAAGGTAATCATAGAAGTATGGAACATGTTATTTTAGCAGATCATGAGGTAAAAGAAATGTAAGAAGATAAGATGGTGTGCTGGGAAAAAAAGAAGGGCACAAAGAGCTGAGGATAGACCCACAAGGCCATGCTAGAAAATTCAAAAATTAGGTGGGGATCTCTATATAAGACTAGGTGGTGTCACTTTCAGATTGGACATAAACAAGATTCTAATGTATGGTACTCAAATTAATGTAGATTTGGGAATCTCATTATTTTCTTTTTATTTTTTTATTTTTTGGACTTTAAGAGGTGAGGTCAAATAAACTTCAGCAATTGTCAACTTAAATATATAGGTATATATCCACTATGGCTTTGTCTTGTAAAATTGTATAACACCCCACAAAGTACTATATTCAATTATCTCACACGTTTACTTGTTTCATCAAAATTCCTCAAGTACTTAAACATAAAGAGTGTAGAAGGTCGAAAATTCTTAAATGTACTAGGTATATGACAAACTTTTAGCCACAATTGCTTTAAATATATCAAAAGTTGCAGTAACATTTTGATGCAACTATTAGGCACAATCGTTTTTTATGCAATTTTAGAATAATATGGTAAACTACTAGGCATAAGGTCTACAAAATTGGTTTAAATTAGAATCTCACCCGTTCAAGAGCAATGATAAATTTTCGATTTAACTGTAGTGGAGAGATTAGATTAATTTAATATAAGGTGACACGTGGCAAACCTTGTTGGGAATTGTTTTGTTTAGGATTTACAACTGATCAGAAAGTAGTTTATATGAACGACACTTCTCTTCATTTGACAATATATATACTTTTTAAGAGAAACAATTAAATAAATGAAGCGACTTTTTTAGAGAAACAATGAAAGAATTTCAATTTCTACATGAATTGATGAACCATAAAAATAAAGAAATCAAGAATATAGATATAACATTCCCCACCACTTCAACTAATTTCTGTTTTATTTGAGCAAGTCAAATATTCTTAGAATGGTTTAAATTCTAATCCTGTTTCTCAGTTCAATACCAAATGCCACCTAATACCCAATATTTTATAAGTAAAAAACAGAATAGAGAAACTGCCCCATTTGATTTTATTTTTTCTCACAAGAAACACTAAACTCATTTAATATGTCACATACCTAAGGATAAAACCAAAATCCCATGTGAAGTTATACTGTTGTGTTATCACATAGGTAATATATATGTCTATTTTAACCTACCAAAGCTTTAAGAGGAAGAAAGAATTTTTTGATAGGGGGAATCATGCTGAAATAGAACAAATATGTGAAGACAAAGGAGTTTGCTTCATATTCCAAATTACTTTGACAAAGAAAATGCATTCATTATTTAGCTTTTACTTAGTGTACATCTTTTTAACCTTCACAGTTGCTTAAAGATTTGGAGTCTTGGCAGAAGCAACCACTTAATTGAGACGGAGAAAACTGATAATGTCATTAGGAATTTTGCAGCCTAAACATAAAAAAGCAAAGAATATAGTGACTAATATGACACATCACAATTCTTTTTTTTTTTTTTTTTAATTGGTATATAACCTGTGCTTCTTAAGGATTATGTAAATCATGCAAACTTTTTGTTAACTACAAAAGTACTGAAAAACCAGAATTAAAAGAAAAGAGAGAATAAAATAATATTCATGTTACTATTAAGGGATAAAAGCGTCAAACCCCCCATACTATACCCCTTGTTGCACTTCGCCCCCTGAACTTTCTTTTTTGGTAACAAGCCCCCTGTACTATGCATAAATAAGCACTTTGCCCCCCTGAGTCCAAATCCAACGGCAAAAAGTGTTGACACGTATTCAAATCCAATGGTGAAAAAGCGACTTAAGGGACAAAGTGCTTATTTATCCATAGTACAGGGGGCTTGTTGCCAAAACAAAAAGTTCAGGAGGCAAATCGCTACACCCCTATAGTATAGGGGGTTTGACGCTTTTATCCCTACTATTAATTCCTGTGATACAATCATCTGGGACATGCAACTGCGTCTTTTTCTGGAGAATAATTATAGTCTACCTAATCCATTTTTTATTAATCTACTAATGTTCAATTTAGAATGAAACAAATAGAATATAGACATGAGAGAATACCAAATCTCAAATTAAGAATTTGATGAGAGCATAATTGAGATTTGACTTATCAGTAGCAACTATGTCACGGAATGATAAATAATGTATTAAAATCCAAAGGAGAAGGTACATTATTGACGCCCTAAGGAACACCAGTTGATTGAAACATATGGAAATAAGGTCAAACATAATTTCGACCCTATCCCCGCACCCCCTATATGGGAATTGGGATACTCTTATATTGGTTATTTATTTAGACATTTTGATCATTGAGACGTTCGTTTATATACCAGAACTTATTGAATTATCATCTCAACTAGAAGCTCAAATTTGGCTAAGAATTAGATGTTTATACTTTTGTATGTGTTTGTCTAATAAAACTTCATGCACAATTATATTTGCACTTAATGATGTGACAAATCTATATTCACAAAGTATAAAAACTTAAGCAAATTAAATCAACCCCCGCAAGAACATGAACGCACCAGTCTCTGCCTCCGACTATTCGATATTATCGTTTATTTCCTTTTAAATCTTTCATTCCATGCACATCATATTTCTTGACAAATAAGACTCACGTACATGAACTAATCAAATTAATAAGGATAATTCAAATTCATGTAAAACTTTGTAATGAAGGGGCATGCTATCCTTATTCTATTTAATCGAAGAAAACATTGCCTTTGACATTGAATCTCAACAGCAAGAGTGACACAATTAAAAGATTTCATCTGTCGTATTTCGTTAGTGAAGTAGGTGTTGACTTAATTGAAGTACCTAAAGTTTTGTAGTTTCATATGGATGCATATGTAATAAGTTGACATTGAATTTCAATTTTCTTGAGTTTATCTTTTAACAAATGCAGCTAAATTTGGCAGTCAACTATACTTTCAAGGTACCACTCCATGCATTGGTGGTCCTCCCACCTAATGCATGCTCATCTACTTGCTACTGCACGTCAAAATAGAATTAAGAGCTGTTCGAAGGCATTAGGTTAACTCCGAGTTCCCAGTTGAAACTGATAATCTCTTAAAGTGTGATCAATTTTTACTATAGTAGCCACAGAAAAAACTTAGTGAAATGTTTCATGTTCAACTAGCAACTGTAGGTGGTAAAAAAAAGCAAAGAACATTTGAATGAAAACAACTCTCAGATGCTAATAATTCAACTTATAGCAATTTTTACTATAGTAGCCACAGAATAAACTTAGTGAAATGTTTCACGTTCAACTAGCAACTGTAGGTGGTAAAAAAAAGCAAAGAACATTGAATGAAAACAACTCTCAGATGCTAATGCTACATAATTCAACTTATAGCTAGTTTTCCATAGGAATTCGATGAAATAAAACTCGGTACTCTTGCAAGCATCTAAGAAATTCAAACAGTTAGTTGACAAACTAACGATCAATGTTCTGCGCCCGAATCGATAGTAAATACTAAATCAAAATTAGTTCAAAACAATATTGCAGATGTACAGATAGAGAAAAGACGCCTCCTTTCTAACTTGCTCATTTCGAAGCAAGTACTTCAAAGATTAAAAAATATGGAGGAGAAAAGAGATACATATGGTATTTATGTATTCACATTAAAAATAATACATTCAGGAATCAGCTAAGGAATCCTACCCGCAATTTCTCACATCGAATTCTCTCAATAGTTTCTAGGAAAGAACCCCAGTCCACAAAGGGGTTCAGCAATTGTGCTGGATCCATTGAAAAAATAACAAGATGCTCAGAAAAGAAAAAGGAAAGCAAAAATTCCCCTAATTTGTCATGCCGGTGGACCAGATTTCTTCAAATAGAAAAAAAGCTCAAATCTAAATGAGATTTGCTCTCTTCAAAAACCTGATTGTTCTGCAGTAATGAGGCCATATTGATTCGACAAAATCTAGGTACCTCTCCACCAACCAGCCTTGCAAATCCTTCATTTTTTTCTGGCTTACTTCTTTGTAATCTGCGTTCTTTATATCTTCCAAAGGTTGCCATATGTGTTTTTGCATAGCTTCTTTTAGCTTCCCTTGAGCAATGTAATCTTGTAACAGAGAGTAGTACGTTGGGAGGTTCTTGACTACTTTGACCGTCTGCTTGAAGCTGAAAACGTAGAGATGGCAAAGTGCACGGAAAATCTTAATATAGAGAGCAATGACCAATGGTCCTAGAATCCAGAGGGGGGTCAATTCTTTTGAAACTTCCGATCCATACAAAATATTAACTGCAAGGTAGAGAGGCGTGCTGCAAAAACAAAGGAGGCAATGCCGCTAGTGTTTAGATAGAGTCAAAACATCATGATGCAGGAAAGAATATCAGGTCAGAATATACTAATTGTGAAACAGAAATGCTTCATTTTAAACACATGCTGCACAACTAAAAAGGGGATCAAATATGATAGAGCAAGCTATTACTGATAGCAAAGCATGGCAGACCTTTAAACAGTTATCATCAAGCACCTTCCCAAAAATCTTGATTTTAGGCGTGTATTACGAAAGTTTCTACACAAGTCAGGTTAAGGGTATAAAGAGTTGATATCTTGTCCTTCTACTTTAGCACTCTGCTTGATTGTTCATGCGAAACTCATCGAGTTTGTTTATAACTTTGCTTGTAGAGAGGGTATAAAGGTAGTAAACTCAACAAATATCTCAGAAATGCCACTTCAGATAAGTGATAGGAACAACACAAGCCATCCCAACGAATCAACATTTTACGACCGCAAACCTCTTGTCGTTCCATAAAATGATAAACCCAATAGGTGAATAACCACCTCCCCCCCCCCCCCCACCACCAAAAAAATGTTCTTTTTGTTTTTGTTTTGAGACCTCTAATAATTGCATTCATTCAAAAACTCGGGCAAAACAATTTCAGCCTTTTTAAAATTACGGAAAGAACCATAGTCGTAAGCATAAAGCCTCCTTTACGTCATGAACTCTTAAAACCATTCTCTATTTCTTTGTTTCGCACACACTTTGACACTTCACACAAAAAAGAGAGGGAATCGTACCACAATACTTACAATATCAAAAAGGGAATCTTTATTTCTGCATCCAAACCCAGAAAGTATCTCCAAACTGACTGCATTATTACACCTCTTTCTTGTTTCTGTACAGTCTCCAACACTTCTGATGTGTCCGTTGAAGTTGGTTCTTCAAGGACTTCATCTACTGGTCGTGTTTGCGGTGAAGTACGCAATAACATCAACCAATTTTTAAATAAATTTTGAATAGCAAGTGACCTGGTTGTTGTCTCATCGGCCGATGTGTAAGGTGCAGGAGTAACATGTTGCACCTTTGGAGAATCCACTGAGGAATCTTCATTCTCATGTTGCAAATAAGAAACTTTAGCAGGTTTCTTTAAAGAGTTTGAGCCATTAGCTCTGCCTCCAGAACCATCATGTCGGCTGCTACCTTTGAAAGCTGATATTTTAAATAATTTCGACTTAGGTCCAAGGACAAAAGAAGCTCCTACACTGGAAGCAAGTATTGATCAGCTTCTGTAATAATAAGTACGTGAGAGGATCTAATATTAACTAAAATCAATATATGATCTTGTGATTCAATGAATGTCACGGAAAAAAAAAGAAGGTTCACATCCCAGTAAATTGTTACTGAAGTTCATACGATTCCAAAAATATATGTGCAGAGATGATCTGCAAAATTTATATGAAGTGAATCAACCAATGCAGAATATCCTTAAAAGCACCCAACTTATGAAAACAGAAGACACCTAAAAGTGCAAATGCTGGTTGAATTACATGAAACTGGGAAGCAGATTTTCAGAGAATACTCATACATACACTTGAACTTAAGTAATGCATTCACAAGCACTCACCTCGAACACGATCTGCATTTTAAAGAGATAAACCTCTCTTTTCCGCCGACCGCATGAAATGTTGGCAGAGAATGTTTCAGCTTGCTTCCTCTGCTCCAAGAAGAAGAAACGGATGGGAAAGAGCTGGAAGAACCCTGAATAGAATTGAAAAATATATTTCTATTAATTGTTACGGGAAACAAAAAGTGAGAAGTTGACGAGAAAATAAGAATAGGTAAAGACTAAGCTGATCAAAGCACATGTATTGCCATATGTAGTACAGAAGCCACTTTAACATGGAACACATTCAAGTGTGCGCTATGCTATCATAGAAAAAAGGATAGTATGTTATGGACTACAAAACGGTCACATTGCACAAATCTTACAAACCCAAATGTAATACTACAAAACTTCCAAACTTGATACATAACTCCTTAGTCAAGAGAATCATTTTCCTCATTCTAAATCACACAATAACTCTATAATCTGGTGACAATTTATCTACAATAAAAGATCTGTTTCACTAAATCAGATGAATGAAATACAGATACAACAATGGCTGCTAATGTAATGCAAAACACTAACAAGTATTCATAGACAAAGATACGAAAATTCGCACATAGCCAACAAGCGATAGCACCCTCCCCTTGGAGAATCATGGAGTCTAGATTAGTTCAAACAAAAAAAAAAAAAGAACACCTGAACTCGCAGCATGGCAGTAAACATAATAATCATAAAGCCTATAGAATCAAGATTCCATGTGACTTAACACTTGGTAGATGTAAAGACATGTACATGATGAGTAGCATTCATTTATAAAACAGAGGGGACGAAATTGTTACAAGATTTTATCTGTAAAAACAATGATACCACACCATGGGAGTTCTGTGGTAATTGCAAGTAAAGTTTAAACCTTTACTTAAAGACCACCGTGCATCAAGTACATGATATGAGAAATAGACAAATACATATGATCTCAAGTTTTAAGATGGAGATGATCAAAATGCTACTGACTTTTTATCGGAAAATGTTTTGGTTGGAGCACAGGTGTTAAAAGATGCCATCCAATTGAGTTGGTAGACAAAGTTAGGCTGATCTAAGGACACATAGCCAAAAATGTGTCATTGCCCTATATCTAGAAGCACTTTTACCCCAAAAAGGTTCAGATAATACAAGCCTAGAAAAACATTATAGATAGAAATCTCCATTTGGAATGTATAAGTAAACTAAAGTCTCCAACAATGACCACAACTGTCTAAACGCGGCATATCTATATGCAAAGATTATGCAGGGTTTTGGTGCCATATTCGGTATCATATGTACAATAATGTGGCCTGAACTTTGACATGCGTAAAACTGTACAAAAGGAAATAAGATGAAAGCATATAGAATATCACAGACCAAAACGTTATAATATATCATGGACACTGTTGCTAGGCTAAAATAAAACCAATACTGACATGTCTTAATAATAACAATTCAGTCCATCACATCAAAAGCACATACAGAAACAGAAAATTCTCATGAAAACTGGCAGTGGGCAAGAGTTAAAAGCATAAGATTCTCAAGGGATCTTATTCAGCACAGTGATACAAGAATATCTGGATTACAGAGAGCAAGTCCATGGGTGCAGCACCAAAGACAAAACAGCGACACCTACAGCTTTTGATCCCACATAATATGGGAAGAATACATGGAACAATGACAATCACACAAGTCAAGCACATGAATTTTCTTCTCTACACGTTGTGTTCGAAAGAAATATCTTTATTGAGCTATTTAGCAACAATATTTCATGTATCACCTCCATCTAAGATTTTTTGATAGTTTCTTCCTTTTCAACTTGTTTTGCATTTAGATGAACTGGTGCTTACATAGGCCTACTTGACAAAAATATCCATACCAGATTTTTCCTCCACCTTCTCTTTTATATTGTTAAACTAATCTTAGTGAAAAAGTTCCTTTTGTTGCCACCTTATCTCTCAAAATACTAAATGAAACGAGTTATGTTCACCCCAACTATATTATACTCTGAGCATCATATGGTAATGATAGTTAAATAATGGTCCTACAAACTTCGTGCACTCTTATTCAAAGTATGGTTGCACAAGTTCATTAAGTCTAAAATGTATTGGTTAACATCACTATTGAGTCATCCATCCTTTTTGAAAGATAAAACATAAAACCTAGGTGTTTAAATTTAGCGTTCATCAGTGCCTCTGAGTCAAAATATTACACATAAGTCTCACATACTCCATTGACCGAAATTAAACTCTTGAATGCTCCGTCTGAATCTACTTATTTTATAAATCTAAAAATCCTGAATTTGCCTTCACGACTCCTGTAGGTCTTTAACGATTACTTTCTCTCACTGATCAAGACAATATCATGTGTCAAAATCACACACTACAGACCTCATTATAAATCGCTTAATGAGCACATTCATCACAATGAAAAGGAAGATTAGGCTCCAAAGAATCCTAAATTAAGTCTAATAGTGATTGAAAAAGCACTATATAAACCACTGTGCTTTCCAAAATATCATCATTACTCCCTCTTCAATAATATTAACCATAATACCTACTTGATGCTTGCGATAGGATCTTTCTTGGTAAAACTCAAATGTAAATTCTACTGCTCAGACCCATGCAATCAATTCCAAAGAAAAACGACCAAATCAGCATAGTACATCAGTACCCAGCTAGTTTTATCGTATGTCACTATTTTGCTTCAACAAATATCCAAACATTATTTCCAAAGCTTCACAACATGATGCAACAGTATCATTTCACACTAGATTGTTGCACCAAACCAAACTTGAATGTCCCTCTTGTTTTATCGCAAGGTGCTAAATCACTGTTTCCTCACTTATCCTCCATCTTACAGTATGCAGCCATCTCATACCAACATATCTGGTGGTTTCTCTATACTTCACCATATTCAAGTCCATACCCACATTACATTTGTTTGCATCATTTACAAAGCTTATTTAACTTCATACACTCAGATTCTATACACAAAACCACAACTTGCATAATACGCCGATATCATGATATCGAAATGTAAAGGCGCCTAAATCCGATTTAGAAGGCCAAAACCTAATAAACCAAACACTACTACATATTCCCATTCAAAATCAGGCAATGAGATTAATCAAATGCATCTTAAAACCATTCGATACTAAATTAACCAATTCCGAAAACATCAACTTAGTCTTCCACACGATAATTACACGAGCTCGGCACTTATATATTCATCAATAAAGATATGCACAGGTAATATTATTAATACCTGCAACTGATAAGTTGCCAATGCCATCATCTACACAATATGCACAGGAGCAGTTCCCAATGAATTCATATTCGACCCCGAAAATCGCAACTCTGCAAAATTCCGAATAAACAAAAGTCAAAACTTGCACCTCAAATAACATTCAATAAAGATAAACACAAACTACAAATTAATAAAATCTGGCTAAAATTTGATTGCATATGATTGATATCAACATATAGGGTATGTAAATAAGCCGACATAGACGTGTAGAGAGAGAAAGACAGAGAAGAATCTGACCTGTGGTGATTGAGCGAGTGGTAAAGATATGATGAGGAAAAGATGAAAGTAGTTCCTCGCAGAAGAAAAAAAAAAAGATGAAGTGGATGATTTTAGGATAAGAGGAAAGAGAAGAAGGGGATTTGGGATTCGACAAAAAAAAAAAAATTATGAATTTAGGGTTTTCGATATTTTCTATTTTAATTGGGGTATATATATTTTGTATATATATACATATAAATAATATAGTACATACTACTCAAATAGGCAGCTACGTGCAACTTTCTCAACCAGGAATTAATGTTGAATTCGACTATTTTTAACTAAGTAAAATTTGAAGATAAATTAGGTTTATTCTTAAAAAAAAATTTGATGAGTGCTTAAGTACGTACTCGTGATTTGCGTGTCAATTTTACTTGTTAAATTGATTGATTTGAGTGATTTTTGAGTTTTTATATGTTTTATTTGTGCTTTGTAGGTTAGGAATAAGAAATAAAAAAAAAAGGAAAATTAAAACAAAAAAAAACTAATTTATTTGAGAGAGAGTCAAAAGTTATGAATTACATTATTTAACTTGTATGAGTGTTGTTTTCAGATCTTGTGAAGGTCGAGAGATAGTGAAGAGAAGTCATAGTGGAAGAGGGAAAGAAGAAGGCGATTGTTACGGAGAGAATAAGATGGAGTTCGTGGTTATGAGGTATAAAAGTAGAAGACGACGATAGTGGAACAAGGGAGGAGGGGCGGTGAAGATCGTGAGGAGTGGTTAGTTGAGACGAGTAGGGAGAGAAGATGAGGAGAGTAGGCTCTTGATCAGAGAAGAACGATGGTTGATGAAAGAGAGGGAAACAATCAACAACAGTTCATAGAAGAAACAAGATTTTGTGTTTTTCTTTTCCTTGAATGTAAGAATTGTGTGTGCTTGAAACGGTTAAATAAATTACTATTTTATAATGTAATACACATATAAGAAAGTATAATGAAGGAAGTGGTATCCATTCAGATGCGAGAAGTGAGTCGTCAACACCCGATTCTGCTCTAAAGCCTACATGAATACCCACTTGCAAGACTCATTCGAGTTCTGGTACTCGAGTTTCTTGAATCAATTCAAAAGATATCCACTTGGGCTAGGAATGATTTCGCACCCGAATCCACGGAGGTATTCGGTTGTAAGATTCATTCGAGTTTTCGCACCAAAATTTCCTAAACTGATTCAAAAACTATTCAGTTGGGTTAGGACCAAATTTCCCCTTAAAAAAACATCTAATGCTTATGCGATACCGTATACCTAATTTGCAAACAGTCCTTTAACTTTTTAATATTCTAAGAAAAACTTGTCTCCAATTTATTCAAAAATTTATAAAGTGCACTCTTCTCAACTTTCTAGCAGAATCTTTTTGTCAGAAAATATATTTTAGCCAAAATATTAAACCTAAACATGGGGGTTCATTTTGATCCAATCCAAGTTTCAATAACGGATCATCTTTTTCCTTCAATGTTTGTTATATGATTCAATTTCAGACCTAATTTACAATAACTAAAAACCTATTTGGAGAATTCAATGAAAATTTTTTATTCTACTAAAATTAAGGTTAAATTGAGACTAACTCCCTTATTTACTCTTCATTTTGTGAGGCATTCAAACTTGTTTTGAAGGAAATATTTTGTCGGAAAGCTAACCAAGAATCACATAGCACATCTTTAAACACGTTACAAGTTTTTCTTAAGATTATATGCTCATTTACAAATGAGGTATACCACAAGGAGTTTGTCGATTTTTCAACCTAACGCTTCATAGGTTGGTAGAACTTAGAAGTATGTCCCATATTACTTTCAAAATCATAATAAATCTAATTTAGCCGACTATTCAACACTTAGACACTAATACAATAGTTAATATGATTACATCTCGTGACCTTGTATGCAAATTTGTGGGAGGCTCAGTTAGGATTGTTGTTATACTCTCTTCTATACCAAAGGATTGTCTAAAACATAATTCGTATATTCTTTGCTATTTTTTCGCTGTCACATTTTCGTAATAACTAATCCAATGGGCAATTTTCATCCACCTCCCCGAGGTTTCATACTTTGGCATATAACTCCCTGAGGTTTTATATTTCGGTATATACCCCCTGAAGTTTCATTCATTGCATATAACCCCCTGAGATTTCAATTCTTTTGCATATACCCCCCGAGGTTTCAATTCTTTTACATATACCTCATTTTCATCCATTGGCTCTTAGTTAACTATCAAAAGTGAGGGTAAATATGTAATTTTCTTATTATTTAGAATATTAAAACTTATTTATGGCTATTAATTTGTTAATTATATTAAACATATCCCCTTTATTCTTGTACTCTAAATATCCAAATTAAGTATAATTTATTTTTAATCATATTGGTCCATTAATATGCATATTTTTCTCTACCGAACAATAATATAATTTAGAGACAAAGTTTTTTTTATTCTGTATTTTATTTTACATATGCAACATATTAAATAAGATTGATATTTTAATAGAATGTCCTTTAATCAATATAATCATCAACAATTGCGCAAAGAAATAAATGCTCATAATTTCTAGTTAAAATGCTGCAAAATTTTCTGTGAATATTAAGAATAAGCAAATGACCATAAGTTGTAATTTTTCTAATCGTGCTTATTTTGAACTACTTAAAAAGCTTCTAAAAATATTGAATTTTTAAATACAAAATTGTTAATGAACTAATATAATTAAAAAAATTCAAACTTAATTTGAATATTTAAACTATAAGAATAAATAAATTATGTTTAAGTTAATTCACAAATTAATAGCCATAAATACGTTTTAATATTTAATAGTATAAGAAATTACATATTTACCCTCACTTTTAATATCTGACTAAAGTTCAATGGATGGAAGTGAGGTATATGCAAAAGAATTGAAACCTCAAAGGGGGTATTATGCAAAAGAATTGAAATCTCAGGGGGTATATGACAATGAGTGAAACTTCAGGGGGATGTATGCCAAAATATGATACCTCAGGGGGCTATATGCCAGAGTATGAAACCTCAGGAGAGGTGGATGAAAATTACCCCTAATCCAACAGAAAATTCTATGCTTATAAAAGAATGAAAAAGAAAATGTGTTTCGCTTGTGTAATCACTATCACACATACATTGAACAAACCAATGTAATTAATTTATGAATAAATCGAATTATATTTTCACTTTCATAAACAAAATAAAGTTTGTACGGAATTATCCGCTACTTTCGAAAGAAGAAACACAATTTGATATTGAAATAATGTTTATATATTAGCTACCACTATTTACTCAAGCACAAAAGTATATATCGCATGTCATTTATAGTTATTAAGGTGCAAGTATAAGTCATGTTTGTAGTTATTAAGGGATTGCTAAAACTAGTCAAAAAATACAAAGAATAATATAAAATAACTTATAAGTGTTAGTGGTAGTTCCTAGGATGAGGCTTTCAATATCAACCATCCATCAAAGATAATAAAAAAGTGAAACTATATTGCAATCTCCATTCTGCTCTTTGTGTCACTCCAAAGCAAAGTAGATAAAAAGAAAAAAGAAGTAAAGAGAGCAGATAATAGAGAGAAACAATGGCACTGAGAATGTGGGCTTCTTCAACAGCCAATGCTCTAAAACTCTCCACAAATGCTTCCAAATCATCTATGGTTGCCCCTGCCTTCTCACTCTCCAGATGCTTTTCAACTGGTAACCAAAAAAATTCAGTTATCAGTGTGCATACAAACACATTTATTTATATTTGCATGTGTAAATGTATTATCTTTTTTTAAACTGTATGCATAATTCTGAATGAGTTCATTCTTATATATTCAAGTGCTGGAGGGGGCCAAGTATGCTACATCCCATGAATGGGTGAAGCACGAGGGGTCTGTGGCTACCGTTGGAATTACGGACCACGCTCAGGTAATATTAAATACATGAAATAATTGTGGCTACCGTGGACGTGGTCTATAAGTATTCTCCGTTCACGTCCACCATGCTTCATTAATTTGAAAATTACAATGGTACGAAAGTGAGGATTTTCTTTCATAGACCTTGTCCATGAAAATTATAGGCCATGACCACCCATATAATTGTTTCAATAACTTTTAGAACGAGAAGTACATGATTTTCCTTATATTGGTTTATTTATAAATGACTAGGGATAAAGTATGCAATGTTGCTTGTATAATAAAATTCACACCTAGTACAACTTAAGTTTTTGTCCTTCCTTGAGCATCCAAGTTCTATGATTTGTTTGCGGCTTGTAACTTTCACAAAGAAATTCCTAAGCCAACTATAACAATCTAGTCATAAGTTGTTTCTCACCATTTTACATTAACTTACGACCATCATAAGTACTTAAAATTAATAAGAAGGATGTGAAAAATCATGTCGATTGCTTTATTTGTTCCTATATGAAGAACGAACAGAACGTAGTAAACTTTGGTATCTAGAAGTAGGATGGTGAGTTAATGTGTGCTCTTTAGTAATATAATTTAGTTGTTCAGGATCATTTGGGAGAAGTTGTGTTTGTGGAGCTACCGGAGGCAGGGAAATCCGTGACAAAAGGCGAGAGCTTTGGTGCAGTCGAGAGTGTGAAGGCTACCAGTGACGTCAACTCTCCCATATCCGGTGAGGTTGTTGAGGTCAACACAAAGCTAAGTGATACTCCAGGACTGGTAATAATTCTCATTCATCGATGAAATCTCTTGCGCTGTAATTCTTCTTGGTTAATTTCCTGCTCTTTGGATTGGTACTATAGTGTACAATCGTAAAAAGTTAGATGGATGGTCACATCTACATCCCCTAAGGTTTGGTCTGATTACAAAACCTCGCTTAGAGTTTGAATAAATACAAAGACAACCTCTAATTATTCAAACATTAGGAGTTGTTTGTTTAATTAGACCGAACCTCATAGGATGTAAGTGGAATTTTCGCGAAACTAGACGATAATATTCTATTATGAAACAATTTGTTCAATAATGGTGATTTTGTTTTGCAATGAATGAAGATCAACTCAGGGCCATATGAAGATGGATGGATGATTAAAGTGAAGCCTAGCGATCCTTCGGAGTTGGAGTCCTTAATGGGTTCCAAAGAGTACACAAAATTCTGTGAAGAAGAAGATGCTGCTCATTGATGTTTCATTCTACTTCTGTAAATTAACTTGTTGTTTTACTACTTACAATTTTCAATTTAATCTGCTTATCTATTCTTCAGTTCTTCAATAAAAAGATACATTCGCACTCATGGTTGCTTGAAGGTTGAAGTTAACACCGAGCACCTTGCATTGCAAAAACTTTTAACATCCCAAGATTTTCTTTTATCTAAAATCTCGTCGTATAGTAGTTATTATGACATATGTGGGACATGTCAAATCTGTTATTGAGATCGACCCTAGCTAGTGTCTCAATAGCAACCAATATACCCATTTTTTTTTATATCTGGTCACCAATTTACCATGGTGAATTTTGCCATCCACATTTTTTCTTAAGATAGTTAAGATATAGGTATAAAGATAATTGTGATATCTATTAAAAAGATCAAGCCATATGTGGAGGTGTGGGATAATAATTTATGGGTGAGGGTGATGGAGAGATGAACTGATTTTCTTCTCTTCTTTTATATTATTTTATCTTTTACTTTCATCATTATATTTTTTGAGAATATTATTGCGTATTTACTACTAATTTAACATTTTAATATCATGATTGTACTTAACCTTATCGTGAAAACCTAAATACAACATTTAAAAATACATTCTGTTAAACTGGTCAATTCTTTTATTGACGTTCTCCTTAAAATTATTTTTTGTAAATCCTCTGCAAATTTAATGATTTTAGCATAAAAATGCTATACGAACTTGAGACTAAAGAGAAAAAACAATAGAAATTCAATACAGATAAGAGACACAGGGCAAAGGCATTGAGGCTGGATAATTCGTTTGAGAGGCCATCCTACGTATGTGCTTTGAAAGACTAATCGTAAAGGTGATCCAAGGAAAATAAAAAAAAGATGAGACGGATTTTAACCGCACAAAGTTGCAACTAAAAGTTAAATACGATTTATGCAAGTCAAAAATATCATTCATGTATAATTTTCCGTATAAAAAGCTTCATGATTAACGAGTCGTGTTTTGGAAATTCCAAGTTACTGATTACAAATCATTGCACACGTCTAACTTGGGAGAAAAAACACTTTGCATTATATAAATATACAAATGAGTTTCTGATTGTACCAGTATTGAATCTCTATAAGTCAATATTTCCATGTATTACCAAACCTTTGGCTCTTCACTCCCTAAAGTTAGGCGGAACGGTGTCTGCCGTAAAATACTCCTCTTTCACGGCCTTCGCGGAGCAAAATTTGACCTACAAAACAAATTCGGAGTATTACGACTAATCTGTAAAAAGTGGAAGGAAAATAGTAGGTGAAATTTAGAGAACAATGAGAATACCAATGTGCACAGTTACATAGTCAGATACAGAACATTAGAAGTAATTAGTAGTGGAAGAAAGCTGACGATGTTACAATGTTCAACAATTCAATACATCAAGTGTATCATAGAAAATGCTCACCAGAGAGGCATATGATTTTAGCAAGGGCTTAATGAGCTGCCAAACGGGTTTGAACACGAAGGGAGCATCTACAAAAAGGACTTGACCCAACCTCCTTGGATAGTAGCAGTAGAATGCGTCAAACTGCAATGGATGACAGCAACTTAAAACTACAATTTTGGTTCTGGGACGTGTAATATTAACTACGTTATTCACCTTCCTGTAGAATGGAGGCTCAAAACACAATCCCCATCATTAGGACAAATAAAACAACTCAAATAAGATTACAGAAATGAACACAGAATAAGTAATAGCTTGAAGAAGATTATCTTTGGCAAGTAGTAAGTTTTGGTATCACTAATGGACATCATACAAATACACAAAATGATTTTTTCTAAATTTAACTTAACACTTTCTATCATGAAAACATTAAAGATCTAGGAATAGTGTTAACAACGAACAAGAGTAAAAAGAAAAGTTAAATATGCTTTTATCAAATAACTAACTTAAAATACTTCATCAAAGACCAGGAGATGATTAACGGAAGAAACAAAAGGTACAACTTTTTCTCAGCCAGTTCCTCCCCATGTAACTTTTATCGCACCAAGACAAAAGATAGACAACAAGATATCACAAAGTTACACAAAAGAGATAGGAATTCACCACAAACGTTACAAACTTAATATCAGCGTTTTGTGCACGAAATCCTCGGAGATCAATTATGCCAAGTATTTCCTGCTTTCCGGGTGGAATTTTGTTCAGTGCTTTCTCAATCATAAATACACAGAGCTTCTCATCTTCAATTTGTTTGTGCTCCTGTGACAATGAACATGACGATTATCATCAAATAAACAAGCATATATTTTCAAGCCAAGCTAATTCTTGGACCTTAGATTATAAAACAGAGAACTAGTGTGAATGCTAACATCTTCCAATATCTTGATAAGAACACTCAAAGTGGACTTTGGTGAGAAATTTTAGTAATCATTAGAATGTTACTTATGTTGCCACCACAGGCGGAGGCAGAACTAAAGATACATAGTGGCGACTCCGCTTAACTAATTTAAGTGGAATTCAGGGAAAAGAACACTTAAATAAAAAGGAAAAAAAAAAAGACAAGTTACTTTAAGTAGACATTTTTGGGAACATTTAAGATGGTATTGGTGGATTCTTCGATCCCAAGGGTGCTGCACGATGAAACCAAATCCCCACAGATTTGTTTCCAATCAGAGCATCAAGCAGCACAAAGAAGACAGTTTAGTACATCGCCTGTTTTTTCCTATATACAACTAGTATCACAGTCAGAGGGTTGAGAGTGTATCAAATACAGGACGCAGCATTGGTACTGGACATACCCCCGGAAAATGTTTGGCGGCTTCCACTATTAACACTGGCCTGTCAAATATATCAAGATGTTCATGGACGTAAGCTTTTCCAGTTTCTGCTACACTTTTGATCGATTCTTCTGACAATTGTGATACACCAAATTCATGGCGCCATCTCTGTTTGGATAAAAAGGAAAAGGTGTGTGTTAGTAACATCTGGTTATCTTTTCTAAAACCTGAGTACAGTTAACTATTTTTACTGTTGCCATCATCATTGCATTTAAGATGTAAACAATGACTTCATGTGAGCAAGAAAAGAACTAAAACAGGACAATGTTAGGAGGTCTAACTTATGGCCTCCAAATGCACCAAGCAATGGAGTTAGGAATAATTGTGGCTAAAAAATAAAAAATACGAGTTATAATTACAATGGCTTTAGTCAACTTGGAGACAGCATCTTCGACAGAAAACTTCCTGTCCTTCAGAAACCAAAGGATCATTTCTTCATCATCTCTTCCATATTTGCCCACTGGGAGACTGTTGTGTTCTTTTTCCAGCTTCTCTTTGACATCTGCCACCAACTGTAAGATGAAAGAGCTGATCAACAACTCATATAGTCCTGCAAATCATTCAAAGCTACAAAGTATAATTTTTTATGTATATTACATAAACAACTCGTGGAGCCAACTTCAGTGGACCACAACTAATGACTGATAGAAGATCCTCTGTAATAGTACATATGATTTTCTTCTTTGCATTTTGAATTCACTTTCATAAGAAAAAAACCCAAAACTAAAAAAGACAACGTGTATTAAAAATCAAGCAGGGCTTGTCACACTTTTCTTGGTTTATTAATTTACTTGTAAGGATCCTCTTACTGAGCCAGCTTCGGACATTTACTATATATGTCTCTAGCAAACATAGCGTAATGTCTTGTCCCAATTTACAGGAGAGCCAGCTAAAATTAGATAAACATACATTACAATTCCTAGGAGACTGACTTCTGAAGAATAATGGCACCATTAGAAGATCATATTGAAGGGAACTGATATTGAGAAGCATGGTCCCTTTTCGAGAAGTATGCCAGATATCTCTGTATGAGAAATGACATGCCATGAGAACCCGGCAACGGGACCAAACTGAAGTGCGATAAACATCACAAGTTGATCTAGTTAAAGGTGATCCAGAAAGATAAGTTAGAATTGCGTAGCTACTAGAGGAAAGCCGCTCCACACGCAGATAAGATTCCAGCTGTGCTTACTCGGCACAGAATTTTAACCAGAAATAGTATAACTTCTGGCATGTTGCGGAACAATATCGACTCACACAAAAAAAACCCTCCTCTCTATTGAACCGCGTCTGAATTACATTCTTTTGGATGGACTTTCACCTGATTGTTAGTGGGCATGAGCTGCCTAATGCCGCCTCTAACCCCATACGATGCAGATGGCAAACAACTTAGTGTAAACGAAAGAACGAAGAACTTCAATCAATCTCCTATGACAACCCTCCACACTTTAAAGCATCACAAGTGAGGCAGCAAAGGAATCTCTTCCTCTTCCATTACATCATAGAACTAGAGGTTGAGAACATATATATTTTCATAACATTATTCAATTTTAAGATTCATCAACCAAACAAATAGCAGAAATATAACAAAGGCGCTGTAGCCCCCCCCCCCCCCCCCTCACCCAACCTTCTCTTCCCAGAATTTCTAACATGTGCTTCAAATCAAGAAGTAACAATTCGTAAATTAACAATATACGCAAAGTGGCACTAAAAAAAGCGAGCACCTTGTATGCATTTTGTGGTTGCACAGAACAATTCCTAATGCGGAGCTTGACGATATTAGAAGTGGGTTTGTTGAAACGAAGAGGAACTAAGCGGTGGAGCAGAGGACGGTGGAGTTTTAAACACTCAGCCATTTCATCGAACAGTTTGTGGTCTCTTTTTTTTTATATAGCTGTAATTTTACTTCTTGAATGAACTCCCAACTAACGTTCTTTGCCTCTTAATGTATACATTCTCGTATTGTGCACATCAGCACATGTGAGTTCATAAGGTGAGGTTTACCAATATTCTTCTCTTTACTTTTTTTCCGGGAAAAAACAAAATGTGTGGGAGATAAGAAAATTGTGAGAATACGTGGATTTTATTTTCTTATCCACAATTATGTAACAATATATATATATATATAAGTTATAAATTATAAATTATAATGCGCTAATAATACGCTGGAGCTCATGAATAATATTACATACATGGGCATAGCCAAAAAAATTATTTAGAGGGAAAAATATTAATGATTTTATCATTAACTAATGTGTATGATAAGGATTAAAGTTTTTTTTTTCTTCTTGAAAAAGTACCGAGACGTTTTTATTTTTGGTTTTATGAAAACGAAACATATATAGTAACATACACATATATTTTGCGTTTATTGCAACAACAATTTTTATTAATTCTTCGAAACATATCGAAAAGATCTCAAAATATTGTGAAAATTTTCTAATATTTAGCAAACGCGTGAAAACGAGACTTTCATCCATGATGTAAATTAATAATTTAAAGTTATTTAAAAATTATAACTCATCATAAAATCATAAATACTTTTAAAAATAACACAAAACTCGATCACTTTTTAAAAAAAAAAAAAAACCATGACACCCGCCCCCCTCTTTTTTTTTTTTTTTTTAATTATTAATTATTAGTTCTTAGGCATTATTGCATTATCAGTTATAATGTTTTAGTTTTAATTAAAAAAGTTACATGCTTACTATCACGGATGTTTGATTCAAAATTTACTTTCTTTGAGTAAAACAAAATTATTATTTGTAAAAAAATTAACTTCTGGGTTCGACCCTAACTGTAGGACAACGCGTCGTCTTTTTGTGCATTCATAAGGTCTCGAGGCTTTGGTGGTCAACATAAAATACGAGCCAATTGTGGTTATCCAGTTATAGATATATTATTTGTTGATCTTATTGATTGTCCAAGGTCCACATTTATAAATTTTGTGTCAACTGTGTCCATTTTCGAGATTTTGAACCGAGTTGTAGTTGTCAACTCTGTTGGTTAATGTCCATAGTATGTTTGTCTAGTATTGTACAAATCAAATTATTTGCTAAAAAGTCCTAACTAAGATATTGTTTTCCCATGAAGCGCTAGCTGTTGAGTGCTTAAACTATAGCTAAAATAAAAAGTATCTTAGTCGAAAGAACAAGCAGATATCTAGTTACTTCAGGAAAAAAAAAGTAAACTAAACCAAACCATGATTGCATTACCAGCTGCAATGGATTAATAAAGACACCTAAAGGTTCCCATTATCATGAGTTCTTGGCATGCATAACATTCCTTGTGTTGTGTGACATGGATATATTACTCACATACGAAGATAAATAGGCAAATTATCATCTAACTATATGAAATAGACACATTACTTCTATGAAAGAAAAATACCAAATTATTCCGCTTTAAGTTTAGACATTCGCACACTACGTACTTCTACGATTCTTAGGTATAAAATGAGATATTTTGCACCATAGTAATTTGCTAAGAGTAGAGTTGACAACGTACAATTTGAATCAATCTGAGAATCCTATTACTAATGATCAACAAATGCGAATACGAGAGTTCTAAATAAACTCACAGCCCTACAAGAACAAGAAAACAACAATAGCGAAAACAAAAGCTAAAACACACCTTTGAGTTACGACGTTTTCCTTTTTCTTTTTGGTCGCCAAAGAGAAAATATATATGGTTGAGGAGCATAAGAAATACTCCAAAAGTTTGCAAGACAGATTTTACAAGCATTAATTCAAGAGGGAGTCTAATCCAGTCACTATCAGAAAATGAAAATTTTCTATCATCACATTTAATCCAAAGCCATGATCTATTATTTGATCATAAGCTAGCTCCTCCATCTTCTCAGCATAAACATTCCCGCTTTTGAAGATGACACTATTCCTCAATGACCAGATCATGATCCATACGACGGAGAACCAGACGAAACGCCACTTTCTTGAGCCTTCTATGGATGTGAAGAAATTAACTACTAGTTTGAAGAAGAGAAAATGAGAAATCCTTTGGGAGTACTGCTCCGAAACAGAACTAATTAAGAATGTTCATCCAAAGGCCATGTTTCCTCGCATTCACCACATAACACGCAGTCCCGACAATTAGAAGGTTCAAGTATGCATCTTTTCCACAAATTATCCTTAGTCGGAAGCTTGTTCTTGAGAGCCTTCGACACTAGAATCGAAAATTTTATAGGAGCACCAAAATCAACATGTATTTATGACTTTGGAACTAGTTGAGTCTAACCAGAAAAGTGAATGAATATAAGCAATTTACACTAGTTTTCGTATCTTGTTATTGCGCGTCTGATGCCCATTTGACGGGGAGGAACAAACTATCTAGATACCGAATATCCTTCAAAAATCACATATTAACTCTGTCCAAGAATTAGGATCGTTATCGTTGCGATCTCTCACCATCCAAATACGAAGTCGTCTTACTGTTTTAAAATCGTCGTTCTCATATAAATACAAACAACCCTTCAAACTAGTCAACGAGAAATAATCTCCAAAACCCTCTATTTTCCTTGGCTTCTGCAACATCTTAAACGTTTCGTCTCTAGGATCAAAATATAATATCTCAAGCGTGCCAGTGACGCGGTCACTCATAATCCAAAACGAGAAACCATCAATGTAGACTACTTCTCTCCCGCACTTGTATCTAATATCGTAGGGAAATTCTTTTTCCTCGGACCAGACTTCATTTTTACACGTAAAAACAGCATAGTACCCACAACTTCTAGCTACGACCTTGTAGTCATCCAAGGTTGGAGCACGACAAAACCCAAATGCAGTCGTATCACGGGAAAATGCATAAGGGCGTTTAACCATTATTACCTCGATATTGGACGCATTCCATAACGCATAGGATGTCAAACGGAAGGTACTTAAGACTAATAGGCCGTCATTAGCAGTGCACAACACTTTGCCCAGGCCAGCGTACGGATGTCTCGCCATCGCTTCAACTTGAAATTTATCATTTTCAAAGTTAACCAGACGATACCTTTTGTCACGATCCATCGACACGGGTCTCCACAAGAGGTTATTCTGATTTGCGGCGTTCTTTGATCGCAGAAGATGGTTTTTGGCGAAGTCGTGATCTGAGATTACGGCGTTCCATGATTTGTCCACAGTCTTAAACCTCAGTAGAGATTTTACTGGTAGTTTTAGGAGGATAATATGCAAGATATCAAGAGGAAGATTATTAGTAGACATAGCTTCTTCTTTTACTAGCATGGCGGACTACGTTTTGAGGTGCTAGGTCGACAAATTAAAAGATATGCACAAGCCCTAGATTTAATATATATATATAGAGCTCCGTGAGGGTTTATATATAAGAGTTATATCTTAGAAAGGACTCAAGAGTCCGAGTTTTATATATATGGTTAGGGATATTATTATGGCATCTTTGTTTTTTTTTTTTTTTGTAAATTTCATTGTTTAGTTTCAAAAGTATACTGAGTAATTGTGAAAAATAACAGGTTAAAGAAAAATAATTTCCAAAGTAATTAATGCTCTTGAAAAGGCGATTCTCAAAATACCAAGTTGAAAAAGAATAAGCCATTCTAATTTCTAATACTTTTCGTTTGTCAAATAATTGCCAAATTAATAACACCAAATTAGGCTAGTCTCTGTTTAATTTTGAGTGAATATCCCAAAAGTGTTTGTCTAATATTGTTTGTTAATCATATGATACATCAGTTTATTTCATTTGTGAATAGGAGATAATATGTACACAGAACAAAGTCCGTAATTAGACATCACATGAGTTTTTGGCAAGACTAGATCTGTGTCTGTGAATAAATAAATAGACAAATTAGTGAATTGCCCCAATATAATTATCTTTTATTTATTTATTTATCGAAGCCAATATAATTATGTGAAATAGACACATTACCCTTTATAAAAAAATAAATGGTTAAATTATTTCATGTGATGTTAAAAAGTTGCACACGACCGCTTTAGTTTCTTCTAGGGTATAAACGGGGATGTTTTGTATCGCAAACATGAGTAATTGCGCTAAGAGTAGCGTTGAAAACATAAATTTAATTCAAATTGAGAGTTCTATTAACAATCAGCGGAATATGTAAGCTATAAATAAATTTACAGCCCTGCAACAAAACAACAATAAATAGCGAAAACAAAAGTTGTAGCGCTCATGAAACATGTGAGCTATGATGTAAACCATTGAATCACTAAATGCAAAACAAATTGAATTATTTGATTCTGAATTCTAAATAGGAAAATGAACATAAGCAAATTACAGTCATCATTCTCATATCTTGTTCTTGCATCAGATGATCGGGAAGAACAAACTATCAAGATATGGAACAATCTCCGAATATTCCTTAGTAATCATAGATGCAGGAACATCAATATTTTCGTACCTTTTTTCCATAGAGTTATAGATGCCAAACATGTCCGAATTTTCCCGGTAAGAAGTAATATGCATCACTAGGTCATTCTTTTCAGTTAAAAATAGTGGACTAATCCAACTATAACTTCGGTGGAGCCAACCCAAATCAATGATCATTAGCTCTGTCCAAGAAGTAGAATCAACATCAACGGGACCTCTCATTATCCAAATCTGGAGTTGTTCAAGTGATCCAAGAACGGCATTTTTATATAAACACAAACAACCATTCCAAGTAGTCAATTCGAAAAAGTCCTCGGCATGTAAATTTCTTGGCTTATGCAACTTCTTAAATATTTCGTCTCTAGGATCGAAATATAATATCTCAGAGTTGTAGCTATTGGGTTCCCACGTAACCCAAAACGAAAAACCATCAACGAAGACCACTCTTCCAAGTGTACATGTAGTATTGTAAGAGAATTCTTTTTCTCTAGCTCCATTCTTTACTTTTACACGAGAAAACAGCGTAGTTACTACCCTTATGTATAACTACGATCTTGTAATCGTCCAAGGTTGGACCACGGCAGAACCCAAAGTTTGCTTTATTAGAATTAAATCCGTAAGGGCATCGAATTAATTTTCTTCTTTTACTGGATGGATTCCATAACAAGTAGGATGTCAAAGAAGGGGTACTTAAGAGTAATAGGCCGTCATTAGAAGCGCACAAGAGCTTGCCAGGGTAAGGATGTCTCGCTATCGCCTCAACTTGAAATTTATTGGTTTCAAAGTTAACCAAACTATAGTCTTTATCATATGTTCTCCACAAAAGGCTATTCCGATATCTGGAATATTTCTTTGACTGAAGAAGATGAGTTTTGGCGAAATCGTGATCTGAGATTATGGCGTTCCATGATTTGCATATGATTTTAAACCTAAGAAGAGATTTCGCTAGTAGTTGTAGGAGGATAATATGCAAGATATCAAGGGGAAGATGACTTGTTGACCTAGCTTCTTTTTCCACTACCATGGCGGACCAACTTTTTGTGATTTTAAGAGTCGTAGTTTTATTGGAAGTTTGGAACATAGTTGTGGGTTTTGTAGAGTTCTCGTGTTGAAATTAAAGATGCACAAAATATAGATTTATAGAGCCCCTGTGTTTGTGTTTCTTAAGGAGTTCTATCTTAGGAAGGACTCAAGGGTCCTAGTTTTATTAATGGCTAGAAATATTGTTATGACGATCTTTTTTTATACTTTCTTATTGACTCATGAGAAATTACCCTATAATAGTGGGGTTTTTTTTTGGGTAATGATATAGACAGAGCAAATCTCCTACATACGAGCAAAAACCAATAAAATGTCACTTTTATCCTTCCCAAAATCAGTAGAAAGCAAAGAATATATAATTTCTTAACTAACAACCCAAAATTAAAGGAAATCCTTTCCACTATTCTAGAAAATGATACAATCACCCTTAATCCATGTTTTCAAAATATAAGTGTATATGATATAAATGGAAATTAAGAATATCTTCCCTTTATTTTTCTTGTAACAAAACCAAATCACTGAATAAGTTTGAAATAATTAAGTTCAGTTTAAATTAACGAATGTGTATTCATCTATTTATGTGAGGTGTGAAAGGTTGATTATGAAATATATATATTGACAAACTTATATACAAACATAAACTGTAAATACATATTTAAAATTATGAATTATGTATTACCTACTTGTACTCTTAAAAATATTTCCTAACTTAAAAAAAATAATGGTTTCTTATATCTATGAAACAAATTATTGATATTGATTACAAAAGCTCTTTTCCCTTGTTTTTCCATGTATTAAGATGAACTAATTCTTATAAGATGTATTTTATTATTTTTTAAGTTCAATCTATGGATGAAGTGCCTAATTTTGTTATATATTTTAACGATTAAGTAAAGCTTTTTTTTTTAAAAAAAAAGTTAAATCTATGAATGAAATCCCTAAATTTGTTATATATTTTAAAGATCAAGTAAATGTTCTTTGTAAAAACACAGAGGTGTAGTTTGCTAAGAGAAGTGTTCTAACATACAATTTCAATCAAACTGAGAATCCTATTAGTAATCATCAACAAATGCGAATACGCTGTAAATAAATCCACATTCCTACAAGATAATAACAATAGCAAAAACAATAATCATCGCTCACCAAACGTTTGAGTTATGATAGAAAAATCATTAAATCACTAAACGCAATCGACTTGCATCTAGTTGAGTCTAATCAGAAAAGACCATAAGCAAATTACACTCATTTTCGTATCTTGTTATTGCGTTTGATGCTCATCTGACTGGGACGAACAAACTAAAACGGTCTCTAAATATCTCTCAAAATCACAAATGCTGGAACACCAATTTTTTCGTACTCTTTTCCCATATAATTGTAGATGTCAAATATACGTTTATCACAATCTGAACACTCGATCTCTAGCTCATTGTTTTCAGATTAAAAACAACGGAGTAATCCAAATATTCCACTGTGCAAGTCCATGGACGACATGGCGCATAAACAACATGAGATTAATGGATACACGTGTAGCCGATGAAAGAAAAAACTGCTATTCGCCAACTAGGGCTTGTTGACCGATTGGTTAAATCCTTCTATCATGACATTGGTTAGACTGATTTAGAATAAAATTCTAATTTTATTAATGAATAATCAAAAGATAATCGGATAGAATCTTTGAAAATTTAAAAATACGAAATAAAACGACATAAAACTTGTTTTTCTGTGTAGTAAAGCTTTAACGACCAATTTTGAGGCCGAAATGGATATATTATCATACCAAAACATAGGATCCAGCCCAAAGTTACAAATGTTTTCATGAGGGCCAACTCTGTCAATACTTTTCTTCAAATTTCACGGCTTCTTATTCTACATCACGACAACCTAATTCATAATCACTAACTCTCTCCAAGAATTAGAATCAACATCAATGCGATCTCTCACTATCCAAATTCGAAAGTGTTTAGCTTTTTGAGACAATGTGTAAAATAAATCAACACAAGCCTTCAACCTAGTCAAGGAGAAATAATCTCGAAAACCCTCTATTTTTCTTGGCTTTGCAACCTCTTAAACATTTCGTCTCTAGGATCAAAATATAATATCTCAAACGTGCGATTGACAAGCCCGTCCATCATCCAAAACGAGAAACCATCAATGTAGGCTGATTCCATTCTCCATACGTATCTAATACCATAGGGGAATTCTTTTTGCTCAGTCCAAACTCTATTTTTACAAGAATAAACAGCATAGTACTCTCCACATCTAGCTACGATCTTGCAGTCATCCTTGGTTGGACCGCGACAGAACCCAAAGGTTGTATCAGCGTTAAATTCATGAGGGCATGCTATTGTTATTCGCCTTCCGTTGGATATATTCCATAACACATAGGATGTCGAACGGCGGGTACTAAAAAGAAACAGGCCATCATTAGTAGAGCACAAGAACTGACCCGGGTACTTAGGATATCTCGCTATCGCCTGAAATTGATATTTATAATTTTTAGAGTTAAACCATTGACACCCTCCATCGAGACAGGTCTCTACAACTTGATGGCGTTCTTTGATTGCAGAAGATGCTTTTTCCCGAAGTCGTGATCTGAGATTATGGCGTTCCATGATTTGTCTACGACTTTAAACATTAGTAGAGATTTTACCGATAGTTTAGGAGGATAATCTGCAAAATATCAAAGGGAAGATGATTGGTAGACATAGCTTCTTGTTGTGATTTTGAGAGTTTTAGTTTAATCTAGTTGAAAAGATGCACGAACCATAGATTTATATAGTGGTCCGTGAAAGTTTATGAAAGAGTTGTATCATAAGAAGGACTCAAGAGTCCGAGTTTTATACCGGCTAGGAATATTGTTATGCCAATTCTTTTATACTTCCTTGTTCAGTCTACTAGTCAAAAATATATCGAGTCAATTGTTAAACTAATTAATTTTCAAACTAATACTTTGAAAAGATAATTCTGAGAATATATACCACCTTAAACAAATAGCTAGGTGAGAGAATATAAAATACTAGTTACTAAGTTCATTAGGTTAGTTTCCATCTTCCAATAACACGCGATTTAGCCTAACATGAGGGTGGTGTTCGTGTAATTAGCCCATACCTTATGGGGTGTTTGTGTAATTCTCCCGAAAAGAAAAGTTAGAATTTTAAAAAACTTGATTTGTCAAATTCATTTGTACCCCGATTTTACTACGAAATCAGTTAGGCCAGGGAGAGAGAATCTTTTCTAATATACACGTGAACTATAATTTGATGTTATATATATTTGATACTAAAGCTTATGATTCCTCAACAATGTCTTGATTTTATAAAGATCACCACGTTCAGCATAATATTTCAGAATGATAATACCATCAACTCGAGAAAAAATGTGGAAGTAATTACTTGATAAAAAAAAATCTTAGAATAAGAGTATTTTGTTCCAACTTCAAAGTGATAGTTTTGAAATTATTTTTTCAAGTAACCTATATCTTATGGTGCCGCAAAGCCATTTAATCACGTATATGAAATTACTTTACTGAAAGTCCTAATGAAATAATTGCTTTCACATGAAGTGGTAGCTGTTGAGTGTATAATCAGTCAAATAAAAATTATCTAAGTCAAGAGAACAGCAGATCTACTTTAGGTCCCCACTATCATTGACTTGACTATCTATTCCATTTTGCTATATTGCAATCCTAATATACTTCACTACTCAGCATTTCTAGTTTAAGCTAGTGTTGTTCTGTTCTCCATCAAATATTTTTTCCTCTAATTGTATAGCAGAAATTTGTGCATTGAAAAGGGAAATAGAAGCACACTATAATAGTCTAGCTAAAGCAAAAAAATAGAAAAGACAATTGCAAGGCCAAAACTTCATCATCACATACTATTTATGAGCTACAGAAACAAATTAACATACTAAAACTTTGATCCAATTTGAATTCATACAAGAGCTAGTTAATCAACGAAGCTCAAGAAAGATGCTTGCTTTTGGATGAAGGCCAGCATCTTTCAGAGTCAGTCTCTTTTCATATGCACCATAAACTTGTCTAGGAAAGCTTGATATCAGCCTGAACCTTTCGACTCCTTTAACGCCTAACGAATCGATGTAGTCGTAAATCGCTTGAATCTTGTCTGTACACAAGAAGCTCTGCTCCCTCCTCTCCCCATTCGGAAAACGGATTAAAATCTGTTTATTCAATCAGCATTTTTTGTTGGATCAGTTGAAAAACTAAGTGAAATGTTCATTAAAAATATCAAAGCTACAAAGAAATTTTAGTACCTGAGTTAGTTCTGTCTCTTTTTCTCCACTTGTACAATCTTTAGCTTTGTTTGGTTGATTGTTACTCACTGCATTTTGTTTGTTTTTCTCTTCATGTTTTTGGACTTTATTCTGTGAAGTTGGATTCTTTTGGACTCTTTCTTTTTCCTATAACAATGACAAACATAGTTAAGATACAATCCAAGTTTTGTTCAACTAAAGTTGTCATTTTTTCCCATTATATGGGAAACAAGATGAAGAGTTGGTGCACCTGATCTATCTGAAGAGCTGCAAGATAGGCAACATCTTGTTCTTCCCTCGTTCGACGATCTGCTGCTGCCTTCTCCTTTTGCTTGGCCCTTCCACTTCCAAATGCCGATCCTTGTTCTTCCATTGTTCTTTGTAGAATTTCAACTAGTTCAGCAGGTAACACTGGACCTTCTGTCTACAAAACAAAAATAATTATTCATGAACTTTTATTTTTTCACTATTCTAAATCCCTTCTTGCTCTTGGTAAAAAAATTGTATAATTTCGTCTGCTTTGAGCCATTTGAAGAAAATCAGATGGAAGCAACTCACTTATATCACAAATATGCTTTAAATATGAAAATTCAATAGATTTTTTTTGGCTTAATTTAATTAACTAACCTGTTGCAGAACAGCCAAACTATCACCAGAAGCAGGGGCCACAACTGCACAAAATGGAAAGCTACAAGCCCTCAAAGCCTTAGCCATCTGCACACCTTCTCCTCTACATGCAAGTCCACCCCAACAAACAAAATTTGCATCAAGAAACTGCGCCACCACCTCTGAACCGAGTGTCTCTCTACAAAAATTGGGAGTGAATGGATGTTCTGGAGAGTGAATGTACATGAACACAAACTTATGCTCATCCTCAGCCATCTTCAGCGCATCCGCAAATCGGCAGGCGTAGAAAAACGGATGCACGGTACCGTATTGCTGCTCGAAGCTCGCAAGAAAGGCCCATTCTTCTTGAATCTGTTGAGGCGAAAAGTTCGACGAATCTTGATAAGGGAAGTTCAGTGGATGTTGTGGAGGGAAGTTTGGAGGGTGTTGATGATGGTTTGTTCTTCCTCCTATTCCCATAAGGTCTATGCCTTGGTTTACGGCTCTCGAAAAGCCTCCGAGTAAGTTCCGAGGAACGTTCGCCATTCGACGAACCACGCAATTGAGGGATGCTTCTAGTTCTTCCATTGCTCTTGCAGTTTCCCTCATGTTGGATGACATTTTTTTCTCTTGAGATAGTAGGAATGTAATGTAGTGAATTTTTTTGATGTGAATGGAGTAAGTGTTTTTTTTTACTATAGGAATGGAATCCAAAGATTGTGTAATGTCACAAATGTGACATAGGTTTTGCATTGTCAAAGATGCTGTTGATGTCATAATCAACTTTATCTTTGTTGTTTTTTGGTTTTCAAAGTTAATTCAGAGTGTGAGGAGACAATATTGAATAGGGATAGTTCAGATATACACTTTGTCTTTTATATTGTGATAGAGTTCAAAAAAACTCTCTGCAATGAACGAATCGAGAAGGTTACAAGAATAAAATATGGAACTTTGGCTGAATATACCTTAATTTGCGTGTGGAGCATCAAATTATGAACTCTACTACTCCCATAATTTGCCAGAAAAACCGGATGATATTAAAGTGTGCTATTACTCTTTTTTTTTTTTTTTTTTTGTCTGTAAAGTTGATCTTTTTTCTTGTGGACACACTTAATTGTTGTTCGAACATCTTTGCTAGCTAAAAGTATGAGTTTTGTACACATATAATATGCAATAGACCTAAATGTGAATTCAAATGAACAGAATTTGGATTGCTACTCAACAACGACGGCTTAATCATTTCAGAGTTCAATTTTTTGTGTAGAATCATAACTAATGGACCTATTGAATGATGACTTGAAGTGTGAACCTTTTCTATTAATGTAACTACATAATGTGCTAAATAATGATACCATATTGTGATAATTAGAAGTGGCCTATTTCTAGCATCAAACCAAGTTCACTTGATCATTAATTATGACTTAGCTTCAAAGCGACGCAAAATCTCAATTCTACTAAACTACAATAACATCACTTTTGACTTGCAATTTATGCGTAGTAAGCAAGGCAATATGAAATTTCCTAACATATTAGCCATGAAATTGACAAACTCAAATGTCTAGTAATTATTTGGACATTGCCTTTCTTCAAAGGTAAGCACACAAAATTAGTTTTCCAATGATTAAAACCATATGCATGGACTAAATAAAGATAACAAGCGTGCTGAACTAATACTCATATATGTTGAGAACACTACTACACAATTTCAATTTTCCTCTGTTTCTCTAACATAATGCTTCTATTGCTCTTGCACATTTTGCTATCTTTTAATCCAAATGGAGTTTCTTCCTCTCATTGCACCACTACCACTGCAACAAAAACCTTTGAAAGATGCATGACACTCCCAACTCAAGAAGCCTCCATAGCTTGGTCATTCCACCCCCACAATGCAACTCTTGATCTCGCCTTTTTCGGTACCTTCATTTCCCCATCCGGTTGGGTCGGGTGGGGCATCAACCCCACTTCACCCGAAATGACGGGAACACGAGCTTTGATCGCATTCCCGGATCCCAATTCGGGTCAACTGGTTCTCCTCCCATACATTCTTGATCCAACGGTCAAATTACAAAGAAACTCACTCCTCTCCCGCCCTCTTGACATCCACGTCCTCTCCTCTTCTGCCACCATGTACGGTGGCCGTATGGCCACCATACACAACGGCGCCACCATTCAAATTTACGCCACGTTAAAACTCGTACCTAACAAAACCAAGATCCATTTTGTATGGAACCACGGACTATACGTCCAAGGCTACTCTCCAACTATCCATCCAACTAGTATAAACGACCTTACGTCGATAGCCACAATCGACGTATTGTCAGGCACAACGGCCAAATCCCACAGCAACATATTGCTACTCAAAACAGTCCACGGTGTCATAAACGCCGTTGCATGGGGAGTTCTGCTTCCAATTGGGGCGGTCACCGCTCGTTACCTAAGGCACATCCAAACCATAGGCCCTGCATGGTTTTACGCTCATGCCGGAATTCAAGTTTCCGCTATCTTCTTAGGAACAGTGGGATTCTCTATTGGAATAAAACTAGGGGAACTATCACCTGGCCGAGTATACGGGCTTCACCGTAAACTCGGCTTTGCAGCATTCTGTTTGGGTTGGCTTCAGACGTTGGCTCTTTTGTTTAGGCCTAAAACTACGCACAAGTTCCGAAAGTACTGGAAATCGTACCATCATTTCGTGGGATATGCTTGTGTTGTTTTGGGAGTTGTTAATGTTTTTCAGGGGTTTGAGGTGATGGGAGAGAGTGGTTCATATGCTAAGCTGGTGTATTGTTTGTGCTTGTCAACATTGATAGGCATTTGTATTGCATTGGAAGTGAACTCTTGGGTCATTTTTTGTAGAAAAGCAAAGGAGGACAAGTTAAAGAGAGAAGGGGTGTTTGGAACTGTTAATTCTGATAAATTTAGTAGTTCGAGTCGTGGCTGATCAGATCATGCTTCAGATTGACATGCCAGTGTTCAAGTTTTGAATTTATTTGAGATAAAGTATATAGGTAATATTTTGATTTTATTTATGTAACAAATTGTATGCAGCATTCTTTAAGTCTATGTTGTATAATTTTTCAACTTCTTTGCAATGTGGTTAGATTAAAAAAAAAAAAAAATAAACTGAATCTTGAAATTTATAGGAGCAGAGTGATATATTCTTGAATAAAGAAGTTTTCTCTAACTGCAAAAGATTTCACTATGCCACGGAAAGAAAATCTGTTATGCAACCTTATGTAGGAACTCGATATATATCATGACAGTTATTTGCCTCGATTATATGTGTAATCAACATTAAAAGTATTTTCTCGCTAAGATTGACGTATATACAACAATAAGAGAAGAGTCGTATATGAACTTCCTAATTCCACCAAAAGTACTCAATGCAATAAAAGAATAATATTTACGGCTAGACTCGTATTTGGTGTGTGTTTTCAGAAACATTTCACACTCTTCAGAAACTTCTCTCAAACATACAAAAATATTTGCAGTTAGATCCAACCATAAAAAATGTGTAGAAACTTATATTAGGTCACATGATCAACATTGGATTATTATATGAACCTTAGTTAATTTTTGAATTTGACATTTCATGGGTCACAGTTTGGGCTTGGGCTTGATATTGGATTTTTCCTGAAGCATAATTTTTGTTTGTACAGACTTCAGAAATCAATGTACGTTTTATTTTAAATCAAATTGTGTCAAGAGCATCAATGTAAACGTGACATTTCGTGTCATATATACATGACACATGATAAATTGCTGCTAATGAGTGTGTTTAGCGCATAATTGTTGTATAGTCAGCAAACACTCACTTAGACACTCAGTCAACGTCGAATAACCTTGTAGTTACGAAAAGATACACAATCAGCAATGAAAAGACATATGTGAGCTAATAAGTGCGAGGAAGCGTTGGATGTGTCCATCATAGTCAATTCAAAGTCAATTTTTTTCACTTATTCAAGAATTTTAAATGTGTATTTGATTTGATTTTCTTAATATTGGATGTGTTGGTATATTAAGACCATAGTCTTGTATCTTGGGAGACAATTGTTTTAAATAACTAAGCTCTAGTTCAGATTAAAAAAGTTTCGTTCACTTTCCAAATCACCCCAGTAGTACGTACTAAGAACATATTCATTGTCGCAAGTGTAAGAAATTAAGTGTTCAAGTTTTTGTGAGATTAAACGATTTCTATATCTTTGCGTCGAGATGTACTCAGCAAGGAAGTCCCAAATGGTCCATCACACTCAACTATCATAACAAGAAAAAGATAAAAGAGAGAAGCCCAAACGTAGACAGAAACAGCTTCATGCCTTCAAAACTTTCAAACCAATTTGTACAGCAACATGGCAATTTGTTCATCTATCTTGCACAAAAAAAAATTGGGTGCATGAAAAGTGAAAACCCTTTTGACAATTCTCCATAACATGTTTCTTTTTCTTTTCTTCAAGTTCAAACAAACAAACACTAGCGGGCAGTGTATCCTTTAAAAAAAAGTCATGATCATATATTAGTTGCTTTTAGTCCCATACATATCCTTTTCACAAAGGCAACAACAACACCACTATCTACTTCTTTCTTCTATCAATTCGGGGGGTTATTGTGTTGCTTACGCGCAAATGTTACCTCACATGGTTTTGCTTCCACAAATGCTTTGCATCAGTTAAACCATCGCAATCTTTTAGTACAACTCCAAGTAGACAACAACATAAGGGCTTACAGCTGGTGCTTACATGCCACTATATGTATATATCCTATCAATCCCAACAATATATTCAACTTTTTTAGTGCAATCGTGCAAGTAAATAAAATGACTTTGATTCCTCCAAGTTCTTGGCGTGCTTATTTCCCATCATGTATATAATTAAGAGCATACCTTATACTTATTCAAGTTATTATTAATTAATTTGGACAGAAAACTGGGACTAAATGAGAAGCTTTTATTTACTACTGAGGATTTTGTGTAAGAAAATATACAAAAAGTTCAAAGTAGTCCCAATTTTTGAAACTTGCCATCACAGTTGATCCCAAACTCAAAATTTGAAACTGTAATTAAAATTTTGCCACCTCAATATAATGTCTTTTGGTACTTTACACCCGAACAATACAGTTCTGACATTTACCACACATAAATAAATAATAATTATATGTTCTCGTTTTGTTGTTCAATTTTTCATTTTTATAAAAAAAAATTATCATAAGTACGTGAAATATATATATATATATATATATATATATATATATATATATATATATATATATATGCATTCCCCAAAAAAATATTTTGAATGGAGTTTAAAGAACATTCATCAAATCAAAATAATAAAAAAAAAAACAAAAGATAATTTAATATTCCTTTTTTTTATTTATACAAAAAAATACATTCCAAAATTATTTTTTTCTCATATTTGACTTAAAAAAATACTGATTTACTAAGTATTTTTAAATTTATTCAAACATAAAAATTCGAATATTTATTCAAAGGTAGATTTTAAAGGTAGATTCTAAATGTTTATAAAAGAAATCACATGTTTTATTTTTATATGCTACATATATTGTTTGTAAAGAAAAATATTTTTAAATAAATCCATCATTTTTATACTAAAAGTGCACAACACAAACAAGATTAACTTACTTATTATAAGTTAACTTAATATTTTTATATAAATAGAAAACTGAATAAAATAAAAAAGTTCAAATACATTTTCTTAGGGGTGTAAAGTGTAAAGTATCAATTTTAATTTAGTGGAGTAATATGTAAAATCACAATTTTGAGGGGAAAAAATGTCAATTACCAATTTCAGAAATTGATTGTGGAACCAATATGAAGATAAGTTTATAAACCTTAGACTACTTCTGATTTTAGTATTCTTACAAGACTAAGTTTAATGGTAAATTTCATATCCAAACTATGTTTGGTTTTATTATTTCTATGAGATTAAATATGATGAAAAAGTAATCATGTGAAAGCAATATATAGTAAATTTTTCCGTTTATCATTTTGAGTAAAATTTTGTCTCCTAAGTTCTAATACACATATTAAATCTACATTCACTAAAATGTATTGGGTCATATAAAATTAGAAGCTGATCCCGAGAAGGAAAAATAAAAGTTTGTCTCTATATTTTTTGATATAAAACCGATTGAACCTAAAAATTACAAGTACATCTCATACAATGCTTTAAAGCAATATATATGTATGTAATCAGCGGATCAAAAAGAAAATAAAAATACATATATGTAGTCTGATGTCTCAAAAGATTACATACAGAACCCACAACCAGCCCCCTCTCCTCCAAAAAAAGGGGCATAATTAATTCAAAATTCACTTTACCAGTAAGCCATAACGTACGTACTATATATGCATATGTTGGACTCAGTTGCATAACACTTTGTATTATAACCGGAACAAAATTGTGCCAAAATAGGTGTTTGCAAATGCTTATAAAAGGAGTTTTTTGGCTTTTGCAGCCGCAAAATCACATTTTTAGTGTTTGGAATACTGACTTTTGCTTCTGCTTGTCTAAAAAAAGTCAAAAAAAGCACAAGCCGCAAAAGCATGTCCAAGGGTGCTTCCCCAGCTGCTTTTAGAATTATGCTATTTTTGAAAGGTCTTTAAAAAGAAAGTTACTTCTCATTAATTTTTGCAAACACATAATTAATAATTTAAGTAGCTTTTTAAAAAGATTTGCAAACACTCCCGACTTTTTATTAAAAGTCACTTAAAGTGACTTTAAATAAAAGTAGTGAACAAATTCCTTTTATAAGCATTTGCAAACACCACCTTGATGTCATCAATATATTGTGCCACATTTAATAAATATAAGATAAAATTATGAACTTTTTACTTCTCTAACCACCTATATACTTATGTATTTACTACAAGTTAAGTACACACGTCAAGCTTAGTATTCGTTAGGTAGAAAAAAATTGAACCGACACAGGAACAAACTGAACCAATTATTATTGCCTCACTTGGTGGATCTTTAGATATATATTCCATTTGGGGCTGCTGATGTGGCACTAGAAATTTCATTTTTCTCTTTTATATAAACAATAATAATTATAGGCAAATTAATATATATTTTTTTGCTAGTGTGAACAATTTAATTCACATAACTATAACTACTTTGCAAAAAGTAAAGTAAACCGTGCCAAATTAACGGAATTTTATAATAATAATAATAATTAAAAAAAAAAAAAGAAGAAGAAGCACAAAAAAATGAGTAAAGGCAAACCCTGAGGTTAACAAATCATCCATAGTTCAACGAAAAGTGGAGGCATATGATTCAAGAGGAGCACGCCTCAAACATTCCAACTTGTTTTAGAAAAATGGTAAGTAGAATAGAATCCTTATCCTCAACATCTTTAAAGTAACGATTCTCATGCTTTTCCCAATGTTCATGCCTCCATATCTAAGAATATTGGGTTTTAGGCCGTTCATTGAGTACATCATCTAATTCCCTATGATGCTCTCATTATAGGTGGTTAATTTTCTCGGGATTCCGAGGTCTCGGTCACTAATAATTTGTAGAATTTGGTTATCAATTTATTAGTCGAAATTTTATAGGAATTTTAGCATTCCGAATAACTTATTTGAGCATCAATGTTAGATATATAATTAAAATACGTCCATTTTTAATACAACATTCTATCAATCACATTTTAGTCCCGATAAATTGCAATAGGCCTCTTTTGCATATCTTTTAATCTTACTCCATAATTTTTAAAATAATTACACATCCACCTCTAAAGTCTTTGCGCATCTTTTGATTTTACTGCATTTTTTTTTAAATTTATTTTGAAGTATAAAAAAAATCTCAAGATTGTAGATGTAATTATTTTAAAATTTTATGTGCGTAAGTATAATTAAAATCAAAAGTTTAGTGAAATTGAGGGGTCATGTGTACTTTAGCAAAACTTAGGTCTATGGCATATTGTAGGATTGGAATTTTTTAAAGGATTAAAGCCGATACTTCATCAAGTTATAGGACCAATTAAGTTGAAAAAATCCCAGATCTTATATCTCTAATGAGTTTAGTAAGTTAAATTGGTCTCTCAAATTGTTGTACATATCTTTAGTATTTTCAATACATATGAAATTTTATTGAAAAAATTAATAACTAGAAACATACATTTTTTTTTTTTAAACTAGAAACATACATCAAAATTTTCATCTATTATTTAAAACTCAGTCTAGTCTATTCTCGATCTCTACTCTATATTCTTGGTCGGTAGAAAAAGAATGAACTGCACTACATAATATTGAGCGTCGCACAAATTAAAACATTTGTCCTCTCACATATTGAGTCGAATATATTTACGCGTTATTCCCAAATTTTATTTCCATCCAATCTATAGCTTCACCAGCTGGCATACATCCTTTACCACTTTATCTCAGAAAAGAAATGGTACGAAAAAATAAATTCCACCAAAAGGCAAACTATATACACTAGATCACACATGCCCTCCACGACATTTCATGTCACTAACACAATTTTTGAGAAGATATTGATACTCCCATACCCTAATAACCTACATTAAAATTCAAAATAAAATATTTAATTAATACAGTGTATATTCTCTATATCTGGGATTGTGAATTGAATGGGAATCTGTTCTTTCAGGCCAGCCAATTAACTTTACAGAAAGTTAATGTCTCCACTCAGAAAAAAATAAATTGGGTGAATTTAAAATTTAAATACTCTGCAAAATGTTGGGCAATGAGAGTGACACTTTATGGGCCAATATTCCTGAACAGTTCCTAATTCCTCTGCATCAGAGGTGGGCTTAGAATTTGAGTGGGTTTTTCTGAAAAGAAGAGATTAATAAATAAAGTAATTGAAAAGTGAAGTAATTATTAATAGCAAAAAAGAGGAAGGGTATCATGTAAGAGTGGCAAGCACCATTGCTCCACAACCCTATAAAGAAAGAGTACCCTATTATAAGGGCCCCCATACCTTTGTGGTACTAACAAAAACTAGTGCTTAGCAACAAGCTCATTCCAACAAACAAACAAAATAGGGGGTAAACTATAGTATTATCATTTTATTGTTTTATTAAGTTTTTCTTTTAATTTTTTTTTTCCTGAAAACAGAAGAAGACATGTCTGCTTATCCCTTAAAAGGGCTTATCAACATCAGCATGTTTTTTTTTTTTTTTTTCTTATAACATCACTAATGCATGTTGGTATTTAGTTTTTTCTTTTCTCTTTTTTTGAGTTTTCTAACACACTCTTTGATGACACAAGTTTAGGGGTTTGATATGTTGAATTGAAATATGACTTGTTATATTTATTTAAGTACTTTGTTCATAGTCTCAAGTTGTATACCACAAAATGTGTCTCGCAGGTAGTTTAGATGAGTCTCGTCAGGAGAATGAAGGAGGGTGAAAAATGTTATATGACCGTGGCCTCTTTGTTTATCCAAAGTTACTTATTTAAACCAGGAACCTCGTGGTACATGACATGAGATGTTTGTTAAGTGTCTTTTAAGACAAGTCATTCAAAGGTCTGATTTTACATTAATTTTCTTGGGTACTTGTGTCAAAAAATCATTAAACTTTGACTACAAGAAAGTAGCTTTATTGTGGTGACCTGCTTCAGTAATAAAAATGCAAGGAAAGAGTTGTCTGATGGACCTCATATGTGTTATCACTCTTTAAACTAATTTCATACAACATGAAATTATAGAAAGATTAACATTGTATTCAAACGACTTACAAAGTACTAGATCTGTGGACTCTTTTTTGTTAGACTTTCTATTATTTAATAAAATTATGACAACGTCTCACAATTGACATGGATAAGAATCATCAAACTAGGTCCATATAGTACATACACAAAACCTGCAAATATCTATGATCCCTTATTTTTATCCTTTTGAATATTTTAAGGCTAATCCCATTAATTATAATTCCATGATTTTATTGATTAAGCACTTGAATAAAACGAGATCACTTGATATTAGTTTTGTTTTTGAATCGACTCGAGCCCCTTGAGAATGAGAAGGCTCTTTTAATGAATATTTGGTGGTTAGTTGCCAGGCTGCCACAATATTCCAACTATATCAGCCGCTAATTACATCACACGTCGTTGATCATGACGTCAGGCCCAGAATGGGGACAACAAGTCACATAAATCAGGATCATGATGGATCACCCTCATTCTTGTAATATCTAGTACCTACAAGTTTGAATACGCGAACTGCATAGTTTGGACCGAAATATCTTTTACGTTAAAATTGTTATTTAACAAACTCATAATCACAAAAACTTACTCCTAATGTCGCACGTTTTATTTGAAAAATCGTCATTTTAACAAGCCATTTGGAGTGATTCTGGTCTCATGGCATCAAAGGATTTGAGAAATCTTTGTAGACTCGAAAAGTTAATTGGTATAAATTAGATTACATTCAAAATGACTAGAATTGTATAAAACTGAAACATATACGACGATTGATAATGGCATGATCCAAATAATGGGTATTTTTAGCAGTATATATAAGGTGTATTTAGGAAGTCGTCCCTAATATAAATAGTCTACTTATGTACAATTGTAATCTCACTCGTAAAAATAGTAAAAAACCCTCACTTAGTGGTGCACTCGGACGGAGTTAATTTGATGAACTGGATAAACAAATCTCGGTGTCTTTTATTATTTTTCATTTACGATCTTTTGCCATCGTTTGTTGTGTCACAACCATGTCATCTTAATTTTCATGTAGGATTAAAAAAGCTTCCTAAATTACATAAGATCAAAACTAACTGTGATTATGTACAATAAATATGTTTAAGTCAACACTAGTGGGTGTTTTCCCAAAGGAAAATAAAGTAAAATATTGTTTTCAAATTACCATCTTATTTTATACATATATATACATATATATATATATATATTCATATATATATATATATATATATATATATATATATTTGGACATTTGATAATGCTATTTAATTAATAAAAGATAATATACTAACAAATCCGACTGCAGATATAATAGCTTTAGCTTTATAAAGTCCAGATCATACGTTGGTGAGATACTACATCTTAAGTGCATGAAAATAATAGTCGGGGGTGAATTACAGGAATCTGAATATTAATGAAGAAATTGCAAAACTCAGGGTGAAAAATAAAAAGTGAATAAGCAATTTCAAAAGTTCCAATCATTCTCTAGCTCAAAGATTGGTGATCAAATATGTTTGTCACTGCTAGCTGTTGATCATACAATAAGTGACAATAATTCCGCAAATCAGTTAAATTAGGGGTCTCTTTAATTATTACTATCATCATAGTGTCTCTCTTTCATTTATTTATTTATTTATATGGAAGAACTGTTAATCGTGTTATGACCACTATGTGCAAGATGGTCCACCCTTACAGTTCTACTAGAATTTAATACCTTCATAAAAGAGGGTATCTCTTCTTTCTTACCTTCAGCCTTCTTATTTCATTTCATGTTTTTTTTCCCTCCCTTCTCTTGTTCCAAAATTATTTATATAAGAATAATAAATACGCGACAATCATCCCAAAAAAGCAACGAAAAGAAAAAGATAAAAAATAACAGCGTAATGAGGAGTATAAGACCAATTTGGCCAACCAAATAGATTGTAAATCTTTGCTTATTATTTTAATTTCAACTACACTAATTTACATTCATTTATGTAGGACATTGTGTAAATGCAAATATAAAAGACGCAAAATGCATTTAAGTAATGCATGCAGTAAGAATTTTCTATCCCGCTCAATGTCCCATGTAGTTGTGGTATATGATGATAAATTTTATGAATCTTAATACATAAGTGAATGATTATATGAAATATGGAATGGGTCGATCAAGATAAAGAAAACCGCAGATCTTTAGAGAATAACTTGTTATAAATAAAGTGTCCAATTGTCCAACATTAAAAATAATAAGCAAAGTGAGAGGTTTATTAGTGGGAAGGACTCATGGACATGCTTTAAAGTTTTGAGTCAAGATGTTGTGTCAAACTCACTAATGTTTTGTTCTCACTTTGACCCATTGGATTAAATCTCCCTAACTGTATGCTCTCCCGATTCTAACATAATTTAGATAAAATTTTCAGTTTTGCCATATAATTTGTGCCAAAAGATTTGAACCAAGTACAATGACGAATTCAGATTCCATTTGTGTTGCCAGTTTCTCAAAACCACACATGAAAACGTAAAGCAATTGCAAATGCCATTCGCGAGTTTCACTTTTGCGACATAGAATAACTTTTCAGTTGAGCCAAAACTATTTCAAACAGACAAAGCAACAATCGAATCTTGCAAATTTGGTAAGTTTTAGCTCTTATATATATATATATATATATATATATATATATATATTTCACAACAACCAGTAATACACAAAACCAACCAGAAAAAATAAATGCTTACATGGACCAGTAACATAAATACCAAAATTTATTAGTCCCCTTCTGCAAAAATTTGCAAAATCTTAAACAATTAAATACCCTTTTGACCACAACTCGTTATGCTTCAAAACTTATAAAAAAATCCAATCTTTTTTAAGACCCTATTTTAATAAGCACCATCCTCAAGTTTCCCTCTTGTCAGAACACAAACCAAAGCACAAGAATCTCAGTTAAGCGCGTGTGCTTTTTGAGTGTGCATGAGAGAGAAAGTTATCAAGAGAGAGAGAGAGAGTGTGTGTGTTATAGTTCTTGATATCTGTCAAATGGGGTCATTAAAAAACTTGCAAAAATGGTGAGGTAGTGTGCCTAATTTAACTTTTGCATCAAACTGTTGTGCCATTTTGTGTTTGGATGGATTCTCCAATGACAAAATTTTGGAATGAAAAATGATGTTGTTGTTGTTGTTATTGCAGCAGCTGATGTTATTATTGTTAGTACAAGACAATACAAATGCAAACAGACACAAGAAACAGAGTACTCTGTTTTAGTCCAAGAAAAAACAAGCACAAAGATTCAATTATGGCCTCTTCTTCTTCTTGTTCCAAATCATCAATCATTTTCACTTTTGTTGCTTTCTTCATGATCTTTTCCCCTGTTTTGTCCGAACCCTTCGATAGTTTTAAGGATACGAACCAAACGTTTCGACCGCGACAAGAGTTGCAGAAGTTGAAGAGATTGAGAAGTTATTTGAGGAAGATCAATAAGCCTGCTGTCAAGACTATTCAGGTTTTGCTTCTTTTTTTCTTATGTTTATTTTTTTTTGGTGCATTATATGTTGATGTCTCATGTTTTGTTCTTTAGTACTAATGAGGCTTAATGGTCTTGTTTTTGTAGAGTCCTTATGGTGATTTAATAGATTGTGTGGAGTCTCATCTTCAACCAGCTTTTGATCATCCTAAGCTTAAAGGACAGAAGCCATTGGTACTTAACTAACATCTTTCCCTCTAATTTATTTATTTATTTATTTTTTTGCATAAATTTGTCAGCTTCTCATGGATCAAAGTTTGGGTTTTGACGTGTGTTTCAGCCAGCTAATATTAGAAACATTTCGCAATATTTCGGTATCTTTTGGATATGTTTCAAAAATATCGTAAAAGATGTGAAAGATACGTCTATGTTTCTTTTACACAGAGTCCAAGATGGAAACGTTTTGTTCTTGAGAAAAATTGACAATCTTTGATCAATGCAACTACAACTATCTTTGAGTTACTGAACTGACCACAAATGCTGAAGGATTTATGTCTTATCTTAAAACAAATATTCTTGCTGCCATAATTCGTGAATTTGTTCATAAAATTACAGGAACCACCAGAGAGGCCAAAGGGACATGATTCAAAAGACTCATTCACAGAGAGCTTCAAGTCATGGATGGATACGGGCGAATCGTGCCCCAAAGGAACCGTTCCGATCCGTAGAACCACGGAGAAAGATGTACTAAGAGCAAGTTCACTACGCAAATTCGGTAGAAAAATCAGACGCGGCGTTCGCAGGGACACAATGAGCACTGACCATGAGGTTAGAATTTTCGGTTTTTCGAGTTATCTGTTTCAAATACTTTCTAACTTATGAACAAGAAAGTTTTTAGCTCATGACATTAAATCCAGACAAAGATTGTGTAATATTCAAATTGTCATTTTGAAGAACATCAAGTCAATAACTTGAGTAGTACTAATGTTTTGTGATGCTTTTGAATTCACAGCATGCAGTGGCTTTTGTGAATGGAGATCAATATTATGGTGCAAAAGCAAGCATAAATGTGTGGGCGCCCCGTGTGACAGACCAATATGAATTCAGTCTGTCACAACTATGGGTCATTTCTGGCTCATTTGGCAATGACCTCAACACCATTGAAGCTGGTTGGCAGGTTTGTACATTTGCATACCTGTATTAGTATAAACATTTAAGACCACCTGTCAATTTTCAACACCATTTATTTCTCACTTCTATTCAAATCAAATTACCTATTTGACACGATAGGATCTTCTGGCCAACTTTGTGTTATACTCCATGTTCCATATAACCACTCAGCCTCAATCTATTAAGACTAAGAACACATGTTATCGTAACGACTACATGGAACACGGAGTGAGACAGAATATCCGTGTTACCTTATAACTGATAAAAAAATCGACCCCATATATCTCAATGACATGTCATGGATTATGTTTAGTTTCTATTTATAAATTTGGACAAAGAAGTTCTTATGTGTTTAACAAGAGTCATTGTTAAGACTTAAGAGTATTAAAGAATGACTCTTGGTGGTCTATGTTAAAGTATTACAAGAGTCATTTGGTTTGATTTATTCTCTGAGATTTTGGTTGGCAATGAACTAACTACCATGTGCAAATATCTTCAGGTCAGCCCAGAGTTATATGGAGACAACTATCCAAGGTTCTTTACATATTGGACGGTTAGTATTATATGTTACAACATTCTGTTCCCTAAGAAAAACAGAAATAAACACATTCACACGCGAAGACGAGGTGTTTCACACGTTACGCTACGTGAAATTTGAAGTATGTACTAATCGATTGTTTAACGACAGACGGATGCATATCAAGCCACGGGATGCTACAACTTACTATGTTCTGGCTTTGTCCAAATCAACAACAAAATTGCTATAGGGGCAGCAATATCTCCAAGGTCATCTTACACTGGCAGGCAGTTTGATATTGGCATTATGATCTGGAAGGTATGCAAGTAACTAAGTTCATATGTTAATAAATAAACTAAAACTGAACTTTCATATACTTGCAACTTAGTACTTAGCATTCCTGTAGACCTGTCTCAAACTCACCACATGGTTAATGACTTAGTGTCAATTAATTAGTTGTACACTAGTACTAATAATTAATTCTTTAGTCATCAACAAGGACAAAATGATGCATGCACAGCGACATTTTAGCAGATTTTACCAACCTAGGTTGATATTCTATAACCTACACTCTGCTTCCCTATTTTCTAAATTAAATATATAGTTAGATTCTTCTCTTACCCAAGAACAAGGCTGTCTCCAACTCTTTTTTCCTATTTCCTCATGTGATATTTATCAAAAACTAATAGATGCAAATATTCATACTTAGGGGACAATTAATGAAATCAAATAGGCATACTTCATTGCACCTATAATTGTAAGTTCAAAATCTTTTGGACTACCCTAGTCCATGCAAGTATTATATTTACTATTTAGACACTTGTGAGGCCGTCAAGTCGTTAACTCGGTGATATTATGTGCCACTTTGTGTCTCATGTATATATAATGACGCACTCTGCATGTATTAAGATCAAGAACAAATATATAACTGTAACGCTCGTCGGGCCTTTTTTCAGGATCCAAAACACGGGCATTGGTGGCTGGAATTCGGGCCAGGTCTGCTTGTCGGCTACTGGCCATCGTTCTTGTTCAGTCATCTACAAAGCCATGCAAGCATGGTACAATTTGGAGGAGAAATAGTGAACACAAGATCAATGGGATCTCACACATCAACACAAATGGGCAGTGGCCATTTTGCTGATGAAGGATTTGGCAAAGCTTCTTATTTCAGAAACTTGCAAGTGGTTGATTGGGACAATAGTTTGATCCCTCTATCTAATCTTCATTTGCTAGCTGATCATCCCAATTGTTATGACATAAGAGCTGGTAAAAATAATGTTTGGGGGAATTATTTTTATTATGGAGGTCCTGGAAAGAATTCTAGGTGTTCATGAATGGAAAAAAAAAAAAAAAAAAGATTGTGATATAGTTATGTAGAGATTTATTTGTGTCCCTTTTCTTTTTTAATTCTTAGGACCTCATTTGTTATCATCCTAGGCAAAGGTGAGGTCAGGTTTTGATTCTTTTCAGAAAAGAAAAATGTTTTCTAGTGTTTAATGTTTCTAACAGCTGGTTCCAATGTTCTCCCTATTAGATTGTATGTAAATTTTTTAGTCAAGAAACTGATAATATACAAGGTTGTATTTTCTGCCTTTCTTCTACTTATTACCTCATTTATCTGTTTTGTTTTCTTCAGGTTAATTTTTGTCTACTTAATTGTGTTTATAATTACTTTGTCATATTGTTTATTAAAAGTATATTTTGTATTGTAATGATAAGTTTTAGTACATGAAATATTGCCGTTATGCATAAATATGTTTTTTGTATGAATTGTTTTATTGAGTTACACTTGAATTGTAAAGCAACAATAAAGTTACTGAAAATAACATCAGAAATTGGTCAAATAAAGACACTTGACAAATTTCTAGAATAGCACATGTTCAAGTGGAGATTACAACTAAATTTAGCTTGTTAAATTTCATAAATTAAAGAGAAAATACAGAAGAAACTATGTCCATGTGGGGACCATGGAAATAGTGACACATGTAATATGGGAAAGAACTAGAGATTTTGAATCTCTTCTAACATTATTATATATGTTTAAGGGGTACTTTCAGACAGTGTTTGAGTGTAAATTATCGACAGTGTTTGGAATAAACGAAAAAACCAGCTCTATAACTAAGACCTAGGCAAGTGAAAACAATAAGCGTATCTCAGTTAGTACCAAACAATTTGTTGTTATTGTTACAAAACTAGTAAGGCACAGTCAACTCAAACAACTGGACTATATTTATAACGGGCAAAACTTCTCGAACCAAACCAAGAACATGGATTTTATCAATACGCAATTTGATTGCTATTATAATATAATTGTAATGAAATTTAGACAAAGATTAGTAGGATAATTTTGTCTTCTTACAAGACCATGAAGTTTGATGGTCCATGCAAGTTTCCAAGGCTACTTAGATTTTTTTAATTTGTTTAATAAGATGCTGTTTGGTCAATTCTGTTAAAAATTAGTTTTGTTGTACTGCTCAAAGAGGAAAATTTGGATTTTGCTCACTTACACCAACCTCTCTCCTTTGGCTTTGAAATTTACTTTTGGAATGTGTGCTTTGGTTCAAGGTCAAACAAGTGAACCAATAAATAGTCAATCAATTTGCTGTGGGAGATGAGATGCCAGTGAAGGGAAAGATTGAAAAATATAGAACAAAGATTCCAGTCAATGGGACTATATTGTATGGGAACAATTGCGAGGGAAAAATCAACAGCATCTGGCAATTGTAGAAACCAATATCAATTGTAATTTGACAACTTTTGAATCTATATTTAAGATCTTATTATTACATTCATGTTCTTGAATTTATATTGAATTTTGACTATTTATGAGGCAATATTTTAACTTTTTATTGCATAGGGTTTGCGTCTGAGAAATTAAATTTTGGTGGAAGGTGTAACAATTCGAATAGTGTAATTATTGAAACATCGTGTTACAAGATCTTTAGGGTTTTTTATTGTGCTAATTCTTTCGGTTATCACCATAACTTTTAGAGAGATTAAATTCTAGGGTAAAAAGGCAGCAAACTCTAAATTTATGGGGTCATTCACAATGCGCCTCCTAATTTACAAAAGATATAGTGCAACCTAGCTCAAAACCTATTGAAAAAATGTGTAAACTCCCCATTGACCATTTATCAACTATTCGACTCAAACACGTCACACCTCAACACCTATACGACAGTGATTTAGGATCTATCCTAAATTCTATGTAAAAACCAATCCATTTTATGATAGTGCTTTCTAAAGACCATTTTTGTGCCTATAGCATTTCACAAAAAATGTACCAGGGTAAGACTTGGTGATCTATAACAGTGTACGGAGTAACTTTATCTAATGGGATATAGCATAATAGCCCAAAGCTTATAGAATTAAGGCTCCGGAACCTAGTTAATGGACCATGGTTAATCCAGATTGGGCCTAGAGGAATGCCAATTTAGCCAACATCTCAATCAGGCCCAATTCTTTAAATTGCAACTTAAGAAAACAAAAATCATTGTGGTAATTTTAACTCAAAATCACCAACTCGTCCAAACTAATCAGTATGAAATGGTTGCTTAGTATACTTATTAAATGATTAACAAGAAACTTAAAACTAATCATTCCATTTCCCTTTTACTTTGTTATAGGAAATAAAAAATAAATAACATTATTATGCATGATTAGATATATACACATATATTTGCTCATAGTAATAACAATAATTATAATAGAAAAAGTGTAACAGTAATTTATATTCCTAAATAGTAGATTAAACCTCAGTAGGTGTAATAAACTTAATTACCCCTAGAACTTTCCCATCTGAATTGAACACGTAAACAATTTCCGTGAGGCCAAAATGGTCATTAAACACTTATATTATATCAACCAAAAAGAGTTGATCATCTTCATGAGTTGAAGTCGGTTCACTCTGCTTCAAAACAGAGCAAAACAGAGCAACTAACTAAAATTTGTTCAACACTTTTTAACAAAACCATGACTAATCCAACCTCTTCCGGCCAAACATCCGAGTCGTGAGTATCTCTTTGATCCTCTGTTTCTTTTTTTTTTTTTTGCACAGTGTTTTTTGTTGATGTTTCTGCAATTTTAATTGTCACATTTTCTTGTTAATTTTGTTCACTGCTGACTTTGTTCGATTTAACTGTTCTTCTTCTTCGGGGTATATGTGGCTCTTTTAATCTGGTTGTTAAAGTTTTAATCTTGTTAGCATGTTTGCATGTGGAAGACATAATTTTTTTATTTTTTATTTTTTGAATTTTGGCTTATGTTTGTCCTGTAAAATCTTTTGTGATGTATTTTTTTCTAAACTTTAGTTGTTCTATCTAAAATTATCTTCTTTTTGTCTAATCTTTGTCAAATTTTCTTATTTTTGTCCAAACTTTAGTAGCTCAATAGTTGACAGAGTTAGTTTCAAAATATTTTCTTGTTAGTATTTTTGTTGTGTATTTTAAAGAATTGAATATAGACTGAACGCTTTATGTGAACTAGTATTATGATTTTATGATCCAGGAAAAGTGAAAAGAAAGACTATTCGACTGCAATATTAGAGCAGAAAAAGGCCCCTAATCGCCTTATCGTAGATGAGGCCATTAATGATGACAATTCTGTAGTTTCGATGCATCCTGCTCGAATGGAAGCACTTCAGCTCTTTCGAGGAGACACTGTATTAATCAGGGTAATCCTGACTTAGTTTCCATATATGGTATGGTTGTGTTTTCGTGTACTTGATATTCATCGAAATAGATAAGTGGTGCAGGGGAAGAAACGGAAGGACACAATTTGCATTGTCCTTGCTGACGAGCAATGTGAAGAGCCAAAAATAAGGATGAACAAAGTTGTCCGCGCGAATCTGAGGGTACGTCTTGCTGATATGGTGTCAGTGCACCAGTGTCCCGACGTCAAGTATGGGAAGCGTGTTCATATCCTTCCTATGGATGATTCAGTTGAAGGTCTCACGGGGAACCTGTTCGATGCCTACTTAAAACGTAAGGCTGCCTATTATAATCTTGCAGTTTGGCTAGTTGATGAATTTAAAATTTCAGTAGTATTATTATGTTTCGGACTGTTAAATATCTGAAACTTGTGTGAGCTTAACTTCAAAATATCTGAAAATATATCCTCTGAATCAAAATAGAAATGTTTGGGCAACGTTTAGAAACTTTGAACCATTACTAATATGTGTGAACATATGTTTCTTTTTTGTATGATCAGCCTATTTCTTGGATGCATATCGTCCTGTCAGAAAGGGTGACCTTTTTCAGGTGAGAGGTGGCATGCGAAGTGTTGAATTCAAAGTAGTAGAGACTGATCCTGGCGAGTACTGTGTTGTTGCACCCGATACTGAGATATTCTGCGAGGGAGAACCGATCAAGCGCGAAGATGAGGAGAGATTGAATGAAGTTGGGTATGACGACGTTGGTGGTGTAAGAAAGCAAATGGCTCAGATCCGCGAGCTAGTCGAACTTCCTTTGAGACATCCGCAGCTCTTTAAATCAATTGGGGTGAAGCCACCAAAGGGCATTTTACTCTATGGACCACCTGGATCAGGGAAGACACTAATTGCGAGAGCCGTAGCTAATGAGACGGGGGCTTTTTTCTTCTTGATTAATGGGCCTGAAATAATGTCAAAATTGGCTGGGGAAAGTGAAAGTAACTTGAGAAAGGCATTCGAGGAAGCTGAGAAGAATGCGCCTTCAATCATCTTCATTGATGAGTTGGATTCTATTGCTCCGAAGAGGGAGAAAACACACGGTGAAGTCGAAAGGCGGATTGTATCTCAGCTTCTTACTTTAATGGATGGCCTCAAGTCCCGTGCTCATGTCATAGTCATGGGGGCTACGAACAGACCAAATAGTATCGATCCTGCTTTAAGAAGATTTGGTAGATTTGATCGAGAAATTGATATTGGGGTACCTGATGAAGTGGGGAGGTTGGAAGTCCTCCGAATCCATACCAAGAATATGAAACTTGCTGAAGATGTGAGTTTGTATGTGTTTAGAGGGAGCTTCTTCTTGGTCCAACTGTGTTTTTGATTTCTTAGTAACATCTTTGCAGGTTGATCTTGAGAGAGTTGCAAAAGATACCCATGGTTATGTTGGTGCTGATCTTGCTGCCCTTTGCACTGAAGCTGCTCTTCAGTGCATCAGGGAGAAAATGGATGTAATAGACTTGGAGGATGAGAATATTGATGCCGAAGTACTGAATTCGATGGCAGTGACTAATGATCATTTCCTCACCGCGTTGGGTGCCTCCAACCCTTCAGCCTTACGTGAAACAGTATGTTCTTTTCTTATATTTAGTTCACTACAGGAGAGAGAGAGATTTCATTTGACATATGTGAAGACACTTTTTTGAAATGCTGAGGCACATTGGCATCATTACGTTAAGTATCTTCTAAGAAGGTATTCGCTAGAAAAATATATAAATGATATATTCTCAAATTTGATCTTAGACAACGTCACACGCTGTTAATTCTAAACAGATATCTTATTACAAATGATGAGATGGTTACGAAGATTAGCTTACTTGCAGCTATCGTCAAATTAAGTTATCCTTGCTTTAGTTATTAGCTTGCTTGAAACTTATGCATATCAATTTTCTTGATTGGCAGGTTGTGGAGGTTCCTAATGTCTCCTGGGAAGATATTGGTGGGCTGGACAACGTCAAGCGAGAGCTGCAGGAGGTATGTCCTGTTGCCTAATTTAGGCATTCTTTAATGACTTGCTTTAAGATTTGTTCGTTCTTGCATAAATTATTTTGTTGTTGAACATTGTCAAAGTATTTCTTAAGTTGTTGTGTTCGTCCACTTACATTATTTCAAATTTCGAATCATTCTTTTGGATTCAGATCATTGTTTCCACCTTATCTGTCTTTAGTTTCCCATCATTTAATCAATAACTGGCCTCTAACAGACTGTCCAGTACCCTGTGGAACATCCTGAGAAGTTTGAGAAGTTCGGTATGTCGCCCTCTAAAGGGGTTCTCTTCTATGGGCCTCCCGGTTGTGGAAAAACCTTGCTTGCAAAGGCCATTGCTAATGAGTGCCAAGCCAACTTTATAAGCGTCAAAGGGCCTGAGTTGCTGACTATGTGGTTTGGCGAGAGTGAAGCAAATGTTCGAGAAATATTTGACAAAGCACGACAATCTGCTCCCTGTGTGCTTTTCTTTGATGAACTGGATTCAATTGCAACTCAGGTACTCAACTGAAGTTTTGCTTTAGCCGTTCAGTTGCATGCTCGTTATAATCTGAAGGCACCCCTTAGTTTTGCCATATTCTAACCATCTTTATTGTTTAAGTAGTAAAGTGTACATTCCTTTAAATTCATAAACACTGCAGGATATGCTTCCTTGAGTTCTAAGTTCCATACAGACCCTTCATTTTTTCATGATTTAAGAGCTTTAGGGAGTCTCTGGAACTTTTGAAACCATTCTCGTTTTTCTTTTCTATATTGGCGATACTTAAGGTTTGCACCTTCTTTTTTTTTTAATATCATCTTTAGCGAGGAAGTTCAGTGGGAGATGCTGGTGGAGCTGCGGATAGAGTTCTTAATCAATTGCTGACGGAGATGGATGGAATGACTGCAAAGAAAACCGTTTTTATTATAGGAGCGACAAATAGGCCGGATATCATTGATCCTGCATTGCTGAGGCCGGGTCGTTTGGACCAGTTGATTTACATACCATTACCAGATGAAGCTTCGCGTCTTCAGATTTTCAAAGCATGTCTGCGGAAGTCCCCATTAGCCAAGGAAGTCAATCTAGCTGCCCTTGCAAGACACACTCATGGGTTTAGCGGTGCTGATATAACCGAAATATGTCAGCGTGCCTGCAAATATGCCATTCGAGAAAATATTGAAAAGGTATCACTTTTTGGTTTCTTGGCATAATTCACATTTTAGTTTGAGGATAGAAGCAGGAAATAAGCATATATAGTATCATGAAGAGATCAAGATTTCAGTAAATGGCTATTTTTGTTGACCATCAATTGCCAAACCACTTGAACAAGAACATTTATCTTCTTTATATATAGAATAACGAAGAAATCAAGATTTCTGTTATTTGATTGAGGACCAAATGGCAGGACTTTTATCCTCTTGCTGAAACTGTCTGCGACTGTTATGATACTCAAAATTGTTTTGAGATAAGTTATATATACATTCCATAAAGTAGGGTGCAATTATAAGGACTTCATTTGTTTGAATAATTACAGAAACTTTCAGATAGGAACACTTTACAGATAAGTTAGTTTTTATGCGGTTTGAATAGTGGTAGAGACGCCTCGTAAAGTTGGAAAATGTTACAAGTGGACTTCTTGTGCTATAGTACTTCTAAAGCTTAGCGTAAATTTTCAGACTCAAGTTGTTGTAGTGATATCATCTCTCACTAGTTATCCTATATAATTATTTTACAATATCTCTCTTCACTCTTCTGCATTCATCTCCTTTCATAATGGACAAATGATTGTTTCTATGTTGGAATTGTTAGTATCTATATGCTCTGGAGTACTCTTTTTGATTTTCGACACATTGGCAATGCCAGGATATTGAGAGGGAAAAGAAGAAAGCGGAAAATCCTGAAGCTATGGAAGAAGACAATGGGGATGATGTTTCTGAGATCAAGGCGGCACACTTCGAGGAATCGATGAAATTCGCTCGAAGAAGTGTGAGTGATGCCGACATTAGGAAGTATCAGCTCTTCGCACAGACACTGCAGCAATCTCGTGGTATTGGGTCTGAATTCCGGTTTCCTGATCGTTCCGACACGACCAATGCTGGGGCCTCGGACCCGTTTTCCTCTGCGGCTGGTGGTGCTGGAGACGACGATGACTTGTACAGCTAAGTTTCTGGCCTGTTATATTGCTTCCTGCTTGTGTAAAATATGTATGTTGTTTGCTTAAGTACTTTTTGGTTCAGAATAATGCACACTCTTGTTGGAGCTTGTGTCATATGTAAATCTGTGGTAGTGATGAAAATAATAAAAACTTCTCTTTTGTTTGCCTCTTGGTGTAGTGTTGACGCCTTGCGAACAATTCAAGTCTATAGTTTACTTATACTTCTTTAAAGTCCGGGTGGAGCTAGGAACATGGTTTAGAGAATGAGGTCATTTATCTTTTTCGTGAATATTTAAAATTATGAATCATCGTGGAAATAGAAGCATTTTGACAAGTACATATGATACAGTAAAAGACTGTCAAAATTGAAATAATTATAGCTAAAAAAAAATTAAGAATTAAAATATAACATTGCCTCCATCAATTTTTCAGCCAAAAATCCATATTTGACTGCAAAGACATTACAATCAAATGTTATAGTATATGATTGCTTTTTAATTTTTATATTATTATTAATGGAAAGAGTAATCACTGATAAAAGGAGTAGGGAATTCGAGATGAAATTTAGATAATTAAAGAAATCAAGCATTTGATGAAGTTCAAAGACAAAATTTTGGGTGTAATTAAATATATTGAAATTTGAAATTATACTTAACAATATTATATATGTGGGGGTATACATATATATTTTCTGTGTTCAGAACAAAAGAATTTTATTTCACATGGTAAGATACGGTACAGGTAACAGGCATGGGCGGAGCCAGGAATTTAACTTTGGGGGCTTAAATTACGTGAAGAATTTTTTTATTGTTAATTAGTTTCAGAAAGAATAAATCATAGTGATAAGTAAATATCTTAAGAGGCATGTAAATATATATAATCGTAAAAGCTGCATAAGTCAATTTTTTTTGAAAGTATTTTATACAAATACACTTTTAGGAGTTATATATTATTTATGTTGCTAAGAATTAGTAATCTCCACGCATGATTAAAGATATTAAAGAATAAATAAATTAATATCAAGGTATAGGATTATTTCTTTCTTAGTGTGTAGTATTAATTATTTTAGTTTTAATATCTAGTTTTGTCTTCACCAATATTTATCCAAAAATAAATGTTAATATGTAAAGAGTTTTTAGAAAAATTTAAATCATCCTAAAGTAATATATGCACTCAAATGTTATATTAAATTATCATCCTTTATCTTATTCAAATTAAAATAGAGTTAAAAAATAGTGAAACAAGTTACGAACATTTTTTGTTATATTAGGCAATTTTTAACAAACAAATCTCTTTTTATTTCGTGTACTATATATCCGGTCAAAACATATCTCCAAAATTGAGATTTGATATATGCACATATAATACAAAATTTGAAATCACTAGAAATTAGCTTCAAATCAGGCAGCAATATATATATATATATATATATTTACCAAAAATAAATAAATCAGGCATCAATGTAATTACCAAAAATAATAATAATAGGGCAGCAATATTCCATATGTTTAAGCTTTGGTAACTATATTTTTCCTACCTAAATTTCAGCCATTTATTAACTGTCAAAAGAAAAAATTTCACCAATTTATATATGGTTATATCATACATATATACATGTATATAGGAGGTGGTGCTGGGGCTGGGGGGGGGGGGGGGGGGGCGACCGCCCCTAATGGCCCCCCCCTGCCTCCGCCCCTGGTAACAGGTGTTTGTTAATTTTCTGCAAGTGCGGAAACAGCAAACTCCAAAAGAACAAATTGAACAAAAATTGCTTCATTTATGCATGTTATAGAAATAAATTTCTAAGTGGAAAAAAGTGAGCTCCACTAACTCAGAAGGTCTGTTTTTGTAAGTTCGCAAAGCCCAGAAGAGTTTGTTAAGCCCAGTCCAATATTCTTTCCGGGCCGTCCAAACTTCCTGTCCGAGCAGCCCACTTTCTTCGAAATATGGAGTATCAAGTGTGCGTATAAATATATTCTGCAAACGGGAGAAATGCACAAAACCTGCCCGTGTTTTAGAATTAAGCCTACCTCGTGATATCTTTTTACACGAAATTGTGTTTTTGAATATCCTCCGCTAAATCCCTTCATGTTATTTTTTTTATTGCTGGAAATGCCCTATTTTTTTTTTTTTTCATATAATATGCACCAAACAAGTAATTAAATATTATTTGCCAATTCTTCCTCTTAATAAGAGGAGACATGAAGAAGATTCTATATAACATGAGGGGTAGGGTGAGTAGTTTTTATATAGTAGGAGAAGATTTCATGCATATGTTTCTTATAACATGAGGGAATTTGATGGGAAAAAAAAAAAAAAAAGCCACGAGTGGGCTTGTTCTAAGCTCTATAAAGTTACGAGAAAATTTAGTGCAAAAGAAATGACACGACAGGTTTTGTTCTAAGCTTTATCAAAATGCAAGGAGATTTCGTGTAAAAAAATATAAGAGAATTTTGTACAGATTTTTATGACATAAGCAGAGTTTATGTTATATGTGAGGATCATGAGAGACTAAGGTGGTGTTTGCAAACTCTTAAAAAAAGCTACAATCTGTTTTTAATCTTATTTAAGCACTTTTAGGGTGTTTGGTTGAGAAGCTCAAATCCTACAATCACTTTTTTTAAGCTGAAAATAGCCATATATAGGTGGTGTTTGCAAACTCTTAAAAAAAGTTAAAACCAGCTTTTGACTTAAGTTAAGCAGTTTGGAGTGTTTGCAAATTTAGCTTATGTGGTGGGAGAACTTTTTTTAAGCTAAAAACACCCACAATCTTGAAGTTGGTCTAGGGGTGCTTCTAGCTTATGGTAGCAATTTTTGAATAAATTATTATTTTTTTGTACAATTATACCCTTATCTTCTAATATTATCACATAGCAAACTCTAACTCAAAATCTAACTCAAAAAAGAAGTACGAGCTATTCTTATCACCCGCCAATTTTTTTCATATCAAAAGATCTAATCAACATGTCATGATCTTATCAACTCAGTGTTAGTACTATCTAGCAACAATTTATTTTCTTAGCATAACTTATGAATTTTCTTAATGTTTTTGATTTCTTTTTTATCGTATTAAGGAGTGTGATTTATTTTATGATTCATGAAATTGAGTTTGGAATGGATATCTTTAAATAAAATCTGAATAAATAAGGAAATAAATAAATATATTCATTATTAAAAAAATTAATAAATTTGAAACCTCTAATTATATTATTACATATATAAACAGTCTATAAAGTAAATGACATTATGTATATGAAAATGTTATGTTATTGTTATTATATTTATAAAGATCGTTCTTTGTTTGCAGTTGATTAAATATTTATAATTTGTAATTGTTCTATGGTAAATACATTTATAAATTGATAGTGAATAAGTTATGGGTATTATAGTCAATTTATAAGAAAATCAGTAAAATCACTTTTTTTTTGCAAACACTCTACTACTTAAATATCAGCTTTTGGATTATTTTTCAAACACCTTCAGCTTATGAACTAAAGCTATTTTTTAAGTTTTAACTTAGATTATGAGATTCTGCTTTTGGAGTAGAGTTTGCAAACACCACCATAATCTAGAAGCTGTTATTTCCTAGCTTCTAGCTTGTGGTAGTTAATTTTAATTAATTACAATATAACTTTTTATAGATTTTTTTCCAAACACCCCCAACTTATAGTGAGCTTTTAGATTTTTTTGAAAACACCCCTCAACTTATGACTTTTAAATAATTTACAAATTTTGCTTAAATTATGAGCTTCCCTTTTTTAGAAGAGTTTGCAAACAACACCTAAGAGTAAGAGAGATTGTGGTTCCTAAGAAGTCTAAAAAATAGAGGGAATTGTGTTTGGAGGCGAAGCCAAGACGGAGATGAGATATTCTTTAGTATTTTTATATTATTTTTGTCTCTGAAATAGCTATCCATGTGTTCATACTCTAAAATAAAAAAGATTTATAGATTTTAGTATATTACAAATAACAATTAAAATAAATACACACCATTCTTTAAACTTTGAAAAATCTATTTAGGTTTTAGGTTTTGTCTTGATTTACTCACAAAGGGGGAGCTGATGGTATTAAAAATTATCTACATCGAACTATAATACATCATTTCATCGTGCATCCAAACATTTCGTCGTATATCAATTGCATGAAATAATTCTTTCTATAAGTATTAACCATGAAAATAAGTTTTTAACTTTTAATTGATCAAATTATAGTTTACCCGCGGAGGCTAATAAGGAATCTTTCGAGCTATATGTGAGTGTCAACTAACTCATGATGAGATGTGGGATCCTTATTAAGAGGATATTGTCCTTGTGATCTAAGTTGGGAATTTTTCTGCTACACCTTTTTTTTCTCCATAAGTGGCTCCTCCTACAGTAGGATACAGTACTACAGCAAATACTAGTTAATTTATCAGAGCTATATCTTATCATGATGTGGGGGTCCTTTTATTTCCAAAGGACTAACGGTTACGTACCATGTTAATTGGTGTTGGATTTTGCATGTGGTATCTTCACGTATGTACAAAACCTTAAGGCCATGGAAGAAGAATTTAATTTCACTACTTAGATATGTCGTGTAAGTAAGATAGAATATGATAGTCCTTTTTTTCTGGCTCATGCAGTTATCAAGATTATGCTAAAATTTATGGTGGGTGTTTTTGTTGGAGAAGCAAAGCAATTAATTCCTGGGTAAATTTTCACCCACCTCCTTTAAGATTTTTTTTTCTCTCCTTTCACAAATCATTCAGTTTGAATTTTTTTCTTTCACCCCTTTTGATCCCTAGTCAAACAGATAAACTTAAGTGTAAAACTGTAATTTCATTAAAATAAAATATTGCTTTATTAATTTAATTGAGCTTATTGCATAATACAATCAAAGGATTTAACACATTAACAGTTAGTAACTCTGTTTCAATATTAAATGACAACCTATTAGATAAAAAATATACATTTAATTAATTAAATTTCAGCAACATCGTACATTTTAATCACCCACAAGACATAAAAATAGCTAATCGTGTACACCATAAATTCATGGTTGAGTAGATTAAAATTAAAGTCGGACGTGCAAGATATTTTGTGGAAATTAAGTAGCAGCTTCTTCCTTTAGAAACTTTCTAAAACAGTACTCTATTTACAAACGTTATTCGAGAAGCACATATAATCTACTTTTCTCATTTACGTTTTTTATGGGCTTTTTAAAGAAATATACAAACAAAGATCTATGCTACGTTGTAAATACTTAAAAAAGTATTTTATGTACATAAGACCATCAATAAGCCATTTTTTTTAATCAATAAGCCATTTTAATAACTATTTCGAACTAAACATTGTAGAACTTGTTTTCAATCATGTAGAGCCATATATATTCAACAATCCACCAAAGTTGGTCACACCAAAGCATGAGGCTCTGAAAAGTGTCAAAGGAATAACATGATCGAGCCCCTAGTTGATTCGTCGAGCTCAAGTCTCTAGTCAGGTTTGGCCAACTTGAGTGGAGCCTTATCATTTGGTGCATAAATTTTTTGGTTGTGTTGTGAATAAAATCGTGTGAATACATGAATCTAATATCAAATTTAATTTATAATGATGCATAAAAATCAATTTATAATGCTTTACTAGAATCTATATCATTTATTCAAAATAGTGCAAAAGAATCGAATATGATATATAATAATTTTTCAAGTACTCGAGCCACATAGAGCACGACATTTATAGAAAATATAACATATGACATGTTGCATTCCTGAATGTAGTTGATCAACGATTTTGTTAACATTAGTAATATAGCATATCAAATGCCACGAATGTCAACACTTAGTAAGTATATAGAATAGGACCTAATTACAATGTTCAAATTAGAAATCTCCTTTCATCAACTCCAAGATGAGTAGAAATTTAATATTTGTAATATTCAATAGCCTATGGTGCCGTGTAGTGCGCTAGCTAGGTCCCTGTGGTCTAGACGTAAACAAAGCAATTAAGCTACCTAAAACCTACATGAGCAAAGTGGAATTCCACCAAATAATTTGATACAGGAACGGGATTGGCTTTGTTCACACAAGGCATGATGCATAATTTTACCACTTCCAATGAACAAAATCAACTTTCCGTTCATTTATATATGTACTAGTACTACAACCGAATATATATATATATATATATATATATATATATATATATATATATATATATATATATATATATATATATATATATATATATATATCAACATAGGGCCCCAAATACATCTTGAAATTTGAGGCGCAGTTTATCTTCTGAAGTAGCCGACATAGCTTAGTACCTTATCATGTCCCAATTGCCTATTTAAGCATGCTTATTTCCCTTACTTTCGAGATGTAAAATCAATATAAAAAGACATATGTAACGCTACATAATAAGACATTATTTGCTTGTCAAAAAAAGGTGTGGCAAAGTTGGAGCCATCAATTTAATCATCATCATCTTTGTACGTTCTGATGTTTGGACATATCCCTATCACATGGTGGGGGTCCTGCGGGGAATTGCATGCAATGTAAGAAGCTTATAAAGAGGATTAATGGGGGATGGGGTGGGGGTATTGAATTGCTACGTGATATTTTTTTTATAAATTGTATATGGTGGAATTTGAACCTAGTAACTCTAATATCATATCAAATTGTCCATTCATTTAAAAACCCAAATTTACAATAAGGATTGACATTAATTTATTAATTTATACTTTTTTAATTTCCACTAGTACGAAGGGCTACGTGGGTCGTCATGGTATTTTATTTTACATAGTCTTGCTACAAATGATAATAAAATTTCCATCATAATCTCGAGACTTTCTGCAAGAAGTTCACTAAGAGTGTCTATGAATTATTCAAAAGCCCTACGGTCCCTACAAAGTATGTGGAACCTTTAGCTTCTTTTGGTATCGAAAGGAGAGAGAAGAATCATCCTCGATATGCTTTAATTTATAAATAGATTTTTAGCTAAAATAATGAGGCATATTTTGGGCTTTTTCTCCTCGAAAAGACGGAAAATGACTTCTTAGTAAAGCAATATTTTAACAGAGCTGCAAAACTCATAATAATTGATTTAATTAGAATTTTCTGTACGAGATAGGAAGTTCCACACGCGTACATATTATGCAGCGAAATTTAAAAGGCGAAGGAGTGGAACAATAATTAAGAAATGAAAAGGGATAATTAATGCTAATGTTGTGCCCTATTTATGGAAATCTCCAATATCATGCAAAAAAAAAAAAAAAAATACATATATAAATCATTTGAAACTTACAGAAATATAACAGTTTCGCTTATGCCCAATTGTAAAAGAAATATGAACGAAAGTTGTAGATGGTGGCATGAAATTTCAAGTTCACCCTTTAATTATCTTTGGATCAAATTATCAATGTAATGTTAACTTTACACATTGCTTCTTTATAAAGCTCAAAATCAAAGCAAAAGTAACTCGTTAAAGACTTGGAATGTTAATAATTGATTTGATTCAAATTTTACATATAATTACTAATATGTTAATTGTATTTAAAGGTGAAATTATTCCAAAAGTTGAACTAAATTTTTAATATATTTCTAAACTAAGAATCAAAGACTATAAAACAGAAACACAACATGAAAACAAGAAAATTGGATCAACACAATTAGTAGTTTACATGTATTTTTATATTTGTGTTTTTAAATTATTTTATATTCAAATTTATGAAAGGTAAGTTGTCTTTTCACTAATTCCGTGCGTATATCCAACGGCAATTAGTTTTACATGATTAGTTTTAACTTTTAATTAAGTTCTGGACTTTTGGCGAACAAGAGAAATGGTCTGTTTAAAAATTTATCTCTGGAAATATAATGGAGAGTTTTGCAATAATAGTCTTGTAACTTGACACTTCTACAAAATTAGCTTGATAACTTTTTAATTGCAACTTAAGTCTTGTGAGTTGGCGCATTTATATTTTTGGTCATATAATCAATTTTCAGCCAATTCTTGATCGATTATTGCCGAAATTTGCTCCTTTTTTTTATCCAATTCTCTGCCAATTTTGTAAAAATGACTTCTTTGTGTTTTTAGCAATATTAATTTAAATGAGAAATGAAATAAAAAGAGCGAATTCCGACAAAAATCGGCCTAGAATTGGTCAAACGATCAAAATTATAACATGTGTCAACTTAGAAGATAAACATTGCATTCAAAAAAGTTGCACTAATTCTATAAAAGTGCCAAGTTACAGAACTACTATTGTAATATTTCCAATATAATGTGAGTCGCAGTCGATCCGTGCCCTACGAGTTATATTTTTACTGAATTGGGTCAGTGTTGGCAAACCAGTTTATCAAACTTAGACTAATATGTAATTCTTAACAAGAGGCTTCACTGTCGAGAATGAAAACAATAGATATATTGTAAAACAAAGTTTTTATTCTCCCTACTCTTGAAGTCTTTGGAATACAAACAACTCCCACAATTTTGGAGATAATGTATTTTTAATATTTAATATTGATTTCACGAAAGTTTTAAAAAATTTCAGGCTCGATAATTATTCACCTCATTCATATTGTTGTGTCAATCTTACTCTTCAGAAATGGACAAATAAAAAGAGACGAGTAAGTCTCGATCAACTTGGTGATATTCTTGGTAAGGTAAATATTTTAAGAAGCTGGTAAAAACAACATTTTTTAAAGTCTAGAATGATGTCATCTGCAAAACGAGAATAAAATACTAATGGTACCAATAATATTGGAATATTAAGAAAAATGAGTTAATGAACTTGATGCTTTGCTCAAACCACACCAAACCATATGACTCCTAAAATTCAACATTATGCCCTTGATTAAGGATCGGTCTCACACACAAGACATGAGATATGCCGAGTACATGTTCATCTACCATGCGGCTTACAGTTAATTACTAACTATATGTGGCGCCAAGATCAATGAGCATTTAACAAAATTACTTAAATCGAGAGCAATTAGTTCCCGACATTTAATCAACTATCCTTATTCCCACTAGGTATAACAAGACTACTAGTAAAGCCAGATAAGTATTCTTTATTATTAAGCTATAAATGTCTAACATAGTTAGTTGATTATTGCACACTTCAAGAACCAACATAGTGATTATCATATTAGAACAAATTATATGAATCAATGTATAATAGTTAATTAAAAATATAAAAGTGAAATTTATGATCTTATCCAACGGGTGCACGCCTGACATGCACACTAATGAGATGAACGTTAAGTTATACTTTTAAAGTAACGCAGGAATAAGAAATAAGGCAAAATCGCCAACACTTCATTTAATTTCCAATATCTTATGAAATTAAATGGAATAAACTAAATCCTACCTCTTTACATAGCCAACTAATTACCTCCTACATCTAAAAATAAATGTCTTTTGGTAATTTATTGTTGTCTCATGTCGTAACTTGTGGACGACGAGGAGTAAGCAGCGGAAGAATATGGCGATTGTTGGAGTCGCAACAACTGAGATGGGGTCACTGATGAGGAAGAATACGATGGAACTTGATCCACACTCTTTGACGATTTACTCATGGGCTTGTGAGCTTGATCGCCTCCTGTCGCTGGCTCATGTCTAATTTCCTTCAATAATGCTACCACGTCTTTCATAGTTGGACGGTCCTCTGGACGGTTGCTGGTGCATAAAAGAGCTATTCCGAGGGCTTGAAGCATTTCTTGAATTTGGGTGTCGGGAAGACCTTGGAGTTTTTGATCAATAATATCAGCAGGGTCCTTTTGGCTCTTTAGGTGATCGCGAACCCATTGAATCACGTGTTGTCCGTCAGGGAATGAGGGATCGACCGGCTTTTTACCGGTTATGATTTCTAGTAAGACGACACCGTAGCTATAGACATCGCTCTTCTCAGTGATTTTTAGCATGGAAGCATATTCTGCAAAGCAAAGTAGATGGAATATTTTCATTTCAAAAAGACAAACAGAAAATAGAAGATATGTACTAGCCAGCCAATTTGTAAGGACAAACTAATGATTTGGAAGTAATAGATACAATCACATGACTACACATGCATGTTTCCCTACTATTTTATCATGCATACAAACTAAGGTACAAGTAACATCAATTGGACTTCCCAACTAACATTTAACCTCATTAATCTGCAAAATTGACTCTTGCACCAAATGCCAAAAAACCGGCAGCTTAGTTTATTGCTTACAAGTGTACTTTTCATTACTATTTCTGGAAGAAACTAAACTGAGGCTTGATATAATTGTAAAAATAAAGTGGAAAGGAACAAATAACCAAAATTTCAAACAGTTCAAATGAGCATATATTAAGCAAGAATAACATGATTATTAACTAAAAGTGGGAGAACAGTTGAGAGGAAATACCAGTGGAAAGAAACAAATAACCAATATCTCTAACAGTTCAAATGAGCATATATTAAGCAAGAATAACATGATTATTAACCTAAATGTCAGAAAACAGTTGAGAGGAATTACCAGGAGCAAAGTATCCATATGATCCTGCAAATTGGGGGTATGCTGTAAATGAACCCGCCTCATCCTCAAGTAACCGCGCGAGTCCAAAATCAGCAATGCACGCCTCATACCGGTCCCCTAAGAGTATGTTATCCACCTTCACATCACGGTGGAGGATGGGTGGCACACAATCGTGGTGCAAATATGCCAACCCCTCGGCAACTCCCAACGCTATCTTAAACCGAACATCCCATTCCACGCGATCCCCACACGCCTCGTGTAGCAATCCACCTAATGTACCATTAGGCAAATAGTCATAGAACAATAACTTTGTTTTCCTATTAGCCGCCCAACCCAATAATCGAACAATGTTTCGGTGGCGAATTCGGGCTAATGTCGTAATCTCTGACGAGAATGTTGTCGCCGAGTACTTCTCCGACAAACGGAATCTTTTCACGGCGATCGTTGATCCAGATGGAATTATTGCTCGATACACCATGCCTGATCTACCACGACCAATCACATTCACTGGGGTCAAGCATTTAGCCACGTCCGTAATAGACAAGTCGAGCTTTTGGTAAACCGTCACCTCCCACGGGGCCGACAACTCCCCGTCATCCTTGTTGTCCAATTCGCCCTCGTGGGCCCGGTGGCCCCTAATTCTTCCCCCTAGGATAATATACAGCGCGGCCAACAGCAACACGCACGCTGTACAAAGCAACACCACCATGGCCACCCTTGCTGCCCTGCCGCGTCCGGCGGCACTGCCCTCGTCTGCCGAGCACTTGTTGCCGGAAAAGCAGAGTTCCTGATTTCCAGCTAGGACACTAAGTGGCAACTTGGCAAAGAACGACGTGTCCGGCACATGTCCCGAAAAGTTATTGTGTGAGACATTGAGGACCACTAAGTTCTGGAGTTGAGCCAGATAATGTAGGTCCCCGGATAGTTGGTTGTGAGAAATATCCAAAACTCCTAGCCTATCCAACGCCGTGAACTCCTCCGGAATACTGCCGGAAAGTTTGTTGCAGCTCAAATTCAGCGCAATTTCCAACGCAGGAATCTTCCCCAAAGTCGCCGGAATCTGACCCTCGAGCTCGTTGTTGCTTAAATCAAGCAACTGAAGCCTGATACACGATCCAAGTTGAGTCGGGATTGAACCGGAGAACTTATTGTTTCCAAGAATGAGCTTAGTAAGTGAGCTTAAAGAACCAATACTAGAACTCAACGTCCCTTGTATCAAATTATCAGACACATCAAGAAACTGCAGAGTATCAAGCTGATTCAAATTCCCCGGCAAATTCCCAGATATCGAATTCGAATGCAGATCAAGAAAAGTCAGATTCTTGCACCCCGAAATCTCGGGCGGAATAAAACCCGACAACCGATTCGATCCAAGATCCAAGAAATTCAAATTCTTCAACCTCCCAATATCAGGAGGCACATTCCCCGTAATCTTATTACTACTAGCACGAAACCGAATCAACGACGAACAGTTCCCAATCTCAGGCGGAATAGTCCCGGATAAATTATTCGACAACAACAAGAGCTTGTTCAAATTCTGCAGCTCAAAGATCCCACTCGGAATCGGACCCGTCAACGCGTTCTGCGACAGGTCAACGGCCTCAAGACTATGACAAGAAGATAATGAAGTTGGAATATTGCCCTCAAGCCTGTTTTGCCAAAGAAACAACAATGTCAAATTCCGTAAATTCCCCAATTCAAAAGGAATACTACCCGTGATCTGATTGTTATCGAGCTCAATATGAGTTAACGCCGTACAATTCCCGAGCTGCGCCGGAATATTCCCCGATATCTGATTCACACTCAGCTGCAACTCCTGTAACATCCCGAGGTTCCCGAAAGACTCCGGTATCGCTCCCGTCAACGAGTTCATCGAAACGTCGATCACGACCAAATTACGGCAGTTACCTAGCTCCGGCGGAATAACTCCCACCAGATTATTCTGCCAGAGTAACAAATTCTGTAAATTTTGCAAGCTACCCAGCCACGTCGGGATCGAGCCCGTCAACGAGTTTTCGTACAAATAAACGTTGCGCAAGGCGGTGCATTCCCCGATCTCCGGCGGAATTTGGCCGGAGAGAAGCGCGGTGTATATCGCGATCGTCTCCAAATTCTTCAACAGGCCTAATGTAGACGGCAAGAACCCGGAAATGCTGGTCTCCGCCAGCCCCAACATGACTAAACTCGTGCAGTTTCCGATTTCTCGAGGAATCGGGCCTTCGAGGTTCTTGTTCCCGCCCGCTCTGATCACCTCGAGCTTCTTCAAGTTGCCGATGGTGCTCGGGATTGAGCCGCTGAGCTGGTTATCGTAGATTGTTAGCTCGATCAAGCTCGTTAAGTTCCCGATTTCGACGGGGATCGTGCCCTCCAATCTATTCGTGTTTAGAAACAGATGCTCGAGCTTTGGCAAGTGACACAACCCAGATGGGATTTCGCCGCTCAGTGAATTCTCGCTCAAGACCAAGAGCTTTAGCTCTTGAAGATCGACAATTTGTTGAGGTATGTTGCCTGAGAGATTGGTTCCTGTTAAAACCAACTTGTTTAGAGACTGCAAAGAAGTGAAATTGGTGGGCAATTCTCCCAATAAGTCCATGTACTTCAAATTCAGCTCCACAACTTCGTTCTTGAAGTTGCAGAATACGCCGAACCATCGACATGGAGTTTCTTCAGTGTAATCCCAGTTGTTTAATGCTTCGAGTGATCCGTTTAACGTTTTTTTCCATGATAACAGAGCTTCGCCCTGTGAATTGAGGGCCAAAACAGGGGAAAAACAGAGGAGGGTGAAAAACAGGGGATACAATGAAAAAACAGGCATTTAGTATAATAAAGTTTTAAAATATTTAGTGGTGTGTGTGTGTGTGTTGTTAGTTACAGAGTCCAATGTGAAGGGAGGTGTGTTTGTGTTTTTGGAGTAGCCTTGGGGGAGGCGATGATGATGATATTGGGAGGAGAGAACAAAATCATTTTTGATTTTAAATAAAAAAAAAAGAGGGAGAAGAGTTTGTGTGTGTGTTTGTGTAATAAAATATGAATATTTGAAAAGAGGCAGAATCTCTGGATCCAAGAATACAGCTAGGCCATTATGTGTTTTTTATTTTTATTTATTTAAGATGGAAGAATTTTATTAGTAGATGGGTGTTGTGTTGTGTTGTGTTTTTCAGGGATTTGGTTTATGGTGGGGAGATCAAGATGAGGTTGTTTGTGGGCACAGACATGGCACTCTCTGTGTGTGTGTGTGTGTGTTCTTTTAAATAATTTGAGTATGCTCAACAAAAATATAATTGAGGATATTGCAGAAACTGCCCTTGTGTTATTCTTAATTAGCGAATAACTTTCGGTGCTAATTTTATAGTTAGCGAAGAATAAAAATCCTGGTACGCTTATGTAATCTGCATTTACTAAATTGATACAAAATTCAATTTTATTGTATTTACTTGGTGCATTAAGATTTAATGTTGTTCAATTTGTTTCATTTATATTTTTTTATCAAATTTTATGAAAAGATTAACATTACTTTCTAGGTTTATAGAAACATAAATATATTATTAATTAATTTTTTATTTTTAAATAAATTCGAAAAATTCTTAAATGTTATAACAAAGCTTATGATATTTATTTGAATAAATAAATGTTTGGTATGAAATTTTAATGCATAAAAGTTGGGTATTTATTGGTACAGGTAAGTAAAAATATTATGACAGGATTTTTTTGATAAGTTTTAAATTTTCTAGGGAGGGGTTTGCTAATAAAGATAACACATGGGGTAATATTAGTCAATTAGGGATAAAATAGGGTAGTTTTTGCAATTACTTCAAAAATTATTTAAGGAAAATGATAGGAGAAGGTAATGGGGACTGCTCAAGGGACTGATGAATCTGCACTTGATATTATTGTTTTAATTTATTTTGAAGTATGGGAGACTTTGATCACTTTACATGTGACCTTTTTATAAGTTGGAACCTTTCACACTTTTATTTTCTCTCGGATTTATTCACAAAAGGAATAGTTTAGTTCATTACTGAATTTTTTGACAGTCGCATCGTTTTCAATCAATTGGTGGCTTGTTTGTCCCTTCCCCAAAAACTTTAGTGTTGAATTGCCAACTGATATATTTATTTTTTAATATATGGAGCGATGTGTATAAATCATTATGAAAAAACTATGTAAGACATCTGTTAAAATGCATAGGGCTAAAATGTTGTAGGACAAGACAATTAACTCTTGAAATCTCATCCCACCACTACATTATAATAAAATGGATTTATTCTAATACCTCATGCATTACAAATGCATGAAATCATTCGACTGGTGCAGAGTTATAGACATATATTAAAGGACAATTACATTTACACACGTCGAAGGTTTGGTCTTCTAACAAAAATGTTTTCGTTTGTTTGGTTAATTACACACATGCCTAAAGTTCCAAAATCATCTCACATTAAAGAGTTTATCTGTAATTTATTAAATTTTCAAAGGGCGTTTTGTAGTTATTCAAATAGTTATAGGTGTTAACATTGTAATTACGCTAAGGTACAGTTCATTAAGCTAAGCAAATTACAAAATTATTCCACCACGTAGAATTCAAATTCGTTGTAAGTTTTATTATATGTCGTCGAATATGTATAATTTAAGATTTATTAATTGATCAATTCAGCAGCTATCTGCCCTAGTTATTTTTTGTCGAATAGATCAATATTCGAATATTAGAAGTAATTTTCTGTTTGTTACAGAATCAAGTTTATCTTCGTCCGAAATTAACGTGATCCATAAAATTTAGGTTTGGGTGATTACAATTGATGATTTGGTCAGTTTCCCTAAAACTGGCCAAGCACTCTAGTCTAGCATTTTGTCCATATACATTTAGTCATTAGACACATACAAAAATGTCAAGGTAAGAAAATAGCCAAATCTCAAACACCATATTTAATAGAAAAAACACACATAAAAATAAAGTGAAGTGATTTGGATCTAGATCTACATCAAGTAAAATTAAATATAGTCCTGGATTCATCTCAGTAATCTCCAATTTCAGATCTATGACACCATTATAGTTATTAATTAATCATCTTTTATTCTACTCCAGTAAAATTCCAATCTCCATTGTCAGGTTTGAGATAATTTTGTCATTTATTAGTGGAAGCCATTAATTATACAGTGTGTTTTGTTTTTAAAAAAAATTGTTACCCATCTTGACTTACTGGTGGCAGATAATAACTCATTAAATCAGACATGGTACATTTTAGACTAGTAATTGTCACCTAAGATTTTCATTTTTGTAATAAAGAATTCGTTGAATCACGTGATGTCGCGTGACAGCAGGTTATGTGAGAATATCATTTGGATTGCCTCCACATGTTGGTAGCCTCGTGACTTTGGCATGCAATTGACATTATTATACTTAAATTAACTTACAAGTATGTCGATAATTAGGAATCTAACCACGAGACGAGGGGGTTGCACATGACTTTGTGACATCAAAAAAGAATTAATCAGTCGCAATATTATATCTTCATAAAATCGACTATAGCTTTTTTGTATGCCTACGTGGTCTAGTAACACCAAGTTAGAGAAGATTGACTTGGTTGATCACGTGCTCAAATTAACTTATCATAAAACTATATCTAGTGTTTTGATAGAATAGGTGTAATGCACTAGGTTTAGGATATAATTATGGTGTCATTAATGGTGTATTTTTGTATTAAACTTTAGGTCTTTGTTTAAAATTTTCGCTTTTACCCAACGGTATAGGGAATGAGACAAGTACACCATATCAAAAGCTGAGAACTTTCATTTTATAAAATTTAACGTGGACATGAAGCGTTGCATTGCCTCCCATAAACATCCTTCTTGTTCTCTATGATTGTTACCACTACTAATATTAATCCACCTCCGACCAATGCTGGTAAATACGTATATATGTATTGTATATTTTAAGCTTTTTTTCTATTGGAGTATATTTAATTATACCTTTTTTATAACGAGTTAGGCCCATGAATATCGGTTGAGACCCGACTGGTCCTGAGCACTCGATATATATTAATAATTTGATCAATAATTTGTGGAATTCTGACTGCAGGCACATAATACGCGATTAAGATCTCTCCAAATTATTAGAGGTGGTTAGCTATTTTTATTATATGATTAAACTTTTTTGATATGATTTTGACTAGCCTCGCGATTAATGGAGTCAATATCGAATTTCTTAGCTCGTAATATCATGAGTGAATTAGTAAGACATTTAATAACTCTTGGACTGGATTGGATGCAATATTGTATATATATATATAAAGATTCACTTATTGTAAGTTAAACATAAACCACATAAAACATTTTCCTAGGTTCTCAAATATATTCTGAACACTGTGAAATTGTTGATAATTATAAAATTTGAAATATAAAATACTAAATAGTACAAACACTAAATTAAAATCTATAGTAACTGTATAAAATAAAAAATCTCTATTTGAAAATGTAAATAATAACATTATATTCATATACTCACTGGTTATGTCAAAATTATCTTTTGTAGCCAAAAATAGAAAGAAAGAAATATAGACGAGTAAATAAAATAAACTTCAATAAAGTTATTGTTTTGGGCGTATGTCCACTTTGTTTGGCGCCATAAAGGCTTGCCTTTTTAAATGTCACTAAAGGCCATTTTTCTTGTAGTGTTAATTGTGGTATAAATTATATTTTATATAAGTAAAGTTACATTATTTCCTAATCCTTATGTTATAGTTCTATTATATAACAACAATTGAATAATTTCCACGATATATCTCAAGTAAAATAGTTAAATCTTAATACGGGCCGAAAAAACCCTTAATGCATTGCACATTAACAAGTGTTTCTTATGTATGTGTATACGTTTCAAAAAAGAAAAATAAAATGAAGCGTATGTTAGTTAGCCAGCACAATAAATACAGTCCATTCGAAGAGATACTCATAGGTAGCTTCTTGGTACTCACAACTTTCAACCAAATTAATGATGTCAAATTTTATTCTGAAACTACTTCTGATTTCTGTACAGGTTATGACTTATGAAAGCATACAGGATCAGATTCATGAAAGTATGCAGGATCAGATCTGCAGGCACATGTGTGTTCATTGATGCAGTCTATTAATTTGTTTTGTTTCCTTTCCGAAACTCGTAAGACTAGTTAATTTGTATATTGACTATAAACTCCTCAAACGATATTATTTCTCCCATCATATAGGTACTATAGTATTATTTTGGATTAAGTTTTTATTGCCTTTTTATCTAATATTTATTAAATATGTTATGTCATTTATTGGAGTAAGAAAGAGACTTTATTTTGGTATAGTATCAGATGCTATGATAATCGAAATCTAATAATGAACTTACGATCTATCCATGTAAATTTTATGTAATAGCAACGATCATAAGAAACTCTATCTCAAGATTGCAACACGATCTGAGATGCTATTTGGATCATTCTATAAACAAGGTTATTCTCTCTTAAGAGTGGAAAATGCATGCAATCGATTGGTTTTTAAATGAGTTAGTAATCTATTACAACTCATTTATTATATAATATATATAAATGGGTTGAGTTCATTTATTAAAATATTAAAAATCTATTAAAATTGATATACAGTTTATATATCTAATGAAATGAGTATAGTTGAAATATTCTTTTATATTCTTAAAAGTTTAAATATTTTTTTTAATGTCGATCAAAAGCTAATTTGAGCCGGGGGCAAATACTAATAAATATATAAAGTTACAAGTTAGAATTTAAAATAATTATTTATAGATATTTGTAACATCACCATACAAAAGTTATTCTCTGAATACAAACATAGCGTAAACACTTATTTTACCTTAAATATATAATATGCATTCATAATATATAATATGGCTTATTCACTGGACTGGAAATTAAGAACATTTGTATACAATGCAATCAAATATTTATCAGTACTTTTTATTGGGTTTAATCAAATATTTAAAAACGATTTCACACAATTCATTTGCTTAGATTCATAATGATGCGTGGGGGGATTGCATCAAAATGATGCAATGGTATCCCTTCAAGTTTTCAGAGTGTTTGTCTCTTAAACATCTTGATTCAGAAAACTAAAATAGTTTTACCTTCACTAGCATGCATAATGCTTATTTTCTCTTCTTTTTTTTTTTTTCTAGTAATTTCTAAATTAACTAATTTTAAAATGCAAGAGCCAAGAAGTACCCTTAGGGGTGTACAAGACCCTCCCAACCTGCCAAACTCGAACCTACCATGTTTTTTTTTTAAAAAAAAATAAAACTTGGGCAGTTTGTTTTGTGGTTACCCGCCGAAAAACAAGAGGGTGGCGGGTTGAGCCGCTAACCCGCCCGCCCAACCCGCCATTAAGTTTCACTCTGTGTCATCCCCATTCCCCCCTTCAAAATTACACACACTAAAGAGATAAAACAAAAACTCTACCGGCCGCAAATCATCACCCCTCCTCAAATTATCGTCTAAATCACCATCCTCAAAGTTTACTATGGTGGTGTGCATACTATAACTATTTTGGTGGATGAATATTAGAGGATTAGCGTTATTATTTTCTTTGCTATTTAGTTGTGTGTTATGTTTTATAATTAAGTTTTTATATTTTTATTGAAAAACTAATTATGTATATATATTTGTACTTTTTGGACAACTTTTTATTTGTTGTTTTATGCTAAAAAATGTTGTATTTATCTCACAAATTAAACTTAAAACCCGCCCGCAATCCGCCAACAACCTGCCCGACCCGCCTAACCCGCAACCCACATGATTTCATTCTTAACCTCACCCGCACGGATTGAAAAATTAGTAACCCGATAATCTTGGGTATGGTCATTTCTCGGGCAACAACCCAAAGATAAAATTGGAGAAGTAAGTTTAAATAAATATAAAAAAATTTATATTACTTTTCAGCAGTGTTCTCAGAACCGGACCGGACCCCGAACCGGTGATCTTACTAGCTACAGGTTTTACAGGTCGAACCGGTTTAACCACTGGTCGAACCGGTACAAAAAGTCAAAACCAACAAATAGAGTCAACAAATATATCTTATACAGTTCTTTTAATATTCTCAAATTATTCATAATTTTATACTAAGAATAAATATATATATATATATATACACACATATATATATATATGTGATATATAAGTCATTCATAATTAAATGCTTCTTCATTTTAGTATTTATGTTTTTTGTGTTAGAGTAGCCTTTTGTCAATGGAAAATACTGAAATAAATTCTATGTGAAAATGTGCAAGTTTGAAACCTTCTAAGTAATTAAGTCACTGCCAAGGGCTATTATTTATACACAAAAAATAACTAGAGTATTTGATTAAATAAATTACTAAAAAAGATTAAAGTTAAACACTTTATTAGAATATTTACCTTAATTACATTTGGATGGTAAAGGGTAATTAAAACTCAAGCAAAATACTTACTAAAAGTACTTTTATGAATTGCTTATAGTTGTATAGGTGGTTGAGAATTTGAAAAAATCAAGAATGGTTAATTAGTATTTAATTTTGGCAATCAAGAGTCATTAATTAGTAATTAATTATGACTCTAATTACTTTCCTAATTTTTTAAATCACTCACGCACGCTCAAAATTCTATAAATCTTCAATCTCCTTATTTATGTTTTGTAACTTCCTATAGTCACACTTTTCCTACTTAATCTCATGAATCTCTCTATTTCTTTATTTTATTCAATTGATTCATCATCTTCTCCATGCATCCAAGACCTTTATCTTCATCTAACCTATTTTTCTTCTTCTTTTTTTTTTTGCAAAAAGTAACAAAAATACGTATTGTTGGGCGCTCAACGGAAGGCTAGAAGGGCGGAGCGGCGGCGCCACGATTGGGGAGAGGAGGAGTCTATTCTTTTGTTTTGGGGGCGGAATAGATATTATATATATATTTTTTTTTCGTAAGCTGATTATTTTAGGGGTTGTTTTGTAATTTCGCTCTTTTTTTTTTTTTTTTTTTTTAAAATGATTCAGCGGTTCAAACCGCCAAAACCGGCCACCGGTTCCCGGTTTTGGTCCAGTTTTGGCCGGTTTTTTCCGGGCCGGTTTTCAACCGGCCCAAAACAGCAAACCAGACCGGACCAGAGGCCGGTCACCGATCGAACCGGTTCGACCGGCCGGTCCGGTCCGGTTATGATAACACTGCTTTTCAGTGGCTACGGTTTTACAACCTCAAACTATTCAAAAGCTTTGATTTAGTTTGAGGTTGTAAATCTTATATTCACTACTCTTCTTTCTTTTATTTTTGAGAAGTGATTGATGATGAGCTTAAAAAATGTAAGGTCTTGAGAGTATAAGATATTTTTATTTTGATATTTTGTTGCTACGTTTTACTGAAAATATGGATTAGTAGGCCTTAACAATTTTATTAATTGGGTATCAAAGTTGTTTGGTTGTATTGTAAATTAAAATTCAATAGCTTATTCTTTTATTGTTTGACATTTTTATCCCTCAAATTTAACGCTTAATTAATAGCCAACTGAGTTACTGGAGCTGGATAAAAAATTTTCAAATTAGAGGAGAGATGAGTGGAGGGAGAAAAAACCTCAGGGGAGGTGGATGGAATTACCCAACATTTAATAGGTAACTTTAGAGGTAGTTTGTCAATTCATTTGCCAAATGAGATTTAGCTTGCAAACAATATACACTAAGCCTAATTAGACAAAAAAAAAAAAAAAAAATTAACATGGCTTATGTTCGAAGAATATTTTTGTTGAAAAAAATTAAGTAATTAAATAAATATTATGATAAATTAAATAGAAGCTTAACTTAATTAGTCACAGTTTAATTCACTCTTTTTGTAACACTGGGAGAAAAAATTTAAATATCTTGTTAATAAATAATTCCGTAGACTTTTTTATTTTATTTTATTTTCTAAGTATATGTATACATATTTGTTTTAGCTTGAATTTATTACACAAAGCAAAAAACTATTACAAACAATGCCTAAAATTGTGCAGCAGATCGATGTTTCTATTTAAAAACTAAGAGTAAAAAAGGACAAAAAGTTAATAATAATTCTACAATTTATTTTAAAACATTTCTACATATCAAATATTAATTTTAAGTTTTTATTATACTGTGGGAGGGACAATTTATTTTAGCTAAGCTTTAGTGCGTTTCTCATAGTTGCTATTTCATGTATAATAATACAAGCTAAGAGTATATAAAAGCAAACAAAAGATTTTGAAGGTTTATTTACTAATGATTTATTTTAACGTTATTCTTCCTATAGGGAAAATGGTGAGTTTAAAATATTATTAATTAAATGAAACTTATTTTTATCAACCTGCTCACATTATTTATTTAATTAGTTAGTGATTTTTTTCAAGAAAAAAGCTCTTGCTCTACGTTAGCCATATACTATCACTCTTTGTTTAGTATGATTTGTATAAATTATTTGTATATTAATAACATTTAACAAATGGATTGACAAGATTAGCCCTAAATTTAAATGTTAGTCAAACTAATAAAAGAGGTGAATGAAAAATATCAAACTACAGGGGATGTGGATGGCGAGATGCAGAACCTCAGGGGAGGTAGATGGAATTTGTCCTAGTGCTCATGAGTTTAAATGGCGAGACACTATGATGCACGGACACGGACACGGCGACACGGACACGACACGATACGGACACGGCGACACGGCCGGAACACCGCCGCACTTTTTTGTATTAATATATATATATATATATATATATATATATATATATATATATATATATATATATATATATATATATATATATATATATATACGATCAAAACCTGCACAAATAACATTCTAAGTCCAAATAAAGGATGAAGCAAAAGCATATTTGAACTCAAAAACAATTAATCACTACTAATAGTTCAAATAACTCATGAATCCCAAGCATTAAAACATATAGTCACAAATACAACTCAACCACAGAACAAACAATAAAAAGTGTGTGTTTTATGTTTTTTTATTATTATTAAGGTATTCAACAATAAAAGTGTTTCAAATTGACCCCTCAATAAATATCAAATATTACAAACGCATCCCAAATGTGTCGGACACGGCCTCAAGAAGTGTCGGACACGGTGTCGAATTTCTTTTTTCTTTTCTTTTATTCAGACACGCCACGTGGCGTGTCCGACACGTGTCGGAGGAGTGTCGGTGTCGTGTCGGGGTGTCGGACACGGCATATTTTTTTTTTTTTTGAGGTGTCGGTGCATCATAGGCGAGACATAACCTACAATGGAGCAAGAGTCAAAGAGGTTTGACGTTTTTCTACCATAAAAATAGTACAAAAAGTTATCATTTCTATGTATTTTCTTATATATAGAAGAATATATTTACATCTTAAGGGTGTGCATCTCTAGAATTAATAAATATTAGTTAAAAAAATCAAATGACAAGGAACTAATTATAGTGATGGGAATCAGAAACATCTTCAGGTGTTCAGTAATTATAAAGTATATTATAGTCCTACCTTATGGTGATTTATTATTTCATGTTCTTTCATAGAATGTAATTTGGAATATAAGGATCACTGCGTACCATGGTTATGTAGATTTATAAATAGGAACATTCTTTAACTTAAAGGTTCTTCTTGTATTACACTTTTATGAAACTAGAGGATTAATTCGCAAAAATCTAACCCATATAATATGGGTTTTATGGTGTTCCATGAATTTGATCTTTATTATGCTTGCCTCCATAATTTTTTCTCTATTTTTAAGCTCCATAAAAGTCTTGAGTTTCGATCACTTTATACAATCCAAGAGCCCTTCTTCATTGTGAAATATGGTCAAAATAATACTTTGTGCTTCTAAAATAATGCTCATATTTATGCATTAAGAGAAGACTAGGGAGAAATTGGACAAGTCTCTCTATTCAAAATTGGAGAAACTACCCTCTATAATTTAAATAATATGGATCAGGTCAAACCACATGAACAACCCATGACCTTTTATCCTACCGAAACACTCGAAGTCAATGTACATTGACTATCATTATGTTTATCCTTCTCTCTTCGATCTTATTATTTCTGCGAAGACTAGATATAAAGAAAAAAGCTATATCAAGACATACAGATCTTCAGTTTCTGTCTTTCCCTTTTCTTTCTTATAATTTTAAAGTAATAATATTGAACCTCAATCGGGATCAACAATCACACTACACTTAATTGCATAGCTTTATTGAATCACTGCATACGCTTATTAAGTTATTATCTGAAACCAATTACGTAAAACTCTAGTTCGAATATAATGATTGACAATTAAAGTAAGTTAAGTAACATGCATGCATGTAACTATGATAAATTGCACTTTTCAGCCTAAATATAAAGAAGCTTCTCCCTTCTTCTTTTTTTTGAAGAATATAATAAAGAAGCTTCAACTGAAGCATGCACACGTAACAATATTTCTCTGCCTTCAAAATAATCTAATCAATTGTCCAACTTTCAAGCAATGAGTCTTTGTAAATGGCTGTACAAGTGGATTTCACAAATCAGTATATATTGAATCAATTTAATAAGTGTTATAATGTATATTTTAATTTTGAGTAAAATGACAAACGAAAGTTATCCTTTTCTTCATAGTTCGGTCTCTCTTTTATGTTTGTGTCCCCTTTTGTCCCCGTTTTAAGGAAGAGTCTGCTGTTTTTTTCTTTTTTTGCTTTGTTTATGGAAACACTAACATGCACTAATTACAATTATTGAACGATTCATGCTGCTTTAGCTTTCACTTGCAGCCAAAGTACCAAAGTAGTAAACCAATTATATATTTTCTAATGTTTCGTCCAATGTTCGCTTAACTTCATCTTTTCTTTCGGCACTAAAGACAAAATTAAATTGGCTGTGAGCTTTTGGTTTTCAGTTTTCTTAATGGTAAATTGCGAAATTCAATAATTAGCTAATTCTAATTAATTGATATCACTGTGTTTTTTTTAGCAATTGCCTCATGCAAAATCTGAAATATAGTAATTACCATTTACCACTGTGGCATCATTTTTTCAGTTGACTAACTACATTCATAACTAATAAATTTTATGTAGTAAATCTCATTGTGTATGCATGTTTAAACTATCATTCTATAAACTTCTTCACATTTCTCTGAACTATTTTATCTTCTAAAAATATTATGAAATACCGTATTTCTACTTTATAGGTCTAAAATAAAACAAAAGAAAGTTTTATAATGAAAAAACGTAGGAACATTAATTTTGACAATTTTAACCCTTTACTCATCAAATAAGGGGAAAAGGACAAAAAAATACCAATAACAAGATATATATATATATATACACACACACACACACACATATAACATTAACTAAGTTACACAACAGTTCTTTTATAAGCTATGTCCATGGATACGAATACGACATGATACAGATAAGAAGATAATGATTTCTTAAAATATAAGGATGTAATAAGCATGGATACGTCAATATTTATGACGTACAAAAATAATAAATTTAAGTGCATCTTATAATTAGAATAGACATAGTTACAATTTTAACAAATAAAAGTTAACATTTAACTAAAAATAAATCTTACATATCGATTATAAATAATATAGTACGAATATTAAAGAAGAGAAATGTAATAATAAATTTATTTAAAGGTGAAAAAGTTGTCTCAACTTGAATTAAGAGACAATTATATATCTAATATAGAAGAATCATGAGTCCCCTCTTTTCTATATTCTTTGATATTCTAATTTTATACTACTAAATTTAAAAATATAGTAGAGGTTGAAGCTTTGTCGAAAATGATTGGCCACGTCATCGCTAGATATTCGGCATATGTATCGGTCATTTCTTCTATTTAATTTATAAAACATGTCACATGGCGCGTTTGATACGTGTATAAAAAAATATACAAATGCAACTGCTATCTGATAACTATTAGATACCGCATAATGTGATTTTTTGAAAAATTTGTGTGACATAACTAATAAATATAACACAATGAGATATCGCAATTCGAGTATTTTTCGATTCTTGAAGATAAAAATCTAAAGATTTAATTTGCCTTCTTAGTTATTGTCAGTTTAACTTCTGGTCGGCGCCTCATTGGCCCACTTAATATTAGATTATTCTTTTTAAGGGGATGGCCCAATTATCTTTGCTACATGGGCTGTTTCTGATCGGTGGGTCATTGGCCCACTTGATATAATAATGCATAATTTCACAAGTTTCAAAGCCCTGAGCACTTTTACTTAACAGCCGAAACTCCTTTTCTTTTCTAGAAAATAAAAATCTACTTTAATTGAAAAAGACATTAATTATATTATAATAATGGTTTAACTTCTGAGAAAGTATCAGAAGAATTCAAACGCTCCCTAGTTACTATTTATTAGTTTTCACAACTTGTAACAATATTTCTGAGTGAAAATGGTAAGTAACTAATCAAGCAAGTTGGGTTTAGAGATATAAGAAACTATTGTATGCCCTTTATTTGGGCCGGACGCCACAAATTGGATGACAACGTTCTTCGCGTGGGCTGCGCTTTATGGCCCTATTGATTATCCGTGGATCTTTTATCACACTTTTGTAAAGCAGACTTCTATACAATTATTATGAGACAGTTACATATTTATTTCGTGAGATCTGGTCTAATTCAAAAAACTACTCAACAATTTTGGTACTCCATTATGGGTACTGTGTGTCTTGCACAATAATGGTCTTTTTTTTTTTTTTTTTTTTTTGAGATTATCACAAGTGATTTGGTGAATTAGTAACTTTTGAGATCTTTGGCTGGAGAATTAGAAATTTCAAACTAATCGAGTGTAACTTTTAGATTATAGGAAATAGAAACAGTGCAATGTACCTTTTTGTTTTAATACAACATAGGACATGAATGAGGAATTGGCAGGGTGGTCAAGCTGAAACAAAGTGTAGTTTCTGAAAAAATAAATTATAAATAGTTAATTGATATTGTGAACTGAGAAGTGAGAACCTCTAATTTGCAGGTTGAAGGGATACTACTATAGTTGCCTGTAAATCACATTAGAAATGGTCTTTGATGTTGAGAACTGAGTACTAGCAAATTTTAGGCATATTTGATTGATATAGCTTCAAAGAACTAAGCAGATTCTCAACATTACGAAAAAATATTGGCTTTCATATCAAAATTATTTGGTTGTTGTCAATTTGCTGCACGAAAGCGTCTCAAACACCTTGACTTAGGAAATTAGTTAAATTTTACTAGGCAGTTTTCCTGTCTTGGAGAAGAAGTTCTAAATTAATCTTTTTTGAATTTTTTTATGCCGAATGTGCTCTTAAAAGGTGTTAAAAGGTGAGTCTTTCTTACCAAGGCATTTGCGAGGATTGTTTCTCTTGGTAATTTAAGTAATATATTGTTTCGTATAAAGTCATGAGTTTCACTAAGCAGGTGAATATTTCATCTTCTTTCGTAGTATAGACTCAGGAGGCAAAACGAATGAATATGATGGAGTGTGTGTCCGTTAGGAGAGCTAGATGCGTCAAACTAAAAGTAGTTATGAGAACATCAGAGGCCAGAACCGATAAATGTGCTAGTATAGTATCTCAACATTCCGAAGGTGAATGATTACGTGAAAGTATAGTTCACATCTGTTTTGGCCTTTTCAATCAAAATCCTCACGGACAGTTTACGCTGATATCAATTGTCGACAGAAGATAAGGAAAGTAGTAGCTGAAATATGAGCAGATATAAGAAGTTAAACAGTGTACTTCAAACTATGGATTATTTGGTCATACTTTTGTATGTTGGCTTCTTAAAATGATCTCGCCAAAGACGTACAAGAGTTATTGGAAAATATAAACAGTATGCGCTTGAGCCTTGTTTAAGAGGTAAAAATATTGGACCATATTGGAAGACAATCCATCTCATTTCATTTTGTTTTTGTCTGCATTGAAAGAGTTGAAATGAGAATTTGAGAATGCTTTGTAATTATGTTTCTTAAACTGTGTTATTAATTCAAGATCAACTACTTTATTGGATATTAAAATTTTTCGAATCATTATCATCACTTATACATTAGTGTCGATATCAATATTCCTGATTGTAGCTTATATGTGCTCTGATATTACTGTTTGTTTCTTTCTTCTGATAACAGCTTTGACAAAATACAAACGAAAGTGTAACCAGACCAGTGAACATAGACAATAAACAGAACTACAGAAGAGACCGTTTCATGGTATAGCAGTGTACTAGGCTTTCGTATTAAATGTGATCATGCTATGTAATTCCCTGTTCTTTCTCGAAACTTCCGTGCATCACTTACACCAGAATGGTTCTTCTTATTCCCTCTGTCATCGAGGTGTAAAATTTGGATTCACAAACCCGAGTACCCAACCTTTACCAATCGTCATGGCCGAGATGAGATTTGGTTGATCATGTGTTTTGTTTCATTGAAAGATTCACATCATTTTCTCTGTCTGTTTGTTTCCAGTGCTCGACTGTGGTGCGCAGCTGCGTGATAGAAAAAGAGCTAGTTTATGAGCTGAATAAAAAGCAATGGGCCATGTACATTTGTCAGATCGATCCATAAGGGAGAAATTCCATGAAAAACTGCAGCAGGGTATGTCTTTGTGTCTTGCATGCATCTCATGTGTCCTATTCAGTGTTTGTATTTGCTGAAAGTATTAGATATTAGACTCATCTATTGTCACTCATTGTAATCCCATAAATCGAAGCTCCTTATTTTTACTAGACTTTAGTGGTTCTACAAGTATGTTTGGTTTCTAAGGATTGATACTTTCATTTATCCTAGAATTTCTCTTCATATTTCATCTCCTGAGAGTCTTCGTTGATTTTGCTCTTTGCCTTAGTAGCTTTAGAATCAAATGATCGCAGATATGAATCCCAGCCAAGGAAAAGGACCTCAATCTGGTGAATCTTATACACACACACAGAAAAAAAGACAAGAAGAAAAGGAGAGGATCACAAAAGGTTAACAAGGAAACATAATCCACTGGCTCTGCTTCTTCTCTTCGTCGTTCCTCATGATTTGTAGGTGACTTGCATATATGTAGGTACTAGGTAGATCTTGAGATGATACGATGAGCCTGATAAAGATGTTGCAGATATTCTAGACTCTATTAAAGAGATTTGAAGTATATATTTTGTGAAGAATTAGTTCATTGCCTCAAATCATGCTTAATACTAAAGCGTTTATTATGCTATGTATGCATCAGGCACTGTAAGAATATGAGTAACTAAATCAAGATGAGTAGCAACTAGCAACCTACATCCCTTTATTGTACATTAGCAGATTGTCTGAGAATGACGAATGCGTTATATTTTTAACTGAAAACTCAAAAAAACTGCAGACTATTTACATTTATGCTCATTCGAAGACCTGCTTAGATTTAGGTACATTATTGAAGTAGTGTTAGCCTGTACTATGTCAATCTAATTGAGTTGATATTTCTTTTATTGTGTTAGCATTTTTATTAGACATTTATAATATATTTCTGATATCAAGCAAGTTGTCTGCTAGATTTATAAGAAAGATCGTTACACTAGAAGGAGCGCCATCTTCATTTACGAAAAAATTATGATGGCTGCATTCTATCAGAATCCTTGTAATTCTGATGATTGAGATTGGCAGTTCTTATGTGCTTAACAATTTTATTGCCATTGGAGTATGTTTATATATCCAAAGTTTTCTGGTGTTTCTTATTGTGTCATGAATTCAGATTTAACTGAGGCTGACTACTTCTCCAACTGCTGCCTTCTACGATGCGGGTATTATTTACATATGTAAAACTACTTGTGGACTAATTCTTGGCAGAGACTTCTACACTTTGGGTTACTGGCTGAAGCAATCGCCTGTGTATCAAAGCTCGCGTTTGTTTCCATAGTTTCCGAGCTTCTGTTTCTTCATTTGCTAGGGATGAGCAATGGCTCTCATTACAGTCCGCGAAGTACTTGCCACTCATTGCCTCCATCTTTGGGCTTAATGCAACATAACACGTCGTTGCTGCACCCTGTAAGTTTGCACAAAAGACATCAGGATAAATAGCAAGAAAGGTAATGAAAAATACTTAGGCTAGTCGTAGATCTTGTGGTCACAATTGGTTATGCGTCAAAATGTACAGGCTATAATCACCTATAGATAACATCACACATTTTTAAATGATATTGTTAAATTTATTGTCACAAGGTTTATAAGCCTGGTTTAGATTAGAATCACTTGAATTTTGATACCTATATTGAAACTCTTAGAACTTTACCTTATCTAGGCCCAGACAAATTGGTTTGGTCTTAGCACATGATGTTAGAGAGGTTAGACCCAAATTCAAAACTAGAACATAGATCTATTTAGTCTTAAATTGAAGATGAGACTCAAACATCCTTATTTCTTTAATTAATTAGAAGTCATGGTAATAAAGGAGCCAAGACAGAAGTCAAATTGAACAACTGAAGGACTTTAATTCATTGGATGTGATTGCTCTTGTTCTAAAAGTGAGAGTAATTAAAAAAAAATCAACAAACTAATTTGTTTTTGTGCCAATTTAACACTTGGTCAAAAAAAGGCAGTCACCTCCTAAAAGAAGGCAGCTTTAATTCTGTTAAAAATGAATATTGAGGTGAAAGGAAAAAAACAAGGATGAATAGACAAACCTGTGACGTTGATTTCAGCAACTTTGATGCCACAAAAAAAAGAGAATCTGCAAAAATCAGAAAAAAATAAATAAATAAAGGGTAATGGATTTTAACTACATTCTCTTTGGATTTATTTGCAAGTCGTGAGAAAAAAGCAAATAAAAAAGTGGGGTTCCAGAAGATAAGGTGTAGCATGCATGCTTGCCCTTGCCTGTGACAAAACCTCTGTAATCTCTGATTATTCCAGTCTTCACAATTCCTGGGTGCACTGCGTTGATAGTTACGTTTGCTTTTCTTGCCTGTTAGATTCCAATATGGTCAGACAAATATTTTGTCCCTTTTTAACTTTTTATTCGAAGGTTGACAACAATTGATTTGTTGCTCATGCTGGAGCACTTCCATATTTTCCCACTTAGGATTTTGAGGATCATTGAAAAATATTTGGCTACACTATACTATTTGTGTGGCCATAATCCTATCATTTACTTGCTAATAGTAACTAATTAACAAATTGTGGTATGAGTTATATAGTTTTTAATAAATATAATCTAAGTCTAGAATGATTGACTTAATTAAAGAATAGAAGTACTGACAACTAAGTGCAGTTTGTTGGTAAGACGTTTTAGCTTAATTCCGAAGTCACAAGTTCGAGTCACTCTAATAATTCAGAGGATGGAAGTTTGAATAGACATTAATTATCAACTGCTTATACTTTTATTTTACCTTGAGCTGCCTTGCTAATTCCTTGGCATGCAATATGTTGGCTACTTTTGACTGAGCATAAGCGCGAGTTCCATTGTAGCTGCATGCAAAAGAAGCTCAAGCTTATCCAAATATGAATTAATTAAGCTAATAATTCAGATATAGATAACTTCAGCTTATATAATTTAATTATGTGAGGCTTTTTTTTTTTTCCTTATGGTGTTTAATGATGATAATGAATAATTGAGATGGGGTCCTTTACCTTTTTGGGTGAAGCAGTTTACTGAAGCAGAAGCTTTTTTTGTTTACCCAATTGTGAATTACAGAAGAAACATTCACTATCCTTCCTTGGATGCCACTTATTGTTGCTGTCTCCACAATTTTTCCTAACAGCATTTCTGTTAACAAAAAATGACCTTCCAAAAGAAAACAACACACAATAGTTAATTAGTATAAGAGATATATATATTTTTACATATACTTCTCCTATTAATTTGGATAATCACTTGGAAAAGTATATAGAATAAGAATTTAAAATTGAGTACCTAAGTAGTTTGTGGCAAAAGTCAGCTCAATTTTGTCCTCAGAAAATTCCAACTTAGGTGAATATTTGCCAGCATTGTTTCTGCACAAGTGAAGGAATATAATATCTGCCATAAGTTTCATGCACTATATATTTTTTCATTGTTTGGTCCAACCTCCAACCACTTTTCAAGAAGAGACAACCATAAAAGTAACCAAACAAAAATTCCAAAGAGAAAGCCCAAAAAAAAAAATATATAAAATAATATACATACATGAGGATGTGAAGAGGTAGTCCTAAAGATAAGAACTCGGAACAAAATCTCTGGATTGAAGCAAATGAACTCAAATCTATCTCTGATATGATGATCTCAGCTTTTGGGCTCTCCTTTTGTATATTTTCCTTCACTTTTTCAGCTTTCTTCAAATTTCTAGCTGGAATTATAACTCTTACACCGTTTTTGGCTAGCACTCTTGCAGTTTCAGCACCAATGCCTGATGTTGCACCTATTTAAGCCAAAAATAATAATCAAAATTGACACTCTTATATGGTAATAAAGACAATACAAGTAAAATTCCTTTTTTTTTTAATAAATAGATTCACATATTTGACCAATAAAGATACTACATAGATTGTGAACATCATTAGTGGAACTAATCAGTGTCCATTAAGAATTTTCTAACATGAACCAATGATCAACAAGAATAAATTGCGTAGGGACAAAACAAAATCTTAGCATGATTAATTAAAATGCATGGTAGAAAGTACCCACTATAAAATACAGCATGCTTTACTAATTGATTCAGGATAAACACCTGAGCACAATTAGTACATTCCCCAATAAATTAATCCAGTGACTATATAACAAAAATATATATATATATATATATATATATATATATATATATATAACAAAAAAAAATAAAAAAAATAAAAAAACTAACCAGTGACTATAGCAGTGAGCTGAGATTTTGGCATTGAATCCAAGCAATCTTTAGCAACTTTCTCTGCAGTTGTTTTAGAACTGTACCCACTCGGCCCTGCAATTCCTGCTAAGTACTTGAGCGTTTCCTTCATGGGTTGAACCAAATTTAGAACCTTAAACTCCAAAATAATAACTATGGCAGCTGAAAACCAAATATATATAATAGACATCAACTTTTTGGTACATCCATAGGCATGCACCCTATCCCATGCACGTCATAGTGTATATTTTTTCAATTTTTTTTTTTTAATACACTGTGTCTATTTTATATGTACCTACTGGAGAGAAGAGTGCAAAGAGAAATGCATAATTAATCCCATATGTTTGAAGGGAGAATTTGGAATTTGTAGATAGAAGAATGGAACCAAATTAAGTTAGGTGGTCCATATTGACTAGTTGATATGATTTTTAAGCGTGTAATTGTGAAAAGTTCACTGTTTTATTGTGGTCAGTTTTTTCTACGGCTAATTATTGTTGTCTCCCCATAGTAGGTGTCTTTCTTCTTTTGGTGGGGTGTCCAGATTATTGTCTCGGGGCACATTTTACTGTTTCAAATCATTTTTTGCCTCAAAGGTTGGTGCTGCAAAATCATAAATGGAATATTAATTGTTGGGTTTTTTTTTTTGTTTGTTTGTTTCGTTTGTTGGTAATTGGAATGCCATATTTTTTTTATGCCACATAATGTAATCGTTGTAACCTCATCTTCTATTGAATTTTCAATGGCATTGTGTAAAAATATTTAAGATTGCCGAAGTGCTAACTTAGATTTGTTGTGCTAACTAATAGCTAGGATGACAATCTTAACTCGAGGGTATCCAATGGTAGGTACTAATGGATAAATGTCACATCTGTAATTGTATGAACAACCTCATCATGCAGCGGTTGTATAAGATAATTTTTTTATATGCAACGCCAGGATAATGTGTTGCGTATTTTTTAAAAATGTAGGGGGTAATTGGCCAAATTAGCAGGAGTTATTCGCCCAAACCCCTTAATTAATAATATATACTTTACAAACAATAATATAAGAAAATATATGCCAATGAGTTACAAAAGATAAATAATGGTGAAAAAAACTAATTACTAATCCTCAAACAGTGTGTTGTACTTTCGTTCCCGGCAAGTTTTGTTCGTGCACTTTGCCAAAACATATAAAAAGCGTGCACACTTTTTAAGCATGTATAATTAAAGGGGTTGAATACGGACCATTTAATTTAGGGCATAATGGCCCATAACATGATATATCAACTTATTGTGGTACTAGAGTAATTCCTGATACTTGAAGGTGCCGATTTGATAATTTCTCAATGTGCAAAAGCGATCATGATTTGTACGCAGTAACGTAGGTGCTAAAATTTTGACCATATAATTAGTTCGCTATACACGAATGCCCTGGCAGGGATTTGAACGAATAACTAAACTTAATAGTGCCATTTTTCTTAATATAGTCTATATGAGAGCTGAGATAAATTACTAATTTGATATGATTATTTGTAACTTTCAAGTTTTAGTTTAGTGCAGACAACATCTTAGACATTTTTACTTTTTTCTTAAAAACAACTTTTAAGCTATTGTTCATATGGCGTGTAAATAATTTGCCACTCTATCCATCATTTTGCGTATGTGATCAGCTACATTAGTCAGGTGACTATTGTAGTAACATTATTATACTCCAAACTCGTTGCACAAAACACTTTACAAACTATGAATTTTCATAAATTGGTTTTGACACTAATGTTTTGTGTAATGTTATTGTAAAGTTCTCCGGCCCTATATCCATTACCCATATTTTCACTGGATTGAGCAAAAACATAGATTTTAACTCGTTTGAGCCTTTCATTTTCCTAACACTCTTGAAAGATTTTAAGCTTAATTTGTTAGAAATAAGATCCTCTCATATTATGCATATTACGCTAAAATATCCCTTGTGAAAAAAGAGAGCCAAAAGAACTCCTTTTATTACGTTTAAATAACCACCCAAAAGAAAGAAAAAAAAAAAAAAAAACTCTATGAGAAACATAACTGGCAAAACCCCTCATGTGATGTTAATTAGAGAAAGAGGCGAATAACTACTTTTTTTTTTCCACATAGCTAGGATTTCTTTTTGACTCTTTTTTACGTGGTTTTTTGTCTATTATAATTTATACATAACACAAGAAAGTTTTTTCAATCTTTCAAGGGTTTTTTTTTTTCGCTATGCATGGCTCATAAGTAGTCCCAAGGATTTTTCAAAACATAGAGGACAACCAAAGATCATTATATTTCTTTTTCTTCGCAAGCTGTATTAGGCTCATATGGTATGCGAATACTTCAACTTTGGGTAACTTTGAAAACAAACTAAGCAGGAAAAAAGTTAGGGGAAAATATCACCCGCCATTATGGTCGATGTTCTTTTGTAATCTTGTTTCGACTTTCACTCGAGTAGTTAGTAAAAGAAGTCTACGAAATTGACAAAATTCATAATGTGATAAAAAGTAACAAGAGTGGGTGCAACACTTACCTCTCACACGTGTTCATCTAGATAACCCATAATTGTATGTTTTCCCTTAAATTCAAAAGTAGAAGTATGGGCCAAAAAAAGACATTGAAGCTTGTCCTTTACGAAATATTTACATAACTAGTAAGGCGCAAATTGCTAATTAAGTACAGATAACCAAGTTTAAGGGTTGTCGATTTTAATTAACCAACCGACTGATGCAAGTATAATAGCTAAATTTTAAAATTTCAAAACATTAAATCGTGAAATTTATGAATCCCTCTAAAATGAACTTGAAATAAAGTTTTTTATGAAATTAAATGTTGCTTTTTCGAGGCCAAGCGCTTTTGTTGCGTGCGTGCACACCGAAATCCTTTAAATTACTTCTTGGGCGCTTTACTTTTTTATCTTTTTCATGTTAGAAAATGATCATATCCAATGTTGGAGATTTGAGGGGCCAGAAAGAACATTGAGGTTGACTTCTCATGAACAATGGAGATGTGGCACATTGGACCCATTGGTCCCCCATTTCGAGCACATTTCTCATCAATATGATACTACATTTGTAAGACACATTCTAATGGATTTAGTTGTTTCACATGTGATCTACAGCTTTATATTTATTTGTTTAATTAATATTTGTGAATATAAGTTTATTTTTTCTCATTGTACATAGTGGAAAGACTCTGCTTGCACAGGCAATTTTTGGATTATTGATCATCCTCTATTTTTGGGTTTTATAAATGAAAAATTGGATCATTTACCACAATATAGAGTCCCTGAATTTGGAACGACTGCAGGCTAAAAATGATCACTAAATTAAATTCTCTTACATATTCAAAGGTTAACTATCTAAATAGATGCAGGATAAAATACTGGGACAAGTTTGTTTATTTGTTTTGAATGTGTGAGTGTGATGACATATATACTTTGACTTCTTAAGATCAACTTAAATTGACATGTTTTCGAAATATTGTGTCCACATACTACATTTTCTTTTATTTTAAATACGTCCACGTACTCAAAAAAAAAGAAAAAAAAAAAAAAAAAGACACATCATAAATGTGTGGACGGCATCATTTCGTTATCTATATAACCAAATGCATCATAAATTATATCAATTTGTAAATTGAACACGATTAAGATCAACCGTTATCAGGTAAATGAGATGGACCGAATCTTAGAAAAGGAAGAAAAAAAAAAGTGAAAAACTCATTTTATAGAAATGTTTTAACAAAAAAAAAAACATACGCACACAGTTTAATTAGATCTTTATTATATATTAGAAGTAAAACTTAGTAATAATGTGAAAGAATGAGACAAAGGAATAGTTTTTATTACCGTATGAAATTTTATCTTGGTTCATTCTGTGAACATTATTACTAATTAACCAACTATATGAGAAAGCTGTTGAAGCCTTTTCACATGGAAATCCGACCACCGTCACCATCAAGTTTTCCACTCACTTCTCGATCAATATATAATAGATTAATTGACTTTAAAGTTTCAATTATAGCCCACTGATATGCCGACAAATCACATCATTAGATGCAAATTAATGACATGAGATTATACCTAATGAATCTATCAAAATAGCCTCTCCTTCAAATTTATGGACAACTTGCTAGCTGAAAGAAATTCTAGACCATTATGATCTCTTCTGTCCTAAATTAAATTACCAACTGTAACGTACCACAGTTAGAGTAAATATTGGACGTAATTATCAAATACTACTAGTCATGCACATGCTGACTTGTCACTGAAAAAGTGACTAATTAATTTATCTCGTTTTCTAAATTTTATCCTTTTTCTTTTGGGTAGTAGGTAAAACTTTTACTATACAACCCTAAACTACAAAGTTAATCATTGATGCATTGAATTATCGCCATGATATTACCAAATAAATTAATTTTCAATATATTTTGAAAACAATATATAATTATTATATGAAAATATCTTTTAGAATCATTCTTCTTGAGTCGACAATGAAAAGTTTTCACATTATAATAAACACTTTTTGAAACTTTAATCAATCATTATCACAACAGTTTCTATTAAATTAAAGAATTACGAAAACTTACTACACCTCCATTACACAACAGTCAACAATCAATCAATCGATTATTCTAATGGGTTTTGAGTTATGTCCTAGGATGAACCATGTGGAGGAGGGGTATAACTCTCTGCTTTAGACTATTATAAAAAATAAATATGCAAATTACCTCCTATGTTAAATTCGTGTATTTCTTCGTATATTGGAGCATGTAATTCACCCATTTGTTGTCTATGATAATCGTTATCTGCTCTTCTCAATTCTGGGTTCATTTTTGTACTGACTTAGAGTATCTCTTATACTCTCATGCTTGTTTTTCAATAAATCAAAATTTCTAGTTTGCCTGATCCGGAAAAAGGGAAAAAAATTCTCTGAAAAATAAATAGACACAATAACCTCATGTATTATATGCTTATTAATTTTTTAAAGAAGAGTAATGTATCTATTTTACGTGAGGTAAAATGCCATAGTTTTTTTTTTTTTTTTTTTTTTTAAATCAACGTGTAGAGCGCAAAAAACCTGTTTCGTAAAACACTTCGGTCAGATGTTGAGTTTTGGCGGTTCATGGAAACATACTTAACTATATAATATTCTGGTGTCCATTGCTTGACATTAGTTTCTCACCTGAATTGATGCAATTGAGAAAAGCTCAAAACCTAGCACTATTTTAATTAGATTAATAATTTCGTTCTATAGTGTCTTGCCGTCCACCAATATTTAAAGATCACTTAAACTAGAAATGTCAATTTAATGATTTATTGATGGACATGTTCACGGTACTAGACCACTCTAGCTAGTTTAGTATAAATCATAAAAATTTAGTGGTAGCCTCACGTGCAACATGACATTACTGAGGGACATATCACACACATGAATAGTGTATGTATTAATAGTCTGTCGCATATAGTATGCTATTATTATTTTAATTTTTTTATAATGCATATGAGAGAAGAGCCAATCAAGGAAAATGTGTTCGTCCTTTTTGACACAGGCTTAAGCAAAAGTAGTAGTGATATCATGATTTGAGCTAGTTGCAATATAAACCTAGGTAAATAAAATCATAAAGATGCCCAATCGGACCAACCAAATTAACCACCACGATCTTTTTTTGCTTCCGCTATTGTCCACATTATGCGTTGTTCAAAGATAGACGTAGCAAATCAAGTATTTTAAGATATTAATTAGTACGTTATTCGGCTATGGTTTGTATTACATTGCGAAGGATCCAATAATCGAATTCCATATATTCGTAAATCGAATAAACAAGACCGAAAATCATTTTTGACTAAAGTGCTTAGCAAGCAAAAGGGTTAATATTAGCGTCCAATGTAAGACATTACTATTCTTCATCAAAACTTAGAGGTATTTGCAAAAACTTCTAGAATCAACATCTTTATTCCTTTTAATTACATATTTCTTTTTTTCTAAAAGTTGATAATGTATGTAAACTTTTACAGAGAACTAATTAAAGCATTAAATATGTGCTTGCAATATATAATATGAAGTAACATTTTTCTTTTAATTACTGTTTTTCCAAATATCAAATTTCAAAGTAATTTGAGAAGCAAACCTAAACTCAATTTCTTTTAGACTTGTACTTATTATAGTTTCGTTTTGCATAAAGTAAAAGCAAAAACGAATAATACAAACACTTCAGAGTGTTTATGGGTCTAACAGTCTACAAGCACTTTTCATAGCTTGTACATGCACCAACTTATCCCTCACAACTGATCGATAGTTTAGTAACCTCGAATCCTCTATTGCATACATAAAATAAGAAGATCTTTGTTTTACTAGGTCTATATAAATTCTGAGATTGCAATTTCTTAATATTAAATTCATGATTGGCACAGTTATATTTCTTTCTTTATGTAATAACTTTAATTTGTAGCTTAGAACATGATATGTAATTCTTTGTTTTAGCTATATAAACTGAAATGTAATTTTACCAGTATCAAAAAACGAAGAGGAAAGTTTCAGTTTACAAGGAGTTTAAATAAAATTACAGGACAAAGAAAGATACCAACCAGTAAGATTTATATTCGTATAGTTAGCTAACCTATATATATGCTATTAGCCACCGTCTCGGCCAACACTTTACTCCACGACGTGAAAGTATTGAAATGGACAAATTTACTGCCCCGAGAGTACTCTGAGACACATGACGTCCCTGCTTTTGTGTTTTTCGTATTCTCTAGTGATGAAGAGCTTCTGGCGAAGATTTGAACTAATTTTGTAGCAATGAAAATTTCTTTATCGGCAATTCTTGTATCACTCTTAAACTTAAAATTTATCTATATAACGTGAAACGAAATTTTAAGTCCTATAGCGATGAATGATTAGAAAAATAAACATCTGGATAATTACTTTGTAATTACCACATGTGTCATAAACGTAATAATGTTATGTAGATAAATTTACACACCATTTTGTCACCAAAAACTTCATATTGCATTGGAGGTACTTACATTTTAATTTGCATGATGATATGCTTGTAAAATTATTTAATAATGACAAAAAATATTACCTTTTAAACTCTAATGCTTATGTAAAATTTTGTTTAGAACTTTTTTATTATTGAAAATCTAAACTAAAAGAATAAATTAGTTGTCAAAGACCCCTTTAAACAAATGATAGTATATGACAAAATTTGAGCAAACCACAAAATTGAGGACTAGTTGGCACGCACGCAGAAAACTATTGATGGATTAACAAAATAAGTAAATAACCAGCTGAGACAAGTTATTAAAAAAATTTAACCAATTAAAGAATGCAGGCGAGCGTGATAAAATTTGGTTGGTGAATTGAGTTAAATAGGTATTTGACCGTTTCAAACCTAAAAAGAAAATGAGAAAATGTAATGGTTCACCCAGAAAGGCCATTACATTTTTATTTTTGTAAAAGGCCCAACCGTTTGTTTGCAACAAGACTTTATCAAATGTATTACTTATGCAATGTTTGGTAACCCTCTAAAAAGGTGTCCGGCCCATGCAACTATTTTCCACCTAGGCTTTTCAAAGGTGGAATGCATAAAACCCTTGCAGTCTCGAGAACCCGCACGAAATTTATCTGAAGTCGTCTTGTTGGTTCATAAATTTTGTATAATTCGTTTATGATTAAGAATTTCTGTTCTGTTTAACTTAATTTGTTCCCTTTATGTGAGACAGAGTTAGGTTTTGCATATTATTTCTCCATAAAAGTCAATTATACCTTTTGAAATTTAGCACAAAATCTCATTGTTGTTCAAAACCTGCCCAAATTTTCTATATGGTTTGAAAACTCTGCACGAAGTCGCTTTTTTTTAATTAATTTCTTTTAAATATAATACAGAAAAATATTTTTATTTTCTACAATAAAGCAAAAATGCTGTAAAATTTTAAAACAAAAAAAATCAAAATACCTAGAATATATATTTATAAAAACTAAAACAGAAGTAAGGGCAGTTTAGTCATTTAATAAAAACCAATATAATTACTTAAAATTTATCAGAGAAAATTTTGTGCAGAGTATGTTTACACACACAATTACACATAACAATTACAGAATTAAGTTAATGAACATAAGTTATACAAACTACAATGATTAATTTGAAAACCGGGAGCACAATAAATGGCTCGACGAGTAACTAAAATGCTCATTTAGAAATAAATAAGCATAATTAGTAAACTATATTACACGTCGGGTTGTTCAATGCGATTAAATGAATCAAATAGAGGCTCAATTTTAATAGTGAGAAAATAATGATTAAAAACTGGATTAATCGGGTTGGTTCGATTCAGTGCAAACCGAGTGCACCGCGCGAGTTGGTTTTGGTTTTGTTGTGATCTTTTAATTTATTCTTTGAAAATCTGAAGAAGAAAAAAGACGCCTTAAAAGTTAAAATTACACCTAAAACTAGAAAACATCAAACACTACAAAATATGTAATGGTCATCAAAATTGATCAATCATTTCATCTGAGAACATAATCAATCACGGTCATAGCAAATTCATAGTTCATAGTTCATAATTCAAAACTCATACTTTTACTTTCACATAATTCAGTGCAAACAATCAAACATTAAAGTCAAATAAACTACATGCAACTAATGAAAATTAAATCACACATTTACAACTCATAAACCATCATTGTCCGACATATATCGTATGCAACACAGATAAGTTGACACCTCAAGAAACATGAAAGAAGCTTGTAATTTGCCCCAGATGATCTATGTATAAAGCCACTCTAACTATATATGAGAAACAATTACAAAAGCTATTGAGTGTTTGTAGTGAAATTCCTTGTCGGGTAAGTTCCGACCCGCACGCATGTTATTCTCATGCAGCCGGAGCATAGTCGTAGGTTCCATCGTCATCGTCATCGTCATCATCTCCATCATCCTCTAACAATATATCACAAGTGTACTCTTTATCTACAAGAAAGTTTTCACCAAGATCTACAAACCATTTGGACAATGAGGAGTTCTTGTTGGAAAGGAGTGACATTTTTTTCTTGTATTTGTGAAAAGGGTTGGCTAGTGATTTTAATGAGTTGGACAAAGGGAATGAACTTATATATATATATAATGGTGAATTATTCTGTTTTTTGTTAAAGTTATAAAAACATATTTTCAGAAATAGATGCCGGTACAGTTAATTAAAGTAATGGCGAAATTTCTAATAATTCTAATTCTACTAATTTAAGGTTCAACAAATCAAAATTAGTTTAACATAAATAGTATTTTATATAAAATTTCTCCACGAGTTACTTGATTTTTCTTCAAAATTACGTACGTTTTTCATTTCTTTCACTTTCTTCTTTTCATAGCAAGACTCTTGTCGAAATTCACAATGATCAGCATAACGATAAACCAAGTGATATGATATTAATTATGTCTTTTAGTCTTTTATTATATTAGTACGTACTATTAATATTAATATTATGTCTTTTATTTTGACTTTTTGTTTACGAATAATAAAATCATATTAATAAATCCCATATTTGAAACCCTTGGACTAGCTGAAATACTGATCCTTAATTTCATAAGTTGGCGTAGGGTGCACACGTGGCTGGGTGAAGCAAGTTTGTGGAAGATCCTAAGCTGTGGACACGTGTGCTGCTTGATTGTCCATGTTGGAACTCCACTACTTCGAGGTGAATTGAAGTTGCGAATCACTGGCTAACTATGTGTGGAACAAAATTACCGATCGAGAGAAGTTGATCAGTCTTTACGTTACACATGACAGTGTATTTTTTAGCAGCCGTTAAAATTATAGCATGTAAAATTAATTATGTAAAATAAATTATTTTAAAATGTATAGGGGAAAGATAATGAGAAGTAAAACATCAACTATCAAATATGTTCCCTACATCATTCTCGTTTTGTTAAATGAGTGATAGATGTGACTTCTACAATGAGCACATAATAGAGTTAACCACGAATATATGGAATATATGTGCTTTGCCACTGCTTTTTTATGGATTTGGATAGAAAACATACGAGAGAGATAAAGATGCAACCAGTTTATATATTCGATTCTGAGTTATTACCTATTGTATATGTGACATGATAATAATAAGAAGCCAAAAATGACTAATTCCTAAAGCAATTTTTCATTGATTACTTTTATATTCCTTTCAAATTGATGTCTTAATACGCTTATAACTTGCTAATTGTTATAGTCTTTAGAAATTAAATGAAGACAGTACTATTACTTTTAATTTATAAAATTAGAAGATTATCTTTCTTTATAGAAAGATGTAAATACCTTACATAAATAAATTACTTAATTAATAAAAATCTGAGTAGTACTTTAATTTTTTGACATTTTTTCAACTTTTGATTTCTGTTTTTTATGGCCGAATTAATGATTCAATGAAACTTTTCGGCCGACTTTTGACAGTAACTTATTACAACATAGGTATACTGCAGCATCTCGACGTTCAAGGTTCGCCACATAAGAAATACGATACCTTTTTGCACCAAACATAAGAGGACGTGCATGCTAAAGTCGAATTCGAATCGACTGGGGTTATGCACATACTCCATACACAAGGCCACGAGCACTCTCACGCAAACCATAAGGTGTCACCTTTTTTAACCCTATATATGTAATAACTTACGTTTAACAAATTCCCATCTCAAAAACCTCACATATCACCAATTAATTGTCTTTATTTCCAGTTGTTAGCCATTTTTGCACTCTAAACATTGAAAAAATGGCCCTCAACGTGGAGATCCTAAGGTCATCGCAATACAGTAAGCACCCAAACTATGAGCCATCGAGGTTTGCTTTTGCGGAAGGCGATGGTGATGATGATAGCGACTATGATTATGCCCCGGCTGCATAGTATATACTAGCTAGCTCTAGTAATTAATGTAGTTATCTTCCAGCTTTTGGTATTCACAATGTTCTAAGCTTCAGTATTAGTATTTGGTTGTCTAGCTAGTTAACTAAATGGATCCGAACTTTTGCGACATTAATATATATTTTGACATATATATATATTATGCCAGATGAGATCTCTTGCTATGCGCCATGTAATATTGTTAAGCATCTTAATTTGCTTATATGAGAAAAAGTTCGTAATTTCTATATCCTAGGAAGTTAAACTTCACTATCTGATCATGTCGAAATATTTTCCTGGGGTGGCGAACTATCATCCGCACCCGGCCATCATTTATATTGAATGGTTGTAGGTTCATGTAAATTTAATTGAATGGTTGACCGGCCAAAAACCAATATAGCTATATATAAATGATTAACTCGGGGGTATTCAATGATCATAATTACTTTTAAGATACTCAAAAATAGCTAAAACCACATTTCGCAACATAACTTTTTTATTTGATTTATAAAACAACCATTTAAACTATATATATTATATATTTGAATATGAATCATCTAAATAGTAAATACACACACGTAGGTGTAGGTAGTACAAATGTAAAATACTCATGTGTATGTACTTTGGAAGAAATCTCTCTCTGTGAACAAAGAGGCGAAGAAAAGCCCTCCAATGTATGCGTAATATATTAGGCAAAATCTCCCCCTGCCAAAAGAATGCTTTTAGTTTTAAAATCTCTCTTCTTTTTACGCATACATTTTCACATTATTATTTTTTACTTAGTTTTAATTCTATTACGCATAACATGTATAGAGTTTTCTGCCGAGTCCCGAATAGTAAAATGATCTAAGTAGGTGGAGATTTTTATCATGAGTATGCAAGGTGGTGAGAAAAAATTATTTTATTATGTTTTTACCAAACCAACAGAAACCTTATTGCTTTCTCAACTTTCATACGAATATTTATATTTACATCTCAAACTTACAAATGCCCATTTTCTAAAGTACAAACTTCTTATGGGGGAAATCCGTATAGTTTCATTTTCGGTGGGACCAAAGTACGATATATAGCCCAGTACGCATAGCTTAAGTTTAAGTCTCTCGTTAGCCCGCTTATCTTCTCCGGGGCCTTCCAGATCCAGAAAGCTCAGATTATAACTGGGCTTACTTTTGTTTCAAAAGCCCAGACACGGCCCAATGAGGTCCAGATAAAACCATGGTCCAAGTTTCCCCACACAGGTCTTGCACCGTCGAACATCGTCGAATGTTCGACTGCTTCTTAATCTAATTAAAATATTGTCCTCTATATGCACATATATTTAAATGGTGTTTGCAAATGCTTATAAAAGGAGTTTGTTGGCTTTTGCAGTCGCAAAAGCACATTTTTAATGTTTGAAATACTGACTTTTGCTTCTACTTGTCTAAACAAAAGGTCAGAAAAAGCACAAGCCGCAAAAGCATGCCTAGGGGTGCTTCCTCAATTGCTTTTGGAATTATGTTATTTTTAAAAGGTCTTTAAAAAGAAAAGTTACTTTTCATTAATTTTTGCAAACACCTAATTAATGATTTAAGTAGCTCTTTAAAAAAAATTGCAAACACTCCCGACTTTTTATTAATAGTCACTTAAACTGGCTTTAAGCAAAAGTAATGAACAAACTCCTTTTATAAATATTTGCAAACACCACCTTAATTTTATGCATATATCATATACTTACCTATAAATAGCTAATACACAGATACGATTGCGTCACATACATAAATCTGTCTTTTTCGTTTAGATTCAAAATTATTAATATTAATGAATAATGGATATTAACTCATTTAAAAAATAAATTAGGTAAGTTTGAAAATATCTTTTTAGGATTGAATATAGTGGAAACAAAATACTGTAAACAACTAGTATATATAAAGTAAATAAAATATGTTTAAAAAAATAAAAGTTTTTTTATGATGCATTCGACCACCATTTTTTCTTTCTCCAGCTCACTTCTTGCCTTTTTTTTTTTTTCTTTTCAAGAATTACTGTCATGTGTGGTTTCAACCAATCCGAAAATGTTTCAAGATGGATGAACATAACTGCCTTTTGAAAGTTTAAAATATTCACGCCTAAAAGAAAACAACATATTAAGTCTTTTATGTTTGTAACAAGAAACGTTTCTTTTATGTGAAAAGTCTACCATTACATTACTTAATTTTTGTTACATGTATTCATATTATAGGACTATTGTCTTTATCGAGATATGTGCACTGACTCCGTGATCGAAGTTTCTTTTATTCCTTTTCATTTTTGACTTAACCGAAATAAAACATACAAGTATTCTCTATGCCTATTGTATCAACAACTTTTACGATTTTTCGAAACATATCGAAAAGGCTTCGAAACATAGGAAAAGTTTTTAATATAGCGCACTGAGACATACAGTAGAAACAAAACTTTGATCCATGACCGACTCATTCACACATCTACAACCTATAAATAACTTTAAAATATCTTACTTCTGGCTCCACAAGGAACTCAAAAAATCCAAAAGGAAATACACCAAATATACTTATTTTACTTACGCGATAAACCAGGTTAAGGTATCTTTCCCTCTTCTCAATCTGAAATGAATTTAAAATCCTTTCATGATAGTGATTGGGCAGGTTGTATTGAGACAAGAAGAAGTGTTACAGGATACACAATCTATTGTACAGTTAATTAAATAATTTGTTAAATAGTTAATAAATAGGCAAGAATATCAAAAGATTTTAGGGACCATTAGGTGGTATAACTTTGTGCAAAGGTGTTATGGTTACAACTTCACGATAAAGTGATACAACAAACTCAATTATTAGTGTAAATCCATGATTGAGATGGCATGATAAGAAGTTAATGCGTTACAATCTATAAAGATATTTATAATCTCAACCATTAGTTACCCACATCATCAAAACATTTTGGTGAATTATTATTATTTTTTTTTCACAAAATTCCAGTTTTTGCAAGTGCCAAGCAAGTTATTAAAAGAAAACATACTTACTCAAGTGGAGGAGAGCGATAGAAGATTGAAGCTTCAATATTACAAAGGAAATTGAGCCCACTTTTAGAAAGAGAGTCTTTGCCGTCAAAGATTACTAACTTTTTGGGGACAATATTATGAGAGCTCATGGATTTGTAACTAGTCACACCCCAACCACTATTCTAACTTTCTGCTTCTGAATTTTTTCGTTGCGGTTTTAAATTTCTAAAAATAAACGAGAAAGTGTAAAAGATGATCTCTATTGCAAAATCTAAACAGGTGTTTAATTTCAAGACGCTTCTTTGAGTTCTCTTTTGCTATTAAGTTTCACTTCAACTATGGTATGTGTAATATATATATATATATATATATATATATATATATATATATATATATATATATATATATATATATATATATATATATATATATATATATATATGGCTACAGAATCGCAAAGAGACGTTGATTTTATTAAGAAGTATCTGGTATTACGTATCTAAGCTGAGATCATATCCAAAACTCTGAGACAAATTAAAGTACAAATAATTTAGTATCCTTTTAAGAAACGTACACAACTTAGCTACTAATTCCAATTGGCTCTAGCTGGGTTGGGCCACATATATGTTTCACATTTTAGGCCCATTACAGTTACACACATGAATTCGTATTTAGTGGTAGGAAAGAATAACACCTTACTTTAGATATATATACTGAAAATGATACTTTTTGTGCCTTAAAATTTCAGAATCGGACATCTTTATAGTTTATACCAAATCTTCTATATTTACATTTTGTACACGTGTCACATATATAAGCCACACCATGTGTCCAATTAATCCTTTTGCTACCATAGCTAGCATTTAGGAGTCACTTTGTAGGGGACCTGTCAACATAATGACTGACAGAAAATAACTTCAATGTGCAAAACCTAAAAAATACCTCGAGCCAACTTGAGAAGCTAGCTTGTTGTATATTTTGACAATCCTTTAATAAATCGACGATTTTATACTCAGAATGGACCACGTTTGGTTTTGGTTTAGTCAGATGGTGACCTTAGTAAATGCATAATTCAATATGTGGTATCAATTTTAGTACAAAACAACTTTCTTTTCTTTCTTCTTTTTGATAATTTACAACTTTAAAGATTAGTATGACTGAACTCTCATATGTGAATATAGTGGTCCTTTGAAAAAGAAGGAATGCATAATATTCCAATTGCTTCCAGTATTGACATCTTAGCCTAGCAGATTTAGAGCTCCAATGGATGTGACAATTGAGGGTTGAGGACCTTAGGTCTCATCCCTTTCATGTGTGGTTCGTTTGTTCCTCTTGTATTTTTTTTTTTTTTGTGTGTGACTTCTAAATTAAAGAATTAAGATAGAAAACCCAAGATGCCATAGGAGAGACGAAGACCAGGTATACATGTTTATGTTTTATTTGTGCCGGTGCAAATCATTGTAATGTATGTTGGAAATTATATACAAATAAATAAATAATAATTTTTCCTATAACCTTTAGCTTTTAGATGAGACGAAAAATTAATATGGTATAAGAGCTACTACTTAAGAAGAAATAATAAATGGATTAAAATCTCACCTGACACTGATCACTTAGCAAAAAATGTGACATGTTGTCAGACGTAACCAAAAAAAATCACGGCCTCCATTTTAGGTGTTCGAGATTATACATAGATAAATAAATGTTAATCCTTTGAATTCAACTTTTATCTGAAACAATAATTGAATATTGTGTTTATTAAACGGAGTAGTCTTTTGATAGTTCAAAACTTTGAATTACTTAACTTATTATCTTGGTGTGACATAAAGATGCCGACTAATCCCCAAGATATCTTTTAGTGGTTTAGTTTTAACACCACAGTACATTAGTATAGTTTTTTACTTTTATAGTTTTGACTAGACATAAATGGTGGCACAGAAAACTCAAAAGTGTAATTTGTACCATTTTTCCTAGATCATTATGCCGTAGATAAGACTTGGAAATACTATTTTTTACGATATAAGCTAGAGAGAGTATGAGACATATTTCTACTTCCACTAATTATATGGTGCATTGTATACAAAAATATACATGATAGTGGTGTAAGAGATGATTTACAACGTCGTAAAAGTCCCCGCAAACCGTAGAATATATTTGGCAACGTAGTTAAGAGCAAAACTTGAACTTTTCAACCTTAATTATTAATTATTTTGGGGACGAATGAACAATTTTTTGCATTATAATCTGGTTCATGCATGCAGACATTAAGTTCCCACAAAATATGTACAGGACCGCTTGCGGCTGCCATTTAAGTTTTATATACATAAAAGAACTAATATTCTTAATGCACTAAAAAATCGAGAAAGCAACTTGAAGGTTGTTGGTTCTGTTTCCTAGATAGCATTGAAAGTCTTGATTTTCTTTGTATACCCGACTAAACTTATTAAATTAGTTAGCCAGTTTGATATGCTTTTATAAGGGCTTAATAGGTGTTTTAGTTTGACTCAATCAGTAGAAAATTCATGTTTAATTACATGTCATTATAACCGGGTTGCACAAAAATAATCACTGTGACCCGGCCTTATGCAACCTTTTTAATCCTTTAGAGCACCCCGAGATTGATAATCTTTAATGTACAGTACCCCACCCCAATATTAATCCATCACAATCTTGACAATTTTGAACTTGTGTACCAAACGAGCCATTAAGATGTATTGTAATTATATGAGGACAACCAAAGATTCATAGCTATAATATATACACATATATATGAGATCAATGATTATTTTTTTTTTGTTAAATGAGATCAATGATTCATCACTAAGTTTTATACATACTTCGTTCTATTACGACGGGGGACAATAATTTTTTGAACCAATTGATGATCCTTCGAAGTTGAGATGCACTATCTGCTGGCAAAGAATTCAATTGTGCCTTTACTTTGTACACCTTAGAGAGAAAGGGATCAACTTTAACTTGATAGCATGCATATCTGGATGTCATCTTGTACTTGAAGGTATTGCATGTTAATTAAGCTCAAGAAAGGATGCGATGTGTGCATTAAAATTCTTGGTTGCCACCCTCAAATTGATAACTTGCTACGTACCCATATCGGACTTTGATTGTCAGTGAGTTTGCAGATGCTCGATGCGGTTCAACCTAGGATTGGTGTAGTATAGTCTCAAAGGGATTGTATTCCTCAAAGCCTAAGTGCGCATGCTTCTCATAGAAGTAAATACTTGTTGCAACTAGACATATATAGGAGTGTTTGGCTATTCTATGTGCTCCGTTATGTTCCTACGACAAGTTTTCTCAACTTTAGAACTGTATAAATCCCACAAAGCAAAAATCAAAAATCAAATAAGAATAAGAATAACATTCAACTTTAAAAAAAAATTGGCTATTATTAATGTTAGCACAATAGTTAGTCTCCTACAATAGCTCCAAAAGCTTGATGTAAAAGATAACAAGTATATGAGTCTTTCAAGAGGACCTATAGTTTCACGTTCCCTCTAATCTTCTTATAAGTTGTCTTCTGTTTGTTTGTTTTTTTTTTTTTTTTTTTTCAGTTGAATTATTAAAATATTTTAGGGTAAAATGTATCAAACCCCCCAACTTAAATTCCATTTTACAAGTTTTTGCCTAACCTTTTTTTTTTCTTTTTTTTTTAGAGCTAACAACTTAACCTATTGAAAAATGTGCAAGGTGGCCCCATGAGTCGTTGACCAAGCATTGAATTTGAACACATTTATGCCTTTTCATCCGTTAGATTTGGTCTCAAAGGGCATTTGACACATTTTTTCAAAAGATTGGGGGGTTAGTTGTAAAAAAATACGTTAACTTATAAAAAAAGGGGTTTAGATTGGGGTTTTAACAGGATTTACCCAATCTTTTAGTGTTGACAGAGTATTTCATGAAATATCTTAAGTTGTATGTGAGATGCCTTAAGATTTGCTCTCTTATAATGATCTTCATATGTCTATGTGAACTTCCGAGAAGAGAGCATATCGAGTTAAGCGAATATCTTATCTAATACAACATAAAAAATGTTGTTATATATTTTAACAAGTAGAATAAAATTACTCATTGCCTAATGTACAAATCTAAGAGATTCATTGGTCATGTTTTTCAAAGATATCAAATTGTTCATTTGCTGGTTAAAATATAAAAGCATTAAGATCACGATAGAAATATTTGATAATAAACTCAATTATTCAAATCAAACCAAAGAATTCGAAAAAAGGCTAATTTTCTTACATCTTAACCTCAAGAAGAAAAGTATTAGCTTATAATAGCTAGAGTATAATTACACAAGTTGGAGAATGTGATACTAGAAAGAATAAAGTAAGAGAGACGAAGAGGGAGGAAACAATATATCTAAATGAGGGGTGTAGATTCTTATATATTCATAGTTCTTTGTCTTTAATATTCAATACAATCATGTTATTCTTATGTTTTTTGTTAAACTCTCTCTAACTTGATTGGGTTTTGTGTGAAATGTCGCCTAAACCTTTTCCCCGTGTACTGTGCACCTTTGACACTAGCGATCTCAATTTAATTGCAGCTTCTGTTGGATTGGTGGCGTTGTCACCATCCAGATTTTACTGCACAGTTGTACCATTTTAGCTATATATCTCCTCGCTCTACTTATCCATTTTTACAAATCGTTTTGTTTTTTGTTGGAAAGTAGAATTTCATAACTTTCTAAAGGTATATGGTCTAGCATTAATTCTTTCCCAGTAAAAGGCAATTTCTATCATAAGTTGTGTTTTCTGTTTCATACGCTAATCCTGATCCACAATATATAAAACAAGAAACTAAAGTGACAAAACACAAATGAGATCGATTATTTTGACAAGTAAAATGACATGTAAAATGTAAGTGGTTAAGCACTCAACAAAGTTCACTATAACTTTCATACATTAAAGTAGGACTTTCTATAATTATGTCAAACCTCAATAATTGTAGATGTAAATCATCTACAATCTTTGTGTGCACATCAAATGTTTGACACGTACTTAATGTATATATAGAACCATGTTCGTGTTTATCAAGTATATGACACGACATGGTAACTTTTGTTTTTTCCTTATAGCCCTATCTCAATGAGTCTTATGTTGGCCACCGTTGATGACTAAAAGTATTATAGGTCAAGTGAACGATCGACGTATATCTCATAACATAATATAATTCATTCACCTTGAACGTTTTCCACAATCTGCCAGGTTTCAGATTACCGTAGGACTTATTAAACATCACTTTAATCAGTCAAAGAAAATATCACACCGTTGCAACTATCATAATTCAGACTTCACCATTATATGTTTACCAAACAACCCCTAAAACAATTAGGTTTCAAAAAGTTTACCCCCAAATCAGAAATTTAGAATAGAATTCCAAAAAATATCCAAATTAAAAAGAAAAAGCAGAGGCAAGAGTGCTGGCATTGGTACTCCTAAAGAAATAAAAAGGCAAGACAATCTTGAAAATGCAACATTCCACCCAAGTGAAACACCCCAAAATAGCAGCTTTTGTTTCATCTTTTCGCCATCCCCATATGCCATAGCCAGCAAAGCCATCAAGAGTTGTAATCTCACACTGAAAATCTACCTCCTAAATCTTTTGTTGGTACCTTCAAATATTTTCCACCAAAATAGCACTAGTATATTGTTACTATTATTATATATGGAAGATTTAGTATTTTCCCATCTGATATTTTCATGCTATTAGCCTCATTGATGAATATAACCCATTTTTAATCATTGCCCACTTGACCATCTCACTCTATTTCTCCATAAATCAGCCCAAAAAATGCCAATGTGATATAAAAATCCAATCTTTATTTATTAGATTCTGATACTCTGTTTTTTTAAGAGCCTTTTGTAAGTGGGATTTCTTTTTCAGATTCTCTTCACAGGTATTTGTGTTAAAAGACTATTACCAAATATATATTGGGGTTGGTTCCGTACTTTGTTACGTAGTCTTATTCAGGTATAAACTCATGACTTTTATAGTTTAATTTTTTGTCCCTTTTTGAGATATATATGTCCTGTGACAACATTATACATGATAAATACGCAAATACCAATTACTTGTTTTAAAAAAGTTTCAAACTTTTTGTTGTGTAAGGCGTGCACTTTTTAGTTTTTATAGTTGAGTTTGAGTTCATTTGCTTTTTGAGTTGTGCTCTGTTTAATCTCTGTTATTGTTCTCACCAGATAGTTTTTAACACGTAAAGGAGGAGTCTTGTTGAAACACAAATCATCATGGGTCTTAAAACGATGATTTTGGGACACTTTTTGGTGGTTTCGTTGGCCTTAAATGCTGGTCTATTGTACAGAGACTACTACTACAATGGGAAACAAAAGTCGCAAGAGATTTTCAGCTTTGATCATGAGTCCAAGAATAATACATCTTTGGTTGCTAGAAGGACTAATGGTATTGAAACTAAAGCATCAACTTCTTCTGCTAGTTCTACTTCAAAAGCTGTGGATGAAGTTATTGATCTTGATCAGTAAGTATTTTTTTTTACTTTTTTACATACATCGTTTTCACCTCTGTTTTGGCTCCTCATGTTTAGTGGAAAAAAAGGGCCCTTTTTAGTTTTACTGTTTTTCTTTATTAGTAGTGTCTTATTCGGTCAGAAGAAAAGAGGTTATAAAAAATTAAATAAAATTGTTAAGTGGGTTTTGACTTGAGATCTTCCTCCTTGTAGATCTTTCACCTTTTGTTGCTCTTTAATGGAACTTCTTTTTTCTTCAATATATGTCAATTATTACTGCCAAAACCTGGTGAAATAGTTTGTATGGCCTTTGTAATGATGATTATCAAACCATTATCTAGTATTGGATCACGTTGACTCACTAAAGATTCAAATCATGTTCAGAAAAATCCATAGTTGAGTCTCAATAGGCAAAACTTTACTTCCAACTTTGAAAATGAAAACAAGTTTTTCGTTTTTTTCTTTTTCTTGTTTTGTCTTGTGTGTGTGGTCTATTGATGTATATAGCTAAGTGGGTTGTTGCTAATCTTTTAAAATATTAATATGGTATTTTGTTACAAGGATGGTTGAATATTTTTTAAAACTTGTGAAACTGTTGATTTTTTGGTTTCAATGGTCTGAATCACTGAGATACTGGTGGGATTCTCTAACGTGCACCTGGGAGTTCACGCTATGTCAGTATAGCGACAGGGACAAGTCTTGCTTAGCTTTGATATTCCCGTGGTGCATGTTAGATTACTACCAAGCAAAAGCAGTTTGCTTCAATTTATGCTCGTTGTTCCCAAGAGTTAAGATTGTTTGTACTCCTAGTCACTGGCATGCATGATGAGGGCACAATGGATGGTGGTCCTTCTAGATTCTCTCGTTGACCACCATCATCATTCTTTCTCGTGTTAAGCACTTGTTAATTACTATATTATAACTGGAGTTTATGAATTAGAGTTTACTTTATAGGAGTTAAGGGGGTCGACCCCACAATGGATCGTCCAACCCACTGTTTGTTTCCACTCTATTTGTTCTATATGATCATCCATTCTCCATATATTAAGATCGAGAATACGTGTTATCCTCACAAACAAATTGCACACAAAGTGGCGCAGAGAATCCATGCCGGGTCGAACCTAGTTTGTGATGGTAGACGTGAGGGGGTCTCAACTTACGTTCGACTAACGTATGTATTATGTTGTTGAGATATTTACACGTGTCTTTATCGGAGTACGTAGAGGGTTAATGGTTATATAGTACACAAAGTGATATTTTGACGGCATAGAGACATTCTTGTAGTCACATTCAAGCCCCCTGCTCTATCTTTTCTTTATATATAAAAAGTTAGTAGCTCCACTTTACATAACCACCTATCTTTGCATTATTGTAATGACAATTAAAGGTACCTTGATGATATGGACGGCTTTAGGAACTTGGACATATAATTCATAGTGCTCCAAAAGCTTATTAGAACTGAAACCAACTCATTTGCCAGTTTCAGCCTAAAGTGACTTTCAGACTAGTTGACATAATGAGATGCATCTTTGTGGGTCATTATTGGCTTTATGCATTTGCTGAATTCAGATCCCCTTTGTTGTCCTTTGGGAACATCTAAGGGAAAAAAATAATAAAGTTTAAAGCAACTTATATATTTGTGAAACTACACTTTAGGCTCATCTGTTTTGGGGAAAGTGTTTGAAGCATTACAAATCTTTGGGAGCCACTTTTAGGTCTTTGTCTATTAATGTAAGGAATGATTGTGGACTTGATATTTACTTGTCATTTACCCAATCATTTGATCATATGATAGTGTAGCATGACCCCACAAGTTTGGTCCTTCCATACCTACCTCCCATCCCATATTGAATTTGAAACCTAAGGGAGTGGTGAGGACCACTACCCCTTGATTTTGGACCATCCCTAGAGTTATGGTGATGTTATATCAATGCTACATAACATGTTACAGCTCATAACCTAGTTAACTTTAGCTGCAGTAATTCTAAGTTCCTTGTGTGGTAAAAAACAATTATAGTAATATTAATCTTGTCATCTTGATGTAACATGGTGTAAAGAAATACTAGGTAATTTATTTAACTGATTGACTAATGCTAACAAATAAAAAAAATTCTAGGATATACAAACATGGGTTCAGTTTCTAATATGGTGATTTGGATAATCAGTCGTGGCGGGTCTGATTTAAATTTTATCTTTATGTTAAACTTGATTCAGCGGAGATCCGACGATGTACGAGAGATATTGGCAGCAGATGGGGGACAAAACCACGGTCGTGATTCCCGGATGGAAATTCATCAGTTATTTTTCAGATGTCAAGAACCTTTGCTGGTTTTTAGAGCCAGAATTCGCAAGCTCAGTTATCAGATTGCATAAATTGGTAGGCAATGCTGTGACCGAGGACCGTTATATGGTGGTCGGGACGGGTTCAACACAGCTCTATCAGGCTGTGTTGTATGCAGTCTCTCCGCCCAATGCTTCGGAGCCGATGAACGTGGTATCTGCCGCTCCGTTTTACTCTGTAAGTTACTTAAAAATGTAATCTTTTATTTGGGAGTTTTGATCTTTTATATGAAAAATAAATAGTTAAAGTTCATTTATTTAATCAAAGTTTCCTAATTGCTAATAGTTAACCTTATTTGCATTTCATGTGACAGCTTCCATTGTACATAGAAGATCTATTATCTTATTGTAAAAAAGATTAATGGATATGGATTTGATTCCAGTTGTAATCCTCAGTGGCATATTATCTTGAAAAATCATATGCTTGTTACTCAATCCAAGTCTGGTCATATCTAATTATTCTATTGTGAATCAGTTATTGACCAGTTAGTTGAATAAAAGCCAGACACCTAAATCTATTCATAATTGCTTGCCTACAGATTTGCCCCCTTTTTTAATTGCTCTTTGAAGTTGGATGATTTCTTACATCAATTATTCATGGGAGGTTAAATGAATGTCCTGATACATGTTCCATAAATTGTTAGAGCAAGAACTGTAAGGGTGTAAGTCACATGGATGAAGTGCAGGTTTGGTTGAGTCATTCATACACTGTCCCATGCAATGCAGAATACATAGGATTTAGACAACAACAAATCATTTATTTATTCAATGCATGTTTTGTGCTGGTATAGTCTCAAACATCACAACACCGTTGAGTGAATCTCATGCTTCATAAAAGAAAAAATAGGAGAAGTTATGATATAAAATAAAACATCTATGTTACTAGTTCTCAAAACTTTATGTAAGTTATTCCTTTTTGAATCGTTTTGGTAGTTTGTGACTCAGACGATTGTAATCCATATTTGTTGGAAGGAGATATCCCCCAACAATTTGTCTCTTGATACTTTAGAGCCTTCAAGGCTTGTGCAGAGAGTCAACTGCATTAATTTGTAAGTTACATCTTAGTATCTTGAAGTTAGATGAACATTAATTGCAGTGAGTTGGCTAAGAAAGATTTTCCCCTTATTGTACTTCTAAAGTAAGTTAACTAGATAATATGTTTATGCTCCAAGTTATAAGATGCCATTATTTTATTCTGCTGAAGATATATTCCTTTTATTCCTCACTATGTTGATTTCTTTCCATGCCAAGAAAAATTACTATTCAACTAGGAAAACCATTTTAGCAACATCTTCAGTACTACAGATTCCATGTAGTAGAATAGCATAAAATTCTTGGACTTGAAAGGTTACCTTGTGTTAATAAAGAAAAATTCTAATGTTTACAGATACCTTACAATCAACATATATAATGGCTACGCTACTAAAGTTTTGTATGAATAATCAAACGTTTTCATCTAAGAGATAAAATAGTTAACTGTACTTAACGAAGCTTTTAATTACTTGCAGTCGTATCCATTGATCACCGACTTTCTGAGGTCCGGCCTTTACAAATGGGGCGGTGATGCTCGCAAGTTCAAGACAGGTAATAAGCCATATATTGAACTAGTAACATCTCCTAACAATCCTGATGGATTATCCAGAGAACATGTTGTCAACCAAAAGAAAGGAATACTGATTCACGACTTAGCGTACTACTGGCCACAGTATACTTCAATCGCATCCCCGGCAGATCACGATATCATGCTATTTACCGTTTCCAAAAGTACTGGCCATGCTGGCATGCGACTGGGGTAAGCAACACATTCAGATACAACTCCTTTTATCATGGCTAATATTTATAAAATCAGATAAAAAGCTTAGTGATAAAAACTTAAAACATTTTGATCTTTTTAAGGGATAATTCAATTTACAACCTACACGCTCTAAGATTTGATCTAATTACGTGAACTCGTCTGAGGTTCGGATAGTTACAGCAGACCCCTATAGCATAGATGTTATAAAGACAAATGCCTAGAATTCACAGAATCATTGCAAAAACACCCATTATAGATCTCTATTTGCTGAAATTTCAGAGTAAGTTTCTCTAATTGGACTAAACTCTAAGAGGCCTAAATATAATCTCGTTTTACCCTTGTTCTGTTCCTGTCTTCTCTGTTTGTAACCTTGTCAGTATCATGAATAAAAAAGAAATAAAAACTCCTGTCAGTATAATCTATGTTCAGTATAAAAATGATACTAATCCCATGAAACTAGCCATAAGGAAGAATATATTCTTCAAAATATTTGGTTCATGACAACTTTCAATTAATATTTTGCAGTTGGGCTCTCGTTAAAGATAGAGAGATTGCAAAGAAAATGACCGAATTTATCGTGCTCAGCACTATAGGCGTATCCAAAGAGTCACAGCTCCGTGCTGCAAAAATCTTACAGGTTGTATCTGATACACACGAACACAGAGGTAACTTCAAAGAAAGTGAACCATTCTTTGATCATAGCTATAACCTCATGGCAAAAAGGTGGAAACAACTTAGAGAAGCAGTAAGTAAGAGCAAGCTCTTTAGTTTGCCCGAGTTTCACCATGGCAAATGCATGTTTACTGGCCGTACTTTTGCCTCACAACCTGGTAATATTCCTAATTACTCTTCAAGTTTTTGGCTTGCATTTTGCACTCCAGACTTCAATAAGTTTTAACTTTTATCTCGAACTTCTCGAATGACTGGCACTTTTTCTTTGTGGTAGCTTTTGCATGGCTGAAGTGTGAAGGCGAAATAGTGGATTGTGAAAGCTTTCTTCGCGAGCACAAGATTATAACAAGAAGTGGAAAGCACTTTGGCGACAGCACGAGATATGTTAGAATCAGCGTTTTGTCCCGTGATGAACTATTTGATCAGTTTACTGAGAGACTATCTAGTATTAGCTCGTCGTAGTCCTGAAGTAGTTATTTTCGTTAACAGGTTAGGCATACGGGGCTGTTAGGTAGCACGGTTTGTACTGTTATTTTGCATGATCTCTATATAACTTCTATACGTGGTAAATATTTAAGAAGTTATTTATCTGCCACTTTTTATATGATTTGTATTGTGCAGATGAGAACGTTGATCGCCGATTTTCTCTATTGAATGGAATTTAGAACATGTCAAATTGAAAGAAAGGACCCATACTGCATGCAGATTCATTGTTCATGATCAAGCATACTTTCAGTACAGCTACCGTTAACATAGGATCTCGTCGCACTTAATGATATAAATCGTACTTTAAGTATCATAGGGGCATTTCCTTAGTAAGCAATTCGTTGCCTAAGACCTAATATGTAGTGATAAATGGGAAATGGTCAAAGGTAGGTCGTCGACTAGAACCAACGTGCTACATTGACGCCTGAATGTGGTGTCAATTGAGCTAAGGTTCCAAAGTTTTTGGACCGTCGAGAATAAAGAAGTTAACCTCATATAGTGTCTTGGTGTAGCTGAGTTAGTATTTGAAGCAATGTTAGAATTTTGTGTGTAGTAAACTAACTGGAAACCTAGAAGTTATAGAACTTTTGGATTGGAAACTTTGGTACATTAGTGTTGATGGAAGCCGTACGAATAATATTCGCGCGGTCATAAACAATTGCTTGAGGATCCGCGGAGGTTAGAAGAAAGGTTAAGGTTTTAGTATAAGGAATTCAAATATAATTCAATTAATAGATGAAGTATATATGAAATGCACACGACTTTTGCAAATTAGACCTTAAATCACGTAATGCGGGAAGTGTGAGAAGGTGCAAATGAGAAAACCACGAGCAGGTACAAATGTGAAAACGTGTGCCCTGTGAATAGTTTATCAAATTAATAAAACAATATATTCATAATTATATTAATTATCAAACTAAAAGGTGTTGCGAATAGTTTATTAAAATTATAAAACAAATATTAATAAATATATTAATTATCAAATTAAGATGTAATTAACCTAATGTACTTAACCAATTAACCTAATTATTCATGTCCATTAGTCGAAATTTGTGTATGTGTCAGTGTGAGTAATTGTATCTCTATACTTTCTTTCATTTTTAATTTCGTTTTCTTGTGGAAACAAGGAATTCGTCGCCTCTTGCTCCACTTTACTCTTCTTTCTTGATATAACTTATCGACCGAGCACTTTTGACTAATAATTTCCTCTTTCATTTTCTTTTATCTCTATATCTTTGCTGACTTTTTCATATATCAGCAGGAAGTTTTGTTGCTAATAAGAAGTAGCACATGGAGCTGTTGTTCAATTATAGATAACAAACGGATAGTTTTTGCAATTTACTCATTGGCAAAGCCCACAAAGGCCCGCGAGAATCCCCCTTTACCGAAGATAAAAAGCCCATTGTTCCCGAGCTGATCGAAGACCTTAAGAGAATCGGTCCACCACAACAGGTCCATCAATAAATTTAACACACACGTACATACATTTGAACAAGGTTAACAAACATACATTGTTACTTATTACAGAGAACAATATTTATTCGCCGGTATCGGATCTCATAATAGTACTTCATGCAAAACTGAAAACTAGGAAATAAAGTCCAACAAGTCATCAGCCAAACCCCAACATCTAAATCCACACACAAATTGGGCCTGGGCCCAATAACCAACTTGAGTCCAAACTCATCAAGAAGACCTCACCACCTCTTGGGTCTTCTGGCCCACCGTGTCCTGCACGCGCCGCCTCACGTGGTCCACACCCTCCGGCAAGCTCCCCCTCATCCTCCTAACGTAATTCACTATCCACGACACGGACGAAAGCGCGGTTATACCGAAAGCCCCCGACGTCAAGAACCCGGTCACCGCTAACCCAATAGTGAGCACGGCGGGCACTATGATGGGGCTGAATATCACGAAAAGTGGGACGGCGACCGTCAGGCCGATGAGTGTTCCGGCGAGGATTATTCCGGCGAGGAATAGGAGCACGCCGCCTAGTGGGAAGAGCGTGACCACGGCGAGTATCTGCGGTGTTGAGGGTGTATTTTCGGGGAGGTAGCTTTTGATTGTGTCGGTAGTTTGATGCTGCTCATGTTGTTGGTGGTGCTCCATAGTGTTTTTCTTTTGGTGCATGTGATGATGAAAAGTGAATGTGACTGAGATGGTACTTAAAGATGAGGGTCGTATGGACACGTGGAGTTAACGGGGTGACAGGTGTTAACATGCAAGCTATTATGTGTAGCTTCGCATGCAAAATTTGATATATATATTCTCTTTGTTTTTGAGGATTGCTTAATTGGTTGGTGTCATCTCTTCACATGGACTAGTTTTGGTTTCTCTATGCGATATGTCAGCAAGCATTTTTGTTTGGTCTTAAGGGCACGCACATATACAAGATTTGTATGACAATTCATTTATGACGAGAAAATCATTAATCGACAATATATACATACATCGTAGTAGTATATAGTTAATTACATAGCCTAAATATTTTCTGTTCCCGGTGGTGTTGTGTGATATATGTCTATTCCACAATATTCATGTGTTTAGTCCATACGAATTTTTGTAAGTTATTTAGCTTAGCCTTTATTCCTAACTAGGGCATTGAAGCCAGGCAGAGTTATACTCCGAAAACCTCGTATGTTTGATGGTGAATTTTCAATTGGTAGCCTTTATAATATGATTTGAAGCCGGATTAACTTTTTCATAAAATATTCTGATTTTTTTTTTTAAAGAAAGGCCTCTATTATCTGCACACCTAAAAATAGCAAATTAGACTTGGATTTATGGATTGTATAAAGTGATCCGAGCCCATCAAAATTCAGCTGGTCCAAATTCAAGTTAGATACAAAAACATACAACGAATTTGATTATGCCTCGGATCCATGTGTTTTCGCTATATACGAGTAACCTGTATATCCATATAGCAGCCACGTTGGACTTAAACCATTTCAAACATCAAACGTGTGATTGCCAAGATAGAGAGGAAATCAACGTCACAATAGCGGGCTACAAGTCACTACAGTGTATTAAAATTTCTAAACATTTTCATAAGACATCGAAATATTTACATTTTCAACTATGTAGAAACGGAATTAATGATATTGTTTAAGTTTCACTGCTAACACTCTGGTTTTTTCAAGACATGTCGAAAAGCTCTCCAAATTCAAAAAGAATATTCTAAAATTTGGCTTACCATACTTCGAAACTAAAATTTTAGTTCATGCTCAATGTTGATTGTTGACCGTGGGTGGGTTGATGATGTATGAATAATCAAACTCTGTTAGGAAATGGACTAAGCCCAATATTTACATGCAATTTATTTATGATCTACTCTAGGAGCGGCTCAACTCTACTGGACTGCTCAACTACGTTGTGGGTCATATATTGCAGTTTGTCATGGTAAATAGATGAAGGTGGTATCCGAGCAAATAAATTAATTTGTTAATAGGAGGCTCTTATAAGTTTACTAAAATAATCAATGGTTGATTAATTATTAGCTATATTTATATATCTAATCATTTCATTCGTTCATTCTGTTGTTCCGTAGTTTATAAGATTGCGTGTTTGGATTACATTGTTATCATACACAAACTTGTTCTCAACACTAATTAAATATAGAGACAACAAATTTATTTGCAGTAATAAAATCTTTGCAACATAATATCCGTTAAAAGTGTTATAGTTTAGCATCGAGAAACTTGTTTGAATATTAATATCAGGGACAAAACTACAAATTGATGTTTCTGGTAATTAAGTTGAGATTTTGTACAATTTGCAAAAAATATTAAAATTAACAATGATAAATTTTTTGAATATTATAGTAAAATTACATGTCATGAATTTAAAATATTAATGACAAATTAGTTGTTGCTGAAATGTGTATTAATCTTTTCATCGAAAAATATGTTTTCCGATAAATTGTTTCTAATGTCTTTTTAAATAACATTTCCACTATCTTGTCGTTCAAATCTATTCGCTCAACATATCTGCACCATTTTTTTAAAATAACTCATTTAACTCTAAAATGTTGAAATTTTATAATTATCTGATTTTTCAGAAACACTCGTTCGTTTCCTCGTTCTCGATTATTTTGGAGTGGTATACCTAACAAACTATTCGAAGCATGTTTGAAATAAAACTAATAACAACACGTCGATGAAAAGAAAATTATTCTACACTTGTAACTCACAAGAAGTTATTGTAAGGTTTCCTCATTTTGAAGACTACTAGGACGTACGTAGTACAGTTGTCATTAGAATCTCTTCTTTAACAAATCGAGACTTTTAATTCATGCAGTATAGTGTTGTGCTAATAAAGCCCATAATCTTGTCCTTGAACTTTTCTTTTGGACTATATATCTCCTCAAGCACAACCCATGAACCCACTCTCCGCCATCCATATATAGAAAAGAAGGCAATAAAATATAAACAAAGTTCGTGTTGATAAATGATAATCATTAGCATCATCATTAATAATGAAGTAAACGAACCCTCTTTGATAAAGATAAATCTAGCAAAACTCCATCACAAGATCTTATAGCCGACCAAGAATATAAGGGAAACATCGTTTCAAATGTAGTCGCCCTTTTCGTGCATGCATTCGCCTAAAATTTGTTAGGGGAAGTTGGTATGGCTTGTTACTTTAAGATAAAAGTTTATTCGGTGAACTAAATGAAATCAGAATGATACTCCTTCATTATTGTATAACTAATTGAGATCACACAACTCTTGATTTAGTTAGTGACACTCAAGCATAAATTTCAACAACAATTTACAAATAATATATGAAATAAATCGAGAAATGTAAATTAATTATGAATATGATTGTCTTGCTTAAATTGTGTCTAAGTGAATGTTCGTTTGACGTTATCATTACATGCAAATAATAACTTATTCCTTTTTTAAAAACCATTTGTTGTGGATAAATACAATAGCATATATATTCAATTACTACTTTTGATTGCCAGCTAATAACATATAGGTGAGAAAAAAATTTAGCAGATTGACTTTAATTCCAGCAAATCCATTATTTATTTATTTATAGGAACACGAATTGAATTTGTGCGGCTTATAAGTGGGCTACACAACTGAAATCTGACATAATAATATCTAATTAATATATTTCTCTTCATTCTTCTGAAAGGAATTAACTTTACTGCCATCTGCAAAAATGATATCGCTTTTATTCGTTACCTCAAAATGAGATGCAAAAAGCGCCAGCGGCGTTGAACTTTAGAAGAACACTTATCCCTTTTTCGGCGCTAACGAATGTGCATGTCAATTCTTTAGTAATTAATAATTGTTAAGAAAAACTATTATATATCGAACTTAAATTAATTAGTAGATTATCAAACGTCGGTTCCTTGATTCTGATTGAGTCATCATGAGGCAATTATGCTCTTCAGTATTTAGAATAAGTGGATTATATTACAAAAGTAACTGACTTTTAAGATTGCATTGGGGATTTAGGGGCCATAGTTTAAATAGATTTTGGGAACAAGAATTTATACTATCAAGTAAATTATAGTACCTTTGGTACGTAGTCACTTGTCTGAGGATGTCATGGGTTTCCTCTATAACATTCTTTCCAAGTCAGATAATTCATAAATATTGACATTGTGGTTAAGATTTTGTTATGTATTTGGGAGTTCAGATGATATATATATCTTACCCTAAGTTTTATTGTCAATGACTTGTTTCTAATCAATTTAATTACACAAAAAGAATCCGTGTCCGGTATGTATTATTCTTCATTGGTGTATTTTTTCTTTCCCGACCTTTCATTTTCTTTACAATATTGTAATGTAATCAATATACATTATTCTTTTTTTATCAAATCAATTACATTATTCCGGAAGCATATATTTGAAATATAATAACTGATAAACTTCAAAAATAAGTTTAGATTAAACACACTTACATGGAGATGGGCGCTGCTCTAAAGTGTTTTTGATTTAGATTGATGTTCACGGATGTTTGTGAATTTAGATACAGTACACAGCAATGATTTGAATCCATTGGCCAGGGATTGTGGAGCTCAAAAAATAGGCGTGTGGGGGCTGTGGTATCCAATGAGGAATTGAAAGGGCAAAAACATCCAAACCCAAAAGCAACAGATCCGCATGTCCCTCGATAACATATACGTACATATGATCCAAAATCTAAAAACTTGAACAAAAATTTGATGAATTTGGTGGGGGCATATTCCGAATTAATATTACAGAATGATGAATAAACTTAATTCGTATGTGACTAAATACACTAACATCGGAGGGAAATTTCGAATTATACTGTTTAGTTTTAGAATAGTCGTGAAAATATTTTGACCTATCATAACTAACAAATTTACTCATTTATTATTCACTTGTTTAGTAACTTATATCTTTCTATTCTTGTAATATATATTTAGCATAGAAATTTAAATTAAAGTAACTTATAGTTTTAACATAAGGAGGAAAATCATGCACCGAATCCCTTTCTGTTTTATAATATATAACCCGCATTTTCTACAAACTACACCAAATTTATTTATTTATTTATTTTTTATTTTTTATTTTTTTCAAAAAAAAACACCAAATTTATTTTGGTACCGATTTAATAAAGTACATCGGATACTAATAAAGTACAAGGCAATTCCATGTATGATTTTTGAAAGTACAAAAGAACTTCATACGAAATTTTTCGAAACGTGAGGAAAATTCGTTAAAAAAATTACTTGAGAAGATTTGGTGCAGATTATCTAAAATACGGGGTGATTTTATGCATTTTATCCTTAATACTAGACATAACAACTGTGATGCATTTACGTGAACAGAAAAATTGTTTCCAACCAGAGAAATTAATACTCATTTGACCGAAATAAACTGAAGACATACATTTTTTTTTTTTTTATCTGCAAAAATGTGAATTTTATTGAAGGGAGTGTTAAAATTGGTGAGACATGACATTCAAGAGGATAACAAAGGTAAGAGAAGAATACAAAGAATGAATATAAAAAAGTGTTAAAGGATTTACAAGATAAAAAATATATACAAGAAAACAAAAGAGTGATTAACTAAACAATATACAAATATACTAAAGTATGAATGTGCTAATAGGGAGTATGTAGAGAGACTTCTAAAACTTCAAAAAGTGCAGTAAACAACTGAGGATGATCATTCAATTGTTGAAAAAAAAACATAAATTATCAACCAATAAGTTTAAGTATATATAAGTTAAATCCATTTAAGCATATCCTTTGTGGTTAGTTACAAAATAAATTGGCATTCAGTTGGAGGAGTCCCTTGGTTTTTCGGTTATTTTGTGGGAATTAATTAGATTTCTCCATCTAATTTTTTTTTTCGTTTAATTACATAGCCAAATAACTAGACAAATATATATATATGCACACACGTATTCAGGACCAGTTCCAGACCATGCAGGACCAGTACCCTACGCGATTTTGATACAAATCACCTTTATTTTCTGCCAAATTTCACCTGCTCTTTGCTTCTTTTGCACGTCTTGCAGATTGATGTGGTTGCTTGATGGATTCTGAAATTTATACTGTTTCTTTATATTCTTGTTCTGTGAAAAACAAACCATTTTTCAGACACCCATCCCCACTCTATAATCCAACAGTACATGCGTCGTATAGATCTCCAACTAAGTACACAGACCAATTAATTGATAAATAATAAATGAACCACAAACTAAATGCATCATTAAATTTTTTTTCGCAATTACTCACTGTTCACTTTCATGCCTAACTATAGAAGGAACAAAAGTCACAAAATTATGTCAACAAATGCAACTCTTAGAGGAGTTGAGCATATTTGTTTCCTACCAGCCAGCTTGTTATCTTTTTCTATTCTTTTGAGAATAAGGATCATTGAGATGATTTGTCACAATAAAATGTGACAAACACTGTATAAAAAACATATCTATTGAATGTACTTTATTAAATTTGAAACCTCTCAACTGTCGTTTGGCACGGCTCCACCTCGGGAATATGTAATAAGTATGATGGTTAGACGTTTCTTTACTATTGATTGATGATAACCGAAACTTATAGAAATTATAATTGTTGAATTCCTAACGCAATTGAACATTAAACATAAACAAAAGATTGGATTGTATATATAATCATGTACCATACAAATATAGGTACTTTTTATTTAAATTTACTTAAAACCATAGTTTGCAAATGACTCAAAAGAATATTACATGGCGATGTGATATAAATTTAGTACAAAATCATAAAAGTAATTACCAATCAGTGTGTTAAACTTTGATATTTTATACTTACTTAGTATAAACTTATTATACTCTTAGTAAGTGTGTAGATTAATCTAAACAAATACTCTAGTTTCTTTTTTATTTAATTTTAAATGTAAATAATACAAAGTTGGGATTCTCTCCCAACGTAATTTCTCTAGCTTGATTTTAACATGGAGAGCTTCTTGATATTAAATCGTCTTGACGTACGTAGTATCTTCAACCACCCCCCCCCCCCCCCCCCCAAAAAAAAAAAAGAAAAAAGAAAAAAGAAGAGTAGTATTTGACCAGTAAATAAGGTTTTTTAAATGTTAAGAAATTTAGTTAAACTCATAGATTTGTTGTAGGCCTAATATTTTGATATACATCTCGCTATTGTTGATTTTATTGACCTACTAACATATTCAAGAGGTTTTGGCAGTGTACCCTATGTGTAGGCCAAAATGATAGTTTACCTCTCTATAAAAAAAAATTAAGTAGGCAAATCACTGTGATTTCAAAATTTGGCAAATTACCCCCTATATAGAGAAGTGTAGCTTGCTCAAACTTGAGAGTGGAGAAAACTTTTTGGGGGAAAAATACACAATTATATCCTCTTTTTTAAAAAAAAAATGTCGATGTTTAGTTTCATACGTTACCCTCTTAAAAAATGCAAAAACTAAAAACTAAAATTTAAAAATAATTAACAATTTCAGAATATGTATGTTTTATAATATTTTTTATACTTCTACTTATACCTTTTTAAAGAAATGTTATAATCCAATTTAAAAATTAAAAAAGAAGAAAATATTAGAAATAACAAGTGAATTTCTGTCATTAAATATAAATAAACTATTAAAATTACATGGAGTTGTGTGCTAATTTTTGAAATCACAAGGGGAATAATTTGCCTATTTATTTTTCAGGAGATGGGTAATTTGCCAATTTGGCTTAACACAGGGGGTGAATTGCCAATCGACCATTGTGTAGATAATAAAAGGTACGACTTATGAGTTTGTCACCATAAATTTGAAACATTAAAACAAAGCTTTGTGTAATGATACTAATTTTGGAAAAAGAATGAGCAAAATAAAAAAGGACGAAAATCACACATGCCTGCAATTTATAGGCAATCAATCAATTTTGCAAGTGGGGCGCATGCATGTGTTTGCACATGTGGAAATATGCACGTATCACCAGCTTTTAGTCCTTTTATTATAATTTCTTTTCCAGCCAAACAGTAAGCTAGAAAATGTGCAATAGTGTGACAGAGGAAAAAAAGATGGATGAAAAAAGGTTTACACATATTACTGCACAACTACAACTTTCTTACAACTATTTGGCAGATCATTGTAAGATTATATTTTCTTCTTTCACTGATAAAAATCCGACAGACATGATTAATCAAATGTTCATGATTACTTTGGTGATCTCGAGATGACCCTGAATTATTAGAAGATGTAACTCAATAGAAAGACAGACTGCAGAAAGAAATTTTGTTCAGTTTACTGACAAAAATTTGGAGAAGAAACAGAAGTGGCAGCAACCTCTGCTCTTTGTCACACTGCATCAATACCCCGTGTGGGTGGGTTTTTATTAAATTTGGCAACATCATTGATGAAATTTGATATATACTTGACTTTATATATATACATACATTGAATTAAACTGTTGTCTAGCCTAAGGACTTGAGTTTTTAAATTAATATTTTAAGATATTTAACATGTACTTCAAGTAAATTATCAACAAAAAAGAAGTTCTTTAAGTATTAAAGGTGGAAATATTTTTGACATGAGACAACGTTTCTTAAACTTGACATTGGATTTTGTTTTCACGTCGAAGCTTGAAAAGACCTCATATGTCTCATATTAATGACAAATTGACGCGCATGGACTGATTTTTTTCATTTTCTAACCACGCATTATCAACTAAAGCTGAGACGTCATGAGAACCTTTTGGTTACATGTTGACTAAAACCCTAAATTGGTCTTGCTTTATGCAACAAAACATACATCAATTATCTAACCACACACATAATAGTATATCAGCATACATTTGGTTATGGGATTTTTTCTTTTGATAATTTAGTTAATGGCTAGCTAAAACATTTTGAGGGGTTGCGAATAGTATATCATCTAACTCTATGAGTACGAATGCGACCAAGAGTTAAGATTGTAGATGTCTCTTAAACTATAAGGCGTTAACTTCCCGATGCCACGCATCAATCATATATTTATATATATGAATAAAATTGGCTGCACCAAGTTATGCTGCAACCACTGCACGTAATAATCTGTTTGGCGAAGGGGGGATATTTTGATTTCTAGTGTATTTAAAAAGTGAGTGAATATCTGTAAGTACTACAAGGGTCGGACAGCAATGGATCGGTACTGAAAGAGAAGACCTGTTCCTCAGCAGTGTTTAGATGTTTGAAGCATACATCTGAGGTTCACAAGCTGAGAAAAGAGATAAGATGGTGCAGTAGATATATCTCTAGGACAAAAGGGAGAAAGATTCAATTTTTGAGATGAAAATTAAGTAAAAATTATTTTGAGGATCATAAAAAAGTCATGCATCTTCAGTCTATTGTGTTTCAGTGTTCTACATAAACATCAACTTGCCTTATTAATACGAAGAGATCTAGTGCAATCAAGAGTGAACCTTCTTTTCTTTTCTTTTGGTGCATTTCATACCTAACTTTTAATTTGATGATACTATATATCTTAGAATCTTAGAGGACCCTTTTCAAAATAAAGGCTACACAATTTACAGAACAACTCCAAGTAACTTTGTGGAACTGCAGATTAAAGGAGTGGTCCACATCAAGAACAAAGCAACACTCATCAGAGTACATTGCAAAATCAACACTATTGTATGTATAGCTTAATGGGTGGATCAAGCAGTAGACTCATGACTAGAGATTCTATTAATTCTCAACACACAAAGATCACTTTATTCTTAACAACACAAAATAATCAAGACTCTTCACATGGACACATTTCATATGAAAGTATCTATGCACAGACTCATATGACTCACCAAACCCCCTAAGGCCTCAATTTAGCCTCATCAACACATAGACTCTTAACAAACATTCATTCACTAATGAGTTTGATCAATAGCTAAGAACCAGCAAATAATTAATGTTCTTTAACATTATAAAGCCCTCTAGCTAGGGAATGCATGTGAGGCTACCTAGCTAGAACACCATGACTATATAGAATAACTTAAACACCATACCATACCTTATGAGTAGGAAAAAAAAAATAACTTTCAACCCTAGATAGGTCATGATCATATTTGATCACTCTTCCTTCAAATACCTCCATCCATTCCTCCTCCATTAGGGTTATTATAATTGTGATGATGATCATTCCATGGCAATGAGTATGGATTATAAGTGTAGCTAGGTGTTTGATAGTATCCACCACCACCACCTCCACCGCCTCCTCGTCGTGGCACATGAATCGAGGGTGTCGACGGCTGCATTGGAATTTCGTTATAGGCGAAACGAAGCAAGTCAGCGTTAGCTGCGTCGAGTTCCTTTTGAAGCCTCTCCACTTGTCTTTGAAGGAAGGATATGGCGCCAACGCAGCCATAGACAGGGTCTCTGACGCGGGCCTCGGCCTCATAGGCGAGAGAATTGACTGCGTCTTCGCGCTGGTGAGGCAGAAGCTCGTTGAGAAGCTTGGTGACATTGCTTGCACCGAAGATTTTGTGAACGTTGGCGAATTTTTGAGGCTCTTCAGGGGGAAAGTAGGGTGCAAAGATGCAGCCAGGCATGCATTTTCTCCTCAAGAACTTGCAGGCTGCGCAGGGGGAGTTGTAGGAGCTTGATGAAGCCATGGAACTTAATTTCCTGGAATGTATAAATAAAAACCAAGTAAGTAATATTCTTCAATTTACTATTATTTTTGATATATATAGTTTTGGCTTTCTAGTAAAAATAAAAAAATCTTTGTGTCAGTGTAATAATATAAAATATAGATCTGATTTTTTTTATTTTTCTATCTATCTTTCACCGTGTGTATTAATATCTCACCACAAATTGTGTACACGTGTCATAAATCTCACGATCGATAAAGAGTGGCACGGAAGAATTGGAGAATTGGGATGTCACTCTGCTTAAACTACTTTTTCCTGGCTCCTGACTTGAAGTAAGTTAAGAGAAAAATTTGTTCTACCATGTCTGGTATTAATATTGCCCACTATATTTGTTGTTTCAGTTATTATGACAGTGAGTGCAGAACATAGTCAAATTTTGCACAGGTTATTGTTCTGCAGTTTAAAGATCCACCCCAATGTCTTCTTCAGCTCCTTCTCTCTGTGTTTGACATTTCAAGCATCAAGACTTTCTTTATTTAAATGAGATATATATGATTAATTCTCAAACCAGAACTGCATGCAGATTTTATAAGAGAATATGCATGTTTAACTTTTATTATTAGTTCTAAGTACCATGTTTACATGCTTAACATATTTTTGGACACTTAATTTGAATTTCAACTGCACAGAGAGAGGCTAAAAAGTTTTAGGGAAATTGGCAATATTCTCCAAAACAAAGCTGAGAATTGAGTTAAAGCACTAAACTTTTAATGGTTTTCTCCAAATAAAAAAATTGAGATCTGGTTACTAAGGCCAAATCCAAAAAGGTCCTGTTTCAAATCAATGTGACATGAAGATAATCATGTGGGTTAAACCATTGCACAAGCCAGAGAAAAACCCTAGATCAAGCAAGTGTCACTTGATCAAAGAAATGTATTTATTGTCAAGCTAACTTTACCTTTTTGCCAGAAGAAACATATTACTGGAAGAAAGTGAACAAACTCAGAAAAGGGCTTAAAGAAATTACCTTAGTTTTTTTTCTTTGATCAGAAGAAGAAAAAAAGGGAACTACCTTTTTTTCTTCCTGTATGAGCAAGCTCTTCCGACAAACTGCTCTTTGCTATTTCAAAGTACTTACTACAAACTGCAGCTACAATGGATGAATAGAGATACTTCACAGAGATCTTGTTCTTAAGAGGCTAATATTAAAACCCTAACTGTAGGAGAGCAAAAAGTAAGAGGATAGAAGGAGGGGAGGGGGCAAAGAGCATTTAGTGGATGGAGAAGGAATGAAGGGAGAAAAAGACAAAGGTAATAAATGATCAGGTACACTAAAAAGAGACTATGACACTGCATCTAATTAATCTTTTTGATGGCGGTGGGGATATCACACATTTTTTTCATACTATCAATCTTGCATCCTATATTATTCGTGAAAAAATCTTGAACCATGTATTTTGAGATATTATTTTGTGAAGCGGTTGCACGATGAAGTGATGTAGTCAACTCAGTTATTTGACCAAGTATCCTGCTCTGATGGTGCGTTGGGAAGTTAATGCTCACTAATTTATAAAATTTCTATCATATTAATCATTTATTGCACAACAGTTGCATGAAGTAATTTTTGATCTATATTTACCTCTTTGTCAATGCCTTGTTACATTCTCATTGTTAAAATAAATAAATAAATAAATAAATATTCTCATTGTAATAAGTAGAAGAGAACACAGCCAACTCATCCTTATGTATTCTTGTCCATGCCCTTTTTCACAAGAGTACATTGGGACACAGTGAACTTGGGTGTCAAGTGCTTTCTCTATAGTTTCCTCAAACTTTTGAAATCAAAAATTCAAATGTTCAAGTGGAGTAGACTGCTGAGAATATCCACAAATTATAAAATATGGTCATAGCTAGCTAGGGAATTAAAGTGATCAATGTAGCAAAAGTCAAACAAAATCAGAAGCAGAAGCTATACATAAATATCATTTTTATATATGCGCAATACACATTATATATGCCTTTCCATTTAACTACTTTGTATGAAATTAGTGATCAATATCATAAGCCAGATACTGGAGTGGTTTGTGAATTGGTCAAAAATAGTGGGCTGGTAATGAATATATTCTACATTCTGAGGTTAATTTGCAAACATTCTTTGCTTTTAGAAATTGTATCTTCCTCCATTAATTTGCAAAGAAAAAAAGGAACTAGCTAGACATTCCTATAATTCAAAGTGGTTAATTAGTGCAAAGTATTTATCCACCATTTTTGTTCTTCTGATCTTCAGGTTCATTAATAAAGCGTCTGTCCTGATTAATGAAACATATATAAAGCGGATATTGATACTCATTATCCAGTTCAAATCAAGGGGACTTGTGCTTGACCAATATTAGAGTAATTTGTATGAGCTATTGACGAAGAAAAGAAACCTGAACTCACGAGTCACTTGACAAAATCGAATATATTTTTTAATCTATAATTTGAGGTGGCTTCGACGTATGTATGCAATACTTGATCATGTTTTTATGAGATATTTTTTGATAGATCTATTAAATATTTTCGTAAAAGCAACAGTAGAAGAATGTAACATATATACTACTTAACAAACCTTTAATTAATGTTGTTATTGAGAAGAACTTGAGTTTATTAAATGCTTATAATTAGAATTTGACAAAAGAAAATTGTGAGAACTTTAGAAGTGTAATTAAATAACAACGGTCACCATGCTAGTAGTAATCATCTGTTGAAAGACCAACTTTGTAGGGTCAAACTTGGACGAATTAAAATGATGAAGATCTTGGCCTGCGATCATGCCCCATTTAGATTTTACCTCGGAAGCGGGGTTTGACAGTTTAAGGGTTACTATTGCAAATCAGGTGTAATAGAAATTATATAGGGGGATATCTCTCCCACATAACAAAAACAAATCCTAGTGTTTCCTACTATGCTCGGATGAGGCAAGTATAATCATGGATCAAAGTATCATTTCGACAATATGTTTCGGTTCTTTAAATATTAGAAACTTTTCGCAATGTTTCGAGATCTTTTCGATATGTTTCCGAAAAATCGTAAAATTTGTGCGCACAATAGATGTAGAAAATATTGTATGTTTCTTTTCTACAGAGTTAAAAATGTAAACGTTTCGGTAGTTTTCGAGGTAAAGAAAAGAAACTTTGATCCATGAGTATAATTTCTAAATTCTATATTTATATAATCTTAACAATCTTTTTCTTATCTCACAGTAGTCAAAAAAACTATAAGATACGAGTAGAATATTTGTTTCTGCTCGTGCTAATAGTTTACACGAAGTAACTTTTCATTTTGGATCGGGTTGAGATATATAAGTATCACTATTATTATTATTATTACTATTATTATTTGACCTAATGTTTAAGAAATATGGTATATTTAATTTATATATGAGATATATAATTATTCTTGTAATTGACCAAGTACTTGGTCAAATGTTATTTGTAGTTTAATTTACTTAAAGATATTATTGTTATAACTCTTTAAGTAAACATTCAAATGTTAATTATAATTCTATAATTAGAGGCTGAGGAAATTCAGAACATAAACATTGACAATTTTGTTTAGGTCTTTGGAATATATCTGTATCGGAGGCCTTTCACAAAAGGCATAACAGTTATATGCTCAATCATTGTCAACCAAGATCACACGCAGTTCTTTATGATTTCTTGAGATGTAAAGAGTAGGAATATATGTTCTGCATCTTAACTATACAATCACTCATGTAAATATTCTAAAGTAATCAACGTGAAAGTGGTCAAACTGTGCAGAAAGTGTGGCATTATATAATTTCTAGAGGGATTCTTATGCCTAATTTTGATTTGCTTTCAAAATGCAATGCACGCACCATTAATTTGCTATATAATCAACCGTCTATAGTAGAAAGAATCATAATACTAATTTTCATACATATATGAATGATAAAGTAAATATCTATCAACACACGTCACCGATGACGATAGTGTTGTGATGCATAGAGCAAGATATATAGTTTAGATTTTATTGTGTTTTAAGGTTAGAAACTTGACCTAGCTGGCTGTATCTTTATTTATTCTCTATTAATAGCAATTATATGCATAAAAAAAGATTCGTGTATATTAGTTTTAAATCGCCGTCAGATGATCTGTTGATGATCAGCTACAAGAAAGGTATTAAGGAAGTTAACAATAGTCTATATATAGAGTAATAAATAATTATTTGTTTGGATAACTTTGAATTAATATGTTTATATTTAGAACACTTGAAGTATTTAGTTTTAAACTTTTTGACAAATCTAAAACCTTCAGGTTAACATGTCTTATCCAAAAAATGAAGCCGGAGAAAGCTCACCTTTCCTGATTAAATTAGGGTTTCCAACTCCATCTTGAGAAAATGATGAAATTTGAAAAATACATGAATTATTGTAACGTCAAATCTGAAAAGGGAACAACTCTATCGACAGATGTCGAGTTTGGTTCTTTATTATATATAATTACCAAATCCGACTTTACGCCTTACGACGATTTTAGCTTTAGTGTTAACTTTATTAGCATTTACTTTTTTATCGGACTAATGAGTTTCTGTAAAATGGGGTGCAAGGGGTAATAAATACACTAAAGATCTAGCTAGAGTTCATATATGTGCAGGATTAATTATAAAGCAAACAATTTAGATAGTATGGGCTTCCCGTGCATCTTTATCAGTAATCAATATATATCTCAACCATAAACAACTACCGGATAGAATCTCTTTTAAATAGTACTCCACTAAGTTATTTTATAGTCTTATCATTCTAAAACTTTCGTTTTCAACCCGTAACATGCAGTTAATTCATTTTATAATATCATCGGCCAAATAAGGAAATTTTATTAAAGTTTAAGAGTACATGAAATACTCCGAACACTAGAAAGGACACAAAAATCGAAAAGAAACAACTTTTTATGCTCAAGAACACATATATTATCATGTTCTTTATCACATTAATCATTTCTTTCTTAGAAATATGTAGCCATTTAGTTGTTGTGGTTTACTTGAGTTTTTGTTTTATATTTGATCACACAATAGAAATTTTCATTTAAGGGAGCACAAGGGGTGCTCGGCATGTGATTTGTTTGATTTGCTATTTCACATATTAATTTTATAATTATATATTGACTTGTAATATTACTTTCTAAATCTTATTTAGTTTACATTTTACATACTAGCAATCCTACACACGCGGTACCGCGTGTAACTCAGATATTTAGTGTAAAGTATAATTTAATTTTAACACACACTCTTTTATAATTTATGTTATCCATTAAACTCTTTGTGAATATTAGCGAATTGTTTTGAGGTATACGTTGAACTGAGTAAAAGTGAACTTGTGTGCCTTTGCATTTCCGAAAAAAATATTAAAAAAATACTCGTTCTTACCATTTAACATCATGATTGAAATTCTCTACTCCAACCTTTCTCTCTAGAATTTTGAAATACCATCTGCCATGATAAAGCATAAGACAAAAGGTTAGCGAGAGAAAAGATTACAAAAATAAATTTATAAGCAATTAACTTTACCTTAGAAACAATAAAACAGGCAAATCCAATAATGGATGTTGTTAGCAGTTATCCTAATCATATTTCCAATTTCAAGTTAATTGCTCTTAGATTTAATGAATGAAACAAAAAAAATCACCGGAAAACGATAGAAATAATTGGCCAAAAAGTACTCCTTCCTAAATTAAGGGATGGATAGATAATGGGGTATGAAAATTACACTATTAACCCTAAGGTGCTATTCTTTCATTGAATAGATGGAGGGTAAAATCGAAAATCACTTTTTTGGTACAACAACTACCAAAATATTTCATCTTTTTTCAACATTGTCCCTCGTTTTTTCAATTTTATTGGCTGAGTGTAAAATTAGAGGGATAATTTTGTAATTGTGTTTAAATAACTTCCATTATGTGAGATAAAACCTATCCCCTTATAATAATAGACTAGAAAAGCCTACACACGCGGGACCGCGTGTAAATTTTGTTGCATGTTAAATTAATGCATTGTTTATTTTAGCAAGAACAATTTGTAATTTTTGATTAAATTAGTTTTAAATGTAGTGGAAGAAGATTAGTAGTTATAAATTGAGAGATTTTAGGGGATATGGATTTCTATGTTTTTTACGTGGAAGTTTTGTGAATTGAGAGAAAAGTGGATATCCCTTGAAAAGTCAAATTTATCCTCTTGATCATTTTGGTGATAGACAGGGGCGGAGCTAGGAATTTTTTTTACCCTGGGCTGCTAAAAGCTTAATGCAATGAATAAACATGTATTATTTTAAAAAACTTAAATATCAAATGTGTAAAGTACAATGAAAATCATGTTAAAAAAACGAATATATATCATTAAACAAGTTGAATAAAGAGGTTGTTGCATTTGCACCTTTTGGTTAAGAAAATAAGATTTATCAATTATCAAATCGACATATGTACTCTCTAACTAATTAGTTTTAATGTAAACAACCATGTTATCTGCTAATTTATGTATAAAAAATAAAAAATAGAGACTTGCATGTATATAAATAGAAAAAATACTACAGAAAAATTTAGGAATACATTCCTTAAAAGACAAAAAAAAAAGAAAAAAAACAAAAGAATTACGAAGTTCTACTTGGTGACATCTCGAAATTGAAGTGAGGTTTCCGATTTGATGAAAACAAAATTTCTATTTATTTTAGGAGAAAACATGGTTTCTAATTTATTGTAAGTTTGCTATAATATATTTTTGTAAAACAATTAATGCTACTGCAAAACAAGCTTAATATTGGGATAAAATGCTCTTCTAATTTAATGAAGTTGGCTTCAAATGGGCTAACAAATATATTAAATTAAGCTACCTTAATTTCATATTTCTTATTAGGACTTACTTGATCTTCAAAGAATTATTCATAGGCTAAACTGTAATTACATATAAATATAAACTTTGGGCCGCAAATTGACCCCGGGCCGGAGCCCACCCGAGCCTTGTGGGTGGCTCCGCCCCTGGTGATAGATGAAAATAGGGGTACTTTAGGAAAACAATTAATTTGGTACAACAACTGCAAAATATGTGAGGGTGGAGGGTTTGCTTTTAATATAGTAATAGATAGTAAATAAAATAAAAAGATGATATCCATAGCAACATTTGAGTCTGTATTTCAATTCAATAGGATAAACTTTTTTTTATCGGCATTGTAATAAGATAATTTATGTTTATTTTTTAAAATATTTATGACATTTGATGCGTGTTTTTTTGGGAAAAAATAAATTGTTGTAGAAAAAATTATGGACGAATTAGAGTACAACTTCTTGTATATTGGGTTAGTCAGACAGTTAGGAATTAGGATAGACGCTATATAAAATTTGATAATACTTTAATATCATCTTGAAGCTGGCTACGTGTTTAAAAATGTCCACGTAAGGATGTTGACAATAAACTCCCTTGTAACAAATGTAATAGAGAAAAAGCACTTGTTTAAAAAGGGAGAAAGACCTCGTGTATTATATGTACGTAATAAGAAAATAAAACATCCGAGTGCAAAATAAGCAAAAAATGAAAATCCTATGTTATGTGAAAAAAAGGGGGGTTGTCATTGTCATCGTCTTCTTTTTATTGTGTTTGTTGAAATTTTTGCACGTGCTTTATGTTTCTTTACTGAAGTGACTATAACTAATGATAATTATAATATTTTAATAAATTAAAATGAATTAATTATGGAATGAAAGAACTTTTCAGCGTCATTTTGTCTACTCAACCCAAATTACTGGTTTTGCCCTGATTTTAGCTAAGGTATAGTGCTTATTCCCTTACGTTGTCCATTGATACTAGTCCAATAGACTAACCTATAATACAAGACCTCTAGGTGTTACCTTTCGCTTACTTATATTCTAGAATGAAAAATGAAAATATAGCATCTGAGTCTGTATTAATCGAGGATACACGACAGAATGTATTGTTCAATTTTCAAACTTCATCTTCAACAAGTGTAGATTCCTGGCCAAAAAATTCCCACATTGTGCATCTTTCTCGTAAGATTGAGAAAAATGACAACATAGCCTCTAAGTCTGTATTAATCGAGGATACACGACAGAATGTATTTTTCAATTTTCAAACTTCACCTTCAACAAGTGTAGATTCCTGGCCAAAAAATTCCCACATCGTGCATCTTTCTCGTAAGATTGAGAAAAATGAAAACATAGCATCTGAGTCTGTATTAATCGAGGATACACGACAGAATGTATTGTTCAATTTGCAAACTTCACCTTCAACAAGTGTAGATTCCTAGCCAAAAAATTCCCACATCGTGCATATTTTTCGTAAGATTGAGAGAAATGAAGATAAAGAAAGAATTAAATAACACCAGCATTGTTATACTTAAGGCGGGTTTCTATGTTCATGTGGATCCTAGCAGGGTAAGATCACCCCTTTGTTTGTGGGCTCTCTTCCCAAAACGAAGGTCTCTGGAATGAGCTTGTTTGCATTTAAAGGGCATGTATGTATATTCTTATGAGAATACATGTGTTTTCTCGAAATGAGTCAACTCAGATACTAATCGTTAGGATTTTAGTAAATTCAACCTCAAAAGCTAATTCGTATAGTAAAAACACACATACGCACAAAATAAATATCATGTATACCTCATATCAATATCTCATACCTTGCAATTAGAACTGAATAGCCAACGACTTTACTCGATACTATATAACAGGGAAAACTTTTTTTTGGTCCCATGGTCCAATTTTGTTTTATTTTTAAATGTAAACAATGCTTCTTCTTTTTTGTTCCGATGGTCCAATTCTGTTTTACTTTTAGTTGTAAAACAATGTAGGAAATTGTACTTTAGTCCGTACATATTTAAAAATATCAAAATGACTCTAAAAATATTATAAATTCTTAAATTTTCATACAAAATTTGTCACTTTAGTCCTTAAATTTTTATAGAATTTCAACCAAATCCAAAAATACTATAAATGTTATTTTAGTCCACAAAAACTTGCACACAAACTCGCACACAATCGAATGCTAGTAGGTTAAATACAAATATCCCTTCGTATAACGTCTTAACTTTCACAAGTAGCGCGAAACAAGACTTAACTATGTATATAATTAATAAATGGGTTTGGTGAGATGAAATGTAGCTTTAGCCGGGGTAAAGAAAGTTAGTTTTGAATTGATAAGAAACATCTTTGCAAAAAAAATAAAATTGATAAGAAACAAGTTAGGTCAACCCACGTGATAATGTTTGCTTTCAATAGTTTCACAACATTGTCTACTCCTCGTGCCCGACGAACTTTTGAGTGGCTAGGGGCGTCAGAAACTTGGAAGGAACATGCAAGCAACTCATGCCCAGTTTTGTCAAATTTGTGAAGAAAACTAAATTACTAGGCTTGGCGCGATAAATAAAGTTTACATAAAGAAGTCACAATAATATCATGTATTTTGTAATCAAAAATATTTTAAACGAGGTGACAAAATTTTGATCAGAAAGTAAATAAACTTTTTAAATGCAGTTTAGGCTAGTTAAAAGAGTAGCTTTTCTGCTCTCCAATTTTGTTCTGAGTTATGAAAACAAAAAGAGGAGACAAACTTCTCTGGGAATAGGTAAACCTAGGATTATAGTTGTAACCACCAAATAGGTAAAGGCAACACCACATGTAGGTAAAAAGCACACAAAATTTGAGAACTGCAACAAATGTTTTTAACTACTGCAAAGTGCAAACAGTATTCTGGGACCAAAACTTTATCAGCTCTAAGTGCAGCTAACATGGCTACACAAGTGTAGCTTAGGCTTTCACCTTTAGGTACTTCAAATTGTGCTGAGTTGGGTTCAGGCCTAGTAACATAGCATATTCATTATGATCAGGTCTGATGTATATTGAAAAGAAAGCTACTGTATAGGTCCCTCATGTAAAAAATGGTAATTCTTTGATAAACGAAAAGAAATGAAATTCGACCACAAATTGTAAGAATATAACAACAACAACAAGTCAACAACAACAAGAGCCTATCATTCCACTTAATTAGGCCGTCTATATGAACCAAACGAGAATTACGCCAAGTCGAACACATGAGTTCTTCAAACCACAAATCCTCAGAATAAGATGGAGAAATTTAATGGAATATAAAATTGCATTTGAATGATGAGTTTCCACGCGTACATGTAAGAACGTTCTAGTTGATGATATCAAAAGAAAACTTTAGACTTGGTACTTTAATAACACCCATACTAATGATGAGATTTAAATGAGTTGCAAAAGATTCACACAGAAGCATGGTTATGGCATGTAACACTGTAAAAGTAGGATGGCTCGAATTTACGAGCAAAAGAATGTAAATTGTCTGATAGAAGCACTTGTGCATTTTCTCCACTGCACGTGTTTCTTGGACCTGTTAGATCTTGTCTGAGAACTGATAGAACCTTGTAGCACATGAAAGGTCGGAAAAACGAATATTGGCAGACGACAGTAAACCGTAAAAGACTGGGTCCTTAGTTAAATCACTTTGCAATTGAATGTGCAGTAACTCTATGAATCACAACCCCATATCGCTTTCCATACCATGAGTTTCTTTCTCTGCCATGATCGGCAACACTGATGCAACAAGAAAACAAGAAAATGAATTATTGCTATCGACATTCGAGGACCTTTTCCAACTTTTTGAAATAAAATAGTCAACTGAATAATATGTGACAACAATGTGCATTAGTAAGTATGTGAGCAAGGTAATCTAGCTTGTTAATTATACTAATGAGGTATATGTTTTCATGAAAAGAAAGAATACCATCTCAATTCTGATCATTATAAAGCTAAGACATTATGTCGTGGTACAGATGGTTTACACTTTACATATAACACAGAAGGCATAGAACTATTAGATAGCTTCTAACCAACCACCATTTACGAGATAAAACTTACAACAATTAGCTACTGCTGGTTTGTTCTACGGCATATTATACGACTATCCTTTTACAAAAAAGAAGACTACTCCCAGCAACTATAAAATTTTGGTGAATATGTACCTTCTGCCTCTAAGCGAGAACTAGAAAGGAAGTGGTTAAGCTAGGAGGCAACGATGCACACAACTCTATATAGTCGTCAAAAAGTTAGCTTGCCCGGAAGATGCATGTTGCATTTTATCATTTACAGGATTTGTAATTGAGTGGTATCTTGTTGCCAGCACAATCAACATGGTATGGTTCAAAATCAACCTGGACATAGTATTATCAAGCATACGTTTGCCAACTAAAGCGTTTTCTCGATCTTGTTTAAGTTTCTCCAAATTACTGCTTTTATACAACAGCTTAGTGACTATACCGCCGTCCAGCTGATTCCAGGCACTTTCCCTTTTGCCCCTCCGTCATCAAACCTCAACCGCTCCACATCATCCCACCTCCCATCACCAGCAAATAAATTAGAAAACATAACATTATAGCTGCTATTTTTTGACTTATCTCCAGACAGTTTTCCAGCTATAGTCTCAACCAAGTCATAATCCTTGTTAGAGTCACAGCATGACAGAAGTGCACCCCAGATACTGGGATTCACGGGTGTCGGCAGGATTTTGATGAAATCATAAGCCTCTTCCAAACGTCCATTCATTCCAAGAAGCTTCACCATGTAAACATGATGCTCTGTTTTAGCTCGAATTCCAAATTTATATTCCATCTTTCTGAAATATTCCCAGCCGTCGTTGACAAGACCAGCATGGCAACATGCACACAGGAGGCCGACAAAAGTAGCTTCATCAGGTTGTAATCCTATTTCTATTATCTCCTCAAACATTTGAAACGCTTTAGAAGTATGTCCATATAGACCGAGTCCTGAAATAACAGAATTGTAGGAAACTATATTTCTTTTAGGCATGATATTGAAGACCTTAATGCCCATTTCCAAGAATCCACATTTTGCATACATGTCAATCAGAGAAGAGGACACTGCAATACTTGTATCATATCCACGCCGCATAGCATAGCCGTGAATCTCACATCCCGGTCCAAGAATCGCCATCTCAGCAGAAGCTGCCAACACACTAGCAAGAAGTACAGGATCCGGTCTCCCGCCGTTCATGAGCAGTTCCCTAAAGAAAAACAAGGCTTTTCGGTAATCCCCAGCCTGAGAAAAACCGGAAATTAGCGCAGAATATGAAACTAAATCAGGCTTTACTAGGCTATTAAATACTTTACATGCCAAATCCATACTCCTAAACCTTGAGTACATACTGACTAGTACACTACTAATGTGATCATTCAAAACCAAACTGCATTTGACACAAAACCCATGAATTGTTTCCCCTAAATTCAGCAAACTATGATCATGCAGCCCCATAATCAATCCAACCATCGTATACCCATCTGGCCACATTCCCATACTTTGCATTGCACGAAACAACTCTAACCCCTTTTCCCAATCCCCGGAACTCCCATAACCTGAAATCATAGCATTCCATAGCACTAAATCAGGCTCATCAATTCTGCGGAAAACATAACTTGCTTCGTCGACTAGGCCCAACTTTGAGTAGCAACTCACAAGCGCACTGTTACAAATAGAATCGAACCCCAACCCGAAAACAACCACCTTCCCATGCACAAGCCTCGAGCTCTCAACGTCAAACCTCTCAGAACAAGCTCGCAAGACGCACGCAAAGGTATAATTATCGGGATGTGTTTCAGAGCTCAGTAGCCATTTAAATAGCCCAAATGCGTTAGAGAAGTCGTGGGTCTGCGCATAAGCCCGGATTATAGCGTTCCAGAGGTAAATGCTTCGTTCGGGAGTTTCGTCGAACAGCTTGCGAGCAGAAATTATGTCGCTGTTTATGGCATAGAACCTCACGAGTTTCGTGGGGTAGAAGGGATCGAGGGATAATGGGCTCTTGATTAGCGACCCGTGTAGAATTTGGGTTCTTGAGATTGTTTGTATTGGTTTTGTTAGCTCTGTAACAAGTGCTTTAAGGTTGACGTGCATTTGAAAATCACCATACATATTAATGTACTAATTTAATGATCTCTCATGCTGCACGAGTAAACTTTTTATTTCTTGTTTGAAAATATAATTTCAATCTTCTCCCCTCATAAAAATTATAGAGCAAATTTTTATTATTTATCAATTTACTCTTCCAATTAACAAATTAGTATATCTTCCATTTTAATGTCTCACCATAAAATAGAAACATTTCCATATATTAATGATTGAGAATCTTTTACCAAGAACAAAAGGTTGAATTCTTTAGTGGTGATTTTCTTCAACATTAAAAATACCAAAGGAAAGATTTCATCAAATTATTCTTCTGCACAATATCTTTTTGTGTTTCTAGTATTATGAACTGGACGAGTTTTTCCTCTTCATTGCGATGTGAGCAAAATTAATACACAAGTTGTATAATTCTTATAGTTTTTTTTTATAAACATTCTTGGATTTTGTTTGAGAATCAAATATTTTTTGATTTTCATTAGCTAAGTATATGTTGTGTTTGAATTGGACTAGCTGTTGTGTTTAGCTTCGTGAATAATAAAAATTCCAAGTTATTGCCAAATAAATCAATCCGTACAAAAAATGGACCTCAATGACATCTTTTTTACTTTATTTACATTGTTTGAATCGATAGGCTGCATGGTCAAAAATTAGATATTTAGCTTTCTAATAAATAACTTGTTCACATAATTTATATACCATTTCTTTTCATACAAACCCATCAAAATTTAATATTTTATTCAACCGAGTCAAAGGTTATACTATAAAGCACCCACCATAATTTGTTTATTATCTTTCTATTTTAAAAATACGATCTTCTAAATCATAAATAGGAAAGAAGAATGTTTTAATTAAGTTTCTAAAATTTCTATTAATCATTGATACGCATTAAATAGGAAAATGAATCGACAACTAATTTGAAAAATGCAAAATAGTAAACTATGAAAAATTGCTCTGTATTTAGAAATTTTCCTATGTATATATCATCCCTCACAAATTGGGAAATTTAGAAAAAAATACAACTCCGGCGTACTTCTAAAATTCCCAACTTTTGTACAAACAAAATTAATGAATATAATTATAGCACACATTTCTCAGTTTATGGTCGACACGTACTTTGCTATTAGTTGAAAGTCTGCACATACATTATTCAAAAAATAAATATAGTTCTAAGCGCACACATTCTCAATCTAAAAAGCTACAATAAACACTGATAAGTGATCAGGATAGCTTGACTAATAATTCTACAGAAGCAATCTATCAATCGCACATTTTGTTATCTATGCCTTTTTTACATGAAAAATGCAGAAAACCAAAAACATGGCAATTCTACTATTCAGATGGCAATGTTGAATATTTACACTAGCTTTCATGTTTGTCCCAAACAATTTCGGACCAGTCTCAATAACATCGTAAGTAGAGTACACGACGCCGATGTCCATACATTTCTTCTCATTATCATCTACGCGAAAATTTGGACAACAGATAGATTACAAAGAACAAAAGTAATGCAAATAGAACTACGTGCATGACATGGCTGGATCCTTCCCTGATGATGCTCTTGTTCAGTCTTCTCACATTATTTTTCACCCCTGCTTGAGCTTTGATCAATGTCATTTGCTGTAGATAAAAATGAAGTAAAGCAATGTCACTTCTTTATGGTAGTTACTTTTCATTCAAACAGTCCAATATCTTACAACATAACTTATGGGGAACAACTGACCATAAACACCAAGCATTAAAGCAAAAAACTCTTATATAAGAGGGCAGAAATTAAGTGGCCCTCATCAAATTAAGGATATGAGAATTAACTAAGAGAACCTACACCCATCGTCAACAGCATCTAGTTTCCCAGAAAAGAAAGTTTCCTAGTCAAGAGCAGGCCATAATAAACACCGATCAGGGGAACTTGCCATATAATTCTCCAGAAAAGTTTTCTAACAATGCACTTTTTTGTTAATAATATAACAGCAACCCTTTCCAAATCCCTTCTCCTTCCCTTCCTTCCCTTTCCCAGCAATTACCCTCAAAAGGAGCATAAACAAGTTAAAAAAGACACTACAATTTCGGAAACACAATTTAGTGAAATACCCAGTTATGGTGAAACTTTGCTTTAAGCAATAATTGATACTTGATGTGTTTGTCTTTGAGAATTTCTATTGCGTCAACTTAACCTTGTTAATTTAAATATTCCTGATCCAAATAATCCCAAGATAGCTGAATCTTCCAGCTTCGCATTGCTTAGGACAATAAAAATTAACTTCATATACTAAGATAGGCATAAGTTTAAAAGATACAATAGAGCAATTACTGAATAAGCTATTCATATTTTAGACCAGGTCACACAGCAGATAGGAGAAGAATACAACCTCTATGTCATAAGTATCAGATCAGGGGCAAAGGATCACACGGGACATAAATGACATACTGCATTTCAAGATATAAACAATTTTTCATTATATTATCATTTTCTCAAGTACAACGGGGATCAGATTCGGCGAGTTAAAGGAAAACCGCATTATAATATAGAGTGGAAGGGGCAAATGTCGCAGAAAATGTCAGATAAGAATTCAATACCAAAATCTATACAGTTCCTCCGGCCCTTAAAGTACATGCATCAACGTAGCGGATTAGCAGTAAGCTTTTAGAAGAATAAAAAAAAAAAAAAAAAAAAAGGAGCGGGGTGGATGGGGTGGTGGAGCATGCTGATTCCTTGTCCATGATAAACATGTCCAACACTGCAGCAACTACTCGAATCAAGGTTTGAGCTTAGAGTTTATAACATACCAGCTGATTAAGGAATTCATTTTGTCCCTTTGCTTCTGTTTCAATCTCTTGAGCTACCTGTGATTATTTGTCGTTATAACAAAAGAACAAGAAAAGTAAGAAACAAATAGGAAACGAAATAAGATGGTAATACAAACAACAGACGTAAGACAGAATCTGCATGACGTGTTTCAACAAATTCTATTCGAAGCCAAGCCAAAGTGCTCTTAACTATGACTTTTTTAAAATCTCAAAAACTTTCATGGAACTAAACCAATGAACGCCAATAAGAATTTCCACTTCTGGAAGTACCCCAAGTTAATAATCGAACAATTAGAATGCCACTAAAAAACCTTAAAATGGTTAAACTCAATAGCAGACATCCCACCATCTATCAGCAGCATCTTTCAGAGAGTCATAGAAAACACGGGCCTAGATTTCAAGTTCGTTTTAAAACTATTACTTATTACCTAGTGACCGTAGTTATTAAGACCACAAGCTCTTATGGCCATAGAGCAGTGAGGCGCGGAACATTAGAACATGAAATATAACAATTATAAAAACATATAACTACAAGTCAGACCTAAAAGAGAGCAAAGGCACAAAATAAAAAGAGAAGCCGGTGATGGGCAAAAAAACTAAAACCAGAAATAAAAAGCTTTACAAAAGCATACATTGGACCTCACCAACAAGTGCACCTCACTCCCGATCAGTGGTACACAAAGGCATGCACTTGCTGAGACCAAATTGCTGTGCACAGTATTTGTGCTTTCAGTAACTATGCAGTTTAATGAAGCCTAGACTTAAGTTACTTTTGTATGTTGAAGATAATAAATAATGCATTATACACACACTTTAAAAGGTACTATCTCAATCCCCTGAACTTGCTAAACCACCTTGAACATTATAGAAACATATAAAAACAAATAGCAGGGCAGGAAATTTGAAAAAAACCTATCAAAGACTAGAAGCACATGAAGATGACAATATTGCAGGGGCCTGGCTGCAAATCTAACAAATTGACCGTAATAAGTTTCTAATGCGTATAACAATTATATATTGTGCAAACTGCAAAAATTGTAGCAATCTTGCAGGAAACATCACTTGATACCTCTGGCTAAAGAAAAAGGGACAGACGACTTTCGAGAAAGGGATCAACATGATGTAATTCATTTGACAATAACAATAGCATAGCAAGGTCTAGGTGCTAAATTGCTACACTTGCAATGTTGGGCTTTCATTTCTTTGTCGAAATCTAAGAATCAAGCCCCAGAAACTAGCCCAGATACACTAGTGCTGCACAACCAAGAATCGACTAGCCGTTCAGCTAGTAGGTTCATTTCTAAAGTACAGCAACTACCAACCTTTCTACGCACATTTAATCAAACCCCTAAAAATGTGATATTAAATCACTGAGAAGTTAACATTATTTAGAATCAAGCATCGAAATTCCGAATGTTATTAACACAATTCAGCTCCACAAACAAAATCGACACACTGATAACTGATCCATCCAAAAATTCAAGCAATCAACATATCACAATCCTCAAACATAGAAAAATAAAAATACACAACAACTCTTCATCACTTTCAACAATCGAACAAAAAAATTACATCGCGCAATCGCCGAACTTGTCCGCGAAGTCCGGTGACCTGATCATCGAAATCGGGATCGATCCGCAGCTGAATCTCATCGGAACTACCGCCATACGCCGCCGATCTCGTGCTTAATCCTTCCCTGTGTTAAAATTCCGAACAATTAACACAACGATTTAGGAACAAAAAATTCTGGATCATTAGCAAGTAAAATTAGGTTAATTTTGAGATGAAATTCGTCGCAAATACCTCGATCTGTAAGGATCAGCCATCGGAGAAGACTACTACGAGATATGTTGTTATGAGCACGAAAAACTCCAAACTATTTTTTGTTCTGTTCTTAACTAACAGCTCAATTTCAGATTTTGATGGATCCGGGTTGACCCGACCCCCCGGGTCGAAGTTTGTTTTCCAATTTGGAGTTTACATTATTGCATGGGTCAATTCGTTTGAACTAAAGATACCATAATTATTCTCACTGGCTTAAACCATCACTAAGAATAGCTATTACCATGATTTTGGTTTCTATTAGTAGTAATTAGGTGTGAAGACGTGGGGCCAATGTGGCTGTTAATTATCCAATTACCCCTCCCCAGCAGTAATAATAGTTGGGTTACAAAAGAGTTGCCAAATGAAAAAGAATTCTATATTGACTTAATTCCAGACTTAGTATTATGCGAATTAAAGTCAAAACATGTAATCCAATGTACACGTGCAATTGCTTTATAAATAATCCCACATTTCATTAATTTTGGAACCAAACTTGTCAGTATACAATACGACGACGTCATGGATACTAGAATATACATTATATTCTGGACACTCGATAGAGTCTTATTCTTGAGATAATTGTAATCATAGATAGTGTGGCCATTTGAGTTTTATATCTTGAAATAGTAATTAACTGTTAACACTTACGAGAGGCGAAATAGTCACTTTCTTAGGATAACATTTCACAAGACAGTCGTTTCAATTGTTGTACTCTAACTAATTTCGATTATAAACTGTTAGTCTATGAAATTATTGAAATTTTCAAAACAGATTTTTGAGCTGACACGTTACTGGTGGGGTCATCCCACTTATGTTGTATGATACACGTAGAGTGATAGATCGTTATAGAAGAAGTGCATTTTAGTTGGCCGATCTCAAGGATATGATAGTGAATTCCACGAGTCTAATTATGACAAACTAACCTAGTGTTGTTTTAAACTTTATAGAGTAATTTGTTGAGAAGACATATTTTGTGAATTTACAAGTGGAATTTGATAAATTTCTTGAGAAGTTGTTTCTTACATTCAAAATGATAACATTACATATTTATAAAGATACAATGCCTCATTATAAAATTCAAACCTATCTTATCTTGCCAAAAACATATCTAATCTAATAGCTAAAATCTTATCTTACTCAGAATTAATTACTCTATCGTGATTTTGTTTTAAATCTCAATACCCCTCTCAAGTTGGTGCATACGTATCAATAGAATTCAGGTCGTTGAAAATGTATGATTCATATTTATTCAGGTAACTAACATTAAAAATTTCAGATCACAAAACGCAAGTGACATCTAATGAATCGCAAGTGACATCTTAATGCACTACACCAGGAGTTTATTTAGTCTAGGACTTACCAATTCATAAAATAATGTGACTCTTCTATTCACAATATCAATATTCAACAGAATTGTTAATTCACTGAGTCAGATGAAGAGAAACAGCTACTATAATCCTGAAGAATGCTCAGGCAATCCTTCATATATGGCCTAATTGCTGGTGTATTGACAGTACACATAACCCCAAGTCTGAAAACAGCAACAATTTGATCCAAGAAACCCGATTCCTTAATCTCGTCATCCAATGAATCGACAATGTAAGCCATCTCCCCGTAGTGCATGTGAGCCCATCCGGCCAAGTTCATATGCTCGTCGTGCCTCACAGCTTTTCTTCCAGTAGTTAATTCAAGCAGAACTACCCCAAAACTATAAACGTCACTTTTTACGTTCACTTTTTTTGTGTATGCATACTCTGCGATTCCAGCATAAACTCCAAATTTTGTTAAAAGTTCATTAGAGATTATGAGCAAAAAAAGAAAAAGTAAATTATTCTTGTTGTTTGTGAAAGTATAGAAAAATGTACCAGGGGCTATGTAACCGAAAGTTCCGACTACAGCGGAAGCCGTTTCAATATCCTCACTTCTAGTCAGCATCTTCGCCATACCAAAATCTGCGATTTTTGCTTTGAATTCTGAGTCCAGAAGAATATTGCTGGATTTGATGTCGCGATGAATGATTGGTGGAGAGCAGTGATGGTGCATATAACATAGGCCGTGTGCTACTCCAATGGCAATATTTAGCCTCATTGACCAGTCAAGTTTCGTGATTGAACACTGTTCACTGGATGATCTCTCCCTCTTGTTACCGTGCAGCCATTGATCAAGGCTCTGGTTCTCAAAATATTCATACACCAGGAGTTGCGTGTTCTTGCCTGAGATATAGCCTAATAGCTTTACTATGTTGTTATGTCGGATGGTCCCTAGTGTCTGAATCTCGGCCACGAATTCCTTGTCAAGCCTCTCGTGTGTTTTTCTGCTGGTATGTATACTTTTCACAGCTACCGTATTGCCCCTTTCATTTATGACAACTCGGTAAACCTTTCCTGACCCGCCATTCCCAATGAGATTTTCATCTGTTAGACTTGAAAGAATGTCTGATCTATCAACGTCCAACTTCTGAAATGAAATCATCTCCCATTCGTTGTCCTTGTCGTTTAAAGGCAAAATTACTATGTTACGTATACGTCTTGAAGCAATAGTCGCACGTGCCATCTTCCAACATTTTCTTACAAGGTAGCCAAATATCACAAACCCCACAACGCAACTACCAGTTACTTCCTCTATTATTTTCGTACTATTCTTGTGAAACTCAACGCCATCAGATAGGTGGTTATCGGTCAAATCCAAGGAAGTGAACCTAGGTAGTTTAGGCATCATGGCAGATAAATGGTTGTGAGAAAGATTTAGGGAGTGCAAACTGAACGAATCCAACATCGCAGGAAGTTCACCAGTCAAGTTGTTACAAGCTAGTGACATAAAGCTTAATTTTTGCATCTGGAACAGTCCCCAGGGGATTGAACCACGAAACATATTCATGGATAGATCCAAATACGTGAGATTGACTAGATTCCATATATCATCAGGGATTGATCCATTCAAGTTGTTGTGAGTAAAGTCGATCTCCTGTAAACTGTAAGCTTGTATTGGTGTGGGTATCTCCCCAAACAATCTGTTGCCATCAAAATATAACTCGGTAAGCCGTTTCATAAGAAACAACTCACCTGGAATTGTTCCAGATAACAAGTTCAAAGACAAGTCCAAGTGCTCCAGGTGTGAGCAGTTATACAAACTAGCAGGAATATTTCCCGATAGCTTATTCGTCCCCAACATGATCGACACAAGGTTTTTGAGCTGATATATCTCTGATGGGATTGTTCCGGATAACACATTCTCGGACAGGTGCAATACTTCTAGATTTGAGCAGTTATATAGACAAGCAGGAATATGACCCGACAGCTGATTCTCAGACAGGTTGATCCAGTTGAGGTTTTTGAGCTGACATATAGATGATGGGATCGTCCCATTTATGTTTTTGTTGTCTAAATGTAGCTCAACAATTCTGCCAGCATCACATCTGATTTCTGGCCACCAATCGCAGGGCGAAGACGTAGAGTTCCACGAGTCGAGGGATGGCGGATTACCCCAGTGTTGTTTCATACTCAACAAAATAGTAGTTTGATCAGAAGCCAAATTTTGTAAATTTACAAATGGCATTAGCATTAAGAGGAGGAGAAAGGTTGCCACCATTGTTGCCAAAAAGGAAAGACCAGTATTGAATTATTTCTTGTAGAACATATTTTGCATTATCTTGCCACATATTAATAAAGATTCAATACAATAGTTAACCCATAAATGTGTGTATGTTAATTTGATTCGGAGATAAAGTGATTACAAGTTTCTACAAAAAAGTGATAGGCGTGTTTGAAAAACAAAGGGATAGAAAAATGTTAGATCGTCGATATTACGCGTTACTGATTGATGCTTTTGAGACTATTTACAGAGAAAAATTAGTAAAGTGTTGCTTTTGAGACTATTTACATAGAACAAATAGTAAAGTTTAGCTTTTGAGACTATTTACAGAGAAAAATTAGTAACTTTTGCTTTTGAGACTATTTACAGGGAAAAATTAGTAACTTAATTATCACTTAGTAAGACTAATTAATTATTGACCGAATGCAGCTAGCATACAGTAGTTCTCATTAGTCATGGAAATTGGCAAGTCAAAGTTCCTTAATAAGAAGTTTCTCATCCTAATTTAAAGTAATGAGTTTATTATACGGTACAAGACTACAACCCGCACTTTATGTTTAGTTTGCTTTAAAATATTAATTACCGAGGCACAAAGTAACAGACTCTGTAAATATAAAAAGAAATAAGAAACTTGTTGTATTATTCTTCATATTTAGAGAGTGTTACTGTAATTGTTCAAATCCTAAAACAGTTTCTTTAAAAATAAAAATTTATAAATGTTTATTTTTTAATTATTCGAATAGTAAATTATATAATTGTAATTAACCTTCAAAGGTTGTAAAAGTAATTATACCTTAAAATTATTAGCAAAATCATATGAGTTAAGTTTGAGGAATATTATGTTTACACCTCAAAAGTTAAGTTTCGTTTAATTATCAAAGAAAACTGATAATGTTCGAACAATTACAATGGCATTCATGAAGTTTGAGAAAACTTATATGTATGAGGTTAAATAATTATTGGGACCGTAGGTGTATTAAGTTTTTGTCTAATTATATAAACATGTGCAAAATACAAATAAAAAGTTGTGCTCCATATTTATATAGTGCAAGTGACATTTAAAGAAACTGCAGAAACTTCACCAGGAGCATATTTGCTCTTGGACTTGGCCACTAAAAACAATAATTTCAAAGAGTACCCATTTACCAATTCTAAAGAGTGCTACTGTAATTGTTCAAATCTTGAAATAGTTTCTCTATAAACAAAATTAATTTCAGAATATGAATCTATATTATTGTTCAAATAGTACTAAATGTATTTGTAAATAAGCTTCGAAAGGTGTAAATGTAGTTATCCAACAAAATTCTTAGGTGTTAAGTTTAAGGATTATTATATTTACACCTCAAAAGTTTGTTCTAGTTAAAAAATAGATAATGTTTTACAATGACATTCATGAGGTTTGAAGAAACACAATATATTTGGCTTCTCACCCTAATTTTAAATAACGAGTTTACAATATTATATCATAAAAAGCCCCCGTGCGCTTTTCATCAAATGTAAAGCTAGAAGCCTCACTTGATATTTAGTTTATAATTAATTATAAAATATTTACCAAGGCAAACTCTAAAACTTCAAAAGTAGAAAAGAAATAAGAAACTTATTTGTAATTTATCTCTCCTACACTCACTTCTACTCAGCGTCTTCGCCAAACCGAAATCTGCAACTTTAGCATTGAATTCTGAGTCTAGGAGAATATTGCTGGATTTAATGTCACGGTGAATGATTGGTGGAGAGCATTGGTGGTGCATGTAACAAAGACCTTGTGCCACTTCAATAGCAACATTCAGCCTAATTGTCCCTCTTGTTATGATGCAGCCATTGATCAAGGCTATGGTTCTCGAAATATTGATACACTAGGAGTTGCGTGTCCTTGCCAACCATAAATTCCTTGTCAAGCCTCTCGTATGTTATGTTGTCGTTCGTTCCATATACTTTTCATAGCTACTATGCTGCACCTTTCATTAGTGAGAACTCGGTATACCTTTCCTGACCCGCCATTCCCAATGAGGTTTTCGTCTGTTAAACTTGTAATATATCGGATTTATCAAAATCCAACTTCAGAAACGAAATCATCTCTCATTCATTGTCCTTGTCGTTCAAAGGCAAAATTATGTCACGCCTTGAGGCAACGGTCGCACGTGCCATCTTCCCGTATTTTATTGCAAATGTAGCCAAATATTCGCTATTATTTTTGTAATTGTTGTATTTCTTGTAGTTCTCGTAGTTTCAGTCTATTCTTTCCTGAGAATCTGTTGGAGCAAGGTTACTAGCTAGTACTTGATCTCAAACGGCATAAACTTTGTAGGATGCCACCTGATAGTTGGTTATTAAACAAATCCACGGAACTGAGCCAGATCAAACCTAAATCAATACTCTTCGTTGGATAAAGTACTTTAGGTACATATTGATCAGTTGTGAATGAAAAATATATATTCATATCAAGTAGATATTCATCTTTTTTCTTCTAATTAACTGAAGATTTGAAATTGTTAGTTAAAAATGTTAATACTAAAGAATTGCTGATTACTGCCACATCAACGTTGACATCCTTAAACAATGACAAAAATAAGTTGAAATAATAAAATTAAGACGCTCGCCTGTAATCTAAAATTGAACTGATACTATACGTATTATTGCAACTTCACCATATGATACTGAGATTTCTTCAGAGACCAAAGGGGCAACCAATGAGTAGTAATGAAACCATTTTCTGTTACATTAGTTTGAACAACATCATGACTCAACAAAGATGTGCATGTTATGTTGGACATGTACAATTAGAAGAGCTAAGGTAAAATGAATATATTTGTGATAAGTTAGTCGCGCACCACCAATTGACGACAAAATGCCAAAGAATACTGGCGAGGAGTAGGTCATGTGAAACGTAGACGCACGTGTTGAAACTCTAGATTTAAATAGGACATGGAGACGACAAAAGAAATTATGAATAGAGATCATACAAAACCACAAGAAGCTTAGAAGCTAAAGCAATATGGTATACACCACCAAAACCAATGAAAATGAGAATTTGAGGGTTTAACTTGACGGGATTCGAATATGGTTCATATAACTTACCTCAATAACTGACATAACACACAAATAATTTGGTTGTTGTGTTGTCACATTTATTTCCTATTAAAGTCAAGTAAGTGTTATTACAACCATGCATCACACTATCGTCGGAGCGAAGGAAAGCCTTCAATCAGCTACAGTAAAAGAAAAATAAACAGCAACACATCATCTATAATCATTTTTAATTTTAATTCATTAAGAACAATGGAGATTTTTCAGATTTTAAGGGAAGTGAGTGGAATAGCCGATTCATCGAATTCTATTCATTACTTTATTCATCCAAAGCATATAATAAGGTTCATCATTGGAAGAAAAAACGAGTGAATTATCTGATAATACAAAAATGTTACAGTTTGATTATGCGCTATTCTAAACTCCTCCAAGTCGCTTGTATAAAACAATATCCTACAACCCTTTTGTCGTAGCATTTGCAAATATTTTGAAAGTTAATATATCTTTCCTGCGTTTTCTCAAGCAACTTTAGGTTGCCAAAAAAAAAAAAAAGTGTTGACAAATATCTTGAACATTTATTTTAAGCTAAAACAACATTTTGCCGTATTAGGAAATATTTTGTAAGTTGCTTAGTTGATAATATATACATACAAAGAATTTGTTTCCAGTTTTTTCTTTTCCTAATCTCCTTATAAGACAAGCAAAACTGTTTATATATAAAGCAAACAGTTGACAATTATTTATGTGCGCGCAGAAGCTATAAACTTCTTTTTTGAAGTATCTGCAAACACCACTAAAGTACTGGGCACATGAAGGTGCACAAAGTTTCACCGTTGACACACAAACTACTTCAAGTAGAGCTTCAATCCAAGCACACGTTGACTTCACATTTGGAGAAAATTGCAGTCCAAATATATCACAAGTAATAGAGAAAACATAGACAAGAACTATCATCACAATTAAACACTTTGTTAGTTTTTCCCACATAAGATATAACCTATATACCTTGCCAAAAACTCTGTCAAAAGCATCCAGGTTAAGGGATTGCTAAAAAAAAAAAAAAGAAGGAATATGTGACCCAGCCGAAGCCGAGATCTTACAGTTCATTGCTATCTAGAACCAGCGCTTTTAAACGGGAAACCTCAACTTTCTTGATCTGCGTCTGTGATATCTTCATCTTTCACTGAATCAGAGCTACCCCTGAATTATATACAGGATCCAATCAGTGAAACATAAGAGGATTACAATACATGAAGCATGTATATTGCTTATGAAGTTACAATGATACAGGTAATTGCATCAATATAAAAAAGTTCAACAATAAGAAAATAATCAATCTATCACCATTTTTCTCAACTTAATATCCTTAAGTGTTTGGTTCGGAAGAATAATCAATGACAGAAAATGTTTAGAGTGACTGCAATAGTTATATTAGCATCACCAACTCTATGACTATACCACTGACAATTGTTTAACATTATCATGACCTCACATGTTCTTTCAACAGATGTATCAATTTGAGGCGTACTTCACAAAACTTTGCTTTATGAAGCTTCTGCACACATTTTTAGTGCACAGTGTACCAATCTGGTTGCCTGAGTTACCTACAGTGCTGAGCTATTAAACACTACATGATCTAATCCTGACTGTGTATAGTCAAAACTAACTATATTGACTGTACCATGTCATCTCGAGATTTTGTATAAAATAATTAAGCATAGTTAACACGCATTCAGAAAAAGATGGAAAGAGTAGTGTGGTACCATTAAAATCTCAAACCCTACCTCATATCAGCACTTGTTTCATATGCAGTATCATTGTTCAGACTTCGCTGGGGACGATCCACATCCTCATCCTCATCAGATTCATAAATCTCGTCACCATGCCATATCCTGGGTTTTGATCTTATTTCCATATCTTCTTCTCTCTGGAGGAGGGGAGAGATCAGAATCATAGCAAGAAAATTAGATGCAAGTTGAAAGTGTTGCAGTGTTTTCCCGAAGTAAACTAACCTCTTCTGGGACTTCAGTGGTTGAAGGCATTGTTTGAAATGGGATGCTAGGTGCATGCTGTAGTCTAGAGAGTTGATCGAGTAGCACATTTCTGCAATTTCAATTGATCTTAGGACATAGCTTCAATGTAAAAGCAGAAAGCATATACTTAAATCAAAAGATAACATGAGGGAAAGCAGAAAATTAATATAAGGAAGCAGACAAATAATAGGTAAATAACATGTTAGAGGTTGTATGTTACTGACAGTTAGCGGGTACTGAGTTGGGCCAGATCTCACCTTTGAGGGTCTTGTCCATTCTGTAACTTGACATTAACTAAAAGGGCAAGTTTGATTCAAAAGAAAAATATAAGCTGGGTGGAAGCCAATACTATTCCAGCATATTACAATCATTTATGTGCGTACATGACAATAGAATGTCAATTTAGCAGTTGAAATTAAGAGCAGAATTGTCATAAATAATTAACACATTCAGACCCACAACTGAACAATTAAACAGAACAGTGGCCAAGTGACCAAGGGGGTGCATGCTTCACCAACACATAGTCTACTTGCAGAGTGTGAGAATATACACGGCACATGAGCACTTGTGTTTCTAAAGAAAAACATACACAAAAATTACAGTATAAAGTCTGCCATGCAGATTTCCTATTTACCAGGACAAGTAGTGGGATTGCTTCAGACACAGGTGGCTGATGCACACAAAACTAAGGTAATAAGAAAATGGGTGCATAAGTATCATGGCTAAACTTGGTTGGTGGCCGTGGTAATCTGCGATATATAACCTGCAGGTCCTCAAAAGAAGCAAGTGTAGAGATGGGACTGTGGTTGGTCATGGTAGAACTTAGAAGGAGGGACATGTGGGAGGGTACGAGAGGGCAGTCACCAATATGGCCAGTTCTCTTCCACAAAACAAATAAAATTGCATGAACCCTAAAAACAGATGTACAATTAGGAAAGGCTATTGGTGCCAAACTTCACCTGATATTCTCCAAATCTTTGTCAGTATTTGAATCTTCCATATGACTTGGTTCCACGTGCAGAGTGTAATCTGGGCCAAAGTACTCGTAGTACTCGTTGTAGGGCAATTTATTATCTGGTTCCACATCAACCGCAACCGCAGTCTACAATAAAGCAACAAACTATATTTTAATTGATATCCCAAACTACACAAAAAACTTACATAGTTTCGCTGAAATAAGAAAAATGAAAAAAAAAACTAAAAACAGATGTGTAGAACAAATTAGAAACAGAGGAGTCTGGATCTTGTACAACACAAAAGAGGAGAGAGAGAGAGAGAGAGAGAGAGAGAGAGAGAGAGAGAGAGACCTCATAGCACCAACAGCGGGCAACATTTCGGATTGTGTATCCTCCCCCACCCAAAACCATGAGAGGGACGTTGAATGACCTCAAAAAACGGAGGCAATCTGCATGGCCTTTGACAGACAAATTAAAGCACCCTAATCTATCACCAGCAAGAGAATCTGCCCCACATTGAAGAACAACAACATCTGGCTGATAGACCTCCATGACTTTCTGGATGATGGGACGGAATAAACTACGAAAGTGGTCATCGTTTATTCCATTATTTAGGGGGACATTGAGAGCATAATACTTCCCTCCAAGATTCCCAATGTCTCTGATATGTCCAGTTCCGGGGAAAAAGTCGCCAAACTTATGGAATGACACAGTCATTACCCGATCAGTGGTATAAAAGGCTTCCTCAACACCATCTCCGTGGTGAACATCAATATCAATATATAGCACACGCTGCCAACAGAGGATGCAAAAATCAGAACCCACTATAATAAGTATGGAAGTAGGAACATTTTGCATGATATCAAGTAGAATAGAGAAAGTACTAACATAAAACAAATTTTTCAGACTTGAAGTATTAAGATCAAAATCTTCCAAATAACATAAATAATTTAGATCAGTAGTATAATTGACTGAGTCCAATAACAAGAAATACTCCAGTTTTGCATAGGTCAAGGAAAATACTCATATAAGGAATAATTTTCAACTACAAATGAATATCTAACTACAAGCTATACAGTGTTTCAAAGCAACTATTCATGCCTAAATATGTATCCGCAACCAGTAACCAAGTTGAACTATTCTTCAAATCACAACCACAATCATAAAACAGCCAAAAGCAAGAACTCGTATCTCCATATACAAATTTCAATGCAGGACTCAACGAAGAAACAGCAGTCAGAACAATAGCACAAGCACCAGAGCAAGCACTAGCTACAATCTTTCAAACACACAAGTATCTCTCAAAAGCCTCATTACGCGCACACACGACACACACACACACACACAACTATAGATAGCATTCTCAATAATAACACCTACTACACCAAAACACTTAGCAATGCACAACACAAACAGAACCATACTAGCGAATAACTTTACCCTATGAACTTTAAGCAGCTCCAAAATCCCCAAAACAATATCATTCACATAACAAAACCCCGACGCCTCGCTCTTCTTCGCGTGATGCAATCCTCCCGCCCAATTAATCGCGATATCCGCGTCCTGCCTGTTCAGCTTCACCGCCGCCCCGATCGATCCTCCCGACGACGCCTGACAGAAATCGAACAATCCGTCGAAAACCGGACAATCCTCGCCAACATTGAACCGCTTGAGCTGGCGCGCGTGAGTGTGGTCCAGCACGGTGTTCGGCGTCACAGAGGATAAGAAATCGACGTACTCCTGCGTGTGGAAGCCGAGAATATCCTCCGGCGCGGCGGGGAACGGGCGGTTGATCTCCATGCGGCGGTGCAGGCCGTAGTGGATCACGAGATTGTGCGCCATGCGGATCCTGTGAGGCTTCATCGGGTGGCCCTGGCCGTAGTAGTAATCGCCGATTGTCGGCTCGTAGAAGTAGCACACGCGCCGTTTACGCGCGTCGGGACACGTGGACGGGAGCGACGCGCCGCCGTCCATCGGAGAGAATTTTTGGGGGCAGCAAATGTTGAATTGGTGCGAAGATTTTGGGGGTTTGAGGATTTGATGATAATCGAGGGTTTATGAAGTGTTTGTGAGCTTAAAGTAAATTTTTTGAAAGATTTTGGTGGTAATTGTTTTTGTGAGGGTTTAATTCTCTTTTTTAACTTTTATTTGAAATTATTTTATAATTTTTCTTAAAGTAAACATAGATGAACTAATTAGTAACTCATTCTAAAAATGTTATTTGATATAGGGTGAATTGCGATTTGTCTCTTAACGTTTGACCTATTTTGCAACGTTCTCTTAACGTTTGAAATATAGTGATTTGCCTCCTGATATTTGTAAAGATGTGCGATTTGCCACTTGATGCTAAATCTAATGAATAAAAAGATATATATGTATCAAAAATGAACAGTTGATTAATGACGCAAGGGGTAAATAGCACATTTTTGTTAAACGTTAGGTGGCAAATCGCCCTTTTTTAAACGTTAGCGAGAACATTGCAGAACGGGTCAAATGTTAAGGGGTGATCGATATTGACCCTTTGAAATATGAAAAGTTATGTTTGAAGTGTTTTAAAGCATTTCTAAAAAAATTGGATGACGTGATTTTATTATTATGTTGTAACTCTTGAGTCACAGAATTTACCTATTTTTTATTATGCTAATCAAATTCATTAAAAAGATTTGAAATCTTCAAAAGAAAATTCTCGTCGTAGTTGATTAGCTTTAGTGTGCTAGTTGTTGATTCGTTACATCTTGCGATGAACGTTTGTTTTTTCTTATAAAGTTATATTTTTCCTAATTTGATTTATTAGTTAGAAATCACTTTCTTACAATGAGAATAATTGTTCCAAATCTGATGAGTAGGTAAAATTAATGCTAAGGGCCTACTCTTGAAATAGTGTTGTTCAAGTGACACTACATTTCCTTTCTTGCTCAAGCAACTCCAACTACAATTGAAGATATTGATCCTACTACTTCATCTTCTTCTCATTCTATCACTTTAGCCATGCCAATTTTTGCTAACTCACCTAGGTCTACCGGCTCTAGACCAACATATGAGGTTGAATCATCTACCTCTATAATTCGTAACTTGGAGACTAGCTTTAGAGATTCATTTATAATTAATTTTGATTAAACGTACATATTTAGGACCCATTCTAGTTTCTATGCACTTGGACTAGCTTGAAGAGCTTATAGAATACCCTTAAAAATCGTACAGTATATCCATTTAGAGAGCTTTTGATTCAAGTTTCTAAATTTCTACTATTTTTACTCAACTTAAAATAGGGATAATTGCTTACACCTCCCGAGGTTTGATGTAATAACAGAAATCTCCTCTGAGGTTATAATAAAATTAGTGACACTACTTGGAGTTTGCAACAACATATCATATGCTTGTAAAGTTTAATTCTGCTTTCACTTTTATTAAAAATTATTGTAATTATTTTAAAGAGTACACATAGATGAAACTAGTTAAGCATTCCTAAAATGTGATTAAAATAAGAGAAATTTAAGTATTTCTCTAATATTGTATATCATGTTCTTATTATTGTGTTTATAACTCTTCGATCACAGAATATACCTATTTTCCATTGCACCAATCAAATTGATTAAAAAGAATTGAAATTAACGAAAGAAAAATTTCTCCCCATATATCTTAGCTTAGTGTGCTAGTTGTTGCTTCATTTCATCTTGCGGCTAACGTTTTTTTCTTTTTCATAGAGTTCAATTTTCCTAATTTGATTCAATAGTTAGACTTAGAATATCACTTTTATACAACGGGAATAATTGTTCTAAATAGGTAAAGTTATCGCTCATGGCCTACTCTTAACATGAATTATCCAACTAACATTAGTTTTTCTTTCCTGCAAGAGCAACTCAAACTCCTATTAAAGATATTGATCCAACACGTCTGTTGCTTCATCTTCTTCTCATTATATCGCTCAAAGTCTTCTGGATTTAAATCAATATATGAGACTAAAAAACAATCAATCTCTATATCTCGTACCTTACGAACTCACTCTCAAATATCGATCTATAACTAACTATGACCAAACACATCTATATACGACTCATTCTATTTTCTATGCACTTGCATTGGTTTCAAGAGCTTATCAAAAAATTCCAAAACATTGTACCATATATATATGGAGTTAGAGAGCTTTTGATTCCAGTTTCGAAACTTCTACTATTTTTACTCAATTTAAAAAATAAGAAGAAAAAACATAGAGATTCAAATACTTAAAAAACATTAGAAGAGTAAAAAAGTTGAGAAGTCGTTTTTATAATTATTTCCAAAAAATACTCATATAGTGGTTTCTGATACTTATTTAAATTTTATTAGAGGTGAAGTGATACAATCCTTGAAGTTTAATAGTTTAAGACCAATAATATTACAACTTGTATTTATAAATAATACGCAATTTCGTATATAAAACTTGATTTGAGAATTCCTAGTGAATTATTGCCAATCAGCTATTAAAATCTATTAGAAGGTTTTCAGATCAAAAGTTGATTTCTGTATCTTCTAGCTAGTGAAATGTTTGGTTTGGGTTACAAAATCTTGCTTGAGAAATTCAAATGTATACAAACTTTATTCGTAAGTTAAATCAAATATAAATTTCAAGAAACTAGAACTATTATGAAGTGCTTTGATCAAATTTTGTCAAATAATTATGGTAACCAGTAAATTTTCAAAAATAATGTTGCATCTTACAATTTTAAGACCCGGGGATAGAATATTATTGCCATAGTTGTCTCTTACAATTTTGAAGTCCTAGGTCAGAATTAATGCCATCATCGTGTCTATCATAATATATAGTTGTAGATGTTTATCATAATTCACAATATCAATAAGATTTTTTCCAAATTCTTTGTATGAGCATTTGACGTATGGTTTCCTATTAACAACTGAGATTTTTGGTTTTATAAAAAGAATCCTCCTATGATAATAATGGGAATCGTCTTGCCTAACCTTCAGGGTAAAACTCAACCCCTCACATACGGGTGGGTCCCACGAAACATGGGGCCCACCATACGTGAGGGGATGTATTCTACAAATAAAGGTAGGTCAGGTTTTCCCGATAATAATGACAGTCCGACACTTTACTGTCCACTGTAAAGTGGACTGGAGCAGAAGATTTGGGCGGCAGTAATATCGCTTCATTGTGAAACACTTACCTGCCCTCAATGGTAGAAAACATCCCCCTCATATGTTGTGGGGCCCACCACATATGAGGGGATGTTTTCTACCATTGGTAAGAACATCCCCGCTTCATTCGCAAAACTGACAGTGAAATTGAATATTGGTTACACTTACACAAGGAAAGAACTTTTAAAAATATAGCTTCAAAGTTCAAACAAAGATTACAAGAATGGGTCGATTTGATCGAGTGAGATTAATTTAGACGAGACTAGTTTTAGGTATTGTAAATAAAGATTCAAGAAAAAATAAAAGGAGACATCGAGTTATAATTTTGAATCAGAAAATGATATCACTTTTTGTTTACTTAGATTTTAGAGATAAGTTTCGTATGCATCTTACTCTAATTTTTTTATCAGATACGTAGAGTCAAAGCTTATGTATTATAGCCATGAGTTAAAGGGAGAATAAAATACATTAATGCTGACTTTAAGATTTAGAGTTACGACAGTCTGGAATGTTAATTAATTAATTAATTTATTAATTAGTAGCTATGCTCTTCAACTCATTTACTTTCACGAATTAGCTAACAAGCAACAGACATGAAGTTTTTAATTGATTAAATATATAAAGTATATCCAAATTAATTAACAAATTGATTTTAAAAATTAAATAATTAATAGCACATATCATGTGATAAATCTATATTACATACTACTACGTACCTAGTGATAAAAATGAAATAAAAAACAACTTAACTATATTGATCACTTGTATATAGATAATAACTGTAATTTAACCAAGTCCTATATATAATATATAATATATAAAGGGTCCCCACATGTCATTTTCACCCAAGTGCCAAACTTACAAATACACCACTCAACAAGAGAGACACGATTATGATTACAAATTCACAAACACTAACAGAATTTCTTCTTCAACACTTTCTTCTTCAACATTTTCTTCTTCAACACTCTAATGGCTAGACTTGCCAAAATAACCGATGAACTTCAGAAGGTGATAGACTTGGGCCATGACTGCGTTGAAAGCTCAAACTTGAGATTGCATTGTCGTTATTGCGACGTCTACTTCAAAAATGCATCACTTTTCGATTCTCATAAAGACAAAAAAGCACATGAGATTATTGTAACAAATGCAAAAGAGACCTTGTTTAAGGCAAATTGTTGGCCTTTTGACGATGGAAAGTTCTTGTATGATGTGCGAGCTCTCGTAGCACCTGCTGCACTCGATGGTTTGCGAGTTGCTGGGGATTCCTTTGTAATTCCGTCATGTCTATTCAACGGTGTGCCCACCGATTTGAAAGTTACGGAGATTGGGAGGGGAATATTGAGCAGTCGAAATGGTGAAGTCTCTGAAGATTAGAGAGTGTTTTGCCAATGGCTTGGCCAAAAGATTAATGACTCTGTTGAGGGTTTGTGCATCTTAATTAACAAATTAAGTCCCCAAAAGTATGGATTTTAACCAGTGTTTTAAAAAACTCGCCCCATGATTTGCCTGGAGCTCGCCTCGGGGCGTTTTGATCCCAGAACGCCCTGAGGCAGCTCGTTGAGGCTTAACTTTTATAAGGCTTACGCCTCATAATTTAGGGCATACGCCTAGAGGCAAAAGGTTCGACTTTTGCGCCTTAAGGAGATGTGTTACTGACGTGCTAAGACTTTTCTCACAAAAGTTAGCAAGTGCGACTTACAAACATCTCATGTTCCTAGCAAGTCAATCTGGTTCTCACAAACTCAAAGATTGCTAAAAGTGAAAGAAGACAAGGAAGTGTGCGCAAAAACTTGTATGTATTGTTGAAAAGTTATTTCTCGATGTTTATAATTACTCCAAACATCCCTATATACAAAAAGCAACATCCTCATGGACGGTGGAGATCAACTCAATCTAACGACTACTATTTCGGATTTACAAGGTTTCTAAACTGTTCTAACCGAGTTTAAAAATAACAGGTCTTTCTAGGGTCCTCTAAACCGCCCTACAAGCTTCTATAAAAGTGTATTAACAAGAAAGCTCCTGAACATATAGAAAACTTCAAAACTGGCACATGCAACCTCAATGAGCAGCATGTGCGCTCAACGTGCGTGCAGGCCGTGCATGTCGCTCTCATTGGCATGTCCATCGCATAAACCATGTCCTTTATGTTGTGCGATGCGTGCACCTGATGTGCTAGTCTGGCATTTTTTCTGTATGAGAGGCCGGACTAGCTATGTGCCTCGCTCATGTGTCATGAATGTAACTCACTCTCAAATATCGATCTATAACTAACTATCACCAAACACATCTATATACGACTCATTCTAGTTTCTATGCACTTGCATTGGTTTCAAGAGCTTATCAAAAATTCCGAAACATTGTACCATATATCGATTTAGAGAGCTTTTGATTCAAGTTTCTTAACTTCTACTATTTTTACTCAATTTAAAAATAAGAAGAAAAAACATAGAGATTCAAATACTTAAAAAACATTGGAAGAATAAAAAAGTTGAGAAGTCGTCTTTATAATTATTTCCAAACAATACTTATATAGCGGTTTCTGATATTCATATAAATTTTTTTAGAGGTAAAGTGATACAATCCCTGAAGTTTAATAGTTTAAGATCAATCATATTATTACTTGTATTTATAAATAATGCGCATTTTCGTATATAAAAACTTGATTTGAGAATTCCAAGTGAATTATTGGCAAATTAAAAAGTGAGATATATCTCCATCTATATATAAAATTCTTAATTAGACACATATAAAACTCGAACTCTTCGATCGCCTAAGATAGAAATCTTTACAAAGCCTCACGCAGCTGCTCTATAAATTCAATATTAGGGTTTTAACAAATTAAGTCCCAAAAAGTAGCCATGGTCGTAAAAAAAGAAGCTATGTCTACAAATTATATTCCCCTTGATATCCAGCTGATTATCCTCCTACAACTACCAGTGAAATCTTTGCTAAGGTTCAAACTCGTATGCAAATCATGGAACGCCATAATCTCAGAACACGACGACTTCGCCAAAAATCATCTTCTGCAATCAAAGAAATATTATTCCAGAAATCAGAATAGCTTTTTGTGGAGACCCAGGGAGGCAGATGATAGAGACTTTAGTTTGATTAAGTTTGAAAACAATAAATTTCAAGCGGAAGTGATATCGAGACATCCTTACCCTTCCTTGTGCTATGCTGATGATGGCCTATTACTCGTAAGTACCCCTTCCTTGACGTCCTACCTGTTATGGAATCCGTCCCAGTAAAAGAAGAACATTAATTCAATGCCCTTACGGATTTATCCCTGGTGAGGCTACATTGGGTTCTGCCGTGGTCCAACCTTGGATGACTACAGGATCGTAGCTATACATAAGCGTTACTACGCTGTTTTTTCATGTAAAAATAATTTATGGACTAAGAAAAGAAAATTCCCCTACAAAAGTAGATTCATACCCTTTCCAAGAGTGGTTTTTCGTTTTTTGTTATGCTGGACACCAATGGACGCATTATTATATTTTGATCCTAGAGACGAAATATTCAAGAAGTTGCAAAAGCCAAGAAATTCAGATCCCGACTTTCCCATTGACTATTTTGAACGGTTGTTTGTGTTTATATAACAACACCCGAACACCTCATGAACAACTTCGAATATGGATAATGAGAGATCGCGTTGATGTTGGACACAGTTAATGATCATTGATAAGGGTTGCCTCCACAGATTTGAAGAGAGGAAGACTTATGTTACTCCAATATTTTTAACTGAAAAGAAGGATCGGAGCTAGTGGCATCTTTGACTCTACGGGAAACAAGTATGAAAGCATTCATCTATGACTCTTCACAGCTTTTCACATATCGTTCCATATACAGATACTTTCTTCTTCCCGATGCAAGAACAAGATCAAGATGATACGGCTTAAGTTTAATTAGTTACTATATTAATTTATATATATTAGATAATTTGGTGGGTAGTTAGTTGGTTAATTTATGATCTTATATATGTAAGATTGGTTTGTTTTTAGTTGTCAAGAAGAAATAAAGATTTTTTTTTTTTAATTGAAGTCTCTCCCTCTCTCGTCTTCAATTTATAGGAGTTTGCTTTAAACTCCAAATAGGATCTTTGATCCTTAACACAAGATATGAGAATGATGAGTACTACACTTATATTCATTTTCCTAATTAGAATTTAGATTCAATTAGAATGATGAGCACGCTACAACTTTTGTTTTCGCAATATATGTATTCTGTTTCATTACAGGGCTGTCAATTTTATTTATAGCTTACATATTCTAATTTTTTGGCTGATTATTGATAGAATTCTCAATTTGAATTTAATAAAATGCACAACGCTATTTTAGCAATTATCAATAAGATCTACAAATAATACCTATAAGCCAAACTTGATAACTATAGTGTGATTGGCTTGCTTCTCGATCGGCTTATTTTTTATACCCAGAAAATTTAAAAGATGGAAACCTCGTTGAAAGGGGACTGGAACTCTGGAACATTTGTAAAAATTTATTCTCCTTAATAGCCCATTATAATGCTGTTCACAAAGCGTACATATTACTTTAGATTACATTATATAGAGGCAAAAGAAATATTGAGGCATATATGCTAAATTTGCTTATAAGGATCGATAACATTAAAGGGAAGAAAAAGTGTTCGTCCCAACGTTTTAACTCCCTATCCCATTCAAAAGAAGCATCATATTTTAGGTAAACTGAGACTTTAGAAAAGTGAGTATATATATATATACGCCGGCATAAGTTATACGGGGTTTATATACGCCAGAAAAGTGTCGGTAGACCAACAACTGGTAAAATTTACTTGGCGTTTACACACAAACGCTGGTGTAACAGAATTTTACTGGCATTTGCAGAAACGCCAGCTAAAACATGTATATAATTTGTTAATTTGAGCTGAAATTGAACCTGTTCACCGACACAGGTACAACCAGAGCAAATGCCACTAAAAATAGTCTTCCAAAACAATTTCTGCTGTACAAAAAATTTGCATTTAAACCACGGAAAATAATATTCTGATGTATATACATGGGTACAATTTTGAATTTTATGTGTATACATATGGATAGTCAACCTGAATATATATAATTTTAATTGAAAAATATATATTAAGAAACATAAGTTCCGAAAATTCATTTGACCATCACTTGAGAAGTTAAGTTCAGCCCAAACCATAAGGACACTAATACTACTCATTTATTTCAAAAATACATAATTTAATTGACAAGTTGATTGGGCTTATATTAACTTTTCTTCTATGTTCCGCAACGATGGAACAAACGTTTTTAATTGTGAAAATCGTTAGCATTGTGCTCCATAACAGACCCAAAAAAAATATAAATAAATAAATAAAAAAGAGGATCTTTTAGCAGATAAAGTGGTTACCTTCATTTAAAGAAAGATAAATGAAAGTATAGATGTTGATGCAGTAATTATAAATTTTTGTTTTTGAAGAACCTTGTGCTCAACTTCAATAGCATTTTGTAAAACATTATAAGCCCCATTTATTTTTTTCAAAATCGATTAACTAAAACTGTTTTGAATATATCCGACTGAATCAAAATTTTATTTGAATTTTAGTCTCTCTGTAAGACTATTCAACTATTCCTTTTTGCTTTATTGCACTTTGTGTATTGCAGTGACTAGATGATATGACGTGAACAATTCTTTGTTTGATTTAATTTGGTTATTTCTATAAAATGTTTTATATTTTTTGAACAGGAGTAATTCTTGCTGTAGTTTTTCTACACATGAGAGTGAATACAATTAAACCAATTGGTTGGTCCAGTACAACGGCCGCATGCCTGGGTTTAAGTTTATATTTTGAAGATCAGATATTAAACTGACAAAATGAATGGTCCCAAGCGTGATAAGCATGTCACTCGTGTAAACTTAATTTAATCTCATCTAACAAAAGTAATGGCACAAAATAATTAAATCAGCTAAGTCACTCTCCTAAACATAAATGGTACAACAGTATAAGTTCTACATCAAGGTCTCAATAATTATCATGTTTTAAGCATAACGAAATTCAAACTTCTAATTTATACAGCCTTTCACTATTATTTCCTTTAAATAAAGTTACCTTAAAATCCAATCCATTCCAATCCAAAAGCAGCACCAGAATTTGCGTAGAAATCACTGGACTGCTTCACTACCCCCCCCCCCCCCCCCCCCACTAACTTAAATTCTAAGTATGATTATTTCAGTTAAAACCCTTTAAACCATACAAACTATCAATGCCATTTTCCTTTCAAATTGGCTGATCAAATGTCCTTTTAATCATATTTTGGGTCCTAACTGCAATATGTTATTGCATTTGAGCTATAAATCTTGCTGTCACTATTAAGCTTAACAGAATTGAGAAATGGGGAGACACTCTTGTTCTGTGAAGCAGAAACTGAGGAAAGGCTTATGGTCACCTGAAGAAGATGAGAAACTTTACAACTACATTACGAGATTCGGTGTCGGTTGCTGGAGCTCTGTCCCTAAATTAGCAGGTCCTTTTCTTCAAATCCCACATTCCAAATTACTCTGTTTTCAAGTTACATAGTTTATAATTTGCATGTAAATTCCACAATCCCATTTCTCTGTTTTTCAAGTTATATTTATTTATATGACTTAGAAGAATTTGTGGGGTTAATGCAGGTCTTGAGAGATGTGGAAAAAGTTGTAGGCTAAGATGGATTAATTACTTGAGGCCTGATCTTAAAAGAGGAATGTTTTCACAAGAAGAAGAAGATCTCATTATTAGTCTACATGAAGCTCTTGGCAACAAGTAGGTCTATTTTGAAATTATGAATCGATCTTTTGTATCAATATTCTTGTTTGACATGTTTTGTGATAAAAAAAAAAAAATGGCAGGTGGGCACAAATAGCTGCACAGTTGCCAGGAAGAACGGACAACGAGATTAAAAACTTTTGGAACTCAAGCCTCAAAAAAAAGCTAAAGAAACAAGGCATTGATCCAAACACTCACAAGCCGATAAACGGAACGTTAGAAGCGAAGGATGATAAAGATTTTGTTGACATAGCCCCGTTGCAGATTTTACAGACTCGGGGTCTTCCGAATTTGGAACGACAACAAGCGTATAACTTGAACGGGATATTCTGCGGTGATGCACGACAAATTCAAGATTCAAGACAGGACTTTGTGACCAAACAAGTGTATGATCCTCTTTTCTTGTCTGAGTTTCAAACAAGCATTGATCCTGTGAACTTCATACCTAATTGTCAGCAAAACTTGACAATGCCTTGTGAGAAGAATCAAATTAATCCCAGTTGCGGATTCGACTCAATGCCGAATTTGGCGAATTTCGATCCTTATTCTGGTGATAACAAATTGAGTGGATTTGTGATGAATGAAGCAAAAGAGAGTTCAAATGTGAATAGTGCTAGAGGGATTCAAATGAACAGCCTAGTGCAAAATCCAGGTACATTTACATGGAACGAAGATAACAAATTGGAATCAGTGTTTCAAATGCAGTTCAGTGGGATTCAGATTGAAGAAAATCAGAGTTCAGAAGATTTTAGTAACTTTCCATTGACATCACTGTCAGGGGCAAACTTGGATATTTTCCAGGTTTAAAAACTTAAGGAAAAAATTGGGTTTTCATTATCTACATATATATTATATATACATAAAAAAAAAAATACATACACGTGTTGCCAGGTTTAGGTAGGAAGCTTTCAGATGAAAATTCATGTGAATTTTGTTTTTTGTTATTATATACATATTTTAGTATAAAGTTGTTGTCATGTTATGTATTTTACTTCCTTTTGTTTTGAGAGTTGGTAAATGAATTTTTTAGTGTTATGTGATGGTGAGTTTGTTCATTTTGTTTCCTGCAATTGATATCATGAGAGGAACAACAATGATGTTATTTTTTGGTAATTGATGTGGTTTAGTCCCCTGTCAATCCATCAACTCAACTTAAATTACACCAAACGGATTGTTCTTTACACATATTTTTTTTTTTTTGGGGTGATTATATAGTACATCAAGCAACCGCAAAACTATTGGTTGAGTTCTCACGTATGAAGCGATTTAATTAGTAGAACGCCTTGTGTTCCATTCCGCATGCGTAAAATTGTTTCAGGTCAGCGGCAACCACGAACTACGAGGGGACATTAATTTGGGTTCTTTGGGCTTTAAGAAAAATGTGATTATGTAGTAGATTAAACAACACACAAAAATCCTTATCGAATTTCTATGTGTAGGACGATCTATTTAGCAGGAAGTCATATGTTTGATCCCGCCACAGATCATTCTTCTATGGGCGAGTGTCAGCCACGGGTTAGTTTGTGTCCTTTTGACTCGAGAACTTTGTGATATAAACCCAAAAAAGAGTAACACATAAAAATAATAATATTAAATACTTAGTGCCTTATCGCCATTGTAATAAGAGAATTCTAGCAAATTTTGTAGCGTTCACAAAATTACTTACCAATTCCAGATTTTAGGGGGTGTACCAAATTATGAGGGGTGGTTTCCAAGAAGGAAACATATAAACCGTGGGAAAGCAACATCTTCCAGAAATTCAATTTTGACCCAAAAAAAGATTGCAAAAAAGGTAAAAGCGAGTAAAGGAAAAAGAAAGGCAAAGTGAAACTATCTTTTCCTGTCTTTTGATATTCTGGTTCACTTTGATCCCAATTTCTTACAAATAATTCAGTTTACACGCATTTTACATCTGCATGTTATTTTTTTTCTCTCACTTGGGACAGTGTATTTGACCTTTTAGTGCATTATTGCATGCAAAAAAGGCAATATTTTTTTTGGGTCAGCAAATCACATGAAATAAAGCAATATAATCTTCATTACAATCATTTCTCCGAAATTGAGAAAAGGCCATGAGATTTTGCGAACTCAAACAAGTAAAGAATGAGCATCTTTTCTTTTCACCGCAATTGACTTTGAGGACATCAACTAGCCGAAGTCTCACTTTTGGTAACATGTATATAAAGTTGTAAATAAATATAATGTGATTTTTAAATGAAGATACCTTTCCATATTCGACATTTTTGTCTTTCGGACTTTTAAAAGGGCTCAGAAGTTTTGTCGATTAACCAGCTGATATATAGCAAATTATCGCTGTATAATTTCTTGTATTAATTATTTTCTTTTATGAAGAAAGACAGTATTAGTTTTAAAAAGTAATTCACCATAAAGCCAACATTAATACATTCCATCATGCAAGTGGATATTAACTTGTATTACTATTTCATGTATTTGACCAACAAGAAAAGAAGTACTCGATCACGTATATATGAACTTTTTGTTTTTGGAGAAAGGGCTATTTGCTTCTATTTTTTCTTAATATGGGATAATGTGTCTAGTAAATGTAATAATAAAAGTTATTTAATCCTTTTGAAAGATTACTAGTAGCCACAGGCTGTAAATGCTTATGAGAGATTTTATTGGCTTTTGAGTCCACCTGCAAGATCTTTAGAACATTAGCTTATGCTCTTGCTTGTCTTAAAAAAAAAAAAAAAAAAAAAAAAAACACGAATAAAGGTCTATGGTGCTTCTCGTGGTACACGTTATTTCTTTATTTTTTCTTATATCAATTGAGAGCAATAACACACAATAAGTAATTCTTAAAAATTATTCTCAAACACTTTCAGAATAACTTTATCTTATTTAAGTAGCTTCTTAAAATATTTTACGAACACTTTCATCTTTTGAACTTAAGCCACTTAAAATAACTTTCAACAAATACATAAAATAAGTTCATTTATAGACTCTTGTAAAGATTACGTTAGAGCATTGTACTTATATATAAATAAAGTATGTTGTCACTTATAAAAATATATAATGAGACAAGTAAATTTTTTTTATAATACTATAAGAGCGTCAAATCGTCAATTGACTTCTACTATATCGCCGGGTTATAATTGGGTGCAAACTCTCTAGATTACTTGATCCTTGTCGTATCAAGATTCAAGATAAAGGCAGAGTATATGGAAAATTGAACAGAAAGTTCCTGGTCATAATCTGCTCAATAATAGTACTGCATTAACACATAATGCCTGAAAAATAATTTGATTATACAAATGGGCATATATATTATAATTGACTGCACTGCTGCAGCTTCAATCAATTTTCTTATTTTCAATCACATAATCATGCAACTGAGACCGAATGATGCTAATAATGCATTGCGATGAATAAATTGATCCTTAATTATATCATTTAAGTTAATGCACCTAACTGATGTCAAAGCATAACCTTACTTTTGTCCCCATCTTCTTAATTAGAACCAAGGTTTTCTTTTCTTTTTCTTCCTTTTTGCGGTTTACCCTTGGTCAGTCTGATTGGTAATTCATTTTCAACTAGAAATATATTTATTTGACAATAATAATAATAATAATAATAATAATAATAATAATAATAATAATAATAATAATAATAATAATAATAATAATAATAATAATAATAATAATAATAATAATAATAATAATGATGATGATAATAATAATAATGACTACTACTACTATCATTGTTTCTTATTATTTTCTTTAATATGAAGAAAACAAATAAGCAATTAGAAAAACTAACAACTTATTGATTTGGAATATGGTTCACTTAACTTTGGTATCCATCAATTCTTAATTAAGAATATTCATAGTTCCTTAGAAAATTATTAGAGAAACTCCAAAAAAAAAGAAGAAAGAAAAACAAAGCTTTTAGTTTCAACCCAACAATTTTATAAACAATGTTAGTTAAGAAGGGATGCCATAGATATAATGAAAGTTTCGTGAGTAATAGTTTCACTTTATACTTCACGAGGCGTCATTAGTTAATATCATTCTATAAAATACAGATATACAAATTTTGAAAATGGTAAACAAGATTAATGGCTGACCACAACAACGCCCCCATCCCCGGGGTTCAATTTTCATCAATACAATGAATATATTATATAAATAAAATTATATTATATATTAAAAAGGATGATTAGGTCAGTCCAACTACAAAAAATCTAACTTAAGCTGTAATTTAAGCGTGTGACACACACAACAATTGATGATTGAAATAATTTTTTTTGTCAAACAAGAATAAATTGCCGCCAATTAGATCCCTCCGAAAAGTCAATTTGTAACAAATTGATGGAGAAATATTACGTTTTCCACATTTGCACAAAAGTTTTAACAATTCAGCTAACCTATTAGCCATAAACAATCAACACCTAGGCCACATTTTTGCATCTCTATGTACTAACATAGGGCAATATTAAAATGAAGTGTTGCAAATTAACCAATTCTAATCTAGTCAACTATTCCTACCATTTGTTTTTGAGTAGATAAGGTTCCTTTGTCTAATTCAGGAAATACCCAACCCCTGTCCCCATGTCTAATATTAGCTTCTTCATTTGGACCTCACAGGAAAACAAACTCAAAAGCAATTCACCAGAAGCAGGAATTTGAATGACAACAAATAATTAAACAGACTTTTCTAGAGCTTATTATAATGCTATGCTATGTAGGACATAGTTTCTTTTGAAAAAAGAACAAAGTAGTAATTAATAACTCTGATGTGAGTTTGAAAGAGTAGTAAATAACTCCTATGTGTTTGCATAATGAATCCACGTTAGACTTATATGAAAATGATTATGCATTGCATTCGTCATTAAAGATAAACTCGATAAAAATGATTTCTTAAAGTTCTAATTGTACGAGCTTAATGGGAAAAGATGCATAAGACCCCCCTTGGTTTCAAAAACATACCCGAAAATCCATTGTCGTTTGATAATTTTCTAGAACTCGTTTCTTTTCATAAACTCAGCAAACAATCACCTAACTTGCACCAAACCCTCTTGTAGTTTCATAAAACTCTGCACAAAATCTCGTTGTGATTTCATGAAAAGGGATTTTGTGCAAACTTTATATAACCACATGGAGGTTTAAGACAATAAACGAAACACAAGGGGATTTACATGAAGGTTTTCGAAACTACAGGAGATTTTAGGTTGATTCTCCGAACTTAATGTACTAATAGAGTGTGGACACTAACAAAATTTATATTTTTATAATGGTCCGGGATATAAATCCCAAGATAATAGAATTTGTTATCTTATGTAAAGTTGTCATGGACCCTAGATCGCACAAGACTTGTTCTACTTTATAATCTTCTCTGAATTTATTTTGGTTCTAACATTATGTGGCATAAAATATTACATTTTGACCATATAAAATACACATGAAGACAAATAAGTAATTTATCAATATGAGTTAATTAATTATCTTAATGTCCACCGCCACACATGCTTGGTTGCGAAAATCTCGAACTCTCTTCATGGTTTGGTATATACACTGGATCAATGTCCTCCTCTCCTACATTATTAAGGTTTATCGCACGCTGCAAACAGAATAAACTTGTTTTAGCTATCCTCTTCTATTTGTAGTGAGGACGGGGACCAATTTTATGAAGCTCCAAGTTGTTTTAGTTACTTACGTCACTCATCAAATATGATATTGATTATTTATTTTGAATTGTAGCTAGCTAGCTTGATATGGACCTCGACAGGAACTTAATGGCATTGTCAAATTTCAGTTTTCTCTGCAATTTTGGAGGGACAAAACGGCCTAACGATAATGACCGACAAGCTTGCCATCAAATCCAAATTTCAAGCAAATAAGTCGTTTCATCGTGCTTAACCATAATGTTTGCTGGCTGATTTAAAGATTCACATATATTTTGGTACACCTGAGATAATCAATCCTAGACATATTCCATGTGTTTGCGAGCTACAATGCACGTTCCAATATTTGGAAAATAGTTCTCCATGATTCAATGAAGATAAACTATGACTACTATAGTTAAAACTTTGGATAAAGTACGTATTGACGTAGTATTTTGTTACATCCAAAAAATGGTCTTGTGCGCTTAATTTATTTTGTCACCATATGAATGAAAAATGTCGCATGAACGTTCAGGAAAGTTATTGAGAATATTACAACTTGACTGTTAAGAGACATCCTGGGCATGTTGTTGGAAACTATAAAATATTAAATGATACTCCTGTTTACAAGTTTAGTATTTAATTTAGATAAGGTAATCGGCAATAGAAGATCTTGGATCAATAAGTAAGCCAACTCAAATGCAACAACTTTGACTAAAATATTCTCGTGCCAATTTGACTTAAAAGAACTAAGAAATTAATAAGAATATAATTTGTAATTGATTAGTATAACTATCTTACTTGAATAAAAAAATTGTACAATTATAAATCTCATAGCAAGAGAAGAGGGAATTTAGAATTCCTTATTTTTGATGAAGTTGCAGTTAAATTCAATTAGGCTTCTTTAGATTTCATAATTTATAAGATAGCAAAGGAATCCAATCAAAAATAGTTGAACCTCAATTTTGAGTCGGAATATGGTGTTGGTGGCCCTACATATATAAGATTTAAGTAGAAGACTTTAAAGTCTTCTACTACTCTTTCTAGAAAAAGGGTTTGATTAATGTTCACATTTCTAGATTAATTTAACTATTATTTGGTGTAATTATTTAATTAACTACCTTATTTAATTAAGTGGAGATATAGCAGATATATTGAATATGGTGGACTCAGCTTATCTTATGGATTTGTTTATAGGATTTTTTTAATAGTTAGGAAATTTAATTCAGAAAATGAATTGCAAACAAAACCAAAATAAAATCTCATGAATATATGAAGGCATGGGTGCCCGCTCTCTCCTATGATCTCCATTGTCTTGCTTTTTGCTTCATTATTTCTCTCTTTAAATTCATCGGAGAAGAGAAAATAGATTGAATTTGAAAAACAAAATATACATTCTGTAATTTCGTTTTAAGATGTCACTTAAAAGGAGTTCTGTTTGAAAAACAACATTCTTGGTGTGGATTAATTAGGGGAAAGTCTAAGAGACTAATCGTCTTTGTAAGTAGTATGTGTTGATATAGTGAGGTCGAAGATTTTGCAGTTAACACTCTACTTCACCAAATGACATGTCAAACGGTTTAACAGAAATTATTATATTCATTAAAATTGCAAAATTTCTTATAAACCAAATATTTATGAAAAAACGTTCAAGAAAACATTGCATTGGCAATGTCCTAAAAGATTTTTATTTATATATATATATATATGTAGAAAAATAGAAATATATAATCGTTGCCAAGGCAATTGAAATTATTCTTAATCTTTCATTAGAGCAAAAGAAAATCTGAGCGAGGGATTCAGACCAATAAGGTGCATGCATCCTTAAGATTCAAAATTATAAAATGATCTAGAGACTATATGTAAAACGCCAAATTAAGATGTTGATTTCTATTCTATTATTCTCCATTCGATCACTTGCATGCAGTGCCACTGACAGAGTGGAAGAGAGACAAGGTAAATTTAGTTCTATATTAAGCCAAGCACAATCAAAACAACATGGTCAAGGGTCAAACTACAGGTTTAAAGTGTACTATGTTAATTAAGCTTTATAACACATATCTCAAGCAGCTACATATTTAAATAATGATCATTAATCATAACAATCTAACCAACAGATGCAAAGAAGCAGAGAAAGATGAAAAGTGTCTCCAGATTGCTTTTTCATATTCTATCTGGTTGGTAAGTCATAAGCTATATATATGATCATCTCAAGAATGTTCATAGTTTCAATAGAGATCATTCAATATTTCTAACAAAGAATATACCGAGTGTAGCACGATAACGGTACACAAGATAAAGGGTCATTAGAAAAAACAGGAGGGGAGGCATATGGGTGAACACAGTAGTCTTGCAGCACAGCATGAAAGAACACAGAAACAAGATAAATCATTGCCTAATTGAAGTGAGAATGCTTCTGATATTCAGGATATGAAACCAAGATTACAATGCTCGCCCTTAAAATGAATGATACCAATGTAACACATTGTTGCGTTCCGCAAATAAAGAACATGATTCACCTGTCTACCCAAAAGTGAATCAATTGTTGGTTTCTATACAGTATCTCCTTAGAAAGAAACATTTATCTGGCAAACCAATACCCAGCGATAGAATAAAATTACATTACGACTTTGACACTAATGGACGTCGGCAGAGAACTCACAATGAATTTGCGAGTAGTTAGAAACCTACTAAGCGTCAACCTATGTAATCATAAACCTCAGCAGTAATCGTCCTAAATACACATCCTTTCATGTGCTGGAGATCTTTATATGTGTTCGAAATCAGAAATATGAACAACCAACATCAAATGAGATCTACGCTTGCTTTTGTAATTATTGCCACAAAATTCGGTATGAGACGTGCTTTCTTTTGTCTTTTCAGCAACTGTAGCTTCTTGACTAACATCCATAGGCCCTGCATTTTATCTGCTTCTACGAATCAACAACAGGTGGGGATCGGGGGGTTACTAACATCCTTAGGCCTTGCATTTTTCATATATGGACTTCTCGTATACTTGGTCTTTTTTGTCACGAACATACTCAATGATAAATTCTGATACTAATTGATCAGGAATATTTACAATAATTTAGTTAGGAACTGAATATGACCAGTTTTATTTTACAACACAATCACCTCTACCGCTTTATCAGTCACATATCACAACCAACAAAAGGGGCCAAATGTTATACGACTGCTTGAACAGTAGCAATTAAATTACCTAATGATGTCTATGAGTATGAGCACCAGCCTGATAAAGAAGAAGCTGGTGAATGGCCTTAGCAAACAACTCCCTCATCTCAGGATGCTGACCAATAACATGTCGAGCGGCTCCCTCTAGTACGTGCAAAGCTCTAGCTTGCTCGAGTGCCTTGCTATTCCCAATATTAACCGCGAGATTGCACAATAGTGCAAGCTCGTGCAAATGCAACTGACCCCTATCGTTTCTCAGCAAACTCATGATCTTCGGCACCCCATTAAACTCTACAATTGCTTTAGAGTGTTCCTTACGATTAAAATTATCATCACACACAAACTTCCCCAAAGCTTTAGCTGCTTCTGAAGAAACTTCACTATTCCTATGAGCAAGTTGAGCAACCAATGGCTCTACTATTCGCGTCTCTTTTGCAGGAAACATTGTCGACAAACAACCAATAGCTTTGATAGAAGGAGTTAGTAGAGGAACGCTTGTTCCCTCGTTTATGACCCTAAGAAGCTGATCCAAAACAGCTTTTGCAGCTGGTGAGTTTGGCTTAAAAGCTGCTCTCTTCAGATCAGGATTAGACTCGGCCACTGCAGCCAACTCCATCACCACCATCAAACTATTAATCTGCAAATCCCCTTTCTCTTTCTCGATTATCTTTGCTAAAACAAGTAAAGCTTTAGTCTCGGTAATCTTCTTACTATTTGACAAACTTCCTTTCGCCAACTTCCACAAGGCAGTGGCACAACTCACCTTAAGCCTCAATTTCACCTCAGGTGACTCGGCCTCCCTATCCTTCTCCTTCTTATTACTATGATGCTTAATACCGTCGAAACTATTACCACCGCCACCACTAAAACTGCCAACCTTCTTCTTAACCATCTCATTATTAATCTGAACAACAGAATGCAAGTTATTAACCGTCTTCCGCACACTCCCCTCCTTAAACTCCTCCAAATCCACATCCATCCCCAAAAGGCTCACGAGCGGCCTCGTCACATTCTCCCTCCCAAACTCCTCATGCACGCCCCAATCCACCTCACACATCCTCGACACCAAATCAACCAACGTCACCTGAACCCTCATCGCCCCCGCCTCAGAAACCGCCTTCGCAATCACCTGAACCCCACCCGCCTCCACGATACTCACCACGCGCTCCCGACTATCCGCCAAACAACACAAAGCTCCCGCCGCGGCATTCTGCCCATCAAGATTCCCACTTTCCTTCAACATCCTCAAAAGCGGAGGTATCCCGCACTCCTCCACGATCACCTTCTTCGTCCTCTCGTTATCCCTCGCCAAATTAGCGAGCTCCAACGCAGCCTCAGCCCGACCCATCTGCACAGCAGCTATGTAGGACCAAACCCACGCCAACATAGGATCGTTACTAGCAATCGGAGGCAAAGACACGTTAACCATCATCTCATCATTCTGATCAGACTGATGATCTTGACTCAAAATAGAGAGAACCCATTTCATATCAGCTAACGAAGAGTCGATTAAAGACGAGACCTTTTTGAAATCCGCCGCCGTTGTGATCGACAGCACGTGGAACAGGACGTTGGTTTTCTTGTGGCGGCATTTTCGAGCGAGGGTCAGTGCTCTGTCGAGGGTTTTGTTGAGGTCCGTTGTTACGCGGCGAATAGGGCGGTCGTAGAAGTTACCGGCGGTGGTGAGGCGGGCGGCGGAGCGGAGGAGGTGAGAGAGGTGGGTGATTTGGTGGGCCAGGTCTGAGTTCTCGGGTTTGAAGGATTCGGATTCTTGGGCGGATTTTATGACCCGGTCAGATAAGAGGATTGGGAGTGAGAGTGTTTCTTGGATTGATTTTTCTGGGTCTTGGTCAGTTGTTGTTGTTGTTGTTGTTGCCATTAATTTTATGTTTTTTGGACAAAAAAATGGAGAAGAGAGGACAGAGTTGAACAAGAAGTGTTATTTGGAGAATTTGAGGGAATGATGATGAATGAGATAATGAGTGCGTGCATGCGTGACGAATTGAATTGAATTAAATGTAATTTGATTTGATATTAAAAGAACATAGGTAGGTACCTAAGAGTTGACGTTGACTATGGGTTTTGGTTTTCTAGATGGTCGAGATTGACTTATTAATTTATTTGAACAAAGTTGCTTGGTGATATAGTTAGGATTTAGGAAGTTTCGACGAAATTAGATCAAGTGGTTTGAACACATCTAAAGTAGGGAGAGAGGTTTTTTTTTTTTTTTTTTTGTCTTTTTTACGAATTAAGGTTTTATTGAATAATCAAGAAATGGTTTCCAGAACAAAAACCACCATTACAAAAAATATTTATCAGGAGAGACAAAAAACTAAAATAGGCACAACTCCACTCCAATTGTGAGCACATGATCAAGACGCCAATATATGTGGCGCGGAGTTATTTTATTTCGAAGTAAATCTAAATTTACACTTAGGCCAACATGCCCAATATCCTGGAATCTTAAAAATAAAATTAGGACAGAGTTGTTTTGAGTAGGGAGGGAATTGTTTCGCCAGCTTTCGTGCAGTATTCAACGGTCATTTTAGCACCTAGGACCCTAAAACACAAGAAAAACATCATAAATTTTGTAATAAGTTTGTTATGTTATACATTGAAATTGAGTATTCACAGATCGTGCAAAGTCGTAGTTGAAACAAAACATTTGATGCGTGATATCTTGTTGTCTAATTTGATTATCCACGAGAAATTTATTCGAATCCCTTAAGAGTCTTGTTTCAGCTTAAGCTCGAGTAAAATGCATTGTGGGCTTAGTTGGGACAAGTCAATAAAGTTGTTGGTGAATGAGTACTACGTGAATAGTGAAAATGACATACCTTATCTCATACAGTGTCTGTGGTATAAGTGATTAGCTCTGAGATTCCTAAATAATGATTATGTTATGTGTGACACATGGCACCAGAGTTTTTAAACCCGGACCAGGCCTTTGAACCGGTGAGGCACCGCTTCGCGGTTTTTGGCGGTCGGACCAATTGAACCGGTCAAACCAGCGCCAAAGACAAGAGATCGGGTCCCAGTCCGACCGGCCGGGCCGGTCCGATTTTAAAAACACTGCATGACACGTTAGAGGGTTGACACAGTAATGGTAGCAATCGATCTAGCGATTTGTTGAATTGCCCGTCAGTAAAACATATTTGAGGGTCACGATCGATTCGACGTGGTCGATTTTGCCTTACTTCAAACTAGTCGACCGTCTTTCTTACTCTAGCGAGATTCATCTAAATTCTCACACATGTGTCATGACCAATTATAATATATCAATCTTTATATATGTAGTAATTAAGCAATTAGTAATTACTGAGCGTATCTCTTCCTTTGCCAGGGTCTAAGTATCACCAGAGCTCCATTTGTTGAGCCTGAGCAATTTCATTTAAAAGCCGACCTGTCCATATAATAGTTAAAAACTCAATTTGAAGCTCAATTCAGCTGTCTCATTTTCACAGTTTGACATTCCAATCTATGGGCTAGCCAGTCTGCATCACATTAAGAAAGCAATCATCTTTTAAGGAAAATTTTAGCGTATACGCTAACAAGTAACAACAAGTAGACGATCACATTAAGGCGTTTTATTGATTTTCCTCTTTCTTCCAATGTGACTGAAATTAATCAAAGGAATCTTGATGACAGAACTATATAATTATACAAAATATATACGCTAGGAATGCTGTCATCGATCACATAGATTCCAATATTTTCAAATAAAAAATAATATTTTTCTCTTTCTTCTCTCTTTGGGTCTTATTCCAGAAAGATTGGCAATTCCTTCAAATAAAAATGACTAACTCTTCTTATTCCACCAATCTAAATTCATTGCTGCTCCATATCTTAACTAAATGAAAAACAAGAGGACGAGTTTAAACAGAGAAAATTAGTAAATATAATATACTAGTTATGTTATTTAACCGGTTTAAAGAAACTTTTAACCTGAATAAGAAGGGGGGGAGAAAATGATGGGTTTTGAAGTCATACATCCTCTATTAAGTTGACTACTGAAAAGCAGAGTCTGTTGTTCACATGAAGCTGTTGTGGTTGGTTAGACTGAGAGGACTTTGAAAGTGGGGGGAATCATGTGAGGTAAGTTGTGAATAGAAAGCACAGAAAAGAATCACCAAAAAGCAGAAATATCATGCTAGGAAAGTTGGGAATATGTCAAATTTGCCCCAGGATTATGTCTAAAGCCAATGAATCAATGGGCTTGAACTGGAAAGATTGTAGACACGAGAAATATTATGTTCAACGACGAGTTAACATGAGAAATGCGCAGTTAAACTTGCACCAGCAAAATGAAGAAAATGGATTAGTACTACTTTAAGTGTCAAACAATTTTCAGGCCACAGAACATTGACAATGAAACTAAAAAACAGTCAAATTCACTATGTACAGACACATTTGGACCAAATATAGCTGGGAAAAGTTTAATTCAGACTCCATAAATCCAAAGTAAGATGAGATTTCTTCAAATAAACATAGACAACATTGACATTGAGATTTATGACCCTTCAGAGCTTTGACACTATAACCAGATGAAGTAGACATTGACATCTATGTCCCCCTTCAGAGCTTTGCTACTAGACCAGATGGCGGAGACTTAGCGGCACCATTTTCTTTTACGTCATTGTCTTTCGAATACATTTCACAAGAACTAGGCGGCACATCCACTGCAGGAGAGCAGTTGAAAAATCCATGTGGCTGCATCAGCAAAAAACAGAAATATTGTTATACTAGAGAGTAAATTACGATGACTTACCACCAAGATAACTGAGGCAGACAGAGAATAAAAGCCAACAAGTAATACCGACCAAAAATCATGTCAAATATTTTAATCTTAGTAAAATCACTACATAATATCCATGCTTCTCTTTATAATTAAACCTATTATGAAATAACTAAGATGGTAAAGACAAGAGAAAGAGGAAAATATCAATTAAAGTTCAATGAACTGAAAACTTGATAATTCACTGAAGAAACTTACATGGCAAAAACAACTTACTGTAAGTAGAATTGAGGTCACAGGGATAAGTTATCTCAAAAAAACCAAGTGAGACTAAATATTTCATAAACGTACCTGAAGCACAAAACCAATGTGTTCCACTGGCATAACTGGCCAGTCCTCTAATCGGGGAACATGTGTAATCCCAAAAACATACCTACATGAACAAAACAAAAGAAAACAAGTTAAGTAATTCTTCAATGCACTGTTTCACCGACTATGTTAAGTATCACAAACAAGATAAGTATAGTATGCAATGGCAGATGAAGATCATAAGTCATAAAAGTAATGTTAGTAAACTATGTGGATCAAGTTCAGAGGTTGATAATACAAATGAAAAAAACTAGAATATGCAGTTCAGCATGTATGATAATTTGAAACGGTTTAAGCTATTATTCAATTTAATTGCACGATAATATTGGAGAAAGAGAACGACAGTATACTTCAAATGTATTCTGCAGCTAAACTATCCATCTCTATAATGCTTGATAGGCAAACGGCTTATATTAAACAAAGTGTACACCATCGGGGCAAACGATAAAATGTACTAACTTATGATTAATAAACGCGCTAAAGAAACACAACTAAATATTTAAAGAGCACTTACCAGAGTACAATATCAGTTTCTTCCAGAGGACGATTTTGCTTCACCCACGAAGCCAAACCCTCACCAACACGTGGATTCTGGTTAGGAAACTCTCCTCCAGGAAAATCCTCCCCTTGTGCATAGGGTGTAACCCAAAGGTTATGCTTCAAAAATGCAGCTCTTCTTAGAAACTTAGCCTCGGACCCAGCTAATGGCAAACAATTAGCTCCTGGTACCAATTTGTAGCCTGTAGGCTGTCCACTCCGATTTGCAGTTCTTGTGTTCCTAATCTGCAATATTTAATCAGAGGAAGAACAGTGAACAAATTAGACAGAATTTTGTGCCGAACAAATGATTTTAAACTTAGCAAGAAAGTGAAAAATGGAAAAGAATATCTTCTTCCTCCAAAGGTGAAGCAATATTATATTTTCAATGAGTTCAGAGAAATATTAGAAGTATCAAAATGCAAGTATTTCCACGACTGATTCAGGTAAGGATGCTTACAATCCAATGACGGGCAGCTAGTGGATCACAGTCACGTGTGGCTTCTAATTCAGATCTAAGTAAAGTTTCCTCGGCATAGAATGCATTATTATGAACATTATTTGTTCCGGGTTCTTCAACTCTGACGTTCACTTCAACAACCTAAAGTAAATGCAGGCAGTAGGAGGAAAGGATTTATGAATCATTCAGTTGACTTATCAAAAGAGAATGTCAATCATAATCAGTTTTAATGCTGCTACACAGAAAAAGAAAGCATTTTACATGGAATTTCAAAGTAAAGAAAAGTCAAATTCAGGGTTACAAACAACCAGATATAAGCCACAAACAAAGTGCATTGGTATCATTATTCAGAATCAAAAGCCCACGTTATTAGTTACCTGATTGTGCATTTCTCCAGGCTTACAGTCAACTGACATATCCATACGAGCAACGAAAAAATGCTGATGAACTGGGGCATATAATCCTGGTGCAATTGTTGTGCCATATTTTCGATATTCTCCAGGCTGCAGTGCTCCTAAACTAAGTATTCCAGTAAGCTTAACTTCAGCTTCAATTTTCCCATCCTGATAAAAGTGCCAGTAAAATCCATATTCATAATTAGCCACAGTGCAAATAAAAGAAACCGTGAGACGCCGCGATCTTCGAACTTCTGCAAGCCCAGTTCTCCAATCTTGATGTTTCCACAGCATTCCATGATCTTCTTCGTGCAAACACACACAATTTTCAATTGTTTCAACTCCTCCGGTAAAATTGGTGAAATGAGCATCAAAGTATTTTATGTAGCCCAAACAGTCACATCCCTGAACAGAAAAGTTCCAGAGAAAAAACATTGTGATGAAAGACAACGTGCTATTAACTTGGATTAAAAACGTTCAATGAAATTGAAAAATGAGGGAAACCTTCTTAAGAGAATGTGCATTCTTCCCCAGGCCATCTTCCCCGGCATCAAATGCATTCTTTCTGTAATGTGGATCATTCGGATCCCCATAGGGCACAACCATCTCAACAAAACTCAACCGATGCGCAATAGGCCTCCGACCTCGACTCCCATCAACATACGCAACCGAGTGAATAACTAAACCCTCCCTTGGTGTAAAACCAATACGAAAGTTCCACTGCCAACAACAATTCCCACATTGATTGTGTATTTACAATAGACAACGATCAATAAAACAAGTCAAATTAAAGGGACAAAAAGAAAGTTACCTTTTGCCACTCAACATAATTCCCATTAATCCGAAAGCTTGGACCTTCAGGCTGAAGAATTCGGAGGGGTTTAACATCACTTCTATCTACTCCTCCTCGTGTTTCACCAGGTGTGTAGTTTCTAAGTGGATCGGCAGGAGGCAAGGGAACCAGCTTACGATCTTCAAACTCAATTACTATCATATTTTGCATATCAACAAGTACATGAATTCCTTCTACAGGTCTTGCATAACCATTATCCAGAGGGCAGTCACTCTCTGTTCGACAAAATATAAGTGGTTTTGCAAGTCTACGACTAGGAGAATCAACTTCACTGTGGTAACCAACACACCTGCAGCAAGTACATTAATCAATGGGCCTCATATGTGAGATGTTACATGGACAATTCAGAGAACGTCATCATTCATATTTTACTAACCATGGATCAACCATGACTAGGTCCATATCATCAATGCCTCGCTTCTTCATTGCTTCAATAAATGGAGGGTGGTCTTTGACTACGGCTTCACATTCAGCATATTCTGCTGCATCCTGCGCTTGGTAAAAAACAGAGTGAGTAGTGAACATGTATCACTAGAAAAAAGAATCGGGATTAAGGCTTAATAAGCCAAGCCCAAATGACAGCTCAACATGCTGCATGAAAAAGCAATTCGCAATAGCCCTTTTGTCATAATGACCAGCAGCCTTTTGATATCTCTGATGATTGGGAAAGACAAAGTGGATAGACAACAGAGATCTTGTCTGTTTTATCATGCAAGATCCATATTGTTTCGATTAATTGAGTGGTAAACAGGTAGAGCATTCTAAGAACCTGAAAACACCATTTCTTTCAATTAACTAGAAAAGTCCCCATTAAATAAACATGCACCACCTTCAAGAAGCACATTTACGGCAATTTGCAAAAGTGAATTCAAATATACATGCATAATGCTACAGAAATTTGCAATTCCAGTGAGCAAAAAAACGATTCAATTTTCAGATGCTGAACTAAACAAAAGCTCATCCACAGACTTATTAAAGCATAACAGTTTATTCTTGTTTCTACATATCAAAGAAATCCCCACACAACGACCACATTTCCCCGGGAAGAAAAAGAAAACAAATAATACAGTTCTCGTTTTTCTTATGCAAAAAAGAAATAAAATTAATATACAAAAAGTTTAATCTGGCAGAAGTGAGAATACCATGGGTGGCTGAACATCAGGGACAACCGTGGAGGAAATGACTTTCCCCCTATGATGTCCACTTCGAGTTGTTGCATGTACTTCTGTTAGCTCAACAATCCAGACACTAGTCTCATTGGACTTCTTATTGTAGACAATTAATCTGGCTCGCCTAGGAGGGAGTTTGCTAGGAATTGCTGGTCCTCCTCTAGTTCTAGGTAACAATGATGGTTGAAATGGAGGAAAGAAATAAGCATCTGCTAGTGCAACCACATGTTTTTCAGGTTCCAGTAGAACCACTTCAACAAATCGCATGCTATCCCTAACCTGCAAAGAAGATGATATTCTGGTAATGAGAAAACAGAATGAAATTGATCTGGTAACTCAAGATTGTAATCTTCTAAGCATCCATCCCAAGTGAAAGCTAAGAGAATGATCGATGTGAACCTCAGGGGTGGCTCCAGCTGCTCTCACAGTCGCCACTGCCACAGATATTTCAGTAGCAGATAACGGATCTAAAGGATGTTTAGTTTGAGCCCTTAGCATAATCTGGATTCCTAAATAACAAAGGCACAAATTAAGAAAAATGATAATCCATCGTAGATCAATATAAAAATGATCGCATAGAGATTTAACACACATCAATCCACTCTCAAGCCCAAACAGAAACTACCATAGACTAAAGATATATAAAGCAAACAAACTCCTATACATGCATTCACACACATCATTCAAGGAAAGTTTTAATTGGAAAAGTGAAATAGATAAGGCCATTGACTATAGCATTGTCTTTGACAAAAACCAAGCCTATCTGATTTGACCATACACACCACAAAAGGGTTCACAAGGACTTCTTTTTGTATTTAAATCTATTTTGAAGCATTTGTGGAAGCCCAGAATAAGTTGAAAGCACGCTACAAAACACATGGTACTTGCATAGAATAGTTGGGGTTTAGGAACCTTATATTAACAAGCTTTTTTTACCTCCTTCTGCCATTATTTATTGGATATATTACAAATTTGAGAGAGTTACAGAACAAAAATTTATGAATAATGTATCATTCACATGAATGACAAGGTTTAAAGCGGGAAATGAAAAGAAAGAATGAGTGTACCTAACGGGAATATCAACTAACAAACTACCTCCCTCGTAGACAAATTTATAGCCATATTATCAAGTTCAAACATTCTGTATGTCATGAGTTACCCCGACAAAAAAATCCAATCTGATGACTTGAAAACTTAATAGTCAAGATAATAAGATGAAACAAAAAATAAAGAAAGGTTTCAAAGGAAACAAGAAAGAAATGGTCACATAACAGAGCTTATAATCACTTTTGTCAATTACAGTACATGTACTTCCTACAATGTGATAATGCTACTCTTGAAATACTTCCTTGAATTAAACTTCACCAAGTCCATTGGAATCTCAAAATGATTCTCAAATAAGAAAAACATAGATAATAGAACCTTTAATCCTTGATAACAGCCGCACACAGTTTTATAAGTCAAGCTCATTATTAAAGAACTAGTGTTAACAAAAGTCTAATACTAGCTGAGTCATACTCCAACCAAACAAAATCCACGAACCAATGAGATTATAAAGTTCATCATGTCCACTAAAACATACGGAATATAAGACACTTTCCAATGCATAATCACTCAAACACACTTTCCTACACAAAATTGACTTAATCAATATACAACACAATCATCACACACCTCTTCAATTGAACCAGAGAACAACGAATCAGAATCAGTATCATGATCAATGCACAACAACACATTCACCAACACTAAACCACAAAAAAAACAGAGATAACAACAACAGCAACAACAACAACAATAATGATAATAAACCTTTAGTAGCGGCATTGGACGCGGCTTCCTTCCTGATCAACGACGCGACTTTCTTAGTTTTCCGATCATCGGCGCTCCAATCGGCGGCCTGACGTGGCACGATCGGAGCGGAATCGGCTGGGGAGCAACAAACGGCGGCCTTCGGAGGAGAAGGAACCGTCGCCTTTTTCGCAGCTGTGGCCATTGTAACTGATTAGCAAGCTCACCGAATCCACCACCGTAATGAGTGAAACAATCTACTGACATACAGCAAAAGCAAACGCCTCGAACAAATTGTTCACACCGCCGCAAACGCCACCACTATAGATACAGATTACGTGTATGTATTTGTGTGTGTTTTGAGCTTGAGAAGTGAGAGTTAGGGCTTTTTTTTTTTTAATTTTGATTTTTGTGCTGTGATCAACAATGGCAGAGAGAGAGAGAGTTAAATGGGAGGAAAAAAGAGTTATGGGGGATGGTGATTTTATAGTGACAAATCACACGTGAATGTGTGGGCCCCCCGCTATAAAGTTTAATTTTTCTTTTTTGTAAAATCTTTTTTTTTTAGGAGTGGATTTTATTTTTTATTTTTATTTTTTGGATCTTGTTTTTTATGGGAATTGAGAGGGCTTATATAAGTAAGGATGCAAAAGAAGGTGATAGGAGCATTGGCTTGGCTTTGCATGCATGGTCTAAAGACCAAATTGTGTGAATCTTTTTTATTTTGGAGTAAGTTTGTGGTGTTATTTAAGTATGTGATATTAATCATCCTAATTTAGGTTATATTTGCATGGTTTGTGGAAAAAATCTAGTGAGTTTGGGAACTTTATAGATACTTTTTGATTGTTTGTATCTCTATTTTCTTTTTCTTTTTCTTTTTTTTTTTGTTTATTTTGAATAAAAGTCATTATAAGCATGAGTAGTTGAGTTTAAGATACCAGCTTTTCAATATGCTTTTTTGAAGATGTTGTACTTCAAAATAAGTTAAAAGTTTAAAACTACTTCTTATTGAGTATTACAAACAACTTATTAATAATTTAAGTAGTTTTTCTACTAAATTTGCAAACAATTTCGAATATTTGCTAGGAGTAAATTTAACAAAAAAATAGTGAATGAGTGTTTCTTTTAAGCTCATACAAACATCCTCCTGCCGAAATTAGCAATGTTTAAGAAAATTTTCAAACTATAAATTAATTTACTTGTAATATCTTTAGTAGGAGATTATGATGGTAACCAAATATATTAGAATATACTGATATATTCTTGGTTGGTGTGAATAGAATATATAATATTATTCATCGTGAAGTGAGTTTAGGGAAGTTAGGAATTATTCTCTTGTGCTAATGAAAGATGGGTTATTAAAAAATCATCGTCATATAACAAACCTAACACCGATTCAAGGAAACTAATGATTATGATTTCAGCTATACTTGGCTCCCATTTAAATGTTCCCACTCGCTTTAGCATCATATATGGTCATATGACTCATATTGCGATATGTAAGGAAGAGCAATATAATTCTTTTTGGGTTTATGAAATCTTGAAAATCTAACATAACAAGAAGTTTCTTTAATCTTACATAAGGATTTATGATCATCTTTTTTATTTATTTCCAAAATAGCCTCCAAGATTAAACAACTGTACGAATTTATTTTATTGTGATGACAAATTAAACCAAATGATAATTGACAAAGTAAATATCTTTTGATTTTCTCTCTTTCTTGTGGCTTGGAAGATGCAAATGAAGTTTGCTTGATAAAATAAGTCATAAAGCAAATTAAAATTTATAATTTAATGCTATGTATTGCATAAATCTGCAAATACATAAAATGTTATTGCGTTTAGTAATGCTAATCTTAATATTTATTTTCCGTTCCTTCAATTATATGTTGCACTTGAAAGATGAAGTTGAGCAATTTCCTAAGGCATGCATGTTTTCATGTACCAAGTGGGGGTGAAAGCGGGTACGGGTCTAGGCGGAATTAACCCTAATTTACTACTGAACTTTACTGTTTGAAAATAAAAGATTGTTGTACAAAAGTTTTATGGTGCTAAGCAAAAGCTTCATTAAGTTTAGTTTGCATTACGAAAAATATTATTTGAAGTACTGTATAAATTTTTAATAAGCGAATGGGTCAGTTTTTTTTATTTATCAAGGGACACATAAGTTGCAAATTACTAGGATAATCAAATTGGTGCGCGCTAATAAATATTTTCTATGAAGTTGAGAAAAGAGGCAGGCGGTTCAGTTTAGACGAGTTTATATATGCTCACCATTCAATGAGAATATCCCATAATGGATTATATTTGATTAAAGTATTTCACAGAAATATATATATATATATATATATATATATATATATATATATATATATATATATATATATATATATATATATATATATAGGAGTAACTTTTGCAATACCAGAAAATTTACTGCTCGGGTTAATTTAATTTAATAGTAAATACGTTATATAACTCTTACCGCTAGCTCAACGAAAAATGTTGGTGAATATAATGTGTTTATATTTCTTATTTCGTTTTAAGAACACGATTATAGTTGCTTGATATATAAGTATATAACCTACAACAAGACCCTATTAATTTCTTAATTCAACATACCTCCACCACGATTGTATGCATAATTTAATGCCCCCTCGTCCTTCTAATGTATACTTAGTTTAAACTACATGTTAAATATTTGGAAAGATATTAATAGCATGAATAAGCCTTAATTTAAAATTCACTAGACTAATACATGAGTTAATGCATCATATTTATAATTAATAATTAATATTCTCTTTCCGTTTTCCATATACAGGGATTATTAATTAGCGCCTTATAGTTCATTCTATTAGAAAAGTTGCAGGATAACACTAGTAAAACAAATAATACTATCCATGCATGCTTTAGCACAACCACCACGTTAAAAGTATTTTATTTTTGTGAAGATGCGTTATCTCTTTTTTTTTTTTCTTTTGTTTGCAAGACTTACAAAGGAATATGTTAAGACTTCAAATTCATTCTATAAGTAAATATAAAAAATCCACATGTAATTCTATGCAATTGTCATTTTTTTATTTAGTTAATATTGTACTTCTTTTTACAATTTTACGCATTAACTTGTCTAGATGAATTTAAGCAAATCTATTTTAGATTTTTTTCTCTGTAAATTTGATATTTTTTCCTGATAGTGCTTACACATCATATCCATATACATAAAAAAGGAACTCAATAATTCTTATTAATACTTCGCTGAATTAGACCAAAAGTTTGAGACTGCAAATCTAAATATGCATGAAGATAAATGACTACATTCATAAGTTATTTTAAGATTAGGACTAAAGTTGCTGAAATATATGTACATAATCTTAACCAAGTGGATATAAAATACTATATGTACAAAATAAAGAAACAATTGGGAATATTTTAGCTACCACCCAGATTTTTGGACTGATATCAATTTTATTTTACGTCACACATGATATTCACTCATTTCTAAAAATTAGCTTTTGATCACGCACCAAATATTTTATTTTGTCATAATTACTTTTAAAGTTTAATGATCCATTTAGTAGCTTCTAATAGTCTCATATTAAAAGGGGTCTTAGACTCATATGCATCATGAATTAAAGTTTCAATTGTGATCTACTAATTATTAGAAATGTTCGTAATTTTTTAAAAAGTTTTTGACATGTTTCGAAACGTAGTTGTAATTAAATTGAAAACGACTTCTAATTGAAATCGAAGAGACGTATGTGAATTTTGGTCCATGCTCTTATATTGAACACATTATTCTAGTATTTGCTAAATAAGGAATTGGCAATGTAATCAGGCTAACCTGTACTTTGTGCCATATTATAATCGACCCATATTTAGATTATATAATCTAACAAGATCAAATATAATAGAACTTGACAAACATCCTTCTTACCAGATAAATAACAAATACTAGTCTCTACTTATTATAATTTAGATGCAATTATACATTATTTATTTAGCAAATGACCTATAATTAGATAACTAAGCTAAGGTGTCTCCTAGTCACTATTAATCTTTGCGAAAAGGAATTTGGCAGATAAGCTTGCTGGCTTAGTTAATAATAATTAAAGCATGTCTAGATTCTTCGATTGATTTTGCTTTTAATATTTGTTTATTCTCACATTAATTATTTCAAGTTGCAAGTACATCGATGAGCATGTCGTGTACTTGCAAGTTCTTCTTTTATCAATAATCTGTTACCAGTTATAGGGATCCATGATCCATCTCGATCCATTCCATACCCACATCGAAGATTCCGCTACAATAATTGATCTTGCTTGGGGCCCAATCTAATGAGTGGATTGCAAAATTGCCCCTAGATTAATTGTAATGTGTAAGTATCACCCGTTATATTAATTCTGAACAAAATCCTAAAAACAAGAAATATTTAGGTTAGACGTTGACCCATTCAATTCGATTGTTGGTATAAAGTTATAAAGTTAATACTGATGTAGGAAACATTCTAGATCTTAGCGCGGTTGTATAAACTTTCTTTGAGTTTGTTATTTTAGATCTTAGTGCTAGCTAAAGTTATCTTGTAGGTTAAACTCAAAACAATCACGACTAGACAAATATATTTGAAATTAGATTCCAAAAACTTTATAAACGTAAACAAAGTCATTAGCTTGAAGATGATTAGGACGCTTCGGCATGTATAAAGTTTTAGTTGTCTTTTCGTTTTTATTCTAAACTGGATTTGTCTTGATCTCTTAGTTGATGGTAATCTGTTGACAAACACTTATGAAGAAACTTTCATTGTATTTTATTTTACATGGGCATTGTGAAAGTGTTTTGCTAATAACTAAACGACTTATTTTTTGGCTTCTGTTAAAAACACCTTAAAACTTAAAACAAAGTTAGTACAAAAACCGGGAAATGGTCCTTTTTCCTCAAAGTAACTTGGTTTCTTTCCTTAATCATGTTAAATAAGAGGGACATAATAAGTTAACGATTATGAAATAGTTTCAAATACTTCAAAAATATATTTTTCCTTGTTGTAATTTCGAGTAACTTTTTGAGACATTTTTGCCAACACTATGAGCATTTTGTGATCTTCTAGAAACTTAAAGCAACTGTAAATAAAAAAACATGAAAATGGCTATTTCTTTAAGTTTTTGCAAACATCAGTTGAGACTACTTCAATTTTAAATTTACATGCAAAACCATGTATATAAGGTTCCAGATATTGTAATGCAACATGCCAATCAAATATTACAATCTTCTCGGACGGGTATATTCAATTAACCCATTGGTGACATGTATTATAAAAATAACAATAAATAATTAACCATGCAAAGCCCCAACCACCAAACAGAATGATCTCTAAACATAAGCTCTTCAGATTTTTGTGCGGATAATAACAATTTGCCCCTAGAATTTAAAATAAAATACTTTGTCTCCTAAAAGTTATAACAATTTGCTCCTCAAGTAAATTTTCCACATATTCAGGTGTACACAATGTCCAGGGGGTTACGTTCTTTTCTTTTTTAATTGTCTATTGCCCAACCTATTTACTTTTTAATTTTATATTGTAAAAAACGTTAGAATCTAAAGTTACCACTACGTATATCACAAACGTTTAAAAAAGAAAAGGCGAATAATTGTTTGTGCTGACTAAATTGAACATTAAGAATTTTGAGAACGATGTGATGCGAAATTGGTAAAAATTACTTATATATGTTATTTTTTATTATTATTATTCTTGTACAAATAATATTCTATTGTTTATGTTTTAGATATGGCTATTTTTATGATAATTTGGGTACACAGTACGCTTTAAAAATATTAATTTATAATATGTTTTACGTCTGTATTTGGCAAGCAAAAATAATATTTTAATGCGGAGTAAATAGCCAAACTATAACCAATTCTCCTGCGGTTGAATTTTTTTAACTATGGAAAAAAATCATCTCCAAATTAAATAAGAACCTGACAATTTGTTGTGTATAGTTTTTTTTTTTTTCCTTTTTGATTCAGTTATATATATCTAGTTAGAAGTTAGAATTTACAAAGTATATATGTCTTCTCCAGGAATTGCACTTTACCCCTAAAAGTTTAGAAACAACCAGCGCTTACATCCTGAGCAATATAATGTACTTTGAATACAAAAGGCCTTTCAAATTCGTGTAAAGATAAATACTCTAGGCCAAAACCTTATATTCTTGGAGTTTTAAGTGATAAAATGCTTATTAAATACAAAACTAATTAATACTAAATCCCCGAATTATTGAAGTGTTTAAAAGTATCATTTTTGAATTGCTAAAATAATTATCATTTTGAAGTAGTAAAGTGATAAATCCCTTTGTTTGGGACAGTGGAATAGAGATGACCTTAATGCACGAAGAAAACCCCGTTCTATTTTTATTTTTTTTTCAAGGAATAACACCCATGGCCCTGAAATTTAATGTAATGTTCTAGAAGTATCAATTTACTTCTAAAATAACACCGTTAATTCAAAATAAAAAGTTATATTTGCACTTTTTCTTATTATGAGTATCTTTTTTATAGATGTGTCTAAATTAAATCATATGAAAAACTGTCAAAATCTATGATTGATCCAAATATTCACGAAGTATTCAAATTCATAATGGGTTAATTCATTTAATTGCTAGTTTTCTTGGAAATAAAAAATAAATAAACTTCACCTCATTGTATATCGCGCAAACACATTCGGTCCCTCTCCTATGAGGGTATAAATAAAATGTCTTTTTTAATGATATCGTTGATATTACCTTAAAATGGTGCGGGTGGATTAGGTTGGAGTTTATTTTTTCTTTCAAAAATAACAATGAAATAAAGTTAACCCATTTAAGTTTTTGAAGCTCACAAATTGAATGAGCTAATCCATGTTTAATTTACTTTTGTAATTTAACATTTAAATAAGTTCTTAATTTAAAAAAAAAATATTATTGGGAAAATGATCTTTAAAAAAATTAATAGCTTTAGGGGGTGTTTACGAGAGTTATTGCTGATACTATATTAAACGGTGTTATCAACTCTCTCTCTCTCTCTCTCTCTCTCTCTATATATATATATATATATATATATGCTAGTTATATACTAGCATTCAGTACAATAAATAAAGAAATTATTGTGCTAGTTGTATGCTTGATTCAACACAATAATGTGCTGAGCTTGGGATTTATAATAACGTTCTATTCCACAAAGGAACAGAAAAGATTAATAAATTCCACGTTTCTATATTATATATATTCTCTTATTTAAGCATCTCTCCAATTATTTTGTTGAATTTAAAAGGTACTCGAGTCTTATTGAAAGGTTTTCCCATGACCCATTTCTCCAAAATGTCACCTTAGACATAAAACCTAAAACAAGTGACACAACAATATTGAAGATTAAAATATAGACCTTTATTTTCATAAATGTTACCAATCTAATTGTGCATAGTATATCCACCCATGGGATCATTTATCCAACCGTATGTTAATATTATGATAATTGAACCGTCCTCATAAGCAAGTCGATTGAAAAGGAGAATATCAATAAGTCCATAAACTTATCGTTAGTTAGATGCTTCACTTATAATAGAACAAAATAAATCAGCTTATAAAAGGACTATTCCTATTATTGACAGAGCTGGAAAGACATCATCCATTCAAATATATTGATGTGCGTGACAGTAGATGATCCGAAAGGTACATTAACTTTATTTATTAGCTTTAATCTTTGCATGACGTTATTTTTATTTTATTGTATATTTGTCTTATCAATGGATTTTTGCTCCATCATCTCAGGGTCAATTCCACCAGGGATGTTGCTTTATAGACGTGGAATAAATAGACATCCACTTCGACACCTTTAATATTATGGTTTTTTTTTTTCTAATAATTTAATTTGAATCTTCCAATAAAACTTAGACGAGGCTTTTGAGAATATTTCGTGTGCAACCTTCGAATTGATACTAATCCAAAACGCGTGAAGTAGAAATTAATTGCCAATTTCAGATTTTTCGTATCCTATACATTATATTCTAACGTATCAATATAATTCAACATATCTTACCACTTATGTTACATCTAGTGGTGCAAAAAAGAGAAAGATGACAAGTTTCACTTGAGATTTTAACTGTCGCAAACAATATAGTTTTCTATTTGAATAGGGAAAATAAATACTGTTTATGATTTATTTTTTTCGTACACGTTGCTGGAACTTCTTTTTAGGAACCAATTAGATTTAAGTCAATTAAACTAGTATTATATAAAGCTGTCCTCCACTATAACTTTTTGTGATTTAACATTTTATGAGGTTATATAGAATACGACTTGTTATTCATGGTGAAGTATATTCACCCTTTATGAATTTGCTGCTTACTAAATCCAACATCACAAACACACGTATTATTCCACTAAGATTACCGATGGCACATTTTCAAGTGGTTTTTCTTAGTACTGAAGGTCAAATTATCAAATAAATATGCACTTTCATATTTACATGGTTCACTGAAAAGAAAAAGAAAAAGATATATCTGATCGCTGTTATGGGCCTTATGGCAGTTGCTGATAACCCGAAATCTCAAAAGAAAACCTATGTACTAAAATGTTATGTTGATATGTGTTAGGACCGCGAATCCTATGAGTTTATTTCCCTATTTTGACAAAAATGTGTTTAGAAAAATTCCATGTTTTAACTAATAGAATATTTCCTTGTTTGAGTGTATTTTCTAAATATTTGTACAAAGGAATGTATTACTTAAGTTAACTCAATGATTAGAATATTTTCTTCTTTTTTTTATTCTTCAAATCTTTTTTACATTAAAGATGTTATTTTCGATTTCAAAAGATCCTAAAAGATTATTTTGAAATTTTCGGGATTTATTTTCAAAGGAAATTGAATTATTTTGTGATTTTTGGCAAAATTACTTTAGAAGGAAGGTTTCTATATTTATGGAAAGTACATTTGTTACGGGACTAAAAAACTGTCTAGGTGCAATGTATGTTTTCAAGGTTGCTAGCATATAAATAGCAGAATTCGGATGAATAAAAAACCAACACTTTGATTAGAAAATTTATTTACATATACTCAAGTTTCAGCAGTTCTACAGGTTCAAATCACACTTGTAAGAAGTGTCGTGAAGTGTTCCACAAGTTGAAGTGAGTTTAACGAGAGGTGTTCTACTTTGGAATTCAAACGTAGTATCTTGGTAAAAGTATTCAATTGGTACTTAGTTATTAGATGGAGCCTTTTGAATTAATTTCAAACTAATAGTTGTAAAAGTTGTGATCAAGTGAAAAAGGCTTGAATTTTGTGCAAAAGCCTCTTGAATTAGGGCGATTCTGTGAACCACGTTAAATATGTGTATCTATTTATTTACTGTCGCAACAAGTGGTCAAATTAGAGTTTGTATAATTTACTTAAATGACAGTCGTGACTACTTGTTGCAATAGTAAAATAAATATATCAAATTATAGACACGCAGGTTTAATGTGGTTCGAACAACCGTCATAATCCATGAGCCCGGATCCTGCTTGCTTATAAATATATCAAATTATAGACACGCAGGTTTAATGTGGTTCGAACAACCGTCATAATCCACGAGGCTTTCGTCCAAAATTCAAACCTCTTTGACTTGATCAAAATCTTTGTTTTACATCAACTAAAATGACTCCATCTAATAGTTATATATCAATTGAACACTTTTATCGAGATGTTCTGTTTGAATTTCGAAGTAGATGACCGTTGAACTCCCTTCAACTTGTGGAACACTTCCAAAGTAGACCTCTTGTTGAACTCCTTTCAACTCGTGAAAACACTTTACGACGTTTCCCCTAAATGTGGTTTGAACCTTCGAAATTGTTGAACCTTGAGTATATATGAATAATCTTTATAACAAGATATGAAAATGGAGTAACAAGGAGTAGGAAGTAATCGCATTAAAGAAATCTTAAGATTACAAAAAGACTTCATTTCCTTTGATGGAAAATCCTTACAATCTAATTAAATCTCTGTTGAAGTCTTTTAAATTCAAAAGGAATATCTTCCTTGTAATAAAGATTTTGAAGAATAGAGCAAACAAAGAAATATTATTTTCATCAAATAACTAAGTAATACTTTCCTTGTAATAAATATTTAGAAAATAAATACAAACAAGGAAGTATCCTTTTAATCAAGAAATCTTCTAAACATTTTTTTTTTTTTGTCAAAACATGGAAATAAACTCATAGGACTCCTAACAATCTCCTCCAATTAACTTGTTTTGACAAAGATCACTTTTAAGGAAATACGAAGAGCTGTATGAGAATGGTTAGAAAACATATAAGCAAACAAAAAACCCTAACCAGTGAATACATGATATAGCATAGAATAATTGGACTGCTGAAAATTAATGATCAATAATAATCTTAAACCATTGATAAATATTTAGTCGTCAGATAATTTTAATCTTTACGAGATGGTGTCTAAAGAATAAGCTTTCAATATCGATAAGACTTGGTTCTGGTTTAAAACCATTAATAAAGGTTTCGTCTATTCGCCAGTAGACTGTATAACCTGGACTAATAACCCGACAGATTGTCTATATTGAATCCGAGTAAACGTGTGTGCCGTATTTTTCAGAAGTCACAAGACAACTGATAATCAATATCTAGTCCTCAACTGTCGCTCCTTTTTCTTTGATGAAGCGAGTCTGAACTCTTCCAGTGGGCAGGCCTCTCAAGAAGGCATTCAAATGTGTATCGATTCTGTGCACACACTTGAGCAATTTTCCATTCTCCCATTGATTCCTATGAAAATCGGAAACTTGTATTTCTCATTCACAAATCCATCTTTGTTTATGTAACTCACTCTCAGTTTGGTCCTACTTTTTGTTCATTTTGTTACTAAGTGCCGTATAAAAACTAAAAACTGTTATACTGAATTATCCAACTAGTCTCATAAGAGAATGGGCCTTCAGTTTACCCATTGAACATGGTGTCCAAAAGGTATGGGCCAGACGGCCCAACCACAAAGATGTCATAATTAAGTCAAGATTGGAATATTTACGTTGATCGTTTGATACATGTTATCTGACAAAAGAGGATGAAACATGGAGGAGATTACTCGGAATAACAGCCTCGCTTGTAATCTATCAAAGAGTTTAGAGGAGCTCGTCACTTTTAGCAAAGATATCAGATATTTCTCAGCGTTTACGCTTATTTCCGACAGATGGAACGAGTAATAGGTTACAAAAACTCTGCTAATCACCAGGCCAGCATTAAAACATATTTTCACTTTAAACTTTTGGTTTTTCTTCAACAAGGTCTATCTACTTAATAACCCGTCTTTTGTAGCCTCATATAATCATAGCTAGAAAAATTATAATACCAGCTCACTACATTAGGATTTCAGGACCTCTCCCACCTTAATTTACATTAACAAACCAAAGTATGTTAACATAACTCCAATCTCACCTCCAAACTAGACACTCGGATGTAAGGAGCAATATAAATTCACAACATTACCAAACAATTATGGCATGAAAATTGCAACTGCGAAGCCGAATCACAAAGATAACCACTGTCGCTCCATATGTATTATAACCACTCACCCTTCACATGGTTTAGTCCAGAAAATGTATCATATCCTCAACTAATTGACACAAAATAGTAATCGAAGTGACCAAGACAATACACACCACGGAGAAATACAAACAAGAGCGCTAATCTGTATACACATACACAAAATTTAAAGCAAATATGAAGCCCAAACCAAATCATGGAAATGAGGGAACATATATAAATCATGATTTGAGCAATTATTCTATTTCACATCCCATACTGGCTCATATGACTCAGTCACAAAACTACCAATTATTCCATTTCACACCAACTACCTGTTCTCATATTGCAAGGCATGAACAACACTTGGATGTTTCAAGTACAATACATTGAGCAAATAGTTCAATTGAGTTACAAATTTCCCATATGAGATAGAAGAACCATTACCAAATTTAAGTTCAACATAGTGAATGGATCGAGTAAAAGGTTATGCATACAAGAAACTTGTCATCATAAGTGTGCTAAGGTGTCAGAGGATGGCATGGGAAGAGGGCAGGAAAAAAAATATTTGTCAATGAAATTAGGTCTATTTTGTAACAGTGCAAAGATGCAGCTATAACCAGTGTACCAAACGTGAAAGATCAGGATACGCTAATTGCTAAACAAGAAGTTAGGTGCTCACAGACAGCTACAAATTCATCCACGATCAAACCAAATAGCAACACAATCTGAAAATTTAGCTTCAAGCAGCTAAACCCGAGGCATATTCAACTTAACACGCTCCCTCAAAGAAAACGACACCGAAGCATATTAGAAGTCACAAAATCCACCAAACAAAAAAACCTACAAAAGGACAATCAATGAAGTATATTAAACTAGTTGGCTGTCTTGAATATCAAACAAATTATAGTTCTTCTACACCCTAATCATCATCACCCCAATACAGTACGAAAAAAATCGTAATAGTCCAAGCCATTAGCACGATGCACGCATCACTTACTCTCCAAATGACTTAACATCTAATGCCTCATCCAATATGCAAATATTGAACATAACAAAGCATATTCATCAACACCAATCAGCTATGGTTACGATCAACATAACAAAATCAATCACCAAACAAACCAACACAAACACTCACTGTAATCCAAAAACATTCATAGAAATATAACTCCACATCAAAATCAAATAACAATAACATAGCATTGTTCAAAAGCTTACTAAATTTAACAAAAACCTAATCGATCGATCAAATCAAATCAATCAGGCAGTGAGCAACACAGCACCACCAGCCTCCTTGATCTTCTTCTCCGCATTCTTCGACACGAGCTTCGCCTTCACCACAACAGGCCGATCCGCAGGCAACAATCCTTTCCCCAAAACCTTAAAGTAGCCAAACTGAGTCACATCAACGAGCGGCACATTGTCTTTTGAAGCCTTATCCTTGACGTCCTGCGGAATCATCGACCAGATCTTGTCGATGTTGACCGTAGGGCAGAAGAATTTGTTCCTGAGCTTGTGGAAGTAGCGCATACCGACCTTGCCGAAGTAACCGGGATGGTACTTGTCGAAGAGGATGCGGTGGTGGTGCATACCACCGGCGTTACCGCGACCTCCGGGATGCTTGCGGTGTTTTCCGATACGACCGTGACCGGCGCTGACGTGGCCGCGCTTCTTACGGTTCTTCTTGAATCTGGTCGTCATTTTGGGGGTAGCAGCGGCTGTGAAGGAGGAGAGGAAAATGAGGGTTAGGGTTTTGAGAGTGTGTTTGTGTTGTGATATTTATATGTGGTGAGTGAGTGTTGATGGGCTTGGGGATTGGGAGGAGATGTGGTGAATTACGATTTTGCCCTTGTTATGATAATGTGTCAAAGTTCCATTTTCATGATATGTTTTGTAAATATGAGATCTTTTTTTGCAATTTTTTTAGTGTTTTGTAAAATTCGTGATAATTTTGTTGTAATAGACGTAAAAAATACTTGCGTGTTTTCAATTCTTTAAAGTTAAAAATAAAAACGTTTTAATACTTTTCTGATAAAAGAAAAGAAACTTTGATTCATAATAATGTGGAAGCCTATGATGCACGGATACTCCAAAAAATTACCCCGTGCACGTATCGGATACTCCGATACTCGGATACTCTACCGATACTCCTTGGATACGTATCGGATACGCCACGTGGCGTATTCGAGAATTTAAAATAAATAATAAACATCGGATACGTATCGGATACTTCTAGAGGACGTATCCGGCACCTTCAGGATACATTTTTGCAGATTTAAGAAGTTTTGATTTTCAAGGGTCAAAACAGAAACTTAAAACATATTGTAAATAACAAAAGAAGAAAACAAAAATTAAAGAAAAATAAATATCTAGTAAGTATAAAAGCAGAAAGTTTCTTCCCGTTTCTAACTTCCTCTCAAGAATGACAATAAAAAACTTCAACTTTCAAACCAACAACACTCGGTTGCTTAGAATCTCTTTAAAACTCATTTTATTATTGTTTTTTTTTTTTATTATCTTGACCTTCAAACTTTGTTACTTTCAAAGTTTCAAGAGTTTAAATTTCAATCTACGGTTCATTTTAGTTTTTATATTTAATATAAATTATTATATAAATATATATAGCCGTATCCTCGGCGTACCCGTATCCTATATTTTCAAAAAATCCGTGTCCCCGTATCCGTATCGTACCGTACTCGTATCCCCGTATCCGTATCCATGTATCATAGGTGGAAGCGAATCAGTGGTTTCGAGAATAAAATTTTTATGCCAACTTTTTTTTGTTTGGCCCTGTTTGAGATGTTGTAAAGAAAGCATAGTAGTGGTGATTTCTCATAAGTTCTCCTTTTATTTCTTAGCTGAATTCAAATAGAGATAAATTTTAGAACAAATGATATGTAGATACTATATAGCATTTCTACACTTGTAATGAACTTGATATTTTTCGACTTCTAAGTTTGAAGTAGTATGTAAAATATGACTGCTCAATGTAGTAGATATCGATTGTTTAGTTTTGTAGAGTATGTTATAGACAAATTTTGTTATTGGTGTCATTAAATCCTTACCGATATTTTACGGGCGTAACTGTAATTAAATATCTTGACCTCGTTAGAGAAGCAAATAGTATCATTTAGCCCGTGAGCCCAAGTCCATCTTGTTTATTTTCAATAAGAAGCCCAGCAAGTGGTTGTGATTGATGCACAAGCAATTTCTTAAGGTCCTTCAGACGCTTAGACATTTGAAAGCACTTATGAAATGAACTTACTAAATCTTCGAGTCTATGTAAATATATTATAAGTGTTTATATAACTATCTTATGCTTTTACTTTGTCTAAAAGAAAAAGAACCCCAAGACTTCCTCAATCTGCAACCCGTCAAATCTTTTTTGTTCAACTCGCTCTATAGCAAATACAAGGATGAAACATCGTTTCCCCAGAAACTTCAATAGTCATACATTTCCGTTACAATACAAGTGACATTGCGATCGAACAAATACATGGAACAAGAAGGAATGACCAAGAACATTGCTGCATCTACCATTTCTGCTCGTGTTAATTAACAATATAATGCTCTTGTCACCCACAAGGAGATGGAGGCATTATACCTCAAATCCTTAATATCAACTAGTTTTAATTTCCACACCTAGATAAGATAAGGAGATAAATCACAAAAAGTATATCTCCTAAACCTATAGTTAAATCGAAACATGATAAAGCAAAGAAAAGCCTACAAATGGCTTTAATAATTTAGTACATAACGTTTGTAGGGATGTAGGCACATTCTTCTTAAGCTGCTATGAGGATCTCATGACAACAGTTGAAGGGAAGCTAATAAGGCCTGCTTCTGCCGCCGATAGGAGTAGTGTTGGACCCAGAAATCATACCGCGGTTTCCAAATCCTCCTCTTCCTCTGGACCGGAAGTTGCTCCCTGAAATGTCCAGAAAATGAAGTAAATATCTATCTATAGCAAGATAAACGAAAAAGTTGTTTGGTGGCGAATAAGATACCCTTCTACCTAATTAGCATTTCATTTCATTAGATATTATGCCTACAGGAAATTTCCACCAACCCGACCAAACCATACGGGGCACATCATTGATAATTTAGGAGGAAAACCATTTAATGCACGTCCATGATTGTCCGAGTCTTGGGCAACTATTTTGAAATTGAAACAAAAGAGAATAGTTATGTCAGTATTATTACCCCCAGAATTAGAGCCACTGGACCGGGCCAAAGCAGCAAGTTGAGGAGGCACAACCTGCCCAGCTTGCTGTAGGATCTTAATAAGTTCTCTTGCATGCTTTGCATTTCCCTGGGTGAAAAATGTGAAAGCAGTTCCCCGGGCTCCTGCTCGGCCAGTTCGCCCAATCCTATGAACATAATCCTCGAGACTTGATGGGAAATCATAATTGACGACACATTTTATGTCCTTTACATCTGCAAAGCAATAAAAATAGTTTGCATTAGACAAGATACCTAACTGATGTAAGTAATGCATAATTTAGCCACCTTATCCCTGCATTCCCGAGATCGAAATTGATCACACGCAAGATAAAACACATCTTTTAAATGTGCCTACCTAACTTTGCAGGGATAAGAAGCAGCTCCTCCACGACACTTCTCAATATTTGATCCAATCAAAGATGCACAAGTCAACCGGCCGTCAATACAACCAGCTCCCTAAGTGTGGATGGGCACTTTAGCTTCAGTTATGCTACTCAGGCACAAAAGAGGAGCACACTATATGTGGAGAAGACTAGTTAAGGAGGACAATGAGTAACTGTATATGCTTTAAGACCATCATGTATATTCCCAGAATGAACAAATCCTATAGCAGTTAACAGAACCTATGATTTACTCCCCTACCATAAACCACACCATTTGCTAAGATAGTATCCACATCTCTGAAGCGTACTCCTCACTTGCGTACAAATCAAATTCATTTAAATGTAGTGCCAGCAAGGAATCATCTGGAACATTCTAATAGGACACTGACACTTTTCCCCTGGCATTTTCATGCATCGTCCCAGCTACTTCTAGGTCAACACTAGGCCAAAGTACCATTCAAGGTGGATCAAGAAACTCAAAAGTCTCTGAATCCAGCTTGTGATTCCTCTGCTGATGTTAAAGGCACTACACTAGAAAGGTAAACAGCTGAATTGTAGTTAGCAGCCAAAGGACACAACACCAACACCTTCCGCACCCAAACCACAATAATCTCAGGAACATGGAGAACAGCCGGAGACTTGCCTAGGTAGTTAGAATATCATAACTAGATGCTAAAACCTAAACCATGAGACTAATCCTACCAAGGCCACGAGCAGCAACATCAGTGGCAATCATTATAGGACTTCGGCCACTTTTAAACTCAGCCAGGACCCAATCCCTTTCATCCTGGCTTTTGTCACCGTGTATGGACATAGCCGGCCACCCATCCATTCTAAGCTGTCTGGTGACCTGATCACAACCTTTCTTTGTCTCCACAAAGATTAGTAGCTTACTTCCGTCCATTACCTCTTTCAGCAATCTAATCAACCTGCACAAGTAAAATAACATAAGATAACAGAAACACATAACCAAGGACCAAAACTTCTAAAATCTATGTCACCTGTTATACTTCTCGAAATCAGTCACAACTTCAACAATTTGGTGTATGGATTGATTTGCTTTCAGCTCTGCAGATCCAATGATAACCTGTGTTACACATAAGAAAGTGAGAGCTTGTTCAGATAAAGATGTGAATTACTCGACCAGCCAAATCACCAAAAGCAGACATGTCCTGGTTTCGCAAGTAACATTAACTATTTTTGAATTAAGTGTTCGGACGAACCTTGTAAGGATTCCGCAGGAATTGTCTTGCTAAGCTCTGCACCTCCTTGGGCCATGTGGCACTCCAGTACAAGGTTTGCCTATCCGGACGAATCTGCATCACAGTATTCCAATAAACCTCAGAATTCACCGGTGGGATGCTTTCAAACCCACGAGCAAAAGAAAAGCTGTATTTAACTAGAAAAGTGCATTGTATGCACAAGAAATAGTCCAGTAATATGTAATTGCCTAAACACCAATCAACTTAAGCTTTTCGACAATCATTAAGCACTTGGGCTCAGACATGGCCAAAAAGAAAGAAAGCCTAGCTTTCAGCTATTATAACATCATATTAAGGAAAGAACAAAAACATTTCCACTGAGATATTACGGAGCCGTTGTGATTATAACTAATAAAACAGTCCAGAAATATGCTATTGTTGCAACACCAACTAACTTGGGCTTCTTGACAATCATTAAGCAATCTGGACATGGATATGGCTCAAGAAAACATAGAAAAATCTTAGCCTTAAGCTACTGTGACATCAAATTTAGGAAAACATTTGGCACTAAGAGATTATGGATCATTCTGAGTATAACTACAAAAGAACTCTTGGGTACTGCCGAATAATCTTCCCCTACATCTCCAGAAAAGAATATTCTTTGAATTGGTCCCCAGAATGATGTAAATTTTATTTACACTAAGATCTCAAATTTCTGCATCAAATGGATTATGATAATGCGCACCAGCAGCATTTTGTGAAATTCAACTGAATACGCACAGAGACCTATCCAGGAGTAGTGGCACCTGAAGCAGCTGGGGCTTGAATAATAATAATATAAAAAATAATAATTATTATAACAACAGGAAACAACAAGATCCAAAAAAATACCACATAACAATGCCATTCTGATTCTCTACACATTGTCATTCACGAGAGGCAATGAACGCAAAAGTGGATATAATTCACTACCTGAGAAACAAGTTTCCTGATTTGGGGTTCAAATCCCATATCAAGCATGCGATCAGCCTCATCCAACACTAGGTATGTCACTCTTTTCAAGTTAGTATGTTGCGCTTCCAACATGTCAATCAATCTGCCCGGTGTAGCAATAATAATCTCGACACCTACCATTAAAATAAGTTACACCAATTTCAAGCAGATATCAGCACAATTGAACTGCAGAAAGAACAAATCTAGAGACAACTTGAGTCACCTCTCTTAAGATCACGAATTTGTGGTCCTTTTGGTGCACCGCCATATATGCAAGTACTTCTTATGCTTGCATAAGACCCAAATTTTGCAGCTTCTTCTTGAATTTGAACAGCCAGCTCTCTGGTAGGTGCTAGCACTAGCACAATGGGACCATCACCATATGCTGGATTTATGTAGTTTTCATCACAAATCAAGGTATCAAAGAAATAAGAAATACAGAGAGAAGACTACATATATTAGTAGAATTAAAATCAGAGAAAACTTACCCAGCCTGGGTTGAGCACTAACATGAACAAAAGCAGGCAGCAGATATGACAAAGTCTTCCCAGAACCAGTCTCAGCAATGCCTATAAGATCTCGACCCTTTAAAGCCATTGGCCATCCTTGTGACTGGATAGGAGTAGGCTCAACAAAACCCAATCTTGAAATGACCTCAAGACAATGATCTGCACACCAAATAATTCTATGAGCTACTTACAGCAACCAAATTTCATACAGAGAAGAAAAGAATAACAAAATTCAGGTGGAGAAGGTTTCAAAACCAAAGATATACCAGGAAAATTTGCTTCTTGAAACATCCGAATTGGCTTGGGTACATCCTGGCCTTCAACCGTTATCTCCCGCATAGCACGATACGTCATAACCTCTCGCTCAGTCATATTCCTCACTGATGGGGCCTCCACATAAAAATCCTTCTTAAAAGCAACCAAGCCACCAAAATCCTGCTTCGGAAGAGCGATATTATCTAAGTCATCTCCCTGATGCCTACCCCCTCTCCCACCCCGCCCACCGCCAAAACTCCCACTCGCACTATTCCTACCTCCACCACGACCTTGACCGAAACCACCCCCTCTCCCACCTTCACGTCCTCTTCTATCATCAAAACCGCCATCATTTCTTCTACCATTATACCCTCCTCCTCCTCCACCTCGGTCAGCAAAACCACCACGACCAGCCTCATATCCTCTCCCAACATCATGCTCAACACCAGGATACCCGTGAAACCCGGCACCTCCTCCTCCGACTCTCCCACCACCCACCACATGAGGCGGTCCCACCGGACCTCCATAAGGAGCCGCACCACCACGGCCGTAACTAGCCCTGGCCCCACCCGGCATAGGAGGCGGAATCATCAGGGGCGGGTGCCTCAGATCACTGCAGTGAAAATAAAACCGCAATTTTAACCAAACAGGATTAACAATAATAATACACACAATGTTCTACATACAACGAACATATTATTAATAAGAACACGCATATATATAAACGAAGAAATACCTTCTGCGCTCGCGATATGAGCCTGCATCGTGAAGCCTGGCATCGTAATTGTTGAACATGGCGAGATCGATTTGGGGGAAAATTTAGGGTTAGGGTTTCGATTTTGGGGGAGCGAACAAAATCTAGCAATTCACTGCTACTGATTGCGCGTCCTCCAGTTATTATTGGTTCAACATTGACTAATAATTCAATTGTAAGCGTTGAATCAGTTTTTTTATTGTTTTTCTTTTTTTTTTTAAACGTGGTAATTTTTTCCTGATTTTGTAAATCAAGTATCTTATGATAGAATTGGAATTATGTTAAAAACAAATATTCATGTTATGGCTAATGTTATTTATTAGATGCTTTAAATAAATACCGTTGGATTTTATTTTGTAAGGGTTGATTGTTAAATTTCAATTTTATTAGTTAAATTTCACAAATTATATATGGCTTACATCTTACTTTCAGAAGTTAAACGTTGCGCCTCACTCCAATGCTTTTAAACATTCGTCAAAATCAAAATTAATGTAGAAAAAAGTTGATATGTATCCATGCATAAATGATAGAGAAAAAAAAAAGTTTATAAGTTTTTCATCTGTTTAAATTTGCTGATACGAGCAAGTTGTATTAAGGGGAATGCCATAATTTGTAATTAAACCCCATTTCAATTCAATAATTAGCATTTGTTTATTTCAAGCTATAATCTTCATCCATGCCAGTTGAAAATCAACTAGAAAACGACACTTTTAATCAAAACTGATCCACTTCATTAAGAAGTCAATTGTTATTTATCTAATTTTAAACGAGAGTAGAAGAAGCTTGTGGGATTTTCTCTAGTAAATTCGTCTACGTTCGTAGTTAACATTTTGATGCTATATGTCAACTCGCATATGACATACTGAGTTCGTCACTACAAAGTTTTAATTGACTTTACGGAAATAATTTTGTGACATTTCGTCTTCCACAGTGTTTTTACTTCATAAGGTTATAGTTATACAAATTAAAGAACAAAACATTTTTTTCCAATGCAATATGGACTTAATTCATTGTGTGCAACTCAAGTACACTTTTCTTCAACGTAAACAAAAACTAAAGTTTTACAAAGCCAAGTAGGAGGGGCTGACTGCCATTCCTCTATTGGTACAAAATCATTTCATGCAGTCGATGCATAATGCTATAATATAACAAACCATGAAAATTGCGTTCTTCTTGTGATCTCTTGAATTTTCTCAACCATGTATTGTCAAAAATAATCGATCTGTTGCACCATGTCTAAGGACCATCTAGATCCTACCACTTCTCTCTTTCGTTCTAATGGCCAAAAATTATTCATATTGTATATATATCCCTCGATATGCAAAGTGCAACCGAAGATATGAAGAGAAGAAACTCTGGAACTTTTCAAGTGAATTTGCCTGAAAAGCACACACATTTGAACAAGTTCCATTTACAGTGTCGAACGCCTTGTGGTCTTCGTCTTGATGCAGCGCAGTCCAATTTGTCAGGTACATTTTCCTGTGTCATCTTTTTGCCATCACATACCAAAGTAACCTCACAAAACTCTGGTGCATTCTTCTGAACATACTCTCCTTTTCCTAGACCTTTCATTGACAACCTAAAATCATTAAAATTCCCAACTTTAAAAGAAAAAATTGTCCGCCTAGCTCTTTGTGCGAAGAAAAGAAGATACACTGTCAGCAATTCTTACTGAGTAAAATAGATTTACTTTACCTTGTGGATTGTGATTGCCTAGTTCCCATGACAAGGTTGCTGATATATGCGACAGAAACGAGTTCTAAAATTGCTTTGGCTGCTGCCTTGCTCTCCACCAGCATTGTGTCAACCGATATCTGCAGTCGTTTAAATTCGTAAACATTTTTCAAATAAACGATGATTCTTTCTTTGTTCAATGTTCGTTATATGTGTACCTTGGATTCGTTACAGAGGCGAACGTATTTTTCCAAGAGATGTTTCCTCCTATTGCTTTCCTCCCTTATGTAAACCTGCAGCTGCTCTTTGCTCAACTGGCTTCTTGATAGCCTCCCCACTGCCAAACAAACTTTGGATGATGAGATTTCTTTGCATTCAATTAAGAATCCAGTTTGGAATATCGCATTATTTATACGAAAACGGGTTCAAAGAAACTTTGTGATCAAGACATTTCCAATCTTTGGTTGAATACTATCATAAAGCGTGCAAAAGTCATGCTATGCTTCTATGTTTTTCAGTTAAGTGTCAAGGAGACAAGGTGTGATGGATTTGTAACAAAATTTCTATCTTTTTGGGGTACATAATGTTAGTTGGCATTGAATCAGGAAGCAATTATGAGTTTTGGACTTATTTCCATTAACGGGATTAACCTCACAGAACTTGAGGATACGAATGTTGTGCTTATGGACTCAAAACAAGAAATTTTAACTACTCTACTACTCAGATTATTAGAGTACAAGCCGATCGAATAAGTCAATGGAGAGAAGAGAAAACTGGAAATGGTACACACAAATATCAGTAAACATCAATGTTTTATGAAGATCAAACATAGTACTTCAACACTATCAATGATAGTATATACAAGAGAAAAAAGACTGAAAAGTTTATGGGAAGTAAACCTGGCGTAGCGATATAGGACATAGGCGGGAAAACGTGCACGAGGAAAACACGACTACCCGGTGACACGGCGTGATCAAGTACCCATTTAACAACATGCAAGTCATTTTTACCAACAGCTATATAAACATCGTTACTTCTTCCATCTCTGCTGCCAACTATGCTCTTGCTCTCTTCATCAATCTCTACGATTTCAGGCGACATCGCCTGCCATTTACGACACTGCCCCTCTTCGATGTCCATTGAGTTTTCCCTTTCCATATATCCGTTTAAGGTCTTCTTCTCCTCCTTACGTTAAAAATGTTCCCATACAAGAAGAAGAGAACAAATTGAAAGGGTCGTTGGTTTCAAAGCCATAAGTGAATAAAAAAAGAAAAAGTAAAGTTGGCTTCTTTTTTTTTTTTTTGTCAATTTTTGAAAGGTATTGGATGTGTCACAGCCGATGTTTTTGGCCTAGAAGTGTAGTGCTTTCCTTTTGTCTATAGCCACATGCTGCCCCCACTAACAATTTTAGTTGACTTGTAGGCTCTAGAGGATGTGACATTTTTATTTTTTATTTTCAACTTACACATGTAAGATTAATGGTAGTTCAACTTCAAGGCCTGAAGCTCACAATTTTAGTAGACATTCCATTAAAACTTGAAAGTCTTTGGTGAGAGAGATTTGATAACTTCAAGATGCAATTTAGTTTAAAATCTTAATCAACTGAAGTTTAGTTTACTCTTGGTGTTAATTGAAGCCTTCGAGTTCATCTGAGCACTGAACCAATGTTTCCTCGATGCAACAGGGATATTTCTATTTGCACTTTAAAGAAAAAGTCAAGATTTTGAACTTGATTTATTGTCATTTTCCTATTAGTTAACCGCCCATGTTATTTAATTCCTTGCACGCTTTAAATATTGCAAATAAAAGGTTAACATTTTTTTTTGAAAAGGAAGGCAGAATAGTTTAGTTATGTCAGTTTCTATATAAAACTTTTTCACAATGACGTTGAATTTCTTATCCTCAAAATCATTAAAGGGGTTTCCACTCTTTACCTGAAAGTGATTTTAAAGACCACTTGCTGCCATAAGCTCATTCACAGCAACCAATTTGTAGATAACGTGCACTGCAAAAGCACGATTTTTCGCAGCCTTTGACAAGATATTGAACTATGGTCGAAAGTTGAAAATAATTTTGGACGAGCGTAAATGATTTCTTGCACACATCCCCCACTAATTTATGAACCAAACTAGAATCACGACGAGGCGAACAACCAGTTTGAATTTGATCTGCTACAGAGATATACCTTGATCTTTGAGATAAATATGCACTAAAGTCTATTAACTTTAAGCAAAAGGTGCTCGTGTTGTCACAGTATGAGATCTTCACATAAAATACGAAGAGGGGTTAGTGGTCTGGTGGACCATAAACCCACTACCATATCATTGGACCAGTTGTCTTAAGGGAATGATAATGGAAAGTGATCCAAAACCCTGCAATCAATAAGATCATATGTACATGAGCAATGAACTTAATTAAAGAAGGAAATAAATCTTCGTCATGCAAACGTCAAGTTTAAAATAAGTGCAGATTCTATTTCATCTTGCCATTATCCATGACCTGAAGCAGACTAAGGTCCAAACTAACATAATGTCATGCATGAAACTAGAGAATGATAAAAGGATACTGCACCAAATCCCATCAAACATCGGTGTCTTAAATTTGTTATGCATTTGTTGGACAACAGAACCTTTGCAATATGGTGGGGATAACTATCAAGTGATATTCTTACAACTAAAATTTCTTACCTGAGTACTATATAAAGACACCTGCTTTGGGGTATATGTAAACTTGGAATCTGCTCTTCCCTACAAAAAAGTTTTTTGTTCTATGCTTCATATTGTGGAGTTGAAGTCAATCTCTCAGCAAATATATTGAGGTCAAAACATGAGAGGAACATACCTTTTTGTACTAAAACTACTGCTGATATTGCTCTTCGCTGGTTGGGTATGCCTGTGGGTTCTGAAGCCAACTCAATTTTGGACGAGTAAATGGAAGGAAGCGGAAGAAAAGGCATCAGCTACAGTTCTTGGCTATAATGGTATAACATATAATTCTTTGAAAAGTTCGTCCTCCAACTAGGAGAGAAGAGTTCATCAGCAACTTAATACTGTTCTGCTATTGCACAGGTCTTGATTTTGTAGTGTACACCTTTCCTGTGATTGCCTTGGCGATAATTGGTTTTATCTACCTGGAACTGAAACAAAGAGAACCAATAATCAGGTAAAGAATTGATTTTTACAGCATAGAATTAGAAATCAGCTATTGGGATTTTTTATGTCGCTTTTCGCATATTCTGATGCAGACAAGGAAGAAGTGCAATCACTTTTTTCTCCAGTCGAATTGTCGTGAATCAGCATATAGGTATCTTGTCTGGAATACAGATTCTCGCCTCGGCTCTGTTTATCATCTTTCTGGTCTGGACCTTCTATGTCCGTGTTTCAAATGATTTCAAGAAGACGATCCCAGTCAAATCATTCAAATTAAGTCCGTAAGTAGTATTTTATAATTTCCGAGTTATAGTATCTATACTCCAAAAAATAAGAAATTCACAACTAATGTAATTATTATTACTACCTGATTTCAGATGGCAATACAAAGTATACAGGATGGCCACACGGTGCGGGTTGCTATCAGAAGCCTGCCTAGCTCTGCTGCTTTTACCGGTATTAAGAGGGATGTCCATATTTCGGTTACTCCGCGTCCAGTTTGAAGCTTCAGTAAGATACCATATATGGCTCGGAAACGCAATGATATTTTTCGCCATTTTACACGGTGCAGGCACATTCTTTATCTGGGGAATGAAAAACAGAATTCAAGATGAGGTAAATAAACGAACAATCCCTGACATTGAATTATTACGTAATTACAAGTGGCATATTTGACCTTATCACCGATAATTGTAAAAGCAGATGTGGAAGTGGCAGAAAAAGGGGCGAATATACCTTGCGGGAGAACTAGCTCTTTTAACAGGTCTAGTCATTTGGATCACAGCCCTGCCACAGATAAGGAGGAAATGGTTTGAGGTCTTTTATTACACACACCACCTGTATATAATATTCCTAGTATTCTTCTTGTTCCATGGTGGAGACAGGCATTTCTATATGGTTTTTCCTGGAGTTTTTCTCTTTGCCCTGGATAAAGTACTCCGGATTCTACAGTCCAGGCCAGAGACGTGCATTCTTTCAGCCCGAGTTTTCCCATGCAGATCCATTGAACTGACTTTGCCCAAGGATCCAAGTAAATCCCTACACTTTCATCAAATTGCGAACTTTATAAAGTCATATAATAACTCTTGGAATTCTATTCAGGGTTGAAATATACACCTACAAGTGTTGTCTTTTTGAAGATACCAAGCATTTCGAAGTTTCAGTGGCATCCTTTTAGTCTTACTTCAAGCTCTAGCAGTGATGAGAACACCATGTCAATCATTATAAAACGCGAAGGTCAATGGACAAATTCCCTTTATAATAAAATTCATGATGAACAAGATGCAGAAGTAAATCAAAGGAAGTGCATTCCAATTTCAATAGAAGGTCCATATGGACCCGTCTCACTAGAATTCATAAGGTAGCAACGTCCTTACCAGAACTTGGCATAATTGCTACTGCCAGTTATCTTATTTTTATACAATCTAACCCGATGCAGGCACGACAATTTGCTTCTAGTTGCTGGAGGAATCGGGATAACCCCATTTTTGAGTATCTTGCAGGAAATTAGCTCCACCTTAAGCAATGGCAGATACAGATATCCAGATACAATACAACTCATATATACTGTACAGAGATCACTGCAAGTTTCCTTGCTCAATTCAATTCTGCCTCAGCTTCTAGATATTGAGAAATATCATATTAAACTCAAAGTATTCGTAACTCGAGAAAATCAAATTGGCACAACACTACCAGAACTACTTAATGACAATCCTGAGATGCGAATAGCACATTTTAGCGCTCCATCTTCTACTTATGCTGCACATGGATCTGAAAAATTATTGTGCATGGCTGCTGTTACTATGTTCTCGGCACTCATATTTCTCCTGTTGCTTGTATGTGTCAACCATTTCATTATACCAACATCCAAGAAACCCTCAGGACAAAAGAATCCTACATCTCAGATTGATCTCCTTCTTATGTGCTCTTTTGCCATAACAATCATATCTGCCACTTTAATGGCAATTATTCTAAGGAGGAAAAAGCTAAAAGAACAGATTCAAATATTCTCGGACAAACAAAGAAAACCTTTAATGCAAAACATAACTGTAGCCAGCACAGATCTTGATGCTCATGAAATCCATTTTGGAGGAAGACCAAACTTTCAAGGTAGCATTAATTTAATGCTAGAATTTTACTTTGGCTGCAACCTATGAAATATGTTCCAAATTCTACATGTTCTAACAATATCTCAACTTCTCAGCTATATTATCCGACATCATGGGTGAATCTGGGGGATCTGATATAGGTGTGTTGGTATGTGGACCTGAAACAATGAAAGAGGCTGTGGCTTCAGCATGCAATCGGGTTTCACACAGGAATGCTTGTGAAAAGAAACCACATTTCAGCTTTCATTCCCTAAATTTCACCCTCTAAAGAAAGTATTACCTATATTTCGATGCTTCAAAAGTTATATCATTAGATGTTGGTTAGTAGCATGTTGAAATGGCTGTATCTGTCAATAGGTTTTCAAAATAAATCAAAGAAACAGCTCTGTGTGGTACATGGAACTTTATTTACTTCCACCATATGTGCGATATTGGAGATGCACTTACCTTCTTACTAGGAAAATATGCCTTTCAGCATCCTGATCTGACACCATTCTTAATAATTCCTATTCTAATTCTTTTAATAAAGTAAATATTAATCTCCACCATAAGACATTATATATACTTCTATTGATCTCTGCATCACTTAAACATATCAAAAATAAGCATCAATTTGACATTGCAAAAGAACTTTTACAAAAATTGCACCTGCAAAAGATTTCCCTCATTGTACAGTACTTATTCCCCTGGGAATTGCTCTAGAGCATTATCATTTGGAGATATATCTGTAAGGAACCAAGATTAGATTTCCAAAAATTAATTATTATAAATAAACTAAAATCACAAAGCAACTCCAACCAACAACTCCTCAAAACTCTGAGCAGTTAAACCCCAACAGCCTTCAAGACCAAATACCACACAATACAAAAATAAGGATAAATGATTATATGTTTGCACCTGCTCTTGGGAAGATTTTAATTAATCCTTCAGAGAAATGAGAAAGCAACTGTGATGAATCCAGATTCTCAGGAACTGGAAAGATGGTCCACTACCACCAAAGATGGCCCATTGTTTCTTCATAATTCTCCCCACTCATATTCTGACAATCTAAACTTCACAGCTATATTTTCCAACATCACGGGTGAATCTGGGGGATCTGACATAGGTGTGTGTTGGTATGTGGACCTAAAACAATGAAAGAGATTGTGGCTTCAGCATGCAGTCGGGTCTTACGAAGGATTGCTCGGGAAAAGATAGCATTTTCAGCTTTCACTCCCCAAATCTCACCCTTTAGTAAGTATACCTATATTTATACGCTTCTAAGTAATACTATTCAATGTTGGTACGTAGCATGTCAGAAACGGCTGTATAGTTATAAGGCTTCACAAAATAAATCGAAGATATGGCTCTTTATGGTATATGGAAATTTATCTACATCCACCATATATGCAATATTATTGGAGTTTCACTTACCTTCATACTAAGAAGAATATGTCATCCATCTACCATTCTGAACATTTTTTATTTTAATTTCATTCAGTAGAGTGAATACTAATCTCCACCATAAGATATTATTCCCCTGGGAATTGCTCTAGAGCATTTAAATCATCAATTTGGAGATATATCTTTTTAGGAAATCAAGACTTTGATATCCAAATAAGTAACTGTAATAAATAAAGTCACAATGTAACTCCAATCAACAATTCGTCATAACTATAAGCAGTTAACCGCCAACAGCCTTCAAGACAAAATACCACACAATAAAAGAAGGACAAATCGATAAAAGAAGTATATGTTTGCACCTGCTCTTGGGAAGATTCCTCTATTAATCCTTCAGAGAAGATGAGAAAGCCACTGTGATGAATCTAGATTCTCAGCTGGTGGAAAGATGGTCTATTACCACAAAAGATGGACCGTTGTTATAATTCTCCCTACTCAAAATAATTCATCGCGCTGGTTAAGTTTTTACACAAAACGATGACCCTGAAAAGCTAATCGGCTGTCATGCGACAGGGTAGAAGCCAAGTTTTTGAGTATATTGTTATTATAGTAATACTCTGAAAACATTACCGATACCAAGAAATAGATTGGGAAAATGCAGAACTTGGCTTGATCATAAAACAAAATTTTGAAGTTTATAATACAACGATGGCATAATGATCCGTACAAAATTATCTACTTACACCCACTCATGAAAATTGTTCACACTTCAATGAAAAATACTTACAAGTTGATACAACACAATTGAAAACAAAAGAGAAAATCAATAAAATGAATCCAATAATTACACCTGCTCTGATGGTAAGAACACCTTCTCTTGCGAATCGTTTTCACCACTTTCATCTCCATCAAGGACACTTGCCTCTGGCGTCAATTCAGACAACAAATCCTTTGGCGCCATTGCTGCACGCTCACCTATCAATATTGCCACAACTTCCCTCATAGTAGGTCGACGAAGAGGATCCGGGTGACAACAAGACAACCCGAGTTTCAAGACAGATTCCATCTCCTCCAATTCATACTCTCCCTCAATCCTTTTATCTGCTGTCTCCACCAATCTTCCCTCCAAATACTTCTCCCTCACCCAGTCTATCAAAACTTCCTCATCCTCGTTGTCAACAGCAATCTCAAGTGGCCTCCGCCCACATGCCACTTCCAACAACACGACCCCAAAGCTATATACATCACTCGCTTCAGTTGGTGCAGCCAATGTAGCCACCTCCGGAGCCAGGTAACCCAATGTACCCACAACCCGAGTAGTGTTTGGAGCCTGTCCGTGCGTATACAATTTGGCTAAGCCAAAATCACCTAATCTCCCTCTCATATCACTATCTAACAAAACATTGCTCGACTTAATATCCCTATGCACAACCACCTGATCCCAACCGTGATGTAAGTAATGCAAGCCTTCAGCAACATCAGCCAAAACTCTTTTCCGCCCATCCCAACTCATGAGCTTCTTCGGCTTATCAAATATCCACTTATTAAGACTTCCATTAGGCATGTAATCATAAACCAACATCAATTCATTCCCTTTCCTACACCACCCTCGCATTGGGACCAAATTCTTGTGTTGTAGCCTCCCCATACTAGAAATCTCAGCCATAAATTCCCTGAGCCCCTGTTTAGAATCATGGTTCACGCATTTCACGGCAAGTTCCGTGTTATTCGCTAACGTCCCTTTATAAACCTTTCCAAATCCACCAGACCCAAGCAACTCCTCGTTAGCAAACCCCTTTGTAGCCTCACTAAGCTCCTCATAAGAATATCTATGAGGCCAATACTCCATTTCCCAGTCTTCTATATCGTCATCTTCATCCTCCTCCTTTCTCCTCTTCCACCAAAACCAATACACCAAACACAAAACAACCACCAACACCCCCACCACACAACCAACCACAATCCCCGAAATCCCCCCAGTAGACAACGAGGACGATCCCGCATTCCCCAACGTGAAAACCGGCAATCCGGTGGTGTTAATATCCCTAGCAACCCCTTCGTCACTAAAACTCCACGCCAAAAGTCGTTGAGCCTCGACCCACTGCGTCTTGGACGCCGAGAACCCAACAAACATCTCCGCCGCACAATAATTCGCAATCACAGGGTCGCTGAACGTCAGCGTCGGCCTCACAGGCCGACCTATCCCAACCGGCCCGATTGTCACATTAATCTCACTCCTCGGCCCGTCGAACTCAATCCAAGCGTGTATATTCTGCCCATTCCTCATATCAACAGGCACAAACGTCAAATTACCTCCACCTCCACCACCACCACCACCACTAGCCCTAGCATAATACCCTGCTGTTGCTGCAACAACAGAAACAGCAGTATTTAGGTCAATTCCTACATGATTACCGTCCGGATCATTGAACTCCGTGTTCCGGCCCGTATCGAACTCCACTGCCACGAGCGGCGCCACAGGCGGCGGATTCCTCGAGAAAAGCCCTAAATACTGCCCCGCGAGCGCGTTTCGCGGCGAACTCGACGCGGAGATGAAAAAGGCGAGTCCGAATCCAGGACTCGTGGCGATCTCCGGGACGATCGAGAAGACGAATTGAGTCGAAAACGACGCCGTTACGTTCGTCGAATTGTCCGATGGTTTGATCGCGATTCGGTTAGGGTAGAAGGCGCGGCCGAGTGAGAACTGATTGGAGTCGTTCGTGAGGCGAATCACCGGCGGCTGTAGGCGGGAGTCGTTGGTGAGCGTGAGATTCGCGGCGGTGGTGAAGGAATTGTAGAGGAACTGTAGGGATGAAACTGGAGGGAGAAAGTGTTGTTGGAACTGGAGGAAGAGCAGGAGTAGAACTGGAGGGAGCATGATTGTTTGGAGTTTGAAAGTTCCATGCAGTTAGTTGTACAGCTGGGTTTTAGTTTAGGTGCTCATATTGGAATTATTAGTGTTGTGAGAGTGTTTATTTTAATGGAATAAAATAATATTGTGGTTTAAGTTAGTGGAAAATGGTTGGGAGTTGAATTTGATTTAATTATACAATGAAATGATTTGAGAATGAAGATCAATTATGAAGAAGACATCGTGCATTTTTGTTAAGAATTTGTATTGGGATTCTCATGATTATTGTTGAAGTATATTTTGTTTTGGGTGTAGAAAGGATTTTGGAAATGGCTTTTCAAAAGACGGCTAGTTTTGTATGATCACAAATCATAATACCTTTAAAAACTCTTATTATCTAATTTTACATGCAAATCAAATAAATATAAGTAAGATGCTATGGTATGGTGTCTCTTTTCTTGGAGCGATGTAATCGGGTTTGTGTTATGAAAATGAGAATGCTTCGCCTAGATCTTTGCCTTTATTTAAGTATTGTTGAAAATGTTCAGTTAAGTTCCTTGCATGGGCGGCGATCAAACAACGAATTATTTATGTCACGCTGACTATACTAACATCCATAAGATATGACCACATTTTTTTATTGTTCTAGAGCTTTCTTCAATTTCAGACAATTTCTTTTAAGGTTACATTTATCTATAATATTAGTACAAACTTCGAAATTTATTATTATTCAAATTTCAAAATTCACTGAAATTAAAAGAGATACTGTGATGACTTCTTCAATATTTGAATTCAGAATCGGCCTTTAGCCAGAAAGTTTCAATGCCATCATTAATGGACGTTTTATGTATTTAGTCCAAAGCAATGGGAATTTGACTAGTCTTCATGTACTATTTTTCAACTATAAATAGTCTAAATAAAAGAGTGAGACAAAGAAGCCACATATATTGAACATGTTATTTATTACGTATTAATTTGTTTTGATTTTCTAAGTACAACAAGTGGACTTAATCCTGGTCTTAACGAGACTAAATCAAATGTACCACTCCCAGTCTGAATTGTTGACTGAGGACCCGATTGAAGCCCAGAAAAAAGTTGTTTTTCATTTATGTCATGTTGGCTTTGGGGGACCCCTGACAAGAAATATATATGGGTTTAGGGCCTTCGATCAAACCGAAACTTAAACTTCTAATAATGGACTACAAGCCCAATAGAGACCATATTTTAGCCCATGGTTCTGAAGATAAATTTATTTTGTACATGAAAAATAATAGGAACTTGGATCAGCCAATATTGGCCAGCATATTGCACTCTCTCAAAATCTCATCTTCTCAAGGAATTCTCAATTAATCACTACATATGATGGGGATACACCCAATTTAATTATTTCTAAATATTATATAGATTGAAATGAGATCATAAAAGATTAAAATTTTTACGCGCCTTCTATTTAAAATAAATCTTTTATTCTATTAGAGTAACTACACTAAAATTAGTTGCATGAAATAGTTTTTAGTGCTATATATATTACACCTTGTTTTCAAATAACGGTTCCAAACAGAATATTCTTAGAATCTCAACGGTTCCAAAGAAAGTATGGGAACTGTGAAGAATGTGAACAGAAAATCAAATCTCTATCTCCTTGATCATTGCTATTCTTCGATTTCTATTTCTAATGTCAGTTGTCAGTTGTCAGGTGGGGAATGAATATGAATATATCATCTATAATCAGTTTTTTTAGCGCACCAATGCATGAACCTGAGATTTGTCTGGACCATCCTCATTTTGCAACAATATATATGACACTAATCCCTTAGGCCTTGCTAATTGGGGTACCAAACCTCTGTCCCATATCTAATACGTGTTGCTCTATCGTGGACCCCCAATTCCTTGGCAATTGTCTTTCATGGTATTTGAATTGAAAAACGTAACTTCAAATCCATCTAAAATATTTCGTGTCAAAAAGATTTGCCATTCTCAAATTTATAACACATGTATCAATTATAAAAAAAGTAAATGTTTTTTTCCTTTGGAAGTCCATCATGTGAATTGGCAATATTGAATAGTATAACACCTTGTGTGTGTCGTTATCATAAATACAAGTGATGTATTATTTAATTTATTTCATGTGTTATTGTAAAAGATATGACATTATTGGATTATGTGCCTCAATAAATCAAATATATCAAGAAACAAAGGTAATAATATTTTATTTAAAAATTATAAGATTTTGCTCAAATTAATAACACGCGTAACACATAAGATAGTGATGTGTCATAATTTGGTATCTATACGTGACACGTTCTGAAGAAGTCATGTTTGCGTAAGCTGGTCGATATGTTCAAATGATACAAATAAGTGACTCACTGGAATTTCTATGGATCAAACGTAATGGAGATTCAAATATCATTGGAAAGCCACACATGTCTAATTTTCAACACAAAAAGGGGTTTACGAATCGGACATCTATACCCTTCCAAAAAAAATAAAAAAATCGGACATCTATAGGTAAAGTTGTGGCCAAAATTGTAAAACCGCTCAAAGCTGCGTTATAGGTCAAATTTGCCCTGATTTTGATCTATTCGGACTCAATCCAACTTACATTCCGACTTATAGGCCAAGCCCATAAAAATATCTATAAATATATGAAAGTGTAGCATGTAAAAAAATAAAATGGTTAACTATATGAATTTGTACAATAATACAAATCAAAAAGCAAATTTTAAATATGAAATATATATTTAATATATAAAAAATATAATTTGAAAAGAAGGAAAATCAATTCCAAATCGCGGAGTACGATACATTTGTTGCAATTGTGAACTTAGTTCGTCGTTTTTGAAATTATGCTAATTGTCACGGACTCTTAAATTGAATAGTCAATAACATGTTGAGCTAGCAGAAGAGCTTGTGGTTCAAAAAGAATTTATAAATTGGTTTTAGTAAAAAAGGTGGTGGAACTGAGGGGTAAGGAGTTGCATAACTAGCAAATGTTATCGTTCAACATAACTTGTATTATGAGTGCATATACATGCTTCTGTTCACCTGTGGAAGGTTTTGAGAGTGCGGTCGCCTCTTTATGCACCCGGTGTTTTTTTATCATTGCGATGATCGGTTCTTGAGAATAAAAAATCCACAAGAGATCGTATAGAGAAAGTATCACGTGATACAAAATATTATTGCAAGACAAAATGTAAAAGTCCCGAAGATTTTGTCAAAAGAACGTAATTATTTTTTTCACAACTATCTTGTTCACGAATGTAAATCAAAATAACGTTGACAAATTAGGTGATTTCATAAAGTCAAAAGTTGTTGAATTGTGTTGGACTTGACCAACAAATTTATCATCCACCTAAAAAGTATTTAATTTTGTCATCATTGCCACCTATCTGTTAATTGCTTTCTCTATCATTTTTTTGAAAACAAAAATTGCAAGTATCCATAAGTTCATAACATAATACTTACCTACACCAAATATACCTTTTAATATTATAGACAAATGGTAAAATATCCAACCATTAATTACAAAAATTAATGCAAATCGCTCCACGTGGAGGACTTCTCTTGTCACACTCATTTCCCCCTAAAAACCACTTTATCAAATGTGGCAATTTTCTCATTAGGAAAAAACTTAATTCTGAAGAATAATCAAATTTGTCATAAATAAATTTAGAAATTAAAATTTAAAGAATAGCGCCAATTTTAATTATGCGTGTACCTCGCGTGTGGGAGCGTTACCTTAACACATACAAACAAAAGCGTGACAGAAAAGAACAATTAAGGCGGTTATGTGTGTCAAGATTCGAGCGGGTTCGGGCCTGACGAGACAACGGACTAACGGGTGGGTGTGGGCCCAATCTGCAAGCCTGGGCCCACTAAACGGTGAAGAGATTCTCATCCCGGGCCTAATCTCCACGTGTCCCTCATGTAGGGGTGACAAAACATCTCCATTGCCTTAACGCCACTAATCTCTACCCCAGTGGACCATACCTCTTTTATTTCTTTTTCTTTCTTTATTCTTCTTCATTGAGGGTTGTTTGGTGTGGTCATGGAATATTATTCTACTTTTGATATATAGCATATATAATTGAGGGTTTATATTTTTTGTGCCATGACAAGCTCATGGAGAATATAATGATGCTCCTTTTTTTTGTTATGACCTATTTCTTTTTTACAATAATTTAACATGTTTGTAATGTTTCATATTGATCGGTGTTTAATATATTTGCGCTTATGTAATCTCATTGATGAAGATATTCAGGATACTGTCGACATAATAAAGAATATATGCTTCTCAAATGTAATTTTTTTTAAAACTTTTTGAATGGAATAATCGTTTATACTAAATGCCAAACATCCTTCCTAAAAGTTAGGATCTCTTACTACGTGTATGGGGCGTATCTTAAGAGAAAAAGAATAGATTGTTTTTCACGGTGATCTAACATCGGACATCTTTTATACTTTTTGATACTTTTCATATTTAATGTTTCTTGACGTATATTGTCTCTTCTTTTTCGAGATTTTGGTAATAAAAACTTAACCTCATACGTATATAATTTTAGATACTTTTGTTTTGAATAACGAATGCATTTACTCACGCACAACAAATATTAAATAATATCAAACATTTTGCAGAACGTCATTAATTTCCTATATGAAAATTAAAAGAATTACCTAATATTTGTTAGAAAATAATCTACACACATTAAACAAAGACATTGATAACAACTTTCTAATTTTTTTTATTTTCTTATTTTTATCACCCTAAAAACTACCTATAATTCAATTTTTTTTTTCTTTTTACCCCAAATATAATTCAATTAGAACTACTATTCCAAAGTCATATAGGTGTTCACCTTATTTTGTTTTTTTTCTCCACCAAAACACATCTTAATAGCCAAACACATCTTAATAGCCCGAGTTTACCTACTTACCTTAACAATTAAAATCCTTCTCCGCGTTAAAATATTAATTTTCATAAAAAAAAATCCCAAATTCTAAAACCAAAAATATTCTATAAATACGCCCAATACTCTAAACCCTTTGGTTCTTGAACAAACAAACAAACCCCAGTAGCATCTTTTCTCTCTCTAATTCTCCGCCTATTTTCTCTCTCTAAAACCAAAATCAAAATCTCTTTCACAATGACGAAAACACTCAATTCGAGCACCAACACTACTACAACAATCAAGTTCCTCTACAGCTACGGCGGCAAAATCGTTCCCCGTCAAACTGACGGCAAGCTCCGTTACGTCGGCGGTTACACTCGCGTCCTCGCCGTCGATCGTTCCGTTACTTTTGCAGGTGATTTGACGGCTCTTATGTGTACTCGTCGAATTTTTAACCGTTTTGATAATTTTTATTTTAGTTACTGATTTTGATTTTGATCTTCGTTTACACAGAGCTGATGGTGAAATTCGGTGAATCTATCGGATCCTCGATGAATCTCAAGTGCAAGTTGCCTAGCGAGGATCTGGACTTGTTAGTCTCCGTCAAGTCCGACGACGATCTGAGGAATGTGATCCACGAGTACGACAGGATCGCGCCGGAGGCGAAGATCACCGCCGTGCTCTTTCCGATCAACTCGGCGAAGAAAGTGTCTCCTCCGATTTCGCCGATCTCGTGCTTCGATTTCCCGTCGAGAAAGTCTCCGTCCGCCGCACGCTACCACGCGTCGCCGCGGTTTGCGCCGGCGAACTGCTGTCACTCGCCGGTGATCGGATATCCGGTCGTTGCCGGGAAATACCGTTGCTACGATGAGAGGAGGAGTCCGAGGCAGTTTTACAATGCGCCGCCGCCGCGCAGGAATATTTCTCAATAGAATCGGAGTGTGTGATTAGGAAAATTAGGAGGAGCCAATAGAAGAAGAGCAGATTTGTTGTTGTTGTTGCTGCTTTTTTTTTTTCCTTTTTAATCACATTCACATTACAAAAAAAGGAAAAGAAAAAAAAAACAGTAAATGATGGAGAGTACATTTTGAGTAAATACTTTTGGTGGTGTAATGTGGAAAATATGAAGTGGTTTTTGCGGTTGGAGATTATAAAATTTTCACTGTTGGATTGAAATTGCATGCTCGGATTAAAGTTCAGTTTTTGGTGTTATGTTCTGATGCTTTAAATATTAGAAACTTTTCGTTATACTTGGAAATTTTTTCGTTTTGTTCTGTAAATTTTGATATAGGAAATATTGTTTTTTTTTTTTCTCAGAGTAAAAGAAAATGGTGATTTTCGAAGAAAAGAAAATAAAATATTAATTACAAATGAACACATATTTGTTGTTTTGTGGACGTAAATTGATGGTGCAGTTATACGCAATTAATTGTGTTTTTACTCTTTATCGATATGTGTTGTTTTGTCTTTTTCGTATGTTTTTGGCCATTGACACACGGTGTTGAGCTGATGAATCGTGGTTTTAGCAGTTATATGGCGTTGTGTGCACGTGAACTGAGAAAAGAAAACCCTTGCCAAAAGGCAAAATTGAGGAATTTTTGGTATAATTCTTTTCCATTTCTAATTTAGTTTGATTGATACGTTTTGATTAAAATTATGTTGATTTTTTCTAATGTGCTGGTATAATTTATTGTGCAGGTCAATAAAAGTAGGATTCGTTTAGCACACTAATGGCGATTAACCTTAAATACTAATGATTTAGTAGCTTCCTGGATCTTGGGAAACAGTGGGCCTGGACTGATTTTGGGTTATTAATTTAAATTGTGAAAAGCTAACTTGGACTATAGAAAATGATTAACTAATGTGATTTGACACATGCGAACTAACGTTACGACATATGTGCAATTGCCAGAGACTATTCATCAATTTTTGAAGTCTTAATTTGATTACGACAACGTCAGATTAGGCAAGAGGATTGTTTTGCATAACTATGGGATTAATAGTCTAAAGTAGGGATATTAGGAACTTGTCCATTTGGCCAAAGTTGAAAGTTTAATGGCAACCGAAGGATGAGTAGACTGTGAGATGTGACATTTGGTGTCATACCACATTGGACGGTTATGGGGGCTTGAACAAAGTTATGGACTTTTTTCGACGGGGTTGGGTAGAGACCCGCATAATTCGCCATTGACATTCGATCAAATTATAATTTGGACCAGCTTGATGTTGTAGCGCACTGAAAATATCTTATTACACTTGACACGTGACATTGAGTATCCGTAGAATTGTACCATACTGAGTTGTCGCCTTTTCTAAAAGCTCAAAACTGTGGAGATAGTTCACATCTATTAATTAATACAATATATGTTCTTTATAGTTTCTATCTTTTGGTGCTGGTGATATATTACGTGTAAGCTTTTAACAAAATTGTCTCTGTAAACAAGGATGGGACTCACCAAGGAGTCCTGGAGATGAGTGGTGTTTTCCTTAAATCAGTTATGAGGGCGTTGATGTGGCATAACATTGTAATGAGCTTCGAGAAATGTAGAAATAAACCATTACTTAACAGAAATAAGAAAACGTCTATCAGGATGAAAAGGAATTATAAGGGGCTATATTATAGTTTTCATACTTGCAACTTTAAGGTGTTTTGTAGTTTATAAGTCCTTATTTCATACTCGAGCTTCATTTTATTAGACTGAGACTGAGATTAGTGGTAATTTTATGATTCTATACTTCTAGTTATAACTATTATTATCTAAGAAACTTTATGCCCAAATCAGTTAAGACAAATTAATAACTTGAGGGGACATTTGATAGTTAAGAAAGAACTAAATACAAATTATAAAAGCTAGAGATTCTAACATTGCATGCATAGTTACTACGTCATTTGGTAAGAAATATACAAATTTTGAATGCGACGAGTTATATTGTATACAACTATGAGCCATTGCTTTAGAAGAGCAGTTTATAGTCCACCACAGTACTTTATTGGCTCATGTAATATCAAGTCGGTCATATTGGATTTGACTAACCCGCTCGCTGATATAATAAATTCACCAAACGCATTAGTAATATCTCATTTCAACTCTTGATATATTTTGTTCTATCAAATGACCCTAATTAAGTCTCCAAAAAATTTAAACTTGAAAGGTGTACAATACGGTATTGAAAGGTGTATTATATCAAAAAGGTCTCAGAAACATGAAATTGTTTTTAAGCTACAAAACTATAAAATTCACTGAACGTCGTGGGCCAAATTGACATGATTTGTAAAGGATGGTACATTCCAAGAACAGAATATCAACTAAGAAGCATATATTATTATAAAGTCAATGCATAAAGGTTTGATGCCTAGCTAAAAAGAATAACTGCAGCAAAGGATGTGCAATTATTTTATTTTATAGTGTGGATGTTCTGAAAAACGATGGGAAAAAGGGCTGCTCCCATGCATAATCAGTTAATCACGTGGTGGTCCGAAACACAAAAAAAAAAAGAGGTGCTAAAATCGCATACAACTTTATAAGAATTGGCTCAAATTTCAGCACTGAAAATTGGAATAGAATAAGTAGTTGGTACAGTATAATTATGCTTAGATTCACTTAAAAAAGAGAAATTTACGAGGAGTTTTGCTAATGGCTCAAGACTGGGCCGGGCCTATTTGTTGAGTATAAGGTCCACTATACACAATGTTTCCACTAAACTAAGTGGGCTAGATTTCAAGGCCGAGCATTAGGCATCGATGGTCATTAGGGCCACAGCAGATTCATGGGCTATCAATTATTAAAACTGAGCACCCTACTGGGTTATCTAGATAGAACTCACAAATGTAGAAATATTTATAAGGGTTCAACAATGATCTATTATGTTGGTTGGTTGATTACTCGGTAACAATTTTTTCTTACCTAGACGAATCTGAATTCTATTAACTTATAATGATAATTTTTTATTGAGAAATTATTTCATGCAACCAATGCACAGTATTATCGTTCAATTATAATGTAATTTAAAGAGTCTATTGCTCTATCACTCAAGATGTATTATTGGCTGAGTTTGTTGCACTGATTGTACAATTTTTGTTTTCCCATTTCTAGACTTAGCTCAAAATACATTTTTTATTTTGAGATTTAAAAGTTAAAACCAATTCAAAACAGTCAGAGTCATATACACCTACGAAAAGTATTCAAATTTATTTCGATCAAATGCCATCTTTTTATTTTCAAGGAGAAACTTAAAGTTGTAGATAAAATCATAAAATAGACATTTATTAAAGCTTATATATTAATTCAACATGTTTATTCATGTACATGTTGTAAATCATTTTGTTACCCTGAATACGTGACATTTTGTAATACTCGAGTGGCAACATGATTTCAATATATGACCTCTTGTTTGGTATGTGTGCATGTACCATATCGTCTCTTCTGACGTAGTAAAATTGTAGATAAATTGTTTATTTATTAATTTGTATATGTTGTATTCATGTTGTAATCCGGAATTGCCGTCTCTCTCTATCTATTCAAAAGGATTGGAGCTTAATTATGAGCATAAGTACGTAAGAATTGGAGTCTCAAATTGATTTACCTACAAGTTTTTCTGTCACGTAATTTCTTCTCCCTAGTTGGTCTTATCATAAATTTAGGCTAGAACAGTCACGTCAATTCATCCCTAACCCGTTAGTTAAATTTTCACCACAAATTTTGCAATATTAATATTGTTAACCAAATCCCACAAAAAGTAATTACTCGACACCAAGATCTGCCTAATTGCCACTCTTAGCATACCAATTATCCTACTAAGCAAAAGAAAAACCACTATATTCACGCAAGTAAGGTATTTGCACCTAATTAACACCAATTTTCTCTATTTAAAAATCATATAAGACTTTTTTTTCCCCTAAACTTAGATGACTTAAATTAATTTCAACAGGATACATTCAACATTAATTCATCTCTAGCAAAAAGTCCTATCATATGATGTGTACTTCCCACAATTTCATACAAGCGATGCTAAATCTCGAATTTGCTGATATCAATATTTTTGTGCATATCCAAATAATTTAAATCAATTTCTTGATAAAGCGAAAATCCATTTTCGTCCAAAGAATTATCTGGCAAAGATAAAAAGAATAGATTAACATAACCAACCGCCCTTCTTTGAGGTAATTGCAAAAACTACCCTTGTTTCATTTCTAATTGGCAATTAAACTTTGTGTTATTTTTATTAGCAAAAACCTCCCAGTAAAATTTAAAAATCAACAAAAAAATTCTCTGTCGTTATATTTCAAGTTTACTGTTCTATAACTAACAATCTTCATGCATTAAATTTTTTTCATCAAACCTCTGTCTATTCAAATAAATACTATAAGCTTTCTTATATTCTTAGATTCTTTCTGAATTAGTAAAACCCATAACAAAAACTATCAATACTATATATTCTGTTTTCACAGGTCTAAAAAGTAATGTTATTTCCAAACAAAATTGATAATAGATACATGTATATGTAGTTCAATTTTAACAATAAATTCTTTTATGCATGAAATACGTACAATAAAAATAAATTTTTCTTATTAATAGTTTCTGTACGCATGGATAAAAGTTTCTTTTCTTTTCCTCGAAAACTACTGAAACGTTTTCATTTTTGGTTATGAGAAAAGAAAACATACAATATTTTCTACATTTATTGTGCGCACACTGTTTACGAAATTTCCAGAACATATCGAAAAGATCTTGGAACATAGTGAAAGGTTTCAAAAATTTAAAGAATCGAAACATGCTGTCGAAACGAAACTTTGATCCAATGTGGTTAAATAAGTGTGTCAGGGGTTATTTTACTAATTTATTAGAATCACAAGGGTTTTTGCTAATAAAACTAACACAGGGGTTATTTGTCATTTAGAAATAACAGGGGCAGCTTTTGCAATTATCTCCTTTTTTATAAAGAAAACTAAGTACAACAACAATAGTAATTATAGTATTATTATTACTCTATGTTAAGTTTGCATCTTTTGATCCTCGTGTCGTGTCACTTTAGCAAAAGCCCACGTTTTTTCATGGCTTCACCCACAATCCTCTTACCCTCCCACTTCCCCATAACATAAATAAAACTACATAATTCATCAAGCAAAAACTCTTCACAAACAAGAAACTAAAACAACAACAACAAAAGACATGTTACATCATTATTAATGTGTACAATAATATACTCTGTTTCAAAATGAGACTCTACGTGTATCTGTTAGAGGGCAGAGATTGGCCCGTTAAAGACTCGTACGTGAAGTTACAAGTTGGCAAGTTCAAGTCCAAAACAAGAGTTGTTAAAAACACGCAAAACCCACTTTGGAACGAGGAGTTTGTGTTTCGAGTGCATGATTTGGAGGACGAGCTTGTTGTGTCTGTGTGCAAGTACGATGATGATCAAGAATCCGGGTTGTTTAGTGTTGGTGGTGGCGGGGAGGTTGTGGGGAGGGTCAAGATACCCGTTTCGAGTGTCGTGGCGGAGGAGAATCAGAACTTGCCTCCAACTTGGTTTTCGATATCGAGGGGTGGTAATAATGTGAAGTCGAACGACGTGGATTGTGGTTAGTTTGATTATTGTGTTTGTGCTTTTGATGTGTTTGTTGGATTGTGTAGTTGGTTTAGTCGTTTTTTGGGCGTAATGGGTCGTTTAAGCTACTTTTGTGACTCGTTTTGTGAGTCGTATAGCCATTTGACTTTCATGTTATGATTCATTAGTTGGCGTAGTCTTATTTGAACTAGCATTATGGATCGTCTAAGCTACTTTGTGACTCATTTTATGAGTCGTATAACCATTTGACTTTCATATTAAGATTCATTAGTTGGCGTAGTCTCATTTGAACTAGCATTATGGATCATATAATCTACTTTGTATGTCGCTTCATTAGTTGTATAACCAACTGCCGTTCATGTATTAAGGTTTAGGACAATGTCATCAATTAGGTGGCACGTAGAGTAGCACACAAAGTGGCGTAGACAATCACGTTGCACATAAACTAGCACAGGATGTGGCATAGACGATTCACGTCGTGAGTAATGTGAAATCTAACGACATGGATTGTGGTTAGTTTGATCTTGGGTTTGTGCTTTTGATGTTTTTGTTAGATTGTTTAGCTGGTTTAGTTTTATTATAGCATTATGGATCGTCAAAGCTAATCTGTGTGTTGCTTTTGCCTATCATCTATTAAAGATTCAGGACACGTGTCATAGTCACATGCACTTAAGTGGCACATAGAGTAGCACAGAAAGGGACATAAACGATTCATGTCGTAGTTAGTTTCTTGGATTGCGTAGTTGGTCGAGCCTTATTTGAGCTCAATGGATCGTCTAAGATACTTTTTGTGTCGCTCGATGAGTCGTATTAACCACACAACCTCCATGTATTAGACACGTGCCATTATTGCAATAAAGTGGCACATGGAGTGGCATAGAGGATTCATATTGTTATTTGAGCAATGCAATTAGTTTGGGAGTTTTCTTAATGTTCTTTGATTTATATCACCAACTTGGTTTTCTCTTTAGAGGATTAGTAATGTGAAATCAAACGATGTGGATTGTGGTTAATTAGTTTGATCTTGTTCATGTGCTTTTGATGTGTTTGTTGGATTGTGTAGTTGGTATAGTCGTTTTTTAGCATAATGGATCTCTAAGCTACTACTTTGTGCGTCGCTTTTGCGTTTCATGCATTAAGATTTAGAACACGTGTCATCGTCACACGCAATTAAGTGGCACTCAGATTAGCATACAAAGTGACAAAGGATTCATGTCGCAGTTGGTTTCTTGGATTACGTAGCCTTGTGCACAATGGATCGTCTGCCGTACTTGATGTGTCACTTGACGAGTCGTATTAACTACACACCCTCCATGTATTAAGATTCAGGACACGTGTTATTATTGCACTAAAGTGGCACGTGGAGTGGCACACAAGGTGTCTTAGACAATTCATGTTATTTTTTGAGCAATGCAATTAGCATGGGAGTTTTCTTAATGTTCTTTGATTTATGTCATGTTCAGTATTTATGGAGTTGGTGACGAAATGATTTACTCGTCAGTATATATATATATATATATATATATATATTGCAAAAAAGAAGATCTTTCTAATAATAAGTGGGTTCATGGAGTTTGAAGAGAATGGTATTTAATTTAAATATATTCTTATATAGAAGTATTCATATGAATTTATGACCTTTCCTTTGGCATTGTAAAACTCAACATTTTCTACCATATCACTGCCCGCCCTCCGTATTAAAACTCAAGACACGTGTCATCGTCAATGTTAAGTGGCATAGACGATTAATTCATACTGTTACTTGAGTAGTTCAATTAGTTTGTGAGTTTCTGAATGGTCTTTGGTTCATGTTATGTTCAGTATTCATGGAGTTGGTGATGAAAGAATTTTTCAATTTCTTAGAAACGATTTATTTGTTACTATTTATGTGGTTGTCTGCAAGAAAGAAGATCTCTCTAATAATAAGTGGGAACATTGAGTTGCAAGCGTATGGTATTTATTTTAATGTATGCTAAAATAGAAGTATTCACATCAATTGATGGCCTTTCCTTTGGCTTTGTAAGTCAATATGGTCGGGCTTAACATGGATGTAATGTAAGTTTGGAGTAGAACAACTTATGAATTTTAAATGAGTCTCCATTATAGGTGAGGGAGCTTAAGCTACAAGCCTGCAACCATATTTAGGACTCTGGAGTGTGGACAAAATTTTAACAGAATTGTGTTTTCTTGAATGCACATGAATATCGCTATATGCACTACAACTTTCACGAGATAATTGTTTCCAACAGTTTGTTGAATATATACGTCATGTTTGGTACAACAGTTGATCGGTGGAATGCCTTCTAATGCGCACTAAAGAAGGCAATTACTCTGGTGGGCGGTCGCTTTTGTTTGTATATTCATCGGTGCATCTTATCCCCGGGTTTTCCGTTTGTTAGCTAAGCAGTTATGGACCCCACTTGTAGAAAAGAAACGACGTGTCATTTTTTTGAAGATTGATCGATTTTTGAGTTGGTTATTAAAGCGCAAGGTGCTTCATTTCTTTTGCTCATCTGCAGAATAAGCTCAGTGGAAAGAATTTGAGTTGATTTTAGTAATGCTCTGATGAAAAGGTGCAATTTTTTTAGTATGCAGATCCTCACTAGTGTTACTGTCAGTTATGTTCTTGTGTGCATGAGTTTGGCAGAAAGAATGGTCGGGAGGTTATATTGAGATATCTCGTAGCTGATAAACAAAATAACCATTTGTTTTTCGAGCCTACCTTTTCTCCATTTTTAAAATTCTTCAAGATGCATCAATTTTTTGTTGATCTTGTAACAAATGAATAGTACTCGTTATGGCAGCTGTGCATGCAAATTGTGATAGTTTTCTTTTATATACTTTTTTACAACTTGATGATTGAAAAATGTTAAGATACTGTTTAAGGCGAATCAACTAGATGATCCTTAAGTTTGGATGTTAATGCATGTTAATTTATCCTTGTGGTGAAGGTAAACTTCTGCTCGCTCTTTCACTGCACGGAAAAGGCCAGGATACTGCTACTGACCATCTTCTCTCTGCACATCCAAGTTCGGTAAGCAGTGGTTCAAAAGAGGGGAAAACTAAATCTTCTTCCAGTGCTCCATTGAGAAAGTCACTCGACGGGAAACCGTTAATGAAAGCAATTGCTGGTCGTCTGGAGAAATTGTTCGGCAAGAAGGAGGAAACTTCACAGACTGATAATTCCTCAGAACCATCCACCATTTCCGATTACGAAGTTTGCACGGAGGAACCACCTAGCAGCTCTAGCTTCCAAGAACTAATCGATCTAATGCAATCCAGGGCAGAAAATCAAAAAATGCCAGAGAATCTGCCGGGAGGCGTTCTGCTGGATGAAACATATGTGGCATCTCCAGAGAACTTGAACATAGTTCTCTTTGCTCACGATTCAATATTCAAACGGGATTTGGTGGAGTTGCAGGGAACAACTGATTATCAAGAGGAACCATGGACATTGAAAAAATCAGAGGACATGTCATATTTGACGCGAGTTGTCAAATATACAAAAGCAGCATCAAAGCTAGTTAAGGCTGTGAAAGCCACTGAAGAGCAGACCTATATCAAGGCTTCTAGAAGGGAATTTGCTGTTTCGGTTCATGTAAGCACCCCAGATGTCCCATATGGGAACTCTTTCAAGGTTGAATTACTGTACAAGATAATGCCTGGTGCAGAGGTATCTTCTGGGGAAGAATCAGCTCGGCTTGTTGTATCTTGGTCTGTTAACTTCACTCAAAGTACGATGATGAAAGCTATGATAGAAGGTGGCGTTAAGCAAGGTTTGAAGGAAAGTTTTGATCAGTTCGCGAACTTACTATCTCAAACATTCAGAGTAGTAGCAGATTCTGACATGTCCGACAAGGATCATATGTTGGCGAGCGTGGAAAAGGAGCACCAGTCCGATTGGGACTTGGCGGTTCAGTACTTTTGGAATCTCACGGTGTTCTCGACCTTTTTCGCATTGTTGTTCACCATTGTTCACATATTTCTTTGTGAACCGAACAAGCTGCAAGGGTTAGAATTCTATGGTCTTGATTTACCTGACAGTATTGGAGAAATTATCACGTGTGGTATACTAGTTATTCTACTAGAACGCGTATATTACATGATTTCACACTTTGTTCAGGCTAGGCTACAAAGAGGTGATCACATATTCAGCTACATTACAAAGTTTCTTATTTTTTTATGGTTTTTCTTTTCCCTTTTCTAATTTGTATATATTATCATGTTGGCAGGAAGTGACCATGGAGTTAAGGCACAGGGTGATGGATGGGTTCTTACAGTAGCTCTAATTGAGGGGGCAAACTTAGCTACTGTCAATTCAACAGAGACACCGGATCCTTATGTCGTGTTGATTTGCAATGGCAAGACAAGAGCAAGCTCTGTCAAGCTTCAAACTTATGATCCTGAATGGCATGGTATGCATTATGTGAAATTTTTGGGCCTTCTTTAATTTTATGCTTTTTTTTTTTCCTCTTTATCTGATAATCCAATATTTACACAGAGGTACTCGAGTTTGATGCCGTAGAAGAACCCCCTGCCGTGCTGGATGTGGAAGTCTTTGATTTTGATGGCCCGTTTGACCAAGCTACTTCTCTTGGACATGTTGAGATCAATTTCTTGAAGCATACGGCTGAAGAACTTGCGGATATTTGGGTTAATTTGGATGGAAAGCTTGCTCAGTCTTCGCAGTCGAAGTTGCACTTGAGAATTTTCTTGGATAATAACAATGGTGTTGAGACGATCAGAGATTATCTCTCGAATTTGGAAAGGGAGGTGGGAAAGAAGGTAAAATCTGGTCTTTTGTGCATTAATCTGATCGGAAATTGCCATTATCAATGTTAAAGTATTTACATAATTTTTCTTGCAGTTGAATTTACGGTCACCTCATAGGAATTCAAGCTTTCAAAAGATCTTTGGATTACCTCCAGAAGAATTTCTCATCAGTGATTACTCATGCTCTCTAAGGAGGAAGCTGCCGTTACAGGTAACAGGAATACTACTTTTCGTAGTTTGATGATTTTGTAGTATGAGAATACATTGGTATGCTATCACCCTAATTAAAAACTTTAACTGGAGTTTCTTAGTGTAATTAAAAAGTTTTTGTTCCAGTGTAAAAACTATCACCTAACTTCATAGCACAGTGGGAGTGGTGCTAAAAGATTTTGTTATTTACCATTTGGTTTCATTGGTATAATCTTCATTCTACAATGTTGTTTCTGTCATTGTCACTCGAGAAACCATTTAATTTTCCACAGGGCCGGCTTTATCTTTCTGCAAGAATTGTTGGGTTTTATGCCAACTTGTTTGGACACAAAACTAGATTTTTCTTCCTCTGGGAGGACATTGAAGATATCCAGATGCTTCCGCCATCGTTGGCAGCAGTTGGAAGCCCCACACTCGTGATAATTTTGCACAAAGGTCGAGGTCTTGATGCCACGCATGGAGCTAAGATTTTAGACGAGGAAGGAAGATTCCATTTTCACTTCCATTCATTCGTATCTTTCAATGTTGCCGGCAAGTATGTTTTGCATTTGATGCTTATTGAACCGTCTCATTCTGACACGTTCTATCATTTAAAAAATTTCGTGTGACATGGAAGGTGTATTAACTGTAATAACAGGACAATTATGGCCTTGTGGAGAACAAGGACTCTTGAACCTTCTCAGAAAGCTCGGATTGCTGTGGAGCAGCTGGATGACGATGGTAAGCCTTTTGTGGTAGAAGACACCGGATCCTACTTGGTTGTTGAAGACGCAAAGATGACAAAGGTTTATTCTCTGGAACTCCCAATGCATGTAAGTATGTAATATTTTACTTTAAGAATTGATTACGAAATCCTCATTTGAACTTTACCATGTTAATTGAACTCATAAACTCTGGCAGCATTTTGCACATACGCTACAACTAGAGGCATCGAGAATCAAAAGAATGGATTTCCTTTTTTTCATGTTATATTTCAGTACTAGTCTGAACTGTACCCGGATTCAATATACCACGTTCTTAAAAATTCACATTGTCAGAATTGATTAGTATTTCATATTCATATATTTACACATCTGTTGATGTTTTTGGACTAATCTGCAGCTCAAGTCACTGATGAAGATGTTTGATGGAGGAGACTTGGAGCACAGAGTCATGAGTAAATCTGGTTGTCTCAACTATGTCACAACTGCGTGGGAACATGTGACGCCCGACGTGCAAGAAAGGCGCATTTCTTACAGATTTAATCGCCATATCTCAATCTTTGGAGGGGAAGTGACTTGCACACAGCAAAAATCTCACATGAGAAACGACGCTGGATGGGTGGTGAATGAGATCATGACACTTCACGATGTCCCGTTTGGGGATCACTTCCGTGTAAGTTCAGTTGTCACAGTTAACGAAACTTTAATCAAACGAATGCAAGTAAACATATTTTCCACTCGTGCAGGTTCAGTTCAGGTACCAGATTGAGACGTCGTCTTTTACCCACAACTCGTGCAAGTGTGATGTTTACATTGGCGTTATGTGGCTGAAGAGTACCAAGTTTGAGCCCAGAATAACAAAGAACATTGTCGGGAAGTTCACAGGTCGGTTGGAAGAAATATTGCAGTTGGTAGAGAGGGAGGTCTTGTTGGCAAGTCAGTAAAGAATGTAAAGTTTGTGACATTGTTCAATTCAGATTTAGCAATTCTGCTCATCAATCAACCTGAATTGAACAAAATAAGTACCTGTACTAGATCATAATGTTGTATTTTTATTGGCAATGTTTGTATGTTTATGTTCTGAAATAAACTTGTTCCTGTTGTTTATGCTGGTGTGATGCATCTGATATTTTGATTATGATATATACCTTCAAGTAGTTGAGCAAAGCGAATATTGAGCATCAGGGTTCATTCACACAAGTTGCTCTATTTGTCTCTGTGGAAAAGCATGTTTTTTGATCAAAACAGTCGATTAAAATTTTGTTTAGTATTAAAAACTTTAGTTCCCATAGATTTTTCATTTATCAAGCACACTCTATTTAGACAAGATGTAGAGAGGTAGAGACGGTATTAATATTAATATTTTAATGAATTGAAATTGCCGCCTTTTCAAGAATGCAAAAATAAAAAAGAATTATTTATAAGCTAACACAATAACTCGTAGTATCATCTTCATTTATAATTTTTTATTAATTATTATCTAGCATAGATTGCATTTCAGTTTACATAGTTGTATTAATGGCAAGTGCAAATCAAGTTTTTGATCCAACGACTCGAGTTTCTTAAGAATTATACACAAATTGTGAATTTCTAGACATTTTTAGATTTCATAAACTAATCTTTAGTTTGGTAGTTACTTACTCATCTACAAATTATTGATATTAAGATAAATTTTTGTGTTTTTATGTAAATTAGAATATAATAGTTAAACTTTTTCAATTGTTGATCAGTATGAAGAAAAAAAAGAAGACAATATATGATATGAAAACTATTTCATTTAAAGTACATCTAGAATGAATTTAATACCATGCCATGTAGAGAAATTCATTAACTCACTCAAGTGGAACTCCTATACCATGTGAAAATATTCGTGTGATTCTCAACTTTAAACGGAGTGATGTTACGTCCACTTTTTGGTGTTGCTTTTTAATGAAATATGTTATAATTAATAAGAAACTTCTCGTACCCACATTATTTTATCCTTTATTCATTTATTTTCTTTGGGATAGACACTTTATTGTTAAAATTTAATTCTCAGTTCTTTTTGTTAGTTAGAAAACTCAGAATTAAGAATCAGAAACTCCTAAAAATGAAGATTGATGATTATTATACTGGAATTAGGATAATTTTTATTGAAATAAATTCATTTCTCTCTTTCCATAATTATCATGGGCCCAATATGGTTTGTGATATATACGTGCGGGCTCTCGCGAAGAGACTGGGCTTATGCTGTTACCATATATTTGTTTTTGTAATGAGTGTTTATTTAATGAATCATAATAAAAATTAGGGATAAAAGTATCTAACCCCTGTGCTTGATCCTCTATTTTTTTTTTTTTTTTTTGACAACTTGCTCCGTATACGATAGATAAATAAAACATTTGCCTCCTGACAAAAAAATTCAACGAATAAAAATGCAGACACGTATCCAAGTCCAACTTGGATCAATGACTCAAAGAGCAAAGTGTTTATATATCCCTAGTACATAGGGCAAATTATCAACCAAAAAAAAGTAAAGTGCAACAGTGTGTAAAGAGTTTGATACTTTAATCACTAATAGTTATATGTCTTTCAAAAAATCGTTATATGTCATAAAATTATGTGGCATTAAATAACAAATTAACAGCACTAAAACTATGGTACGAAAGATTTTATTCCGTTTACAGTTTCAATAAATATAACTCAGAATGTAATCAAAGTAAGTAAACTTCATAATAATGAGGCAAAAAAAAAAAAAGAGATTCCATGATGAAACTCCATTAACAGTTTTTGGAATCAAAATAATAATTTTACAACATAGCCCACAGAAAAACAAAGATCAAAACAGGTAAAAAAGAAAAAAAAAAAAAAAAAAACCACAAAAAGCCTTCAAACAATGAGCCAATTATAATTCCATTTCAAATATAACACAGAAAGAATAAATTAATTACACAGAAACACCACCACATAAACCATTTCGTCACATAAAATAGAAGAGCCGGCTCAGTATCACAGATTCAAACAGTTAAGTTAATCACCCATTAATTAATTATTCCGTTGACTCTAAAAAACTGTTAAAACTTCATTCATTTCACTCATCAAATCCAACACAAAACACTAAACACAGTTCACAGTTCACAGCTTCATCTTCAACAATGGATCCAAATCCAACAAAATTCCCGATCCTCTCCTTCGTCATGGACAAAGTCCCCGCCATCAAACGCACCTTCTCAACCTCAACCACCAACAACAACGAATTCGATCTCGAAAACCCTAAGCCAACAGCTTCAAAGCCTCACGACGAGCCTCACTTCGAGCTCTCAGAAAAGATGCCTCACCTCAAAAACCCTAAGCTCGTCTCGGCGATGCAGTTCGCCGTTAAAGACGTCGCTCAGGCCCGATCCGTGCTCAATTCGCTCGGAACACGGCCCGATCACGAGACTATTGACCACGCGCGGCTCCGATTGTCGGAAGGATCGAGCGAGGAAGATCACGAGATCTACAAGGCGGTGGTTGACCTGGACGAGATGCACGAGGCGTACGAGAGGCTGTTGAGTGAGGCGGAGAGTAGGTTGGAGAAGATTTACGAGGCGGCGGTGAGTGGTGAGGAGATGGTGGTTGAGGGTGAGGAGGAGAAGGAGGTTGAGGTGGTGGAGGAGGAGGTGAATGAGGAGGTGGTGGGGATTTTGAAGGAGGTGGAGCAGGGGAAGGTGATTGAGCGGGTCGATTTGTCTGGGAGGGGGTTGAGGATTTTCCCCGAGGCGTTTGGGAGGTTTAAGTCGTTCGTTGTGCTCGATTTCTCGAGTAATCAGATTGAGGTTAGGATTACTTACTATATACATGATTTTAGTATTGTGTTAAATGTTGTGCTTTAAGTGTTGTGGTGGATCTTATTTCTGAATTTGTTGATTGATCTGATAACGATAATCTCATAGATTCGATGAATTGTTGTTTGTGTGGACGTAGGGATAAAATAGGCTGATGTAGTAGAATCAGAAACTTACTTACAATCAGTCGTTTTAGTTCGCACTTGAATGTCCTTGTATGTAGATCTTTCACTTAGATTGGAAATATTTTGTGCTACGTACTGTTGAGTAAGATGTTGAATACTAATGTTGTAGAGATCCTAGACCTTAAGCAGCTTAGGTTTAAAATAAAAGCGATGCGATAAATGAGTTTACCAATAGTGTTCTCCTCACTTAATGTAGCAAAGCGGGTATATGATCTACTGATTGTGTTGGTTATTAACATATGGAGTTACACGAGCTAGTTTGTTAATAGTGTTATAGATTATGCATAATGGAAATGAAGTATTACGTTTAAAGCTTGTTGACGTGGAACTATTAATATTTATTATGTTTCTTTCTCTAACTCTGTTCATGTTCACCTCAAAGGTGCAATGAGAATGACTGAATCTTTCATTGCACAATTTTTTTTTTTTACCATATCAAGTTTTTCATGATTATGTTACAGTTGCAGCTTTTGAATTTGTTGTAAGCATATCTCTGTGGTTCTATTTTGTGACATGAGATTTATAATTGTGTCAAGAAGAGAATCTGCATAAATATTTTACTGAAACTTCCGCATGAGTATTTTCATGTATGGCAACATTACAAAAAACTCAGTTCGACAACCACAGTTTTTGACACTGTCTGCTGGCTTTCATCCTTATTGGGGAAGCATCATGCTCATCTGAAGATTTCTTTTGAATTGTGTAAATGAGTGATCTCCTGATTAATGCTTAGGCAAGTTAAAAACAAGTCTTTTCTTCTTTTCTATGCAGTGTTCACCACTTAGCCCATGAAATAATTTTGGTGATACTTTTATTAGTTCTGACTTTTGACATCTGGGGTTCTCTACGGTGATGAAGTATACTATTCATGTGCTCTTGTCCTACCTAAATAATTTTGTTTGAGTCGTGCATCCTATTTTACTTTTATTATGTGTTTCAGTCTAGTGCGACGAATAGACAGTTTCTTAGGTATAAGATGTTAAAAATTCGAATTAGACTCCGTGCCAAATTGTTGAACTGTGAAAAATAATACTTCTTTTTCGCTTGCTTGTTTGACGTAATAGGAAAAGTTTTGTGTTGTTTGTACATTGAGATTGGCATTTGACTTTCCTTTGCAAATGAAACAGGTAATCCCTGATTCAATAGCAGGATTAGAAAATCTTGAGGAGCTTTATCTTTCAACAAATCTCTTGGAATCATTGCCTGATTCTATTGGCCTGTTGTTCAACTTGAAAGTATTAGATGTCTCTAGGAACAAGCTTGCTTCTCTGCCAGACAGCATCTGCCATTGCCGGTAAAACACATACCAAAAACACATTAAAGGACATATTTCCATGATATTCTACTAAGCTTTTTCTTATGTTTCCAGGTCATTGGTGGAGTTGGATGCAAGTTTCAACAAACTTACCTATTTACCTACAAACATAGGGTATGAACTGGTGAACCTTAAAAGGCTCTCAATCCACCTGAACAAGATCCGCTTTCTCCCTTCATCTATTGGTGAAATGAAATCTTTAAGTCTTCTGGATGTGCACTTCAATGAGCTCCATGGGCTTCCTAAATCTATTGGGAGATTGACAAATCTGGAGGCCCTTAATCTTGGCAGCAACTTCAGCGACCTGACCGAACTTCCTGACACAATTTCTGACCTAACGAGCCTTAAAGAACTTGATCTGAGCAACAACCAGATCCATGCATTGCCCCACACCTTTGGCCGGCTTGTGAATTTAACTAAACTCAATGTGGACGAGAACCCTCTTGTGATACCTCCAAAGGAAGTCGTGGCTCAAGGAGTTGAAGCCATAAGGGCTTACATGACCAAAAGATGGGACGAGATACTGCTGGCGGAAGAGCAGAAGCTCATGGCTGAAGTGCATGAACAGGCGCAGGCTGGTTTACTAACCCGAAGCACCTCATGGTTGAATAACTTCGTCTCAAACGTTTCTGGTACTGTATCAGGATACTTGGGGGGTGCGGGGAAATCGAATGCTGATCCATATCTGAATCAGCTCCTGTAACTTCATCTTCTGGTGATCTGAATGCATGCTGATTCTGCCAAAGAAATTGATCTTAGCTGCAACACAGTACGCACCTTGTTCTTGATCCGTGTGTTTTGACATCCTGGGTTCATCAAATATAATAAAGGCACCAAGTCCCCTTTCCTTGCTTGTCGCTAGTATCTCTACTGATCTTCAGCAATTTTGTCTGTCATTTCTTTCTTTCATTTCCCGCCATTTTTGTTGCAGTGATTCAAGTACCTTGATTTGTGAATTTGTTCTGGTTATATGTATGGTTGAGAAACTTCAATGAAACTCGAGTAACTCTCTGTTGGGGCGGTGCCTAATTTTGTAAATGTGTATCGAACATATGGTGTATTTTTTTATTTTTTTTGAGAAAAGCATATGGTGTATTTCATTTCTTGGAATTACGAGTTATAAGATCAGGTTGATGATCCATATGGCACCGATTTCATTAGTCGGATAAATAAAAGTTGAAATATAGTGTATATGTTATTGGGCATCTGATTCTTGACACTAAAATTCATTATCTACAAACTAGCAAACTTACTAGGTATTTGCTCCAACTATCAACAGTCCTTTTTGTTCTTGGCAGGCGACAAAATAGTTAGAGAAATTTGCAAAACAGTTTCACATATTCTGATTCTTCTTCTCCTCCACAAAATGCAAAAAACTGAGAGACATCTTATCCTACTTTTGCCAAACAGTGTCTTCGAATGGATGATACCTTTATTAACTTTTTCTTGTGTTTAAATATTAGTCGAAACTCATCTGCATGGGATTTGTACCTTTATGTATTAGATTATAGATGATATACACTTGTAATGTTCCTGGAACTTTTCATGAGAGGTATGTCATAGGATACTAAGTTATTATTCAATGGTTTATGTAGAGCTGTAATCCATTATTTTTCAATGTTACTTCATAAAATTATCATGGTTGGTATCCCTAATTGCCAACCTTGCCATGTGCACACATGGCATCCAATTCCTTTCAAAGTCTGAGTCTTCAAACCAATAATTCCCCACAGATTTAAATGAAACACAACTCACATTCTCTGCCCCCTTCATCTTTCTATCTCCAAACACACACCATCACCATTTTGATTGATGAACAAAATAACATCAACAACAAAGGCCACAACATGCCTCTTGTTCTTCTTAATTTCTTTCTACATGTTCATCTCACCAGCTGACAGAACTATCAATAGTTCTTCAGGCTACTACACATCAATCCTGCCACTTTTCTTGGCATTTCTCGTCGCACTCGTGATCGTTTTTGCCGTTCGGACAACGATAGTGACGTGGATAACGGTGATGGTGCTTCTGGCTTTTGCGGGCAAGCGGCGCCGTGTTTTGGTCAAGGAGGGAAGAAAGATCACATCGGATGTTGCAATGTACTTGGCACAAGTTGTGGTTAAGGAGAGGAGTCTTGTGGCTTTTGGTTGTGCTACCATTGTGAGCTTATTGGCAATGGCTTTAAGAGTGTCCTATCATTTGTCAGTGTAGAGTGCAATATGTTTGAGCATTTAATTACATGAGTTAATTAAGTGTGGATAGCCATTGCTGCAATGCTTGTAAACTCATTTTGTAAGTTATTAAGAAAAAACAGATGTCCCTTCATCAAATTGTGCCCTGACTATTTAATTTTGCTATGATAAGCTTGATTTGTGTAATTGTAAAAATGGACACATTATTAGTTAAGTTTTATCGATGTTAAAATAAAAGAAAAGAAATCGACTACTGTCATTTTTTCCCCGATAACAAATACAACATAACGAAAATAGAGATAATTGCAAAAGCTACCACTGTGTTAGTCGTAATTGGTAAGTAACCGCATGTGTTAATTTTTATTATCAAAAGCACCCTTTGAACTTAAAAAGTAGCCAAAAAAAAAAAAAAACTTGCCACTATATTTTAAATTGATTGTACCAATAACTAACAATCTTTATGCAATTCTTTTTTATATCAAACATGAGTTTATTCCTATAAGCTTTCTCATAACTTTTTCAGATCTTTTTAGAATTTTTTAAAAACATAAAATAAATAAACAATATCATATTTTTGTTTCTACATATCTTAAAGCAACATTCTTTCAAAAAAAAAAAAAAAAAAATTGATAAAAAGATATATCTATTACTCAATTTGAACAACATGAATTCTGTATGCATTCCGTACACACAATAAAAACTAAACCTTGTGATAGTTTCAGTACGTACCGATTAACTAATTGTATTAGGAAGATTTTTGCTAATTTATTAATGTTAAGGGGGCTTTGCTAATAAAAGTTACATAAGGTGTTATTTGCCAATTAGAAATAACACAAGGGTGATTTTTGCAGTTATCTCTCACCTGCCAAACAAATATATTTCAAATTTAATCTGTATCACTCTCAACAACAGTCCTTTGCTCTGATAGAGAGAGAGAGAGAGAGAGAGAGCATATGATCGAGTGTGCAATACGGCTACTGCTTATCGTGAACTGCGGTAAATCTCTTCCAAATTTCAATTCTCTGACCGGTGTGAGATTCATATCGCCTCCGTGTTTGTATTCTCACCGTTAATTTTGTGTTTTTTTTTTCTTCTCAAATTGATAAATTTTGTGTTGTTTTTTTTTTTGCTAGGGTTTCGTTTTTGGTTCAAAGGTGTACGAAATACTTATCTGAGCGGTTTAGCTGCAACGGTGGCTGTGTGTAGCTATGGAGGAATATTATTGGAACTTACATAATACTGTTGTGATCAAGGTTGAGTTTTCGTTCGATCTTGCTTTTGACTGTTTTTTAGTAGCATGCGCCATTTTGTATCTTTTGGTTTTTTTAGGGTTTTGATGTGTTTCTTCTAGTCTGTAGAATTTTTGAATTTCTGAATTGTTGTCTGTAATGTTATGTTTCCATTTGCTTGGATGCTGAAAGTGATACAGTTTTTTAAGTTATCTTTTCAGTTTACGTTTTACGTGTTCGTTCTGCTGCTTATAGCCTGTTTTTGTTCTGTAATGTATGAGAGAGTTTGGCGCATTTAGTAAATTGAATTGTACCCCGAGAAACTAATCCAATGATTGTTATTGCTATTGAAACTTCTTAACTGTACGCAGCGTTATATGGGAAAATTACTAACGGTTACTCAGACCTGCTTGTCGTAGAAAATCTTAAGCCGGTATACATATAGGAGTGGGAAGATACACAACTTAGATTGCCTGGACTTTGTAGGAAAAACGATAATATTCGACCAGTTATCAACCTTTTCCTTAGATAATGTTTTAGGATTGAGTTTTATCAATCCACTCTTGCTGTTTGGTTGTTTCTGATTGTACTTAACGTTGTAAAAAACTTAATCAACCGTCTGTTTTTCCTTCATCAAAACATTGCTCCAGGTTAAGTACGGCAATACGCTCAGGCGTTTCAGAGTCCGGAAGGTTAATCAGGAATTTGATCTCAGTTTGGATGGACTGAAAGAGAAGATCCTTTCCCTCTTCCTCATTACTCCGGATACTGAGCTGACGCTTACTTATATTGATAAAGATCGTGATAAGGTGACTCTTGCTGATGATGAAGGCCTCCGTGATGCGTTTATGCAGGGTTTGAACCCACTGAGAATTACTGTTAAAAAGAAGGGGCCATCAGTTTCATTACTCAACTGGAAGTTCTACTCATTTGGGATCTCTGCTGCTGCGGCAATCTTCATATACTCCTCCTTTAGTATATGTTAGATTCTTGACATTGAAATGTTGGTACATGTACTACTTTTTGGTTATGAGTAGGCTGCAAATATACCTACCTGCCTTATGGTGTCTTATATGACGTAGTGGCTATCATACGGGATTCAGCAATGTAGTTTTTGAACTGTTAGAGCTATTGATGCTTTTCTTTTCGTAGTTCTTAATGAAATGCTTATTTTGCTTAGTTTCGTTCGCCTCTCAGTTGTGCATGTTATATCAAGTTGCAATTCGTGGGAAAAAGCCTTTTGCGGGCATTTCTCCTTGCACTTGTGATCATTTTTTCCGCTTGGACAACCATAGTGATGTGGATAACAGTAATGATGCTTCTGGCTTTCGCGGAAGCGCCTCCGTGTTTTGGGTAATGAGGGAGGAAAGATCACATCAGATGTTGCAATGTAGAGGAGTCTTGTTGCTGTTGCTTGTGCTACCATTGACAGCTAATTGGCAATGGCTTTAAGAGTATATAATTTGATCATTTGTGTTTGTATGGTGTTTTTCTTAAACAATTAAATGAGTTTAATATAGGCGAGTAGAGCAATTAATGCAACGGTTGTAAGCAAAGACTTGGACGAAAATGTCACCAAAAGATAAGATTGTGTTGAAGATTTAGATAAAGACGCCTCAGTCTGAGTGGGATAAGATAATCACAATCACAATCTCAATCTAATGTAATTGTCATTTGTTTCATATACAACTGCTTAGGCTCAGTTTTCCAACTTGTTTATAAACTCAAGATCTTCCTGAAAATAAAAAGAAACTTCATTGAATTTCAAGATGTTAGAACTGTTGAAATTGCTCTTTATTAATTTATATGTATTAATTTTAACGTTCTTTTAGTCCCATCCAAGAGCTTCACCATATTTGGACATACTAGTTTATGTATTATGAATTACGAATTGTATATGGAGGTCAAGTTACATAATCTTTTGGTAATTTTATATGGATGATACATGTGATGCTGTAGAAAAAATTGAAATAGGTCTTGATGATGTTATACCATCCATAACAATAAAAAATATAGTAAACCAAAATATTGGAGATCTATATTCTAGAGTTATGAAAGGTGAATGATTTAATGAATTGATTCTTGAATATTTTTATTGACTATGAAAAAGATAAAATTGCAAGTCATTTTTATAGAGAAATCCGGCACGGAAGATAACATTCATTGCAGAGGATTCAATCTTAATTCGGAGAATCGTGACTAAGTTTAATATGTAAAGTTTTTCTTTAATGGAGGATTTGTCGCCTAAATTAAATTTATTTATGGAAAATGCTTTCCTGACTTACAGTCCGTTTTAAAGCATAATTTTCCCGAGTGTGAAAACAGGCAATATCTTTCTAATTTTGAAAGATATGCTTACAGTCCATTTTAAAGCAACTGGTTTAGTGGGTAATATCTTTCTAATTTTGAAAAATAAGGAGTTACTTCTTTGTTGCACCTGTTATTTATTTATTTTTGTTATTGCAAAATTTTTGTTAATACAATAATATCCTCGAAGTTCTATTCTTTTAACAGATAGGGTTTAAAAGTGGCATTGTTATTAGTAGTAGTATTATTACTTTTAGTATAATAATTATAATTATTTTAGAGTATAATATATAGTTTGGATCATACGATTCAAGTTTAACTTGGGGATTTTATTTTGGACCACAAATTCATCGAACAAGAATACCAAGCTAATCTGGCTCGTAATCACTTTTTCTTTTATTTAGATCTTATTAATTTCTACTAATTCTTTTTCTAAGATAAACCCAAAAAACTATAGATATTTTCTTAGTGTAGAAAATATTATCCATCTTAAAAAGATAAGGATAGTCTAGTACTTTCTGCTGATTTATTTCCTAGAATTTTAGCCTGATTTTTTTAAATAATTTCACTTTTAATTTTACGGCCTTTTGTTCGTTTAGAATGTTGTAGTATGAGCAGGAAAATAAAACTAGGGGAAATATTTAAAAAGTATATATTAAATGAATAAGGCCGGTTAACTAGTAATTTAGTATTTGACTACCGGGGTGTAAGCATATAATCTTACAGTTGACTGTGAGATTAGCATGACTCTTTATTTATTTTCAGTTGCATTAAGTAATAAATATTTTGTACAATAATTACTTTCTCTCTTATCTTGAAGTCTTGGTTTAAAATGTATTATTTATGTTCTTTGGCCTCTAATGTTTTGATTACACATTTACACATGAGTTTTGAGATAATCAAAATCAAGTTACTATGGTACATTTTAATTTGTGGAGAATATTTATAACTTTTTTAAGGAGAACTTCAAAGATGAAAATTCAATCAATTTAATGAAATGCATTAGTTATTATATACTTTAAATTTTAGAATATGTTGTAGACAGAGTACAAATTTAATAAATACTAAATACACAAAAACCTTTAAGCTTCAATTAGATTGTAATAATGCCTATGTTAGATTTTAATAATTTGTGGTCTCTAATAAGTACTATTTGTTAATAATGCTATGTTACATTTTCAAAAAACATTTTATAATTAAATTTAAAGTACGTCTACTTAATTTATTCTCTAATCAAAATAAATACTAATAATAATAATAATCACCGAGAATAATTACACTCGGTATGCTCGACGACTTTTTCGTTTCCTTCGTCCCGTAAGTTTCTTTGTGAGCAAGAAAATAAAAAATAAAAATAAAATAGAAAAACACAAAATAAATATATCTCTCTCTCATAAATAAATAAACTCTTCATGTTCTCATTTTTCTTCACACACATATGCACAACATATATCTATAATAATAATCTGTATCACTCAGAGACAAATCATCGACTCGAGTCTCTTCCAATTTCAATTTTCTAACCTGATCGGTGCGAATTTTCATCTCGCTTCTGTGTTTTGTACTCTTACCGTTTATAATTTCGTTTTTTTTTTTATCAATTATGTGTTGGTTTCAATTTTGCTAGGGTTTCTGTCGAAGAGGACGTAGAAATCACACTATCTGAGCGGCTTAGCTGGACGTTTGTTGATTATTTTCAGCTATGGAGGCTTCTTCTACTGTGGTGATCAAGGTTCAATTTCTGTTCGATCTTGTGATGATTTTGCTGTTGGTGGTAGCTTGCATGGTTTTGTGTTCTCGTACTTTTGTTGATTTTGGTGATTTAGGGTTTGATGTGTAGATTTTGTGTTCTGTTCGTGTTTATGATATATGTGGCGGTGAAATTCTAATTAATTGTGCTAGTATTTGTTGTATCTTGTGTTTTATGGTGTGGTTTTGGTTCTTATTTGTTTGTTCTTGGTGTTGGATTGTAATTTTGTGCTGCGAGTATCGTATTTAGATTCGTGACCATTTTTTGTTCCGTTTTTTATGATGGTTCAATTCGAGGCTGGAAAAGATACAGGTTTTCAGTTTACATTTTGGATGTTTCTTTGACAGTGGTTACAATCCTGTGGATTACTTTGTGTTAGTTCTGTAATGTATGCTGGAGTGGGGAAGTAGGCGGTTCTCACCTTTAATTTGTGTAATTCGATTTCCTTATGGGATATTGAGTTTGTGGGAAATGAGAATCATTCCCGATGAAACTTATTCAATGATTGTTCTTGCTATTGAAACTTCCCACTGCACCAGTAGTTAGCAGGCATTGCTTGTCATAAACAACCTAAACCTGACAAGATATGCAGCTCAGCTTGGCACAACTTTGTACAAAAACCATATTATTTGACGGCGAATAGCCTGTTCTTAGTTTATGTTTTAGGATCAAGTATTATTTATCTCTTCTTGCTGTTGGGTTATTACAGAGTTATATTTACCTTTAGTAAAAACTAAATCAATCTTCTTTGATTACTTCACAAATTTAGGTTAAATATGGTGATACGCTCAGGCGTTTCAGTGCCCGGATTGTTGACGAGGGACTTGATTTCACTATGGATGGGCTGAGAGAGAAGATCATTTCCCTCTTTCTATTTTCTCCGGATACTGAGCTGATGCTTACTTATATTGACGAAGATGGTGATGTCGTGACTCTTGTTGATGATGAAGATCTCCGCGATGCGGTCAAGCAGGCTTTGAACCCACTGCGAATTACTGTTAAACCTTCTGCTAAAAAAGACGGACTTAGTTTTCATTATCCAAGTGGAAGTTCGACTCCTTTGAGGTCTCCTCAGGTTCAGCAATCTTCTCAAAATCAAAATTTGGGTTTCTCTGAGATACCGAGAACTGTACAAGAGCCTTCGCATGAAACAACTGATTTCGCATCAAAATCATCAAGCCCTGCTCCAGTAATTACTGAGGAAAAACCATTGCAGCATTTAAACTCTGGTCTCTCCGAAATTCTCAGAACTGTACAGGGGCCTATGCGCGATACAATTGTGAAGCTCTCAACTGATTTAGCTTCTAAATCATCCACCGCTGCTCCGGGTGTTTCTGAGCTTGTTGAATACTTTTCAAAGGTGGGCTTGTCTTATCTTGATCACCTTTCTGATCTCCAACTTAAGGTGCAGCCTGGTTCAGAGGGTGTTGTTCCTGAAAGCAGCACAGTTGCAGGCGAAACTAAAGACTTGGGACAGTCCAAGGTTGATGCTGCCACATCGATGGACCCAGAAAATAGCAGACTCGAAGAACAATTCATCAGAAGAAATGAGAGCCCAACTAAACCTCATCCTGAGGCAACCACAGAAACTAATGAGGTGAAACGTGGAAAAGTAAAGGAGACATCATCTTTGAAAGCGCCCAGCTTTGTTGATATGGCTCTGGCGTCTGACTCTAAGACTATAAGTGGTGGCAAGAAGGAAAAACTCAGGAAAGAGAAGGCCAAGAAAGAAAAGATCAAGAAGGTCAGTGAATCATTTTCAAGTGAGAAGTCTCATATGACGATGTCTAAGCTGCCACCAATTTCAAATAGTGATTTGTTTGCTGGGAATATTGATGAGTCGCGTGGTGTGTCAGCTAATATGCCATCTGGTTCAAATAATGTTCCTAGCAGAAAGGAAGTTAATATATCTTATGAGCCTCGCTTTGCAACAAAGATGGGCAATATCAGTGCCCCTGATCTTGCGAAGGCAGACCCTTTAGATGGCAAGAATTTTTCTGGTTTGGGGAGCTCTTTGGACTCAATTTGGGGTCCTAGTACTGGTAGCTTAAACTTTCCTAGCTATGGGTTTGGGTCTAGTTTCACGTATGACTGCCCAGTTACTGGAGTACATGTGGGAAGTACATCAGGTGCTCCGCCACATCACGCTTCCCAGGCTTTTCCACACATGAGGAGCAATTATCAGAATGATGGAAGTGGGCTTATCTTCCACCGTGGTGTTCGTTGCGATGGTTGTGGGGTCCATCCTATTACTGGTCCTAGATTCAAGTCAAAAGTGTAAGAATGAACAGGTTTATCCAAATGTGATGCTATCTATTTAACACATATACAGCTTAACCACTATCCCCCCCCTCCCCCCTGTTTGCAGGAAGGTGAACTATGATCTTTGTAGCATCTGCTTCTCTCAAATAGGAAATGATATAGACTATACCCGAATGGATCGTCCTTCTGTTCGACACCAAATGTCATTGAAGGGGTTGTATGATGCTGTATGTATAATCATTTCTTTGTTTTTCTGGACATCTTTATTTTAGCAGATTTCTTTTTTCTTTTCTCATTCTAAGCATGTTGATCTTTTGTCTTTATCCAACTACAGAGTGGGGCTCCAACCATACCACAGGTCTCTAGGGGTTTTAAGATTAGATCTGGTGCTTCCAAGCTTGATAGTCGCTTCATTCAGGATGTGAACATAATTGATGGAACTATTATGGCTCCTTTAACTCCATTCACAAAGATTTGGCGGATGAGGAACAATGGTGCACATGTGTGGCCCCAGAAAACACAGCTTGTTTGGATTGGAGGAGATAAACTGAGCAGTGTTTTGTCTGTTGAATTAGAGGTGAATCATCTTCAATCTTGTTTAGTTATCTCCGTTATATCATTTCTTTCATTTGGCAAGACAATTACTGGTCCGTGAATGTGCTCTTATTTCACTTCTGATGCACCCTATTTGTGTACTTTAAAGATATGATGCATTGGACAATCATTTTATTATATGCGTTTCTTATTCTAGGAATTCCTATTATTTCAGTATATGAATTATTGGTCCCTTCTTTTTTGGCGGTGCATGCTTATTTAGTTCTAGATCAAATATTTGGAATTCAATGGTTTCGCTTTGTTGCCAGATTCCTGCAGCGGGGGTTCAGGTAGACCATGAGATGGACGTCGCAGTTGATTTCATTGCACCGGAGCTTCCTGGTCGATACGTCTCTTACTGGAGAATGGCCTCACCATCTGGCCAAAAGTTTGGTCAACGTGTCTGGGTCCTTATCCAGGTTTGCTACTGTTCCATCTTCACGACATTTTATTCTATGTAGTTATACTTCTTCTATTGTGAATGACATGCACCAATTTGTCCTTAACATTTTCATTTAGGTTGATGCTTCACTTGAAGAGACGCGACGTGAAATTGTTAGGGGCTTGAACTTGAACTTGCCTCCTTCGGGCAGCGGCCTATCTGGTTCTGAAATGATCAATATGGACCTTGAATCAAGTGTTGAAGATAGTCTCCCTGAACCTCTTAACTCCAAAAAGACTGTAGAAAATGCTGAACCAGTAGTTGAATTGCAGCCAAACATGGAGCATGAGATGAAATTTCCGATCAACGATAGCTTGTTGGTCGGCAATGGTGCATCAAGCTCTGTTCCTTCTGATGGCCCATCAGTTTCTTATCCTGTTATCAATCTCTCAGATGTAGCTACAATTTTCTCACCAATATCTGAAGAAGCTGTGGCTGTTCCTGTCCCTCTCCCAGCAGCTCCTGCTGTAAGCTCACAGCCATCTGCTGAAGAGCTTCAAAGAAATAATTATATAGTAGAAGAAAAACTTCTGTGGGAGCTCGAGCAGATGGGATTTAAGCAGGTTGATTTAAACAAGGAGATCCTTAGGATGAACGAGTATGATTTAGAGCAAGCCGTCGATGACCTTTGCGGCGTTGCAGAGTGGGATCCTATCCTCGAGGAGCTAGAGGAGATGGTGAGTTTCTTCTCAGCTGTACACTCATAATGGCAAAATAATATATGGTTTATCTTCTGTAATTTTGACTCTGAATTCTTATTATTTATTATCAGGGTTTTAATGATACAGAAATGAACAAGATGCTGCTGAAGAAGAATAATGGAAGTATCAAGCGTGTTGTCATGGATCTTATTGCTGAAGGGATGTAGTATGTGCCGTTATGCTTTTAACTTATGTTATATATATGACGTGATATAAATAAGTGCGAGGGCATTACAAACTCTCTCTAGTACTCCTGTTTGTGGTTGGTTGTCGCACTTGTACTGGATGAACTTGTTTGTATATATTGAATTTTAGTCGTCAGTTTTCATCTCTCAAATTTGCGTGCCTTGAATTTAACGAGACTATTTGTTTCCTGAATGTTTGTCAAAAAAGAAAAAAAAGGAACAAACTTTCGTTATTTTCACTCGATATTGGCCTTTTCATATGGAGAAGTATAAGAATATTGTTCGCTAAAGGAGAGAAAGAAACACATAGTTAACTATGATATTGTCTTTTATAAGATAAACGAGGATAACAATAAATGAAAATGAAGATAAGTGAAAACTATTTACCAATATATATTCTATATTGTAAATGATGTTATTCTATTTTTAAAGTACACGTAATTCTACTCTATTTGCTTCCTCCAACTGAAGCAGATAGATAATCGGTGGATTACCAGAAATCCTTGCAGGAACATGATCCATCTCTGAAGTGGTGGAAACGGCTTCTATCCCTAATGACAATTTCTCTGCTGAAAACTTCTGAAATAGTCTTTGCTGCACTATGACAATCCATACATATTCTCAGATTCTTTGTTATCCTAATTGTAACCCCAGGAGGAGTTCTGATAAGGCCAAAAGCAATGGCCAACTTCTCACTATGATGAGAAACAGAAACTTCCTTCTCGTCTTCTTCCTCAGCTTCTTGTCTCGCCTGTGCCAAGTCGGGCACATACCCAGCCAACTTAATCTGTTCCACCATATTTTCCGTTGCTTGGTAAATCATCCTTGACTGTGGATGTCGACTGTCTTCGGCCAAAAACTCGTGAATGATACCATCCACTTCAATGTAGCTACAGCCAGGGTTTTTTTTGATTCCGAGCCTTTTCATCGTGTTTCTTAAACTCGTTGCGTCTTCCAGTCTACCCATTGATGCATATAGACTGGATAGTTGTATGTAGTCTCCACTCTGTGCTGGCCCCGATTGAACTACGTGTTTCAATGCTTCCTCGCCAATTTCAACATGTTTATAAAGTCTACAAGATGAAAGCAAGGTTCGCCATATAACAGCGTTTGGTTTCATGGGCATGCTTCTTATAAACTCGTAAGCATCCTCAATTAATCCTGCTCGGCCAAGCATATCCACCACAATACCATAATGCTCAATTCTTGGTTTGATGCCAAAATCTCTATTCATGCTGACCAAGTAGCCACGACCTTCATCAACCAACCCTGCATGGTTGCAAGCAGAAAGAACACTAATGAAAGTCGCATCATTTGGCTTGGTACCGTCTTGTAGCATCAAATTGTAAAATTCAAGAGCTGTGTTTCCTTGACCGTTACTAGCAAGACCTTGAATTAGGGCCGTCCATGACCAGACATTTCTTGAAGTCATCTCTTTGAATATTTGAATTGCTCTATCTATACACCCACATTTCGCGTATAAATCAATTAGTGCTGTCCCAAGATTTGTCTTAAGCTTCATATTCTTCTTTCTTATAGTATAAGAATGGATACATCTTCCAGTTTGTAAAGCTCCAAGAGCGCCACAAGATGAAAGGACACCCACCATAGTCACTTCGTTTGGTTCTACATTTGCATTCAGCATGTCATGGAAGAGAGCAAGAGACTCCTTCCATTGATGGGATTGACTATAACCAGAGATCATGGCACTCCAAGCAACTACATCCTTTTTCAACATATTATCGAACAAACCCCTCGCAATATCCACACGGCCACACTTTGCATACATATCAACCAGAGAAGTAACCAACTTATCACTTCCCATCAAGTCATTCACAACCGCATGCTCGTGAATCCATTCGCCCAACTCCAAATCCGCCAGCCTCCCGCAAGCCGTCAAAACGCTAATCAGCGTTACTTCCTTAAACCCAATGCCTGTCTCCAACATTTCCCGAAACAACTTCACAACCTCTTGCCAGTAGCCACACCTAACATACCCCGAAAGCATCGAGCTCCAGGATGTGGTACTTCTCTCACTCATTCCACCAAACATTTGGCGCGCCAATTCAAGTTGACCGCAGCTAGCATACATATAGACTAAAGCATTCTCAACAAACTCTGCACATTCAAACCCATCTTTCCATTTCAAAACCTGGGCATGAATCTGTTCACCTTCCCTCACAGCACCAATCTTCGAACACGCCTTTAAAACACCGGAGAACGTGTACTCATCCGGTTGCACCGAGTGTTTGACCATTTGCCTGAACAAAAATATGGACTTTTCAGGCAATTGGGTTTTAGTAAAACCCCTGATCATAATATTGTAAGCTGATGAGTCGGGATTCTCGAGTTTGCGGAAAATCGACAGGGCGTAGTGGATGTCCGGGTGCGGGAGGAGGAGCGCAGACGACTCGAGGAGAGGCTCCGCCACCGCAGGGTGGTGGAGGAGACGGGTTTTGACCAGGTGGGCATGCACTTGGTTGAGGTCTTTGGTGGTCCTGCATTTTTCAAGAATCAGGGTTTTAGGATTTTCTTGTAATGAAGAGACTTTTTGGTATAAGATTTGTGCAGGATAAGTTGATAGCATTTTTTCCCTCCTTTTTTTGGGTTACACAAATTAGGTAAAGTAGTTGGCCTCAAATTATGATACGAATACTCGAAGTTTATACTTAACATTATGCAATAGTTATGGTATTTATTTAATATTTTAACTTTTTAAATATTGCAACAAAACTATGGCCATTAAGTCCCAGTGTCTGATTTAGACAATAGTTTAATCTTTTAACATAATCCTGTACAGAGTTAATGTGATCTTTTGAAATAAGATCGAACCATCAAGTGGTTCTTTCAAATGATACTGAACCATGTTCATAGTATCGGGTGTAATTATCACCACGTAAATGGAGGCTGAGTCCAAGTTTGCTTTTAGATATTCCTTGGATGATCGCTCAGCTTCTAAAAATGAAGTTTTGCTGGTGACAGAGGAAGTTGAATGCACAAATGAGATGAAGATTCCCTCAGGAGTGTGAACATCGATATTATTCGGTATTTTCAACGTGCAAGATGCCTGAGAAAATTGGTCCTTGTTATATGCAAGTTGCCACTCCCTTTTGTTCTAGTTATTGTGTCGGTGTAGAATTTTTGCACATTCATTAAGAGAAGCAACTTCCTGTAACCCATACATGTCAACTTCCGAATCGTTTCTAACACAACTTCGTAATACCCACATGCCGACTTATTGCTAAGTATCTGATTCAAAAAGAACACCAAGAAATATCTTGAAGTGAATATCTTTTTGCAAAAGCATCATCTATAAATCACAAGCTCTACTGGACAAGAGGGGCTAACTGAGTACTGAAACGAGAGGATGACTAGTGGGAGCTATTCAAGTGGAGCCTCCATGGAAGACTACATTGAACACGTCAGGAGAATGCACAGAGCACCTAGCGCTATCACCGATCACCACGAGTGCAATTTCCGTACGGGTCATCAGAAAAAGGTTTTCTTTGTGAATCAACAGAAGCACCATGGCCAGCCAGAGGGGAGGAAGAAACTAGTTCACTTTTTTGTAGAGGAAAAGAGTTCCGAGGTTCATAGAGGTGGAAACTGGGGAGTTCACGATGAACAGACTGTTGATGGGGATGCCGATGGGTATATTAACCGCAAGCACAAGAACTTTGGGTCGTTCAAATAGGAGAGATATATCATCTTCGAGGTGAATTATGTCTAATTAAATCATGCCTGACCGGCAGTAGCCTGTTATGTAATGGTTATACAAACATCTGTATGAATAAACATGCCTGTTTTCTGTAGAACTGGTGTTATTTGCATATGTAAACGGAAATTTATATGTTCATCTGTCAATTCCTCTCGAGTAATATGGATTCTGAGTAGCTTCTTCTCAGTGATTGAAATATTCCTCCATTGTTTCTTGATGTTAATTTTGCACTGGAAATTATCAAGCATAACCTCAATAGGAAGCCATGAAGAGCAAAATGAGACTTACAAGTGATTTAAATTTCGTGATACTACACTACCATTTGATACTCTTCATAGTAGAACCCAGAAATGTGATCGTTTCGAATTCTTAGCATTATTGTAAATGTGCATCAAAGGTCAGTTGGATTCATTTTAGATGGAAATCTAAAAGCCCCTTTCAGTTTATCATATGTATTCTTACCATTCATGGATACATGTTGGATCACAAAGACCAAATTTCTGCTCTGACTTTAACATAGCAATCTTACAGTCACAAATGAAGCTAAAGGTGGAATTAGTTTATAAAGTTTCCAAATGATATTAGGATCTTGAACAAAATCTGTTTAAGCTGCAATTAGAGAATATTCACCCCCCTCCACCCCACCCCCCCCCCGGCCCACAAACATACAAATTGTGGAAGAATAGGAATCCTCATCACTTGAGAATACTTACCAGCTTTTAAAATCATAAAGGAGATCTTGTTTCAAACTATGGGATTCCTTAATATTGTAGAATCTTTACATATGGTGCTATCAGCACTGGGGCCTCATTGAAAACTTTACAGTAAATGGAATCAGTTAAACGAACTCCAATCTTCTGTTTACGCATTACAGAACAAGAGCTGGCAAGTCTTTCCTCACACAAAAAAATGGCTTACACTTGCAATCTCGATTACACTGCGTTCTAACGACAGAATCATCATCCACACACCTTCCTCACAACACCTTACTAAACAAACTCCTCAAGCTATTACTCTTCTCTTTCGGTTTCTTCAAAACACTTTTATGCTGCTCGCCATCTAACGCAGAAAACGGATTTTCCAGCGGTAGTCCCCTCTCCAACTTCTTGGACAGAGCAACAATCTCATAAGTGTCAAAAAGTGACTGTCTAAAATCCCAACTGCTGTCACGTTTCTCTTCTTTAGTCGCCATGCTCATTGCTTCGAGCTTGAATCGAGTCGGCCTGCCCTTGAAGTATCGCCTGAGGGTGTCGAACTCTGAAGTTGTCGCCATGGTCTTTGAACTGCTGGAATGGCCATGCCATGCTTGTGCCACGGCCTTGAGTATTTCGGTGTCCCGTTCTTTTTCGTCTTGTTCATGCTTCTGGTTTTTCCTCATTAGTCTTAAGGGGCAGGGTGTCTTGTTTGTGGTAGATTTGTTATCTTGGTGTAAATTTGAGGCTCATGTTTTGAGTTGTGATGGTACATTTTGGCTGAAGTTATCTCATATGAAATGGTAGTAAATTTAAGGTGGAGAATATAGAGATGTGGATGGATTATTAAGTACTTGTCTTTTCCATGAATTGTATGGACATAAAAAGAAATAAATATGCGGACCTTGTGACAAAACGAGGAATATAGGAGATTGGTGCATCATATATTGTTTCAAAGGATGTAACTTTGATTAAAAAAAAAAAAATCAAAATGAAACTAACAAAAACTTTTGGCCATAACTCAAATTGAGACGAGAGGAAAATGAAGAAGCCCATGTGTTTGAATCCATTTCGGAATGAAAATATACCCTATTAGCATAGTTTACCAGATCGATTATTTACTTTATTTACTATGGTACACAAATACACACACACACACACACACATATTCTACAAAATTCATATTACTTATTTTAAAAATAAAATTAATTAATAACAATTTTAATCACTTATCCCACAATTACATAGTTAAAAAATTATTATAAAATCAACACCATTGCAAAAAGTGATCCCACGTGTTTTTTTTAAATGCATAATCAAATCCGAGCACTTTTTTTCTTTTCTTTTGGGTACAAAAATCCGAAATACCTGAAAACTCTCATTGTGTAACTAATTATTAGTGTAACTAATTCAGTTATTAGTGTATGTATATACAGCATAACTAATTCAGTTATTAGTAATATGTATCTATATATTAGCGTAACTAATTCAGTTTTATTAGTACTATATAAATCATAATGCTAATTGCAGGTCAGTTCATTTTTGACTCAGATTTGCGCGCTCATTTTCAAACACGAAAGTAGAAATTAGAAAAACCCCCCATTTTCTCTCACCTAGGGTTTATGCACCCAAATCTTCTCCGATCAAATTCTCCGATTCTCTGCGATGTCTGCCGTCGAAACGAGTGTTCCGATGGATATCTCCGTCCCTAATCCAACAGAGTTCGTCATCCCTGAGCAACATCACGCCGTCGTTTTTGATCCACCATCCCCGTCCACTTCTCCGCCGCCGCAAATGCCGCCACTGCCGCCGCTGCCTCTGCTCAATCAGGATAAAATCCTTGTATCAGGTACTTGAGTAAGCGTTTTATGATATAGAGGATCAAAATGTTGAATCATAGTTGTAGATTTGTAGTTAGTTAAGACGTAGTGCTTTGGTTTTAATTCCTGTTGTTTGAAATGGTGCGACAGTTGAAGTTTTAATCAAATCAGCCAGTACAGCTCCATTTGATGAAGTTCGCTCTGCAGTTGAACGGTAAAATCTGGTTTTATTCTGAAGATCTGGTGAATTTGTGGTTATTCGGTTTTGTGCTTGAGAGAATGATCGGTTTATAAAAGGTTTTTGTGTTGTTTATGGTTTTATTGTGTATAGAATGCTGGAACAGAGAAGCATGAGCTATGTTGATGGCCCGATTCCGGTGCCGCTGGACGATCCGTTTCTTGTGGAGAATGTTGAACGGATATGTGTATGTGACACAGGTATTGTAGTTTGCTAAGTATAAATTGGTTTCTGAATAGTGTTGGACAAATCATTTTTATTTTCTTTACATCTCGTTTGTTTTGTTTTCTGATTTACAGATGTGTGGGTGGAAAAGCATGATATTCTCTTATTCTGGCAAGTCAAACCTGATGTGCATGTTTTCCAGGTCTGTTTGCCTCTTCTGGTGCTTGTTTTTGTGTTTTAAACTTATTTGTATTGCGTTTGTACAAGATTGATAATCTGTAATTGAAAATCCTCATCTATAACGCCACAGTTCTAGTCAATGAAAGCTCGGTTTAGATTAAGAATTCAATAACAGTGTAAATTCCTGTTCCTTGAAACTAGATCCATCCCTTCTTTAATTGCATGTTGTAGATATCAAAGATTTAGACAGAGTAAAATTGCACTGAAAGAGATGATTTGCATGTGGTTATATGTTTTACTAACTTGACTTTTAGCATTTTTTGTATGTTCAAATCGAAATCTCAGGAACTTTGCATTCAATGTCTTTTTTGTACTATTCAGCTCAGCGATGAAGGGCCATGTGAAGAATTAAGCAATGATAGTCAACTTGCTAGCTTCAATGAATGGATTCTTCCTGCAAAGGAGTTCGATGGCATGTGGGAAAGGTTTGTTTCATACCTACACTTTGATATTGACAAATATTGAAACTCAGAGACATGCTCTCATTCTGTCTGCAGCCTCATTTATGAATCTGGTCTCAAGCAAAGGTTGCTAAGATACGCAGCTAGTGCTTTGCTTTTCACTGAGAAAGGAGTCAACCCTTTCCTTGTATCATGGAACCGGTGAGTACATATTGCTTACCCCATGAAGAATTGGTGTGTTATCACATTACGTCTCAAATTCTGTAATAAATTTTGAATATCTTGATGGTTTCAACTTTCAGTTTGTAGTTAATATATCATTAAGTATGATTACGAATATGGAACGTGTAATGTAAGTGAAAATGTCCAATACTTTGTCAAATTAGCTCTGCTGCTCTGGTTCCTCTATAGCACTCTATGGTTTCTTTAAATGGCTGAAATTAACAGAAACCTTGATTATAAAATAAAGCTAGTAGCATGAATTCTCCTCCCTTCTAAATTCACACCTTTGGTCATTTTGATAATGCTATGTGCCATTAGTTGTTCATGTGGTTAGCTCCCGTTCTTGATGCGTATGTCATTGTGTTGCTAATGATGGCTCATATTATTATATGTTTTAATAATAAAGTGGCGAGCAATGAATAAGGTCCCAGCACTTAGGGGTCTTGGTAAATACCGAAAATACAGTTCAAATTTTAGGCTATAAAGTAGAAAAGATTATTTATAATCACGAACGTGTGGCAGAAGTTTCTACATAAAGGAGGTAAATGATGTTCTATTTAGTCCTTAGGAGCGTATTGCTGTTGAGTATTGTTAGGGTGATCACAAATAAGCAGTTTTTCTAAAATGTATATGAGTTGTAAATTTAAACCCAACTCTGTAACTTATAGCTCTATAAATATATCAATATTCCAAGTGCTAAAAAACCAGACAAATTAAATGTATTTCCCCTTAAATGTAATCTTCTTGCTGATATGGATTAGCAAAAGCTGCTGCACAGGGTTATTTTAAAATAATGCTAGAGTGGGAATTTTTTAGATAAATATATTTTTCCTAGACCTGATAGACGGGCTTCCAGATGTTAAAATATTGGTCATCAGTCGTATAATTTCATTTCGGTGCATAAATTATTTATGATCACCAACATTTTTACTACATCTTGATTATGTGAGAAGGTTACTTTTATTGTCTATTGCTCCTATTCTTTACGTTCTCTAATCATATTCTGGTCGCTTGAACGGTTGTGCAGCATCATCCTTCTTCATGGACCTCCAGGCACGGGCAAGACATCACTATGCAAAGCACTGGCACAAAAGCTCTCAATAGGCTTTAGCATAAGGTTGTGATAAAAACTGCTTTAGAGCTGTCAATCTTCCCGTATTGTTGTGCTCTTCTTTTTGTGTACATATATTTATGTGTCTATTATTTTCTTCATGTCAGATACCCGCAGTGCCAGTTGATTGAGGTTAATGCACATTCTCTATTCAGTAAATGGTTTTCTGAAAGTGGCAAGCTGGTATGTCCCATCTTCTCTTCATTTATCTTTTCAGTTGACCCTATACTTAGACATGCCATTGTAACAGTCAGGGCCTTTGCAGTGGTTAGGAAGTGGACATTACGACCATATAATCAATTCTCCATAGCATATGTAAGGCTTAGAAGCCTGAACTGAGTCTAAAATATATATTTCCTGAAAGAATGATAATCAGCACATATAGACAAACATTAGATCTTTTAGGCCATGAAAATATCAGAATAAAGCTGCAATAGGTACTCAAGGAACTTTAGATTATTATAATTTACTGTATTCTCTATAATTTCACAAGTTAAATATTATACATTCTTTCTGAGTCATGGAGCGAATGTTGCTGATTGGACGCGTGTGCGAGCGAGCACACTGTGCATTATAACAGTAATTCTTAAATTAATCTCTAGATGTAGCATATAAACTAGTCAATACTATGAAAACTTGCTGGAGCAGGACTTCCATAAAGTTAAGCAGATTTATACATATTCTCAAAATGTTAATTATTAAAGAGACTTTTTTCTTCTGTTCTATAAGTTGTGAGATCAGAGTTCTTTCATATTTGACTGCATAGCTAAGGCTTATAACAATTTTATTCGTATTCCTCTAGGTAAGTATTCACTAGTTTCAATTTGTCAACGTAATGCTGGCGCAGATCATTCAATATGGTTTTTTGAGCAGACACTCCTTTTCCACTGATCCTAACCTTAAGTAATCATGGGTCACTTGTAATTGCAATTTCAGGTTGCTAAACTTTTCTCCAAAATTCAAGAAATGGTAGAGGAAGAAAACAATTTGGTTTTTGTCTTGATTGGTGAGATTTTTTTTTTATGACAGAAATTGCTAAAGTTCCTGGTCTAATTGGCCTGTTACCAAATATAACTTTTTGTTGAACAATTTTGTAGATGAAGTTGAAAGCCTTGCTGCTGCAAGGAAAGCTGCTTTATCTGGCTCCGAGCCTTCAGATTCTATAAGGGTACCTTTAAAGATCTAAGATAGAATAAATTGAGTTACTGAGTAAACCTGCTTCTCTCCTTTAATCTGCGAGAAAATCCCGTTTCTCCAGGTTGTCAATGCCCTCCTGACTCAGATGGACAAGTTGAAGTCTTCACCTAATGTAATAATTCTTACTACATCAAATATAACTGCTGCTATTGGTAAGCTTTCACTTTCAGTATTTGAAATTTTTGAATACTTCTTATGCAGTGTCATTCAATAAAATTCCTTTTTCGTCTTGCTTATTATGCCCTGAAATGAAATTGTAGTTTTGCTTTCTGGAGTGAAGCAGACCAAATTTCTGATTCCAATTAGGAATGATATTATTGAGCATCAACTTGGCACATTTGCATTAAGTTGGCTCTTTACGAAAATCAGTTGCAGTCATGTAATTTATGCTGTAAGGCATGATAATAATTGATGCCTAGTTTCCATTGTCGCGTCAATTCCTATTTGAAGTGTTTTGTAGTCCACAGCATTTACATACAGTTTTTGTAGGTATGGTTTTTAGCCTCTTTGGACTGCCACTTATGGTTTTTTAGAGATTAAAAATGAAAAGAACACAGGAAATACTGCTTCGATAGAATTCGATTCAGGATTTGGTATAAGAGGCACAAGATATACATGCAGTTGGTCTAAACTGTGGAGACTGAGTTCAGGATTTGGGATAAGTTGTTATGGGACTTGAATCTTTCTGCTTTATCCTTTGTGAATTAATTTTTTTACTGGGAATGGTATACTGTATCTGGCCCCCTTTAACTTTTTCATCAAACAAGCATTAGGTAAATTAATTTCTAAATTCCACACATCCATTTGTTGCAGATATAGCTTTCGTTGATCGAGCTGATATAAAGGCATATGTGGGTCCTCCTACTCTTCAAGCACGTTATGAAATACTAAGATCTTGCCTTTCAGAGCTTATGAGAACTGGAATACTATCAAATTCTCAAATTCAGGTATCTGTATCATTGCCTGTTTTGTTTTGTTTAGTTATCAAATTATTGACCACGTGCAATTGCTGAAAAGAAATTATTCGTCCAGTTAACTGCCAAGCTACAGAAAGTGATTCCTGTGCTGATTTTGATAGTAACCTTGTGCATGCAGGTTGATAATAACCTTTCGCTTCCAAATTTTACTAGTCTGAAAGAACAACTCAATACAAGTGAAAAACCCGAGGCTGCAGCCCAATTAAATCTTGGCAAACAATTGCTTGAAGCCGCAGAAGAATGTGAGGTAACTTGTTGATACTTGTTCTTTCAACTTCAGTAAGTCAATTGATTAAGTCAATTTCAGAGTGTATACACAATTACATTACTTTAATAACTTATATGAATGACTTGAATTTATGCTGACTTATGCTCTCCTCATCTCAGGGATTGAGTGGCAGATCACTGCGAAAGCTTCCATTTTTGACGCATGCAGCCCTTGCAAATCCTGTTGGTTGTGAACCTGTCAAGTTCTTGCATAAGATGATTGATATAGCTAGACGTGAACGTGCTGAGTTACCAGACTGAATTTTGATTGTCCGTGAACTAAATAGTCCCACTTAAAGTGCTAAGCTCATTGTTCAACCCCGAGACAACTATAGTTCAGAATATGGAAGGAAAGGCCAGTAAGAAAGTTTCTTACGTTTTGAGATCTTATCATCTTAGCGGTTAAACACCTATGTCGTCTTCTTTGGTGGTATGCTGGAAATGGGATACTAATCATGGTCCCCATGCTAGAATGACCAGATTAGTATTTCAAACTTGAAATGATTCTAATGTTGATGAGATTCATATGTACATTTGGCTGCAGTTAATACAAAAGACTTGTACTTCGTGTATGCTTAGTTTTAGTTTACAGCTCATGTTGCTCCGTTTGGGTCATCGATCGAGGGAAATACTAAGGAAGCAATATTTTTTGGTTTTGTTTGAAAGGAAACGTGAAGCAAATGCTCTTCTTCCTTATATCATGATGCACATATACGTCAAATATCTTTAAGAATGGGTATGTAAAACTAGGTTAGGCCTGTGCACGTTGTAGACTTGTAGGCACATATGTTTTCATACATTGAGGTTTGTGGCCATAACTTTGTTTCCATGTACAATATCACAACTTTTGAAGGACGTGACAAAATTATTGTTTTAGTTTAAAAATAAAAAAACAAATTTGGCAAGGATCGTCATTGATCTTCCTTTGGTAGCACATATTACAAACCTGAGCCGAGATTACATGCAAATATAAAGATGAACTAGCTTATGTGGGAAACATATTGCTAGTAGATCAATAAATATCAGCTCGAGTATCTTCTAGTGTCGGAGAGTTCGTAAGATGAATAGCATCCATAGCTGAAGAATCTTCTGAGACAAAACACAAAAGCATAGCTAATAAAGGAGATTTGAATCGGCGGAGCAATAAAACACCATCAAAATAATTGCGCAAGTTTGATTTTCGGACTGGTCATGTACAAAAGTTGCAAAATTGGTTGGTAAGTCATGTGTAGAGAAGACAATTATTTCAAATATTAGAGAAACTTAGTTATTTTCTTGAGTTGATTACGAACCGTCCACCTATGACAAATTATAAAAGGCTCATACCAACCAGATTAAACAATAGAACTTCAACCATTTATAAAGCCGAATTAACATTTTGCACAAAACCTTAAGTATTGACTAGTATGATGAAGCGTTTTTAAACGTGACATGTTAAAATAAATCACATGACATCAAAATCCATTATGTCGAAATAATTAATTTCACAATTTGCTAATATCTTTTAACAAATCAAAACACTAGAAATAGTTAAAAACACCATACCGTTAGAACTTGGAAAGAGAAAAAGGTCTAGGCTCCAAAAAAGATTGTCTTTTACGCCACGTCTCCGTCATTGTTTTTGTAATGGTCCCATGCAAAGCACTTTATAAGCAAAGGCGTGCTTATGCATCTTTGCTTTTGCCGTCACAATTGGTTTTATGGTTGAAAAGGTCCTACGAGTGGGAATGTGGGGATCTGATGTTACTGGAGTAGGGACTTACTGTGGTCAACCAGACATAAGATGCATATTGACCGTTAGATGAAATGATACTGGCCTTCTTATAATCAGATCTGACCCTGAATGAAGAAGTTACAGAAAAACAATGTATATGTTCAATCTACCTATAAATTTAATTTCAAGATGAAGTAAAGGAGTTCTCGAGTGTTTTTCTATCAAAATATATATTGAAAAAGGTTTTTCATAACATAGGGGCATTAGATCCATTTTCAGCAAAGTTTTACGTATTGTCACAATTCTAGTTTAAAAAACTAACTCCAAGTGAAGATTAATATTGGATATTGGGAGATGGGAAGTGTACTCGTTGAACTTACATAATTTATGTAATTTCATATTTACCTTTTGAAAAATACTAACTTTGCGCAAATTAAATTTTCATTTTACGGGTCTTATTGCATTTGCATATCATACTCTTTAATTGACGAAGTTTCTTGTCTCATATCCTTAACGAAATAATTAACAGTCTTGCCTCATGGTGTCTATCCAGCTTCACCACTTCAAGTAATCCTTAGTTATATCTATAAAGTATAAACTTCAATTAATTGTTAATTTGGAAATTCTTTGCTGAACCTCAAAGTATAAATTTCGATTACTGTGACTATGAGAGGATACATAGATGTTTATGGCGCATCGAATTCTTTATTGATCAAACCTTATCTGTTGTAGTTTCAATTACTTCGACATCCAACACCACTAAAGATGTTTAGAGTCTTAATGTAGAGAACATCTAATTTTATAAGGCGACATTTTTACTCTTAATTATCTTGTGACAAGATATTCGTTTATGAATGTGCACCTCGAAAGTGAGTCAAAATTATATTTCTTTACAATTAAACCTGAAAATAATTAATCAAAATACTTTTGGGGTCTCATTTTATTTTACATTGTAAATAAAAGGCTGTATGATTTTGGAAAATACATAATATCGTGCCTAAGCGTACAGAAAAATTCTCACCTTTCACGAGTGTTACATGTATTTATAATTAAACTTTTATATCTAATTGTCAAAAATATAACTTCACCACCAAATCTAAGCAATATTATTTTGGAAATACGCGCCCGTGGAGTTTTTTGTATATATATTCTTTTACTAACTTAATCAAACACCTATCATACATACACCCAAGAATCCATGATTTGGAAATAAGGGCGGGAATCAAAGATTGTCGTTTAAAATCTCAATAACTAAGCTTTTTTTTAAGGACTTAAGAGACAAGGCGACCAAAGCAAGATATACGAACACGACAAATCTCCTTTGCAAGAAATAATGCCACCAAAAAAGAAAACATAAAGAGCCAAAAATTCAAACCCTATACAAAAAAAAAAAGAAGACCCTTTTGGAATTGATAATGGGTTGCCTTACACACTATACTTTAAAAAAGAGCCCCAGCTTTAAGGGCAACAAACATATGAACTATCACTTAAAATTGAATTTATTCACTGTCTTTTTCTTTCACTGTCCTTTGGAAACGTGCCCTTCACTGTACAATTAATAAAGATAAAAACAACCCTGCATGCGTGCTTCAACACACACACACACATGTCACACTAGCTAACTATATATATATATATATATATATATATATATATATATATATATATATATATTTGCGTGTATGTATGTATGTGTATATATATGTATGCGTAAGTAGCACTATATATATTACATACACACATTTATCATTAATATACGCATTACTCTACTATGGAAGGGGAGAAAGAACTCTTGAAATGCAACGATACGTATTATTTGCGACGCATGAGCAATCGATCCAGGGTGATTTTTATTATTATCTGAAGAAATGAATGTGTAATGAGATGATGAGTCTACAAAGGGGAATCAAGAACTCCTGGTCCGATCACTTGTTCTTAGTTTTCATTACCTAGCTAGGTATATTATTATGATTAATTATATGGTTGTTGTTTATGATTTTTGCCTAAATATGTATGTAGTGCTACTGTAGTATGCGTATAGGTGCTAATTTTATGTGATCAGAAAGTGAGAGATTTTAGTAGCTTAAATTTCTATTGTAAGTATAATATCGATCTTTTTTCCATTGAGTTGTATTGGAGCAAGAATTATGTGAATCGTTGTGATCACTCGATTTAAGAAGTCGCGATTAGATATTATAGTATTTATATTCGGCACTGCTTTACAAAAAGAATTATCTCGCTTACATAAAAATGGCAAATGTGTAATGGATCGTGCATGCATGTCATATTGCTTCACATTTTATCTGTGAATAGAAAGCTTTATTAATCTAGTTATAATGATTTATCAAGCTTGAGCTACCAAGCTATTTAAATGATGGCAAATTGGCAATACACAGATTAACTGGTCTATTGTTTTATTTACTTTATGATTTAACTTGAACATCAACAACTTTCTTTGCATCATATCCGGCGAGCGAGCGAGTTGGCGACACTGCTTAGTGCTTACAAGTTAAATTACAACTTAATTTAAAGTAGACTCGGGCATGAAAACAAACCAAATGGTAGCTAGTGATTATTAAATGAGTTGTCTAAATTAATAATATATATCAAGGGATAAAAATCTTATTTTATACATGTGATTTTCTTTTAAGCCTTATCTTATTACGTGATTTCTGTTATTCCATGAATAGAAGATATCTTTCCTTGTATAGTTAATAGGCTTGATTTTCTTAATTCCCTTATAGGATTGTGTACAGCTTATTTACAGCTTTACCTTTACCTTATTCATAGCAATACTCTGCTATATATGTAAGCAACAATCGTTTGTAACTTAACAGAGAAACATACACGAATGTTTTTCTCAGTTCCAATCTTTTCATATCTTGACAGACCTCTAACAAAGAAGGATTCATAGTAAAAAGAAAAAAAAAAAAAAAAAATTCGGATCCACTTATTGCAACTCTTCTGGCAGGAAATTACGAGACATCTTATGAGTGCATAAACAAATGATAGAGAGGACGGTGAAACGAGCGAGAGGAAGGTCATTTGTTTATGAATTTATTGTTAGTTTAAACAAATAATGTTATTCGCATAAATTAATACATTAGCCACTTTTTATCCACTAATTTGACCATTGTGAGTAGAGAGGACTGTGAAACGAGTGATAATGGTCGTTATCTCGTCTGTAACAAAAGATACACGTAAGTGGTGCTAGCGAAATCTTAAACACATTTTTATTTGAACAAGTACTTTTTGGGTGTTTGGAGATATAGTTTTTTTTTTTTTCTTTTGTAACATCTTTTTTAACCTAAAAGTTCCCTATCTCAAAATCGGTGCGAGACTTCTTTTGGCTTATGGGAACCTTTTATGAATAAAATAATTAAAAGTTTCAATTACAAACTATTTTCTAAACACTCTCAACTTGAAGTAAAGTTGCTTATAAAATTTTACTAATTAGATTATGAACTTCTATTTCTATAAAAGTTTGCAAATATCACCTAAATTTATACAACGATAACTATGCTACTAATCTCAACTAATAAAGCATTCCAGTAGCGTAGAAATGTATAGTGAAATTTTGCTTTTGGTTGAGAAGTTCAACTAATTAACTAATATTTTTGCACTGTTAAAAAAAATCCAAACAATTTTCTTATAATTGAAATTGAAAATATGTAGTGTGTGAGTAACTCTATAAACTTTGTTTGAAATACACTCTTGTCACCGCAGAACAAATTTTTACCAATCCGATTCAGATATTTAATCCATTTTACCAATCAGATTCAGATATTTAATGGATTAGACCAATCTCGAATATCCCAAATCGCTAGATTATTAATCAAATCAACCTCTCGAATCATTAATGAGAAGATGGAATCATCAAAAACTCATAATCTACCTTTGTCTAGGCTAGAGCACTAGAAACTAAAACTATACTGGACGAATAAAATTCTAAACCAAATCAAGAAAACGAAAAAGAGGAAAACTTGACCCACTCCGATTATTATTTTGGGTCACTATTCTTTTCTGCAGAGACCTAAGATTATTTCTTGCTCTATTCAATCTTGTGGGCCGTGCGTTGGCCCATAAACATACTTGTTTACGGTGATCTATATTACGTTGGAGTGGCCCATCTCTAAGATAAAGCACGGGCCTTTGATCTAAAAGGTAACAAAATTAGTAAAACCCGAATACTCCCAGATTGCCTTATCCACTTCTACTCCATTTTCTTTTCCATTGATATATAATTTTTTTTTATTCTGAGTTATTGTGAATCGTGAGACATTAACTAGTAAAGTTATGTTTGGAAAATATTATTGATATTTTCAAAAAATTATAAATATATGATACTGTAAAAAAAAATAAAAAAATACATTGTTATGGATAAAAATTTCAAGGTCTTAAATGTTAGTATTTCTATAGTGTGAAAAAAATGAAAAACTAAATTTTATAAAGTTTTCTTTTAGTGTTTGTTTCTAATTTACCTATCTTCTATTTTCAAATAAGTAATTGGAAAAACTATGAGGGCGTAACTATAATTATTTTGAATTACTTTTGAAATATAAGAAATCTCAAAAGTGTAAATGTAATAGTCCAATTTTAGTCCTCCAACAAGAAAAAGTGCAATGACGCTTTAGAGGACTAAACTTCAACAAGTGCTACTTTAGATGATCAACATAAATAAATCAATAAATAAATAAAACTTCAAAATTGACTAAGAAATTATTATTTCTTTAACCCTAGTATAACACAGAAGGTTCACTAATTAAACACCTAAGTGATGGTGTCCCAAATAGTTAAACGGTTGAAAATCTTCTTTTTGTTCTTTTTATGTTTGTCATACTAGATTTGTTTATTGTGATTTATAGATTCAAATTTATTTACAAACTACTGCATCTAGCTAGTAGATTTACCTAAGGGGTAATATCAGTCACACCCCCTGAGGTTTGGTGTAATATCAGTAACACCCCCTGAGGTTTCAATAATATCAGTGACACCCCCTGTGGTTTGATTTTCAGGAGGTGTCACTTATAAAATAACACTTGTACCCTTTAATTTAATATTACCTAAAACTTCTCAAAAATAAAAGACACAAGTACCCTTTATTGTTCAAATAATAAAATCAACTAAGAATATCGTTGATCATCTTGCATAAATTAAAACAATTCCTATATTTAATAATAAGAAGACAAAAATAGTTAAGAATATAATACGTCAAGAATATAAAGTTAACATCATTATAAACAATTATTATATCTACAAAAATGGTTTCGTAGTTATGATTAAAACAAATTAATTTTGACTGGGATACGTTAGTATTCAAATCAAAATGTTATTTCTTTTACTAATAACAGAACTAAGATTTTTGATTTAACAAGAAAACAAACGATTTAACAAAATGTAAAGAACAACAAAAAAAACAAAAAAGTACTTGTGTCTTTTAATTATATTCTTGTTTGATTTTATTACTTGAAGAATAAAGGGTACTAGTGTCTTTTGATTATTGAAGGGTATTTTGTAATATGAAATTAAAGGGTACACGTGTCCTTTTAAAAGTGACACCCCTAGAAATCAAACCTCAAGGGGTGTCACTGATATTATTCAAACCTCGGGGGGTGTGAGTGATATTACACCAAACCTCAGGGGGTGTGACTGAAAGTACTATAGGTTTCTAGGATTTCAATATTTTCCCTTTTTGCTTAAGTTCATTTAACAGGTAACTCTCATAAATAACCTTTAATCTAAACAGAAACATGTATCAACCCAACAAAATCATAGGGTGATCTTAAACTCAACTTTAGTCACTTTTAGTGTGGATTCTCCACCAGATTCGAACAAATTGCATCCATGAATGGAGTTACTTTAATTCCACATGTCTCTTAAACCGTTTTTTTTTTTTTTTTATGTTTTAATAAAAATAAAAATTACAAAAGAAAAAGGTCATAGTGCGATGATCTTTCATCTTTTGTTTTTTGCCCTTTTGTGTGTATATAATTGCACCAAGAATTGGCCCACACGCTCTGCAATAATATTCTATACGTACATAGTCACCATCCTTGACAATATTTAATTGATGGTCCGACGTGTTTTCTCTCATGCTTTTGTCTATGTTAGGTTGTCCATTCCACAACTTTTTATTACAACTTTATTTTTTATTTAATTATGAATCTTTTAGGCATGCCACACACTTTTCATTAATCACCGCATAAATATTGTAATTTACTCGATTCATTTATTTAAATGTATTTTGTATAACTTTCTAATGTATCTAAGTCACAGCTTTTATCCTAGCAATTATTCTAATCTTTTCCTTTCTTTTGTACCTTTGTGGAAAGAACACATGCTCACGTGTCATGTATATACATCTGCCATTTAATATATTGCTTAAGGAAAAAGATTTGTCCCAAGTCGCAGAATTCTGAAATATTCTTTGCCAAGGTAGAAAGGAAAATAAAGCTTAATTAGCAAAAAGAAAGGTAAAGTTGAAGAACATGTTACAGAAGATCATCAAAGTCTACTTTTAGTATGTTTTAATAACTCCCATTAAAGTGAAGTAGTTGGATTGATTTATATACAGTTTTAAAAAAGTTGATTTTATATTCACGTTCAAAATCATAAAATGTATGAGTTAATCTATTAGTAATTTAGAGGAATTTAAGTGGCCCGTTGCCACTAGTAACTACAAGTGAGGCCATTAAAAATAGATCAAATTATAAGTTATTAAATATTGCAAAACACCGTTGCACCTAACATGATGACTTAACTTATAAATAAAAATTAACATGAATGACTTAACCCTTTACTAATAATTTATTATTATTATTATTAAAGTACGTGAATGCCTTAACCACGAAGTACCCTCTGTTGTCTTCCATTTTTTTCGGTATCTGTCATTTTTGGCAATATCAGGTAACTTTTGTTAAATAAATAGCCAAGTTGTGAATCTATTATGTAAATTATCAATTATGAAAAAATTGTGAGTTATAAATATTAATACTCTCCTGCATGGATAGAGGTTGTATGAATAATCCATCTTCATCATGTTAAATTTATTTGTAAAAGGAAAAAGACAAATAGTGGAGAATATTATTCCATTAAACTAATGAAAAGCCACCACGTGTCGGATATCCATTTAACTAGATTGTGTGTCTGAAAAGCTTTCTAGTACAAAAAAAGATGTCAGACTAAAGTCTATGAAGTCTCTGAGCAATACATTACTATTTAGTACAAACCCACAAAACCATTTTTCTAATCTACAAAAAAGAACAGCCTTCACTTATAGTCTCTGTGAGATTTATATAATTTTGTTGGATATCAGTCAGTGTGCAGTTAGATCAAATTTTCTTGATTATCCCAAAAAACTCTGTTCTTTCTTGCATTTTTCTTATTCGTCTTTTCAAATTTGTGGTGAAAAGTTAAACAAATTATAATCTTTATTGCAAAGATGGATGTTGATTTTTGGGCTGCAAGAGTTCACTCAGCTAAACACATCCCTGCTGCACAATCTGCTAGACATGGTAATTCTGCTAAAACTTGAGTTTCTTTAAGCTTTTGTTTCTGCCAAAGATTGAATTTTTATGTTTTTTATGTGTTCTTCTAGTTTCTGTGATTCTTTGTGGCTATGATTTGTCCTTTAATTGAGGACTTTTCATCATATTGTAGATTTTGTATTGTTATATTTGCATTTTCCTTAAAAGTACTGTATTTCTTGTCTTTTTCCTGTTTTATTTGCTCTAGACAACACCACTATCTTTAACTCAATTTCTCTTTGAATGAGATGTAAATGCTCAATAAACCATGTACACTATGGAAGGATTGGGGCGGGGGGGGGGGGGGGGGGGGTACCATGGATTTGTTATCCTAGTCAGAGAAGGTTAATTTTTTTGGAATAAGGGAACTTAACAAGGACTAAAATTGAGGACTTTCGTCTTATTCAAACTTTGGTTTTAGGTGTAGTGCAGAATGTGGAGTTACTGTGACGGGAGTCTAGTAGAAATCCACTAACTTGTACTGCCAAATCCGTAGTCATGTGGTCATCAAAACTAACAAGAATTTAAGTTGTTAACGTTTCGAAACCTTTGTTCGTCAATAGGTAATCACATAATCATGGAGGATGAAGAGGAGGATGAAGTGAGAGCTTGGTTTCCTTGCCCTTTCTGCTATATCGAAATTGAAGTTCCATTGCTTTGTGTCCATTTGCAAGAAGAGCACTGCTTTGACTTGAGAAATGCGGTATGAATTTACAAACTGTAACTTATATGTGATGGTCTTTTTTTCTTGAAGACCATATGTAAATTACTATTGTCTCTTTACCTGACTTTCTGTTCCAGGTTTGTCCCATCTGTGCTGCAAATTTGGGCAGAGATCCAATTGGTCATTTCACGGTGCAGCATGCACACTCAATTAGGGTATGTCTTTTTTCTCATTTGAAGAGACTGAGTGGTATGACGAAATGATGATAAATATAGTCTGTTTATTTTGTTCGCAGAGGAGGAAGAAGTCTCAAAAGTCTGGTTTCTGGAGTAATGTATCCGCGAATATGGTCAAGGACTTCAGGGATCTAAGTTCATTTCTCGGTACAAATTCATTGACGGATCCATGTGGTGGTAATGAACCTGATCCACTCCTTTCACCATTTCTCTGCACTGTGCCTCCAACAGCCCCTGAAGATGTTCAGAAAGATATGTCCTTGTGTCTTGCTGCTACAAGCGATGCAGAATGGTAGGTTTTCAAAACCTCAACTTGTTGTTTTGATACATAGTTTACAACTGGTCCGAAACGAGAGCATGCGTAATCTAAAGTTGAATGCGATATTTTTGACGTTAAGTTGGAAATTATATAAGTTGAAAATAAAAAAGCCAAACCACAAATGTGAAGCTTCAAGGTTATGTGGAGGGAAATGAAGTCGAAATGACAGATTAGCACTTCATAAACATGCATATAGGCTCTAAGTTCTTTTACTTTGTGAATCATATCAAGGAAGTCATAAACTGATATCTTTCTGATAATTGTAACTTCAATGTGTCACTAGGTGCGATATACCGGTAGTTTGGTACAAATTAAAGAACCGGGGCAAATTTCTACAGTCATGTTAAAAATGGTTAATATAAGGCATACCATATACAGTCTGAAAATGATACCTTAGTGTTAGACCAGAGCTAAAGATAATACTCTGCTACGCTAAGCTGAGTTTGATGTATTATTCCTTAAAAAGGAAAGACATGTTGATATTAGATTCAGAGAACAAAGTCAGGATAAGACTTTCCTTGAAGGAGAAAAATTATCCGGCTTTTATTAGCCAAATGTAGCTTTTAAAGAGGAGATGAGACTAAAATTGACCAGTTTCCTCCAAAAGAATTGCCCAGTACTGCGTATCAATACCTCTTTAACTTTCTAAAATCTCTCTTCATTGTTATGAAGTTCCAAAGTTTTTCTTATATACCCAGGTTCTCAGCTAATCTCAAGTTGAGTGTATGATATCTACTCTTGAGAGTAGGACCTGCTTTAGTTCCAAAACTATCTACAACTAACCTTTGTTTCTTTGTTTAGTCAAGTGTGAAATATAGCAAGTCTTGGATAACCTTAGATCTCCAACTCAATACTTTTCTTGTACTGTTGTTTTGGCCCCCTTCTCTGCCCACTCATCAATCCAGAGAGAGAGAGAGAGAGCTACCTAATTATTTGGCTATAGTCGTGTAAGACTGAGACTGATTTGAATCCTAGACAAAAACAAGTGATTATGGCATCATGATATGTTCATCACCTTACTTTCTTGGTTTTACAGCCTGTTCCTTTCGGTTTGGCATATTCCATCTTCCAAAACCCTGCTCGTCAGTCTCATGCATGTGTAGAGGGAGACGTGGAGACCAATAGGCCTCATATTGTATCAACAAATTGGTTAGAGCGTTGTCCAAGTATTCACAAGACTTAAGAAAAATCGACCTTTTTTCTCTAGAGCTCTACTGAATGTCTCTTTTGTTCGAGTCTATTTACTCACTAATCAAACCCAACGGCGTACCGTGACAGCTAGACAAGGTGTTATTGTTTAGTCGCTGCCTTTTGTGATTTTCTCTTCATTCTTATACTTTTGTACTGCAACAGTTCATTCTTACTTAAGTACCTAATGTTTTACTGCATGGCATTATCAACTCAAAAACAACATGCACTCATTTGCCTGAGAGCAGAGAAATTATGCTTTGCTGGATGGTTAACAATAGAAATTCATATGGTGAATGAGATACAAAAGTTACTATCACAGGCAACCTATAGAATTACATCTGATGAGTGATTATGTTGTAAATTTGCAGCAGCGTACCATCCCCAAGAGATGAAGTTGAAGTACAAGATTATGAGGAAAGGAGAGAGCGAGCTGTGTTTATCCAGGAGCTGCTCGTGTCTACCATTTTCACAGACCTCTAGAGCTCATTTACCAGAATGGTTGAAGTAGTGGTGTAAGTGTAACCTGCTGCAGCCACTAGAGATCGGGTTTTACCGATGGTGCAATGAAGAGTGGGAAAACTTGTTGCTAAATATGGCTAAAAGAAAGTCACTAGCTATCAAATTCGGAATAGAATGTCAATGTCACGTCATATGAGTCGATGTATTTGTGTATTATTTACTATGAGTATATGATTAAAATATACATTGCATACATCTATGTTGACCTTTGCAATACTAAATGGATTTGTGTACTGAAGCATGTCCAGTATATGATAACTTTGAGTTTAGAACTCGAGGAGCCCATTACGCAAATAGTATCACAATCACCTTAACAAGCAAAAAGGAACAGTCTTCTTCCAGTGCAACGCCTTTGCCAAGATCATTTCTTAACACATATCCCACCCCTCTAGCTGCATTCACTGAAGCAATTTTGTTACAATCCTTGATTGATACGGACATCAGAGGATTTTCTCTCGCTAATGTGCGTATTAAACTAAGTGTCATTCTAAAAGCAACAAATTCAGTAGCAGATATCATTGATGAAGTGAATGGCCACCATATACCAATACAAGTACATACAATGGTGTATCTCAAAGAGTTCTACGCAACATCTATCAAGTAATGTTAAAGCAGAAAATTTCAAACTAGGAAATTTGTCACCCATATGAAACTTACTTGATGAAACTGAAAACATAGCATCTACACCTCCTTTAAGGAATATCCAAGATATGTACGCGTGTGATGCATATACAAGATTGAACTCAATGTCTTGATACACAACTCACAATTGAGATGCCATCAACTTGCTGAGCTCGAAGATTTACTAATTTTATGCAACTAATAAGATCCACCAGTGGGCCGCCACATAGCTTCTAAACACCCTTGGGTAATATGTATCCTGGAATGACATGCTCTTTGTGCATCTATTATATATTAGAGTTGCAACTTGCAAGTTAGCCTGCTTCAATTTGGCCAACCCAAAACTACATGGGTCATGTTATCTGTTCTTCATGGGTAGCGTATAATCTATCCTGCTTGAAAATCAATGGATAATGGCCCCGACAGAAGTAATCCACTGCGTTCAAGATTTATATTTTCATTACCAATGACAAAGTAAGGCAAAAGAGATTATGGTAACTACCAAACGATCTTTAATCATCGAAATGCTATACCATAGTTTGTAGCTATTGTAATCCATATATAGTCCTTTCTTGACTAGCAATTGCCCAAATATAACGTAGGCCAGAAGTTGGTCAAGAATACAGATTAATGAACTCCTATTGAACAATCCCAGCTCCCCAAAATTTACCAGGTCAGAGAAAAAGAAAAGACAATGGCAATTTTGACATACACACATTGGCTTCTCTAATTGGCAAAAGCATCAGCACAAGTCATAGGAATATCATTACAATTCAAAAGCATTAAGCTTTGAATCTGAAGAAATTTCTTCACTTCTTCAACAAATAACTCTGGCCATGAGTAGCTTCAGAAACGGAATAAGAAATCAAACAAAAGTACAATATTCATTGAATTATCACAACAAGGTTCTTAAGCTAAAATACTACACGATCGCATGACAAATGCAAGCCAAAAAACCTTCAATCATATATGACAATTAACAGATCTTGCAGCCGAAGGCATAAACAATTTCACAAAACTATGCTTAAACATGAAAGCAAAACTTAATCCGGACATTGCTCGTATATCAGCCTCTTTACTCAATAATAGCCCCAATGACACCTGCTCCTACAGTCTTCCCTCCCTCTCTGATGGCAAATCTCATCCCTTGCTCACAAGCAACCGGCATAATAAGCTCGACCTCCATCTTGACACGATCACCAGGCATGACCATCTTCGACTCCTCATCCTTGTCATTCATAATGGAGTTAACCTTCCCAGTCACATCAGTAGTCCTCATGTAAAACTGCGGCCTGTAACCCGCAAAGAACGGAGAATGCCTCCCTCCCTCCTCCTTCTTCAACACATAAACAATCGCCGAGAACTTCTTGTGAGGCGTAATGGTTCCGGGTTTGGCCAACACCATCCCCCTCTGAATATCAATCTTCTGAATACCTCTCAACAACAACCCCACATTGTCCCCAGCCATAGCGTCGTCCAACGTCTTCTGAAACATCTCCACACCCGTAACGGTCGTGCTCCTCGTCTCTCTCAATCCCACCAAATCCACAACGTCACCAGTTTTCACAGTCCCCCTCTCTATCCTCCCCGTGGCCACAGTCCCTCTACCCGTAATCGAGAAAACATCCTCCACAGCCATCAAGAACGGCAAATCAACCTGCCTCTGAGGAATCGGAATGTAGTTATCCACCTCATCCATCAACTTATAAATCTTATCCACCCACTCATTCTCCCCTCTCTTAATCCCGGGGTTCGCCATCAACGCCTCCAACGCCAGCAACGCAGACCCCGCAACAATCGGGATATCATCTCCCGGAAACTCGTACGACGAAAGCAGCTCCCTCACCTCCAACTCCACAAGCTCAAGCAGCTCCTCGTCATCCACCTGGTCCTGCTTATTCAAGAACACCACCATATTCGGTACTCCAACCTGCTTCGCCAACAAAATGTGTTCTTTCGTCTGCGGCATTGGCCCATCAGCACCAGAACACACCAAAATCGCACCGTCCATCTGCGCCGCACCGGTAATCATGTTCTTGACGTAATCGGCGTGTCCGGGGCAGTCGACGTGCGCGTAATGCCGATTCTCGGTCTCGTACTCGACCGTGGCGGTGTTGATGGTGATCCCACGAGCTCGTTCTTCGGGCGCGGCGTCGATTTCGTCGTATTTTTTGGGGGCGGAATTGCCGAGGGAGGCGAGGGCCATTGTCAAGGCGGCGGTGAGGGTGGTCTTGCCGTGGTCGACGTGGCCGATGGTGCCGATGTTGACGTGGGGTTTCTTGCGCTCGAACTTGCCACGTGCGGCGCGTGTGGTGAGGCGGCGGAGGGTGCGGGGGGTGGTGGGGGTGGGTGTGAGGAAGATTGAGGAGGGTGTGAATGAAGATGAGAGGATGATTTTTGTGGTCGGTTTTTTGGAGTGAGGGTTTTGGAGAAAAGGGGTCGATTGAGTTTGTGTTGTTAGTCTTGAGACTGTGGCGGCGGCTGCTGTGATTGTCGCCATAACGGATGAGAGGATTTTGGTGAAGAAGAAGTGAAGTGAATTTGTGTGTGTGTGTGTGTGTGTGTTATCTTGTTGAGTAGAGGAAGAAGATAAGAGGACCTCTCAATGGATTTTATAAAATCCTATCTTCCTCTTATTAGCAAATATATTATATTTGTTTTTTATACATCTTTGTTTTCTTTTTTTCTTTTTTTTCTTAATGGCAACACATACATTTTATATTATAAATTGGAAGACTTTGTTTATAAACCATTATTCGGAAAATACCAAATCCTCTAAATATTGTACGAGGTGGTTAGTTATACTAAATATCTGGATTAGACGTAAACAAGTGAGATCCTTAGACAAAAGAGGTATTAGGCTCGTGCATTAGAGAAATTTGAGCCCTTCAAGGTCACATGGCTCGTATCGGAAAAGAGCTCAAGCCCTTAGGAATCATCAGGCTCGTGTTGAACGAGAGTTCGAGCCATTGAGCCAACGAGCCACGAACGTGGAGGCTCGGGTCGTATAGATACACCATATACGAGGGGTAACGAGGTCTGGTCGGACGAAGAGGAACTAACGACAAAACAGTAAATGAATCGTTATCTTAAGTCATAAATATAGAGGAGTTTTACGTGAGGCATATATCTTGAAATTAACTAGGGCCACATGATTACGAGGGTCAAACTAGCATACGAGGCAACCTCATGGGGTCTTAAATGACCTGTCGTACATGCCACATGTCCACTTCTTAAATGCCTTATCAGACGTAACATCTGGCAACGAAGTGCCAGCTATGCATTTTCACACCTCTATAAATACCCCCTAACCAGCTGGAATAAGAGGCTAAAGCGAAAAAGTGAGAACGACCCTTAATAATCAAGAATGACCCCTTAATCTGAACTACATACCCACCCCAGCTGCTTACGAGGTGCGCTTCTTATACAGCCTTCGAGCCCAGAAATTTAGTGTTCCGTGCCTTAAATCAATCTTGTGAGGGCTTAAGCCGGTCTTAATAAATTTTCCTTATCACTCTCTATTTTTAATAATATAGAAATGAAACATAAAAGTATTTTGAAACTCATTGCAACATCGGTTGTTACGATTTTTTTCAATACAAAAATCTCTAAATATTGTGAAAAAATTAAAACGAAAATTTCGATCATAGTTTATAATTTGAATGTCTATCTAGAAATTAAACAATTTTTTTATAGTTAATAAATTCATATAAAAACAAACTTATTATACACCCTAAAATTTATCCTAACATTATTGAGATGTTTATGGAATTGAATTTATTTGTAAAGTTTGTGCAAAAATTTCAAAAACAAAATGTTTATATGTATGTTGCTTTGATATTTCAGAAACTTTGAATTTAACTTCCGCATAGACCATATATTCTTTAGGGTTGAGTCACTTTTTAAGAGATTTCGAGAGCAGTGTATACTTATGTACATCTTGTTAGAACTTAGAAGTATGTTCAAATTTCAGTAAAAGATTAAAGCTCGAATGATATTCAGGATGAAATCTAAAATATGAGTCCATAATTGGACCACGTTTACAAATTCAGGTCACTCTTTTCTACAATTCATTGGACATCTACCATCACAAAAATCCTCTTTTTTCTTTTTATTTATTTCAGGAACTGAAGAAACCGTATATTTCTGCACCGTGCCCCAATAGAAATCAAGGGAAATTTGATGGATATATACAGCCATAAAAGTGTACATACTACATACACTTCAGAACAGAATGAACAAAAGCATCATGAAATTGATTCTAATTCGAGCTAATTAACGTTTTAGAGCCACTGGTTTGCCTTAGAATGTGTACTTCTAGATATCTACATAGATAATCCAATCATAGAGACAGAAAAACACATACATAAAAGGCTTTCATATTTGAATAGAGATAAAATTTTCAATCCCTGGTGCAACACGAATACCACAATTTTCAGCAAAACGCAGCTCACGAAATGTACTAAGTATGGACAGACATTCACTCCAAGAGGCGATTATGTCTAAGGTGGTAAAGAATTCGTCGGCAAAAGCCTAAGTTCACAAGGATATAGATAGAGCATATAAATACATTCAACTGCATCAGAGATTGCAATGTTTCCAACAAAACCTCGAATTCCATAGGAATACCCCTTTTCTTTACTTAGTCCTCGTAACTAGCGAGTCGGGCACACTCCTTTGCAGTTCACCAGAAACTTTTCTATGGCATCACGAGATATCGACCATTTTACTGTTTTTTATGTGATCCAAAACTTGCAGAAAATGTTCAATAAATTAGTATACAAGGTTTTGCTAGGATTATTACTGCCACGACACTAGGACAGACATCCTAGTGATGGATGGACAAGACCACATTATTTTCAAAAAATTCCCCTCTCTAACTAAACCACTAACTGCGTATAGAAGAAATCAAAAAGAGGGTTAACACATTCAATAGACATTTATTGTGAAGGTGAAACACTTCCACAAATAAAAAAACCTTATCTTACTTGGTTAAACTTAAACATTAAACATATATTGCAGGAGAACGGTCAGCGGAAGTACAAACATGGAACAACTCCTTTATGGTGAAGATGAACTAAACTAATAAAAAATCAATGATACCAGCCTATATAAATACAAAATTTGATGGCAAACAAATCCATCAAAATCAACATAAGTGGTAGCTGAGCCAAATGAGGCTTTGCAGCCGTCTTGACACACAAATTTAGCTTACAAAACCAAAACAAGAGATTGAGGTATTTTGTTAATTTAACGATTTCCAGAAAAATCAGCTTTCGTGTTGTTAATACACAAGGAACTATCTGTACATGTATATTTCTCAAGAAAATTAGATGACTTATTGATTCTAAACTACGTGCAAAACGTATTCACATCCACAAATTTGAAAATTCTCAGACCTTACCAAAACCATGGTTTCCTGGCTTCTTTAACTCAGACGATACCTCACTTCAGCAGCACCACTCAACCTATTTCACAGTTGTGCGAGAGCCTTACACAGCAACTCTAACAAGCGTAAACAGTTACAAGTCTAGATCATCTCTCAAAATCACTGCAATACCCATGTCAGATCTGATCTTCTCCATCACTCTGTCCGAGCTGTATCTGGAAAATATACGTCTTTCAACCATTGACCTTCCTTTCTTCTCTCCCCCAATAGTCTTGAAAAGCTTCAGCATCCTGAAATATCTCAAAAGACTCTATGAGTATAATGATGAGTGTAATGATTCGTGCAATTAAAGGTTATTTTATTTAAGTTTTGTAAGAATCTGAGAAGAAAGATTGAAAGACTTACTCCATTGAGGAATCCTGAACCATAGATCTAGTCCTTAAATGGCTTCCTTTGTCATGCAATACTATCTTCTGGTCACGAATGCTCAGAACTCTTTGACGAGTATCCTGAGGAAGTCCCTTTAAAAGACTCAAGACAGCTTGCTCATGCTTCTTCTTAATTTCATCTAGCTCCTTCAGCTGCTCATCTACTACATCCTCGAGCTTCTCGACAATACTCTTGATGTCATCTGGGTTACCTTCATTTGGTATTTCGTTTTCTACTAAAGCTAGATGCCCATTTCCAGAAATATCAACACCCCTTTCAACCATAAAAAATTGCGAGTCAACAGGTGCAGACATGGATATCTGTTTTCTATAATCTTCGTGATCACAATCATATTCTACAGGTCTAAGAGGCGATGCATGACAATTGTTCACATCTTTATGACTAACAGGGGATTGCAAATTTTCTTCAGACCAGCTGTCTCCAGAGGTTACCGACTCTTCCGGCAGCGTGTTAGATGGCCCAGGTCTTAGTGGAGAGTTTGCACCGCTAGTTTTCGGTGAATTGGACCAATATTTTCTTCCCGATGGCAGTCTTTCCAATACAAACTGAACAGATTGATTAGAATCATTTGTCACGGGGGAATGGGTTCCAGACCCACTAACTTCTGGAACTGCTTCACCATTAACACTATTGTTGCTTGAGAGTTCTCTTGGTGCCCAATCAGGAATGTAGGATCGAATTTCAGCATCAATCATTTCAGCAATAACCGTGACATCATGATCTGTCAAATCAAGCTCTTCAACCATCTCACTGGCAACAGCAGTTGAAGTATCCACCTCAATATCAAATGGGAAGTGAATGTTTCGAATATGACCTAAGCTCAAATAGGAAATTGAAAATTGATTACACTCACGGAAGGAAACTTCTATCTGACGCTAAGTTCCAAATGCAGACAGAGGAAAAAGCAGAGCGACTCTAACCTGATGAATCTGCTATTCGGAGTTTCAAAAATATAGTGTTGTGGTCTTTTCTTTGGCCCTGCACTGTGAAATCTAGGCATCCATCAAGCACAGAGTCTTCATGCTGTTTTTCGCTCTCAAGCTGATTGGCACTATCATCAGCTGTGTCAAGTTTCAAAAACTAAAAGAGGGTGAGTAATCTGCAATTGAGGAATACAGAAATATCATGAAACTGTACCTGCATTATTGTTATGGGGCTGTAGTGAGCGACCTTTACTCCCAGAATCCTCACCCATTTGGAGAAATGGATCAAGCAATAGTTCTTGAGCTGATAGCCTATCAGAGACTTTGGCAATGCACTTCTCTATAAATACTTTGACCCCAGGATCCTTCACTTTTGCTAATGATGCGGGCTTGATTCCCTATAAAAAGATGGGGAAACAGTAAAGAGTTCTGTAACATGACACAGGGAAGACGAAGTTAAGAAAGCATCAGTTAGAGCTCCTGAATTCACATCTGACCTTAGCAATTAAATTTTTTAGTAAAAGTAATTAGTTCCTGCTTTGTGCATAGTTCAAGTATCAATTCTTAGAGGGAAATAAATTAATAAAATGTCCAGCCTAAACTGAGACATGAAATATAGATATTGTGGGGATGATTAGTATTTTATATAGAAGGAAGATATATAAGAGTGGGACCAATTCTACATATTTTGCATGCGAAAGTGGTGTACACTCAATGATCCTTTTCCATCACCAAAGTTAGACATGTTTTGAGCATTAAAACATAGATAAAACTGCATCAGGATCTCATGTATTCACCCATTTGAAAACCAACCAGGCTTTATTTGCTTGAAGCTTTGGATGGGAAGAACGGTAGGTTTACAGCAAGCAATGACCTGCGGGAGTTCAATGTAGCACCCCCCTGGTACCAACCTTATCTGTTTCTTATCAACCCTATTTGTGTTTTTCATTGAATTTGAATGGGAAAACAACCAATATATATGGGGCCGGGAAATGGTTTAGGAATGAGCGAGTTTCATTTCATAATAGTTATTTCAGTTTGAGAGAAGGATTTGGGTGTCCGGGCGAATAACAGAAAACCTTTGTGGTTTCTCGTTTGGATTATCCCTGACCAATAAATTTAGGGTTCAAAAATAGCTGGATGGCATTATTCTCTATTTACTTGCACTTTTGTTTGGTTGACTCACTTTCTTTTCCTCAAATTGTCTAGGTGAACGTAAACAAAATCCCAAGCACTTTTTGCAATCAAATAGATAATTCTCAATGAAAGCAGCTTAAAGCATTAATGTATATAAAAAGACAAGTATAAATTAAGAATAACTTACTGCAGTCACTTTTTTATAGATTTGAGCAGCATTGGCACATTCAGTATATGGATACTCAAGGGTCACCAACTCCAGCAAGCACATACCAAAGGCATATATATCTACAAGCTCATTGTATTCCTCCTCATAAAGTTCTGGTGCCATGAATTCCGGTGTGCCTAACATCAAATAAGTTGAACAATCACATTCGCCGTTTTCAATCTCCAATTACATTAAAAGTGTACAGAAAAGCAGACTTTACCTATAACACTGTGAGCTGAACGCGCTTGCTGCAATATAGCAGCGAGTCCCAGATCCCCAATCTTAACTTCCCCTTGATTTCCATTAACAAAAATGTTATCGCACTTCAAATCACGATGTATGACTGGGGGATCATGACCGTGAAGATACGAAAGTCCCTCAAGGATTTGTCTAGACCATTTCTTCAACGCTCTCACATCAACGTGTTTGTGTTTCTTACGGTACCTATAAACCAACACGAGCTCGTCTGTTACGTAAACGGTCTCTTATTTAACCGACACATAAGAAAGAAAAAAAAAACGTTTAAAACATACTGCCGCAGGTTCCCAGACGTGAATATCTCAGTAATGAAGTTGATATGCTCGTTCTTGGTATCCACCCACGAGTTGTAAAATTTGATAATATTCTTGTGCTTAAGAGTTTTAAGCAAGTGGACTTCAGAATACAAACGCTCCAAATCCACCGCATTCCTCAATACATCCGCGACTTTCACCTGATTCCACGCCACCTCAATTCCTTCCCACTCATCAAACGCTCTATATCTATGTAACAAGCATCAAAATTAAGGCTTCACACAACACTCCTCAATCTCAAACTCTAAATGAAATCCACAAACACAATAACAAAAACGAACGCATGCAAATTGAAAGTAAACAACAATTGTTGAAAGGATACACTTTTTTGAAAGCTCCTTTGCCCAATATCTCCCTATACTGCAAACAATTGCATCAACAACAACACTTAGTAAAAATAAGCAATAACACAAAAATCACTAGACATAAACTAATCACACTGAAAATTCAACAAAAAAACAGCACGTAATTGTTTCATATTAGCTATATAAACAACAAAATTGAGATTGAAATTGAGATTGAAATTGAAATTGGGGATTATACAAACCCGACCGTAACGACCGGAGGGATCAACCTCGACGAATTCGGGCTCAGTATCGGAATCGTCCGGGTCGGGTTCCGACGCGGCCGAGTCCTGTGACATTCTCCGGCGCTTTAATTTTAATAATTAATTAATCAAAATCAAATGTTGAATTTTGCCCTAAGATTCAGATCTGTTTAATGATAAAATTTAGGGCTCAATTTTAACACATGTATGTATATTACGCCGACTCATATATATATAATTGCTGCGTGTATGTATAATTGTATACGGAGAAGGAAACAAACGTAAAGAAGAAGAGCTTTTTGATGATGAAGTAAATTATCAGCTTAACTGATCGTGACATGACTGATGGACTCTCTCTTTTTTCATTTTTATTTTTATTTTTTTTTTCAATTTTGGTTAATTTTAATTAGGGATTGTTGATACAAATTGCGAAATTTGAACAAAATAAAGGACGATAATAAATTGTGCCTAATAAAATAGAGATTTCGCGTGTTTTTTTTATTTCCATTTACATGTTAGTTATATTCAGCAAATCAAATATACTAATTACCATAATAAATGATAAAAAGAATCAAGCCACTTTTTATTCACTTTTTACCAACAAAATTGTGAAAGTTTCTTAAATTATGCAAACCAAATCAAAAAGTCATAAAATCAAACATAAGCAATTCAATCACAACCCTAATTCTAGATATATAATATGAAGTTCATGACTTTCTTAGGTGGAATATTTCTAGTTTTCTATTAAAAAAATAACATGCAACTCACACGACTCTTTAATAAGGTGAATTATACAAGAAAGAAAGATAAATATGTTAAACTTATTTATTTTTCTCGTTCAATATTCTTAAAAGAGTACCAGATAAACACCGAATTAAACATAATTACCTCCAAAAGCTCAAACACTTCTTGAAGCATGTGGAAAATCAGAAGATCTATCTGGTAGCAAAAACTGAAAAAAGGTGCATTGAATATGAATCGGATCACGGAGTTGGTCAAGGCTTTTTCTTTGAGTCGTGTCACAAAGCAATTGCGCATCCGATGTAAGAGCTTTTAAGAGTTACTATTATTCTTCTATTATATGATATTGTTCAATTGAATTTTTGATATATATTTAAACAGTTCAATTGTTATTTTATGTACGAGTTCAAGTTGTGTCTCAATTCTAGTATGAAACCCATCGTTAGGTACCACCAGCTAAGCAAGTAGAATTGCCTAGGTCAGTCTTTAATTTTGACACATTATATAAAATTAGAGAACTTTGAGTATAATTTTCATAATGCTCCAATTAGTTTGACATGATTTGGGAGAATAGTTGTCAGGAAAAAAACTATTTATTCAGATTCATTACATTATAATATTATATACATTAATAAAATGGTGGATAACATCAGCCTTGTGGTGATGAGCAATGGGAGTCAACGATGTAACTTTTCCCAATCGAATGGGACAAATGCCCTTTTGAAAAGATTATCGTGTTAGGAAGTAAAGGGCAACGTACGAATATTGACTTGTACGGAATGAAATTTGTCTTTTCAGCAAAGTACAAACAAATAGATCATAGAAAACCTCAATTTTGTAGATAATCGTGTCGGAAAGAACAAATGAATTATTTTTTTAATATCTACAACAAAATATGCCTACGACTCCGAGGAATATCCATGATAGCAATCAAATCTAAAGGGTTGTGTTGGGAAGAATTGATCCAAACAAAGAGAAGTATTCAAACTTCCAAATCAAATTTTTGAGTTCATATTCTACATATGAAGGTTAGGACATGCAGTGAAAATTGACCATTAGCAACATCAAGAAATGCGTGGCTTATACAAGTTATTCTCAATAATGAACTATACTCGTGAACAAAAAGTTACACTAATTCTTAAAGCAAAAAATTTCAAGAAACAAGCAACTACGCCGATTGTTCAAGTCACGACAGTAGACAAGCACACCATAAGTTGAGATAATTAAGCATCAACAAACAGTTTTCCCTAATATATTTCAATTACTGACGAAAGGATTTCATTTCCAGGACTATAACTATGGCAAAGAATTCAATACACCAAAAAGGTAAATAGAAATGGAAAAATAATTTTGAGAAAGAAATAAAAATTTCATAAAGAACAAGAATTGCAAATTGTATTCATAACACCTCATAGGTGGCTGCAGCACATTTTTCCAAATTTGATAGAGAATCAACTTTTCAATGAATGTCGAATGACAAACTATTCCAACTAAAGCTAGGATATCTCTACAAACTCCATAACTGAAAGCTAGTGTCAAATGACTGCATTTTATGTAAATTTATTGCAGCTCAACATTCCAACCCATGTCTCAATATATTTGTAGCTCCTCAAAGGCTGGTCACAGAAGAAATTACAAAAATTGATTAACAAATCCTGGCACAATGATTTTTATAAAATGCTTGTACTCTGCTCAACAAAAAGCCGCACCTAAGTGCATAGAGATACCTTTAGCATCCACTATCTAGACAGAAGTTATTGCCTCTTAAGTGCGTTCATTTTATCTCTCAGATAGTAGAGCTTGGCCCTCCTCACTTTCTTCTTGTCCAGCACTTTTATTTCCTTTATATTCGGAGAGTACCTGTCACCATCCACTCATTCAGCCATCATTCACAGTGTTATTTGGTGAAACTAATTAACATGGCAGGGTGAGAACCGTATGCAGTACAAAACAGGAACAAGAATCAGGATCACATAAGAAAACACACTAAAGAAGAGCCTTATAAGAAAAACTTGTTGGATGCATATAAGAACATAAAACTTTGGCATCTTATGAAGTTCACAGTGATGATTAAATGTCGTTTGTTCCATTAAATCAAACTTGATACATTGAGATTAAAGAACAAATTTCCAACTATTCACAGAATATTATGATGCCCAAGCTCCTCTCTTAACAAATGAATGCTGTTTGGAGTAAGAATAAAGCTGAGGATAACAGTTCAAAGGAAGAGGTGAGAACTTGGGGTTACGATTGCTGAACTGTTAGGGATCTAACATGCTTTTTCCCATCAAGCACGAAAAGTCAAGGGCCCACCACCAACCCCAAACCTCCAGCGTATCCTAAACTTCATACAAAGTTCAGAGAAAAATCTCTGATGCAGTTTCATTTCTTCTGGTGGACTATGGCAAGAAGGATAAGCCCCATAAGTAGGCCGAAATGATGGAGGATTCAAGAAACCACTACTTACTGTTTTGAGCAAAATATAATCACATATCTATCACGAACAGGATGTAGGACTTCCATAAAACCCTGTAGCTACTAAACTACTCAAAGCTGGAATAAATACTCACAAAAGGAAGAGTGATTCTATGCCGACTCCTGCTACTAATCTTCTTAATCTGAATGTAGTATTTAAACCAGCATTTCGTCTAGCTATGACTATGCCCTTTATAACTGAAGCACGCCTTTTGTTCTCTGGTACTTCCTGTGATTAACAGATATTAGAGGATTAAACAAGTAAGAATAAAGCAGAGAAGAATGAAAAAACAATACAAAAACTACTCTTCTCAGTAAATATCCATTACCACTTTGAGTTGGACAATATAACCAGGCTGTATATCGGGTATTTCTCTGTTTGATTTCACTTCCTCAACAGCTTCTTTATCAAGCACCTGCAGTTTGTTTGCACCCAATAATCCTCATTTTTTCACCATGCCATACAATTAAGCGGAAACGCCGTGAAAGAAAAGAGTAAAAAAAAATAAGAGAGAAAAAAATATTAAAAACTATATGTTTGTGCCTGCATTATGTGCCTGGCTGTTTTATCGAGCCTCTTGAATTTCACACGCTGAGGGACATCAGGAGACACAGAAGCATCTTCAGAAGTAGATCCAGATGTTGAGAAATTCCTAGTTGGCAAAGTGAATGACCAAGAAGCTGACTGACTAAAACCTGAGCCCAGACATCTGTAAGATGGTAATGAGGAAGCTATACCATCTCCCCTACAAGAATCTGGTGAGACGATTTTCGAGCCAAGATTTTTGTTCTGAAACACACGAATGTTATTTTTGTTAGAACAAACCAAAAGACTAATAGAGAAAAATGAAGAGTCGTGTTGGTGATCATATTATTATGAAAAGGAACATAATATATAATTGCACAAGCTTGAGGATAAAAAGATCTCAACGCTTGCCTCACTTAAACTATTACAGTTACATTACCCACAAATTAACCAAACTTAAAAATTCATATTTAAAATTGTCAATTTATACTTCTGTTCATCTTAAACAATCAATTACCATAAGCCTTTGCCTTAAATGAATAAGCTATGTAAACCAATCTGTAGGAAAACTATTCTCACACATCCATCCCACTATATCTGGTGAAAGTAAAATATCAAGTTATTAACTTTTGCACGCAACACAATAGTTATGCCTAAACTGCTGCTCGAATAGATGCATGTAAATCTTCTGCCATTTTAATAAAGTTTCAATTTTTATGGTCAATATTTACACAATATTTCTATTTCAATGTTGGAAGTTGAACTTGATACTTCTTTACATCTTCCATCCACTACTACGAGGCCAGATGGCAAAGAAACTAAATCACAAACCAAAGAATCTTTCATGATAAATAGAGCAGAGATGGACAAAAACTAAGTGCAACTTATCAGAAAGCTGAATTAATGTATTAGCTGTTTGCGTAGTTAAGATACACAGCCAAGCAATACTATACTAACCAATAAAATTGACAAACAAATTTGAAAAGGAGATAGTCGACTACATCACAGTGAGAATGGATAACCAAATTGGTATAAACATAAAATGAGTAGGACATACCCAAATAAACAAGCACACAGTAGCGGAAGTAAACTACATTCAGAAGCATCAACAAAGCCAGCAGATATATAATGTTCTGAAACATGCTCTAAGTAGAGAACTGAGAGAAAAAGAAACTTGCTCGCCCCTAAACTTGATCATTTTTCTTAATTCTAAGACTCTGTATCGAATGTCCTACATATTCGATCAGCTCTCCACTCTCTACAAGAATGATCGGTCCTCTATTTCTTCAGTCAAACTACCCAAATGATTTCCTCACAATCAACAGCTCTACAAGCTTTCAAACTAAACTTCCATAGGCATACACGCAAGTATAATCGTAGCTCAATTTTGTGGTGAAGTATCAATCACAACCTCTCATTTCACCAAAAGAACTTAATAAAACGATCAAATACTACTCTACAGTTCATCACATATTAATGTCACTGACTAAGCTGAATGTCAACTGCATCATACTGAAGCTCATGCCTCATATAAGCTAACAAAATCGCATACTTCACAGAAACACATTACTCAAAACTCGAATAATCAGCATTCAACAAAGATTATCAGCAAAATCAAAACCATAAATGTACCAAAAGCAATGGCGAGGTAGAACAACACTGAGAATCGAACCGACCGATCGAATATCCAATTGATTTCGATTCAACAGAAGCGATCCTCTGCAAATCAGCGCATTTCAGATTGTTGAGAGCCTGTTTTGTCAAGAGCCCTAATTTGCCGCACAGCGACTGCATTTTTTTTTTTCCCCAAATCAAAATGTGCATTCAGAAGAAAAACCCTAGACTTGGAGTGAAGCAAAGAGGTTTTACGGTTGATGGATATAATAAACCTTATAATGTTCTTTTATTTTCAGAAATGCCATTAGTTGGATTAAGTGTTTTCCCTTTTTTTTTTCTTTTATTATTAATTATTAAAACACTTTTTTTCTTTTATTATTAATTATTAACTAGCAATGATGAACACACCACACCCCGCATGCCTAATTTATTTAGTGAAAGAAATATTGTTTTACATCTTGGATAAAATTCATTATGTAAATTATGAAATATGTTAGTACAGTTATTATATATTAACGAATTAAAACAGTTTTTTCTCAAACACACGCACAAAACATGCATAAAATATCATGTAAAACTCTTCATTTTTGCATTTCTTACAGTTTATAGTATAATATCGTAAAACAATACTATTAAGTTGAATATATCATAAATTTAATAAAAGGATATGAAGTTTATGGGTTTTGATATACCATATTTTGGTATTACATTTGGCCTTACTCAATTAATACACTTCATAAGCATGGAGTCCACTTGAATGATGAGTTGTCATGTGATTTGACGCATACACGTCACAAACGATGATGATGTGTTGTTGTCATAATTTGGCTAAGACATTTGCAATTGCTGATCACTAGGATATGACATATTTTCGCTAAGGCATTTAATGTCTTATTTTGGCTAAGGCATCCGGTAACGGCTAATCATTATGATATGCCATAATTTGGTTAAGCAGTTTAGCAACGACTATTGATCACCACATAAGAGCTAGAGCAACACAACTCTCCAATATCTCCTCAAGTTAGACTATATTAATGATGTGATCGATTTACTACAACATTAATGGGTCAGGCCTTGGCCAAGGCCAATCAATAGGCCCACCAAAACTCCTACAAATATCCCTTTTGAATTCATCTGATGTACTTCAGTTTTTATTATTCCGAAATTGTTGGTGTTGTCATTACCTGACCGAGCCTCATATTGTTCGATCCTTATTCACCAATTGAGTAACTGACTTAGGTATCGGAGGGTCTACGCTTGTACAGCCCCAGGCTTAGTTCAGGTGCAATATTTCGGAGTAGGTTTTTTTTGTAATCCAAAACTGATACTAAACTTGATAGTGACCTGGATCAAGTAATAAAAAGTGCTCATGATGTATATATTTATGTGTGTATATCCTAAAACTTTAAAGGATTGTTAAAAGGGTCGTAACATCATATAATAATTATATATATGGTCTATTGAAAACAAATAGTATAAGACTTAGATTGTGCGAAAATTGTAACTCGAGGCCAAAATTCCAGCTTTAGTTGCATATGGGCCGCCTGAAGGTCAATTTAGGATCTTAGAGGATTTTTTGTCCTTAACTTTATAATACTTCTTGTGAATAAAAATAGCATAAAGTATTCTGGTAATTTGAGATAGGACGGGGGTAGCTTTTTGCATTTAATAAATTAATAACTCCTTGATTTTGGCAAAGGCCAAAAAAATAGTTTCGACTTGTGTAGCTAGCACCTGTGAACGCCTCATAAAGATGGGTTTGGAACTCTTGTAGAAAGGCTTAATGGGCTCTTTCTGAAGAAGGTCCAAAAACTTTTCATTTTTCTCTATGGATCGAACATTTATAACTTTTGACTTACAAATCTGTAGTCGGACTTTTGCCTCATTCATATTTAACAGGAAGAAGTAAGAACTAATGCCAATTTTTTTCACTTGTTTTGTTTGTGCATGTTGGTTACATAATTAGTTCATACTTAGTCAACATTAAGTTTATCATTATATAGAGGTACGTTCAGAATGGCAAGAGATTATTTATTAATATTTTACTCCACAAAGAAAAAGGTGCAGTGTACATAACATATGAGAGAATTTGATATTAATTATTTTCTTTTGATTAAATTATGTATCATCCTTTTTTTTTATTCTAAAAGTTTGTGATTTTTAAACAACACCAACTCATACTTTCGTCAAACAACATAAGCCTAAAAAGACTATGATTTTTCAATTATCTAATCCTGGCACACATTACAACCCTGACATTGAATAACTATTCTTATTATTTTTCTTTTTCATAATTAACTATCCTCGTTACTCATATCCGACTTTTATAAGTAAGAATGATTTAAAAAAAGGTATTAGATTAGGCCAAGGATCTTCTAGGATTCCATATTGGTGTAAGAGTGGAAATGACTGCCCATGTGCTCATCAATAATAGCGTGTGTTATCTTGAAATATGGTTTTCCGATTAGTAAACTAAAGTCTAAAGATAGGAATGGGTCATATCAATCTAAAGTATATAATATTGTTGAGACAGATTTGGTTACCAAATGAAGTTCACAATAATTTACATAATATTATGAATCTGGTAAAATTAATGAGTGCTCAACTATACATTAATTTAGTGAAATAAGTCTCATTTGTATTAGACTTGAGAACGTTCAATCAAATCCTTCTTGTTGATGAACGGATCTATAGATGAATTTGATTGGATTTTTCTCATTCGAGTCAAGATCATGTTCTAGTCTGTCGATTGTCTAAAATTAGAGTTGTGAAAAATAATTAAATCGACCAAATTATTTAGAATAGATTTTTGAAACTAAATCAAATCTTCAATTCAATTTTTGATTGTTGTCCATGCACTAAAAGTGAAACCAGTTTAATTGGGTGTTCAGATTTAGGAATTAGGAGTCAATCCCCAGATTAAATCAACACCAATTTTCTTTATGTTCACAAAAAGAAGTGCTTTACTAAATTAGGCATGCCTAGTTTATTTTATATCTTGTCAAATTTTAGATTTTGAACTTGTTATTTGTATCATGATTCATGATGACACTATAGGTTGAAGAATAAAGAGTGAGACAAGTTGTGATTGAGGCTTGAAGTTGGAAATCGATTTGTCATTTGGGGATAAATCATGGATGTAATGGTGAATTGAATCATTTGTGAATTGTGGCTAGTGATTTAACTTCTTTTAGTTTTAATACGTTTAAATTTGATATTTGGTTCATTGTGTCGAATTGAATTATTTGGAAGTAGAAGTATGAATATTGGTTGCTAATTTGTGATTAATGATGTTTATTAGTGATATGAGGAACAGTTGATAAGTTTGATAGTACATAACTTTTAGTGTTTATTAGAGTTTTTAGTTTAAGATGCATTTCTAAGGCGTTATATTGTATTTCATTCTTTAAAGCTAAAAATAAGATTAAAAAAGTCACATACCGAACGGAACCATATTACACCGAAATTGGCTTGGTTTGCACTTAATCATTTCGATCCGAACTATTCAATTTTTGATTGTTGTTTTTTCTACAGTCAAAAATCTAATATCTCATTTGATTTAATCGATTGGATCCAATTTACCAGGATTTCACAACCCTGTCAAAAATTGTTAAAAGATTAGGCTAATTACATATAGTTACAAGAAACGGGGACCAACTTTATGGGACATGCTTTTTGCCGGTTCTTCCCACTTTGAATGTTTAGTGTTAGTTAGCTAACCAATTTTAGATTTGGTGAAATGAATCAAAACTCTATTGAAACAAATGCCAGAAAACTGGTCCTGCTATTCGTGTGAAAGCATGCCTAGAAATTAGTGTTTTAGGTTGCGATAATAATAATATATGTAAGTACTAATAACATTAAATAGACAGCTCTCTTTAATTCAACAATAGTTATTGCTAGCTATCTCTCACCTTTGTTTTTTCCAATTCTGGCTCTGTGGTATGTTGTTCAACTAGATCGTTGACCAATGAACACACATTAAATATTTTACTGAATAGAAGAAAAACAAACCTAGATTAGTCTATTTTAGTTTAGTTTGCTACCTATAGTAACTATAAGACGTTTTCTTTAGTCATTCTAAATTAATTTTGTTACTATATATGTGTGTGTGTGCGTGTGTGTTCTTTAAGATATAACAATTATAGATTATTTATCAAAAAAAAAAAAAGATAATAATTATAGATGATTTAAGATGGATCAAAGTTTCTTTTCTTTTTCACGAAAAGTATCGAAACGTTTCTATTTATGATTCTATGGAAAAGAAACACGCAATATTATCTACGTCTATTGCAATAACATTTTTTACGAAACTTTCGAAACATATCGAGAAGATCTCGAAACATTACGAAAAGTTTCTAATATTTAGCACTCCGAAACATACCTTCAAAACGATACTTTGATCTATGAATTTAAGATACATGTGCGTGTATACAGTAATATCGTTACAAATTTAAGAGATCCTTAAAATCTCAGAGAGTAAATTGACCAGAAAAATTATCCCTACAAAATAAAAGGAAAAAACAACAGAAAGATTTGAGAAAAGACACAGAGTAAATTGACCAGATCTGCGACTGCCAACTTATGTAATAATGTAACAGGTTTGTTCCTTAAGTATAGATTCCTCTCCTATAAGTCTATACTTCCCTTCTGACATTAAAAAGATTAAATCTTTATACTGCAGTTGCATTTACACATCAAATATTGGTCACATTTCCAATCAAAAGTAGGCAAGAAATTGAGAAATGAAATAAAGCCCTACATGACTTGAAAAACCAGCTCTCACTAAAAATTACAAAATTATCATTTAAATTTGTATTGGCCATAAAATTATAACGCATTAACGTGACTTAATCCTCAATAATTACTGCACAAAAAAAAGGATGTATATAGTTAATCAAGAAAAGATAAATAAATGAACTATTAAGAAACATTTTTTCACAATTACCTCAAATTCAAGGTACCACTAGTGCAATTGCCACGTTGCTTATTCATCATTCATTGATTTTGACTGTCCTTTTTAACTCTTAAATTAATGTCTCCTATGCTTTAAAGGAGTCAAAATCTTAATTTTGCACAAATCAATGCCCCAAATCTGGTGAAGAAGACTTCACTTCTTTTTAACCATGCACACCCCTATGACCATTTTAATTCTAACAGAATCAACCCAACCTTGGATTCACTAAAGCTGGTCTGCTCAACAACAGTTAAAATATTGACATGAAACCAAGAAAAACATATAAAAAAACCAATACTAAAAAAAATAATAAAAGCCAGTTAATAAAGCATCACATAATTGATAATTGACTACATATATAAACATTGATTGATCCTTTTGATTCTTCATCTATCTGCCAGTTTGGAACACATTTTTTTTTCCTTATGTTTCATTAATACTGCCAAGAAAATTTTCTGGCAGCATCTCATGACTCACAAATCAACTTAATAGTTAAAGTCTCTCTATCTCTTTTTTCTAGTTCACACACTCATTACATTAATCCCATTGGATACTTCTTTTTCTGCCATAACAAAAAAGAAAAAAATCCCATCTTTGATAAGATGCAGGATCAAATAGGCATTCCAGCTTGTTTTTCATCAGGTGAAAAGACATCTGATGATCCTGCAGCTATTACAAGGTCAGGACAGAATGTGTTCATGTCCGTTTACCGGACAAAGATCGCTGATCAATGCCGGTTGATCACCGTTACATGGTGCAAGAACATGCTCCTCCACGGCTTATCTGTGTCGGTGGAAGGGCCGGAGGGAGAGAGCCAATACACTTGCAAAGTTGAGCTTAAGCCATGGTACTTCAGAAAGAAGCACGGGTCGAAGCGATTTCTAGTCGACAATGGTAAGGCGGTCGATGTTTTTTGGGACCTTAAGGCTGCCAAATTCAACGGTGAAGCAGAGCCGAGTTCGGATTATTACGTGGCGGTTGTTTGTAATGAAGAGGTTGTGTTGCTTCTTGGGAATTTGAAGAAGGAGGCTTATAGAAAGACAGGATGCAGGCCTGCTCTTATTGATCCTATATTAGTTTCGAGGAAAGAGCATGTTTTTGGTAAGAAGAAGTTTTTGACAAAGGTTAAGTTCCATGATAAGGGAAGTTTTCATGAGATATCAATTGAGTGTAAGAACAAGAATGGTAGTTCTTCTTCTTCTTCCAATGGTGTTGATCCAGAGATGGAGATTCGAATTGACGGTCATTTAGTCATTCATGTGAAGCATTTGCAGTGGAAGTTTAGAGGGAATGAGTCAATTCATTTGAACAAGGCAAGAATTGAGGTGTACTATGATGTCCATGACTGGCTATTTAGTCCTGGATTAAGGCATGCATTGTTCATTTTCAAGCCAACTCTGCTAACTACGTCGTTTTCCTCACCGAGTTCTTCGTCAGGGTCGACGCCTCTCTCGTCTCAGACGGGGAGTTCGGGATCAGTGGAGGGGCTAAGTGCATGTGGAGCACCTGATTTTTGCCTGTTCCTGTATGCATGGAAGGTGGAATGAGGAAAGTTTTACAAAGGCCTAATGCCAAAGAATTGTGTGAAAGGGAAATGACAGTCATGTGTATATGGGCCAAACTGGAATGTGGTTAGAATGAGGATTGGGTTGAGGTGAGTTGAGGAGGAGCAAAGCACATGGGGGTGGGTGAGTAGGGTGGGGTGGGGTGGGGGTGGGTGGCCCACTGTTGAGGTTGGAAGTTAGTCACAGCTGGTTTGTGAACAAGTGGCATGATTGAAGAGGACAGATAGGATAACATACATACCCAATAATTTCCAATCTAGAGGCATCTTCATGTGTTCTTTTTTTATTTTTTGGGTTTTTTCCCAAAACTTTTCTTGATCTGGTCTTGATAAGTGAGCAATTATATGTGATATTTTATTTTTTCCCCAAGTTGCATATATAGAGAAAGTTCACAGTATTGTATATTTATCTGATGCCTGTTTGGCTGGCATAACAAGGAGGAATTTGTTGTTTTGGTGCTAGTCTGAGCTTGCAGCTGAACTATAAAATGTCAGATTTAATATATCAGATTTGAGCACAGACAGATTAATACATTACTGATTAAGTTCAGTACGCGGTGATAAACGATGCTTAAATTTCTTGTCGATGAACATAACTGACTATAGTTTACAAATAATCGATGAAATACAACACGCAGAACAAGGCATCGAGTGAACTTTCGAGAAGGACTGAAACAGTACATGTAGGAATTAAGATTGTTGCAATGGTAGACTACTCATCACTTTTCATACAATAACTCATGAAATGAAACAAAATTTACAAGACACTTCTGTAGTTTATTACAAGTAGGCAGGCGCAGCTCATGTATTCAATCATTGTTTGCTTTGAAAATGAAAAAAATGTTCAATTTCTATAGAAACATTCCAAAAAGGTATGGAGACTAACTCTCTTTTGAGTTTTTATCATCAAATTTTATAAGTCACATAGCATTATCCACTTGTTTGTCATTATCTTCCAAAACCGAACAATTTCGTGAAGAAATTCCCTTTCTTCCCTTGAGAGGCATCGGCTGGTTTTACCGGTGTCTTTGCAGGAATCTGCTTTGGGGATGGTGTAGGTTTACCTAGAGGAGTAAAACATGTTAAATGCAGCTCACTGTTTTAACTCAATTAAAATGTTTGCAGCCTTATTTCTTCATCTGAGACTTATGTTATAAAAGTTATTTGTCTAGTTCAACTATAGAGAAAATCGTGAATGATCCCGCCAGAGACATTCATAGACATCTCTTGTTTCACAACTTCCTGTCAAAGTGTGAGAAATAAAGGAGCACAACTTTGATAAACATTACCTGGAATAGGTGAAACTTTCTTCGCTCTTGAATCGTTTACGTCGTTTTGTTTCTTATCATCCCTTGGCTTAATTACTTCACCAGAAGCCTTTTTCTCGGAGATTTTATGCTCTGCTGATTCACCATTATCCCACTTAACTGCATTCATCAGTGAAAGTAAAGAGCAAGATATGTGAATTGCATTTGTAAATATATATTTTCAACATTGCAAGAAAAACTATGATCAATGACTTCCATGTTGTGGTAATCAGTGGCTTACTTTCACTAGGAGGTTTTCCATAAGTATTGGACAGAACTTCAAAAAAGCTGTTGTTTTTCTGATCTTGCATCACTGCCACGAAAGATAAAGCAACATTCAGTTTCAAACTTGTGGTTCCTAGAGTTTTTTGAAAAAGAAAATATCAATAATGAGGAAACTATTGAAAACACTACGTTGGTCGAAGAGTTTATTTCCGTAGTTAGGGGCAGAGGCCACTGAGAGCAGCTGTACCGCTTCTACATCTTTAGTCGTCGATAATTTGAGAGCAGCACTCAAGTTTTGTGTGTCTAACAGAATTCCTGCAAGCTGGTAGGAGAATAAACATAAGTTTGTTTACTTAAATACGAAAATCAAAAAACATAATTCCAATTATCAATTGATAAGAAATGAAATAAACTTAAGTAAATGTACCAGAAGTTTTTTCAAGATTGGAGTCTGAAGGAGGTCGTACGCGTCCTCGCAATAATTGTCTGTAAGAATAGTGCATGCTGATCCAACCTAGAAATAGACAAGGATTACAAGAAGTAAAACCTTAGGAATGTTCATGAATAAGTAAGGGTTCAAAGGGTTTGTGACGCTTATGTTTTGAATGAATCATATGAAAAAAAAATTAACCTCGCGGTTGGTTCTGAGGATATCCTCCCCAACTACAAGCAGGCTCAACTGCTTCGACATCATAAGAGTTTCCAAATCAACCTGAACGTAAGTAGCAGAACCAGAATCAGTTCTTAAGCTAGTTCTGAAGCTCCAGAGAATAATTTGCTTGCAGAATCCTATTTATTAACAGTTCTTATGATCGATTAAATTTCTATATGTGACTAGAATAGGCAGCGAAAGAACTTAAACATAGTTTTCTGCAGCAGCCTTAGAATAGTTGCAAAAAGAAAACTAGTTGTGTTTGCATAATGTCATCAAAATTATAGCAGAAGGTGCAGACCGTGAAACGAACTCGTGGCATGGCATAAATGACTATCTTCAAGGAGTAGCACTATGCATTATAGAGTAAAGTGATTCTATCTACACTGCTCTTTGAGCAACAAAATTGCATAAGCTGGTTCAACTTATGGCACCAAGAATGCATTTTTATCACCAAAGTTAATCACAACTTACTCCGCAAACTACTTGTATAAAAAAGATCAACTTCAATGAAATACCTCATTTGAAAAGAGCAACGAAGAGGCATCAAGACCAACGTGGTCGAATAACCAAGCCACTTGACGCTGCCTCCACATTTTCCCCCTCCTTATGTTCATCACAGGTACCACAAACTCCAAATTGTCCCCATTATTTGAGCCTCCCTTCTTCATTCTGTTCTCCAACAACCATGCATAACATACCGCCGCCACCATTGAACTCGTACCTAAATCAATCCAAAAGAAAGTAAGCATTTTGACTACTAAATTGTGACTAGCCTTTCTGCACATAAAAAGTAGAAAACAAAATGTAAGAAAACTTTACAATTTGAAACAAAACTTAACTATTTGAGGGCCCTGATAGCACAATCTTGGCCTTGCCATCGATTTCTCCGCTCATAAGCTTCCCAATTTTGACCCTTTGCTCTTTCAAGAAACCATTTAAGTCCTGACCCTGACCCTGACCCTGAACCTTCAAATCTCTTGGTTTAATCCTCTCATCATTCACATTATTATCCTTCTCCATGATCCTATCATTCCTGCATGTAGATGAAGATATAGACCTCCGGTGAGCCGACTCCACCAAGTTCCGTGGCGGTGAAAGCACCTCGGCCTCTCCCAACGAGCACGTGCTTGATGATTTCGACCTTCTGTGAGCCGACTCCACTAGGTGTTTAGGCGGTGATAGCAACTGAGTGTCCAATGTTGTAATAGTTCCATTGTTGTTTGAAGTAGGTTTGAAAGAACGTTTGGCGGGAGAGTTAGTTGGGATTGTTATAGGGTGTGACAGAGGTGAATTTGGATCAGTTTGGAAGCGGGATCTGCGGTGCATGGATTGGCGGGGAGGGAGCGGTGGGGCCGCTAGGTGGCTCGGGGGACTTGGTGGTGTGGGGTCAGGAGAAATGGTGGTGGGGTCTGGATTGTTGGGGATTTTAATGTTGTTGGAAATCCATTTTTGGACTTCTGATGTTTTTGTCTCTGTTTGAGGAGGATCCAAATTCGGGTCGGATCCTTTTCGGGTATGTCGTGCCGTTCTTGAGAGGATTTCACCGCTGAAACCTTCAAGTGCCCTGTGCCTGATTTTATTCCACGTTGTTTTTTCGCAAAGTTATGAAGTTGTGATATTGAATGCATATTGTAGTTGTAGTCACAAATTTTAGTACTAACAAAAAAAGTTACGTATTTTTTTATTATTCCTAAGTAGGATAAAAGAAATAAAGATATCACATAAAGATGTTTTACCTTCTAGCAGATCTTGAGAGGGGGTCTCTCTTATCAAGAGAGGAAGTCGAAAACCTGGCTTGAGATGCTGCAAACCTCGGTGAACCAACTGAACGAGAGGGCGAGGGCGAAGTGTTCCCTCTCGTGGGAGAAGAAGCCACGATCCTTTTAGCCTCCTGCAGCCACTCCTGAGTCTGCCTACTACTAACACTCCTCGTGCTCGAATCAAAATCATCAACATCATCATTGCGACTTCTTAACACGTACCCCTCACCACCCGTCAGGTCGTACTTCTTGTCATGATCAGCAACATTTGCCGCGCCAAAAAACATGTCGTTCATGAAATCAGTGAGGTCAGGCTTTTGGTGGCCATTGAGACGTTTCGTCTCTGCTAGCTTCTTTTGCAGGGTGGTATTGAATCTCCTGTCCATGCCTTCTGCTTTGATCATTAGGATGATGGAGATTAGCGTATGAAGATGACAAATACGCAATTTTACGAGGAAAAAAGAGTCGGTTTCGAGAGGGAAGGGGAAGGAAGGTGCAGGGCTGAAAGTTCAAGGGGAAATGGATTTTTTGTCATAGATGATGATATATAGTAAAGGGATGGGATTATATATATATTTAGAACCAATGGCCGGCCTTAAGCAATGTCTTTTCTTGTTGTTAATATGTTTAATTGGCCTTGTACGGGTGACAAATTGGCATGTTAGGCAGCAGTTTCTTTGTTTTTTGAATCAGCTATATGTGATTTAGTCCAATTTTGTGTGTACAAATTTTGAAATGGCCAACATGCAGTCCAAGATTCCTCCATAACAAAGTTTCAAGCCAAGTTAACTTAGAAATATGTTATAATTAATCTATTTACAATTGAAGCATATTTTTTGAGTTTGGAACCGTTGAATGATTTTTAACTTACATTTCTGGTTACTAGACATTTAGAAAATCTTTAAGTCTTACAACAGACTTTAGACTTGGGGCCTCAAATATTCAATTTTGCTCTAAAAATTACGTTATCAACTTATCATAATGGGAAAGACATTCTTAAAGCTATCGACAAATTGGAATAGGCCAGTTGATCTAAAGAAGTACTTGAAAAGATCCATACTGCTCAGCCTCAAGCTCATAATAGACATTAGAACAGAACTGTAATGGGCCTTTGTTGGGCTTGGAGAGGGAGGATTGGACCGGACTGGGCTCAGTCAAATTATATGCAAATAACATAGATTTTAAGTCTTAAGAACTTATGTCCAAATCTATTTTTAGGTAATTAAAAACGTCTTTGTTAAAAATAAATTCTGACTGTCCACCAATACTAAATCCCATTGTCACGTGGCTAGCCCAATATCAACCTCGCCTAGGCCCAAATAAGTGGACCATACCAAATAAGGCCCAGTCAGCTCCATTTTTATAAATCTGAAACCCTAATTTGGACACACACTCTTTCACCTCCGCGCTGCTGAACAGAACAGAACAGAACCACTCACGACAAGGAGCGGCGGTACCCTAATTCTCCAGGTGATTCACTTTTTTTTCAATTTTTAATTAAAATTGTTTCATATGCTTTTTCTTCTTCATGATTTTGATCGTCTTTGTGTATGAACATGATCTTATGAGATGCTTCTGAATCAAAACTGTAACTCAGTTGATATGTAATTAATTATTAATTATCATTCGTGTTTAAGCTTCGTTGTACAGTTAGCTCTATAAAGAGTACTTAATTGTTCGTAGCTTTTTCGTGTGAGATCTTGTGGTTCGTGCTCGTATTGGTGCCATTTGACGGTCTAGATTTTGTCCTGGAATTGTAGTTTTAGTGATTTTTTTGAATATATAGAACGAATTAGGTTTTGTAATTCTAATCGAGTATTTGGTACGGTTTGTGTTTCAGCTTGTGTTGAAAGATGGTGAGAGTCAGCGTGTTGAATGATGCTCTGAAGAGCATGTACAATGCCGAGAAGATCGGGAAGCGTCAGGTTATGATCAGGCCTTCGTCGAAGGTTATCATCAAGTTTCTTATCGTGATGCAAAAGCACGGTTCGTCTATTAGTTTAACATTAGTTTTGAATTGAAAATCGTTTTATGAGCGAGACCTCGGTGTAACTAAACTTTGGAATTGGTGTTACAGGTTACATTGGCGAGTTCGAGTATGTTGATGACCACAGGTCTGGAAAGATCGTGGTTGAATTGAACGGAAGGCTCAACAAGTGCGGAGTTATCAGCCCTCGTTTTGATGTTGGTGTCAACCAAATCGAGCCTTGGACTGCCAGACTTCTCCCTTCAAGACAGGTGAATTCTAATTTCAAGCTACCTCAGTTATGTTTAGATTATGGTGATGTGTAGAGTTTATAACGTGGAATTTTTGGTGGTTGTTTAATTGCAGTTTGGTTACATTGTGCTGACGACATCCGCCGGTATCATGGATCACGAGGAAGCCCGTAGGAAAAATGTCGGGGGTAAAGTGCTCGGGTTCTTTTATTGAGATATCGATTGTGTTGTTTTTCTTTCTTTATAGGAAGATGGTTTGTTGTTCAAGTTGCATCTTGGACAATTTTTTGCAGCTTTTTTGAGTTATATTTGCAATTGAACATTTCAATGTTTTTAGTTTAAAATATGCTTGTGTCTTCACTTTTTGGATTCAAATGACATTTGTTATGTGATGATGACCAATTTCTTGGTTATTGCAGTGAGATTGTCTGATTTTTGGCAAATTGTACTTCTTTCTTAATCTCTTTAGAATCAAAATACAACCGATTCTCAGAGGCTGGCAAATTTTGTTTAGTGTTCCAATAATATGCATAGTTTGCTAAGAATAACATGGTTGGTGAGTATGCTACATTGTTGCACACGGCTGATTTATCATGATTTTTCATCATGTGTCTAAGAATATGATTCTCTTCAAAATTGCGACACTTTTATGAATAGAACTTTTGATTCTCGAATTTGGTTGATGGTAAATAAGTCTATATAGTAGTTAAGTACTAGTACAAAAGTATCTACATATAAACTTCATGTTGGCCTTCTACTTAGGCGTCACATATTGGGATCTCTTAACACAAATATTTATTTGAATTGGTTGAAAGAAAAGCGAATGATATTTATTTAATTTAATACAACAGCCTCGTTAATTTTTGAAACGGTTTCGATAGGTTCCTGAAAATTCAGAAGTTATTTTTGATCTCTTGCCGACTAAGATTCACATGGACATTGTGATGGTATTTTAGAGAGTGGTCTTGGGTTTTTTTTTTTTTTAGTGAACAAATATACTTCGAAATTTTCATGATGTGCCTTTTCCTCGTAATCGTTGTTCAGTGTAGCTCAAAGCGGGCAAGATCAGAGCGAGAAATGCGATATCGCTAGATTGCTTTTGCTAGTACTTCATAAATTTGAAAAAAACAAAAGTTCATGAAGTCAGGTTTACTTCAGATGTTAATCCCCCAAGTTAATTATCATGGCAATTTAATGGTAGTGATTCCGCCTATTACATTCTTTTGTTGATTCAACACATATGCTGGATCCGAGCCTGGCCTGGACCTGCGTATCAAGTCGATGATGTAGTAGTTTATGTATGGAGTGTTTGCTTTTATTGTGTTGGGCTGGATCTGTGTCTCAATTCGAATGATGTAGGCTTTAGTGTAACCAAGGGTAACTTTTGTCATGGAGTCTTGGCTTTTATTGTGTTCTTGTGGAACGGGCTTTATTGTTTCGGGTAGTTTTATAAGGGTTTTAATTACTAATTATATGAAAAAAAATCCTTGAGACATGAATGAATAAACAGTTGTGAAGTTGTAGAGACTAGAGAGCCAATAAATATAAACTACTCTTTTATTTCTAATGAGTAAATAAAAAACCCCCTTATCAAAAGCCAAACCACCTATCATCCGGTATTAGACACGCTTTTTTCAAGAATTAGAATACATGCATTTTACCTATGAGGGTGTTTGCAATAATTTATATGAGGAGTTTGTGCATTTAAATCTTTAGACAAAAAAATTGAAAATATATGCAAATCTTTTTAAAGAGTTGCTTAAAATAGTAATAGTAGTTTACAAAAATTAATGAGAAATAACTTTCATTTTATACACTTTTTGAAATAACATATTTTTTAAATACAATTTGAGAATCATCTTAACGCTGCGACTTATGTTTATTTTTATAGGACAAATAGAAGCTAAAATTAGTGCGAGAAATACCTAAAAAGTGCTAATATTGACGGAGATACCAATAAGTCATTTAAGAAACAATTACTATACTGACGGAGAAACCAATAAGTCATTTCATAAACATTTATATACGCCACCGTTAGACCATTTTCTCCATCTTTGCCTCCATCAAAACGTTTCATACTTCATCTTCGTGGCTGCATTGACACCCATAGTAAGTGTAATTTATTTATTTATTTTGTTTCGAATGTCAAGACCTCTACGATTTCCAGACACTAAATTGGTCTTGGTTCAACGAATTCGAGATTCTCAGTTACTAAGTTTTGATTTCTGCCTAATTTTCCACATGTCTCAATGTTTTCATGCTTGTTTGTAAATCTTTTCCTATTTGATGCTTATTTATTGGTTTTTTTTAGTAAGAATTGAAGATCTATTCCCCTTTAAGTTTATCTGAACTTTGGAGAACCAATTTGACCAGAGTTGAATGAAATGTCCATCCCTGCACCTCCTTATCACTACTTCAAGCTAACATATCTTATGGTTTCCTCTTCACAATTCTTAGTTGAATTACTAAATGCATTAAACATTTCTTTGAAAAGTACTAGACTATGTAAAAACAAAACACACATGCATTTAATATTTGTGTTGTAACAGCAATTTTTACAATTTTTTTAGGAGCATATAAAAGTATTCCGAAAGCGATTTTTTTATTAATATTTAGTGGATAAAAAGATATATTGAAAAAGAAATTTTGATCCATGTAGTTACATTCATGGATCAAACTTTTGTTTCAATATATGTTTAGATCTGCTAAATATTAAAAAAAAAAACTCGCAATATTTCGAGATATCTTTGGTTAGTTTTGAAAAATCGTAAGAATAGTTGTTGCAATTGATTTAGAAAGGGTAAATCACTTTAAACCCTCCAATTTTTGTGGTATTTCACAATATACCTCCTGAACTACAAAAAAGAGAAAATAGGCTACCAACCTATTGAAAAATGTGTGAAATGTCCTATGAGTTGTTGATCCACCGTTTGACTTTGACACGTATATGCATTTTTGTCCGCTGAATTTGATCTCAAGGAGCATTTCACACATTTCTCAATATGTTGGGAGATTATTTTCTCTTTTTTATAGTTCACGAGTACATTGGAAAGCACCACATAAGTTGGGGGATTCAAAGCGATTTACCCATTTAGAAGACATTTTTATATTTACTTTTTATGAAGTAAAAAAAAAAAGAAGACTTTTAAGTAGTTTTCTAGGAAACATTTAAATGTTTGATCCATGATTACATTTATAATGTCAGTCCATTTGCCACCATAAGCTAATAGAAGACCTCGTATCACTGACTCACCTGCTCTATATATGTCCTACTCAAGATCCGTAGCCTACAAAACCTGGCAAAATTATATGAATCCTTGTTTTTCTACTCACCAATTACCTTCTCAATTGTATTCAATTTTTGGAGTGTTTAGGTGAATCAAACACACTTCAGAATGGAACCAAACAACCCGATGAACCAAGCACCACCAAGAGCTCAGAGGCCACAACGTCGACCATGTTTCATTAGACTCTCCGATCACGAACATCTGGTACTTCCTCTCCACACAGTCCCGCAGCTATTCATCAACCCGCCGCACCTCCCTCGGGTCCATGTCGACGTGCAACAAGAGCTCACGCCAGCACGCGACAACACTCAATACCGGCTACGGGTAATGCCAACGCTAGGCGATATGCCAGCGCCACTCCTACCTAACGACAATGAAATGAAGATTCTAGCATGGAACTGTCGAGGCATTGCGCGTTCGAACTTTCTGCCCGCGATAGGGACCCTGCTTGATCGTCATGAGCCCCACATTTTGATTCTGATGAACACGCGTCATCTGGAGGATGGAGAACTAAGTTCTAGTCACGCCATCAGGCAGCAGCTTCCGTATTCGAATTCTTATATGTGTCAAGTGGGTAGGTTTTGGGTACTGTGGAATGGCGGATCGCTGATTATCTGCAGATTTGTATGTTCTCCGCGTGAACTCCATTTGGAAGTCGTGTTGCCGCCTCGACTACCGTTAGAAGATTTTGGATAATGCTGGGATGAATCGAGATCATGAATCAGTGGGGTGAATCGAATGATCTTGAATATCTTTTAAAGTTGTTTGGTGGTGATCTTGATAGTTAATGTATCAAGTCTTGAAGACGGATCTCTGAATTTCATGTGTGTATTGAACAATGTGAGTTAAGGTCTTTATGTGGTTTAATGTCGTCATGGTTGTGCATATATTTGGGTTTTTGGTTAAAAATGAGGTAGATAATTTTTATTGTGAGTTTAGAGTTTGTAGGCGATAGCAAATGATATATATTCTTGAATTAATCGAAATAAAAATTAGGTAAATTGGTTATACCGATTATTGATCAACTGAGTGGCTGTCCTTTTAGCAAATATTCTTTTCACAGTTTTTGAAAAAGTTAGCCAACAGTTTTTCGAAATTATTTTACGAAACTACCTTATGATGACATAGTACAATCAATTCAAATTATCAGCATTACCTATTTATAACTTAGTTCTTCAATGTGTACTGTAGATACAGTTATAACTAATTTTTAGTAACGGTATGTGCCAACATGGTTACGACTTAATTTTAGTAATATCAAAATAGAAATGCGAATGTCAAGATTTTTGTGACTTAATTTTAGTAACGACAAGATGAAAATGCGAGCATTTCTTGGTTTAAAATTCTTGAAACCGAGCGTTTGGTGGTTCAGAAACTCAAATCTTGTCGAAAGCATTTTTTGTCAGTACACATAGATCCCATAAAAACTAGTCCGAATCATTATTTGTCAAGATTTTTCGGCGAATCATGACTTATCAAGACTTCATGGCATAGGTTTCTTGGCTTTGACAGGACATTTAGTATATGCCTCTATTACTTCAAATGATTAATTTCCTGGATGTACTACAACATTGCTAAGAGTTAAGGTTTCCTTTTCACTAATCGATTGAGTATATAGGTTGTCCTTTGGGTATAGTTGGGGTTCCTGAAAGGTAACCAAGTATAGAAAGAGTTGATATAGTTTTTCGGACCGTTTGTAAATGTTTTTCTATTTGGTGCTTGTTCAATTGTTTTCATGCTAAGAATGAAGATCTGTTTCTTTCATTTTGCTTTAGCTTCTCTGCTTGTTATCTTGCCGTTATATTCTGATTGCCCTAGCTACTTGAAGACATAAACTTGTGCAATCTTTTGAAACATTCAACAGCCTTTCTTGAAGACAACTTGAACAGGAAATAAGAAGCAACTTGCGTTTGTGTGAGAATTTTGATTTAGTTTCTTACTTTTTGGGGCTTTGAGGACCAAAATAGGAATTTTATTTGAATGCAGCGTGTTAACGACTGGATAACACACAGCAACAAATTACGTAGGTCGAAAGTTTCTTGCAATTAGATTGAATATTATTATTAGTAAGTAATATATTAAAAAAAAGAACCCTTTATTGTATACATCAGTCCCACTGTTCCTTAATGTGCCACGTCAAGCTATAGTTTGACAACTCATATCAGTGACTCATCTTGCCTAGTAGGACCACCTGATCCTTAGCCTGCATTATGTGGCAATGTCATATGAATCTTTGCTATCCGACTCACCAACTTTCTCAAATATATTCTCTCTTACAGTCCTTAGATGAATCAGACACACTTCAGATCGAATATGGAACCAAGCAAAATGAACGAAGCAACACCACCTCGACCGCCAACAGCTCACAGGCCGCGACGACCGTGTTTCATCAGGCTCTCCGAACACGAGCATCTGGTACTTCCTCTCCACACAATCCCGCAGTTATTGATCAACCCGTCGCACCTCCCTCGAGTCCTCGTCGACGTGGAGCAAGAGTTAACGCCACGCCGCGATGACATTCAATACCGGTTACGGGTACTACCAATGGCAAGCCACCTACAACTCCCCCCCAACGGCAATGAAATGAAGATTCTAGCATGGAACTGTCGAGGCATTGCGCGTTCGAACTTTCTACGTGCGGTCGGGGCCCTGATTGATCGCCATCAGCCGCACATTTTGATCGTGATGAACACGCGTCATCTGGAGGACGGGCCGGAAGATATTAGTCCGATCATCAGGCAGCAACTTCCGTATCCGAATTCTTATGTATCTACAGTGGCTAGTTTTTGGGTGTTGTGGAATGGCGAATCAATCATTGTCAGCAGTTTTAGAGGTTCTACGCGTAGACTACATCTGGAAGCGATGTTGCCGCCTCAACTGCCGGTACAAGGTCATGAATTAATAATGTAATGAACAAAGCGCATGGTTTTGATCGTCTCCTTTATATTATGTGTACCTTGGATATATAGTTCTTGAGGAGATCTTTTGATAATGTACCTTGCAAAAAATTCAGACACAATGTCACAATTGATGGACTAATGGTTTTGTGGTAACCTGTGTGTGTGGTTTAATCGTGGTTTTCGGCTTGACTGGTTTTTGGTTAAAAAGTGACATATTGCGAGTTTAGAGTATCTAGACGATAGCAGACAATACATTCTTGACTTACATGAAATAATATTTAAATAATTTGGTTATAATGATTCCTGGACTTAGTGTTTGTTCTTCTAGCATTGTTTTTTTTTTTTTTTTTTTTTTTTCGTGAATCTTTTGAAAATGTTAGCTACCAAGATGATTTTTTATGAGATCTCAGTGATTGAGTGTTTGCCTTTGTATACGAGGAATTGTTACATGGAACCGCACCATACAACAGTTAATCCGATGTGACTTAATTAATTCAATGTGCTAATATTGTTATGACTACATTTTAGTTACTTTGACGTGAAAACTGAGTTAATGTTAGTAATGTTGTCAAAACTGAAATGCTAGCATTTTGTGGTTCAAATATTAATAGATTAGAATTTCTAAATATTTTCCGGAAAACTATCATACGTTTTTATTTTTGATTTTTGAAGGAATCTAAAAGTTATTTTTGATTTTTAAGAAATATAAGTATTTTTTTATGTTTATTGAAGTTATGAACTACATTTTTTTTGAAAAATATCGAGAAACTTCAAAATGTCTATGGACTACAGTTTTTTGAAACATATCAAAAAACTACGAAAAATTCAACATATCGAGAAACTTTAAAAGGTCAAAAAGGTCTTGTTAAAGGAAACAAAAAGTGAGAAAAAGTCTTGTTAAAGGAGCCAAAACATATGAAACATATCAAAAAACTTTAAAATATTACGAAAAATGTCGAATGTTCAACGAACCAAAACATATACATGGAAACTAAATTTCTATCCACACAAATAGAAAGGTTGCTCTAAAAGATTACTACAAATCTCGATTGTTCAACGAATCAAAACATACATGGAACAAAACTTCTATCCACACAAATCGAAGAAAGGTTACGAAAAATTCCTAATCATAACATATATAAAGAACAAAAAAATCATCCACACGAAAATCCTAACAAAAGTCAAAAGGTTAAGAAAAATCTCTAATGTTCAAGGAGCTAAAACAGAACAAAATTTTCATCCACACAAAAATCCCAAAAATCACAAAAGCATATAATGCTCCTGTCTAGTGTCTAGAGGCGAATATTGGTGAAAGGAACAGGACGTATTACAACATCGCCAAGGGTTGAGCTAACTTGTTACAAGTCAGTGAAGTATAGGTTGTCATTTAATTTTGTGCTCTTTCGTGTGTAAATCTAGGTTGTCATTTAAATTTGTTGCTCTTTCGTGTGTAAATCTTTTTCTATTTGATGCTTATTCGGTAGTTCTCATGTCAGTTTTCATGTCAAGAATTAAGATCGGCTCTCTCTTAGTTCACTTTTCCTATCCATCTGCCACGTCTATGACACCTCATATTAATGACTCATCTAAATTATGCCACGCAGTACACGTGTCAATATGAACGAATTCTTGCTACATGACTCACCAACCTTCTCAAAACACATCAATTTTACAGTTTTTGTATTCTTTTGTTAATCGAACACACATCAGAATGGAACCAAACAACCTGAGCCAAGCAACACCACTTCCACCACCAAGAGCTCAAAGGCGCCCACAACCACCATGTTTCATCAGACGCTCCGAACACGAGCATCTGGTACTTCCTCTCCACACAGTCCCCCAACTATTCATCAACCCTCCTCACCTCCCTCGAGTCCTCGTCGACGTGCAGCAGGAGTTAACGCCACGCCGCGATGACACTCAGTTCCGATTACGGATACTGCCAACGCTAGGCGATCCGCAACTCCTGCCCAACGGCAACGAAATGAAGATCCTAGCATGGAACTGTCGAGGCATAGCCAGTGCGAACTTTGTGTGCGCGACTCGAAGCCTGGTTGATCGTCATCAGCCCGATATGTTGATTCTGATGAACACGCGTCACCTCGAGGACCGAGTAGATAGTTCTTCTGATGCCATCTTCAGGCAACTCTCTTTTTCGAGTTCGTTCGTGGCTAAAACTTTGGGCTTGCCGGGTGGTTATTGGATACTGTATCGTAACGAATCTCTCATTATCAGCAACTCTATATATTCTATGCGTTTCGTCCATCTCGAAGCCATGTTGCTGCCTCAACTGCCACCAATAGTACAAGATCCTCATGAATTAATCGGATAGTTTGTGGTGTTTTCGATAATGTTTCAACTTGTATTAAGCAATGTAAATTACTATGGACTTATGTTTTTGGGTCATTTGTCATGGACCGTGAGTTTTGAGTCTCATTCGATTTTGTTGGGCTTTGTTTTGGGGCTAGAGTTGGAGAAGTCGTATACATACGAGGGTGACTCGCTCTCTTTATGTTTGGTGGCAACTAACAAAACTATTGTTATTAATCGCAAGCCTCGTCAGTGAAATTACAGAATGATGAATGATCTATGTGCTAATTGATTTTTAATTTTAGTCGTGTTAGTTGCACAAAGTCCTGTGGAGTGCTTTAGGCGTGGTCATCAAATATTTTTGGTAGATGATGTATCAATTAAACATTTCGCAAGTCAAGTTATTGAGATATAAATATAGCTCAATTTGCTGTATTTAATAGGGCTACAAATTACAATCAAGTATATGAGTCATCTCCAATAATTTAACACAAGATATGCAAAAAGTCAGAGGACACCATTTTCAACTCGCGTAACTTGATAACGGTCCTAGTTCCGTACTTAATGTGACTTTTGAATCGGTGCACGAACATGTACTTTGCCATTTTCTTTATCTAATATAATTGTCAGTTTCCGTTTCCTTCGATTGTTTATTGTGATAAAATGAGAGTTGAAGTAAATAAAAGTAAAATATTAGCCTGGGAGCCGTAGAGTTTAATAAAAAATCAGGATAGTTGACTTCGGAAGCATTTATCTTTGTCCTATACCTCATATGTAAATCTAAACTAGTAGAACAATTTCACTTATTTAAATTAAGGAATAATTATTTCTGCACCCCTGTTTCTGGCTTAGTTGTAATAGTATCTCGTAATATTTTTTCGAAATTAAATGAACATTACAAATAAAATGTCCGCAAGGTTTGGATAAATTAATAGGGGCGGGTACTATTTAGAAATTCAAAAGTATGACAGATAAGCTCTTTATTTTTACATAGTTTCGATTTCTCGGGGAGTCTACTTATTTAAATCACATTTCTTTTGAATAGTTAGACTAACATTGGGTGGTGTTCAGGTTATCAATTATCTCTTGAATTGATTCTAAGCCCTAAAAAGACGTTAGTTAGTTAGATAAGTCCACTTCATGAGATATGAATAATTACAGAGACGGCCTTAAAGTTTTAAAAAGAACATTAGAAATATATCCCCTGTCTATCATGTGTTTTTCAATTGTGTGAATAGTCTATAATAGTTCAAAGAATAGGGAAGATTTTCGTAGTTAGACTAAACTTCAATGACGTAAATTTGATGAAAAATTAATCACTTATAATTCTTTCTGCCGACAAACAAAATCGACCTTAATGAGTCAACACGCCAAACGTCTCTTTTAGTTGAAATTTCGTGTTACACATAAGGGGTATTATGTCTATAATTAAAAGTGTAATGTGAAGGTCTTTAGCCTCATTTTCCAAAACACAATAGGGTTTCGTGTCTCTTCTTGTTTGAATGGTTTCCTTTTTCTTTTCCTTTTTACACCTTTCCACAACAGGAGGTGTTTTACGTTCAAAAAAACCCTATCATGATCATATATTCATTTGAGATCCACCAGATTCATGGTTTATGTTTCTCTTTACTTTTTTCCACTTACATTATAGAATGAATTGCACGAACTAGTATGGATAATTTACAAAAATCACCTTTTATGTTTAAGAATTATACAAAGTACTTACCCCAATATCACCTATATCATGAGTTATAACTTATAACCTTATTCAAACTATTCATTGTGCTTAGTGATTTTTTAACGGTTACATAAATAATTTTTGTCATTTTTCCAAACATTAAGGGTGATTTAAGTAATTTATTCATATTTTAGGGGTAGTTTGTGTAATTTACCCTAGATTATATGTATACTGCGTGTGATGGGATAAGTGTAAAATGTACGTATTTAAATTATAAATTTTATACAATTAACAAAATCTATTTTGGTTTCATCAACTATTTGAATTTATTCATTAAATGTCATCATGTGATATTGTTGCCGCTATTTCAGTTTCTTGAAGTTTGTTCTTTCCTTGACCCTAGAGGACAAATGAAGAGATACTCCCAATCCTAATATATGCTGAAGACCTAAAGCAGAAAAATGAATACTACAACATAACAATTTATAAATATCTAATCGAATGTGCTCCGTACATGTATCTTCCTTATCAACATCAAAGACATCAACTTAATTCTCAACAATATTCCAACTACATAAATCTGTAAACCCTGCATAAACTATTGACATCTCTGGCAAATCTATCCCTTGAACATGCCATGGAGACATTTTACCATCTAAAATCATTGTTTACTCATCATTTTACCTGAATAAAATATCAGATCATTCTTCAAACGTCTAAGGAGGCAACAAGTTGGCAAAAATTGACTTGTTCTACTTAACAATTTAATAAGCCTACAGCTGCAAACAAAAAACGATGAGAAACAGACAAAATACTCTTGTAATCCCTATATATTGATCACCCCCAAGCATCAAAACTCAAACCATTCTAACAAATATCACAAATCTTCTTGATTTGAAGTCATAAATGGCGCTGCAAGGTTCTCTTCTGGCTTTAGTAATGCTCTCTTGCATTGCAGCCACTTCTTACGCGGTCTCCTTCAAATCCCTTGATCCCACTCTAATCGTTTCCGCCACCACCTCTGCCTCCGCCAACAACGGTACATAATCAGTTCTTCAATCTTTTTTATTCAATCCATGTTTTCATGATTATTGTGGGATATTATACAAAAATTAATAAATAGCAATCCTTCCTATGGATATGGACGACGATTCAATATGGTATTAGAGTTCAAGCTAAAGAAGAGTTTATGAGCTTAAAAAATATCACGTTTCAGGCGTAATAAAAGGTTAAAGTCTGCACGTGTATATGTATGCCGAATGACATTTGTTCGTGTCCCACTGTGTAATAAGCTCAAGAACACATGCCATCTTTAAAACTATGCGGGTTATAAAGTTGGACATAGATCTTTGTCGTAATATGCATATGGTTTAACACATTTTTCTAATTGTCTTAAGTACTTATTTGAACTCTTAATTCTGCAGTCCTTAAAGGAGGGGATGACAGCATCACAGTCTCATGGGTACTCAACACTACCTTCCCATCCGGAACAGATTCTAACTACCATACGGTTAAGGTCAAGCTCTGCTACGCACCGATCAGCCAAAAGGATCGCGGGTGGAGAAAAACGGAGGACGATTTGGAAAAGGACAAGACTTGTCAACACAAGATTGTTTCTAGGCCATACAGCAATTCTAACAATACGTTCACCTGGACAATCCCGAAAGATGTTCCCACTGCCACTTATTTTGTCAGGGCGTATGCCATAAACGCGGCTAATCATGAGGAAGGATACGGGCAGGCTGCGAATTTGTTCGTTGTCCAGGCGATCTCTGGGCGCCACGCTACACTTGATATTGCCTCTATTTGCTTCTCTGTTTTCTCGATCGTGGCTTTGTTTGGATTCTTCTATATGGAGAAGAGAAATGCTAAGATGTCTCAACAGAAGTGATGCAAAAATCCTTTATTGCTTTCTCGTTTTTATATTGTTTAACTTCTTTGAGATGCAAAGAGATATACTTAATATCATCTCACTCGATCTGCTGTAATATATACTTAATTTGAGAATTTTCGTGGCGAACAAAAATTTACTCTTTCAGTGAGTGACTTCTTCTGTTTGAAGGGAACAACTTTAGACTTGATCAATACAAATAGCGATAGACTATCAAAATACACGGAGATACCAGAGGAAATTCCTCTTCTGATTCTTGAACAAATTTGGGAAAACGCTCTAGTTCCTTCGAACACTCAACAACGTATACTTTTATGCATTAACAAATCTTGTGTCGACGCCAGCACGCTATAATACTCAATTCCGGCTACGGGTACTGCCGTTCCCAAGCCAGTGACAACCCGAGACGAATTGCCTCCACTTCAGCCTCTAGAACAGTCGGTTGTGGAACCAGAGCAACAAAACCCCATCCCCACGAGCCACGGTCGTCCCTCAAAACACCCCAGCTGAGCCACTGTTAAATCTCGTCATCACCTGACCATCTACATTCAGTTTAGACAATCCCACAGGGGGTTTCACCCAGGAATTGCCCCTCGCCCCTCTTTTTTTTCCTGTAAAGAAATAAAGAATCACAAACGAGTGTCTGAATTTGAAACTGTTGGATTTTATATGGTTTCAAATAAAATTAATTTGTTGTTCTATACATTGTATCAATTTATGGATAAACTTAATGTTGATATACATGTACTTCAGCATACATGTATCTTTATATACATGTACTTTGGCATACATGTATCTTTATATACATGAATATTGATATACATGTATCTTGATATACATTAACCATGTATTAAGAGCCATGAATAATGTGTAGGGGAATGAATATGGATTTACTATGGTACATGAATGTAGGATTCTGTGGCTAGTGGATTCCTACATTGGAGAAGGAAGGGTCTTGGATCCTCCTATAAATAGCTCCATTGGTCCTACAAGTGAGGAATGCAAAAATATTGTCTAGCTGAAAATAGCAAGCTAATCACTTGTAGAAAACTCTCTACACTACATATATCTTTTTCTTTAGTTTCTTTTTTATTATCAAGGAGGAGTCTTTGAGGAGGTCTTCGATTCAAAGGAGGAAGAAAGTGTTCAAGGAGATCTTCAAGCCCAAAAGGAAAGGACGTGATGCAAGTTGCTATTGGAATAACAAGGAGTCTTCAAGTCCACACACGAGGATGTGGTTTAAAAGAATGTCTACATCCGGTAACATTTATATGATTTATTTATTCATTGATATTAAATAAGAATTATATGCATTGCTTACAAATACAAGTGATTCTGCCTCTGCTTTGTATAGTTCTTATTTACTTATCAATTATAATGAATCTTGTCGAATGTATAATTTCTTTTGTCGATTACTTAATAAAATGCTAAATCCCCAACGGGTAATGCATGTCTATGTTTTGTTGTTTGATGAAATGCAAAATCCCCAACGGGTAATGCATGTCTATGTTTTGTTGTTTGATAAAATGCAAAATCCCCAACGGGTAATGCAAATTTATGTGTTTATGTTTTGTGATCTAATGATTCTCATGAATCCCCAACGGGTAAGTGGGAGTTATTAGGTGTTTTGAATGATAGCTTGTTAAATGTTATCACGAATCCCCAACGGATAAGTGATTGATTTTGTGTCTATGTTTTGTGATCTAATGATTCTCATGAATCCCCAACGGGTAAGTGGGAGTTATTAGGTGTTTCGAATGATATATTGTTAAATGTTATCACGAATCCCCAACGGGTAAGTGATTGATTTTTTGTTAAATTGGTGAATGTCAGCAATGTATTTCCCTATGCCTAGCGGTGGATCTGTGTTTCCTGATATCCTTAAAGTTGAGATACTTATGGTACTAACAAAGTGGATTGGAAACAAATGGTTGATATGATATTGACCTCTTATGGATTTAAGGAAATATTTTTTGTTCATCATTCACCTGCTTTACCTCAACCGGTAAATAGTAAAAATGGTGTAATTGATAATGTTGCTAGGAATAAGTATGATGCATATATGAAAATATATTCTGAAAGGACTAATGAAATTCAAAGTTCTATGCCCTAAATGGCCTTAGTAGAACTCTTTGCATGACATATTTTCATACTTGTTACCGCTAAGAGAATATTGGATAGCCAGAAGCTAATTATGAAAAGAAATATTTTATTTGTCTCTTGTTTGGAGATTGTGGTTTCCTTTTTCTTCTTTGGAAGTGGAAAGTTTTCACGACGAAGCGGTGTTGAAAGGTTTTAGAAATTCGGGTATGAATCAGATTAATTTAATTGGATATTATTTGTGAAGTTTACGATTCCTCTCATATTCTACCTAATGAATTTTGTTTTTGACTTGGCCATATTGGAAATTAGCGCATTGATAAACTAATCAAGAATAATTTCATTGGAAAATATTGTAGAAAAAAAAAGATATATTGATTTGAGAAATTTGTTTGTATGAAAATGACCAAGTTATCTTTCTTTCAAAAGTTGTCAAAACTTAAAACATCATTGATGTGATCAATTATGATACTTGGGGTCCCATGAGTTTGCAAAGTAGAAATTGTCACTCTTATTTTTTTACTTTCGCTAATGATTTCTCAAGACTTGAAAATGGTTTATCTTTTACATAAGAAAGTGAAGCATTTAAAGTTTTTGAACAATTTAAGTCGAGATTTGACTTGTTTGTTAATTTTTCAAAAGGAGAATGGAATTGTTATTTGTTTAGCATGCCTCGTATGCCATTATTAATTGAGTTGTTAAAAGACGACTTTCATGAAAATGATAAGACCAATGCTAGCCCTTTCCTTACGACTTTCTTTTGAGGTGAAACTCTCTTCATTGCTAGTCATATTGGAAATGAAGTTTATTCTAAATCTGTTGAGAAATCATTTTATGAGTTTTGGACAGGTAAGAAACCAAGTTGAATTACATGAGAGTTTGAGTTGTGTCATGTTCTTATACCTCATCTGAGTCGTGATAAAGTTTTGGTAAAAATAATAAGGTGCTTGTTTGTTGGTTGTCGAGATAATTCAAAATTATACAACCTTACTTGAACATGCATCGATATAGTGAACTCTCAAATTTTATGAAGTTGTTGAGACTTATGATTTTCATCAAAATCATGAAGATTATTGTGTATATGTGAAAATAGTGGGAGTCCTTAGCATATTTCAATCTAATCTTGGAAATAATCTATGAGTAGGGATTAAGCAGGTGTTTAGGTTATTAAAATACACTAAATAATTTAATTTAACTTATCAAGCAGATAAGTTACAATGGTTGGGTACTATTATGACTATAAGGGGTGTATGGATACTCGAAAGTCAACTTCTTATTTTGTGTTTATGTTTGGTGAAGGGGCTACATCATGGAAAAGTAAAGATAAAACGTGTAGCTCATTCCACTATGGAAGTGGAGTATATTGTTGTTAATATAACTAGAAAAGAGGTTTACTTTTCCTAAATTCTTAAGGAGTATTCATGTTGTCCCATGTGTGGAGTGACCTGCAGTGATCTTTTGTTACAATACTTGAACTATATGTATTACAAAAGATCTGAAGTGTCACTCTAAGGCAAACGCATTGAAGGTAAAATTATGATACTCGTGACATGTTGATGAAGCATCTTGTTAATGTGAAAAGGTAGAATATAAGGATAATTTAGCAGATCCATTCACTAAGGCTCTTGGGATACTTGTTTGAATAATCATGTACATGTTATGGGTTTGACCATTCATTGATTGATGTAAATGTATTATTTGAAATACATGAATGAATGTTTATTTCATGATTATTATCTTGTGATATGAATTTTTATGAGCGTTCATGGTTATGTCCCGAGATTCAGCTTCTCTATCAGGTATGTACTTGAGGGTATATACGGGAGGGTCTCGATAGAGAGGAAGGGTTGTATCTCAAATTGTTCAGGCCTATGGAATGTTGGGGGCACATTTCCTTAGTGGCTAATACTCAAGTTGGAAAGCAGCTTTACCCGAGTTGTAAGATTATGAGTATGATATGAACGGTGGACCAATCTAAAATTCATTTATGATCTCTCATTGGAAAATATTTTTTTTTACGTAGGCCCGGGTTAAAACTACATAAAATTTATATTTTACAATTCGAGATAATACACATTATTATGGCCTTTAATTAAATTTAAAACCAAGTGGGAGATTGTTGGATTTTATATGGTTTCAAATAAAATTAATTTGTTGTTCTATACATTGTATCAATTTATGGATAAACTTAATGTTGATATACATGTACTTCAGCATACATGTATCTTTATATACATGTACTTTGGCATACATGTATCTTTATATACATGAATATTGATATACATGTATCTTGATATACATTAACCATGTATTAAGAGCCATGAATAATGTGTAGGGGAATGAATATGGATTTACTATGGTACATGAATGTAGGATTCTGTGGCTAGTGGATTCCTACATTGGAGAAGGAAGGGTCTTGGATCCTCCTATAAATAGCTCCATTGGTCCTACAAGTGAGGAATGCAAAAATATTGTCTAGCTGAAAATAGCAAGCTAATCACTTGTAGAAAACTCTCTACACTACATATATCTTTTTCTTTAGTTTCTTTTTTATTATCAAGGAGGAGTCTTTGAGGAGGTCTTCGATTCAAAGGAGGAAGAAAGTGTTCAAGGAGATCTTCAAGCCCAAAAGGAAAGGACGTGATGCAAGTTGCTATTGGAATAACAAGGAGTCTTCAAGTCCACACACAAGGATGTGGTTTAAAAGAATGTCTACATCCGGTAACATTTATATGATTTATTTATTCATTGATATTAAATAAGAATTATATGCATTGCTTACAGAAACAATGTAACTGCAACATCTTGTTCTTTTCCCTTAAAAATCCTCTCATTCCTCGCTTTCCATATATTCCAAATGCATGCTGAAAAAATAATAAACCATGGAGTCCGCGGGAATTTAGCACATATCGCCTCCTTACTCTCCAGATTAACTCGCAGCCAACTTTCTGCATTTGTTTGAACAAACTTAATCCATTGATCCCAGGTAAGAAACTTCGTCCAGACTTTCCTAGCTGCTTTACATTCTCTGAGTATATGAATTGTCGTCTCCTCAACGTTAGAACAGATGTTACACTCGGCATTATCCGTGATTCTTCTCACTCTCCTCAATTGGTTTGTCGCTAACCTGTTTTGACGTGCAAACTGACTTAATGTTAGTAATGTCAAAATTGAAATGCTAGCGTTTTGTTGTTCAAATATTAATAGACTAGCAATCCTACACACGCGGGGACGCGTGTACGTTTTTCTTTAGTGACAAAGTAGTTAATTGTAACGCTATTTTCGTCTTCCTTTGTCAACCTTGCTCTTCCCGGATAATTCATAATTCAAAAACGTGCAATTAAAGAAGAAATAAAAGCATAAATAAAGAAATTAGAAATTAGATAAACATCCTGAATCAAAAAAATAAAAGTTATCAGAGTAACTCATGTAAATAACTAATTCTTGAAACTTAAAAGTAACTTTTACCTTTATTGAAGCTATGAACTACAGTTTTTTTTAAACATACCGGGAAATTTCAAAAGGTTACGAAAAATCTCTAATGGAGCCAAAACATATGAAACATATCAAAAACTCTAAAAAGCTACAAAAAATCTCGAATGTTTAAGGAACCAAAACATATATAGGGAACAAAACTTTTATTCACACAAAAATTGAAATCTTACAAAAAATCTCTAAAATGTTCCGGCAACCAAACATATATAGGGAACAAAACTTTCATCCATACAAAAAATCCAGCAAAAGTCAGTCGAAAGGTTGAGAAGAAAGGTTAAGAAAAATCTCTAATGTTCAAGAAACCAACAAAACATATATAGGGAACAAAACTTTCATCCACGCAAAAGTCCCAAAATACAAAGTATTGTGATTTAATTTTCTAACGTCAAAGTGAAAATGTTGAAATGGAATGCAAACATTTGTTGGTTTAAAATTCCCAAACTCTAGCATTCTGTGGTTCAAAAACTGAAATCTCGCTAACATCATTGCTTGTCAGTACCCCAAATCTCGTCAAAACTCGTATGAATCACCATTTGTTAGGACTTTGCGACGCAGATTCGTTGGAATGCCTTTATTCCTGTATCTAGGGGCAGGGGCAGATGTATGTAAAGGCTTGGGGGCGCTATAGTCCCCTTAAGATTCTTGGACCAACCCTAGCTATATTTATTATTGCCTATATATTAAGTATGTATAGAAGGAATAATAAAAAGAATAATTATACATAAAATGAAAAATAAGAAAAGCCTAATAAAATTATTAAGATTTCCAAACTCATATTTATATAAAAGTTGCATAAAACTCCTAAAAATTTCTATTAATTTTCAAAATCACCAACAATAAAATACATTCTGTTTAGTAATAAAATTTAAACTCAGAGTCGACGAATATTTTTTTACAACGAAATAAAAAGTATATAAAAAGTGTTATTATATAAATTAACTTCATTTTTTTCATTTAGAATTTAGTGATTATTGTTAAACTTAATGATAAGGGTAATACCAATTGAGTTAGGTAAATGGGGTAAAGTGACGTGTGTAGGTAAAGTGAACAGTACTTTGGATCGTATAAAATGAAGGGTAAGAACGCACTGTTCCTGAACTGAGTGTTCGTACGAAGCGTACCTCGATCGGAACTAGGCGCAGTATTGCAGAAATCCTCTCTCTAGAAATGTAGAATTGTGTTGTGTTTTCCTTGGTGAAATAATCCGTACAGCTGTAGTATATATAGGCTGCCGAGCTCGACGCGTAGCGTCTTATGATTGGCCGTCGGGCACGGCCCGTATTAATGTGACCCACGAGGGACGTCATTTAAGACTTACACACCACGTGGGTCGTATTCAATTGTGCTCATTGAAGATCGTGATCATTGAAGATCCGTCAGACCTGTCAGACTCAAAGGTCGTAATTAATGCCTGCCTGACCGCCGCTGTCAGCTCTGACACTTATCAATGCTCTGTCATTCACGTGGTTATTCGATCGTAGCTTTATGGTCATTCGACCCTCGATCTCAGAAGACGACCCCTTTTATTCGACCCCTATTTGGCTCGCGGTTATCCGCTATCGTACCTTCCGGTTTTATGACCGTAATCATACGGACCATTATCAATAGTCCCCCCACTTTCGACTCCGACGAGTCGGAGTCGAAATTCTTGGTAACTCGCCTGCTCCGCATCGAATATCTGACCTTGGATGACGTCATCCATTTCTTTTGTAACGGCTGCGCATCGTGGGGATTCCATTCGTTAGCGTTTTCAATACGCTAAGTCTTAATGACGTCGTGGGGCAGCTTTATCGTTACGTGTGTGGGTTTGCCGGGCGAGTGGTGCAGGTCGCGTGCGCGTGGGCTCGAGATTCTCAGGCGCGTGTTCGACCGTAGCCACGTGTCCTTTTCTGATTGTCGAATTCGAACGGCCCGTCATGATTACGACGGTTACTTCTGATCGTCGACCCTCGATATCAGAAGACGACCCCTTTTACTCGACCCCTATTTGGCTCGCGGTTATCCGCTATTGTAACTTCCGATTTTATGACCGTAATCATACGGACCATTATCACTTAACATAACATTTGCCTTTGTGCCACTAATTATTTTTGTGTGTTGTTAAATCACCTTTATACTAAGAATGTGTTTCACTTATTTGATTAAAAAATTTATATTACTTATATTACTTGTGAATGTGTTTTATTTATTTTATTAAAAAAATTATATTACTTATATTACTTGTATTATGTAACGTTAGTTTAATTAAGCATGAATCAACTTTTTATATACATTTATTTTAAATTATTGTATGAAAAATCGAAATGAATTTTTGCATAGGCCCCCGTCTAGAGCCGAATATTGTTCAAAGGAACGTATAAAAACATCGCCAAGGGTTGAGCTAACTTGTTTACAAGTCGGCGAAGTATTAAAGAGACGGCTGAATATTTAGGACTGTTTTAAGGCCTACATGCTAAAACACGCTACGGACTTTCTATCTTTTCGGGTATGTACTTTGATAACGCTGTACAACCTTGTCGTATTCATCGAGGAAGTTTAATGGGATAGTTTTGTGGTCTCTAGACATAGCCAAACAATGTTCGGATATTTGTTTGTACTATCTCATTATTTACTCTAAAGTTGTACTCCTTAACATGTTAGGATCTCCGCAAAGTTAATTTCATGCTGATAAACTTCTGTAATTAGATGGTTGGTAGAATGCGACAACTATGTTAATCTCTGTAACGCATTCTATTTCGGTTCGTTAATAAAGCAATATTTATACAAATCGGCGAAAAATAGGTTGTCATTTAATTTTGTGCCGTTCGCTATTGGGGTTCCTCCGAGATAGAGAAGTATTAGAAAGAGAATAGCTCTTTGGTGTCCAAATTTTTTTCTATTTGATGCCTATTCAATAGTTTTCATGTCAAGAATTAAGTTCAGCTCTCTTTTAGTTCACTTTCCCCTTCCATCTGTCACGTCTATGACACCTCATATTAATGACTCATCTAAATTATGCCACGCAGTACACGTGTCAATATGAACGAATTCTTGCTACATGACTCACCAACCTTCTCAAAACACATCAATTTTACAGTTTTTGTATTCTTTTGTTAATCGAACACACATCAGAATGGAACCAAATTAACAACCTAAGTCAAGCAACACGACTTCCACCACCAGGTGCTCAAAGGCCACAACCACCATGTTTCATCAGGCTCTCCGAACACGAGCACCTGGTACTTCCTCTCCACACAGTCGCCCAACTGTTCATCAACCCTCCCCACCTCCCTCGAGTCCTCGTCGACGTGCAACAGGAGTTAACGCCACGCCACGACGACACTCAATTCCGATTACGGATACTGCCAACGCTAGGTGATCCGCAACTCCTGCCTGAAGATTCTAGCATGGAACTGTCGAGGCATTGCCAGTGCTCACTTTGTGCGACTCGAAGCCTGGTTGATCGTCATCAGTCGGATATGTTGATTCTGATGAACACGCGTCACCTTGAGGACCGAGTAGATAGTTCTTCTGATGCCATCTTCAGGCAACTCTCTTTTTCGAGTTCATTCGTGGCTAAAACTTTGGGCTTGCCGGGTGGTTATTGGATACTCTTATCGTAACGAATCTCTCATTATCAACAACTCTATATATTCTATGTGTTTCGTCCATCTCGAAGCCATGTTGCCACCTCAACTGCCACCAATAGTACAAGATCCTCATGAATTAATCGGATGATTTCGAGTATCGTTGACGTTCGATCGGTACCTTGGGTAGTTTGTGGTGTTTTTGATAATAATGTTTCAACCTGTATTAACCGATGTAAATTAATATGTAATTGTGTTTGAGGTCACTAAAGCCACAGTTATTTTGTCATGGACCGTGAGTTTTGAGTTTCATTCGATTTTATTGGGCTCTGTTTTGGAAAAAGAAAATTTATGCAACCATCAACCAACGATTGATTAAAAGATTTTTCTAAGTCATAGGAAAAGACTTTTTTCTATTCTAACCATGTATCTAAACAAATAACCGATTTCTTAGTGTCGCACAAAATAATTTTGGGGCTCGAGTTTGGAGAATTGTATATATGGGCCTGATTCGCTCTCCTTATCTTTTGGTGGCAACTAAGAAAGAACATTGTTATTAATCGTAATGGTGGCAACTAAGAAGAACATTGTTATTAATCGTAATTCGTAAGCTTCGTCAGTGAAATTGCAGAGTGATCATGAATGATCTATGTGCTAATTTTATTTTAGTCGTGTTACTTACACAAAGTCCTGGAGTGCTTTAGGCGTGGTATATTAAATCAGACATTTCGCAAGTCAAGTTTTTGAGATATAAATATAGCTCAATTTGCTGTATTTTATAGGGCCACAAATTACAATTAAGTATATGAGTCATCTTCAATAATTTAACACAAGATATGCCAAAAGTCAGAGGACACCATTTTCAACCCCCATAACTTGATAATGATTTTAGTTCCGTACTTAATGTGACTTGCGAATCCGTACACGAACATGTCCTTTGCCATCTTTTTTATCTAATAATTCTCAGTCTCCGTTCCCTTCGGTTGTTTATTGTGATAAAATGAGAGTTGAAGTAAATAAAAGAAAAAATATTAGCTGGGAGCCGTAGAGTTTAATAAAAAACGGGGATAGTTGACTTTAGAAGCATGTACCTCGTATGTAAATCTAAACTAGTAGAAAATTTTCACTTATTTGAATTAAGGAATAATTATTTCTGCACCCCTGTTTCTGGCTTATAAATTATAGAAGTATCTATTGTTTGATTATTTACTATAATATTTTTTTTGAAATTAAACAAACATTACAAATAAAATTTCCGCAAGGTTTGGATAAATTAATAGGGGCGGGCACTTCTTAGAAATTAAAAAATATTACAAATAAGCTCGTTATTTTACATAGTTTGAATTTGGAGTCTAATTAATTGTTTAAATCATATTTCTTTTGAATAGTTAGACTAACATTGGGTGGTGTTCACGTAATCAATTATCTCTTGAATTAATTCTAAGCCCTGAAAAGACGTTAGTTAGATAAGTCCACTTCATGAGGTATAGATAGTTAGAAAGACAGCCTTAAAATTTTAAAAAGAACATTAGAAATATATCCTCTCTCTGCCATTTGTTTTTAAATTGTTTGAATAGTCTATAATACTTCAAAACTTCAATGACGCGAATTTGATGCACTTATAATTTCTTTCTGCTGACAAACAAAATCGACCTTAATGATTCAACACCCCAAACGTCTCTTTTTGTTGAAATTTCTCACAAATTTTTTCTTTTTTTTGTTTGTTTTTTCCCCTTTCCTATAGAAGGTCTTAATTAGCCTCATTTTCCAAAACACACAATAGAGTTTTGTGTCTCTTCTTATTTGAAGGGTTTCTTTTTCCTTTTCCATTTTACATTACGTGCAAAAAAAACTCTATCATGATCATGTATATATATATATATATATATTTGTGATCCACCAGATTAGTGGTTTCTCTACACTTTTTTCCACCTAGATTATAAAGTGAATTGCACGAACTAGCTAGTATGGTAATTTACAAAAATTGCCTTTCATGTTTTAAGAATTACACAAAGTACCCATATATCATGACGTTATAACCTTATTCAAAGTACTATTCATTGTGCTTAGCGATTTTATAACGGTTACATGAATAAATTTTGTCATTTTTCCAAACATGAAGGTTGATTTACGTAAGGGATAAAAGCGTCAAACCCCCTATACTATAGGGGTGTAGCGATTTGCCCCCTAAATTTTTTTTTTGGCAACAAGCCCCCTGTACTATGGATAAATAAGCACTTTGCCCCCCTGAGTCGCTTTCTCACCATTGGATTTGAATACGTGTCAAAACTTTTTGCCGTTGGATTTGGACTCAGGGGGCAAAGTGCTTATTTATCCATAGTACAGGGGGCTTGTTACAAAAAAAAAAAAAGTTCAGGGGACAAATCGCTACACCCCCTATAGTATAGGGGGTTTGACGCTTTTATCCCTTTATGTAATTTACTCATATTTTAGGGGTAGTTTGTGTAAATCACCTTATATATATATACTACGTGTGACCTCACATTATTCATATATAAATATATTTGGTATAACTGTAAAATGTACGTATTTATATTATATATTTTATATAGTTTAGAAAATATATTTTGGTCTTATCAATTATTTTAAATTTATTCATTTAATGTCATCATCATGTGATATTGTTGCCGCTATTTCAGTTTCTTGAAGTTTGTTCTTTCCTAGAACCCAGAGGACAAATGAAGGGATACTGTATCCTAATATATGCTGAAAACCAAAAGAAGAAAAATGAATACTGCATCATAACAATTTATAAATATCTAATCGAATGTTCAATTCCGTACATATATATCTCCCTTATCAACATCAAAAACTCTTAAGGTAAGTCAACTTCTCAACAAAATTCCAACCACATATAGATCTTTAAACCCTGCATAAACTATTGACATCTCTGGCAAATCTATCCCTTGAACATGCCTTGGAGACATTTTACCATCTAAAATCATTGTTTACTCATCATCACCTGAATAAAATATCAGAACCTTGTCATGAGCTAGCATTTCTTCAAACATCTAAGGAAGCAACAAGTTGGCAAAATTTGACTTGTTCTACTTAACAATTTAATAAGCCTACAGCTGCAAACAAAAAACGAAGAAAAACAGACAAAATAATAATACCCTTTATTCTCTTGTAATCCCTATATATTGATCACTCGCAAGCATCAAAAGTCAAACCATTCTAACAAATATCACAAATCTTCTTGATTTGAAGTTAAAGAAGTCATAAATGGCGCTGCAAGGTTCTCTTCTGGCTTTAGTAATGCTCTCTTGCATTGCAGCCACTTCTTACGCGGTCTCCTTCAAATCCCTTGATCCCACTCTAATCGTTTCCGCCACCACCTCTGCCTCCGCCAACAACGGTACATAATCAGTTCTTCAATCTTTTTTATTCAATCCATGTTTTCATGATTATTGTGGGATATTATACAAAAATTAATAAATAGCAATCCTTCCTATGGATATGGATGACGATTCAATATGGTATTAGAGTTCAAGCTAAAGAAGAGTTTATGAGCTTAAAAAATATCACGTTTCAGGCGTAATAAAAGGTTAAAGTCTGCACGTGTATATGTATGCCGAATGACATTTGTTCGTGTCCCACTGTGTAATAAGCTCAAGAACACATGCCATCTTTAAAACTATGCGGGTTATAAAGTTGGACATAGATCTTTGTCGTAATATGCATATGGTTTAACACATTTTTCTAATTGTCTTAAGTACTTATTTGAACTCTTAATTCTGCAGTCCTTAAAGGAGGGGATGACAGCATCACAGTCTCATGGGTACTCAACACTACCTTCCCATCCGGAACAGATTCTAACTACCATACGGTTAAGGTCAAGCTCTGCTACGCACCGATCAGCCAAAAGGATCGCGGGTGGAGAAAAACGGAGGACGATTTGGAAAAGGACAAGACTTGTCAACACAAGATTGTTTCTAGGCCATACAGCAATTCTAACAATACGTTCACCTGGACAATCCCGAAAGATGTTCCCACTGCCACTTATTTTGTCAGGGCGTATGCCATAAACGCGGCTAATCATGAGGAAGGATACGGGCAGGCTGCGAATTTGTTCGTTGTCCAGGCGATCTCTGGGCGCCACGCTACACTTGATATTGCCTCTATTTGCTTCTCTGTTTTCTCGATCGTGGCTTTGTTTGGATTCTTCTATATGGAGAAGAGAAATGCTAAGATGTCTCAACAGAAGTGATGCAAAAATCCTTTATTGCTTTCTCGTTTTTATATTGTTTAACTTCTTTGAGATGCAAAGAGATATACTTAATATCATCTCACTCGATCTGCTGTAATATATACTTAATTTGAGAATTTTCGTGGCGAACAAAAATTTACTCTTTCAGTGAGTGACTTCTTCTGTTTGAAGGGAACAACTTTAGACTTGATCAATACAAATAGCCATAGACTATCAAAATACACAGAGATACCAGAGGAAATTCGTCTTCTGATTCTGGAACAAGTTTGGGAAACGCTCTAGTTCCTTCAAACACTCAACGACGTATATTTTTATGCATTAACAAATCTTATGTCAACTCAATAAATGGAGCCAAACCTAACATAATCTGGATATCACTTCATATTAAGCAATAGACATAAGGAAAGTGTTAATAATCTACTTCTAAAAAAAAGGGAAAAAATTGGCCACTACGCAGTTGTTCGTGTTTGATTCCTTCTCTTGGCTTATATTATATTCTAGTTTATGATACAAGCTAAAGCATTTTGCATCCTTTATAACCTTAGAGCACTTCTTCAACATGAGATAATCAGAATCTAAAAAAGATTTCAATCAATGGTAATACAAGGTTCCCTCGCTGGTATAATCTTGTTGTCATTTTTGGGAGCCACTTATGCCGCTGCTGATCTTCCCAGAAATCTCATTGTCACTTATAATTCAACCCATCCCAGACAAGGTAACATGCGACCTATTGTGTTATGTATAATAAATGAAATCTCCACGCGAAAAAAAAAAGAGTCAAGCCCTCATACTCGTATGTATGTGAAATTATGTAACGTCCTATGCATGAATTTTTCTTCTTCAGCCGTTTTGGTTTGTTTTAATTGAGTAGAACATCTATACTATCTGTCTATGTCTTCTAACCTTCATGTTTTATCCTATGACATTCATTCAAGTTTTATTCGATTGTCCCGCTACTCCATAGATTGAGAGTTTCAACGTGTTTCATCGATGCGTTTATGGGTTTATGTTTTATATGACAAAGCCATCAGGAGCAATTTTTCTTGAATCTTCTCTTTGATGGGTCCACACATCAGCCTGCTACGTATGTCTTCACTGAATTCATGTACCCTTTTTTTTTCATTTCATCCACCCAACTTAAATGTGATAGTTGACATTATTATGTAGTTCTCCATCCTTGTTAGCCTAATTGCCCAAACTGGTGCTTTCGTTATCCCTTGTTGACCTTCCGTTGTGAAAGCACTATAGTCGTAGCTTTTTTATTTGTAACGAATAATTTAGGTCCCGAGATGCTCCATTTTGAATTGACTTGATCAAGAACTTCATTATTTCAAAGCTTATGTCTATAGCTCTAATTTCTCATTAACCAACACTCTCATTGATTAAGACAATATCATCTGCAATTAGTACGTACCAGCAATCTCACTAATTCGTACATATTTTAGATTATGTTGATATATTGAATAATGGCCCAATTCTTCACCAACGTTCACTATAATTGCTTATGATCCAAACATCTCTGATTGACTGTAAGTGCAGTCCTGAGAGCTGGGAAAGACCACATCACCATTTCATGGTCACTCGACTCTACACTCCCGTCTGGAACAGATTCATCCTACAGGTTCATCGAGGTTAGACTTTGCGATGCGAAAATAAGCCAAAAGGACAATAGCTGTGGACTCAAGATAGCTAGTTTCCAGGCCATACAGCCCTTCTAACAACACGTTCACTTGGCCCGTACATGAATATGTATTCGGTGATACTTATTTCATCATGGCTTATGCATTCGATTCCGATAATGATGAGGTAGCATTCGGACACACCACGGAGTTGTTTGGGTGTCGAAGAGCCTAAAGAAACAATTTCTGGAAGCCGTGATGCCATGGGCAGCGGAGTTTGTATGCAGTTTCGTCGTCTCTATTGCTGTGTGGTGTTGTTATCAATTACAAGGAGAGGACTTAGACGCGGTTGAATTTGCATTACGTAATAGTTAAAGTAAAGCAATGCATGCCTTTGCTCTCAATTACTCCTGAAATTTGAAAAGTATAAGAATTTCGAAATTTTTATTCTTGCTCCTTGAAGTTGTATTAATGTTAACTACTCCCGAAATGTGTTCGTTATTATAGATATAGGATATATTACATAATAGACGACAGTCATATTGTCCTTTTTGCTCTCGTCTCAATTGTTCTTTTTACTCTTGATATAACTTTTTTTTTTCAATCGAACTACGTCGGTGTAGTATAAAATGCCTGATAGGTAAAAAGGGAGAATTGAATTGCAGAGGGAAGGATTTTGCATTCTTCTTTACAAATTTCTACACGAATTTTTTTTTTTTTTTTCTTTATCTGATCAGTGCGATAAAATTCGAGTTGAAGAAAATCAAAGAAAAAAATATTAGCCAGGAGCCGTGTAGATAAATAAAAGATCAGGTGTAACCACAAATAATATAAGGATATATAGTTAGACTTCCGAAGCTTTCATTTTTGTGTTCTTTCAGAGTCTGATTCTCATTCATAAGTGAATCTAAAGTACTAGTAGTTAAATTTCACTTATTTGAGCTAAGAAATTAATAATTATTTTTACGCCTCCTTTTTTGGCCTAATTATAAGTACCCCGTACAGTTTGTATATCTACAAAACACTTTAAAAAAAATGCACATATGATCCATTAATTTCATTGATACTTGAATAAATTAGAAAGGATTTCTATAAAAGATAAATAGTATGATCAATGAGCTCCTACCTGTTTCATACTTTTAGAGTTTCACGCACTATATATATTTATGAGATAATACAAGTTAAAAAGAGAAGTTTTATATTTATGTGACTGTCTCTTGAATTAATATTCCAAAGTCTCAAGAAACGTCCATAAGATAAAAAATGTTATGCTTTCTTCTCTTTATCACTACAAACATCCCTTGAAGTTTAATAATTAAAAGATAAACCCTCTCTCTGCCAAGTAGCTAGTTTTAATTCTTGCAAGCGTCTTTAATTTATATTCAAATGAAAGGAAGTGATGTAAATGTGATCTCAATAAGTCTTAGATTATCGCCTCAGCTCAGTCCGAAAAGGCGCCATCCAAGCAAAGTGAGAATACCCAGCAAGATCCGACCAACAATCAAGTCTACCTCCCTTTACAAAAACAATGGCAGAGACTCGCTCTTCTCGTCCACTATTATTCCATTTGTGAATGGGTAAAACGAGTCAAATTATACACCTAACCTATACTTCGATTCTTAGCTTGCTATCCAATCTTTAAAAATGTGTGAATTGTACCCCAATTTTCCAAAAATGTGGGAATTGTACTTTGAAGCAAAATCAAACTATTGAAAATGCAAAAACGTATCGAAATCGAAGGTGATCAACAACTCGAAGTACCATTAATACAATTTGAAATAAATTAGGGTATAAATTCGCACATTTTGAGACGTCAACTATTAAGTTGAAAAATGAGATTTAAGTTAAGAGGGTTTTGACGTGTTTTACCCTTTGCTAATAGACAAAGGTATTTTGGAGACTATGGTACTTTGGTCTTTGGAACTATCCTTTCCATCGGTGTAACAATCAAAATAATTTCCTTGGTTGCCTTCTCTTTCGCTTTAAATATTTCTGTATCAAATTAAATGTCTTGCTACTCTCCAGTAGTTTTATTTCAATAAGTGTACGTCATGAAAATAGTGAACATACTTTCCTTTTTCATTTTTCGTTACTCATGTCGATTATGCTATATTATATTATGACATTTTATTATTCACTTACGGGTAAAAATCATCAAACACCTCAATCTATTGTCCATGTGTGATTCGTCTCTTAACTTATGAAAAGTTATGACATACTCCTCAATCTATTCAAAATATGCGGACTCTCCCTAAGACCAAGTTTAACTAGCAAAAATGTTGAAACTTGTCTTGATCAAATGGTTGATCTACAAAGCAAGGAGTAATTAATTCACATTCTTTTTTACAAGTTGGGAACATATTGTAACTTTCAAAAAGGTTGGGAAACAAGTCATACATAGACAGCATATTGGTAGTTTTAATATTTTTACCCTTCCTTTACTGTACGTGACAAATTTTATATATGGTATAATGAAATCGCAATTGAACATGGAAGATTTAGACTGAGTTCTTTAACCAATGTCTCGATTATGTATTAATTCTAGATCCGCCAAATTGATGGTTTCTTGAAAATTCCTAGAAGTCATCATGAACTTCCTTATAATGATCTTAAAACTATGTAACCTAACTTCTCTATACATTGAAATTATCAACCACGAGTTATCATGTATTTAGTATTATAATATATATATATATCATATCTAATTTACTCTTACCCAAGATGATCTAGTTATCAACTTGTCATCTTGTGATTAATGTTACAAGAATTTCAGATTCTCGAAGTTTGTTCTTTCCTACGAGCTAGAGGACAAAAAGAGAGGCGCCCTTATGCCCATTAGGCATTCCAAAACATTAAAACATATGCAGTCGAATGTTCCGAGTATATCTTCTCACCATTCATCGTCCAAAACAAAGTCAACTTCTCAAGAAAATCCCAAGAACATAAGTCTTAAAACACTGCCTAAACTATTGATATCTTCTAGCAAATCTATCCTTTGAACATGCCTTAGAGACATTTTACCAGATTAAAAATCATTCTTTAGTCATCACCTGAATAAAATATCAGAATTCTGTCCTGAACATCTCTTCAAACATCAAACCAACTAGTTGGGAATTTGACTTGTTCTACTTAACATTAATATAAGCCTTAGCCTGCTAATAAAAAACAAAGAAAAACAAACAAAATAACACCCTTTTTACCTTGTGACGCCTATATATTGATAATCTCTATGCATTGAAACTCAACCATCTAAAGCCTTACACATATCACAACTCTTCTTCATTTTGGTTGAGTTGAAGGTTCATCAATATGGCGCTCCAAAGTTCTCTTCTGGCTTTAATTCTGCTCTCTTGCGTTGCTGTCACTTCATACGCCGTCACCTTCTCTTCCCTTAAGCGTACTCTAATCGTCTCCGCCTCTGCCTCCGCCAACCAAGGTACATATATAATCAGTTTATCAATCTGTTCTTACTTCAAATGTCTATCCATTGTTTCATGGTGAGTCTTGAAAGCTTCCAACAATTGGTTAACATGAAAAATGATCGTAATATTGGAGAATATATATAAATAATAAATGCCAATCCTCTTTGCAAGCTTGAGGTTTTAGATGAGACGAAAGTTCAATATGGTATCAGACCACAGGCCAAAGAAGAGGTCGAATCCCTCCGCTACCCACTTATCAAAATATGTCACGTGCCCAACATAATGAAAAGATTTACAGTCTTGCACATCGAGGGCGTGCTGGATAATATGTAAAAACTAATAAATGTTATCCTCTATACTAGCTTTGAGCTTTTAGACAAGACATCAACTCAATACTTAGATTCCCTTTAACAATGTATGGTTAGTACATTTCCTTCCTTTAATTTTACATTTGAACTCTAATTCTGCAGTCCTAAAAGGTGGAAATGACAGTATCACGATTTCATGGTCACTCAACACTACCTTCCCATCCGGTATGGATTCATCCTACCATACCGTCGCTCTCAAGCTTTGCTATGCGCCGATCAGCCAAAAAGATCGAGGCTGGAGAAAGACAGAGGACGATTTAGAAAAGGACAAAACATGTCAGCACAAGATTGTTTCAAGACCATACATCAATGCTAACAATACATTCAGCTGGACAATAAAGAAAGATGTACCAACTGCCTTTTATTTTGTCAGGGCATATGCACTCAACTCTGCTAATCATGAGGTAGGATACGGACAGACTGCGGATTTCTTCGATGTCCAGGCAATCTCCGGGCGCCACGCGTCCCTTGATATTGCCTCTGTTTGCTTCTCTGTTTTTGCGATTGTGTCGTTGTTCGGATTCTTCTATATGGAGAAGAGAAAGGCTAAGATGTCACAACAACATTAAGAGGTGTGGTTGTTTTTTGTTTTATGGGTTATAATGTTTTAAACTCCTTTTATGTCAACTTTTCTTTGTTTGTAATCTTTTGAACAAAAATATAAGTCATCCTAAATTTGGTGCATGTTGCTTTATTGAGTAGTTGTGGTCATCAGCTTCTTCTGTTATCGGAAAAGATCTATCTCGGAGTAAGTGAGCACTTGGACGAGTTCGTATTTTTTTTAGTGAAATGGAGACCAAAGATGAAGTGGTTAGTAATCCTAACTAGGTTGATACCACCACCACTTCGCTATCCTCCAAACTCATATAACATTAAAAGGAATAAAAGCATCAAACTCTTTATACTATACCCCTAGCTAGTGCACAAAATATGAATGGTTAGTCGCTCTAGTGCGAGAGCTAACAAAATTTAATGTGCATTATAAATTATTAATTTGCTCTAGTGCAGTGCTCCCAAACTCAAGTCGCTCGATTACCAATTAGGCAACTTTATTTGGGAGTTATGAAATAAATTTCAAACACTTCTCTTTTTTATTTTTTTATTTTTACTGAAGAAATTGTTCGCTTTGTTTGGACAAATAATATCATATGAGCAAATGAAAAATGTGGTGAATCCCAAGTCAATTGTGGCACATAGGGAAACTTTGTGGTCCTTTGTTCGATGAGAGAATTATTGAGTTTCGAAAAGACCCTCTAAGCCGATTTTTGCGCCACTTTGTGTGCCACTATTAAAAATGTAAAGCTAGACTCTAACTCTAGTTTAGTTAACCTCAAGTGATAATAAAAAAATAAATTTTTATTAAAAAGAAAGGAATTTATAACGTCAAGCTCTTTGTATCTTCGATGCCACTCCCATAAGGATTTCTTCCTTCTTCCGTCGCGGGCAAATATCTTGGTTTTCTTTTGTCTATGTTCGTGCAAAGATTTTACTGGCAGTCAAGACTCGATCTTTCTCCTCTAAGTCGCTCCTTCTGCAAATTACCGATTCTCGCGATCGATTCCCAACTCTTGAAAAGTGTAAGCTATTTAAAATTGTGAGTTAAAGTAGCTTAGTGCGCAAAATATGAATGATTAAGTCGCTCTAATGCGAGAGCTAACCAAATTTATTATGCAAATTATAAATTATTACTTTGCCCTAATGTGATGCTCTCGCACTCAAGTCGCTCGAGCGCCAATTAGGAACTTTATCTAGGAGTTATGAAAGTTATTTGCACATACTTCTCTTTTTTGCTTAAGTAGTTGTTCTTTGTTAGAACAAATAATATCATATAGGCGAATGAAAAACGTGGTGAATCCCAGTCACATGTGACATAGGGAGTACTTTGTGATCCTTTGTTCGAAGAGAAAATTGTTGGGATGAACAAAAGTCCCACGCTGAAGGATGAAGGATTGAAACTGGAATAATTTCTTCATTGGTATGATATATTTTGAGGGTGGAGCCCAAGAACAAATCTATGAAGAGTTGTGCCTAAAGTAAACAATATCATATCATTAAGGGTGTATATTGAGCAAGTAGTACCACAACTAGTACTGTGATCCATGTAGGTGTTCTCGGAGTGAAGGATTGTTAGGGCAAACAAAATTCCGAACAAAAAAGGTGATAAATCCCAATCACGTGGGACACTTAGTTGAAGTTTAATGGTCCTTTATTCGAGAGAATGATTGTTTGTGCAAACAGTATTCTCACATTGAAAAACTGGAAAAGAATCGATGTATATGAATGAATAATATCTCCATTAGTTTGAGACTTTTGAAATGACGATGAAATCCACAAGAGCTTGGACTTTTCCTTACCAATAATTAACGAGATGCATTCCTATTACGCTATTTTGTGCTACTAGAATTTGTAGGCACAGTTCAGATATGAGTATATGACCAAAGAGTGTTACCATATACCACATAGGATAATACGACTGTTAACCGGTGAAAGTCAAGACTATCAAATTAATGATTAGCCCTTTTAGCTTAAATATCATAGCTAGCTCAAGTCCTTTCTATTTCTCAACTTTTTGTTCCCCCTTTTCAGGTTCTTTCAGCGAGATTAACTTGAACTACTGTGCAAGTTACACTTTCATGTCTCCACATTTACAAAAAAAGACATACTAAAAACACGTGATGGCGTATTTCCTCTTCCGACAATTGCAATATTATGATTTGTACTCGTGACATATAAATTATAATACTCCAAGATTTAAAAACTGAACATAAATATTGGTCTACACAATCTAAATTTTGTTGCTCTATTTGAATTACTCATTAAATATCAAACAAACAATCTAAAAAGAAAATTACTATGCATGAAATTTCAGACCAGTGACCTCTGTCGACATCTAAAAACATGAGAATTTCATTTCCAGCCCTTGGCAACAGGAACAATTAGTTCCCAATTTTCCCAAGTGTCTTCTTGTGGTTGAAAGGACCAAATTAAAATTGGATTGCTCAAATGGTCATAGACTATCACATATGTGGAAAAACGTTCAAATTCTTCCAACCATGCAAGAAAGCATAAATGTATACATTAATATATCTCAAGTCAACTAAAAGAAACATGGCCAAACAAAGCTTCTTGGATATGCTTTTGAGCCACTTTATATTAAATTAAAGAAACATAGAGTAAGTGTCAACATGATGAATATATCTATTGTTACCCAAAATGGGAAAATCTGCCTATTTGACTTGTTTCAGCTTACGTTGTAAAGAAATCCCACTAAATTACTTGTCTATATTAAGGTATCAAAGCAATGGGCTCATTCTCAAAACAGGTAGTTGGATACTTTTTCAAGTTTTGAAGTTTTTCTGCTATCTTTCTTCCTCTTGAACACAGATCAATGGCAGTTCAAGGTTCCCTTGCAATTGTTAGTGCAATCTTGCTTTCGTATTTGGTTGTCGCTTGCGATGGCGTTACGTTCTCTTCTCTTCAGAGAAGTCTCATTGTCGCGTCTGATTCGACTCAGCCAGGACAAGGTAACATGTTAGCCTTGCTTAGTGTAGTTTTTCAGTTAAAACATGATCATAAGTTGTTCCCTGTCTCAAAACACAAGCAGCCCAGAAGTTTATTTATGTTCCAAAATAATTCTATTTTGAAATTGCAGTGTTCAAAGCTGGAGAAGACAGCATCACAGTCTCGTGGTCATTCAACGCTACGTTCCCATCGGGAACAGATTCATCATACAAGACCGTCAAGCTCAAGCTCTGCTACGCACCGGTAAGCCAAAAGGACCGAGGGTGGAGAAAAACGGAGGACGAAATAGAAAAGGATAAAACATGTCAACACAAGATTGTCTCCAAACCATATAGTGCCACTTCTAACAATACTTTCACCTGGACGATAAAGAAAGATGTACCGACTGCTACTTATTTTGTGAGGGCTTATGCCATGAACTCGGCTAATCGCGAGGTAGCCTATGGACAGGACAACAAGTTTCTTGATGTCCAGGCAATCTCCGGGCGCCACGCATCTCTTGATATCGCTTCTGTTTGCTTCTCTGCTTTCGCGATTGTGTCGTTGTTCGGATTCTTCTATTTGGAGAAGAGAAAGGCCAACACTCAACAAAACTAATGTGATCTTTAATGACTCCTCGTCTTTTTCTAATAATTTAGTTTCTGCAAGTGAGAGTTGTGTTTCTTTCACATTTTATATTATTAGAATTTTCGTATACTTTGGTTTGCCAGTCATGATGTACCCGTTTATCAAAGAACTGTATCAGGTTGTCTGGTGAAAGTGTAACTGTTCCTCAGGGATATGCATAAGGCCTAACGAGCACTCTGAGCTGCTCTTCATCTATCGTGTTCTTCTTGTATTCTGCCTTACGTTTTCGTGTTTGTTTGTTGAAATTATCAGGTTCTCATCTAGCAGTTTTTGCAATGCCCTTTGATATATGAGAAAGTGGCACCTTCCTGAAGTCAATGCAAACCACTGCCGGATGTGATTCCAAGAGCCGAACGAGAATGAATACCACACAGAATGAACATTTGATAATTACTGAACGGACATCAATCAAAATAATTTTCTACTGGTAGTTTGATTGATCATTTGATACCACACACAACTCATGCATTTACCAAAGGTCCGTGGATCCAGCGTCTTCTTAACCAGGTTGCATTATAATCATGAACAAAATTGTATGAGAATCGTAGAATCTAGAGCCATTTTTGTTGATTTGCAGCTCTTTATCAGATATTAATCAAATTATGCAGCACTCCACAGTATTACCAGTAGCATGGCAGGATAAATTATATTAACATGCAAGTAAATGGCGAGATCGTCGAGTTGAATAGTCTAAATATTTTTTTTTTTGTTGTTGTAACTTATAGTCAACACCATTCAATTGAGTTACACAAACACAAATAAAGCATGATAACAAAACATCCAAATGACGAATATATCCCCCTTTCATTTTCATCTGTTGTAAAACACACAATACAAAATGTGAAGTCATCAGTGTTTCATCAGGTAGTACACATACAACGAAAAGCAGAACCACATAAATCGAGCAGCACCCTCAGCTTTCAGCATCGATCTTTGAACACATCAGTGGCTGAATGCGAAAATATTACCGCTGTAACATTTCAAAACTTGCACCGTTTGGCACACTGTACATGGTAAAATGCTCACATTCCACATATCTGCAGTACAATCTCTTCCCTGGCACGACCTTGAGGATATTTTTGTTCTGCCCCAAGGTTTAATATCTACTTAGACGATCCCTTGTAAAAAAAGGGTGTCTGAGGGCTGCCCGAGCTGAGAGCCTTTCTGCAGGATCAAATCTAAGAAGCCCTTGTAATAGATGAATAAGATCACCTGCAGAGTGATCTACATGCTGCATTATCAGGTTCTGCAGTCGAGGCAACTTCAACACAGCTTTTATGCTATCTCTAGATGTTGCTCCCTCCGGCCAATCTAATCTACCCCTTCGAACATACTTCTCTGAATGGCGGCTGAAATTATACCAAGAAAGTTAGCAAATTCTTCAAAATGTGTTTATCAGATGAATAACGAAGATATGGCTTACTCTGTTCGCTTCAACATATGCTGGGGCAAGGGTCCAAGGACTCTTTCCATCATTGCTAGGTGTTCTAAGTTCTCATGCGTTTGGAACAAAGCTTCACCCTGTGAAAGATGAAAGGGAGAAAATATTAGCAAGGTAAAGTACAATCCCAACCAAAACTATATGGCATGAGCAAGAATTAAGTTGGATACCGAGCAAAGCTCCACCAAGATACAACCAACACTCCACACATCGCAAGGATAGCTCCATCCAAGTCCTGGTCAAGTCAAACCACATGATCAGAAAACATTAAGGGATCCACAATTATATTACCAAGACTCAGATTCAAAAAGTTCACAAGTAAATCAACTACCTAGTATGACTTCAGGAGCTCGGTAATGTCGAGTTGAGACAATGTATGTCTGATCCTGCCTGTCATAAGTTGTGCTACCAAAATCAATAACCTTTACAGCACTCGACTTTGGAATTCTCTTGTAGTATGAAAAATCCCTGGGAGATCTTGATGAACCCTGATTTTGTTTAAATAACAGAGATAAGTATTTCAATTTTATGCTTTCTAAATCAATATGCAGTTACACACACTAAACTCTCCCCAAAACTCTCCTAAAATGTGCAACATCAAACAACAAAATACCCTGTAGTCAGGAACTTTTAAGTATTCTGGCGAGACAAGAAGTATATTCTCAGGCTTCAAATCCGTATGGATGAGATGCAAATCATGCATAACTGGGGAAACAAGAAAAATCATCAATAAAACAACAAAACCAGAGCCAAGACAGCTACAGTGTTATTTTTAACCTGGTAAAAAAGAGATCAAACTCGTGACCAAATAACTATGCTAATTGCTTGTTAATATTTATTGATGAAATTTTGCTTCTAAGAATGAGAAGAAACTTTTTACACACATGCTACACATTCCAATAGTTGTCTGCCAATCTCACGGACAAGATCAATGGGAAATGAGCGATAATTGTTTTTCCGAAGGAAATCGTATAAACTTGGTCCAAGCTTCTCACACACCTGTTGACACCATTTAAGCCCATCGACAATTTTAATCCCCAATATATTTGTTAGGTTGGGGAAATTAATCCAACGAATTAATCATAAACTTACAATACAGATATGGTTACGATAGTCAAACCAGTTCCGTATTTGTACACAACTGCAAGGAATAAACTTGTTCAACCACTGCAATCATTCGCAGAAGTCCAAAAGAGTGAAAAGTTCATCACCAACTAAAATTGAAATACTCACCGACTACCACCTTTGTCATGTCTACCAAGCTGTTGGAGCACATCTATCTCAATCATTGCAGCTTCACGATACTTTTTAATACCACGGACAATCTTGATAGCTACCATTTCCTTCCTTTCTCTATCCCAGCATTCAAGAACCTGACCAAAGGTACCTGTATTGCAAAACATTGCTCAATAAACAATAAGGCATGAGAAATTTCACCAAAAGGAAGGCTCTTGAAAACTGCAACGTACCTTCACCCATCTTGCTGTGAATCTTATCTGCAAAACATGAGACCATAAAAGATATAAGGAACCTCGTCCACAAGACTCTTAACGATATATATGAAGAAAAGACAACAAGATTTTGGGTGGGAAGAATACTGAAAGCTACATAGGAAGCAGTACATGTACTCCCCAACTAAACAAAACACTACTATATATCCCTACTGTCAAACTAACTAAAAGAACAAGTCATATCCAAGAAAAGGAATAAAAACAAAATAGCATTTGATGATGGTAAAGGTAGTTACAGCGCGGAGTCAAATTTTCTCCAATCTCAAACATATAATGGCCATCTTTGTCGTCTTCACGCCACGGGGGGGAACCATTTCGAACCGGGCCCTTAACATACAGATTACTAGGATGGTCTGGGAGTGTCCTCGAGGCCGTGCTTGCCACATTCCCAATCTCTGGCCCATAATACAATCCTAGCTGAGCCTACACACAGGCATCCATTTGCATTTTTTCTCAATATAGAAAGTATAAATTCTACTCACATCCTTGAAACCACGTCGTACCAAACCATCACACTTCACTCATGAATTCACAAGGACAAAACACAACATAGCAAACTAATTACCCAACATAAACAACGCAAACGAGATAACAAAAATCGACATCGCAAAAACACAAGAAACCAGTAACACACAGAATACAACAATTAACATTAACAGAGACTTTAACATGGAAAACTAACATCAAAACAAAAAATCTCAATCCCTTCTGATTATCAATAAATCTTAATTAAAAAAAGCCCTAAAGATACCAAAATTCAATTTTTTTTCCCTAAATCGCAAAATTAAATCTCAAATACACAGATCCACAATCGAATCACTCGAAATTCAAAGATCTAACATACCAAAGAATCAAACTTTATCATCACAAAATAGATTAAATTGCTTAATTTTCCATCAGATCTACAAACGAATAACAAAACAAAACAAAACAAAAAGATCATCTAAAAATTTACAAAATCGAATCTGAATAATACCTGAGGGGCTTGAGGAACATCCCAGCCCAAACGCGGTCGTTTTCTCGGTCGGCGATCCATCGTCAATTCCATCACACGCTCCATCTCCATATCAATTATCAATTATCTAAAAAAGCAAAAGTATATTTATTTGATTTGGGGAAAAATAAATAAATTCCTTTTTTTTCTTTTTCTTTTTTTGGATAACTTTTGTTGTGTTATTGTGCGAATAATAATGTATATAAACCTAGCGTGCTAATAGATATTTGACCCAAAAGAATATGCCGAGGAATCGGTAACACGTGGCGGATCTTACACCGTTGCTTTTAGTTGATGATATCGTGTTTCTTTCTGCAATAGTTTAGTTCTTTGTTTGGGTAATTTAACTATGGTTGACCTGTTTTGTGGGCTGTTGTTAAGTTGAAGCATCTGGGCCAGATGAGGCCCAAGATTTTGTACATTTCATTTATGATTTTACTATTGGGCCGACTGTTTTCATTTACTCTACTACTAGACTTTTAATTACTCATAAAATTTCATTCTTGGTGTCGTACGTTACCTTTTCACTTTTGGTGTCTCACCTTGACATCTCTCAGTTTGGTGCCTCAACTTAGATATTGCTTGCGATTTTAGTCCTTCAATAGAAAATTACTTTATTGTCGCCGGAAAATCATAAGTGTCGGGCACAAAAGCAAAATACAAAAACACAACCAAATTTGTTTTCTTAATCTCTTGAAACTTACATTTTCTTAGTCGTGTTATTGGACAACTATAATTCTTTTCTTTTGCATGCTATTATAAAAAATTCCGTCTAATAGTTATTGATACAATTGTTGTATCAACAATATTTGATCAAACTGTGTTGAATTCGCGAGTGGATCCGCACGTGGGTCCGATCCATCTGGGTTTCATGGTTCTAGATCCAATTTCTAACCACATGGATCGATCCAGAATGAATCAAATCAAATGGATTTGGATCCAATTCAAATAGATCTACGGGTTCGGATCCATTTTGCCAGTCCTAAGCATGTATGATTTCCAACGAGGTTTAAGTGAATTTCTATCGGAGGATTACAATCACGAACTACCAGGTTATATAAGGCATCAAATGTGGGAGTTGAGGCATCAAAAGGAAGATGCTAATTTCAAGCCCAAAAGTGAAATTTTCTCGGTCATATGGCAAACTGTTATGTTCAAGTTAAATTGATTGTAAACTTTATTACGATAGTGTTGTCATATTTTTAAAAAGTGATAATTAAATTTTGTGACTGATGTATTTTTTTCTGTGATTTCGTTGGGGGCATCTTCGCTTATTCTAGTTTGAAATGTACATTCAATGAGTGTCTTTGATTATGTTTGTCTAAAATCACTCTAGAAAACAAAAGTGTCATCTTTTAGGCTTTAGCAAAATTGTCATGTTTTAGGCAGAGATATATACTAACTATTGTTGGACTTTATACACAAGTCCAGTTTGCCATTCACATGTTTTTAATTTGAGTTGGAAAGTAATTTATGATTAAGATTTAGGACTTCAAAAGATTTATTCTTCGTACTCGAATAAACCAGAGCTAAAGTTCATCACTCTACATAGAATTGAGAGAATTATTCAATTCACCCGCTGCATAATGAGGTGACGTACGCGGTTAACAAATTCATATATTGGGTGAAATTTACGAAAATATCGATGCATATTAGTCTTCTTTTTTCTAATTTGAGTAGTTGACTGCATTATTGTGTGTAACATAATTTTCCAAAGAACAACCTACTTTTGTTGGACGATGACATGTGGGCCAATTGGTGGTAACCAGCAAACCACAGGAAGATTCAAGTGCCTGAAAATTTTCCATTTGAAAATATGAGATGAGTGTGGATGACATGGCATGGCATGGCAAATTGGCAAGATTTGAAAGAATATATAGATCGAGCTTGTAGGGAACTTAGAGTCTTAGACCATACAGATTTGTCCATATATTCGCTACGAGTTGCAAATCGTTACAATGACTATAATACAAATTTATATTGCATACATTAAATCAAACTACAAGAAGAACAATACAAATTAATTTCATATTGATTTGAACCGGTTTTATTTTCAATCTCACACGACAATTTAATGTTTAAGTACCCGATCTCGAGATTTTGTTACACTTTTGATGTTTTAATCTATTCAAATTAACTTCTATTATGGTAGATGTATGTTCCTTTAAATAATTTAAAACTTAATCGCAAATAATGTGTCAAAATGGCTTGTTAATCTCTATTTGGAATTTTGCATATTAGGTTTATAACACGTTTAGTAATTAAATAACTTGAATAATTATACTTTTGTTCTAATTAAAAAATAACCTCATGTATAGTTTTTATTAGCAAATACCCCATCCCAAAATAAATAACTAGCAAATAATACATCCACGTTATATTATCAGTTATGCATCAATAAGTAACACATTCCACGTATTAAAATTACATTTATATTCAAAAAAATCTTCAAAAGTTTATAATTTCTAGATTCTTTTTTTTTTGAAATAATTGAGAATATTATAAACACAATCTTTACATATATTGTTTTTACAGCTCTAGAAAGTAATATTTTATTTCTCAATTTTTTTTTTGTTGATAAAAGTGCTTAAAAAACCATTTTTAACAATTTTCCACTTACCATCAAACATTGATATATTTCAAACAATATTAATAATGTTCAAAATTGACTTTTATGCCTTTTAATTTCTTCGTCGAGGACATCACATACTTGCGTATATCATCTAATCGATGAACTACAATCCAAAAGAAGCGGTATACTAGTAGTACTATAACCCTCTTTTGATCACAAACTGAATTTTCATTTCAGATCCCTTTGCCGCTTATTGAATTCTCTCGTCTCATATGATTGATTTTTCCTACAAATACTCTATATATACAAACAAGCTAGAGACCCTTACATATACATCAATATCATCACTTCCTCGTACAATTTTAAAAGAAATGGTTTCTACTCTATCTCATTTCGCAGCTCCACTTCTCTACTTCTTTTTATTCGTCGTTCTCCTCTACAAATGGCGACGCAACGCCTCGACAAAACCGCGAAAAAGGCCACCACCGTCTCCAAGAAAGCTTCCGATAATCGGAAACCTTCACCAACTCGGCGCGTACCCTCACCGCTCCCTTCAATCATTCTCCAAACACTACGGCCCGCTTATGCTCTTGCAACTAGGACGCGTCCCAGTGCTCGTCGTGTCCTCAGCCGAAGCCGCACGCGAGATCTTGAAAACTCAGGTGTGTAATAACAAATTTCGTGTCCTTTAAATATAAAACACGAGAAAAATCAGTAAAATAAATATATATTATATGAAATAGCTTTTAGTTACAATCTCAAAAAATCTTCTGACTCGATTATATATCTAAGATGATGATCTTCTAAATTGATGAAAAACCAGGACCTAGTCTTCTCAAACAGGCCGAAGCTAAGCATAATCGACAAGCTAACATACGGTTCAAAAGACGTGGCGTTCACCCCTTACAGCGAGTACTGGAGACAGGTGAAGAGCATATGTGTTCTTCAGCTTTTGAGCAACAAAAGAGTTCAGTCTTTTAGGCACGTTAGAGAACAAGAGACGGATCTCATGATTCAAAGGATTAAGAGAGAATCGGGTTCGGTCGTGAACATAAGCGATGCGTTTTCGTCGCTAACGAATGATATTGTTTGTAGGGTGGTCTTGGGGAAGAAGTACAGGAAGGGGGAAGAAGGGAACAAGTTTAGAGAATTGTTGGTTGATTTTACGGAGTTGTTGGGTACTATTTCTGTGAGGGATTATATACCTTGGTTGGGTTTTATTAATTGTGTCAATGGGTTAGATGCCAAAGTTGAGAGAGTTGCTAAAGAGTTTGATGAGTTTTTGGAGGGTGTGGTACAAGAGCATAGAGCTAAGGGAGAAGGAGAAACTATGCATGAAGATTTTGTGGATATATTGCTTGAGATTCAGAGAGAAAACAAAGATCGTGACTATCCTATGGAGAACGACGCAATCAAAGCTCTCATCTTGGTAACAATTTTATCACCTATTTATGTCGTCTTCCTTGCTATTAGCACATGCCGATTATTCCCATGGTTACATCCAAAAAAATAATTAAAAATACACAAGATATTATAAAGTATTTATCAACTATCTAGGAATTTAACATGGGGAGGACTAATCTAATGAATTTGTTTCAATATTTAATGTCAAATTTAGATAAAAGTCTATGCAACAAATTATTCATGCTTAAATTAAATCAAGGTTAAAATACAAAAAAGAGCAATACAAGTAATAACAAAAAATTCTAATAAAACAAGTAAGACATTAATATAAAAGTGATCTAATAAAACATATATAAAAATAAATGACGACACCAAAAAACATGTTGTGTTTAATAATAATCACTAAAAGAAGAAGTAAATTTATATAATAACACTTTTTCATACAGTATTTGAGCACCCTTTTTTTTGTATAAAGAAAAATATCCGCACTATCTGAATCCAAAAATTATTTTTTGAAGACAATGTATGTATTTTATTGTTGAGTTTTAAAAATTAGTAGGAATTTTCAGGGCTTTTTTCTCCCGATGTTATTCAAATATGTGTTTGTAAACTTCAATAATTATATTACGCTTCTTTTTATCATTATTTGTGGATGTAACTTATAACATATAATAATAGAATTAAGCTTCCTAATTTTTATTATATACCCTAGCCCTTGAACGGATCCGCCCCTGCTAGTGCGAGTAATCAGCCTGTGCTAATACTAGGAAGCTACGTTAAGTTACGGCATGCAGCTTTGATTATATATATGTTTAATTTACAGGTTACACCGAAATTTATTGGTTTTATAATTTGTCCAAACATCTATTTTAGTAACTTTATGATCAAAGATACTTCAAGCCATGCAACACGTCATAAATATAGTATACGCCCAATCAAATTGCACCTGACCTTTACAAAGTGAGGTTTTTTTATGCTTCAAAGGTGCAGTAAAAAAAACTAAAACTTGATGTTTAATTATAAAATAATTTCAACGGAGATCCAACTTGATTACTACTTTACATATAAAATTATATGTAATTTGCATTTTTTTTAAAAATTAAAGTCTCATTGTATAAAACAATTTTTTCTTTGAATTTTCTCCTTTTCTATTAAAAATGTTCATCTGTAATTTTTCTTAAAGAAGCAAAAAAACCTCTCCTTGCCCTCACCGGCCCTACCAAAGTACCAATTCCAAATTCGCAAAATTGTGGAGCCGTGTACAATTTACAGGACGTAAATTAGACTGATCACGACACATTAACTGACCGCTTTCTCACTACAAAACTAAAATTAATACTTGGACAAGTTACATGATCAATTTTATAAATTTCGTTGTTTACACCGTGTCAAGTGCTAAATCTTATTACTTGTGCATATACTGCATATCAGGTTGATCGAAATCAATATATATGTGCAAGTAGTGACTAGTTAGAAACTAAACAAATATATGTTTGCATTGCATTCATTACTTGAAATGTTTACAAGAAGCACAAGATGGTCTTGGAGATAACATATTTACAGGATAAACTTTTAAATGCATATATATACATATATATTTCTTTTGTGCTGCTTCATCTTCGCTGATATGAGTATATATAACATGCACACATAAATTATGCTTTTAGTTAATTAAAACAACCAAATTAAGTATATACCATTGGAGAAGGGAGTTGTATGGCATATGCTCTTCGACTCTCTAGAGAAATAAGTTAAAAATAATTTTAGTGCATGAAGAATGTAAGTGCTACAGATACACTTAAAAAATAAAGTACCATAGTGAAAGCTAAAAAAATTCAAATAACAAACATAAATCAATAATTATTATTGCACCTCATAATTATAGTTTTCGTAAAAAGCATGGTTTGGTGTTAATGATATTTACTCGACCGGAGTTAATGATAATCTTGGAGTAATAGAAGGAAAATGACGTATTCCTAATCTATAGAGATAGACAAGCCACCATTATCAATGTTGCGTCTCCCATTTCTTATCCTTTTTCTTATCTCAATCTTTTCATTTATCTTTTTGTCTATGTTTCCTATCGATATACATCTTTTAAGAACCCTTTTATTTTCAAGTAATCAAATGTGTATGTAATTCTTTTGTTCTCAATTTTTTAACTACTTTCTTTCATTACATATACTTCCTCTAAACACTTCTGTAAGGATATAATTTATTATAATTAATTTGTCATATTTTCAAATTAAGGTTACTGATTTTCTGCATAATAATATTGTAATATTGCCAAACTACTCAATAAAAAATAGAACTGTATATCCAAGTTGATGAAAAATGATCAAATACTGCACCACTTACAATTAGCTCTTTGATGTTCTAGAAAGGATGTCAACTGAATAAGATACATTGTATATCTAGGTCTGGAGGTTGGCACTTATCTCTTTCTAAGATAGTAGTTAGATGTTGTAGCTTAAAATCCGATAAAACCTCCCACTTAACTCTAGTTAAGTTAATTGTAACTAGCTAGCTAGCCTAGTTATGATGAAAAATATGAGACAAAAAGGGAAATAACTACCCTAGTTTACAAATTTACTACATCACACAAATGAGAAGCTATCATTATTTATACCCTTCATCTGTGAACTAGCTAGTTACAAAATTCTCCTATGAAGTTTGAATAGTTACACGACCCACTAAAGTTTGAAAATATTATAAACAAGCCCTTTAAAGTTTGAAAATACCTTCTCAAGTTTCAAGAAAACATTATGGATATATAATTAGATATATGTCACGTTTTTTCCAAACATTTACGGTTGTATCTATCATTATATACAAGCCTAATATTAAGAATTCTGTCATTACTCATTCGATTGAATTTAATTGAAAAGCTTTGATTTTTTTGATTTTTTCTTATCTCTTACAGGACATGTTTGCCGCTGGAACCGACACAACAGCAACTGTACTAGAGTGGGCAATGACAGAGCTCATAAGACACCCACACGCCATGAAAAAATTGAAGAACGACGTCAAAAATGTAGCCGGGGACAAAAAGGAGATAACAGAGGACGATTTAGACAAAATGCACTACCTCAAAGCAGTGATCAAAGAGATTCTCAGATTACACTCTCCAGTCCCTTTACTCGTCACACGAGAATCAACTCGAGACAGCAAAGTCATGGGCTACGACGTTGATGCTCGAACGCAAGTCATCATCAACGCGTGGGCAATAGCAAGAGACCCGTTGTCATGGGAGAATCCCGAAGAATTTAATCCGGACAGGTTTATGAACACTAATGTGGACTTTAGAGGGCTACATTTTGAGTTGATTCCGTTTGGTGCCGGTCGAAGAGGCTGTCCTGGTGTTACGTTTGCAATGTGCGTTAACGAGCTCGCGTTGGCGAAATTGGTGCACGAGTTCGAGTTTGGACTGCCGGATGGGGTGAAAAAGGAGGATATAGACATGTCCGAAACTACGGGACTAACTCTTCACAAAAGAACTCCTCTGTTTGTGGTCGCTCGTGAAAGCAGTTGCTAGTTCAGTTTTATTGAGGTACACATGTATATTTGTAATATAGTTATGCATGCTCTAAATAAATTTGTGTTGAAGTTGTTGTTTTATCATATGTTGTGTAATAATGATGGATGGTGATAGTGTGGAAAATAATGTATATGTTGCTTAATTTACAAAAGTTATGTCCTTCAAGACTAGGAAAGTCATAGCCGCCATCAAAAGTGCTCAATGTTCATTATAATCAAGTAACTGAACTACTCAAGACAAAATATCAAGTTATTTTGTCAATAAGCATGTAATCGGTTATACTGTTGTTGAAGTTTACAAGTTGAAAAATACGTGAACTAAATCTATGAAAGTAGAAGTTTATATTAAAGTTTGAAAACCATACACGACATCTGCATTATTTATTCATTATGTAAAACTACTCTGTGATTTCTAATATTTTGTACACATTCTCTTGTGTAAGTTTTTATGTAATTGAGTCAATTATGTTTATCGACCAAAATAATCGCCCTTAATTACTTTTTGGTGACTTAATGGTATAATTGTTTTATGAAAAACTATAAATCAAAGGTATAATTGCTTGATGATGATTTAGATATAATTGATTATGGTGATATTTTGCTGATATTTCATTATGTATAGGAACATTTTCTGACATTTAAATTCGAATTAAAATAACTGGCTTTTGGAAATGACAAAACTTAAAATATAGAAAAGGCAAAAATACATAATCTTTCAATATAAAAATAGTTTAATGTTTTATCTTTCATTATAGGGAGTCTACCTTAGACATTCTATTAGAAAATATGGATAATTACAGCTACACCCCCTGAGGTTTGGTGTAATTACACATACCTCCCCTCTTGTTTGCAAAATTACAGAGACCTCCCCTGAGGTTTGAAAAATTACAAGGACCTCCCCTCTAAAATTAAGGGTTGTTCGGGATGTCATTTTTAAAGTAGTATGCTTTACTACACTTACATCCCTAAAGTTTTGTATATCTATGAAAATATTCTTAGATATTTGAAAATATAAAATATACTCCAAATAATTTTCAAAACTACTATATTACTAACTAGAGATATAAAAATTATTTAAATTTAATTTTAAAATTTAATCCAAATATTTTTATTTTATAAAATTACTTATTTTCTTATTTTTGTTTCTCATTTTAATTTTTTATTTATGTATTACTCTTAATAGTCTCATGAATTTCAGCACAGTTCCATATTAATACTATTACTATCGTGATAACAGAATTTTCAAATTATCACAACGAAAAAGTAAGCATTTGGTAAGAGAATCAAATCTTCCCCTAATCTCCAGAAAAAATAAGACAAGAAATAAAAAACTCAATTCCAAATTTTCCCCTTCTTAATGTAAATAATAATAAAAAAAAAAAAACCCAAAAAAATAATCAAGATTTTCACAACACATTTAAGAAATGAAGAATGATGACAAAATTACCAACAACGGTGACAAGAGAATTATCATCCTTGGATCTACGTAGTCATTGGTTTTAGGAAGCAAGTTTTGTTGAACTTTTGATAAAGCAAGCAAGCTAAAATGCGTTGTCTTTACTGCAGCTTCCAATTCTTTAGAGTTTGCTTTTGGAAAATGTTGTTTCTCAGTTTTTGTTTAATTTTTTTTTGTTTTTGTACAAATGCAGATTTCAAAATTGAGAAGAATTGGGAGAAGGCATAATAAAGTGAGAGAAAGAAAATAGTAGAGTAACAAACCATCAATCGCATAGACACTTATAATCAATCTAAATTATGTAGTATGAGATGTAGGACAAAATGTAGTAGGAATTTGGACCAGACGTAATAAAGCTTTCGATTTCCAGTTATCTCCTTTTATTTCTTTTCTGTAAATAGAAACTCCGTCGAGGTATATTGCAACTTTGCGAGAGAGAAAAAGTAAGACAACTGTTAGGTATATGTCCTTTATTTAGCCATGCATGCATGTGCCAACCCTACCTCTTTTGACTCACTCGACATTCTTGTTAAGCCTTCACATGAAAATGCACTAAATATTTATATTTTTGTTTCTAAGAAAAATAATATACCTAACAAAAATAATTTGCTATTAGCTCTTAAAAATTTTGACATGATTGAATTCAGAAATTTGCCATTGAGATTCGATATAAGAGAGCTATGCACATATATATTTGCGTGATAACATGAGCAGTGCCATATAATACTAGTCATACTTTCTGATAAGTAAGATCAACTCATATAGTTCTTGTTTTACTATAGAGAAAAAGAAAATGGTCTCTTTCCCAAATTTGGTAGCTCTGGTTTTTTGCTTCTCTATGTTCATAATTGTCCTTTACAAATGGCGAATCAACGCCACTTCAACACCCCAAAAGAAGCTGCCGCCATCTCCAAAAAAACTTCCAATAATCGGAAATTTTCACCAACTCGGTACATACCCTCATCCTCACTTCAATCTTTATCCAAACACTATGGTCCGGTCATGCTTTTGCAACTAGGGTGTGTTCCAGTGCTCGTTGCATCATCAGCTGAAGCAGCACGCGATATCATGAAAAACCAGGTGAAATAAGATATTTCGTGTCAAAAAAAGAAAAAAGAAAAACCACAAGAAAAATTAGTACAAATAAATAATTTTTATTTGAAATAACTTTGAGTTATTTAGAAATCATGACCCCTCATATTTCCCCCAAAAAGTCTTCTTAGAGAGAGATGGAAATATAATTAATATACAGAAGCCCTGAAGAGTTCCTAGGCGATGAAAGATAGATATCAAGAAGTTACAATCTCCATTTATCCTGAGATTCGATTATCTGAAGTAATGATCTTCAAAATTTGAGAATTTGGAGGCGAGTCCTCTATCTTGAGTACCTTCCCAAACAAATGATTTGGGCTTGAGTCCTTTGCAGTTGATAAACTTCTTTTAGAGAATTTGTAGAACTTATTTTCTCCAAGAATCTTTAATGATTAATTATCATTTTTGTTCTTGGGGAGACTTCTATTTATAGTTGTGAAAAGATCGATGGGTAACTCTGCTTGGTGTTGATTAGTCTATAAAAATAGAAGACATGATTGAATGGAATACAATTTCCTTCTCATGGAATATTTATTGTCAGTTTATATTTTCATCTCTTAATATTGAGTTTTGATGGAACATTTATTTTCTTTCGATTGTCAATCATTTCACACGTATCATTATCTAATAGAACTAAAAAATTATCGTGTCTACACAGGACTTAATCTTCTCTAGCAGGCCAAAATTAACCATCCCAGACAAGTTGTTTTACGGGTCCAAGGACATCACTTTCGCTCCATACGGCGAGTATTAGAGACAGGTGAAAAGTGTATGCGTTCTTCAGCTTTTAAGCAACAAAAAGGTTCAGTCTTTTAGGCGTGTTAGAGAAGAAGAGACCGATCTCATGATTCAGAAGATTAAGAAAGAATCAGGTTCAGCCGTAAACTTAAGCAACGCGTTTTCTTCGCTTGCGAATGATATCATTTGCAGGGCGGTTTTGGGGAGGAAGTATGAAAATGAACAAGAAGGAAAGAGGTTTAAGGAATTGTTGGTAGATTTCACTGAGTTGTTGGGTACTTTTTCTGTGAGGGATTACATACCTTGGTTGGGTTTTATTAACCGCATCAATGGGTTAGATGCGAAAGTTGAGAGAGTGGGTAAAGAGGTTGATGAGTTTATGGAGGGTGTGTTAGATGAGCATGGTGAGGGTAAAAAAAGGTTGGATTTTGTGGATACATTGCTTGAAATCCAGGGAGAAAACAAAGATGATTCTCCCATGGACAGTAAAGCCATCAAAGCGCTCATCCAGGTAACAATATGGGGTCCAAATCTATTAAAAAGTTCAACAGATCCTCTAATCTATTGAAAAATGTACGGATTATCATAATTCCTTGATCAACAATTCATTTTAAACATGTTTCACTTTTCGGTAGGTCTGATGACACATTGCTACAGACTCTATACTTTGGGGGATTTGAAGCAATAAACCATATTTATCGCTAGAATCATTTATGATATGCTTAATATTTATGAAATATAAATATAAATACCTATTTATTTAATTTTTACAAACCACTGCACGTACTAAAATATTTATTTTCGTTATATACGAATGATTGTAGTGCTAGTTTTTTGAAAGGTTGAGGAGCAAGTTGCTAAAATTCTAATATACTGGGAGAGTTTGCACTCAAATGCATCAGGTGTTCTGATGTTTTTATACCATTATTATATTTTTCTGAATTTCAAGCTACATCTCTGTAACAATTCAAATGTTAAGGGAGATTTCTTCAAGTTGCATCGCTGTAATTTCTCTCTCTTAAAGGAGCTGTTTACCGCTGGAACCGACACAACGTCTACTGCACTCGAGTGGGCAATGGCCGAGCTTTTAAAACACCCAAGTACCATGCAAAAGTTGCAGAATGAAGTGAGAGACTTAACAGGAGACAAGAAAGAGATAACAGAGGACGACTTGGACAAAATGCACTACCTCAAAGCAGTGTTCAAAGAGAGTCTTAGGTTGCACTCTCCAATCCCATTATTGATTACTCGAGAATCAACTCAGGATAGCAAAGTCATGGGCTACGACGTTGCAGCTCGAACGCAAGTCATCATCAATGCTTGGGCAATCGCAAGAGACCCGTTATCGTGGGAGAATCCAGAAGATTTTGATCCAGACAGGTTTACGAACTCAAATGTAGACTTTAAAGGGCTACACTTTGAGTTGATTCCATTTGGTGCTGGTCGAAGAGGCTGTCCTGGTATTGTGTTCGCCACGTCAGTAAACGAGCTCGCGCTGGCGAAATTGGTGCACGAGTTTGATTTCGGGCTGCCTGATGGGGCAAGAGAGGGGGATTTGGACATGACTGAAACTAATGGGATAACTCTGCATAAAAGAACTCCTCTTCTCGTGGTTGCCACCGGAATTACTTGTTAACTTTGTCGCTCTTAAGGAAGTTAATTAGCGTCTTTTTTTAGTTATGTTCAATGGAAGTTTGTACCTGAAGTCACAAGTTTCAATAAGATGTTGTATTTATGTTACTGGGAGTTGATGTTGTAACAAAAACGTGTGCTTTTCAAAATAATAAACTTAAAAACTGAACTTCAAGAACATGCAAGATCAAGTCATGTTATATATTCTTCATGATCACTTTTCTCTATCTCACACAGTTAATCCATTTGCTACTCCCTAATTTTAGGACACTAACTGTATATATGTAGTAACTGCATAATGAAGGTGATGTAACAAGCCACTAAAAATACAGTAATTTTTAAATTTCGTAATACGGTATTTTCTATAGTCTCGTCCTAACCATGTTTGTCAAAAAAAAAAACATATGAATTGACCGCACATACATAAGTTACTTGAAAAAATTACTAAACTTGCCTCAGGCGGTTTTCATTAACTTTTATAGTTACTTGATAAAAGACATGTAAAAAAACCAATGTTTTGACTATAGTACGACTCTGCATAGATTCCATATTAATAAGACGAATTTAAACTTAAGCAAGGCTTGGGTCTACTACACATCATAATGAAAAACGAACATGTTGCGCCAAAGAACATGTGACACACACAGATATCTAGTTGCATACACGATACACAACACACTCACACATACACATATTCACCTTAAGACTTACACATTTGACTATTTGGCTATTCAACTCCTGGAAAGAGTAATCTGACAAACCACATATATCAAGAAAATGATAATCAGTCATTAAATTAATAAACTCAATAGTTTATACTTTATAGGCACAGGATCATCTGGATTATAGATCGTACTTTTAATTACCAATATACAGACTATAATACTATGTTTGCCAGCAATTATTGTCTCCTAATCTCTTTCACAATGCGTTGACCTTATAATGTAACTATTGTTCCAAACAATCTTCTCCTAAATGCATCTTTTGGACCTGAATCTTCCCTTTCTTTGAATCACTTATTGATGAATCTGCACAAACATGTTGAGTTTCCAACACAGGCAAATTGATGAACTTTTGTTGCATCCATTTTTGCTTTCTTCTATAATCAGTTTATTTTCGATATATTTATTCATAAAATGGTTATTCAAACCTGTTAGTAACAAACCACTACCACCATCACCACCAACGCTGCCGATCTTGGGAAATCTCCATCAATTACGAGCATTGGTTCATCACTCGTTCCAATCGTTAGCAACAAAATATGGACCCTTTATGCTTCTTTACTTTGGAAGTAGACCGGTGATCCTAATCCAATCGGCTGATGCAGCCATGGAGATCATGAAAACGCACGATCTAGCCTTTGCAGATAAGCCTAATTCGAGCACTGTCAGGCGACTTCTTTACAACCGGAAGGATATATCGGTTGCACCTTATGGTGAATATTGGAGGAAACTGAAAAGCATTTGTGTTCTCCAACTCCTGAGCCAAAGAAGGGTGCAGTCGTTTCGTTTCATTAGGGAGGAAGAAACAGCCCTTTTGATGAAAAATATTAAATCTTGTTGTTCTTCCGGTTCGCCTGTGAATTTGAGTGAACTGTTTATGTCCTTAACAAATGATGTGATCTGCAGATCTGCTTTTGGGAGGAAGTATAGTGAAGAGGAAGGTGGGAAGAGTTTCTTGATGCTTTTAACAGATTTTTCAGAGCTGTTGAGTAGTTTAAGTATCGGAGAATTCATTCCGTGGCTTTGGTGGATTAATCGTGTGAATGGTTTTGACGCCAGAGTTGACAGGGTTGCTAAAGAAATAGATGATTTCCTGGATCAAGTAATTCAAGAACATATGAATGCAGAACTGGAGAGTGGTGACAGAGTTGTGGGTGAACGCGGAGAGAATTTCATGGACATTTTGCTCGAGATTTACATGGATAACTCGACTGGGGTTTCGATTGACAGAGACAACATTAAAGGAATTATTCTGGTAAGAACATCTCTATTCTCTCTCAGAAATAGGCTGGCTTTTCTTTCTACCTTTTTTCATGCGCTAACGAACAATAATTCCAGGATATACTAGCCGGAGGAACTGATACCACAGCTGCAACCCTAGAATGGGCAATGACAGAACTCCTGAGGCACCCCATAGTCATGAAGAAATTGCAAAACGAAGTAAGAGAAATTCTCAAAGACAAACAGGATATAACTAATGAAGACTTGGAGAAAATGCATTATTTGAAAGCCATAGTGAAGGAAACTCTTCGTTATCATACTCCAATCCCGTTCTTGGCTAGAGAAGCACGAGAAGACGTTAAAGTTATGGGATATGAAGTAGCAGCTGGTACATTGATCATAACTAATGCTTGGGCAATTGGAAGAGATCCCACGTCTTGGGATGAACCAGAAAAGTTTAAGCCGGAGAGATTCATAAATTCTTCGATAGACTTCAAGGGGATAGATTTCGAGTTAGTCCCGTTTGGGGCTGGGAGAAGGCGCTGTCCAGGGATTGCGTTTGCAACAGCGAGTATTGAACTTGTGTTGGCAAATCTTATGCAGAAGTTCGAATGGGAACTGCCGGAGGGAATAAAGAGGCCAGAGGACTTGGACATAGTTGAGCACCCTGGTGTTACAATTCATAGGAAAAATCCTCTCTTTGCTGTGGCAACTCACTGTTTTTTCTAGTACAAAACTCGGGATGCTGATGTTTTGTTCCACATGGAAACGATACACAAGAAATTAAGTATACGAGAATATTTCCTGCAACTTTTGCCTGTTTATTGTGCTTCCATGTAACCAACACATGTGTACCATACTAATAGGTGTTTATTGTTCATTTACGTTACGATCCTTCAATTTGCCCCAGATATAGCTTATGTTGATTAATCATATCATAAAACGGAAAAACACAAACGAAAGGCATAAAATAAAGATGTACCTGGTGTTTCCATTCAAACATCGGATTTTCGAGCGGAGAGGCAGCCAAGATGGAAGATACACCCGGGGCACGTTGGTAGGTACCCGGCCTCCTGGAAACAACCAGTGAAGTTTAAGCCTGAGAGATTCCTGAATTCTATGACAAATTTTAAGGGCCTGAATTTTGAGTTGATTACTTTTGGTGCAGGAAGTAGGGGCTGTCCTGCGAATGCTTTCGCCATGGCTACTAACTGAGTTCGTCTTGGCAAATAACATGTGCGAGTTTGACTGGGAATTGCCTGATGAAGTAGAAAGGAAAACCAACTCATTCTATTAAATAAGGAGAAGATAAAGAGAAAAGGCTATGAATACCTGCGGTAGATATTTGCATAAATAAACAAGATGTAAAAAAGCGTATAAATCCTCTTTTTCTGTGCTCACGTAGCTACATTTTGGTATGAAGTGATGTAAACTAAGGCAAAAGAACTTATGCATGAAGCTCAAGTCATATTATTCTTCATGACTTCTCTCTATCTCACACAATTAATCCATTTGCTACTCCTGATTTTTTAAGAAACTCATCATATGTAGTCACTACACAATGAAGGTGAGTAATATACAAGCCACTAAAAATACAATAATTTCTAAATTTCAGAATATTATGTTTTCTGTAATCTCATTCTAACCATGTTTGTCAAAAGTAATTGAATTGAGTGCCCGAAATTGTCCGAAGGACCAAAAGCTACTTGAAATAATTACTACTAATTTTGCCTCATTATGGGGTTTGATCTACTACACATTATAATGAAACGAAAAGTCTATAGTTTATTGGCACAGGCTCATCTGGATTATATCGTACTCCTGATTAGCATATACAGATTATTATAATATGTTTCCAGCAAATTTTGTCTGGTTACTCTCTTGAACAATGCGTTGTTGACTTTATGTAACCATTATCCCAAACAATCTTCCCCCTTATTGCATCTTTGGACCTAAATCTTCCCAAACCTTTGGATCAATTATTGATGAATCTGCACAAACATGTTGAGTTTTCAGCAACAGCTAACTGATGAGCTTTTGTTACATCCATTTCTACTTTCTTCTACATTCAGTATACTCTCATTGTACTTCTTCATCAAATGGATATCGAAGCCTCATCGTAACAAGCCACTACCACCATCACCACCAAAGCTGCCGATCTTGGGAAATCTCCATCATTTACGACCATTGGTTCATCGTTCGTTCCAATCTTTAGCAACAAAATATGGACCCTTTATGCTTTTTTACTTCGGCAGTAAGCCGGTGATCCTAATCCAATCGGCTGATGCAGCTATGGAGATTATGAAAACCCAGGATCTTGCCTTTGCTGATAAGCCTAAATCGAGCACTGTCAGGCGACTTCTTTACGACTTGAAGGATATATCGGTCGCACCTTATGGTGAATATTGGAGAAAACTGAAAAGCATTTGTGTCATCCAACTTCTGAGTCAAAGAAGGGTCCAGTCATTCCGTTTCATTAGGGAGGAAGAAACAGCCCTTTTGACGAAAAAGATCAAGTCTTGTTGTTCTTCGAGTTCACCTGTGAATATGAGCGAGCTCTTTATGTCCTTGACAAATGATGTGATCTGCAGATCTGCTTTTGGAAGGAAATATAGTGAAGAGGAAAGTGGAAAGAGTTTCCTGATTCTTTTAATGGAATTTTCACAGCTGATGAGTAGCTTAGATATTGGTGAATGCATTCCGTGGCTTTGGTGGATTAATCGCATGAATGGTTTTGATGCCAGCGTTGACAGGGTTGCTAAAAAAATTGATGATTTCCTGGATCGAGTAATTCAAGAACATCTGAATGCAGAACTGGAAAATGCTGATAATTTTGTCGATATCTTGCTCCAGGTTTACATGGATAACTCGACTGGTGTTTCGATTGATAGAGAAAACATTAAAGGAATCATTCTGGTAAGAACATCCCTCTCTTTCTCTCTCGCTTGTGAAAGTAGGCTTTTGCTTTCTACATTTTTCATGCTTTGTGGAATTATATTACCAGGACATACTCATCGGGGGAACTGATACCACAGCTGCAACTCTAGAATGGGCAATGACAGAACTCCTGCGGCATCCCATTGTCATGAAAAAGTTGCAAAACGAAGTAAGAGAAATCCTTGGGGACAGACAGGACATAACTGATAATGACTTGGAGAAAATGCATTATCTGAAGGCTTTAGTGAAGGAAACTCTTCGTTATCATCCTCCAATCCCATTGTTGGGTAGAGAAGCACGAGAAGACGTTAAAGTTATGGGATATGAAGTAGCACCTGGTACAATGATCATAACTAATGCTTGGGCAATTGGAAGAGATCCCGTGTCTTGGGATGAACCAGAACAGTTTAAGCCAGAGAGATTCTTAAATTCTTCGGTAGACTTTAAGGGAATAGATTTTGAGTTACTTCCGTTTGGCGCTGGGAGAAGGCGATGTCCGGGTATTGCATTTGCGACAGCGAGTGTCGAACTTGTGTTGGCGAATCTTATGCAGAAGTTCGAATGGGAATTGCCCGGGGGAATAAAAAGGCCAGAGGACTTGGACATAATTGAGCATCCTGGTATGACGATTCATAAGAAAAATCCTCTCTTTGCTGTGGCAACTCACTGTTATTTCTAGTGCATAACTGGGGATGCTGATGTTTTGTTCCAAATGGAAAAGATGCACAAGATAATAAGAATATGAAAATATTCCGTGCTTCAAATTTTCGCCTGTTAATTGTGCTTTCATGTAACCAACACTTGTGTACCATACTACATTCCAGTCAGTGTTATATTGTTCATTTACGTTGTAATCCTGCTCTTTTCCCAGATATAGCTATGCTGATTAGTCTTACCACAGAACAGAGCAGACAATGCTGTAAGACAAACGAAAGCATAAAATAAAAGGTATACCTGGTGTTGTCCATCCAAACATGGGAATTTCGAGAGGAGAGGCAATCAAGATGGAAGACACACCTGGGTCACATTGGGCAGGGACCCGGCCTCCTGAAATAAACCAGAGAAGTTAAAGACTGAGAGACTCTTGAATTCTATGACAGATTTTAAGGGCCTGAGTTCTGAGTTGATTCCTTTTGGTACAGGAAGAAGGGGCTGTCGTGTGAATGCTCTCGCCATGGCTACTATCGAGTTCGTTTTGGCAAATAACAAGTGCGAGTTTGACTAGGAATTTCCTGATGGAGTAGAAGGGAATGATTTGGATGAGTGGAAGCTCTGGTGCTGTAATTCGTAGAGCCATTCGTCTGCTTGGAGTTGCGACTGAGCATGAATATGAGAGGAATGAGGAGAACATATCGATAAAAGGCTACCAATACCTGCAATAGATATTTGCATAAATAAACATAAAGGTATGAAAATCCTATAATCCCCTTTTGTTGTGCTCACGTGGCTTCCGTTTGGGAGTATGAAGTTATAAACTAAGGTAAAAAAAACCTATAACTTAGTATTCTAGTCTTTTGTTCTCAAACTCCAGGTGAAATGAACTTGCTCTTTTTTGGATTTCCGTTTTTTGCTCTGAGTATGGAAGCCAGAGAGTACATAAGACCATTGCCTCACAACTAAGATATAGATTCAGAAAAGGAAAATTGATGTAAGAACGAAAAAAATATAACCACAACCAGCAAGAAACTCCTGATGCTCAGTTGACCTACTTACAGTTCTACAAAAACTTAACTCAGTAACGTCATCAAGAGTGCATACTATACCAACTATCAAAGAGAAGAGGGAAAATAGGAAGAAATAGGCCAGAACAAGGATCAGGAAAAATGACAATTCAAAAGCATTCTAATCCATTCTCTAGATTCAATTGAAGACACAATTCTCTCGCCCCCAATTTGAACTAAGCCATTTGAGAAGAAACTTCATTCTGTTGATTCACTGGTCGATGTCTTAGCAGTTGCAACGATTTCACTTCAGTGAGATCTCAAGTCTTGTATGTAGTGGCTGAATTGCTGGGCCCCAAGAAACAATGCGTCGGCAGCAAGAAAGAGGCCAATCTGTAGGAGAAATGCATTTGATTGCGAAAAGCTGAGGAATAGAACAGAAAACAAACATTGATAGAGGAAGACTAGTGTTACTTACCAAACGTGCAGAGAAAACTAATCGATAAGTCCAGCTCTCCTTGGCAGCAGCAGCTCTCTGTTGGTCGGTCCAACTAACAAAAGAGAGGACAAATTTAAGTGCAATTTTTTCGTGTAACATGGCCTATTTCACAATCGCATTTAGAGCATTCTGATTTCCTGAAGGTATCCTGATGAAATGCCCCGTGTACATTTAAAGAAAGAGGCAGGATAAAATAAAGATTGAACAAGATATTTGTTTCTATAATGCCAGAACTATGTTTTGACAGTCATAATCTATAGTTGATTGGCATCAATAGGTGAAATTTATTACAGCAAGTACACAGGGACACAGGGTAATTCCCACCATCTGAGTAACAACAAGCCCAATTAATGGCCCATTTAGTTACCATGTTAGTAACCTTAAACGGGATGTTCATATGCTTTTTAAATAACGACAGACTATAGACAATTGTGGCACTGGGAACGTGCGTAGCTTCTACGAGTTAGCAGCCTTGAAATAAAAAAGATGCAAGAATAACCTCTTGTCATGTAAAACCCCTTAAAGAAAAGCAAAGGTCTGCGGAAGGTACCCGAGGAATTCAGATAGCCCACCAATTCCGGCGAACTTAAAAGGCTGAGGGCCTTCCCTTTCAAGATCCTGCAACAAGTATAATGAGACATAGTTTATGGTTAAATAGGAGAAAGACAAGTCGGAGAAAGAGTGAATAAAAACATAAAACAAAAAAATGATCTTCCTAAAACGCTGACCTCTTCTTCAGCAGCTTCGAAACCCCCTTGAACCCAAAAGATGTTTTCATAACCAGCGCTGTATAATTGCTCACAAGCTGCAAGGGATCTTCCTGATCATAAAATAACTCAGCGCAATACATCGAAACTAAGATAAAATGCAGTACGCAAGATTATCAAATCAAATTTCGTTTCAAGTCTCATTGGGTCCCACTTTAGTCTTTTGCATGTTAACAAAATTGTGGCCACGTGCTCGTCTTCCAAATCATTACCAGTTCATAAAATAGTGTTTGAGAAATCCCCTTCATTAAAATCTGTTGCATAGGAAAACTTTACATCCTAAGATTTGACATTAATCAAGTAATGCTTTCACTGGAAACAATAATTAGATGGAGATACTTATATTATTTGACAGTCGATATGTAGAAAATGTCACCTCAAGCCCTTCTGGCACGCGACAATAAGATCTGCATCTTTTGGGAATTTATCCTGAACCTTTTGTAAAAATTGCCTGTTGCAAAAATGATAGAGAAAAATATTCATATGCAATAAGAAAGAGCATGTAATCTTTATCAAAAAAAGGGAGTAGCATACTTATCATAGGACAACGTAGGGACACCACTCCACCATCCTCCTAATGAATATGTCACATATGACATGTTAATTCAGATAGATTTTCAAAATAAGCAGCTAACGTTGAATCAGTAACATAATATAGATGGAAAGATAAGTACTCCAAACTTTCTCCTGTATTCAGTTTAATGTATTCTTTGGAATGTCTATGTCGAATTTCAACTTTTAATTCAATGCCTTCAAATAAGCAACAAAACCAGAAACAGGTTGGCAGGCACAATTATTACTGGTTACTGGCATCATTAACTGATTGGACATCAAAACATGCTCGCTATTTAAATACTGAAAACAGGCAATAGTAGCGAGTGTTAAAAATATGGATGCACATTCTCGCATCATAATAGAACAAGTCCTCCATCCCTAACAGAAGCTTTTTATGACGATATTGAATTTTGTACGTCAGTGATGCTTTAATTTACTGATAAGATCTTTAACTGAATAGGGAAATTTCCATAGTACAGAGTGAAGTTCTGTTGGCGCATAATTTTTAACCATCCCAGGGAAAGGTAACCTCAAACCACGGGTTCAGAAAAGCCATTTCCTATTTAAATCTTTAAAGCCAGATGCATAATTAGGATACTTTTGATTACCAAAATACAGAACAATTACATGAGATCATATCAACAAAATAAGTTATTGCATAAAAGGAAACACATTTTGACGTTCCATTACCCATCATAAAGCCTGTGACTTTTTTTGAAAGAGTACCAGCATCAAAACTGTCTTCAACGTCAAATATTGGAACCCAAGTAGAGCCTTTTACCCAAGCCTTCAGTACAAGAGACAAAAACATAAAGTCATAACAATCTAAAAGTAAAAGGTTATAGATCCTTTATGTTCTGAATAAGAAAACCAAGAAACAATGATCTCTTTCTCATCCATACAATAGAAATAAACGGGAAACCAAGGGTTATAGGGAAACTCAAGTCTTAACTTGGAAGTGCCATGGGAAATGTTTGATGCGATCAGACAGCTAAAAAGGTTAAAAGAGAACAAATCCCTACTAAAATTTAGAGCTCTACTTGGTGTTGTACTTTTCTTTTTCCTGGGAAATAAAAATCAAAATATTTAAAAATAAATAAAAATCAAAGTTAAATGTGTGTCTTTCTTTTTTTGGTAATTAGTTAAATGTGTGTCTTCTAGACTTTAATATACTGTTATACTTAAAACTAACAAAAACAAACGAAATTAAAAGCATAAAGAAAGTGTATTCACTTTTTTACGCTCTGTTGAGGGGCGAACATCAAGTAAGGTTTTATTGGTGAGTTGAATAGCATATCCAGCTTCCCTTGGAGTAAGTACTTTGACTTTCCCATCTCGGACCTGCAGTTGAAATACGTAAAAATTCCAGCCATGAAGCAATGTTGTTTTATGAATGTAACAGCCTCCACTGCAAATAATTGCATAAATCATGAAAACAATATGCCAGCCGGAACTGATCATGAAGTTCCATTAGACTATAAAACATATATTGAAACCGATTTCAGTCTCGTACTTCAGTTATGAGTAGAGAGTACAGGAAATATTTGAAACCAAGTGGATGAGTGCGACTTACTATTGGTAAAGAAGTCCAATACCTATAGTGAACTAAAATCTTTAAATACATTATACTTTAAACGGGGAAAATGCATAAAACCCCCTTGTGGTTTTGAAAACCTGCACGGAATCCCCTTGTGGTTTGATAATTACCTAGAATCCCTTTGTGGTTTCAGAAACCCTGCACAGAATCCCCTTGTGGTTTTAAAAACACTGCACAAAATCCCTAATCCGTTAAACTCCGTCAGAGAGTGGCGACCACTCGCTCTATGTGAGAGTGGGTTTAACTTTTGCGTACTTTTTCGAATTAAAAAGTCTATTTCACCCTTAAAAACTGAAAACATGAAACCCCCTTGTGGTTTGACAAACTGCACGAAATTCCCCTGTGGTTTGAAAACCTTGCACAAAATCCCCCTGTGGTTTGAAAACGCTACATAAAATCCCTGTTTTTTTGTTTTTTTTTTAAACATCCAGAATTTTTTTTTAAAGAAGTTAAAAATAAATAAGGACAATTTAGTCATTCTTAAATAAAACTAACGGAGTTATGTTAAATTTAACGGAAGGGAATGTGTGCAGGGTTTTTGAAACCACAAGGGGATTTTTAGTAGTTTTCAAACCATAGGGGGATTTTGTGTAGGTTTTCCAAACCACAGGGGGGTTTTAGGTTGATAGCCCTACTTTAAACTACTGGACCATAAATCTCCTCCGGGCCACAAATTTTAATAACAATATTCTCAGTCTTATAACAAAATAAGCCCGAGTCTCCCAATCATAGAAATGCAAACAACTGCCATGCCAAAAAGAAAAGTAGCACCATCGCTAGATAATTTTTCATCAGTGTTAATGGAGATCATTTACTTCATTCATGGACACTTTTCAATATCTGGATAAACTTGATCCCTATCTCCTCATAAATTTCAGCTCCTTTCTCATCGTCCCATTTCTACCGAGTATCTAACCTTTATGCCGGGATAACAATTCCAAATCGAAAGTTTCCTGCTCATTTAGCACTTAGCAAAATTTCTAGAGAAAGGCTGCAAATTAGCATCAAAATCACCGAAAAACCCAAACTTTAATCCTTAATCCAAAAAAATAACCGCATAATAAACCCGTAATTTACCATCACAACACATGTGCATACACTCATCATCATCACCCCATCATTGTTGATTATGTAACACAAATTTAGACTCCATTCGCAATACGCAATCACACGCATTTGCAGCAAAAGATAAGCTTAAACTGAATTAGCAAAAACAAAAAAAGAAAAGGTACCAAAGACTCCCATCTCTTTCTAGCAGCAGCCATATCTCTCATTTGCTTCACCTCAAACTCTTCTTCAACTACTTGCATTCGTATGACACCCCTGCACTGGACAAGAATTCAAAAAAATAACAAAAACCCACATCAGAAAATGCGTTTTAAGACAATATACGAAGAGGAAAAATGAACAAGGATCAGTTACTACAACATTTTGGCGAGTTTTGTGTTGCAAAAAAGATGGAGCTGCAGCTATGGCTAATGAGGCTGAGCCCGTGAGAAAAAGATCGAATCTTTTTGCCTTTTGAGAAGTGCTCAAAGCATTAATTGGTTGGAGTTGAAGAGACATAATTTCAAAACTGTTTCTTGATTTTTGTTGGTGAAAAGAAACAGGATTTTTGAGTCGTGTGCTTGCTGATCCTGGATGAAATTATCTGCTTGGTCTTAATTTTTCTTATCCTTTGTCTATTTTTGGGCCTTTTTGATCTTTGTAAATTACTAAAATGCACCGCTATAATTATGTCTTACATTTGGTCTAAAAGTTGTATAACAATAATAAATAAAAAATAAAGAAATTACAAAACTTATAAAAGTTGCGGGAATCGACCTAAAATTTTCTTGTGGTGTCAAAAACTTGTGTTACCCATATAGTTTGTTAATTATCTGAAACAAGTTGGAGAGTTTACGAAAACACAAATAGTATCTAGACAATTGTCAAATTTCAAGGAGATTTCGTGTAGGTTTTTCTGAACCAAGATGTCTCATACATTTTACTCCTAAAACTTGTAATGTTTTCAATAAATTAGTAAAAGGTACAAGCATACTTTCTGTTATAATTTATTTTATTATTTTATAGAAATACTTTCTGTTATATTATTCATACGCTTCTTACTACTAAGAATTTGTTTTATATATTGGACGCATGCTTTTGAATCAACCACAACTTTCATTGGAATAGAACAAGCTACGAAATGTTCCGATTATATATACACGCAATCCAGATTTTTTTTCTGTTTTTTTTTTTTAGCATAAGCGCAATTTACATGAAATCATTTTTAATATCACGAAAAATTGGTAACACACTAAGTTCCGTTATAATTAAACCATTTTTGATCCATTCCGCTCACGAGAGTGCAGCCAAGAGTTCTGCAATTTTTTTGTAGCTATCAGATTCAGGAGGCCTGTCCAAGTTTTTGTTCCTATGTTGCATTTTCTTATCTACTAGGCCTTTGAGGCTTTGACTTGTCATTTTACACTATATTAGTCATCAATTTTGTTCACATATCACACCTTGTGGTGATGGATAATGAACCTTCGTCGGATGTGGAGAAAACATTCATGTGAAACAAAAATTCAAAGCAATCAAGAAGTTGTTAACATCTTATCACAACCATAAGAAAAATAATTATTTGGAGTATATTATAATTATTCATATAGATAAACTGTGGTTGGTTTACAATCTTCGATTTCTTACAACTCAATTGCACTTTTTGGTATAGAAAACAAACTTGAAACAGCAACATTGAATTGAATTGAATTGACCAACAAGAAAATATCATTGACCTATACCCGAAGTTCAAAACAATACTATCTAACCTTCTGCTAAGCATATATTTTCCAGCAAATAGAAAGAACTTTTCACCACTGACAATGGATCTTAATCTTCTTATACAGCAATGGCAGCAGAATTTTCTCCTATACTCTATTCTGTTAGCATCAATACCACTTCTGCTATGTCTAAAACTTATCTCAAACAAAAACATCAAGAAACAAAACCTCAAACTCCCACCATCTCCTCCAAAACTACCAGTCATTGGCAACCTCCATCAACTCGGAAGATCGCCACACCTCTCTCTTCACACTCTATCAAAGAAACTAGGCCCCATCTTTCATTTGCAGCTCGGTCAAATCCCAACCGTCGTAATATCATCGCCAAAACTAGCAAAAGAAGCGCTGAAGGCCAATGACTTAGCACTTTCCACCAGGCCTCATATGTACGCAGCCGATTACCTTTTCTACAACAGCACCAACGTCGTCTTCTCTCCATATGGCGCTTACTGGAGATACGTACGAAAGATTTGCATACTTGAATTATTGAGCACTAAAAGAGTTCAGTCCTACAGCTTTATACGAGAAGAAGAGGTTGCTCGTTTAGTTGCACGAGTCGCTGAACCAGGCCAAGGGAGTGTAAATCTAACCAAGATGTTAGCTTTATATGCGAATGATGTGCTTTGTCGCGTTGTGTTTGGACGCGATTTTTCGGCAGGGGGAGAGTATGAACGTCAGGGGTTCCAACAGATGCTTGATGAATATCAGGAATTGCTTGGAGGGTTCAGTCTTGGTGATTTTTTTCCTTCTTTGGAGTTTTTGCACAGGCTGACGGGGACTAAAGCGAGACTTGTGCACACGTTTCGGAATTTTGACAGGTTTTTCAATGATGTGATTAAGGATCATGAGGAATCACAGAAGATAAAAGATCATAAGGACTTTGTGGATGTTATGCTTGAAGTACAACAGAACCAAGATGCCGAAATGCCTCTTACAATGGACAATGTCAAAGCGATTCTCTTGGTAATTAAATTGCAACTTGAACTGGTTAATTTGTTGCACTTCTCATCCTTTAAGCTGATCACTTTCTAATCCTTTGCACCAGTAATAATAAAGATGCATTTTATAGTCCATAAAAGAACTTAAAATTGTATATGTATAGTGGTGAAAATTTAGGCTCCCCTCATGTTCCCCCCAAAGGCCTTATTAGAGGGAGACGAAGAAATCATTAATATAGGAAGACCAATAGTTCTCAAGCAGACGTAAGATAGATTTCAAGAATAGTTGGACAAATCATGAATAGTTTCAAATCTTGCTATTGAACAAATAAAATAGACTTGTAGTAGTAATTTCATGGACATTATGACAATCACCTCTGTTGTACTTCCTTTCCTCACAGACGCATTGCAACTTACAAATTTACATCCTGAACACCTATTTTCCGTCGCCAGGACATGTTTGCCGCAGGAACTGATACAACCTTCATAACCTTGGACTGGAGCATGACCGAGTTAGTAATGAACCCCCAAGTACTCAAAAAGGCGCAAGAAGAGGTGAGACATGTTGTCGGACACAAAATATTCGTCGCAGAAACTGATTTGCCACACTTGCATTACATGAAAGCCATAATCAAAGAAATCTTCAGATTGCACCCTCCAGTGCCGGTATTAGTCCCACGAGAATCCATGGAAGACATCACCATAAACGGGTACACCGTTCCTAAGAAAACACGGATTTTCATCAACGCTTGGGCGATTGGGAGGGACCCGGAAACTTGGAATAACCCTGAAATATTCGACCCGGAGAGATTCATGGATAGTGATATTGATTTCAAAGGGCAAGATTTTGAGTTAATACCATTTGGTGCAGGCAGAAGAAGCTGTCCTGCTATTACATTTGGAACCGCAACTGTTGAGCTTGCATTAGCACAACTTCTTCACTCTTTTGATTGGGAGCTGCCTTCTGGTGTTGAAGCTAAGGATCTTGATATGACTGAAGTTTTTGGCATATCAATGCATAGGATACAACCTCTTGTTGTTGTGGCCAAGCCATGCTTTTGTTAGATTGAGAATTCACTACTTTTTGATAAATGTTTTAGATGGAAATAATTGTATGAACTCAGCTTCTTCTTTACTTGTTTTCTTGTGAAATCATTGTACAATTTGATTTTTGGAAAAAAATGTTGTAGAAGTTCATGGTATGGCACTTAGCAGCTAAACTATCTGGCAAACGAGTTCAGATAAAGTAAAAAACTGATTCGATTGATCAGAATTCATAAGGAGTGTAAACAATGGTTGGAATGGAACCATGGGTCAGGCTTGTTGTGTTTGGACATTTTAGAAGTTATTGCACTTTTTCATAATGTAATGAGATGCTATAGAAATTTGTTAATATTTAGTCTTGATGGGAATTTCAATAACTATCTTTGCCGATTCTTGAAATGCATGTTGTTGCATCTAATTTTCGATGCTATGCATCTATTAAAATATAAAAGAGTTAAAAGATTGTAGGAAGTTTAAAGCAGATTCAATAATTTTTGAAAGAAAAAAAGTTACTTTCTTAGTAGATATTGCAAACTTCCGAAACACTCACGTATTAGATGTGTTTGCATAATGTTGGTTTAGTCTAACAGGTTATTTTCGGAGTCCTAGTGGATCAAAATTTCCATACGTTTCTTCGAAAATCACCGAAACGTTTCCTATTTTCACTTAGCCGAAACGAAACTTAGAAGTAGTTTTCAATTTCATTACAACTATAACTTTTACGAAATTTTCGAAACATGTCGAAAAGCTTTTGAAAAACTACGAAATATTTCTAATATTTAGGAGACCGAAACATACATCGAAACCGAAACTTTGATCCATAGTTTAAACCTAAGGTTAGAGCCTATTGAAACCTTCCTATCTTATTAACCTCTTATAATGAGTCCTAGTTTTAACTTAAGGTTAGGACCTATTGAAACCTTCCTATCTTATTAACCTCTTATAATAAGTTGAGGACAGTTGATTAAATCATCTATTTGACATGACAAACCAAATAATATAACTATAAATAGGGGTGGGCATTGGCGGATACCCGTTCCGAATGGTACCCGACATGTTGGGTAGTGAAAAATCATTTCCCGACTCCGACCCCGAAATATGCGGGTACCCGAAGGCGGGTACCCGTTAGGGTAGGGTATCCATGAAGGCGGGTAGCGGGTACCCAAATATCTCATTTTTTTTAGCTTTGTTGTTGGAAAAAAGTTGATGTTTTTCAATTGGAAAACCCTTTCCTCACAGGCTGTGCAGTTACAGCCCCTATAATTCCTAGGGAAATAAGTTATGGGAACTGGAAACCTGCCCATCAGGTTGTTTGTGATTTTCTTGGTAAATAATGTGATAATTACATACTAATTCTATTTCAAAATTATGTCAATTAGTACTTATTCGAAAGGTAATTTGGACATCACCACAAATATGAGATATCAAGTTACCTTATACACAATGGAATTATAAGATTTTAATCATAAGCCTTACTAAATTGCTGTACTAATTTTTGTTGCAAATTTATTCAGTAGTTCAATATTTTAAGCAAGATTCTTTTCTTTCAATTTAGCAATTTATTATCTGATCATATAGAACATGTCCTATACTATCTCATAGTTAAACAAAAGAAAGTTTAGGAAAACAAACTACAAGTTAAATACATATATATATATATATATATATATATATATATATATATATATATATATATATATATATATATAAAACTTCTGATTATTGATTATTGATCTTACTTATGATCTTCAAAAATCATGATGACATCATTATCATCTTTTCTCTTTATAAAAAGTTCATACTCATTAGGAATATTTTCGTTTAGACATTGAAATATAAAAAATTAAATTAAATTATGATATTATGGTGCTTCAAAAATTATATATAGTTGTACTGTTTGCTACATCAATTTCTACAATTTTAAAAAATGTAATATGAATATATGTTACAACGTATGGATTAATATGCTACTACGAGGCTTTAATTTATTTTTTTGTCAAAATAGAAGATTAGTTAAATTTGGATCTAATATTTAATCAGCAAATAACTTTTACTTTGAAAAATAAAAAGAAGCCAAATTTTATCTCTTATTCTAACTAAGTTAGCTTTTGAATTGCCAATTAATAGTTTAATACCGGCTGTGAGGACCATTCCTCACAGCCGACTGTCAGGCTAGCAGAATTGTTTTCAATTTTCAATCTTCCATACAATGTGATCTTATGTTTTTTGGCACTATGGTGAAAATCTCTTGAATAATTACAAATTAGAAAGATGATTTATTTTATTTTTTGTGTGATATTCGGAGCTTAGTGAATCTCCATTTTTGAACTCTTAGTCATTAGTCTTTTTTTCTCTATTATTAACCCCAAGATACTCTAATATAAGTATGTTTTTTTTGTTTCATTGAACCAAAAGACTAGTAAAATAGTATAAGTATTGTTTTTTCTCCTTTTATTGTTAAGCACAAAGACTAATAATTATATATATATATATAGTGGGTGGGTACCCGATTGGGTTCGGGAATTTGGTTAGTAATACCCGAACCCGACTCTTTCAAAGCGGGTACCCGTCAATTGGGTACCCATACCCATATTTCCCATCCCGAATGAAAAATACCCGATTGGGACGGGTTTGGGTATGGGTACCCAAAGTTTTTGCCCACCCCTAACCATAAACTGAATTCGGCATATTTATGTCATAAACTCGAGAAATTATTTCGTGCAACTGTTGCATGGTGAGGTGGCACAACAAGTCGGTTTTTTATATAGATACACGGTTGGAATGAGATTATGGGAAAGTTATTTCCTATAATTTATGAAAATATTTTAATCACAATCGTTGGTTGCACCACATCAGTAATGCAACAGTTGCATACAATAATTTTTCCATAAACTCATTCTACCCGGGATTTCAACGTGCCCTTAGTTTTGTCAAACGATTTTGCAAGAACTCCTCATTTTTAGTATAAACAGTTTGAATAATTCATAAGCTGCTTTAAAAGTTTTTGTAAAATACATAGGAGTTAGAGGCAAAGCGTTACACAATCAAAAGAGACTCAAGTCTTAACTTCTTATTTCTTGGTCCGCGCGACAAAAATGAAAATTAAGGATATCTTCTCGTCGTAAAATCTTTTTGTTCCGTGTCTTTAGAAGATTTAAGATCTGTCGTAGGACGGAATAATTATACTTATACACACTTGAAATTTATAAAATTATTTCTGTTAATGTGAATAATTACAGACACATACCTGAAATTGAAAAAGTTATTTCAGAAAGATTTTTGTAAAGTCTGAATAATTGCAAAGAAACTCCATGAAGTTTTGAAAACTTTTATGGATAGCCCCATATTTTCTTTAGTATTTTTTAAAGCTTTACGGTTTCTCTCTAATTACTCAAACCTTAAGAGTTAAGATCGTTTATGAAACAAAATTTTCATAATTATTAGAATTACAAAAAGATAGGTCGGAATGATTATAAAATCCTAACACTTGGCATTTGGACAATTGTTTTGCTACCATATTAAATTTTTGGTCCCCTCATATATCCTAAAAAGCGTTATTAGAGGGAGAGTGGAGATTATTATTAATACACATAAGCCCAATGTACACATTGTGTGAATACAGCATATAAACCTAGGTAACTAACTTAGTTAAACGACTGATTAGCATATCAAAGATCATATATATCCCGGGGATTTGTACTAATTCTTATCCGGTTCATGTTTGTTAACAGATTTCGTATTGTTACAGATATCTCGATGTAACTCCTTGATTTTAGGGCATTGATTATTATGACTTGATTCAACAATAAATAAAATCCTTGAGACTTATGAATATGATTGAGGATTAATAAAATACATTAATTGCCCCGAAAGTCCCTCACCAAAGGAATTTAAAGTTCAAATTATAAATCCAAGTTGAAAGTTGAAACATAATCTTTTTAATTATACTAATAACAATTGTTATAGTTTGTTTTCAAGATTTCTTTTTCTTTTTAAAAAAGACGTTAGGTCTGAATTCTGATTATTATACATAATAAATAGGAAAACTCTAATCCGCAGTCGAATGGAGATAAAACTCTATCTCTTAGGCTAAGTCTGATCCCCCAAAAACGGGAAAAAGGGAAAACATATGAAGGAAAGGATTACTCGGGAAAAGGCTCTAATTGTTCGACAAAAAATGAAAGAAAAGAAAAAATATATTGGAGAATTTTATTTTCCAAGTGATTGGTACCAAGAATTTTTTTTGGATAAGATAGGTAAAACCTTTTTGTGGATCTTTATCTAACAAATTTACAATTCATAAACTTTGATTTTCCTCCAAAGAATTTCTAAAAACTTATAGTAGAATTAACTCATCTTACTAATGATCTATATGGAAAGCAAATCTAAATACAAAATATTATTCTCAAATCAGATTTGCCTCTAATATAAAGGTAGAAAAATTCAATACTTTGAAAAAATATCTAGTTCTTAAGAATTCATATTTCCACCAACTTTGAATCTAATAAACACTTGTAAGATCAATATTTTCTATTTGCACATCTTCGTGAACTGTGAGGTAATACTTTTTTATTTGATCTATATTTTTTATTCTAGTTATTTATAATCTTGAGTAATGTACTATTAATTTAATTTTATTTGAAAGTTCTCTTGATTACATTTATTTTGTTTGTGTAGTTCATTTCAGATATAGTAATAGTACTTGCAAATTTTATATATTAAAATAAACTAGTATTATTCTTGAGGAAGTTAAAGAGATTTTTTTAAATAAAGAAATAAAACATAATTTTTTTAATATATATATATATATATATGTATATAAGTTTAATGTTAATTTTAGTATATAATTTATGCTTTAAAGTATAATAACTGTTTTTACATGGTTAAATTGATGAGTAAGCAATTAAGTATAAAATCTTCCAAGAAAACTAATGGCATGCCAATCACATAAAAAAGAAAGAAAAAATCTATTTTTCAAGAAAGTTTTCCTGAAAATACTATTTTCGTTTTCCATGCGTTTGCTAATTGGTATCATTCTAACTTTCGGAAAATCACCAATCATCCCGCTTAAAGGTTTTGTATCTCTAGTATTCGTTTAACTTTTGAATATCATGATTTAACTTAAATCTTAAAGTATGTTCTAGAAACAATATTTTGGAAAAGACATTTCAATAATTGACTAAATTCTTTACTTTTAAATCTATAGTTGAAATTATTTATTTGATTTTTTGGGAAATTCACTATAATTTTAGCAATAGTTATAATTCAAAAAATATTACGCTAACTTGATTTAATTTAATGTAAAATTCAAGAGCTTTATCAATATATATTTACCATATTAATTAAATTCTGATATCTTTTTCAAAATTTCCTGACTTTTTTTTTCTAGAGATCCTAAAGATCCTTATTCTTTTTTCTTTTATTCCCCTATTTGGTTTCGAACCAAACCGAGGTTTAATGCTTTTTCTTACTTGGATTTATCTATTTATTTTAAATATTTCCACTTTAACTATAATAAAAAGTGAGAAACTTGTTAGAATTTGCCTAGGACTAAAATAGGTACTATTGACGTACTGCTGCTATATATGTTTCTACGCTGCACTTGTTCATACTACAAAAACCTTTCACAATCCACCAACCGTTTATAATTCTCACACAGATACACAACAATACATTAACAGCCGTATTTACTCTTCTCAATCATCTCTGCAACAGCTGCACATGCACAAAGTTTGTTAACAGGGTGAGTATAATCTTTTATATTGTTGTAAAAAAGTGCAAACAATAAATTTTGCTCTTTTATTTGTTTACTTTCGTGGCGCTTTTTGGGTTTTGCTTATGTGATGATTTATCAACATGGGTTTTGGTCTTTTTTGTATTCTGTAATGAATCTTGTGTTTCTTGTATATTGTTGTACTAGTTTCATTTTTTTTGTTGAATAAAGCTTGTTTCTTTATACTTCTATTGATTGTTTTATATTTGATTCGCATTGAGCAAGAATGTGAGTTAACTAATGAGTAGATTAGTATGACAAAATTGAGATTTTGGGCTCATGGGGTGTAATGCGATGAATCTTTACCATGACTGCCTTACATTATGGATTTGGAATTTGAGGGTAAAATCGTCAAACCTTTATGTCGTCATGGCAAAAAGTTCAGGCTTTGTTAATCCAAGTGTTTATGCAATAATTCTGGTTTTCGATTTGATTGATTTCATGCTGGTTGGCCCGGTTAAATTTAGCTGTATCATGCTATACCTCATGAAGCTCTAGAACCCCTGTTATGTGTTGATTAGGCGAGTCCTTGAGCTGGCTGTCGCGGAAGCAATTAGGACAGACTTGTTTGGTAGAACTTTGAAGCTCAGGAAATTCATAATGGAAGCACAAAGATAAGAATTATTGTTTACGTCATGGGGCGGAGTACAATCTACAATATGTAAAAAACTAAAAAGAGAATGAAAGCACTTAATCATTGGCAAATAACTGAGTATCATGAATAGTGTTTAATATATGAGAAGGTAGTCTTGGATAATATCCCATTTGAGAACGTATTGGGATGTAGCCTGGTCGGTGAGGGGCCTAACAACTGCCTATGGCAACTGTGCCTAGAATAGGAGAAATGTCGAGGATTTATCTTTTTTTTTTTCCGTTTGATCAACGATGCACTTTAAATTTGTTATTGAAATCCAAGTCACTTCAACATATGTAAGAGAAAGCACCTGGTAAAGTTTCATCACTAGTTAAATTGAAATAGTATATCTGAATCACTTTATTCTGACCTACTTTTGCCTATCTTCTTTTGGCTTGCATGGTGTGTTTTCTTCTTATAGCGTCCTTTTGAAAAAGAAATTTGTTAGGTTCAAGAGTTATGGGTGCCAAAAATTCAAAAAAGTCAAGTAAAGGTCGATATGCTGCTCATGGATCCAGTTCAAGTTCATATGATCCTCATTCCCATCCAAAGCCATCCCCTGTGCAGCCGTGTATCAACTATGCACCTCCAAAACAACCTTACGGCGGTACTCCTCCCCAGTCTCAGACAAAGGTGGAGAAGAAGTACGCAAGAATAGATGACAGCTACGAAACTTTGGCTGAGGTAAGTTGTGATCTAAATTCCTCGTAGTAGGATAAATTTTTACAATATTGCTGAACTAAAGAACCCTGAATCTAATTCTTGCATGTAATGAGGAAAGGGAAAGGATAAAGAATAGGAAAGATATCCACTGATGTGGTAAAATTGACATTCTGCGATACTATAGGAAATGGATTATTGAACCTGAGGAGATGATGGAACTTGGAAGATCTTATGTCTTTTCCTGTAAATTTTGATCTGTTCATTAGAAATGGATGCTAAAGGAAAGCGTTTACTTTCCTGAAAAGTTAGAAGTAATAATTCTGAACTTTCATATTTTCCCGTTTTTTATGAAGCAAATGTAGCCTTGTAAGATTTATGAGGTGATGGAATTTTGATGTCGTACATTCTATTGGAATTGAAAATCGTATTGTTCTGTTTTTTAAATTATGAAATTGTACTATAAGAAATACTTTGAGAATTAGGATATTGAATCTTCTTTTTTTTTGACATTTTAAAATTTTCATTTAAGACTCTGCTATTGAAAGGCTTCCTCAAGTCTGAACTTCGAATTTGGACATGTGTTTTATGCACATGCAAAAAAGGATAAATGTTGTCAATCACTTTCCAGTGACTATTTTACGGTTGTACTCTTACTTTATGTACTTGTTTACTTACTTCTCACTGAAGGTTATTTTTAGTTAACAACATGTGGCCTTTCTTCATAAAGATATTTTTGGGTCATTTTGTCACAATTCAAGGCATCTGGCATCAATCCCATTTGTTTGCGAGAGAACTCTGAAGTATTCAACTCCGGAGCAGGGCTTGTTATCAGAGACAAGTTAATGCGTTGACTTGGTTTGGTTGTGTTCTACTGGGTTGTCTCAATTAAGAGGACACATAAAGATAAATTTATCTTCCAGGGTGAACTTCAAATGGGATTGCATTGCACTGTATCACGAGAGAGAGCATTGCACTGTTAATGCTAAAAGATGATTTTATTTGCACTATACAATCTTCCATTTTTGGCACCGCTTTCTTAAATCTCCGAAAGATTAGGATGTTTGCATTAGGCAATTACCGGAAACCTATTGTTCTGTGCACCTTTAGATTTTGGTAGTGCTATGTGAAAATCTTGGCATTTGTTGAAGATATCAGTTACCCTTAGTTGCAAAAAAATAAGTTGACGTTTGCAGTGTGCTTAGTCATATTAAACTATATAGCTTGAGAAGGTGCTCTGAAACATTTTGTTGAATCATTCAGATCTTGATGAATGTTTGATACAGGTAACTAATGCCCTTGCACATGCTGGTCTGGAATCCTCAAACTTAATAGTTGGTATTGATTTCACCAGGAGCAACGAATGGACAGGTGATGGCTCTTTCTTATTCCAGGAAATGCTTTAGACAATTACATATCATTGCACTGATATTTTCTTTGTTCAGGTAAGAGGTCATTTCAACAGAAAAGTTTGCATCACTTAGGGGAGCAGCAAAATCCCTATGAACAAGCCATATCAATTATTGGAAGAACATTGTCCAAGTTTGACGAAGATAATTTAATTCCTTGTTATGGATTTGGAGATGGTAATTTCTTGACTTTCGATTATTGTAAGTCTTTAGCAACAAGCAGAATGGAGATTTTAAAAATGTTGTGCTTTTAATTTTGGCAGCTACTACACACGATAAAGAAGTCTTCAGTTTTTTCCCAGATGAGAGATTTTGTGATGGCTTTGAAGAAGTCTTGACAAGATACAGAGAGTTGGTTCCTCAATTACAACTTTCAGGTTTAATTTTAATTACATGGATGTCCACTTTCCCCATTCACCTTTTCTGCTATAAAAACACAAACGTCCTTGTTTGTACAGGACCAACATCATTTGCTCCTGTCATTGAAATGGCTACGACCATTGTTGAGAAAAGTGGAGGCCAGTACCATGTTTTGCTTCTTATAGCTGACGGACAGGTATGTCTTGTTATGCATAAATTTATATTCCTGGATACAGATTTGTGGTCGGCAGAAGATTATCCACAACTTTCAAGTCTTGGCCGAATTTGATAGTGGAAGTCTAGCGCTAGTGTATAGTCATCTATCAATTTTCATTTGATGTATAGGTCACAAGGAGCTTTGACACTAATCGTGGCCAATTAAGCCCCCAGGAGACGAAAACTGTCGAAGCAATTGTCAAAGCAAGGTACTTTCTTATTCAATAGTGTAGTGTAAGGCAACACGCTAGCAATTATCATTAATACATAAAATGAGGATTGTCACACTTTTCTGATGTTTTATTGTTCAATTACAGTAAGTATCCTCTGTCAATCATATTAGTAGGAGTTGGAGATGGGCCATGGGATATGATGAAAGAATTCGACGATAATATTCCTGCTCGAGCATTCGATAATTTCCAGGCAAATTAACCCCATCTATATCTCTCTCTTGGTGACATTTTTAGAAGAAACACTTTGGCATGAATATTAAACTCTTACTCCCCACTTCTTCTTTTTTAGTTTGTAAACTTCACAGAGATAATGTCAACAAAGGGCGACTGGTCCAGAAAAGAAGCCGAGTTTGCTCTTTCAGCCTTAATGGAAATACCTTCTCAGTATAAAGCAACACTGGAGCTTAATATTCTTGGGTAAATCTGCCCTTTCCAAAGTCATTTGTCGTACATCTTTTTCTCCATCGCAGACTTTTTACTTATGTGTAAATGTTCACCAGTGCTTCTAGAGGTAAAGAGGTAGATAGAACTCCTCTTCCTCCTCCATACTATAGAGCGGCTTCTTTTGCCACAGCGAAACCTTCTCACTCAAGCAACTTCTACCCAAGTGCACCTTTTCCTAGCGGACATGATCCATCTCCTCGTACGATCCAGCCTGCAGCTGCAAGCTACACCAGTAATACCCATGTACGAACTTCTTCTTTCTTTTTACTCTTTGAAGAACCATGATTTAGTTCGTTCGTCATTGTCTGTTATTTTGTTATGGCTAATGTACGTAATATTCCTACTTACTCAGAGGGCCATATGAATAACGAGTGATATATTCGTCAACTTTAGTTCTGACTATGTGGTTTATAATTGATTATTTGTCAGATTTGCCCCATCTGCATTACTCAACCGAATGACATGGCATTTGGCTGTGGTCACCAGGTATAAATAAGTTTGTGCTTTTCTTGATTGAATTTTGGATATAAACGACAAAGATTGAATATCTCTATCTACGTTTTTGGTTAACAGACATGTTGCGGTTGTGGAAAAGCTCTTAAATCGTGCCCAATCTGCCGACAGATCATTCAGACGAAAATAAAGCTTTACTAGATGGTCTTGCTTCTTTGGAAATTGCTATTCAACTCTTAGTTAAAGCTACGCTTCTGTGAATTACTTTGGCACCTTGGTTATTGCATTTGTACGTGTGCAGCGTCTAATCTTTTTGACATTAGATCGTTGCTATAGGCTTTCTTGTACATATTCTACTAAACATTTGATTCCATTTCTTCACAGATAATTCCTTTTTGTTGAAACCGTTCTTGATACAATAAGGTTTTTCAAGATCTTGAGGGGTTTTTTTTGTTCTGCCTCAAGTAATTTGCATTCCTAGTTTTTTGCTATTTGTAGTCCGTTGGAGAAACAGTGAATGGCTTATAAACTGAACAGGAGCTGTTGATGTGTTGCATGGTTGTTTTCTGGTTAGTGTTTGCATCGTGTTGAGCCATCTCTTAGTTGTCTTCTTATTTTTATTGTCTTTAAACAGTTGACCATATATAAACAGCTTATTACCAGCACATCGGACTAACAAAGATTAGTATAAGACCTCAATCAATTAAAAGCTATCCTTACAATGTTCTAACACACTTGGCAAATTTCTAATGATGTATGAGCACATGCACATATGCAATCAATTTGTCCTCCCAAAAGACAATAAAATTTGATAACACTATTAAAACCACGTCAGTTGTTAAAAGGCAATAGGATTATGAGACGTGGTCAAATAATTGTCTAGTCGCATGATGTACGCCACATCACCTAGGCCTCTAGGAAAAAGACCGAGTAAGACATGATCTAAATAACCTTGTGAAGATAATAAAATACAAATATGAACTTTCTTTTGTGATAATAATTTGATCCAAACAATACTATTGTTGTTAGAGATTTAACATGGTTTCTTAGAATATAAAAGGGTAAAAAACCATCAAAGCCCCTAGCGCAGTAGTGTATAACCTCTATTGCAACATGCCACTAAAGAAAAATGTATACCTCTTTTGCAACATGCCATTAAATTAGAAAAATATAGAGGAATTAACTCTTGAACTTTCCAAGATATGTCTTGCCAATGGTCAACTTTATGGCAAAAGTTTGCCACCCAAAAGGTTGTTTAGAGAATTTGAAGAGTAAAAATACACGGTTTTATCTCCATTTAACCCCTAAATTAAATAAGTGACTTTAAGTATATATAAAAACTTTAGGGAGAAATTGCAAAAATACCTTGCAATTATAACACATCACCTAGTTTATCCAAGGTGGCATCGAAAATTCACAGGACAAATTTCCGGCCCGACTTTCTGGGGGCATTTACCGGAAAATGGCCTATATATCGAGCAGTTTCTGTTAATTAGCCTAATAATTTTATTTCGAGCAAAACTTTTATTGTTAAGAGATTTTGTATCGCTTCATAATAATAAAAGCATACTATTGTAATTTGACCAAATGTTTGATTTAGTGACGTCATGCGCCACTCCACCGACAAAAACATGAAAATATGCAGCATCATCGTAATAAAAAAAATCAAGAAAATCATAACTTCGCCAGCAAACGGAGCTAAAGACAACACATGAAAATTTTCATAAATGCAAAGACTCATATAATTAACTCGACATAAAATAATTCATCAATCGGTCAATAGTCCATTAAATATATAATACTCAAATATTGGAATTAACCGGAGTGGAGAACAACCACAGAACCAAGCCACAAAAAATCAACACCACAGGAATCAAATGAATAGCATTCTCTCCACTAATTGGCGCCTTTGGTGAAATATCCTTCTTTGAAACATCATCAAAAATCAGCTCATTGTTGTAAATAGGCAAAGACTCTTCATTTGGTACTGCAAACTTACCCGATTGTGGAAAGTTCACCAAGAACTCATCAGATGATCGACCGGACGAGTAACTAGACGATCGATGCATCTTTTATCAAGAACTAACAATAATTAACATACAACAAAAAAATAAAACTTAGTACAAGTATATGTGTTACGTGACATATATATAGAGAGAGAGAACAAACTTAGGTGTTATTATTGTATGATATTAAAATACGTACCTTAATTAATTTGGTGCTTCGTCTTCTAAGTCTTGTTGTTGTGATGTGTGGGGAAAATTGTGAGGAGCACTCTTGATGTGTTTGGGATTTGTGGTGATTGGATTTGACTTTTTAAATTTGGAAAAAGAGATGAGAGTTGACGTTTGAGAGAATCAACTTGTAAAGCAATTAAAGGGCACGTTGCATGTGGTGAATATCTTATACATTATGCGTGCGTTATTTAATTTTTTTCGATTTTCTTCTTTTGCTCGAGACTCGAGAAGAATACACTCTGGATCTGAGACAATTTGTCTAAATTAAGTTCGTGTAGGAATGATATTTTTTTGTACCTATATAATGTTAGTTGTTATTAATTTTTTATACTATAATCCTTTAAGTACAAAATAAAACGATCTAGTCGTAAGGTAAATAGATATAAACGAAAATTGCCAAAGGGTTGATAGGATTGAGACTGAATCAAAAAGGTATAACTTTCAGTTAATGTACTTATTCCTAAAATAAACTTGGAAGATTTCATCATCACTTTTTCGTCATATCGATCTCTCTGATTTTGATAAGATTTGTTTGAAATTTATTACAATATTGCACGTTTTTTTTTTCATCTTCTTTCAAGCATATTGTTTTCCCCAATATGGAAATAAATAAGTTCGAGATTTATATCTATAATTTGCAATTCAATCCTCATTTCCAAATAAAAAGAAAACGTCATCTATAGAAAGTAGAAACTTATATAAAGTGTCGATTTAAAGGGGTATAGCCCATTTTGTGGTGAAATGGACTCAGAAGCACAATTTGGGGTAGACCAGTTCCCTTTACTTCCTTCCCTAAAGAAGCCATTTGTGTTTTTGCTAGGCCCAATTCAAAACATTTTAGTGTATATCTTAGTTTTAAGTTTTAACTAATGAAGTTTTTACCCATCAAAAAGAAAAAGAAAAAATTGCAGAAGATTTCAGTTCACCCAAGGTATATATGCATTTTATATCACATGCCGTATACTAAATTCTCCAATTTGAGGGTGCAAATATTCTCTTAAGTCATGGATTTTAAAAGTATCTAAGTTCACAATTTAATATTTAGCTTCTTTTTTTTCTCTATAAATTTAATATTATTATCTTAAGTATTAACATTCATTCAATTGATTTTTCCCCATAATATAGAACTCTCAATTTATAGTAGTCAAACTGAAAATAAAGCTCTCACACAACATCAAAAACTAAAAAGAAAGTGCTTTTTGTTTTTTGTTTTTTTTTAAAAAAAGGAAAAAACGAATCACAACTTCTTATTTTTATCAGGTTTACATTGAATCTAATGCCCACATTTGAAACATTCTCATGAAATATCAGGCACCATACTTAAACTCACAAACTTTATACTTCGCTAAGAATCAGTAACTTTTAGGCCGCATTTTAATCCAACTTATTTCATAACAATACTAAAGTTTAAATCGCATGAACCCGCCATAAATGGCACCATCAAAATCTCTTCTTCAACTATATAAACACCAAAATATAACATGCAAAACATAGACCCTCAAAACAATTCAGTGATTCACTATGGACAAAACCAACTTAAATCCCTCCTCCAAATTCACATCTTTAGCTTTTCTAGTTTTACTAACATTCTCTGCATATTTCTACACAGGAGTTAATGGTTCTGGTGGAAGTGGAAAATGGCAACTCTTGTTAAACAGCACTGGAGTAGTGGCAATGCACATGGCCTTAACTCACCACAACACCGTCGTAATGTTCGACGGCATGACATCGGGCATATCCGGCTACAAACTACGCAGACGTTACAATGGAACACGATGCGAAGACACTCGAAACGACTTAAAGGACTCGTCTTGTTACGCGCATTCAGTCGAGTACGACTTGCTGAAAAACAGAATCAGGGCTCTCAACATCGAAACTGACTCTTTGTATTCTTCCGGCTCGATTTTAAGCAACGGAACGCTGATGCAAACCGGCGGTTCTGGCTCAGGTTCGAGAAGGATACGTTACTTTGAGTCGTGTGGGAATCAGCATTGTGATTGGAGACAAGAGGAGAATCTTTTGTCTGACGAAAGATTGTATGCTTCGAGCTTGAAACTACCGGAGAACGACGATCGGGTTGTTATCGTTGGTGGGAGGAGCGTTTTTTCGTATGAATATGTACCAAAAAGAGAATCAGGGGAGAAGTCTTTTAATCTCCCATTTTTGGAGAAGACATATGAAAGAGATTTGGGAGAGAACAATCTTTACCCAATAATCCACCTCTCTTCTGATGGGAATCTGTTCATTTTCGCTAATAGGGACTCGATTCTATTCAACTATAAGAAAAACCGAGTAGTGAAAACTTTTCCTAGAATTCCTGGTAAAGGATCAAGAAGCTATCCAAGCACTGGCTCATCAGTGATCCTCCCTTTATCCCACACTGACAAATTCCGAAAAACGGAGGTCTTGATCTGCGGTGGCGGGGCTCAAAAGGCGTTTGCAGCTGCCGAAAAAGGTAAGTTCTTGAAAGGCCTGAAAAAATGTGGAAGGATGGTGATCACAGGCCACAAACATGAATGGAAAATGGAGAAAATGCCCGGACCACGACTAATGCACGATATGATCATTCTCCCGACGGGTCATATCCTCATCATAAACGGAGCGAGAAAGGGCTGCGCTGGATCAAACCACGCGTCGGATCCTTCACTCCAGCCTTACCTCTACAAGCCTAAAAAATCACACGGAGAAAGATTTTCGATCCTAAAGCACACCAAGGTTTCAAGAATGCGCCATTCCTCGGCCATTCTTTTGCCTGATGGCAGAGTTCTTGTTGCGGGGAGCAATCCGAACGATGAGTATGTTTTCAAGAACGTGCGCCACCCCACCGAGCTTCGTTTACAGGCGTTCGTGCCAGCGCACATGCAGAAGAAATTTGACTACAAGAGGCCTCATAATGTGACCACATACTATGGCGGAGATGTTCAAGGTGTTGGTTATGGACAAGAGTTTGGTGTTAAGTTTTTCTTGAAGAAGCAAAAGAAGGGGAAGAAGGGGAGAGATGAGGTGGTTTTTACGGCATATGCGCCTCCGTTTAACACGCATTCGATCTCGATGAACCAGAGGATGTTGATACTTAAGTGCAAGGAGATGGTGAGGGGTGAGAATGGGTTGGTGAGGGCACTTTTGGAAGCTCCTCCTTCTGCTAAAGTGGCTCCTTCTGGATATTACATGCTTAGTGTTGTTAATGATGGGATTCCTAGTATAGCTCAATGGATTAGGTTCTTACATGTTTGAGGAAGAGGACTTAGTTTTCTTTCTTGACCACATAAGTGATTGATGACTTTTAGACAGCTTGATGAACGATAATAATCTAAATAATGTGGTATTGCATCTGATGCTACTTAGATGATAAGAGTTGTATGCTTGTACCTTTTTCCTTAGCATGTTATACTTTTATATGTGGAAATAAAAAGAACTTGCTTTGCGTCCTCGATTTAATGAGGGTTCTTTTTTCATTTCATTATCTAGTATCTAAGCTGTTGTATTTCCTAACGAAATAATGTCTGAAATAAAAATTTATGACAAATAGGAAGTCAATTTTTCTAGTATAAGCATATTACTGTTTCTCCAGGGTATCATTAATTTCAGACGAGTCATCATGCCTTCGTATGTCTAACTGATAATTCATATCATGTAATTGTTATTGAATTGTAAACTACCCCAAGATATTTCAAAAACTAGGTGGAATTAACTCTAACTCAAAATAACAAAAAGGAACATCAGATTCCCACTCACCATAATGTCAAAGGTTCTCAACTAGTCAAGTGTACAGAATCAATCACCACCAGACCAGAACGAGAAAAATATATATTTTTAAAATACACAAGAAACCATGAATTCATATTACGTTTGAAATCAACTTGCTTAAAAACGCTGTATCTTACCATATAATTAATTTTTAATTATTTTCTCACACCGCGGACTATTGACTCCTGAAACCGTGAACAGGTGACCATAAAAACTATTGAAAATTATGCATCGCATGATGACTCATTTCCAGGTCAATCTTGCTTGGATTGGCCCCATTAAAAAATATTATTAGGTGCAACAAAATCTAGCTCAAAACCAGATAACACACGTTGTTACCCCTGGCCTTATGCTGTCTCCTCAAGTGATATTATTTTGTCTTTTTTTTTTTTTTTTCAATCTGATTCAACTATATAAACCCAATTTTTAAACATATATAGCTCCTCATATTTGATCTCAACTACCTTTCTTTGTACATTTTTAGATCATTTGCTTGTAGGCCTTTACAACTTTACATAGGTAAATAATATCACAGTTTTAGTCACTTTTGCTCATCTTGAATTACAAAAAACAGTTCCCTTTATTCAATATTACAAGCAATCTCAAACTATAATGTTGCTTAGAAGTGTCCATTTAGCTTTTGTTTTAAATCTTGTCATTTAACATTTTTATGATCTCTCTTAACTTTTCTGTTATTTAGTTCCTAAAAATGGATTCTTTTTGATACAGTTCTGTGCAGTTAGAGTTGAGAAGTCTTCATATACCTTAGGCAAAAATAATGACTATCACAGCGGAGCCGATTATTGAGAACGAGTGCCTAATGGTCCGTGGCAAGGTCCTTTTAACGGGAGTTCCGGAAAACGTTGTCGTTTCTCCGGCAAGTTCAGGATCAGCTTTTATTGGAGCTAACTCAAGAAGCTCAAGTTCTCACCATGTCTTCAATCTTGGAGTTCTTGAGTAAGTTATTGTTTGTACCTGATATTAGTCTTAGCGTCATTGCGATAAGCCAACAACCGTTTGATGATCTTGTTCTTATTACAGAAACTGCAAGTTCATGTGTCTTTTCATTGCCAAAATCTGGTGGATGATACCGCGTGTCGGAACATCAGCCAGTGAGATTCCTCTGGAAACTCAGATGCTTCTATTGGAAGTAGAAGAAGAAGAATCTCTCCTGGATTTAGTGGACGAGGAAATGTCTGAAGAACCGGAGTCTGGAAACAAGTTTTACGTTCTGGTGTTGCCTGTTCTTGATGGATCTTTTAGGACAACTCTGCAAGGAACTACATCAAATGAGCTTCAGTTTTGCTATGAAAGTGGTTAGTTTCAGAAAACCTTCATTGTTTCAACTGTTTCATTTGGAGCATCACTGTTTCAATTTATTAAAAGAACCTGGTATTTGTGTTCTTTTTTTAGGTGATACTAATATCAAGACTTCTGAAGCATTGGACGGAGTTTTTGTTAATTCAGGAGATAACCCTTTTGAGCTCATGAAGGACTCGATTAAGTATGTGTACCTCAGCTGTCATAAATGTTCTTTTTGTAAAATTATGTATGATTTACAACTTTAGTCATCATTTTCAAATTTTTGAAATCTAAACTGTTTCAGGATACTGGCCAAACATAAGGGTACATTTAGTCACCTGGAAAACAAGAAGGTAAAAGAACTGACCCTGGATCCCTATCCAGACACCCACAAATAGACACATTTGCACTTTATTATCAGATCTAATATAAATAAAGTTTATTGACATTTGGCATTAAATTTTGCTCTTAAAATGACAGACTCCTGCTCATTTGGACTGGTTTGGATGGTGTACTTGGGATGCTTTTTACACTGAAGTTAGTCCTAAAGGAATCAAAGAAGGGCTTGAAAGGTTCGAAAACAAAACTACAAATACCTCAAAAGTTTTCATCAGTCGAAAGATTACGTATTAGATCTTCTGAAACTTAATTTCATGCAAACAGTTTTAAAGAAGGTGGGATTTCTCCTAAGTTCTTGATCATAGATGATGGATGGCAAGAAACAGAAAATGAATTTCAGAAAGTAGGACAGCCACTTATTGAAGGAACACAGTAAGTCCTACATATACTTATTCTTGAATGAACTAAATAACTTTGAAATCCATTTGTTAAAACTACTGCTCACTAGCTGCACTCATATTTGGTACAGATTTGCGACCAGGTTAAAAGATATTAAGGAAAACAATAAGTTTAAGGTCTCAGAATCTGGTGGCACAACCACAAATCTCAAAGAATTGATCCACGACATCAAAGAGAATTACGGCTTAAAGTAAGATCTTTGATTACAATTATTTGGCACAAATTTTATGTTATGTAAATAATATTTAACCTCAATAAATTTATAAATCCTCGATTTCATGGAATGGTGCAGATATGTTTACATGTGGCATGCTTTAGCTGGTTACTGGGGTGGAGTGTCTGAAACGCTGAGAAAATACAACCCGAAGCTCGAATATCCTGTGCAGTCACCAGGGAATATTGGGAACATCAGAGATATAGCAATGGATAGCTTGGAAAAGTATGGAGTCGGAGTTATTGATCCTCAGAAAGTTTACGATTTTTACAACGATATGCATGGCTATCTTGCTAGTAGTGGGGTTGATGGCATCAAGGTTGATGTCCAGAACTTGATAGAGACCTTAGGTTCTGGATATGGTGGACGGGTGTCGATCACTAAACAGTATCATGAAGCCCTCGATCTGTCTATAGAGGAAAACTTCAGCGACAATAATTTAATTTGTTGCATGTGTCACAATTCAGACTCAATTTTCAGGTAATTAAACTTATATAATGCCTCATTTTTCCAATTCCTGTTTTATGTTTACCAAGATATAATGCATCTGATATGATTTTGCTGTCTGTTTTTAGTTCAAAGAAGAGCGCGACTGCTAGAGCGTCTGAAGATTTCATGCCGAATGAGCCAACTTTTCAGACTTTACACATTGCATCAGTTTCTTTCAACAGTTTTCTCATTGGTGAAGTTGTTGTGCCTGATTGGGATATGTTCCATGTAAGTAACATTTTTCTTACACGAGTTAGTTGGACACTACGTCTAAAGGAGCTATATGATTTTATTGCATAAAACTGTAATAATCCAGTTTCACTTTTAAGAACTAACTAAAGATATCTAATACTAACCTTCTTTCCTTGTCCAATGTAGAGTGACCACAACACTGCAGAGTTTCATGGTGCGGCAAGAGCAATAGGGGGTTGTCCAGTGTATGTAAGGTATAAACAAGTTCATATGATTCTCCTTCGCAGATTAGAAACAAATCCCAGCTGCAGATTTTGTTGTCTTTAGCTCCACTTATTATTGTGATTGTTTTCTCACAGTGACAAGCCAGGACAACATGATTTCAAGATCCTTCAGAAACTTGTGCTGCCTGATGGATCCATCTTAAGGGCTAGATATGCAGGCAGACCTACTCGGGATTGCCTATTTATCGATCCTGTCATGGATGGGAAGAGGTAACTTGACATACTTATATCAAAGACCATTACAGCCAAGTCAATGCATAGTTCCAAGTCTTCACGATTAGCCCAAATAACTGACCAGATTTTGCCGAATTCTAAACAGCTTGCTCAAGATATGGAACTTGAATAAACTAACCGGAGTAGTAGGAGCTTTCAATTGCCAAGGTGCAGGAACTTGGCCAATGAAACAAGCACCTGAATCCACACCTGCAGCTGTATCTATCTCAGGCCGTGTGAGTCCACATGACATCGAATTCCTTGAGGAAATTACGGGCGAAAACTGGTGTGGAGAATGTGCCGTATATGCATTTAATTCCGGTTAGTTTATCCTTCTAAATTTACTTAGTTCTTACACAACAAAAGTTCCCATATTTCTCATCTGTACTATTTTTCATGTTTCAGGATCCCTTTCCAGAGTACCATACAACAAGACTGTTCAAGTGTCTTTAAACGTATTAGAGTGCGAAATATTTACCGTCTCCCCTATAAAGGTAACACAGAGCTCTTGCAAAAAAATTTACGCCATTCCATTTACTAAGTCACTAACAATGAACATGCTTGTGTACTATTAACAGGTATTTGATGAAGATCTTCATTTTGCGCCTATTGGACTAACTAACATGTATAACTCTGGAGGAGCAGTTGAAGATTGTAGCTTCTTTAACGACACAATAACGATGAAAGCAAGAGGTGCAGGATTATTTGGAGCATACTCAAGTAAAAGACCAAGATGTTGTAAGGTAGACAAGAAGAAAGATGAGGACTTCACTTACAATTCTGAGAATGGACAACTTACTATATATCTTCAAGGTGACAGCAGCATCAAAGAAATAGAAGTAGTGTACTAATAATGTTAAGTTCAGACAAGTGAGTTGGTGTCAAGAGTCTGTACTGGATACGCTTGTAAAGTTCACAATATGAATGATTTTCCAGTGAGTTTTGAAGGAGAGTTGGGAGGGAAATTCAAGGGTAACACAAAAAAGTTGAGTTTAATGTGCAAGACCTCTGATTTTTTGGGTGAACAATTGAATTTATTAAGAATTACTATCTTTTGCATGTGTTACCTTGCACCCAAACCAAATCCAATTATCCAAATACATATGAATTACATAACATATTGCTTATACTTTAAAGAGGATTGGGCAATTTACCCCGTGCATTACGATAAATTGTCAAATTACGCTCAAACTTGATAGTGATGATAGTTTTGTAGGCAAAAAAAGATATTTATATCATTTTTTCTCAACAAATATGTATATCTTTGATTTAATACTTTAACTTGTCAAAAAAATGCAAAAACAAAAACAAAAATCTAAAAATAAGTTATGATTTCATAATATTTATGTCTTATAAAATATTTTTACCTATAATTTTCAAAGAAAAGTTAGAATCGAATATCAAATTACAATTAATAAATCATTACACCTACAAGGATATTTTGGTCATTAAATATAAAAAATTTACAGGGAGGTGGTGTGCCAATTTCTAAAATCATAGGGAGGTAGTTTGCGTATTTATTTTTTACAGGGAGATAATTTGCCAATTTATGGTAACAGAGGGAGGGAAGTAAATTGCCAAAAACCCATAATTTAAAAACCATGAGAGATAATCTATGTAATTTACTCATACCTTTAGGTACTTTGTGTAATATATCCAAAAATTTGCACCCCGCGCCTCTTTTGAGTTTTGACCCCCCCCCCCCCCCCCCCTACCCACCCCCTATCCCACCGCACTCCCCACACTATCCTATTCCTACCCTTATCTTCATTCCACAAACCCCTTTAAACCCTCTCCTCCATCTCCTCCTCTGTTTACAACAACAACAACAACACACAACTCAATAACAAAATTTTCTTACATCTCCAATAACATTCACCAACAACAATGTCTGTCGCAGCTAAAACCATATCAATGTCCACAAACGGTTGCTTAATCTCAATCCCATCATCACTCTTCACCTCTTCAAAACCTTCACTACCCTTCAAACCCATGATAAAACTTCACCTCTCTTGCTCCTCCTCACTCTCACTCCCACTCCCTTCTCTCTTCCTTACAAAGAAAAAAGAACCCATTTTCAAAATCTCTGTTATGACCCCTCAGCAAGAAGAAAACAGCCCACTAGTCCAAGAAGATGAGCTACAAGTTGAGGGAAAATTAGACTGGTCTGTGAATGAGACTGAAGTTGGAGGAGAGAGCGACGGGTACGCGGAGGCGGTGGGCGATGCAGGGGAGAGTGATGGGTATGCTGAGCCACCTGAGGAAGCTAAAGTGTACGTTGGCAATTTGCCGTTCGACGTCGATAGCGAGAATTTGGCTAAGCTTTTGGAGGGAGCTGGTGTTGTGGAGATTGCTGAGGTATTAAATGATGGTGTTGTTTGAATTTTAAAGATTGGATTTTTATGTGGTTTTTGAGTTGTGAAGTTTGAGGTTTATAGTTTAGTTGAAATGTGGTTGGTTTGTTGTTGAGTTGTGGAGTAGTATTAGTTAGCTGACGTGTTTCGGGTTTTGCAGGTGATATACAACAGGGATACTGATCAGAGTCGAGGGTTCGGTTTCGTGACTATGAGTACTGTGGAAGAAGCTGAGAAAGCTGTGGAGATGTTCAATGGCTATGTGAGTATCGTTATTAATTAATCGTCTTCTTGAGACGATTGTGTCCTAGTTTCCGAGGTCAAGTGTAATATGTTACTAGGATTGGTGAAGTTGATAATTTTAGTTTAGATGATGAATGGAAGGTTTAGCCAGGTTTTAGATTAACTTGAGGACCTGATTAACTGAAAAAATTGATACTCTGGTGATGACCTAATCTTGAAATAGATATTTGAGCAGTGGCTAATAGTAAGAATGGGAGTAGGTGACTACATGTTTGCACCTGTATGTTGGTTTGATTGATTTTACTCTCAAGTATTGAGTATTGGACTCGTTTGTAAGGATCTGAAAAGCCATCTAACAGTGAATGATAACACACCAATTTATGGTCATGAACAGATGTGTAGTCTCAGTATAAGGTTGATGAGGTTTATGGATCTGATTGCCAAGTTTCAATCATTGATTAGGTCCTTAAAAATCTTGTTTTTAATTACCTATGTCTAGATGCTTGTTTTGCATAAAGCTTGGGCAGCAAGATGTTTGACGAACGAGTTTTCATTGAAAAAGTAATAAATGGAAATTAACACTTGAATATACCCAAGTATCATATGTTACTTTGCAGTCTCTCAAGCTTGTGATATATATGGTCTTTATCAAACTTTTCACCCTCACGGTTCTCTGATCCATCATCTTTTCTTTTCTCCTCCGTCTATGAACAGGATCTGCAGGGCAGGCGCTTAACTGTTAACATAGCTGCTCCAAGGGGATCCCGAGCTGAGCGCCCACCTCGATCGTTTGAATCAACCTACAAAATATATGTTGGTAACCTGCCTTGGAGTGCGGATGATGAGCGCCTAGTTCAGGTCTTCAACGAATATGGTAAAGTTGTGAGTGCTCGAGTAGTCTCTGATAGGGAGACTGGAAGGTCACGTGGTTTTGGATTTGTGGTGATGTCAAGCGAATCTGAAATGAATGATGCCATCGCTAACCTTGATGGACAGGTAAAACTCCACATCCCTGCACTCTTCTTTTAGATACAAAAGTTTCAATTTTTTAAGTGTGATGAAATGATAAGAGTTAAACTAGTTGACGTTTTAGCATTATCATTAGCACCACTATATTAGAAATTAACTATTAAATGCCTAGAGAACTTGGAAGTTGATGTTTTACATTTTAACTGTTTTTAATGGCCTTGCTGCAGAGCTTGGATGGGAGGTCGATCCGAGTAAATGCTGCTGAAAACAAACCAAGGCGCAGCAGTTTTTGATTTGATCATCACTGTTTTCATGTTAATGTGTTGTTAGATTTGCGAAGTTTTCCCCCTTTCCTGTTAATCAGATTCGGAAGAGGTCATAGAAGCTACTTAGAGTTGATTTTATCTGTAGACATTTCATTCAAGAATTTTGATGACTATCCTTTCCAGTATCTGCGTAAGAATTACTTCAATGCTCTGGATGCTGGAATCCATATACGCCAAATTGATAATTTATCCAGAGTCGAGTGGTCTAACTATTGACATTAGCGTAGTGAAATACTTCTCACACTATACTATCAGTTCTTTTTATGAAAACCAACACTTAAGTCTGAAGCAAGATGTTGTCAAATTAGATATCACAAACTAAGAATGTGTGGAAGAGTTATTTGGTGGAATCGTGCATATGATGACTCACATAACCCCAATTTAAGGACTTTTGATTGCAATCGATTCTCACGTGTGAACTCATAACCCCAATTTGAGGACTTTTGATTGCAGTAGATTCTCGTGTGTGAATTCGTACATGTGACGCCACCTGACAAAACTTGACACTATCATAAAGTTACAGTTTTGCCATGTAGCATCGCACGTTCGCAAAATTATAAAGTTGCCAAGTGGTGTTGGACATCCCATCAGTTCTGAACCCTAAATCCTCTAATTGGGGGTCTTGTCTTAGCTAACATTGAAGTTAGCATCCACCCCTTTCATAATGATGTGGACTCCACCTGCGTGGGACCTACATCAATGTGAGAGGGGTGGGGTGGATGCTAACATTGATGTTAGCTAAGATGCCACCCTAATTGGGATCACACGTTCAATCCGACCAAACTAAGTAGTTTTCAAAGCAGAAAGACGAAGTGGTCTTTTTGTTAAACTAGGATATAAGGCACGTGCTTTCGGACGATGTAGTTGGAACCTTTTCTAAAATGTAATGCAATTGTTTTGGCCAGATAATTTTTATAGGTAATCTCTAGTGAATAAAAAAATAATTAAACAATATTCATCCATAGCATATTTACGCAACATGCAATATAAATCTATTATAAGTAGTGTCATAACATAACCAAAATATTAGGATTATAAGTGGTGTCATAACCTATTATATGTCAAAACATAAATATTAGGATTAAAAACAAAATATATCTTAACAATAATCTTTCTTAAGATTTGAAATTAGAGAGACATTTCTTAATTTAAAATATATAAAAGTATCCTGCTAGAGTTTAAAAGGTTACAAGGACACCTCCCTTAAGTTAGAAAAAAGATATAGGTAAACACCTTCATATTTCATGTTTATCAACAAATTTTTGTATTTATTCATGTTGAAGATGATGATTTTTAGCTAGGCAAAACACCAAGAGCATAATTGTAATTATTGACAAATAGACAACAAGAAAAAATGACTATAAACTATCTCAATAAGAAAATATAATTAGTTTTTTTAATCTGACCTAAAAGTCCTAATAACTTATTTAAATTAATCAAATTCTCTTGAGTTTTCCTTCTCTGTCACTTATTTTTGATATATATTTTTTTTTTCCGTTTCCGCCTCTTCTACCAGAAACCCCAGTCGCTCCACCTCATGCCCAAACTTAAATGGAGCCAAACCGTCATTTCCATCTTCCCTATATTAGTTAGGGAGAATTACACTAACACCTCCTGAGGTAAGGGCTAATTACACAAACACCCCCTCATGTTTGAGAAATTACACAAACACCCCATGTAATATGCATCGCATTACACAAACACCCTTTATAGTGTTTTTTTTTTTTTTTTTAATTCAAATAGACAAGCTTCTGGTGTTAGATTATAGCACCAGAAATGACGTAACGAATAATTTGCAAGATCTTTCAAAATATACATCATTTTTAATGTTTTCTTATTTTATAAGACAGAATAAATGAGACTTATTTCTATTTTCTTTTAGCAATTTTGGTTCTTTTTTCATTTATTATACAAATAAATGAGAGAAACAAATTTACATTGAGCAAAATGTAATAAATTGTAAACAAAATATAATCACAGGGGGTGTTTGTGTAATTTCTCAAACATGAGGGGGTGTCTGTGTAATTAGCCCATACCTCAGGGGTTGTTTGTGTAATTCTCCCTATTCTATAACACTACTCGACAAAACAAAAGGAATTATATGAATTCAGAGGGGTAACTGGGAGATGGCAAGAAGGGACAAAATCTAATAAGGGCAAAAATGTCTTTTCAAGGGGAAGGAGGTGGAGAAAAACTCCCCCTTTTTATATAGTATAGATGAAGAGACTTATTTGATGTGATGCCAAATTAGAGGATCATTCAACAAATCAAAGTCAAGTTAGGGGATGAAAGTCGCTATTTTCCCTAAAAAGAAAAGAAGAGAATCATCAACCACAAGAAAGCTATGTTGCACGGACATTTCAAAAAAATGAAAAATGCAGTGTCGGACACGGACACGCCTTGGACACGTGTCCGACACGCCACGTGGCGTGTCCATAATTAAAATAAATAAAAAATATATGGACACACGTGTCGGACACGTTTTAAGGGCGTGTCCGACACGCCATGGACACTGTTGGGGTCTTTTTTTCAAAAGTCCTAAAACTTATATGAATTAGTTGAACAACCAACTAGTGATTATAATGTTTGATTAGTTGTATGAGTCTTTCATTTGTTTTAGCTTGACTTTTTATGGAACTTTCTGATCTTTGTTGTTTAGTTTGCTTTTACATTTGAGACTTGAGTCTGTATGAATCTTGTATCTTGTATTTAAAATATATATGCTTGATCTTAATTTTTAGGTAGACCACAAAATACTGTTGATAGAATTTTATTATTATAGTATCGTCATATATTAATAAAAAAATTAAAACGTGTCCATGCCGTGTCGTGTCTTAGAAATTTTTAAAAATCTGTGTCGCCGTGTCTGTATCGTGTCGTGTCCGTCTCCCCGTGTCCGTGTAACATAGCAAGAAAGTGTACTTACTAATTAGGCGTCCTTCAGTTTTCTACTTTGTATCGAGGAAAAAGTTGAATATATATATATGCATAATGAATAGACTTGCACATTACTACCGAGTACAAACGCTATGTGCACAAAGTCTTTTATTCTACATACAACTAGTTGCGAGGAAAAATGTACAAAGAAAAAGAAAAATGAGAATGAGAATAAGAAAATAACTTAATTACATCTTTATACATTGAGACTCCGACACACGTATTTAGTGTTTTCCATTAGTAACCCCCAAGCTGACTTTCTCGACTCGTTAGAGGAACATAACGAACGCCAGTCTCGCTTCGGACACTTAGTTTACCATCGATATTCTTGTCCACCACTTGCAGATCCTGGAAGATGTCTCCAACCGGGATCACCAGTCGACCACCGGGTTTCAACTGTTCAATAAGAGCCGGAGGAATTTCCGGTGCAGCAGCTCCAACATGAATGGCATCATAAGGTGCAAACTCAGGCCACCCCTGCCTTCCGTCTGTTATCATGGCATATCATAGGACTAATGAATTTTGACATAGTAAAGAAACTATTATTCATGGAACTGATGCTTAATGATGCAGCAGACAGTAAAAACAAATTTCACCGCAGTTACATATGAATAGTAACTAATAAAGCAGAAAACAATAGCTGCCATGACATTCCAGCAGATATTGACCTAGAAAGCACCAGAATGGATAGAGCAAGTATATAACGAAGACAGGAAATGCCTATACATGGTTGATTTTAAACCAAGAGGTAAATAAAGAAACTGTTTTCCGCTCTTTACTTTGGTTTTGAGGAAGAAGATGCAACTTTGAGGCAGTAATAGTGGGAAAGAACTTAAATCATAATAATTAGTAAGAATTCTTGTAATCTTCATGCAATCATTTATCAGGCCAAGAGCCTAATGCTCTTCTATTCTCCTTTAGTTGTTTGAGGCCCAATAATTACCAGGAAATCAAGCAATCCTGCCTTTCTAGTTCTCTTTTCCTACCTCGAAATAATCAATGAAGCACTTCTTTTGGCTTTTACTTGAGAACTTACCATGAAAAATGGCTCCAATGAGAAAAGATGAAAAAAAGAAGTGAAGAACATGTGTGTATACTAGCAACTCTAGTTCCTTTAACAAAGGTAGCAACATAATTTAAGAACAAATCTCGCCGATGATCCACATATAGAATCTGAATCAAATGAATGTTGAATGACAAGTTAAATAGAAGAATAGCATGATAATCCACAACATACCACCAGTATGGACTGAGAGGGATCCTTCTTTCAACAGTGGAGCTGCTGCGCTTTTTTCAATACTTTTAACTGAAGATGCAACCAATTCGGGAATATGTTCAACACCAACAGCACGTCCTTCACGGCCAACCATAACAGCAAAACAAGCCGTCAAATACCCCGTCCCTGCAAAAAGATTTACGTTAAGAGTTGGACAATCTGAAAAGTGAAAACTGTTATTCAGCTTGCAAGATTGGAAGACAAAATTGGACCCCACAAAAGCAGTGTCTCTTAATCAAAATATCCAGCAACAAGAAAATGAATTCCTCGACCAAATTATATTGCTAAACACTTATCAGTGTTGATCGATTAACAAATCGTGCACCTGAAGCAAACTACATCTTGAAACCTTGTGCAACAAAATATTATATCCTCACAACAGAATGAATCCGTTTAAAGAATTATAATATATAAAAAAGCAGGAGCATATTATATCCTCACAATGTAGCGAAGTCGACGGCTAAAAGAGTTGAAGGGAACATATCAGGGCACGGTAGGAGCAATAATATCACCTGAGCCGACATCCAAAGCATGCATCCCAGGCTTCAAATGGTCTTCCAACAATTCAAGGCATGTTGCATGCATATGCGGTGCAGAAATAGTAGCATTATAACCGATTGGCACGGGCTCATCCACATATGGCGCCGCACCATCAGGCACAAACAAGCCCCTGTCAATGGTTTCCATTACTTGTGCCACTTTGTTCGAAGTTATCACTCCATATCTCAGCAAGTGATCCACCATTTCTCTGTTCCTACTCAAACCAGCTCCACTCAAAAACCGCTGGTGCGAAACACAAAAACAAATTTTGAGATAAAATGTCACGTAAAGTCCCTCTCATGACATGTTACAACCAACTCCTTTAAAGTCAAGTCTATCAAACTTAAAGAGAATAACAACATTCTGGCATTAATTAAATGCAATCCACGAATATAGTCACCCTAAAATCCAAAAATCAACCCGAATAACTTACTGAATCACAGTAACTCATCGAATAACTAATTGAATCACACTATCAAGTAGAATTGTCTAATTAAGAATCACATTAACTCATCAAATAACTCATTGAATCACACTATCAAGTAGAATTGTTCAATTAAGAATCACAGTAACTCAATGAATCACACTATCAAGTATAATTGTTCAAATAAGAATCACAGAAAGTCATCGCTCATCGAATAACTCATTGAAAAACACTATCACGCAGAATTGCTCAATTAAGAATCACAGTAACTCATCGAATGACTCATTGAATCACACTATAGATTGTTCAATTAAGAATCACAGTAACTCATCGAATAGCTCACTGAGTCACATTATCAAGTAGAATTGTTCAATTAAGAATAACAGTAACTCATCGAATAACTCACAGAATCACACAATCGAGTAGAATTGCTCAACTAAGAATCACAATAACTCATCGAATAACTCACTGAATCACACTCTTTGTGTGCGTGAGAGAGAGAGAGAGAGAGGTACCTCCATGCGAGTGAACAGAGAGTTCCTCGTGAAGATGCGAGGATAACAGCAGCGAGAAGAAGACACTGTTGTAACGGAGTGTTGAGGTGTGAAGCGAAAACACGATAGCTTTAATGGCGCACGATAGCGACTGCCGCGCCAGATAAGCGAGAGTGAAGTATAAGAAGCTGTGCAGCAATTCATTTTCTATTTTAGGATTATTTTATCATTTAGTAACATTTGGTTCCTGCCATTTTTGCCGACCTTCTGTGTTTCAAGAAACATCTTAGCCTGATGGGCCTTAATCACATTTGGGCTTTGTTTCAGGTCAATGTCAGCTGTTCGATTGGGCTATTTTCGGCCAAGCTCAATCATTTGTTTCGGCCTGAATGCAAAACGATTAGGCCTGACAGAATTGTCTAAGAAAAAGTTAAGCTGGGAGTAACTAACTATAAATCAAAGATCTTAAGTCAATTCATCACAAAATATCTTCTATGGCAAAATGATGTACCAATCTATGTGTTAGTGTAATAATGTTAAGAAAAATTTGATATTTTTACTTTTTATAGCCATATCACAACTACGTGTATTAGGATCTCACCACGAGTAATGTACATATATCATAAATCTAACGGTGACACATAGAGTGACACATGGTTTGACATAATAGAATTGCCTCGCAATTTCATAGTTCAAGAGACAAATGAATTTATATCTCAATGTATTAGAACTTAGAAGGAAGAAATTTTGTGAGGCTTACAATTATGTGCGATAATTGTAAACGCTAATTTAAAACCAAGTAAACACTGTTATCAGAACATGGTAAAATTCGATCACAAGATAACTTAATCTTAATAAACTTATGCAGACCAAACCAAACCTGAAGAGAAATAATAGTGTTATCTGGAGCAATAGCAAGATCTGCTAATCATCGCCGCATAACCATACAACATCTCATTCAAAAGCAAGATTTGTAAATAAATTATTATAATTAAAAGACAATGATTCCTATCTATTATAAATTTATAATTTGATTGTGGCTCGTGCTAATTACATACTAATCAGTACAAAAAGGCGTGTATTCCACATCAGCAGCAACACAAAGATCAAAATTAAATGAATCCCTACATCTTTTGGTCAATGAAGAACAAACATAAGACCTAATTTTTACCATTAAACTAAGATTCTTTATCTCATTCCTCATCAGTTTGAGCATCCTCACGTTAGGGACATTCATTAATAATTGAAAAAGACTCAACTAAAGTAATTTTGATATACCAAAAAACTTAAACCAGATAAGGGTACACTTCTCTCTTCAGTTTTTCTCTAGTGAACGTTTTATGTGATCGACAACTCACAATTTTTTAATATGAACATTCTTCCTGCTTTTGCATCTACCAAGCAAAGAACTAACATAGTCACCCTTGTACTGAATATGATGCAAGCTGTATAAAATAGGCTAAAATATTACTGACATTACAAAAAGCAAAAGAAAATAATGATGCAAAAGGGAGCAACTGCCTCCCTTTTGTTTCCCTTTCACTTTGCCACTTCTGATTGTTCAGAAGAACTCATTTTGAGAATGAAATCGAATGTTAGCATTTAAGGCAAAAGAGCTCAAAAACACATTTAACTTCAAGCAAACACCACATATTTTTGGTCCCCGTGTTATTAATATGAAATCTAAGTCTCACACCTTATAATTCGAATTGTAACAATCCACCACGTTTCGTGGCTAGGACAGCTACACGGGATACTTTTCACTAGTCCAGTTCAACCTAGCCCGAGGTAACTCTATAATACGAGCGTTACCACGAGCTCACGGCTGCAACTAGAAGAAAGTAGTAGACGGCTCTAATATCAAATTATATGACTTTGAGAGAATTCAACTTTATAAACTAGACCGAGAAAGAACACAATGCCATACTAATCCCATACCATATCCAAATATTACTGATGCGGGATCCAAGTCGCATGCCTTGAAACGAGAATCATATTTTTTTATTTTTTTTTGCGCAAGATTTAATATGAACGAGTGTCTCACATTAAGTGAGGTTGCATTTGGGCTATGCATTTAGCTTAGATAATTAATTTTCAGTTGGAAGATTCATATATGAGTAGCAACAGAAATTGAAGTCTCTCATGCAAAACTCAAGGGAATGAATCAGTTAAAGCTAATATAAATATTGGTTTATGATGCTAAGTTACTATAGTGCAAGTATCTCCTTTACTTCTTCAGTTCTTTCTTAGCTTCATAGACTTAGCTGATAAGCTATATATCATGTAGCTTATCAGATTAATATAGTAATACAATGCATTTCATGATATAATATTGTAAAGATGGCAAGAGGGGCCAGTGCAAATCCTTGTTTAATTGCAAGTAGCTCTAGATAATTACAGTCATTGCAAGCAAGGAATTTAAGCCAACAGCTCTTTGTTCCCTCCCTAATCACTATATATAGCTTAAACCATGCAGAGGACACAGCACAAAAACACTTGAGAAAACACTAAAAGGGAAACAAGAAAAATATGATAACTGATACTCTGCATGCTAGGAATCAACAAATGATTCGACGAAGGTCATCCTCCGATGATAGTGCACTCAGAGCGCAAATCCAGGCAACTCACGATCAAGATGGTCGCCTGGTTGACGTCGAAACCATTATCCTCATCATACAGGATATCATCGAACGTGTTTCTCCTGGTGTCAGTGGCATTCTAAACGTACGGTGATAACATTTTTTTTCCACCGCAAAGCCTCCGCTAAATCTGTGTGTACTTTCTGGTTTAAATTTAAAATGCCTCATTTTTTTTTTGGCTCATAATTAAAAAAGATATATATGCATTTCTTGAAGTTTGATCTTATTACAGAGAACTTGCTCTTAAGTATGAATAGTTACAAAGACATGCAACGTTTTTCAAACTACATAGGTGTCTTTATGATTAGATGTAACTGTAATATCCCTAATTCTTAAATGTATCAGCTAGTTTTGGCTCATTGACTTGTTGTCAAATCGTACTCAGGGCTCAAGCAAGGAGAGTGATGAACAAGAGGAAAATGCAGCATTATCTGGCTTTGATACAATCCAGGACCAATTGGCTTTTGTATCAAACAAAATCTCTTGTGAGGTAATCATCAAAATCTCAAACTTGTTTCTGTGATGTGCTAGCGTCTGAACTTTCCGTGTCATGATTCGTGTTTTATCTTTTTTTCTTCAGTTGTCGTGCAAGTGCTCAGGCGGTGACGCACATGCATCAACCATGACAATACTCAAAGTTCTTTCAAGTTACTCATGGGATGCAAAAGCTGTGATATCATTAGCAACTTTTGCTGTTAATTATGCGGAATTCTGGATCGTTGCTAAGTTTTTCGGGAGAGATCCACTTGCGAAATCTGTGGGTCTCCTCAAGCAATTACCGGAAATCATCGAACTTTCTGATCTGCTGAAATCCCAGTTTGACACTGTTACTGCTCTTGTGAAAAATGCATTGGAAGTGACAAAATGCATTGCTGAGTTTGAGCAGCTTCCGGATAAGTATATATCAGGCGATGCTGAGCCAATGGCTATGGCGATGGGCCACATACCCACCACTGTATACTGGATTATAAGAAGTTTGGTGGTTTGCTCGTCTCAACTTACGGAAATTCTAGGCTTGAATAGACAGTAAGCTATGAACTTTCTTTAATGAGATTAATAGATATAAAGTGTTCACTTTTTATGCCCAAACTTTGCAGGTTTATGACATTAACTTCAGAAACATGGGAGCTCTCTAACTTAGGCCACAGGTTGTCTAACTTACATGAACACCTCAAGACACAACTTGCTTTCTGTTATCAACACATAGGTGAGAAAGTTTTTCATCTCTCTGTTAATAAAACAAATATCAGATATTGAAATACTTCCTTGAGACGGTATATGATCTTCTATTTTATCATGTAAAACATGCAGATGAAAGGAAACATGATGAATACTTGCACACACTTGTTCATCTATTTGAGATGACTCACATGGACAACCAGAAGATACTTAAGCACTTGATCTACCTCAAGGATGATCTATTACCACTTGAAATATGCAACAACAAGACTATAAGGGTACGTACATCAAACGAATTTCATAAGTATAACCGCCCATTTTCTCAAAACTTCCGTCTTGACCACTCCTCGTAAACAGGTCAGTATCCAAACTCTCATCGGGAAGACAGTCTTGTTACTTATATCAGATCTCGACATAATACCTGATCAGCTGCGCATACTTAGTCATATCTACGGAGAATCAAGAAATAGGACAGAGTTCCAATACGAAATCATTTGGCTGCCAATTGTTCAAAGCCCGAGCACATGGAATGAAGGGCATGAACATAAGTTTGAGGAGTTGCGATCCATCATGCCCTGGTATACTCTGCACCACCCGAGCTTGCTCGAACCAGCAGCCATAAAGTATATCAGAGATACATGGCACTATACAAAGAAGCCAATTCTTGTGGCCTTGGATCCACAAGGCAAAGTGGCCAGCTTAAATGCATCCCACATGTTGTGGATATGGGGCAACATGGCATACCCTTTCTCAACTACAAGAGAGTCGGCGTTGTGGGGATCTGAGAAATGGAGACTTGAGCTTGTTGTTGATGGGATTGATAAATCCATACTAACTTGGGTAAAACACAACTTCTCTAGACCTATTTTAGCCTTGTGCATAATTACATGAAAATCTCCTACTATTTTGATAATTACATGTACACCACTTGAAAACAACATTACAAAGACATTCCCTTTGAGGTTTGAAAAATTATATTGATAACTAATTCTTGATTTTGTCTTTTTCAGATACAGGAAGACAAGACCATTTGCTTGTATGGGGGAGAAAACATGGAATGGATCAGGGAATTCGTATACACAACAAGGAACATCGCCAGCGTTGCAGAAGTCACACTCGAAATGGTTTACGTAGGAAAAAATACAAGTAGAGAACGACTGCGAAAGGTCAACGAATTGGTAACCACAAATAACTACAGCCACTGCTGGAACGATCTCACGTCAATCTGGTACTTCTGGACTCGTTTAGAAAGCATGATATACTCAAAAAGTCGACACGGGGGGACTCTTGGAACCGCAACAACTTCAGCCGATCACATTCTTGGCGAGGTACTTTCATTGCTCACTTTTGCTGAGGGTGATCAAGGTTGGGCCTTGATCAGTCTCGGATCAGGATCAAGAACAGGCGACATTGCCAGGGCTAAAGGCGAGACAATGTTGAAAAGTATGGTGGAGTTTGAGAGTTGGGCTCATAATGTGAAAGAAAAGGGATTTGTGATGGCGCTTAATGAGTACTTAGCCAGCTTACACACGACGGAGCATTGCAACAGGCTTATACTTCCTGGATTTGACGGCGAAATACCTGATATGGTCGTGTGTTCGGAGTGTCATCGCCCTATGGAGAAGTACTATATGTACCGTTGTTGCAATGACTGAGAGATTTCTCTAAGTTTTTAATGTGTTAAAGAGTAATTATTTTTATTACATTGCTGTTATATTAGCTGAGTAGTGAACTTAGTTTTGCTGTTCAGATTTTGTGATATTATGTCACATATATAGACACTACGTTCATCGGAGTCATTAATTGTGTTGTGTAAGAGTGTGCTAATAAAGAATTTCAGTTTGGTTAACAGAGTTCTGATTTTTGCCCTTGTTTAGTTTCTTTGATGAAAAATGTTCTTCGTCCTTGATGTACCATGCTGATCAATCTGTAGCCAAATAATAAAAGCACAATAATAGTATATTTTTTGAACAGAAGTCGTTGAGATCTTGTGCAAATGCAGAATAAAATCAAAAGGCAGTAATGCTAGACATCATAAATTATAAATGCTGGGTTTGCTTTGTTACTTTTTTTTTTTATTTATTTCGTCAAACCGGGGCCTAACTAATAAAATGATCAACAAAAAAATTGAAAGCGAACTGAGATAGTAGTCGCAAAGCAAAAGTTTATAATTTAAGTCATGTTTCAAATTGCTTTAATATATAAATCAGTATTTGGGAAATAATCTATAGCTGGTAATTTTATGTTATTCCATGTTAAAAGAATAACTAAAAAACAATGAAAGATTGTCGGTAGGAGCCCAGGTTTTTAAACTCAAAAGGATTTTAGTGACAGCAAAAATTTAATTTATAAACACCCAAAAGTATTTTCTCAAACAAAAGATAGATTTAAATTCTTTTTTTACATATTTGCAAACACCATCGAAAAACTATCAAATCTCACCAAACCCCAACAAATTATAAGCCTTCTACCCATATTATGTCACGGTTCAAACTTGTATAAACTATAAATCACGACAGTTAGGGACTCATACATAGTCCTTGCTTCTAACCTATGTGCGCTGGACCGATATTAAATCAACTGAAAGCTTGAGCTCAAATAGCTACAAACGGATTGAGCACGAGTTAAGCTATATTCAATAAGTTTATAACCTGCTTCAATATATACAAACATTAAAAAAGACAATTTAATCCGACTGTGGTCCTCAACACGAGTTTATCTAGAATGTATCAGTTTAGTTTTGCAAAAGTTCACAACTTCTCTGATGGCTAAGCTAAAACCTGCACGATCTTCAGAGAAATTGCCAATCGCCCAACCTTCCCAAGCATGCAACTGAAAGATAAAAAAAACATAAAAGAATTAGTACACCAGCAGTAGTTTTAACCTAATAGAACATAGTATAACACCACCAAATTGGAAAGTGATACACACGAGGTCGTCATTAGAATATCACAAGGAACATATGTATAAGACATTTGATAAGTGCAGCTTTTCTTGTCACCATGATAGTAAATGATAGAACAATTATAGAGTCTAAGAGTCTGTACTACTCAAATACTGAATATTACCTAAGTAAATTGATAAACAATTATGGAGTCTAAGAATCTGTGCGACTCAATACTGAATATTAACTACAAGGACAAGCAACCATGGCCTAAAGGGATATAAGCTTGTCAATAGTAATGAATGAGAGGATGACATAGTATGACTTCAGCGTCAAGTAGTAACGTGTAGGCATGAAGACCCAAGTTTTCTTGCAAAAACCACCGGCACCTCACAAAAATTTTAGCACTTTAAACAGTAAGCAGATGATAAGCCTGATGTATAAGAAAATCAGTAAGGGCTTGAAAAAGTTGCACATTAGCAAGAAGAGACTTAGGAGATACCATGATATCAAAGATCAAGTTGCTTCAGTCTCACTAAGTACAAATGCTTGAATGAGACTCTGTGCAGCATTGGTCTGCTCAGGAGTCCCGTATATTATGATCATGGTTTCGGTTGCTCCAGGTTTTGTATCAGTAATGGTGACCTTGGCATCAGAAATCTGAAAAAGACAAGGTACAAGAGTGTCATAACAGCTTTGCATTATGCCAATCCATTCAATGGGAAACAGGAAAAAATTAATAGACAAACATGTGCAGAAGTACACCAAGCATCTATACATTATTAACTAAGAAAGAAATAGCAAGATCCCAAACAATTCGGCATGTTTTCCTCCCTAAGCCTTTTAAGTTGCAAGAACTCTCACAAATTAAGACAGTACCAAGATTAATACAATTACTAAATCATTATGGCAATGGAAACGAGAACAGTAGTTGGGGAGGAGCCTAGAGACACTCCTCATTCTGTTCCTAACTGTTTGGGATATCGCATCCCACAACTTAAAAAATAGATTGGCAAATGTTATAATCATTGGGGCGCAACCGTAAGGCACTTAACTTCAGGAATTGTAGAATCAGAAACCACTGACAAACAGATAATGAAGCTTCTAAGCATGTCACACAGTGTGTCACTCACAGTAATAAAGCTGGCGGACCAATGGAAATACATTTTGTTCAGACTCGAGAAGACTTCAAAGAAACCATACTATAGACACTTTATCCAAAAATTAGAGATGAAGATGGTTGATGCAACATTATGAGGATCTTGGTCAAAAGAGGCAGAAACATACAGAAGGAAACTACGTCCAGCTTCCACCATTAACATAAATTTTAGGAATAAAAAACTAGCGTCTCTAATAAAAGAATGAGAAGAATATATCCCGAACGTATACCTCACGTATTTGTCTAAGACATCCGCCATCCTCTCCATAGATAGCAGGAACGACAAAGCTAGGAACAACAACTTCCACAGTTGTGCTTGTGATAATTCCTAGCTGATTTCCTCTGCATTGGTCAAATAGACTTCTAAGATATGTATAAAATATGCCAACAGATTAATGTTGATAAACTAACAAGACGAACCCTGCAAAACCATGTCTTCTTTGAGGAGCTCCTGGATAGTCTGGGTATCCCATAGGCCCACCACCTTCTAAAGGCCCCTGCAGAATAGTTAGGAACACAGAAACATGTAGAAGTTAGGTTCTTTTTGGATAAACACTAGTGGACACACCCATTTTTTACAAATGCTTCCAAGTGCTCCAGGAGAAAAGAAAAAAAGAATCATTTTAGGGTACATCTAGAGCGCAGCCAGCATTTCTGAAAGGGTAATAGTTTATCTTGAAAGTTGACCCAAAGCAAAGATCTTAAGGCTGATACCTGGGGTCCCCATGGCATTCTTTCAGACATGTGGGAAGGGATCCCCGATCTGTGAAAATCATTAGCAAAAGGAGGGCGCTCATCGTGGGAAGGGAAACCACCACCTGGAGGCATGCCACCAGGCCCATCAAACTTATTAAAAGATCGGCCTCGACTAGGAAATGTTCCGGGAGGTGAAAACTCTCTCCTTCCCATGTATGGCGGAAATGGGGGCATTTGGTCCAGAAAGGCTGGATCGGGTGGGGGGGCGAAAGGCGGAAATGCATCACGAAAGAAATTATTTCTCAACCTTGTTGTTATCTGCAAAAGTGCTTCTCGAACTACTTCAAATTCTCCATTTACCTATAATTACAAACAAATCAAGCAAATACAAAGGTGAATGAAAGTTTTTACTCAATGGTATCAAACTACATAACAGAAGGTACCCCAAATTCAATGCATAAACACCCAGTAACCAAGTCGAAACAGAAACAAGAGATATGACATAATAGCACCGTAACTTCATGCATGCCATCACACCTGAACTACTTCTTCATTTTCTGAAGCACACTTTGGGATCTGGTCTTTCCCCAGAATACGGATATAAGCTCCTGTTGACTTCCTCATTTCCGCAATGACAGAGCCACCTTTTCCAAGGAGACAACCAATCTGATTAGAGGAAACGAGAAGCCTCGCTACCATAGTTTTTCCCTTGTTTTCTGGGGTGGCCCTAAATATTTGGGCCTGCACTCGCATTACCGCATCTTGTGGGGGAGATATTACATCATCTGGGTGCTGCATCAAGTATTATTCAAACAACATTTATTGCCTTACATTGATCAGAATTAGTGAACCAAAACACACATACAGAGACAGACACAGACATATATATATTATGAAACCAAACATGAGAGAAAACAACTAAGGTATCAGAAAATTACAGCCGGGCCAGAAATGACAATTATGCGATCCTCTGAATCGGCTCCACCATCTAGGACCTTGACCTCACATCCAGTTTCATATTGAAGTGCCTTGACTACAGAGCCTCCCTTGCCAATTATACCACCTACCTTCTCCTCATTACACAATACCCGAAAGCTGAGAACATCGGGAGGGAAATTCATTCCGCCATGAATGCTGGGCTCACCATCATGAAAACCAGAACCATATGGTGCTCCATGTCCATGGAAACGGCGGTTTGAAGAAGGGAATCTCTCTTGTCTAGGAGGCTGCCCAAAGGAATGAGATGTCTGACCAGCAGAAGAAGAGTCCTGATCACGAGGAGAATTCTCAAGCAGCTGATGGGTAACTGATAGAAGAGCTTTCCGAACAGCATCATTTTGTCCAGAGATCTACAAAAAAGTATTGGATTAAAAAGATTCAGCTTATTCAATGAATCAAATGGCATAAGACTCTGACAACCATTTTTATTGTGCCCTCCCAGTGATTGAGATCCCCACTGCTCCAAGTCCTGGTACTCTATTCTCATCATACTGCACATGGCTGAGAATTGGACTAGTTCTTTTGCAAACTATAAGAAACTTATTGATAAGGGTTTTGAAGGAAAAAAAAGGCTGAATCCAAAGTTACGTATCCAACTAACTCATACTGAGCACTCAGCACGTGGTGCAAGAGATTGTCCAGGGGGGGGCAGTTAGTCCTGATGTCGAAGGCCATACAAATTGGACCCCTAAGAATTGATAAATTAGGCCTAAAAAGAAAGGACAAAATAAATACCTGCACCAATTCATCATCAGAAGATGCACAAGAAGGCAGTTTGTCCTTGGGGAGAATCCTAATCTGTGCCCCACTTTCAGATGACATTTGCTTTATTACACTGCCAGCTTTCCCCAATAGACGCCCTACTTGACCAGAAAAAACAAGCAACCTCACAACAGATGATGGTTTATCGCTTTCTTCATCCCCTCCGCTGACATCTGATAATCCATCAATCAATTTCTCAAACACAATCAGCAAAGCTTTCTGAACTGGTGAAGTTTCATTCATTCTTTCTGGTCGAGAATCATCAGCTTGAACAGACTGCTTATCTTCGTCAGTTTCCGTATTTTTGTCTTCATCATTACCTGACTCGAGGGTTTTTGTTTCCTTACCATCACTGTCAGCCTGCTCATTCGCAACTTTGTTATCCTTATCAGACCCTGCTATAATAACAACTCTTTCATCACAGCCTGGAACAGTTTCCTCAACACGGACCTTCGCTCCAGTGTCTTTGCTTATTTGAGCAATAACGCCGCCACCTTTGCCAATAACAGCACCAACTTTGGATGCTGGATACAGTAATCGTATGATGCTGCTAACAGGAGATCCTCTGAATGGTAAACTATCAGAACCTAAAGCCGATGCCTTATGCCACTTCCTTCTACCATTGACTTCTGCAGGACTTTGATCATGTTGTCTTTTAGACGGTGTTAATTGAGCCGACATGTCTATGAAATGTCGTGAGGCGAATCGTAGATTCTGCAGAGGATGTCAAGCATTGAGGATTCCAAAAATTTTAGCAATCAAATTAGCAGAGCCCGTCTTCAAGTAAATGAGTGCAACAATTCCACGTATATTACAGGCAAACACACATCTCAGGGCATATTAAAAACTGACTACAAATTCAAGGAGTAGGGTCTAATGTTATTTTTACCAGAATAAACGGAGACAGAAGTTTTTGCATATGACCTTCACTCTTCTAAATAGCTTACTATCTACGCGTTAATACATCACAAAGTTAAGTTTCAACCAGTACGAGTGAAGTTTTCGTGCATTCTCTTCATTCTTATACAGTGCTTAAAAGTACTAATTACTCTGAACAGATTGATCATATGAATGTTATACAGCAAAATGTTAAGAAAATAAAACACAAAACAAAAGAATCTGATCCTTGCAGAAGATACAGAAAGATATTTTACTGTTGGTGCTCATTTGCAATTTATTCCAAGATCACTATCTGCCTGATGTTCATCTAGACCCTGCCAATGAAGTATTTTCCTTCTTTTGCTGAGAGGAACAACTATTGAAATTTAAGTAGGGGCTTTACATGGTAGGCGCTCTGTTTTTCTTAAATCTCAAATGTGATCTCACTATTCATTGTTCTATTTTGTTATAAGTAAACAAAAGCCTGACTCAGCTTATTTGACTCTTATAGTTGGAATTGCAGACACTATCATAGAGAAGATCCTGAATCAAGTGAGGCTGCATCAATTTATTTGAGTGGTGGAGCAAATTGATATAAAAAAATAAAAAAAAAACCTTGTTCCTCATGTGACAAACATTTGTTTTCCCAAAAGGTAAGTTTGCCCAATAACCAATAAAGAGTCGCATTACATGTTTTAGGTAAAACTAGTCATCACGGCCCTTTAACCGCAATAAAGGAAATCAAAGATGTGACATCCAATACCCATATTGGAGAGCAAAACTTTATGAGTACGTACCCAATCCAAGATAGGTATATTCTTATCTTCCCAAACTTAAATTCTGATAGTAGGTCTCTTCCATGCCAAAAATTATTTTAGAAGGGCCGCACTTGTGCGCAATAACTAAACAGAATTACACGTTCCTACTGTTGAAGGACATAAAAATTTCCTCAATAAGTTACATCTTCTCATGATAGAATTCAAACTTCATGGCACAACTTGTAATTTGAGATCTCTTCAGCCATGAATGAAATAGAGTTACATTAGTCAGGAATGTTCATAAAAGTGAGGAAAAAGAAAAAGAAAAGCACAGGTTCTTCTCCTGGAACTAAAACAAGACAATTAATAGCTATTAAATAAATATCCATATATCTCAGCAACATCCTGCCCTTAGTAAATGGCGCACTGTCACCAGTGGGAAAAAGAGGGTAGCATGGTAACTGAAGGGCAACTAGTGGGAAATCAATCGCAAGAGATAACACCAGGCGGAGCACTGGATGTACAACACGTGACCAAGGTAACGACATTATGGACCAGATTCATTTCCACTGAATTTGCGCCATTTTGGTAATCAAGAGATCTTTCCTATGTTCTCTCATCTTATTTCCTTATTTACAGACTAGGAACTAAAGCCGTTATATTCTCGACAGTTACCATCTGCTGAATGTTCATCTCTCGGATCATTTTCCAATTATTGCAAATAGAGATCCCACAACCCAAATGATCCAGTTCGAGTCTGATGGGTAAGAAATTCAAGGAAACAGGCATTGCTATTAGATCATAGTCTCGTCAAAAAGCTTAAACTTGTAGAGACGCTCGACATTTCCTTATTTTATATAATATTTCCAACATGCCCCCACACGTGCAAGTTTTACTCTCTTTTTCTTAATCGCGCCTGACACGTGACATTTTTCGACAAGTGGGTCCCAGTGTGACTCAAACAACAGACCTCCATTCGATCTTGGCTCTAATGCCATATCAGATTGTCGTCTCATCTAAAAACTTAAACTCGTAGAAAGGTTTGAAACTTATTACTTTGTACACATACTCCAACATCTCCAACTACACAACAAAAATATACACCTAAAAAAACACCTAATACACATGTATATCAACTACACTAATTGAAAAACCCTAAATTGACATAGACGAAACGCAAAAACTCAAAAACTCAACCAAATGCAACAAATCATTACAATTTTTGCAGACATTGTACAGTAGAAGAAAAAAAAAACATACACACCCAAACAAAAAATTATTTGAATTGATCAAATCACGAAGAACTATAAACATATATGTAAAAGAGTGTTATAAAATGAAACAAAAATGCATAATCTGTTCCAGTCACCTGGTCGGAGCCGCTGGCTGCTTTTTTTTCCGGTTAGGGTTTTGCCTGAGCCCTAAAAGAGAGTTCAGTCCAGTTTCTTTCCTTCTTTTTTATTTTTATTTTTTTATTTATTCTTTTTATATTTAAATTACGACTTCACCGATGCAATTGCAAAACCCACTGCCACGTTTCTCTTACCTTTTATTTTCTTGCGTCCGATTTTAAGAATTTTTTTTTTTTTTTTTTTTATGGAAGATGCTTAATTATTATTTCACTATCTTTTTTTCTTATCTTTCACTTTTGTTTTTCGCACAAAAAGAAATATTTTATAGAAGTATCAAGTGCTATAGTAATTTATAAGAATGTGAGGAGCTCAACGGTGGAGCGTAAGTATACAAAAGGTTCGACTAAGTAGTATGACGTAGCTAATTCAGATTCTGAAAATTCGAGTGATATATAAGAGTATCTAGCTAGACTATCGCACATGAGAAAAAGTTCAACGCGGTTGCCTTTAGTTAATATATGCGCAACTTAGTCTATATCTCTATAGCTATAGGTGAGCCTCGATTGATCAAAATATCGATGTAATGTATAAGCACTAGGAGAGAATTAGATGGCAGTGGTTTGTGTTGGACACTAAAAAAATAGATATATTTTTTTCTTTTGTTAGTACCATTCGGTTGAATTTGTCTACAACAAATTATTTGTATTTTATAGAAGTTTTATGACTTGTAGCCAGTTTTTGCGTCTAACAAGTAATTCTCGGGCTAAAATGTATGTGATATGATAATACGATAGAAGATCAAAGTAAAGGAGCTATGGAGTTTCACAACAATTTTATAACGTATTTCATTTTGTTATATGCTATGATTTTTTAGACTTCACGAGTACGTATTTATGTGACATAGGTTATTCTACTGTAAATACATGTTACATTTTATTAATAAAAGCACTTTTATGTTTGTTTTAAAATTGTATGATATCTATTTGATATATTACTCATAACCTAAGATTCGAGATTCTACACTTATAAAATATTAGTGCATGTATAAATCTCCACACATCATAAGCATTCTAGTATGGTTTTCTAACATTCTTAGAAAACCATAACAGAACTGGAGCCAGAGCCAGGGTAACGCGAGAAGTATGGTGTTTGAAGCCCACACGCACAATTATTGGGCTTCACCTCTACATTTAAACATCAATTAATTCAATCACAGTGAACTAAAAGGTACTTATTGCTAGATTTTGTGAGCATATCCTCTTGAATTATGGGTAATAGATGAAATAACACTATAAAAAGGCGAATAAACACTCTAGGTATTATTATTTTATATAGCAAATCACTTCATTTTAAGACGAGAGTAAAGTCCACTCATGAATAATGTGAGAGAGCCCTTGTTTGTCTACCGCAAAAAGACTTTATACCTCTACACTATTATACTTTATTTAACATCTAAATTCTTTATATACAAAAATGAAATTAGTAAATTTAAGACTTCAATTATGACCAGTTGGCTGAAAAAAAATGATCAAAACTAACACTTTTGTTTTTTAAAATTAGAAACAGTTTACTCTTTCTTAGTAAAAGTACAAAAAGAATAAAATGAGGAGCAAGACAATTTACTATCTGTGCAAAATCACAAGGATACTTGTCTATTTTTCTTTGTTCGTAAGAGTTATTTATTTGTTAGATCATCCTTGTGATTTTGCATAACAACACTTGGATTATACAACACAGAAGTGTTTTTTTTTTTTTTTTTTCAATCTCCACAAACTCGGTTCATTAGAACGAGAAAAAAAAAAAAGAAGAAGAAGAAGAAGAAGAAAAGAGTATGATCAACTAAAGCCCAGTCTTGCAAGTATTTCAACTGTTCGACTGATCGCACGTGGTACGTAAAGTAGGTGACAAATTGGACCACATATTCAGGCCCACATATTCTGGCCCACGATCTAAATAGGTTCTGTTTCTTTCAGCAAGTAAATGAAGGGCTGTGGTACAGAAATGCAAATAAAGAAAGTTAATAGACCTCTATTCGAGAATATTTTAAAATTTGAGTTTTGATTCTATTCCAGAAAAAAAGTGCATATTGAATATAACAATGGGTACAGTCGTACAGAATTTGAACGAAAACCAACTGAAATAAATTGATAATAAGTTCTCTAAGAAACCAATTTGGAATGCATTAGCATTATGTTCTACCCAAACCTTAAAAATTGATTCACACTTGGAACTATGGACAATGCGTTAGTGTTATGTTCAAATGTTTTAAATATTTCAAGAAAGAAGTATCACCAATTACTAAAAAAATAAATACACTCGAATGTTGTACTTATTAGTAATTTTTATTTTATATATTTCAAAGTTTTACAAAATAAAGAAAAATATAGAATATAGTTTGACAAATTTCAAAAAACAACTATTGTAAAATTAAGTAGTTTGAATAAGTAAAAAAAAAAATTGAACAAAAAGTTTTAGGTATATACCTAACTAACTTTATATTAAATACAGTGTGTGTGTTTGGGGGGGGGGGGGGGGGGTGCAAAAAGAATGGAAGAGAAAAAAATGAAGATAAATAGTATTAGAATCATAGCTTAAAGTTTTGATTACGATGTATATTGAGGTATACTAAATATTTAGAAATATTTTGTAATTGTTCGAAGTCTTTTAAATATATTTTAAGAAAATTCATAAAATAAATGTTACAATAAATGTGAAAATACTTTTTGTTTCTTTTCTACGGAATTGAAAATAAAAACACATTGATACTTTTCAAGGAAATGTTTTAAAAACTTTGATCCATGGTTAGAATCAGCCTGAGTCAAATAATATTATGATTTAGTTGCTCCCAAAGTGTTGTATTAAGAACTTAGTTGTAACTTTACTCTACTACACTTTAAATTGCAAGTTCTTTTTTGTAGACAAACTTGAGCATGCAAATTAAGCCTCACCCCAACTTCAACACAAAACTATAGGTATTGTTCGGTTTAATATTGGCGGGGTATCTTACAGGGTTGTGTTGATACTCCACTTCTAACCGAGAATACTTCAGTTGGCACACAGATGAAGGATTCTCGTTTTGGTTTGGAATAACCTACTCTAGAAAAGTAACTAAATTTATTGGTTGGTTTATGACAAGACTCTCTCATACTTAAGCCCATAAAAGTAAAAGATAGAAAATAAAATATAGGAGGAGAAAAATCTAGCTTATAATGTAGCTTTAAGTATTCCGAGATATAAGAGTTTTCTGGCCTCATATTGGGTCTGCCCCGTAAAGATAGTCTGCGTCCCTGAGTCATTCTTGATTCAAAGTTTGCTTCTCTATCTCCCTCTTGCTTATGGATGGTTGTCCTTGTGTAAGTCTTGAAGTATGAGTTTGGAGTAGGTGCACTCTTAGGATTCGTGACCCCTAGATTTCTAGGGGGTAGCACGTGGCAGTTTGAAAAGTAGAACACTGCGACGCCGAGAGTAGATTTTGAGAAATTTCCAAATGTCATGGACAAAGTTTAGCACATCAAACACAATTTCAAATTGAACGCAAACTTAATAAGAAAAGTTGAATGAGTTCATAGAACACCGATTTTAACTTTCGTTGGTGTTGTATTTTTGTTCCGCTCTAACTTAACTAGTGAAAACATATAGCGCATCTCATCCAAAAATCGAACATCAAAGTTAAACATCCCTTAGTATTTAATAAATAATAACATTAAAACGAGCATACTTAACCTGAAATTACTTCAAACATATTTTAACCCTAAACTAGTAGTAAAAACCTCAAATATTTTGTAAGACATGCATCTTCAAATAATGTCTGTGTTGTTAGAACTAAACGTTTTGCCCTAAGGAAAATATAGAGCAGGCTCTTGCACCGTTCCCACAAAGTCACTAACTATTATTTTAGAGCACTTTCTTTATATCATCTTGATTAGTGGTTACATTCTTGTGATTAGTAAAAGAGACATCGATTGGGCAACTAACAAAACAGCTCATTTGCTTTCAAGTTCCAACTCAGATTATATTATTAATTCTAATAACATCAAAATGTCCAACATCCCACACTGCTAGTCTATAATCCCAATAAAATGTGCCTTTCTAAGTTTTGATGTGGCATCCACTAGCGACACTTGGTCTCTTTCTCCGCCACCCTATGCATAGATACTTTGGTAGAAACGATTTTCTTTCTATACATATTTAAAGCGTAATTTATCCTCGTTACGTTAATATTAATAACCAACTAGATTATTTGTAATAGTGACAAATATATATAATAGATAAAGGAGTTTCTCAATAACCAAACATATGCATTCTTGTGTATTTTCTGTAAGATTCGGGCCTCACATATAGTTATTACTATATTATTATTAAATAACATATAACCATCCATATTTTCCTATAGCTCTCGTGCGATACATTTTTTTTTAATAATTATTCGTTCGATACATTATACTGCATTATACCTAGTAAACATATATTAAAATCAAATAGTTTCTATTCAAACTAATTGCAGGTATTTCACCTCTTTATCCAATTAGATATCTTTATGTCGCTACGTTTTTTTTTATAACTATTTGATTACTTTTTTGTTATTGTATTTTCCTTCCTCGCTTGTGTTCCATTTTGATCAGATCGTTGGTCAATAATTATGTATGATTGATATTTTTTTCTCGAGCAGCCAACAAGCAATATCTATTTCGTATAATAGAATAATGTATAATGTAAATTAATATCATTTTTCCAAATCATAATCTTAATTTAATAGAGAGCAGTTAAAGAAAGTTTAATATATATAATGAATGCAATGTGTTTCTAATATATGTTCCTCATTTTGTCCTTTTATTTGCTTGTTTCTTACAGCTAGCATAAATTGACCAGTGACCACTATATCGTAGAATTTTGATTTAGAAGTATAGTCAGAGAGAATTAAATTAACACATTCAAATACATTTAATCCTCCAAAGTCATCGAGACTTGAGTTTTGATTTTTAAGATGCACTTATTTTTGGGGATAAGAGCGAAATATTCCATTGTTTACTTCGTATATATACGAGAATGAATATATTACTAACTTATATATGGTGAAGAAAACTATTCACGCACTTTCGACCAGGGGGAACAAATATTCTATAAAGATGACATGTGAAGCCACATCAATGTTTTCAATTTCAAACACATAACTGAAAATTGGTGAAGCCTAAAATAGGTTTGAGAAAGATATTATTATAAGACAAAATTCTTGTCTCTTTCGCACATATTAAGCTTTTAAGCTTTCTTAAATTAAGTATAGATAAAAATGAGAATAACTTTTTGTAGATTTTTGTAGATTATATTCTAAATAAAATAGAGAAAAATAACAAAATAAAGAAGAAAGTGAAACTAGTTTGATAAATCTTCAACCCTTGAACATTAACAAATGGAGCATGAAGGACGAGTCACCATTAATTTATAATAGCAAAGGGGAAAAGTTACAAATGAGTTGAAAAACTCTTATTTTACTTATAACTCATGTAGTTTATTACTATAGTATTTTCTTTTCACCTTTGTGTTTTTTAGATTTTAAATTTTCAGATTTAGAGATACTCTAGTCTACATGAAATATCCTATACGTATTCGGAATATGGAGTATCCTAAACGTAAACCTATTGAAGTAACCTTAGCTCTCAATTTTGGGACCTTCTATTAAATGTTAGGGATAAAATCATTAAACCCCCTATACTTTACCTCATATTGCACTTTGCCCCTTATTCTTTGATTTTTGGCGACTTGACCCCTGTACTATGGATAAATAAGCACTTTGCCCCCTGAGTCCAAATTCAACGGCAAAAAATAGTGACATGTGTTCATATTCAATTGTGAAAAATTGACTTAGGGGACAAAGCACTTATTTATCCATAGGATAGAGGGCAAGTCGCAAAAATTAAAAAGATAGGGAGCAAAGTACAACATGTGGTAAAGTATAAGGGATTTAACGCTTTTATCCCTAAATGTTAAACTAAATGTTAAACATGTAAGTGGTAAATTGTATAGAACTATCTAAGAAACCAAACCCATGACTCCTTACACTATGGCACGAAAACTATTTCATGAAATATCTGTACCATAGCGTGGCTTAATTACTGATTGTGATTTGCAATACAATACTTTTAACTCGTAGCCATTAAATGTTCCATAATTTTACACTAACCATGCCAATCTCACACTAAAGCCAAATAATCAACTCATATGGACCACATCGACTGCAGCAGCTCCCTCTAATTAATATAATAAAAACCAATTTTACCAACTCAAAAATTAATTCAAAATCTCTTACAAAAAATTCAAAAATAGTAAAAAGAAAATAGCACATGCCAATGGTGAATAATAATAAATATCACAGCTGGTTCATCATAAATCATAATCACTCTCAAATTGCTCTCTAATAAAAACTCCACACTCACTCTCATTCTCTTCAGTTCGCTTCCATACAGTTCCGGTACAGTTCTCTCTCTATCTGTTTTTTTCATCTCCTTCAAATAAGCTAACTCTAGAGAGAGAAAGAGAAAGAGATAGAGAGAGAAATGGGCGGGGTGAAGTCATCAATGGCGGCAAAATTGGCGTTTTTCCCGCCGTCGCCGCCGAGTTACAGGCTAATTACGGACGCTGCCACCGGATTGCTGGTGCTTAATCCGATTCCGCACCGCGAAAACGTCGACGTTTTGAAGCTGCGGACGCGGCGGGGGACGGAGATCGTGGCGGCGTACGTGCGGTACCCTATGGCCACGACGACGGTGCTGTACTCGCACGGCAATGCGGCCGATATCGGACAAATGTACGAGCTCTTCATCGAGCTCAGCGTTCATCTCAGAGTTAATCTCTTGGGGTAATTTGTCGAATTTTACGCGTTTTGTTGATAAATGTTTTCCATGTGTGTGTGTGTGTGTAGTTGTGTAATGTGTGTAGTTTGTAGTATAGTTACTGTAATTGTGCAGGAGTGTTGACTTAATTAGGTGAATTGTTTGTTGATGTGTGTTTTTTGGGGTAATTTTTAGGTTTAGTTGCAATGTAATGTTAACGGTTACGAGTGTTTTTTGTTGTTCATGGTTGAGGGTGATTTGAGAAAATAAGATGAAACTCACTTTGTTTTGGTTTGATTTTTGTGTTATGGTTGTTATTGTGAGGGTAGGAAGGTTCATTGTTGAAAAGAAGTTGATCGAAATTTTTCTTCAATGGAATGTGTAGAAAATGACAGTCATCCTTTAGAGGCTTCACGGGGTTTATGCAAGTTCGGGGTTTAATTGATTCATCTTATGCTATTCCAAGTTATAGAAATTAGTTTGTCTTTGCGTGTCTTGAATGGGTCATTTGAGTGATTTTATCGTATCTTTGCTGCATAGATATGGGGCGAGAGAGAGAAAATGGAAGGGTAAGTGGCCTTCATAAGTGAATCACAATTGGTGAACAATATGAAATATGGGTGAAAAGAGGTTTGAATTTCAGACCATTGACCTTGTAACTGAAGAGGGAAGCTGGAGTAAAGATAATCCCGCCTAATTCGATTTAACTTGCTCAATCCTCCCACAATCCATCGGTTCCAAAGTACCACTTTAAAGTGCTTCTATCTTTCACTTTTTAAACTGTGAAGTTTAGTAGCCTAACATAAATGTATTCCTAAAGAATTACTAAAAGAATATGTACTTGGAACCATAATTGGGTCTTCCCATTTGGAATTCTTTCTTGCTTCTTACTGGAAAAACATTATTTATTTTTCAATTTAGAAAAAAGTACTCATGCTTACTGTTAGTTGACAAGTAATTTATCGGAGGTAGAGTCCAATTACACTAATAAATTGTTTTTTTCAACTAAGATATACATAATTTAATTGTTTAATCACCCCTTCAACCTGCCCCCAACTGCCTTGTCTTCCTATTTATTTTGATGCTATCCCTTTACACTCCTTTCTTTGATTACTTGCTCTGCTTCAGCTTAGAAGTGTCTTATCTCATTACATCTGCAGATATGATTACTCTGGTTATGGGCAGTCATCAGGAAAGGTATTATCCACAGAATTTTCATAAAAGTCACTATTCTACTCATCACTAATCGCCTGATAGGACATGTTATAGAGTTCTATGTCTGCTGATTTGCAGCCAAGTGAGCATAATACTTATGCAGATATCGAGGCTGCATACAAGTGTCTTGAAGAGACCTATGGGGCTAAGCAAGAAGATATCATCCTATATGGTCAATCTGTTGGTAGTGGCCCGACAGTAGATCTAGCAGCTCGTTTGCCCCGACTTAGGGCCGTTGTTTTGCATAGTCCTATTCTCTCTGGCTTAAGAGTCATGCATCCAGTGAAACGTACATATTGGTTTGACATATACAAGGTACAAGCTTGGTTGCTGGTTTGTATGGTTTTAAGTAATCATATTTCTGATAATCTTCTGACTGCCCTTTCTTACACAGATGCCTCTTACTTGTTACTTAATTGTTGTTGATTTGTTTATCTTTCCAGGAACGTCATGCAATTCTGTATCTGACATTACTTATATGTTTGTGTGGTGCAGAACATTGATAAAATCCCCTTTGTGAAGTGTCCTGTTCTGGTGATTCATGTAAGCATATACATTTCGGTATATTTGTTTAATTTTCTCTTTGTAGATATATTGCAGAACCACCAATGTTATACATGTGCTTGCCCTGATGGTTTTTTGCATTAATGGATTAAGGTTTCATGAATCTCATTCAACCCCAAAAAATTATTCCTGCATATTTTGAACTCAGTTGGACTATTTCTGAAAATTTTCACCTCCTACAACTCATTTTTCGTGAAATCCCGTAGAAAAGGGATGCAGTTATATTGACTATGGAAAAACTATCTAGAATTTCAAGTGAGGTTCTATTGGAATATGGTAGAGTCTGCTCAAATTAATACTACGTTGATAATTTTTAACTAGTTACTTTCCTGGGAAAAGTGATTGAAGAGCTGTGGGGTTCCATAGACGCCATTTTCAGAACTGCTGGTCTATACAACATTAAGATTAAGACAATGGGATGGTGATTTGAGATGCAAAACCAAATATTTCACTATCTAGTTTCCAAATCTTGCAATTTCTTAGTTATTATGCACTTCTCTGCATAAAATCATACTAATATCTGATCCGCCACAATCACGAGACTGTTAAAGGTTTGAATGAGCCAATGAACTAGCTTATCCAAGTTCTGGCTAGACTCGCTATATTCTTCAGCTTCCTCTGTAGCCTAAGCAAACATTTAACTACACCAATATATCTTTGAAAACCCCCACCCGCTCCAACTCACCTGTCCCAATCAATAAAATCTGTAACTGTTGTAGAAGCATAGTTCTATCTAGAGGACTTCTTTTGGATACCATACACGTCATATTTGCTTTTCATTTTATTCAAGTTCATGAGTCGCTATATCCCACGTTATCATGCAGGGCACTGCTGATGATGTTGTTCACTGTTCTCATGGGAAACAACTTTACGAACTATGCCCTGAGAAATATGAACCCCTATGGATCAAGGGGGGAAACCACTGTAACTTGGAACTATATCCCGAGTATATTAAGCACTTGCGGAAGTTTGTAACAACTGTCGAAAAGCCTCCCTCTGAAAGGAACATGTCAAGGAGAAGTGTAGACCACCCTGAACGTTCCAGAAAAAGTACTGACTATATTGAAGCTTCGAGGAAGAGCACTGACCGTAGAGAAAAATCCAGGCGGAGCACCGACAGGCCTGAAAAACTAAAAACTTATGAATACAAGTTTCATAGCAATGACAAAGTTTCCCGGTTGAGTGTATCTTATGACCAAATGGAAAGATCTCGGAGAAGTGTAGAATACCACGAGAAGTCCCGAATGAGTATGGATATTCAGTTTGAGAAAGCACGAAAGAGTATGGACTGGCTGGACAAAATAAGAACTTCATGAATCCAACTGTAATCTATGTCCTTTGTCTATGTTGAAAGGGCAATAAAGCAGTAGGAAAAGAAGATTGATTTAAGTTATGGTGATGGGATGTATAACTTGCTATTCGAATTTCAATAATGACCTTAGTCAATACCTTTTCCTTTTGTGTTGGCGAGAAAAAGAAATGGGTGTATAGTTCATATATTTCATGACTTTTCCCAAATTTTAACTGCTAGATCTCGTTGTTGAGCACATGGATGTGTAAAGATCATTTAAGCATGCACCAATTGCTCTAATAGTGCTGAACAATATCAGAGTGAAGAGTTTTATATTATGATTATTTACTTTAGTGTATGTACTTACATATACTGATATACACATACCTATGATAATTTTTGATGTTTAATACACTCCGCTAATTGATTTCGATTATTGGAATTTGCATATAAATAAAACCAGCCTATGCTAAATCTGAAGGGAGTTGCTTCAGAAAGATATGCTTTTGTATGCGGAAACACGTTACCATATACACCCTATCGGTTGTTCATGTTTATTGCGATGTTCAAACATACATATCAACATACCCTATGCTGATAATCCCTGTTAGAAATCATTAATTTAGTGCTGAAACTTTGATGAAATACTACTTTAGTGATCTTAATTACAACAACATATTTGATAATCAGGCAATTTCAAATGTGAAATCGGGTGACAAATACAACGGGATACATAATTATTCAACAAAGCACATTATTTCTGGAATCACGCAGAGGGGTAAAAAATTGAATTGCAGCAATTATTCAAGCAAGCTAGACCACGCTCGCTAACTGGAAAAATGATGTAACAATGTCAGCAGATGCCTGCACAGATCACAGAAAGAGTCAACAATTATATGATACAAAAATGTTGAGAGAGAGACATAGACAAAGTTCAGACAAGGAACAGAGTTTGTGGACATTTCAAATTGTAAGGGTGCAGAATAAAGAAATCACAATCTCAAAGTACAAAGTTCACTAAAGTTTTTCTCACCTGCCAAGGTAAATTCATGGCATGATCATTAAATCCTCAGGAGGAAAAATAGTGAGCTTGAACCCGTTGGTTTTCACAGTCTGCTCTTCTCGCGCCTTTTGTTTTATCTCATGAATTTTCCTTGCTGATGGGGCTGCAAATTTAGAACGATACAAGTCCAGCACTTGGAAGGTTGGTATATCGGCAAGCCCAGTTGGAACTCCCTGCAGTTCTTCGCAGTTCCTTAACTCAAGACGTCTGAGCCACGGGAAGTGATGTCCTGAAGCCTTCCAAATCAGTAAGTCTGTACGTCCAATCTGCAAGATTTCAAGATGGCGAAAACCGCCATCAACAACTTCCCAACACTTTCCCACAAACGCCTTGTCTTTCAACTTGAGAACCTCGAGGTTTTCCAACATTCCTAGGATAGAAATGTGTTGCCAATCCAAAAAAGTTTCGGATAAAGTCAGACTTCTTAGTTTCGGTGGGAATTGGTATGGTGGAGGAAGGCAATGCAATTTGCCATCAGAAGACGGTTTAGGAAACACATCATTCAACAACTTTAACTTTTCAAGATTACCCAATTTCCCCAAACTATCAAATGATCCATTCTTTGCATCCAAAAGGAGGCTTAATAGCCCACGAACACCAAGTGTCTTCACGTTGCGTGCTCTATCAAAAACATCTTTAGTGCAACTTTGGGGTGATATCATGCCAAGTGTTTGAAGTTTTTCACCTTCTTTACCACTTTTCCCTGTCTTTGGTAGAGTGGCGGATGCATTTGTCTTCAAATGTCTCAACTGCATCATTTTCCATATATCGGCTCTTATTTCTAGGGTGCGTGATGGAGTGTCTACTATAAGAGTCTGTATGTTCCAAAGCTTGGAGAAGGCTTGAGGAAGAATCGCCAAAGTAAAGGATATGACAATGTACCTTAAATGAACTAGTTGGTACATATCGTTGGGAATTTTAGTGAATTTGACGGGTTTGGCTTCTAAAACTCTAAGCAATTTGAAAGCTGCAGGAATGGTTGAGATATTTTCAGGCGGCAATATAATTTCTTCCTTGGAGAAACAAACAAAAGAGCGGACACGAGGACCAAAAGGTTTTGAACTAACAAAGTTCAGGATGTTGGAATGAATACAAAGACGTCGACGCTTTTGTACATCAACAATTGGAGGGTCAAATATTCCTTCACGAGATTGTTTCATTTCTTGGAGAAAATTTTCTCTTTCATTTCCAGCTTCAGTTTTGCAAAAATCGCGTAGCATATCATGAATGCGGCATGATTTAACTTTACCATCACTCCTCATCTTATCAATTCTTATTAAATTTCTATTAATAAGATCATCCAAATAGTTCTCTGCAGTTTCCTCTAAGCTTATACTCGACTTCTGTTGTATGAATCCTTCAGCGATCCACATACGTATTAATTTCCACACTGGAATCTCAAAATCTTCAGGAAATATCGCCATATACAAAAAGCATGCTCTCAAGTGATAGGGCAATTTATCGTAACTTAATGCTATAATCCTTTCCATACGTCTCGTTGGATCCTCAGTCGTAAGATATGCAGTTACACTTTCAGATACTCTTCTCCATGCATTTCTCCTGGCACCAACATCTTCTGTTGCCGAAAACTTTTTGACAAGAATTCCACCAATGACTACAATAGCAAGTGGGAGCCTATCACATTGTTCCACAATAATTCTTCCAAGAACTTCCAACTCGGCAGGGCATTCGGGCTTACCAAAAACCTCGTACTGTAATAGCAACCAACTTTCTTCTACAGTCAAGAACCGCAACTCGTATGGAGGTCTTGTGCGATTAGCATGCCTAGCTACTGCTATGTCACGACTAGTAATCAAGACTTTTCCCATCTTGTTGCTCCTCGGCAGAGCAATTTCGAGTTTATCCCAATCCTCGGAAGTCCATACGTCATCCATGACAATCAAGAACTTCCCAACTTTAAGATGAGATTCTACCATGTGGGCCAATTCTTGATCAGATTTGCGGTATATTTCATCTGTGAGCCTTGTGAACTTACTCAGAATCGTAAGAAACACATTTTTCTTGGTGAAATCTTGAGAAATATAAACCCATATGCGAGTGGGGAATTCATATTGAGTTCTTGGATCCCAAAAAACCTTCCCTGCAACTGTGGTCTTGCCAAGACCAGGCATACCAACGATGGAGATGACATCAAGTTGATCTGTTTCTTCACAAAGATAACTGAATAGTTCGGCTGCCACATCTTCAAAACCCACCACATTTTGATCTTGTTTCACCTGGGGAACCTGCATGAGTTCAAGAATGTTAGAAACCAATGGACTTACATAATTTCTTATTGATCAAAAATCATTCTTACTTCCTGAAAACAAAGATTTAACAAAAGCACGGATATCTCAAGGTATTACATACTACAAACGGAGGAAAAAAGCCAGATTGTAGCATAGCAATATCCAGGCTTTATATTATGACCTGTTTATTTGATAGCTTGAAAGGGCTTCCACCGTTTAATGCTTTTAGTTTCTTAAATTTATCAAAAAATAAGTTAGATACATGATGAATTGGCAAGACACTTGAGCCATCAACAAATTATTCAACAAACTAAAATTGTGCAGTTAGCTAATACTTTGAACCGAAATGTTCATGAGATTGTTCCAATGTAGGCAGAAAAACTAGGCAAGAAATTTACAAACTCTCACCATTTATGATCATGAAACATCAAGAAATATATGGATATATTAATTCGCGGGTGAACTTTGCCTGAAATTCGATGTTTAATCGATGGAGGGAAGTTCTTACAGGGACCTATCTACTCCGGCCTAAGTCCTCACCAAATCACTCAATGAGCATAAATACAGTTGTGTTGTGATAAGGTAGCAAGTCAACAATCATAAAATCAGTGTAAATACTCAAGCTATGTGATCCATTAGCCAGATCGGACCAATTCAATTAGAGCGGATAAAACATCCTCTAAATCAGTCAACTCTCGTTCTCAAAAGAGATTGTAATCTGAATTCTCAAGACTAAGATTTACACCTTTTATAGTGTTACTATGAATTATTTGGTCAAGCCAGAAAATAGCTTACAATCCAATATCAATAACTTCTATTATTTGACAGCGTGATTACCATAATATATACTGATTTAATTGGTGAAAAAAAAAAACAAGTGGCGTAGTAAATCATTTCGCAATATCAATACCTCATTCTCTTCAAGCACCCCCTCTGCTTGATTAGTGTTGGCAAAGTCGAACCTGTTCCTGTCGCCGTATATGTCTTGAACCCTGACACCGACGGCCTCGACATCTCTGGCGATGCTGAATAGGTTCACTGGCGTTTGGAATGCTCTAAGGATGTAGTTCTTAGACTTGCTCTCGGCGGCTTGTGTCACAAAGGCGTCGATGATGTCCTCGGCCTCGTAAACTACGTCGCGTATTTGTCTGACCAGTTCTCTCAAACTGTCGTCGTTTCGTCGCTGCCTCGTGGAGTCCTTCAGGAACGCTTTGAAGAGGCGGAGGTCGTTTTCGAGCTTTTCGACTTGGTTCTTCGCGTCGCTAATTAAATGGACGTGGTAGAGTAGCAACTGCTGGAGGTTTTCCAGCAGGAATTCCACGGCGGCGTCAGCCATTTTTGGATCTCTCTCTCAGTCTCTCCCTATATATATATATATATATATGCATGTGTAATTGTGTTTGATCAACTTGAAGACCGTTGACTCAAAATCAATTTGAAGATATTTACCCGCGTAAAAAATGTTTCACAACTTTTTGGGCTTATTTGTATCACGAAAGTACCTTTTTTGGTTAACTATACAAGCCCCAATCGAAATGTAATAATTTACATCATCAAGACATTATTGAGTCAACAATCAGCACCGTTATATATGTTAATTCCTCAATATCAAACCGAAACAAAGACCGGGCAGGGGTTCAAGATAACAACGTGAAAGATATATATTACATATTATTTTTCTGAAAACATACAATTTGAACTTTTTTAATGCCTCTACGTGATAAAAATACGTGTTGGCATCGAATCTCATCTCAATCAATTTATGTCAAATGTTAGACAATAGACATACTAACGCCACTACATATAATTAAACTCTAGTAATAACGACACTTGTAATAAACATCATTGTTACGTTCTTTTTGACATTTTATTGAGGTGCACTAAGTGATATTATCGTCATAATGTACTGCGTCAAATACTCCATAGAATAATCTTTTGGAAGACATGACGTATATATAAAACCATATATTATACATATTTTGTTGCGTATAAGAATATATTACAAAGTCAATTCTTTCTTTCTTGATTAATTGCCTTTACACTTATGAAAAAAATCCCTAACATCAAATGTCTATCCCCCTTAGTCCTTATCATGTTTAGATTGTACGTACACCAATGGATGATAATATCTGTAACAGAAAGAAAAAATCAACTTCAGAATGAGTCTGAATATGGATAAACTAATGAAGCTTATATTTGTGTATTCCAGAACATGATTCAAACTTGTGTTGAAATAGTTTAACAACTTGACAATATATGAGGAGCTGGAAAAGATAAAAAAAAAGAAAAGAAAATAAATTGAACAATGATATGCAATGAGAAGTGGCTTTAAAAGTCATTCCTATTGCTCTGCAATGATTACGGAACATTTAAATATATACGTAAAATCCACTCCGCTCACGCCTCAACGTTAAGGATCTTTTGTCTCATTTTTACGAAGGGTGGGTAGATGATACATGTCTTTAATCTTAAAACATGAATAGGGTACAAAGTGCGACAAAAGATCTTTTGGATACTTTTGCTTTTCGTTTAATTCAAGTTCACGAGTTGCTATGCGCCACATTATCATGCAGGGCTCTATTGATGAATGTTGTTCACTGTTCTCATGGGAAACAACTTTATGAACTATGCCCTGACAAATATGAACCCCTATGGATCAAGGAGGGAAACCACTGTAATTTGGAACTATATCCCGAGTATAGTAAGCACTTGCGGAAGTTTGTATCGAGTGTCGAAAAGCCTCCCTGTGAAAGGGAACATGTTAAGGAGAAGTGTAGACCGTCCTGAACGTTCCAGAAAAAGTATTGACTGTATTGAAACTTCGAGGAAGGGCACTGACCGTAGAGTAAAATCCAGGCGGGGCATTGATACGCCTGAAAAACTAAAAACTTATGAATACAAGTTTCCATAGCAGTGACAGAGTTTCCAGGTTGAGTGTATCTTACGACCAAATGGAAAGATCTCGGAGAAGTGTAGAATACCACGAGAAGTCCCGAATGAGTATGGACATTCAGTTTGACAAAGCACGAAAGAGTATGGAGTATTGGCATGGAAAAAAAAAAAGAGAACTTCATGAATCCAACTGTGAATCTATGTCGATTGTCTTTGTCGAAAGGGCAATAAAGCAGTAGGAAAAGAAGTTTGATTTAAGTTATGGTGATGGGATGTAAAACTTGCTATTCAAATTTCAATAATGACCTCAGTTAATTACCTTTTCCTTTTCTTACGTTGGGTAGAAAAAGAAATGGGGTGTATAGTTCAATATATTTCATTGGTCTTTCCAAATTTTAACTCGTTTCCCGTTGTTGAGCAGCACATGGATGTGTAAAGATTATTTAGGCATGGATCATTTGCTCCAATAGGGTTGAACACAGTCAAATTGCTCTTTAGAATTTTATTAAAGAAAGCTATAACCATTCAAAACCTGTTATTCTCCAGTAAGATGTTAAAACTGAAAGTTTGATGAAATACTACCTTAAATTTTTGATGAAAAGAAATACTACTTTAATTTAAGATTCATACAACAGCACTTGATAATATTAAAAGATTCATACTACAACACTTGATAATCAGCCAATTCCACAAATCAAATCAGGTGACAAAATGCAGCAGACAAATATAATTATTCAAGAAAGCTTATTATTTTTGGAATCCAGCAGAATGGAAATTTTTTTTGAAGTGCATCAGTTATTTAAGGAAGCTAGACCACGCCGGCTCAACATGCAACTGATATAACCTTGTCGACTGATGCCTGCACTGGTCATGGAAAAGAGTCAATAATTATATGATAACAAAGTGTTGAGAGATAGATATATAGACTGAGGTTCAGACTAAGAATACAATTTGTGGACATTTTAAATTATAATGGTGCAGCATGGAGAAATCACAATATCAAAGGACAGTTCGAAAGTTTTTTCTCACCTGCCAAGGTATAATAATGTCATCATCTGTCTTCAGGAGGAAAAATAGTGAGCTTGAATCCAATGGTTTTGGCAGTTTGCTCTTCCTGCATCTTTTGTTTTATCTCGTGAATTTTCTTCGCCGATGGGGCTGCAGCAGCTCTAGTACGATACAAGTCCAACACTTGGAAGGTTGGTATATCAGCAAGTCCAACTGGAACTTCTTGAAGGTCTTCGCAGTTCCTCAACTCAAGACGTCTAAGCCTCGGGAAGTGATGTCCTGAGGCCCTCCAAAGCACTAAATTTGTGCGTCCAATGTACAAGATTTCAAGATGGCGAAAACCGCCATCAACAGACTCCCAACATTTCCCCATAAATGCTTTATCTTTCAACTTGAGAATCTCGAGGTTATCCAACATTCCTAGGACAGACATATGTTGCCAATCAAGAAATGTATCTGACAAAGTGAGGCTCCTTAGTTTTGGTGGAAACTGGTAAGGTGGAGGAAGGCCACGCAATTTGCCATCAGAAGGTGGACTAGGAAACACATCATTCAACAGCTTCAACTTTTCAAGATTACTCAATTTTCCCAAACTGTCAAATGATCTATTACTTGAATCCAAAAGCAGGGCCAATTTCCCGCGGATTCCCAATTTCTTCACATTGCGTGCCCTATCAAAAACCTTTTCGGTGCAACTTTGGGGTGATATCATACCAAGTGTTTGAAGTTTTTCACCTTCTTTACTACTATTCCCCGTCTTAGGCAACATAGCAGATGCATTCGTTTTTAAATGCCTTAACTGCATCATCTTCCATATATCTGCTTTAATCTCTAGGGTGCGTGATGGAGTGTCTACAATAAGCGTTTGCATGTTCCAAAGCTTGGAGAAGGCTTGAGGAAGAATTTCTAAGTTAAAGGATATAACAATGTACCTTAAATGAACTAGTTGGTACATATCACTTGGGATTTTAGTGAATTTGATGGGTTTGGCTTCCAAAACTCTAAGCAATTTAAAACCTGCAGGAATGGTCGAGATACTTTCACGCGGCAAGTTAATCTCCTCCTTAGAGAAACATGCAAATGAGCGGACACGGTGACCACAAGGTTTCAAGGAGATAAAACTCAAGACATTGGAATGAATACAGAGTCGTCGGCGTTTTGGTACGTCATCAATTGAAGGATCAAATATTCCTTCAGTAGATTTTTTTATTTCTTGGAGAAAATTTTCTCTTTCATTTCCAGCTTCAGTTTTGCAAAAATCACGGAGCATATCATGAATGCGACATGTTTTAACTTTACCATCTCTCCTCATCTTATCGATTCTCACTAAGTTCCTGTTAATAAGATCATCCAAATAGTTCTCTGCACTTTCCTCTAAGTTGATACCTATTTTTTGTTGTATGAATCCCTCGGCAATCCACATGCGGGTCAATTTCCAGACCGGAATCTCAAAATCTTCAGGGAATATCCCCAAGTATAGAAAGCACGCTCGCAAGTGATATGGCAGTTTATCATAACTCAGTGCTATAATTTTTTCCATACGCCCCGTTGGATCCTCATTAAGATATGTGCTCACACTGTGAGATACTCTCTTCCAGGCATTTCTCCTAGCACCAATATCTTCTGTGGCTGAAAATTTCTTGACGAGAATTCCACCAATGACCACAATAGCAAGTGGCAGACGGTCACATTGTTCCACAATAAGTTTTCCAAGATGTTCCAACTCTGGAGGGCATTCAGGCTCACCAAAAACCTCATATTGTAGAAGCAACCAACTTTCTTCTAGAGTCAAGAAACGCAACTCATAAGGAATCCTTTTACGATTAGCATGCCTAGCAACTGCACTGCTACGACTAGTAATCAAGACTTTTCCCATCTTGTTGCTATTTGGTAAAGCAATTTCAAGTTTATCCCAATCCTCAGGAGTCCATACATCATCCATGACAATCAAGAACTTCCCGGTCTTAAGATGACCTTCAACCATGCGGGCTAACTCCTGATCAGTTTTGCGATATATCTCGTCAGTGAGCCTCGTGAACTCACTCAAAATCGCTAGAAACACATTTTTCTTGGTGAAATCTTGAGAAATATAAACCCATATACGGGTGGGGAATTCATATTGGATTGTTGCATCCCAAAAAACCTTCCCCGCCACTGTGGTCTTGCCAAGACCAGGCATACCAATGATGGAGATAACATCAAGTTGATCGGTTTCTTCACGAAGATAACCAAATAGCTCCTCTGCCACATCTTCGAAACCCACCACATTTTGATCTTGTTTCACATGGGGAGCCTGCAATGTGAGATTTTAAGTGCAAGATTCATAAAGTTAAAAATCAACGGGATTGGAGTATTAATTTTTGAACAAATAATCATTCTCACTTCCTAAAAACAAAGATTAAAAGTAAGGAGAATATTTAAAAGTTCTCTAGGTGTTTAAATTTGACATTATAGCATAGCAATATCCAGGCTTTATGTTATGACATATTTATTAGATAGCTTGAAAGCGCTTCCACCTTTTAATGATCTTAGTTTCCTAAATTTATGAACAAACAATTGAAATCTGTGAATGAATTGGGAAAGACACTTGAGCCGTTAACAAATTAGGCAGAAGTTTAGGAAACAAACTTATTAACTCTCACCATTTATGATCATGAATCTTTTCCAAGAATGAAACATAAAAAATTATATAAATGTACATATGACTCTTGCGGCGAACTTAATTAAAAACATTCGATATTGAAACGATTTCTTACAGGGATCTAATCTACTCCGGCCCAAGTCCTAACCAAAATCACTAGATGAGTATGACTACATGAGTTGTAATGTAATAAGGTAGCTAGTCAAGTCAACCATCACAAAAATCAAGTGCAAAATACTCAATCTAAGTGATCCATTAGCCAGATCAGGTCCAGTTCAACTAGAGCAAATTCAACATCTCATAATTAAGTGCTGGAAATGATAATTTCGTGGAATTAGTACCTCATTCTCCTCAGAGGCTCCTTCTGCTTGATTGGTGTTGGCAAAATCGAACCTGTTCCTGTCCCCGTATATGTTGCGAACATTCGAGCCTACGGTCTCGACACGTTTAGCAATGTCGTGTAGCTTGACCGGCCCACTGAACGCTCTATATAAGTAATTCCTGGACTTGGTGTCGGCAGCCTGCGTGATGAAAGCGTCGATGATGTCCTCGGCATCGTAAACTACGTCGCGTATGTCTCTGACCAGTACTCTCAAACCGTCGTTGTTTCGCCGCTGTCTCGTGGAGTCTTTCAGGAACGCTTTGAAGAGGCGGAGGTCGTTTTCGAGCTTTTCGACTTGGTTTTTGGCGTCGGTTATCAGGTGAGCGTGGTAGAGGAGGAGCTGCTGGAGATTTTCCAGCAGGAGTTCCACCGCGGCATCCGCCATTTTTTGAATCTCTCTCTTTTGTGTGATCGGGAGAATAATATATAGAGATTGGAGTTAGAGAGCGTAGACCCCAAAGTCAATGTGATCAAGATATTTACCCGCGTAAAAATAGTGTTCAATTATTGACGGGTACTAACTAAGAAATTGCGTCAAAATTTCCATAAAATAGTTTTTCGAAGACATGACGTTATAAAAAAAATATAGATTTATTGCCGCGTATAACAATATATTACTTTTTACGAATGATTATATTAGTCATCCAACTTGGAATGAAAAATTAAAGAACACGTTATTTAGTCAATTTGTTGTGTAAAGGTCTTGGAAAATAATTTATCTGTTTAATGTGATGGTGCATTTGTAATAGTATGGTTGGATAATTTTTCTATAAATAGGTGTTCATTTCATTTGTAAATTACGCTTAGAAATATTGAAGAAGAAAATACTCTCTCAATTTATATTATTCTCCTAAGATAAGTTGAGTTTACCTTAGCTTTATTTGCATTATTTACGTCATTAATTGCCTTAGTTCTTATCATGTTAGATTGTACACCAATAGATGATCATATCTGTTAAAGAAAATTAACTTTGCAATGTGTCTGAAATGAAGCTTTTACTAGTGTATTATTCCAGAACATGATTGGAACTTAATGAAACAGTTTAACAACTAGACAAAATATGAGGAGCTGGCAAAGATTAAAAAAGAAAGAAAAAGAAATCAACCAATGATATGCATGGACTTATAACTTAGAAGTAGCGTTATAATATTTATGTAAAGTTAAATCCACTCGCCTCGACGAAAATCACTGTGCAACTTCCTTTTAATTGTTTGATCTATCTAAGTTTAATCAAATATTATACTTCATAAAATTTAATTGACAAAGCACCTAATGATTCCAAATATAGTCCGCGTGATCAGAGAAACAACGGAATGGAGGAAAGTGCGACTTCTTCAATATTGTCTTTACTCGTGAATAAGCTGGTGGCACGTTTATTAATGCAGCCCCACCTAGCATGGTTGCACTGTGATCTAGAACAATAATAATAATTAGTGAAACTTATATAAGTATTTGAATTTATTTTACAATAATATAAGTACAAGTCGTTGATCAACTCTGATCAGACTTTAACAAAGAGTGCACTGGGAAGAAATGTTTGAGCCTATGATGCACGGATACTTGAAAAAATCACAAGATGCAGTGTCGGATACGTATCGGATACGATACACGCCCGATACGTATTAGATACGCCACGTGGCGTATCCGATTTTTTATTTGATTTTAATAATTCGGATACGCGTATCGGATACGCCTTGGCGCGTATCCGATACGCGTATCCGTGTTTTAAGGGGCAATTTGTCAGTTTTTTAAAATCTATTGGGGTTATTTTGTAACATTAAGTAACTAGAACTTAATTTTGTAAATATCACTAAAATTAAAGAGAAAAAAGGCTATGGATTCTCTTCAATTGAAGAACAAACATACAAACTGAAAAATGTATCTTTGAGTTTTTTAATGTAATTTTTGAATATACATTTTGGTACTTTGAGCTTATATGAATTATGGATCATTTTATGTTTGCTTGCATAATTTTGTTGTGTTTGCATATATATTTGCTTGTAAGTGAAGTTAAATTATTATAGACAGTTTTTATTAGTATATTGTTATATAATTAAATTCTTAGTATAAAATATTCTACGTATCTTGCATGTATCGTATCCTGTAATTCTCAAAAAAATTGTGTTCCCGTGTCCGTATGGTGTCGTGGTGTCATATCCTAATCACGTATCCGTATCGTTGCAACATAGGTTTGAGCCAATAATAAACGAAAGGATAAAAAGAAGAACAAAGGAAAAACAATCAGAGGCCCTAATTAATCCACATAGTGGCGACCTGCATTAATTTAGCATTGACGCTATAACAAGTGGCTATGGCTTATGCGGACGTAAGCTTTTTAGTAATAAGAATCTAAGATAAAGTTTGTATTCTTACATCTATAATTTCTTTAAAAAATTGCGGCAAACCCCTCAACTTATCGTGTCTTTTGCACTTTATCTCTTGACCTATAGATACACTCTCTAACCTATTGATTTTTATGCAATTTATTCCCTAAGTCGTTGATCAACCGCTCATTTGGATATGTGTCTGAGTTTTTGTCTGTTAGATTTAGCATTAGGAAACAAATCGGACAAAAATCAATAGATTGGGAGCATATTGCACATATTTGTACGTTAGGAAGCATAATGCAAAAGTACCCATAGATTGGGAGTTTGCTGCAATTTTCCATCCTTTAATGTTAAATAACTATTGTACACTCTTTACCCAATTACTTCATTTGGATTTTGGAGTAGACCACTTTTTGTTGAATTTCCATCAAACGCACTCTTTACCCAATTACTTCATTTGGATTTTTTGTTGAATTTCCATCGAACGCGGAAGAATTGACGTGAACTCTACAGAACTTCGAGCTTTTAACAAAAAAATAGAGTTAAAGTGTTTCGTAAAAAGGTTGGTTCTTGATTTTCAGTAGCTAGCTATTTCTAAGAATAGCAAAATTTATTTCGTTTCAAAATTGCAATCTCATGACTGTTGCAATTGTCAACTAGGCTTTCCATAGACCACGTTTTCACAACTGCTTATTTTTCGAGAAGGAAACCGGGCAGCTGATTGCTTGCTACTTTGGTGCTCGACAGAGTGGAAATTGCTGGTGGACTTGTCGGTGTCTTTTATTAGTAGTCTAGTTTATGATGATCTTTGTTACATGAACAACTACCGTTTTTGTTGAACATTTCTCATTTTCTTCTTTAATAATATTTGAGTTTCGGGGATAGCGACTAGGAGGTGTCAACCTAGTTGGGATTTCTCACTGTTTCATTCCCGGTCTCTATTTCACGTAAAAAAAGAATGCTTATAACACGAGAATTAAGAATTTATAGATAATGGGGATGGCGATTTCAGATGCAAAACCAAATATCTAACTATCTAGTTTCCAATTCATGCAAATTCTTATTTACTATGCATTTCTCTGCATAAAATCATACTAATATTTGATTCTGTTGACTGCTGCAACCATGAGCTACCGCCTGAGCCGGACTAAGAAAACCAAGAGTTGATTGGCAACATTAAATCTGCATCCAGTACATAGAGAACAACATATCAATTTGATGTTTGGACTGTTAAAGGTTTGAATGAGGCAATGAATTAGCTTGTCCAAATCCTGGCTAGATTAGCTACATTCTTCAGCTTCCTCTGTAGCCTAAGCACGAATTTATCTAGACCAATTTATCTTTGCTTTTTCATTTTATTCATGTTCATGAGTCGCTAAAAACCACATTATCATGCAGGGCAATGCTGATGATGTTGTTAACTGTTCTCATGGTTAACAACTATATGAACTATGTCCTGAGAAATATGAACCCCTATGGATCAAGGGGGGAAACCTCTGTAAGTGCTTAATATATCCCGAGTATATTAAGCACTTCCAAAAGTTTTCGACCGTCGAAAAGCCTCCCTCTGAAAGGAACATGTCAAGGAGAAGTGTAGACCACCCTGAACGTTCCAGAAAAGGAATGATTGGATTGAAGCTTTGAGGAAGAGCACTGACCGTAGGAAAATCTAGGCAGAGCATAGATATACTTGAAAAACTAAGTTTCTAAAAACTTATGAATACAAGTTTCAGTTTCATAACAATGACAAGCTCTCCAGGTTAAGAGTATCTTTCGATAAAACAGAAAGATCTAGGAGAAGAGTAGAATACCACAAGAGTTCCAGATTGAGTACGGACATCAAGCTTGAGAAAGGGCGAAAGAGTATGGAGTGGCTGGACAGAATAAGAACCTCATGAATCCACATGTAAATCTCTGTCCTTTGTCTTCGTCGAAAGGGCAATAAAGCAGTAGGGAATTCTCTTAATGATATATTAAAGGTGGTAGAGCAACTGATACAGAGTTTCATGCAACACGCAGAAAACATAAAATGGCACATCAGTCCAAATACAACATCAGACTTGACGGCATCCATCAAAAAACACAGTAATTGTTCATTGCATTCCTAGAATAGTGAAGTTTCTGTTGTAAAAAAGGTGCTGAGTTTTTTGTTTCTACCTTCTAAAGGCATGAATTTGAATGCTGTCGCGAATCTTACTTCTAGTCTTATGTTTCTTGTGCGGAACAAACAGCTGAAAAGTTGCAGTGATTCCAGTGGCATACTAAACTACCACCAGAGCTCCAAAGTGTTGGAATGAAAAAGTAGGAACATCATTCGACACAATTCCTTTCAATCGGAACCCATTCATCACCAAAGGAGGCATCTTTTTGCAGCGCAAGAACTTCAAGATGATGCGATGCCCCAGTCATCGTCATATCTTCCTATGGAAATTCACAATCAAACATCATTAATTTTTAAGCTGAATGTAGTAAGGCACAACATCTGGTTATGTGATATGCAACTCAAGTATCTCAAGTTTATGCAATCAGTTTACGTTGGGACAACAGTAAGGAGCCTTCAATGGAGGTAAGTTTCCAACTCTGTTCTAGCTACTTGACTGCGCATAAGAGGCTCAACAACGACATTCGAAACGGTAAACTCAAACATTAACAATTAGTCGAACTTAATCTCTAACTTATAATGAATTGAAGTAGGGAAAAGAAAACTAAACTAGAACAAATTTTGAACTTAAAAAATTAGTTGATAGGCAATAATACGGTCATATAGATCAAACTTTTCATACGTTTTCTCGAAATCTACCAAAACATTTCTGTTTTTACTTTGTCGAAACGAACTCTAAAAATAGCCTTCAATTTCATTTCAAACACAACTTTTACGAAGTTCTCGAAACATGTCTGAAAAATTACAAAAATATCTATTATTTAGTTGATTGAAACATAAGTCGAGATCGAAACTTTAATCCATGAATATCAAGCATTTTGCAAATAGAGCACAACTTCAAAAACAAATTGATAGAGAGACGGACATAGTTTATACTTTTAATTTTGTACCTTTGTGTTCTTCGTCTCCAATTCTTCACACGCGCCGCCAATTCGCATCGTCACAAAATCAATCCTGCTGTTACCGTACACTCTTTTACCCTTCGCTCTCACGATCTCGATCTCTCTCGCCGATCTCATCAGCTTCATCGATCCACCACCAAAAACTCTCACCAAAAAACTCCGAGATCTGTTCTCCGCCGCCTGAATCGCGTAATCACCGATTGCATTTTCACCTTCGTCCACCAAAGCCCTAATTTCTCGCACAAATTGTTCGTCTCTAACTCGCCTTCTCGTCGAGTCTCTTATAAACGCTTTGAACAAACGAACATCGTTCTCCAACATCTCGACCTGATTTTGCGAATCTCGGATCAAACGAGCGCGATTTAGAAGCACTCGTTTCAGATTTTCGAGTAGGAGAAGCACTGCGATGTTTGCTATCGATGTTTCTCTGGTTATGTATTTGCTTATGCGCGTGCGAGTTTTCGTGAACAAATAACCGCCGGCTAAGGCGAAAAGCTTCACGGCGAAGAGTAGCTGCTGCTTCATCTGTGGTTCATGAGGTTTATATTATGATTAAGCTTCTTCGTGAGATTGCATTAGCTGTTGGTAGTTATGGTGATTGATTTTGAGAGCTATATGAGTTTTCATTTTAGAACTGATGATTTGAAGCTTAATTGATTAGTTCCTGCTTTTGCTTTTTAAAAGCCTTGTGCAGTTGTGTTGTACATCTTTTTATTAGAGTTTTCTTTCCATTTGTTAAAATGTATCGACTTTTTTTTTGACGAAATTGTTTCAAAGTTTTTGATTCGTACTCGAGTTAACATTTTTAGAAGATCGACGACGTTGATAGGCAAATAAGACCTAACGAATCTTATGCGAGATACGGTCTTTTTATGCTTAAAGTAACGTGTTGAGAAGATCGACGACGTTGGTAGCAAATAAGGGGCTATCAACCTAAAATCCCCATGTGGTTTGAAAAATCCGCACAAAATCCCCCTGTGGTTTGAAAACTACCTAAAATCCCCTTGTGGTTTCAAAAACCCTGCACACATTCCCTTCCGTTAAATTTAACATAACTCCGTTAGTTTTATTTAAGAATGACTAAATTGCCTTTATTTATTTTTAACTTCTTTTAAAAAAAATCTGGATGTTTGAAAAAAAAACAGGGATTTTATGCAGGGTTTTCAAACCACAGGGGGATTTCGTGCAGGTTGTCAAACCACAAGGGGGTTTGATGTTTTCAGTTTTTAAGGGTGAAATAGACTTTTTAATTCGAAAAAGTACACAAAAATTAGACCCACTCTCACATAGAGCGAGTGATCGCCACTCTCTGACGGAGTTTAACGGATTAGGGATTTTGTGCAGCGTTTTTGAAACCACAAGGGGATTCTGTGCAGGGTTTCTGAAACCACAAGGGGATTCTAGGTAATTATCAAACCACAAGGGGATTCCGTGCAGGTTTTCAAAACCACAAGGGGGTTTTACGCATTTTCCCCGCAAATAAGAGTGTAAGACCTAATCGATCTACGCGAACTATGGTTATTTTTTGAGGAAACGGATAGATTGTTAGCGTCTTCTGAGTTTGAGTTTTTTGTTTGGTCATTCTAATGCTAAAGGTCTTTTAGTCGTGTTTTAGCCTGTGTTATGGGCTAAAACCTTCTAACACGTTAATAGCCAGTGAGCCGAGGAAAATTTATGTGGGATCATTGAAGTTTGCCTCTTAACTAAAATTATCTTATGCTTAAGTTATATCGAGAGAACAAGTACTTGATATATCATCACAAAGAACTAACGTTGCTGCTGAAAGATGTGTTTTTGATGTTGAAACAGGTTGTGCATTAGTGATATTCAAACATCTGTCCACTTAACATTAATTGTTCATAATATCAGTAGTGATTGAAATACTACTAGAATTATACGAAATACTACTATTATAATCTCACAACAATATCTTTTATATTACAGAAACTCAAAAGCCACTTGGGATGAAAAAAGCTCAGGTAAATATACACTGGAAAATAATCACTCAAGAAAGTGTTTGTTTTAAGAATCTTACACAGGGGAAATACTAGAAGTGCTATAGATATTCGAGCAAACTAGATCATGCCGGCTAATCGAAAAATGATCTCAGTATTGCCTGATATGCCTGCACAGATCATGGACAGAGTTAGTTATACGCTAACAGAGTCTTAACTTTTCCTTTTTCTTTTGTAAAGATGACTAGATTCTTCAAATATTAATCGGTCAATTACTATAGTTTTCAACGAATATTCATCAACCTATCTTAACAATTCCAAGTATCGATCTAAAATTCATCTAACGAGTAAGTAATATACTTCAATCATAAAATATAATGTCTAACTAGTAGACTTGGAATGACTTGAAACTAAAACTATCCTAAAGGAAGAATACAACAATTGGTTTTTAACCTTTTTTTTTATTATTATTATTTTCAGTGATTGGCAGTAATATTATAGACCAATTTTTGTATATAAATTACAGAATAATTTGATATTAAGGATTATAACATGTCCAATTCAATTCGGGTTTACATTAGAAGCAATCGATGTATTCAGGGAAAAATGCATCTATTATAAATAAAAATTATGTGAATGTCCTCAAAATTCTCAGGTGATTTGTAGGTTACCAGTGCACTCCCACTAACTAATTTAATCTCATGTATGAATTTTGATGTTTCATCCACTCCACTAATTGATTTCAAGAAAACAATTAATGACCACCGTGTATTTCAATATAATGTGATTTTTTCCAACTTGGAAATCTATAGATATCGGCACACTTGATGACTTAAAACATGCACACTTGAAAGAAAGGAAGAAAGAAATATATGATTTTGAATGCGGAAACACCTTCAGCATATACATCCTATTGGTTGTTCATGTTTATTGTGATGTTCAAACATATACCAACATACTACTATATGTTGATAACCCCAATTAGTAGTCATTAATATCTTGCTGAAACTTTGATGAAATACTACTATAGTGATCTTACAACAATGTATTTGATAATCACGCAATTTCAAAAGTCAAATCGAGTGATAAATACAAATCAATCGATAAATAATCATCCGAGAAAGAACATTATTTCTGGAATCACACAGGGTGGTAAAGAAAAAAGTGAAGTGCAGCAGTTATTGAAGCAAGCCAGACAATGCTCGCCAACTGAAAAAAAGGATCTCATATGCATTGATTCAGCAAAATGCAACTGATCTAACCATGTTGACAGATTCCTGCAAAGATCATGGAAGCAGTCAATAGTTTCAGACAAAGAATACAGTTTGTGGACATTTCAAACTATAATGGTGCAGAATAGAGAAATCGCAATTTCAAAGGAAAAAGTACATGAAAGTTTTCCTCACCTGCCACGGTAGAATCATGGCATGATCATTCCTCAGGAGGAAAAATTGTGAGCTTGAACCCATTGGTTTTCACCGTCGGCTCTTCTTGCGCCTTTTGTTTTGTTTCATGGATTTTCTTTGCTGATGGGGCTGCAAATTTGGAACGGTACAAGTCCAGCACTTGGAAGGTTGGTATATCAGCAAGCCCAATTGGAATTTCCTGCAGTTCTTCGCAGTTCCTCAGCTCAAGACGTCTGAGCCTCGGGAAGTGATGTCCATAAGCCATCCAAAGCACTAAATTGGTGCGTCCAATGTGCAATATTTCAAGATGGCGAAAACCTCCATCAACAGCTTCCCAACATTTCCCCATGAACGCTTTATCTTTCAACTTGAGAACCTCGAGGTTTTCCAACATTCCTAGGATAGACATATGTTGCCAATCAAGAAAGGTATCCGACAAAGTGAGGCTTCTTAATTTTGGTGGAAACTGGTAAGGTGGAGGAAGGCCACGCAATTTGCCTTCAGAAGGTGGACTAGGAAACACATCATTCAACAGCTTCAACTTTTCAAGATTACTCAATTTTCCCAAACTGTCAAATGATCCATTTCTTGCATCTAGAAGCAAGGCCAGTCGCCCACGAATTCCCAGTTTCCTCACGTTGCGGGCCCTATCAAAAACCTCTTCTGTGCAACTTTGGGGTGATAACATGCCAAGTGTTTGAAGTTTTTCCCCTTCCTTACTACTTTTCCCCGTCTTTGGTAGAGTTGCGGATGCATTCGTCTTCAAATGCCTCAACTGTATCATTTTCCATATATCTGCTTTAATTTCTAGAGTGCGTGATGGAGTGTCAACTATAAGAGTCTGTATGTTCCATAGCTTAGAGAAGGCTTGAGGAAGAATTGCTAAATTAAAGGATATAGCAATGTACCTTAAATGAACTAGTTGGTACATGTCACTAGGAATTTTAGTGAATTTAATGGGTTTGGCTTCTAAAACTCTAAGAAGTTTGAAAGATGCCGGAATGGTTGAGATGCAATCATATGGCAAGTTAATCTCTTCCTTGGAGAAACAAACAAAAGAGCGGACACGGGGACCAAAAGGTCTTGAAGCAACAAAGTTCAAGACATTGGAATGAATACAAAGACGTCGACACTTTTGTACATCAGCAATTCGAGGGTCAAATTCTCCTTCATTAGATTTTTTCATTTCTTGAAGAAAATTTTCTCTTTCATTTCCAGCTTCAGTTTTGCAAAAATCACGTAGCATGTCATGAATGCGACATGTTTTAACTTTACCATCTCTCCTCATCTTATCAATTCTCAATAAATTCCTGTTAATAAGATCATCCAAATAGTTCTCTGCACTTTCCTCTAAGCTGATACCCGATTTCTGTTGTATGAATCCTTCTGCGATCCACATGCGTGTTAATTTCCACACTGGGATCTCATAATCTTCAGGAAACACCCCCAAATAAAGAAAGCAAGCTCTCAAGTGATAGGGCAATTTATCATAACTCAGCGCTATTATCTTTTCCATACGCCTTGTTGGATCCTCATTAGTAAGATACGTACTCACACTTTCAGATACTTTTCTCCATGCATTTCTCCGAGCAGCCATATCTTCCGTTGCTGAAAACTTTTTGACGAGAATTCCACCAATGACAACAATAGCAAGTGGTAATTTGTCGCACTGTTCCACAATAAGTTTTCCAAGAACTTCCAACTCCTGAGGGCACTCAGGCTTACCGAAAACCTCGTATTGCAGAAGCAACCAACTCTCTTCTGCAGTCAAGAAACGCAACATGTAGGGTGGTCTGTTACCAAACTTGCGATTAGCATGACGACCCACATCGACATTACGACTAGTAATCAAGACTTTTCCCATCTTGTTGTTCTTTGGCAAAGCAGTTTCAAGTTTATCCCAATCCTCAGCAGTCCAGATGTCATCCATTACAATCAGGAACTTCCCAACTTTAAGATGAGCTTCAACCATGCGGGCCAATTCTTGATCAGTTTTGCGATACATTTCATCAGTGAGCCTTGTGAACTCACTCAAAATTGCAAGAAACACATTTTTCTTTGTGAAATCTTGAGAAATATAGACCCATATGCGGGTGGGAAATTCATATTGGATCGCCGGATCCCAGAAAACCTTCCCCGCCACTGTAGTCTTGCCCAGACCAGGCATACCAATGATGGAGATGACATCAAGCTGATCGGTTTCTTCACGGAGGTAACCGAATAGCTCGTCCGCCACATCTTCAAAACCCACAACATTTTCTTGTCTCACTTGGGGAGCCTGCAATGTGAAATCACAGTGTAAAGATCAATAAAGTTAAAAATCATATTTCCTTTTGAACAAAAGAATCTTTCTCACTTCCTGAAAAACAAATATTTCTTTCTGAACAAAGAATCTTTCACAATAAACAGGAGATCTTAAACTTTAGATTTTACTTTCTACAAAAGGAGCAAGAAACACAGATTGTATCCAACTAAACACTCCAGTAGATGAATGCATAAAAGGTCATAGATGCATTAACAACTACAACAATTGTTAGATTTTGAAAGTTTAGCTAAGAGAAGCTCAACTAGGGACTTAACCTAGTTAGGCAACAGAGTCACTCAATGAGAATCAAATACAGTTACACCGCAATACGACATCAGATCACAAATCCAGTGCAAATTCTCAAATCAATACAATTCAACAGCCAGATCTAACCAATTCAACAACATCAAACTCAACATCTCCTCCAAATCAGTCAAATCTCAAATTTTCCCCAAAACACTCCGTGATCTCAACTTAGATTCACTAACTTATATGAATTAACTTTAAATGAATATACCTCATTCTCCTCAGGCCCTGAGTCCGCGAGATTGAGGCTGGCGAAATCGATCCTGTTCTTATCGCCGTATATATCCCTAACCCTAGACCCGACGTTCTCGACATCTCTGGCGATGCTGAGGAACTTTACCGGCGTTTGAAAAGCCCTGAGGAAATAGTTCCTGGACTTGCTCTCGGCCGCCTGCGTCACGAAGGCGTCAATGATGTCCTCGGCCTCGTAAACGACGTCGCGTATCTGCCTGACGAGTTCTCTTAAGCTGTCGTCTTTGCGGCGCTTCTTCGTGGAGTCTTTTAAGAACGCTTTGAAGAGGCGGAGGTCGTTCTCGAGCTTCTCGACCTGGTTTTTGGCGTCGGTTATCAGGTGAGCGTGGTAGAGGAGGAGCTGCTGGAGGTTTTCCAGCAGAAACTCCACGGCGGCATCCGCCATTGTTGGATCTCTCTCTGTGTTTTTCTCTCTCTAGGATAATGGAGGTAAAGACCGTTGACTTGGAATCAAATGGGAAGATAGTTGCACTGCGCGAAAAAGAATAGTGTTCAATTATTGTTGGTGGAATATCGGATTTGTTCGGGTAGAAGAAGAATATGGTAAATACGGGTTTGATCCGATTATGATATATGCGGGTTCGCATTTTTTCTTTTTACTCACAAGTTCTTTTATTTAATTGTTTTGTTTTTTCAAAATTGTGTATATAGAGTAAATTGCAGCAAACCTCCCAATCTACGGGTGCTTTTGCATTGTGCTCCCTAACCTATGAAATTGTGCGATATGCCCCACAATCTATTGAGTTTTGTGAGATTTGCCCCATGAACTGTTGAGCAACCTTTCATTTTGTTTCATATCCCACCAAAACTCCCCAATGGTTTTGAAATCTTGTGCATGACCACACTATGGTTTGTTAATGGTATAAAATCCACCTTCTAGTTTTATAAACTTTGCACAAAATCTTATTTTTATGAAACCACAAAAGACTGTTTTAGAGAGTATTTATGAAACTACAAGGGGTGTTTTAGATAATTAACAAATCATAAGGGGGTTTAGTGCATGATTTTGAAATAATTGGGGAGTTTTGGAGGCGTATTAACACAAAATGAATGGTTGCTCAATAGTTCAGGGGACAAATCGCACAAAAATCAATAAGTTAGGGGGTATATCGCACATTTTCATAGGTTAGGGGCACAATGCAAAAGCACTCATAAATTGGAAAGTTTGCCGCAATTATCCCATCTATATAAGATCTTTTGTATTTGTAATTGTTAATCTTGGTAAAACTTATAAAAAGTTTGAGATTTCTTGTGATCTTTGCGTTTAAATAGAGCTCGGACGAAATAATCTTTAGCTTCATTTGGAATCACTTGCGCTCAAACAAGACACGTTACATGAGTCTATTAAGTGGCTCCGACATAATCATTTCAATGTTTATGTCGGTAGAATTCACGTAGTAAAGTCTAAAGTAGAACTTAGATATGTTTCTTTTTTCTCATAATGAAATATGATATTTATAAGAGCTTCATGAACCATAGGTAGACCTGATGAATGAATGACAGCCCCATGATAAGGTTACAAGCATTTTAGCTTGTGTCCGCAAGGCTGTGTGTTTGTGTACTTAGTACTGCAAGTTTGCGCACCTATAAGCCTCCTTACCCATGGGCATATGAATTACGTATAACCATAGCTTTAATTTATTTAGGAGTGTTTGGACTGCGAGTTTGTGAAGTGTGTGTTAGTCTTTAGGCGATATCAAATATTCATTAATTCTTTAATTGACGAGATGGTAGATTAAGAGCTCGGTATGTGTTGTGTACAAAATATTGTACATAAGAAGAAAAAATTGTCCCTAAGTTACATTTTGTCACCTAATAAATTAGTAATTGTTGTATACCGGGTCCTCAATTGCAATTTGCGAGCTCCTGGGCTGCTGTGCACAATAGTTTAAGGGACAGAATAACAAACAAAAATATCTAGCGAATATTGTATACTTTTATTTGAGTCCGAATAGTTACAGAAAAAACATTTTGGGCTTTCAAAAATCCGAATGCTAGTGCGTCTATATGATATATTTCAAATTTCAAAGAGTTTTGCAATGTCTAAGTGTAACATTATTCTATATAGATCTTTTTAATTATTCAAACAATAGAAGAAATTTATGTAACTAAACCAAACTCCAAGAGTACTGTAAGTACGATTACATCAAATCTATGAATTCATGTTTTACCCTTCTAGTACTTGAATAAGGTCACGAGAAATTAATTACTAAAAAATAATTTTATCAATTTATTGAAACAATAATTCAGTAAATAATTCTAATTAAAAAGTACAGATTAAAATTTTAAAATGAAAAGTTAACGTGATGGTCCTACTAATTGTAACAAGCACGCACCAAATTATGAATGAAATCTATTAATTTTTTCCTTGTCAAAAGCGTTATAATATACAAAAGTTGGTCACAGAAAGTACTGCCAAATTTGAAGCTAAATGTAGAATTATAAACTAGCTAGTTATTCTATCATATGAAGAAAGTTAATATAATTTATATAGTTGGGTTAAAACTCACTGTTTAGTATTTAATGATAGTTGGACTAATATTTAATGTTTATGCAAATATAAGAAAGATATTTTTGTATTCTCAATCTTTGTCTGAGGTTTTATAATTAGACAAAACACACGATGTAACTTATTTATTTATTGAATTTTGACCAACTTAAAGAAAATGTGGGGTCAAATGAAAACAAGTCTTGGCATCGAGTTTTATATAAATGGATATATTAATTTGTTTGACATATTAAATGCCACAACATATAACTGATGAGGTTGTAGTAATAGACTAATGGTGATATTTTTTACAAGCTAGTGTCCTTATTTTTATGCCATTTTCAACAAATTTCCATTGAGTTAGCGCCACTAAATTGATGACAATATTGTAGAATTAATACAACATTATGTCACAATATGCATCCGCGGCCGTACCTGGAGATAATATGGCCAAAGTCAGTTCAGCTATTATTCTTGTGTGCGGTTAATGGGGACGGACTGTAAATTCATATGCTGTAGGGATTCAATCGATCAAACAACAACACAAACTAACAATCTAAACCGATTAGATGAAACTATGCAATCACAACAACACAACACACAAAGATTTACTTGGTTCGATCAAGATCAAAGAGACCTTAATCTACATCCAAGGGAGCAACAAAACCAGCTTCTATTATGTGTTTTTCAGAGTGTTTACAAGTGAGGAGAAAAGAGTGATCAGAATGTGTACAATATGCTCGAGAATGTGATCGAATTCTCAGCTATATACTACTCTACAATCTGTTAAAAGCTCTCACCAAAAAACGGTTACAAAATAACAGAATTTTAAAGCTCAACCGAACTAACTAACTTTCCCGCTTGAAATCTGCTGACTCCTAGCTCTAGTTAATTCTGATTTGTTGAACTAACTCTCACAAATCTCCACCTTAATTCAACAACACTCTAACACCAGAGGTCTTCAACTCCACCAGCCTTATGCAGGCTATCTTACAACCAATTGTATCATCTCCAAACAGTACTCAAATCTCCTGCTTGGCAAGACTTTAGTGATCATGTCAGAAGGATTATCCTCAGTATCAACCTTCTTCACTAGCACTGATTCTTTAGACAAGATTTCTCTAACAAAGTGTAGTTTAATGTCTACATGCTTTGTTCTTTCATGATACATTTGATTCATGGACAAATGTATAGCAATCTGATTATCACAATACACTGTGATAGCTTCTTCTTGCAGCCTCAACTCCTTTGCAATCCCTTCAAGCCATATAGCTTCCTTTACTGCTTCTGTAAGTGCAATGTACTCTGCTTCTGTAGTAGATAAAGCAACAACCTTTTGAAGGCTTGTTTTCCAGCTTATTGCAGTTCCAAAAGAAGTAAACACATATCCAGTTAATGATTTTCTGGTGTCCAAACACCCAGCATAATCTGAATCCACAAATCCTTCAATGCACACCTGTTTGTTTCTGACTCCACCAAAGACTAGCACTTTGTTCAAAGTAGCCTTTAGGTATCTCATGATCCATTTCAATGCCTTCCAGTGTGATTTACCAGGATTCCCTATGAATCTACTAACTATGCTCACTGAATATGCTAAATCTGGTCTAGTGCATACCATGGCATACATTAGTGATCCCACAGCACTAGCATATGGTATATCTACCATATCCTTCTTTTCTTCTTCAGTCTTTGGACCCTGATCAATGCTAAGTTTCATCTGTTGTTGCATTGGAGTTGTTACAGCCTTAGCATCTCTCATTCCAAATTTCTCAAGAATCTTCAGCAAGTACTCTTCTTGAGACAAGTATAGCAAACCTTTGCTTCTGTTTCTTTTGATCTCCATACCAAGAATCTTATGTGCAGAACCAAGGTCTTTCATCTCAAATTCTCCTTTAAGTTGAGACTTTATACTTGCTATTTTTCCTTTGTTATTACTCACAAGTAGAATATCATCTACATATAGCAATAGTACAACAAACACTCCATTTTTCTTGAACTTGAGATACACACAATTATCATATTTGCTTCTTATGAAGTCAATACCTGTCATGAATTCATCAAATCTCCTATTCCACATTATTGGTGACTGTTTCAGGCCATAGAGTGATCTTTTTAGTTTGCAAACATGATCCTCTTTACCTTCTTCTTCGAACCCTTCAGGTTGCTTCATGAATATCTCCTCATCAAGCTCACCATACAGAAAAGCAGTCTTGACATCCATCTGTTCAAGTTCCAAATTGAGTTTAGCTACCATTGACAACAATATCCTGATGGACCTGTGTTTCACTACTCGAGAGAAGACATCATTGTAGTCAATGCCTTCTCTTTGAGTGAAACCTCTAGAAACCAATCTTACTTTGTATCTTCCTTCTTCAACTCCAGGGATACCTTGCTTCCTCTTATAAATCCATTTACAGGTAACAACTTTAGAATCTGCAGGCTTCCTTTGTAATTCCCAAGTTTTGTTGGTTTTCAGAGACTTCATCTCTTCATTCATAGCTCCAAGCCATTTATGCTTATCTTTGCACCTCATTGCCTCATTGTAACTCTTTGGTTCTTCATCCAGAACCTCACTTGCAGCAACTAGAGAGAATGCCATAAGATCTGCATAACCATACCTTCTTGGTGGTTTTGGTTGCCTTCTGGTTCTATCCCTTGTTAACATATATGACTCACTTCATTCATGCACTGGAGAGTCATCATGTTGAGTTTCTTCAGGAGATTCAGCTTCATTTTCTTCATCTTCGGTTAACCAGTGTTTAGGTGGATTCACCTCAGATTCCTTTTCAAGCTCCACCTCAAACTGTTGTATTGAATCTGGTGTATCTGAGTTTTGTGTTTGTTCTGAGTCTTTCTGTATAGCATCCCTTTTGTATGCCATTTCATCTTCTCTGAACACCGTATCTCTACTTATAATACACTTTCTGTGGCCTGTTTCAAGACACCACAGTTTGTACCCTTTGACTCCACTTGTATAACCAATGAATATACACTTCAAAGCTCTTGTGTCCAGCTTATCCTGTTTGATGTGTGCATAAGCAACACATCCAAATACCCTCAATCTTTCTAAGTTTGGTGCATGTCCAGACCAAATTTCTTCTGGAGTTTTCATCTCCAAAGCTCTTGAGGGGCATCTGTTTATCAAGTATGCAGCTGTGTTAACAGCTCCTGCCCAAAAAGTTTTAGGTAATGAGGCACTATGTAACATGCACCTCACTCTCTCTAGGAGAGTTCTATTAAACCTCTCAGCTAGACCATTTTGCTGAGGTGTACCAGCTACAGTTCTATGCCTCACTATACAACTCTTTTCACAGAAATCATTGAATTCACTTGAGCAGAATTCCAAACCATTATCTGTCCTGAGCCTCTTCACCTTTCTTTCTGTCTAGTTTTGTACAAGTGTCATCCAGTTCTTGAAGGTCTCAAACACATCATCTTTGGTTTTCAGAGTATAAATCCATATTTTCCTTGAAAAATCATCAACTAAGCACAGAAAATACCTTGCTCCTGAATGAGAAGGTGTCCTTGCTGGCCCCCATAAGTCTGCATGTATATAATCCAAAGTTCCTTTTGTTCTCTGTTGTGAGCTTGAGAAACTTGTTTTACTTTGCTTTCCATATACACAATCTTCACATAATTCAAGTTTTCCAAGCTTGCCTTTTCCCAAAAGACCCTGTTTGCTTAGCTCCAGCAACCCCTTTTCACTCACATGTCCAAGTCTTTTATGCCAAAGTTGAACTTTCTCCTGGATTGTACTTGACACAGGTGCTGCAGTACCTGTTGACACAACTCCTTCAAGTATGTAAAGCCCATTTATCATGTGGCCTCTCATAACTTCTACTGGTCCTTTGAACACCCTCAAGATTCCATTCTTGCAACTGAATTGGAATTCTTTCTTGTCCAATTCTCCTAGTGAGATCAGGTTTCTCTTCAGATCAGGGACATATCTTACTTGTTGTAATAGTCTTTCATGCCCATCATGCATCTTGAACCTGATCATACCACTACCAGCAATCTTGCAAGGTTTGTTGTTTCCCAAACAGAACATACCCTCCATCAGATTTTGTAAACTCCTCAAACCAATTCTTGTTTGGTGTCATGTGGAAAGAACACCCTGAGTCCATAACCCACTCAGTTTCTGGGTTCTTTTCAGATACCATAAGAACATCAGCTGATTCATAGCTCTTTTGAGCTATTGCAGCATCCCCTGACTCATGTGTTTTATCAGAATTCTTCTTGTTCTTCATTCTATCTGGACAGAACCTTCTAATGTGTCCCTCCTTGTGACAATGATAACACTTTCTTGGACTGCTCTCATTCTTATTCTGAGATTTGTCCTTGTCTTTCTTCTTATCACCTTTCTTCTCCTTCTTACTATTCTTGCTCTTCACAATTAATCCTTCACCATTTCCAGAGAATTTGTTATCATTCCTCTCATTCAATTCCTTAGTGTTTAAGACAGATTGAACCTCACCTAATGTCAGAGCTTCTCTCCCGAAAATCAGAGTTTCTTTAAAGTGAGTATAAGACTTTGGTAAAGAATTTAACAGGATCAGAGCCTGATCTTCGTCATCTCTGCTAACATCAATGTTTTCTAGATCTAAGATCACTTTGTTGAAAGCATCCATTTGTTCATCTATAGATTTATCTTCTTGCATCTTAAACGAATAAAGAACTTGCTTGAGATAGAGTCTGTTTACCAGAGATTTTGTCATGTACAAACTCTCGAGTTTCAACCATACAGCAGCTGCAGATCTCTCTTTTGACACCTGCCTCAGCACTTTGTCTCCAAGACTCAAGATGATGGCACTGTGAGCCTTTTCTAACATCATCTTCTTCGTCTTTTCATCCATGTCCTTATCCATGGTTGATTCATTAAGTGCTTCGAGCAAACCCTGTTGAACAAGCAGCGCTCTCATCTTCAATCGCCACAAGCCAAAATCGTTTAATCCTGTGAATTTCTCCACGTCGAACTTTGTTGAAACCATGATCGAATTGATCCACGCTTACCACACCAGTTTGTAGGGATTCAATCGATCAAACAACAACACAAACTAACAATCTAAACCGATTAGATGAAACTATGCAATCACAACAACACAACACACAAAGATTTACTTGGTTCGATCAAGATCAAAGAGACCTTAATCTACATCCAAGGGAGCAACAAAACTAGCTTCTATTACGTGTTTTTCAGAGTGTTTACAAGTGAGGAGAAAAGAGTGATCAGAATGTGTACAATATGCTCGAGAATGTGATCGAATTCTCAGCTATATACTACTCTACAATCTGTTAAAAGCTCTCACCAAAAAACGGTTACAAAATAACAGAATTTTAAAGCTCAACCGAACTAACTAACTTTCCCGCTTGAAATCTGCTAACTCCTAGCTCTAGTTAATTCTGATTTGTTGAACTAACTCTCACATATTGCATATGTCTACACTGGTTCAAATCCAGCTCGGCCCAATTATTCGCCAATCTACCATGAGATGGTATAATCCCCTTTGTGCTTCACAAATTCTACATACAAAGATAAAAAAGAATCAAATTTTCTGCGAGATCCCCTATTTTCCTGGATAGTAGTTCAATTGGTCAGAGCACCGCCCTGTCAAGGGCCACGAGTGTAATTATTTTTTTTATGAAACAGAGATTAATTGCCTCTCTTTTTTTCGATAAGATAGATTAATATATTTATACAAGTCAATCTCAAAAAAAAAAAAAAAAAAAAAAAAAAAAAAAAGATGAAGAAGAAAAAAGACTATGGTATGACTATCCTTGGTAAAGCTTTAGACTGTATATCAGCCAAGATTATATTGAACTTCTGCTGAAACAATTTAGCAACACGACAAAGGTTCGTAGTGGCCTTCTCTTTTCTTTTTTGATAATTGATGTGTAGTGGCTTTAAAAAGTATTCTTATCTGCTGGGCTGTGATTATTCAACTTTACTATAGGAGTACCCGTCAAGGTTTGTACCATCCTAGGTTTAATTATGTTTGGAACCAGATCAATATATAGCTTACTAACTCCTAATTATAAACAATTATATTTGCTACAACTATTCTCTCTCTCTACAGTCTACTGTAGAGCACCTTTTTCAGGTTTCTTGTGGCCCGCCGCAGCTCCTCCTTTGACCGTTGTCTTTCTCCTCCTTTCTTCTCCATGGAAATGGAGCTTCCCATTATTAACCAACTACATAACACCTCCATACGTGACCCATCTGAAGAGGAAAAATCCCCAAATAACAACACTCCACCTATTAAGAATGAATTTACCCTTCTAGCTAAAATACTTGCTGATAAACCCCAAAATATTGGAGCTTTTCGATCTACCATGGTTAGAGCTTGGAACCCTAAAAAACAAATCTTCATTCAACCTGCAGATGCTGAAGATAACACCTTTTCCTGCACTTTTGAGCTCAAAGAAGACCTCTCACGAGCCCTTAGCCTCTCTTGGTCCTTTAGAGAGCATCAGGTTATCTTGAAGCTTTGGACTCCGGAAAAGACTTACTATGATTTCGATTTCTCTACTGCTACCTTTTGGTGTCACATCTCACGGCTGCCGGTCTGTTTCATCACGCCGGAAAATACGAAGTTGATCGGAGATACTCTGGGTAAATTTGTGTGCCTGGAAAACTCGAGTTTTGGTTGTAGATGGAGGCGTGCCTTTAAAATTAGGGCGGATATCAACATTTCCCGACCGTTAAGGGACAACATCCTCTTACAAGTTGAGAAAGATAAAATTGTTCACATCGAAGTCCGATACGAGCGTTTGGGAGAGTTCTGCCACCGATGTGGTCTGTTGGGGCATAAGGTACAGACGTGCACCTCCATGCACGCCGCTGTCGACGGAGTTTCAGCGCCGCTGTACGGAGCATGGTTGAGAGCAGAGAGTCAGATTCCCAACCCTACCTTCACACCCACTGGGCCAATTTCTACTGCATCAGGCCCAACTCTCCTTTCACTTCCTGTGGCCCAAAACCCTGCTCTCTCGGAGCCCTCTTCTGCAGCCCAACCCAAGCCTCACTACTCGGGTAAGCCCACTCCCTATTCTCCTCCTCATCTTAAATCCCAAATTAATTTAGGCCCAAATCTTAAAGACCATCTCTCTACCTCCATTCCCAGCCCAACAACAATTTCAGCTCTCAATTTCCCTCAACACCCAAACACCATGGCCCAATCTTCCAACACAGCCCAACTGATTATCCCCAAGGCCCAATCCGCACCCAACTCGAAAATCTCCATCGTTGAACCCAACGACTCATCGGAAATTCCTTCTTCGCCACCACCAACCTCCGTTCACCTCCCGATCACCATCTCCAAAACGTCCAGATTCAAAAGACTGCCTATATCCTCAAGACCCACCTCATCATCATCTTCGAATCACCCCCCTCCAGATTCTCTCAACGGCAGTCACAAACGCTCACTCCTCGAACCTCTCCGTTTCCCAACCCGAGCCTTTACTATGAGACCAAGACTTGGCTCCACCTCCTCTATTTCCTCTACTTTCACTCTTCCCCTAAATGTCACCCTCAACATCTCCTCTGAATCTCAAAGTCTCTGCCCCTTACCCTCATCAATCACTCTACAAACTAATTCTCTCCTCTCCCTCCTAAATATCAACTCAATTGAATCTATCAGTCACGATGGCGCATCATCGGAAGACCCCTCAAGTCAAGAGGGGTCAAGCCATTAATTGCTTCCATGATTTTCCTGGCTTGGAATTGCCAAGGCCTTGCAAAGGCCCGCGCAATTCGAGCCCTCCGGTTGCTGTTAACCAGTGCCCGGCCTGATATGATTTTTCTGTCTGAAATCAAAACCTCGTCTTTCTCTAATCTGCTCTCTACTCTCAATCTCGTCTCTCTCTCAAACTCTCTCATTATTCCTCCCGTTGGATTGGCGGGAGGGATCTGTCTTGCGTGGAACAACTCTATCGATGCTCTTGTTACTTACCAGAATTCTTTTGTCATCAATGCTCACATTCGATCGGTTGACAGTGCTACTTGGCAGTTTACTGGGGTTTACTGCCCCCCTTACACTGATGCAAAACCTATTTTCTGGCATCATTTGAAAAATATTGCTGATAATTTTGATGGTCCGTGGGTTATTATGGGCGATTTCAATGATATTTGTGGCCAAAACGAAAAATCTGGAGGGCGTAGCTTCGCGAGCTCATCCTCTCACACTCTCTCTAATGATTTAGATGAGCTTTCTCTTATTGATTTGGGTTTCGCAGGGTATGATTTTACATGGAATAACCGGCGGGAAGGAGCACACAACATTCAACAGCGCCTCGACAGAGGAGTAGCGAATAGTTCGTGGTGTCTCCGTTTCCCTCATGCTCACATCACTCACCTTCCTGCCGTTGGGTCGGACCACTGCCCAATCACTTTGAGCACCGAAAAGGCGGTTTCTAAAGGCCCTCGGCCTTTCAGGTTCGAATTAATGTGGTTAAGTGATCCTTCTTGTGCTTGTATTGTTGATGATGCGTGGAACTCCCCTACTTTTGGTCCCCCTATGAAAATCCTTATCTCTAAATCTAGAAATGTGCGTAAAGAGTTGAAAATTTGGAACGCTGTCTGCTTTGGGCATGTTGATACTAATATCAAAAATCTTACTGATAACATTGCTTCTTTACAGTCTAGTCTTCAATCTGATTCTAACCTTAGGCTGGAGAAAAAATTGCAAAATGATATTGACCTTTGGTTAAAACGTAAATGCACTCTTTGGAAACAAAGATCTAAGGAAAAGTGGCTTAAAGAGGGTGATGCAAACACCCATTACTTCCATTTGAAAACTATCATTCACTCTAGAGCTAATAGGATCTCTTTTATCCAAAATGCTGATGGTTTCAAATTTTTTGATTGGAAAGACATTGGAAATTGCTTTATCACTCATTTTAAGTCCCTTTTCACCTCCTTTGTGGATGCAGGCATCCCCCCCTATCCTGATGACTTAGATAACCTCTTTCCCCAGGTTATTAATGAGGCTGATAATATTCAGATTTGCAAAATCCCCTCTCCTAAAGAGATCAGAGATACTTTATTCTCTTTTGCCTCCGATAAAAGCCCCGGCCCCGATGGTTTACCTGCCGCTTTTTACAAAAACTTTTGGCACACTACTAAGTTTGCTTTGATTTCGGCTGTCACTAGTTTTTTCAATAATAAGGCTGATTTAAGTGGTATCAACCATACTCTTATTTCTCTTATTCCTAAAAAGCTTAACTCTCATTTTGTTGACGATTTTAGACCTATAAGCCTTTGCAATATCACTTACAAAATTATCTCTAAGATTTTGGCTAATAGGTTTAAAAATCTCTTGCACCTCTTCATTTCTCCTTATCAATCTGCCTTTATTAAAGATAGAAGTATCCAGGACAACACTATTCTTTCCCATGAAATTATGGATTTTATTCATAAAAATAAAGGTAAAAATGGTCTTTTTGCTTTCAAAATTGATCTTGCTAAGGCTTTTGATCGGGTTGAATGGGATCTCCTTCTTCTCATCCTCACCAAACTTGGTTTTGATAATACTTTTGTCTCTTGGATTAGGGCTTGTCTTTCCACCGTGTCTTTCTCTATTCTAGTTAATGGTTCTACTTGTGGTTATTTCAAGCCCGCCCGTGGTATTAGGCAAGGGGATCCCCTCTCGCCTTACCTTTTTGTCACTTTTGTGGAACTTTTGTCTAGACTCATGTTGAAACAGGAAAATGATGGCCTTTTTAAAGGCATTAAAGTCTCTAGAACTAGTCCTTCTATCTCGCACCTCTTGTATGCCGATGACCTTGTTATTTTTGGCCATGCTAACCATGATAATGCTATCTCTGTTAAGAAAACTCTTGATACTTTTTACAGCTGGTCGGGACAAGCGATTAGTCATCACAAATCTTCCATCCACTTTAGCTCAAACACTAATAATGCGATTAAAATTGATATTTTGTCTCTCTTTGATGTTAGTGAATGCTCTCACAATATTTCTCATCTGGGGCTCCCCTTTTGCAAGATTAATTCTAGGAAAAAAGCTTTTTCTGATCTCATGATCAAAATGAATAAAAGTTTAGCATCTTGGAAGCTCATCTCTCTTTCTCAAGCGGGTAGATCGATCCTTGTGAACTCTGTTGCCCTTTCCTACCCTGTCTATGTTATGTCAAATTTTCTGCTTCCTATTCATATTTGCGACAATATTGACGCCTCTCTTCGCAGATTTTGGTGGGGTGAAAATAGCAATGGACATTTTCTTGCCTTAAAGGCTTGGGATACTTTATGTCGGCCTAAATCTTTTGGTGGTTTGGGATTTAGAAGAATGGCCGATTTTAATAAAGCTCTCATTTCGAAGCTTGCTTGGAAAGTGCTTTGTAATCATGATACCCTTTGGGTAAAAATCTTTCGAGCTAAGTATCTTCGCGAGAATACCCTGTTTACCGCCCCTCTCTTGACTTCTTCTATGTCCTGGACTTGGAAAGATATTCTCAAGTCCAGGGACTTGTTACTCAAAGGCACTTGTTACCCCATCCATAGTGACTGCAGTGTTAAAACATGGATTGATCCATGGATCCCAGGCATCCCTTCTTTTATTCCAAAACCCCAGAATATTACTTCTCATCTCTACTACAGATTCTTTTTAGTTAACTCTTTTTTCACTAATGATAGATTAGGTTGGGATATTACCAAACTTTCTATTGTTTTTGACCAACTCACAATAGATGAGATTTTGAAGATTCATATATCTCCTATTGCTCCGAGCCATTCTCCAACTTGGATCCCCTCTACGTCAGGGGCCTTCACTTGTAAAAGCGCTTATCTCGTTGATCAATCCCCTCGTTTTAATTCCCACAACACGGTGGATGCAAATTTTTTGAAAAAATTGTGGAATGCCCGTATTCATGGGAGGCATAAATTACTCCTTTGGAAAATCTACCATAATGCACTTCCTACACGCACCAAGCTTAACTCAATCTTTGCCATTTCCGACACCTCTTGCCCGGTTTGTAATAGTGGTTTGGAAACTCTTGAGCACACTTTTATTTCCTGCCCTGTTACTACTCAAACTTGGCTGCTCTCGGCCTGGCATTTGAACTTAAATCCTTTTCTTAATTGGAGCATCAAAGATTTTATGGAGCTGTTCATCCTCAACTCAGGGAGTCTTTTTTCTAATGTTTTTTTGAGAGAAAAATGCTTGATTTCCTTTGCTATTTACTGTGATGTTATCTGGCAGAATAGGAACAATATTTCTCATGGCTCTATTGCTTTGTCTGTTCAGGATCTGGTTCGTAAAGCTAGTGATATGGAGAGGGAGCATTGGAATGCTCAATGCTCCAAAGCCCTCTCTGTCCGAGCCCCTCCATCCCGTGTTTGGAAAGCTCCACCAAATCCTTGGATCAAGGCTAATTGCGATGCTACTTTTAAAGATGGAACAGCCTACACCGCTTTCATCATTAGAAACTGTTATGGAACCATCATTTTTGCTTCATGCAAATTCCACCTTTGCATGAATCCCTTAGCTGCAGAGGCGTTAGCACTTCTTCATGCGTGCCAAAGCCTCGACAAGGCTCGTTCCAAGCTTGCCATCCTTGAGTCGGACTGTTTGAACTTAGTCTCGGCAATTCATGACCATAAGGCGGCCATTCCATGGACTATTTACCCTTTGGTGATCCGCATTCGAAGATTTTGGAATCAATGGCCTAAATGGCGATTCACTTTTGTCAACCGTAATGCTAACGGTGCGGCCCATAATTTAGCTAAATGGGCTCTTTTGTCTAATTGTTCTATTCATTTTGATGACCAAAACCTCCCAAATGTCTCACTTTGTGATGGAGGTTTTCCTATTTCAAACATTTGTAATGATTTTATTCCTTATTAATGCATTCTAATTCTCATCAAAAAAAAAAAATTACTAACTCCTAATTAATTTGTCATATCAATATCTAACCCATGGAATAATATGCTTCAAAAGTTTTAGCTGGGGTTGATTTTGACTTCACAAAAAAGCTCTTATTTGTGTATGATTATACTTAAAATTCTTGAAATTGCTTTACTCATTCTACTAAATCACTAAAATAAATATCATTCCAATAAGGATTATTCTTTCAAGATAAAATAATCGACATTCTACTAAATTACTAAATGAATTGCTATACTTATTGGAATGTATACACAAAATCACTCATGAGAACCTTTATTTTTAACCGTGACATAGTTATCTGACATTAAGTATTAAATGATATATGCTCGATTAATTATCGAGGTAAATCACATGTTGAGAGATCTCGAATGTTAAATTAAACACGTGATGTTAGTTGATTTTTATTAACGTTGATTTTTTGATCGTTAAATTTAAATTTGCGATCAAGATGAAGGGTTCTAAAAGAATTATACGTTTACAATATACATCCTTCGTTTTGCTTATAGGCCAATTACTTAGTAAAATTGTTTTTATAAAGTTTAATCATTTTATCTAACCATCCATCAAAAACATCACATGTTGTCGTTAATGATGATGGGTACTATGTACAATGCAAAGTTCATGATAACATAAAATATATTTCCGACTTGACTGACCCCGACGAAAATCTCTATGCAACCTTGTTTTCAGTTGTATCTATGGCTCTAAGCTTAACCAAATATTACATTCATAAAATTTAACTGATAGAACACACAAGGATTCCAATGCGTTCACGTGATCAGAGAAACATATGGACTGAGACAGACTGGGGAAATTGCAACTTATTTATTTTCATGAACAGGTTAGATGGTTGGCACGTTTATTATTATATCCTACGAAACGCAATCGCACAGTTAACTAGAGTATTAATTAATAATGAATCTTATGCAGTTCTTTAAATTAATTTTATAATAATATAAGTACATACGGTCTCGCACAAATTGCCAAATTTTTTGACAGGCGGGCAGCAAAAAGTTGTTTTTTTTTTGTTTTGTTTTTGAACAAGCTAAAAAATTTGATTAGAACAATAGATCAGATAATTGCAAAAGTGGACGGGTTTAGTGCCGATTCTCTTATGAGTCGACAATTTGGTTGATGTGGACATCTTTGTCAAAAGTAAGACAGCGTACAACAAAAGCAAGAAAAGATAAATAATAGGGATAATTACAGCTACACCCCCTGAGGTTTGGTGTAATTACACATACCTCCCCTGTAGTTTGAGAAATTACACATACCTCCCCCGAGGTTTGAAACCTTACACATACCTCCCCTCTTCAATTTAAGGGTTGTTTGGTGTAAGTTATGATAAAATTATGCTTATTATACTTACACCCCTAAAGTTTGGTATATTTATAAAAGTAATCCTTGATGTTAGAAAAATTAAAATTAAATACTCCAAAAGGTTTTATAAACTATTATATTATTACCTACAAATATAAAAAGTATTTAAATTTAAATTTAAAAATAAGCTAATCTAATCCAAAATATATTTTTGAACCAAAACACGTAACTTTTGGTTTTTTTCTTTAAAATAATTCCCGTAAATCTCAGTCAAAACTTAACTAACTACTCATCTTTGTGCCTCTGTTCTCGTTACAATTTTAAACTAACAACTATTTTAGTAACAGAAGAAGATAAAACACCACCGAAAATTGGTTTCACTAAATATAGTGCATTTAGGTTGTTTATTTTGTCAAAAAGTTCAACAAAACTTGCTACCTAAAACCAGTGACCATGTCTGATCCAAGGATGATAATTCTATTGTCACTGTTGCTGGTAATTTCGTCATCATTCTTCATTTTTAAAAATTGGTTATGAAAATCTTGATTATTTCTGTTATATTTGTTAATTTTCATTTAAAATGAGAGTTTTTACAATTGAATTTTCTATTTCTTGTCTTTTTATTTCGGAGATTGCATAGATATTTATTATTTTACCAAATGCTTCTTTTTTGTTGTGATATACTGAAATTTCCGTGGGCACGCATTATAGTATTTAAAATGGAACTATAATGAAATTTATGAGATTATTAAAAGTAAAACAAAAGTTAAGAAATAAAAAAAACAAACAAAAACAAGAAATTAAATATTTTTACAAAATAATAAAAATATTAAGACTAGATTAAATTTTAAAAATAATTTAAATACTTTTTATATTTTTGGTTAGTCATATAGTAGTTTCTAAAATTATTTGGAGTATTTAATTTTAATTTTTCTAACATCAAAGATTACTTTTACAAATATACCAAACTTTAGGGGTGTAAGCATAATAAGCATAATTTTATCATAACTTACACCCAAACAACCCTTAAGTTGTAGAGGGGAGGTATGTGTAAGGTTTCAAACCTCAGGGGAGGTATGTGTAATTTCTCAAACCATAGGGGAGGTATGTGTAATTACACCAAACCTCAGGGGGTGTAGCTGTAATTATCCCTAAGTAATATAAAAAGGTCAATTGTAATAACCTCTTAACATTAATTTGACATTTGTAATGTCCCTTTAACGTATTAAAATGTGTGATTTACATTTTAACGTATGTTAATATGTACGATTTGCCTTCTAATGCAAAATCTAGTGGATGAAAAGATAGACACGTGTTAAAAAAAAAAAAAAAAAAACGGTTGATTAAGGAATAAGAGAAAAAATCACACATTTTTACAAATGTTAGGAGGTAAATTGCTCATTTTCAAACGTTAGAGGGGACATTGCAAAAAGGCTCAAATGTTAAGAGAGTGATCGAAACCAATATAAAAATGCGAACTTGTAAGTTGTTTGGTGTTGTACGAAATTTGAGGTCTATGTTCGGTATTTGTTGAGAGTAAGAAGTAAAGAATCTGGATTTCTGAGAAATATAGAGTTGCGTGAGTAGTTATTACTATATTAGAAGTAAATCTTTCACCTTCAAATATTTTGGCAATTGTTGTACCAAATTATTAGTTTTTCTAAAATAATCCTAACTCCATTAATTAGGGCTGTACACAACCCGCCCGCCGAACCTGAACCCGCAAGTGTTTTTTTTTTTTTTAATAAAAAAAGTGTTAGTCCAAAATAATGGCAACCCGCCAGAAACGGGCGCCAACCCGCCCGCCCAATCCTGAAACCCTCCCCAATTCCCTGTCTCACGCAACACACAATTACACATAGCAGTCTCCATCTCCATCTCCACCTCACCCCTCTCCAATCTCCATCTCCATCTCGCGCCGCAGCGCTCCCATAAGAGGCGACGACTTCAAGAGGTATGAGGTTTCTCAATTTTTTGATTCGGATTTCTAGTTTTTGAGCCTTTACTGCTCTTTGATTCTATAAATCTCGTGAATAACGTTTTCTATGTTTGTTATTTGCCAAGATTTGCTAAATACATTATGGACAAAATTTTGATTTTGGACTCATCAACAGATTTGAGTAACAGGAGGCGTCTGGATGAGAGATATTTACTCAGTCGTGACTAAATGATCCTTAAAGTTTGGTTCTAGTACAAAAAATATCACTTTGAGCATTGTCACTGTTAATGCTTTAATTTCTCAAATGTTTCTGGTTTTGATTTTGAACTCGCCTATTTCACCCCAATTAAATTACTTGATTGTTGTGAACACTCTGAGCTTTACTGAGTTTTCAAACCATGGTTACTAAATGTAACATAAATGTTTTGTGGCTACAGTGCTGTCATGTTACCAGAATGTAACTTTTATAACCAAATGATACAATATTAGCTTTAGGACAAGTTCAAGTATTACAATCTAATAACAGATTTGGATTTTCAAATTGTATTAAGTAAGATTTAATATGTGTGTAATGATGGTGATTAATTAGGTAAATCGAGTTGGATCTGTAGAAATTTGTTTGAAATAAAATTTGGTTTTCGTTGTTGAATTTAAAGTTTTTGTTTATGAAATTAGAGTGTTTGTTTACAAACTACCAATATGATTGTTTCTCTTCGGCTTAAACTTTAGAATGTTGTTTATCAAACTTATGGGATGATGCTTATTTATGTTGTTTTCTTGCGTTTTATGAGTGTTCGGTGTTATGTAACTTTTGTGTTCCTGAATGTTTGAACAAGTTTTAGTATTGAACATGTTGTGGAATACTTGGTGCATATTATTGTTGTTTACTTGTTTTTTAGAATATTTAATTATTGCTATATTTGGATAGCTTATTTTGTGTTTTTTTTTTTGCATTTTTTGGACAACTTTGTTTGTTGTTTAATGTTGAAAAATTATGGCATTTTTCTTCACTAATTAAACTCCAAACTCGCCTGCAACACGCAACCCGCATGGTTTCATTGTTAACTTAACCTGCACGGGATGAAAAATTGGTAACCCGCTAACGGTGGGTATGGTCGTTTTTTGAGCGACAACCCGCCTTTGTACACTCCTACCATTAATTTCACAATTTAAAAAGAATAAAAAAGTAATTGTCTTTTTTCAGCACAAACCCACTTTCTCACTAATATTGTAATTGCACCTCTCTCTCTCTCCCTCAACCCTCCTAGTTAAGAGTCAGTCTATGCTACAGCAGGCTGTAATACAGCCTGCATTCACAAAAATGTGGGACCCACACAGGTGGGGCCCACGTGGGTCCCACACATTTTGTGAGAGAAGGCTGTATTACAGCCTGCTGTAGCCAAGACAAAATTCCTAGGTTAAGGCGTAGCCTAATAAACTACGCCTTAACTAGGCCTGTCAGTAAAGTTTCTTTCACTTGACGTTAGTCATTGGTGGTTTGAGCTAGTTGTAGGCCTTGGCCGGAGCTGTATTGAACCTACTTGGGATAGAGCTCAAATCCAGCCAGTAGGCCTATTGGGCCCAAAAGATCAATATACACATGTCAGGCCTGAGCCTGTAAGCTGTAACGCACTTTGCTTATTGTATAAATTTGTTTTCAATTTTCTGAATCTTCTTCGCATTCCACCAAGTTATATATTAAACAGTTAATGATATAAAATACAAATTTCTTTTCGATGTTCTGAATATTCTTCAACTCCATCAAGTTATATATATTTAACAGTTGATGATATTAAAAACCGGATCTACTCTTGAAATTCAGAAAATGGTCACATTTTTATCCAAAAGAAAGGATTGTAAATTGCACCGAGTTCAGAGAAATAACTTCATGGACCACTGAGTATGCTTTATTAGTTGGTGGACTTAGATTAGATGCATAGGAGTAGGAGCTTTCGTGCAAAAAGGTCAGAGAGAGTTTTATTTACGCTCTTTAGTTACACAATTTTTTTACAATGTTGGAATAATTACAAAAGCATCAAGCTTGAAAGTTCAGGAAAAACATAAGAGATAGACACCTTCAAATTTTGAATAATTATTGAGAGTTGAGACACTTCCAGAAAATATTATTATTACCGATACATTTTATTTTTCAAACTTCATAGTGTGTCTCTTTAGTTATTCAAATCTTAGGAATGCTTTTGTAATTAGTCCAAAACTTAGACTTAATTATCCTTAAATAGAAAAAACAAAGCAATTTTTTTTATATTTTTAACAAACAACAAAATTGTGTTAATTTCGAATAGATATTATATCACACAATGTAGCTTTCCTCTTTCATTGATATTATACTGCTTACACTTCGAAATAATTACGTCTAGCACTCCTAAAAAAGAGAAAATATTAGGTACAGCGGCTGCACGATGATGTGGTACAACAAGCCAGTTATTAGTGTAAATACATGGTTGGGATGAGGTATGGAGAAGTTACTTCCCTACAATTTAGAAACTATGTTAAATCTTAGCCTTTGACTGTACCACATCATCATGCAGCGGTTGCACCTAATAATTTTTCCTTAAAAAGAAACGTTGTGTAGAGAATTATATTTGCTTGAATGATGAAAAGAGCAATTACAAGTATTTATAGATTACCAGAGGTTTTCTGGTAGACCTAGTCTAGTAAGAAATACTTAACCAGAGGTTTCCTGGTAGACCTAGTCTAGTAAGGAATACTTAAATTACATAAAAATAATAAAATAAATAATATAACCTATTTTATTCTATCATGCCCCCGCAAGATGGAATGGCTAAGAGACAGACCAATCTTGGAGCATAAATTGGTGAACTGAGCCGACGACAAGACTTTGGTGAGTAAGTCAGCAAGTTGATCTTCAGAGCGAACATGAGAAACACGTAGGATACTTGCTGCACATGTTGGCGAATAAAATGATAATCCAGAGCTACATGCTTCATCCGAGAATGGAAAATCGGATTTGCACAAAGTTGTGTAGCACCAACGTTGTCACAGTAAATGACTGGTTGACTCGGAATGGAAATACCAAGTTCGGTGAGAAGAGAAAGAAGCCACCGGAGTTCAGCCGCGGTGGAAGCAACCGAGCGATATTCAGCCTCGGTGGAAGATCGAGCAACTGTCTGTTGTTTCTTGGAGCTCCAGGAAACAGGGTTGGAACCCAGAAAAACAATATATGCCCCCGTGGATGAGTAGTCATCTTTATCACCCGCCCAATCAGCATCAGAATAAGCATGAAGAGTAAGAGGGCTTCGGGCTCGGAGAAGGATACCCTGATCAAGCGTACCATGCAGATAACGTAAGACTCGTTTAGCTGCATTCCAGTGATCAGCACCAGGGGATTGCATAAACTGGGACAGTTTGTTGACAGCAAAGGAGATATCCGGACGAGTGAGAGAAAGGTATTGAAGACCGCCGAGAACACTCCGATAAACACTCGGATCTTGGAGCGGTTCGCCACCATCCCGACGAAGAGTAGAGGTAGCAGCAAGAGGGGTTTTGACCGGCCGGGAAGATGCCATCTTGAAGCGGGTTAAGAGGTCAAGAATGTAGCGTCTCTGAGACAAAAAGAGACCACCAGGGTGTGGTTGAACCTCAACACCCAAGAAAAAATGCAGAGGACCGAGATCCTTGATGGAAAAGCGGCGGCCAAGGTCCGCAATAACGGAATCCACTTGTGAACTATCACTGCCTGTAACAATAATGTCATCAACATAAACAAGAATATAGACCAAATTACCATCTCGACAAAAAATAAAGAGAGAAGGATCCGCTTTAGAATTAGAAAACCCGGAGGAGAGTGAAAAATCCCGAAGCTCAGTGTACCAAGCACGAGGAGCTTGCTTAAGACCATAAATCGCCTTGTGTAGGCGACAAACGTGAGAAGGCCGATCACGATCAATAAACCCCGGGGGCTGAGCCATAAAAACATCGTCAAACAGACGACCCTGAAGGAAAGCATTATTGACATCCAACTGGCGAAGGGGCCAGGACTGAGAAACAGCTAGAGAGAGAATAAGCCTGATGGTGGTCGGTTTGATAACCGGACTAAAAGTCTCATGAAAGTCTACCCCGGGACGCTGATGAAAACCCTTAGCCACCAGGCGGGCTTTATAACGATCCACCGAACCATCTGGGTTACGTTTGATACGAAACACCCACTTGCAACCCACAACATTCAGAGAAGGAGACGGTGGAACAAGATCCCAAGTACCATTTTGAACAAGCGCCATAAACTCAGTAGACATGGCGTCTCGCCAGCACGGGTGAGCAAGAGCCTGAGAAACACACGTTGGTTCGGTATCCACAGAAGGAATGGAAGCAGAGAGATTGAGTTTTTGGACGGGTTTGGAGATGGAGCGAGTGACTATAGTGCGAGGCGGAGGTGGGGAAGAAGTGGCTAATAAAGGGAGCCGATATGTGGGATGCAGGCGAGGGTGCATGGGAGGATGAGGAGGAGCTCGGGAGGCTCGACGGTTGATGAGTGGACCCCAATGGAGAGGCAGATGGGCCCGCGGGCGGAAGAGAGACTGCGGGCGCCGCAGGAGGCCCGAGCGAGGTGATGGGGAAGCCCGGAGGTGCGCACGGGGCCTGAACAATAGGGGTCGGGGCTGGTAGGATAGTATGAGGTGGGTCGGAAGCGGAAAAATGCGGAGAAGGGCTAGAGGATGGAGGAAGAGAGTGTTGCCGAGAGGCAAAGGGAAATATAGACTCGACAAACTGGACATGACGAGAAACATATAGTCGAGATGTGAGAAGATCAAAACAAAAATATGCACTTTGGGACGGTGCATAACCCAGAAAAACGCATGGGACAGATCGACCAGCAAGTTTGTGAGGTGTATATGGGCGAAGCCACGGATAACAGAGACACCCAAAGACACGTAGTTTAGTATAGTTGGGGTTGTGACCAAGAAGACACTGGTAAGGGGATTTCATAGAGAGAAGGGGAGTAGGCATGCGATTTATGAGATAAGTGGCGGCGGGTAAGGCATATGACCAATAAGAGAGGGGGACAGATGCATGATGAAGTAGGGTGAGGCTAGTTTCAACAATGTGACGATGCTTACGTTCAGATATACCATTGTGCTCAGGAGTATGGGGCGGGGACGTGAGATGAGAAATCCCAATGGTAGAGAGGTAAGATGATAAAGCAATATATTCACCACCATTGTCAGAGTACAAGGTTTTAATTTTGTGGTTAAATTGATTTTCAACAAGAGCACGAAATTTAGGAAAGACTTGATAAACATCACTCTTGCGTTTGAGGGGATAAAGCCATGAATAACGAGTAAAGTGGTCAACAAACACAACATAATATTTAAAACCATCAATAGAAATAAGTGGAGATGTCCAAACATCAGAATAAATAATTTGAAGAGGATGAGTCGACACAACAGTAGAAATATGAAAAGGGAGTTTATGCATTTTGTTGCATTGACAAGCATTACAATTTAAAGAAGGTGACGCAACATCTACTATGGATAAATGAAAAGTAGACAAAATATTATTTAGAATTGAGCTAGATGGATGACCTAGCCGACTGTGCCAAGCTGAGGAAGAAGCTTTGACACCAGAAAAAGCAAGAAGAGGAGGGTTGGTGGACTTGGTAGGCTGAGAAGAAGACCATTGGTAGAGACCATGTTTAGTTTTGCCTTGGACCAGGATTTTCCCCGTACGCGGATCTTTGACACGAAAAGAAGAGGGGGAGAATTCAATAGTGGTGTTATTGTTTTTGCAAAATTGAGAGACAGAGAGAAGGTTATGACGAGCGGACGGGACACATAGAAGCTGATTAAGAGTAAAAGAACGAGAAGGAGAAGAAAGAATACCAGAACCAATGTGAGTTATAGGCATGCTGGAACGTTGCCGACAATAACCTTATCTGACCCAGAGTACAGAGCATGAAGAGAAAGATTCTGAAGATCCGGAGTAATGTGATGACTGGCACCGCTATCCATAATCCAATTTCCGGAATCAGGTGTATTTCCCGAGTAATGAACTCGAGGTGTGTGTGCCTTGCCATTATTCCAGGGAGACAGCGGTTGAGCAAGCTGATTGATCGGCATGATGCGAAAATTGGGACAGGATTTGGCGGTGTGACCCTGAGCGTCACAAGCCTGGCAATAGCCGAGATATGGACGAGAGGAGGAATATGAAGAGACCGACGCTGGAGAGGGGGGGTCGGTAGCCATGGCCGACAATGGGTCGGCGGCTGGGGAATTAGGGTTAGGGTTTTAGGTCACAGGTCAGAGAGACTCATGATACCATGTAGAGAATTATATTTGCTTGAATAATGAAAAGAGCAATTACAAGTATTTATAGATTACCGGAGGTTTCCTGGTAGACCTAGTCTAGTAAGGAATACTTAAATTACATAAAAATAATAAAATAAATAATATAACCTATTTTATTCTATCACGTTGTTCACAATGTAAACTTTTATATCAACTAAAAAGAGACGATAAAAATTTGAGAAGTTTAACTGAGAATATTTTATAGATGACTATTGTGATTCATTTTTAGATACTCTTTACAATAAATATAGTTAAAAAAATATTCATTTATATTTATTTATGTACGGAGCTCAACTTTAATATTTTTGGCTATAGAAATGACTGAAAATTACAGAAACATGAACAAAAATGGAAGTTCAATAAAGTCAAAGGACTAAAGGACTAAAATTGCGATTACTTCAAAGCTAATGGACCAAAATTATAAGTTACAAAAAGAGGGACTAAAGTTGCTATGGCTTCAAAGTTAATGAACCAAAACTATTAAGTTTTAAGAAAAAGGGACTAAAATTGCGAGCACATCAAATATATTGCCAAGTTGATCCAACTCAAGTAACCGCACACTTCATCTAGAAACGTATGGAGCGGGGCTGCAAAACTGACAAAATCAGATTGAACAACCAGATGTGTTTATGCATTTAATTTACACGCCGTCTTGGTTTGTCCATTTTCACTTTGATACGAGCAAATTAGATAAAACAATATCCCTACGTACAGTAAATATTTACTTGCAATAACTTTATTATCTTATATGAATTATATTGATCACCAGTTGATCATATTGGCTTGCTTTTCGAAACCATAAAAAGACTATAATTTTACTATTCAATTTTCTATACTTTGTCGAGTAAAAATGATATAACATGTGTATGTTTTTAAGGAAAAGGTATAATGAAACAAACATCTTTTACAAGAGATGAAATTCCCAGAATCACGATAATTTATACTTGGCGGAAGTGTTATTTCTGGGATTACACACAAATGGGGTACTAAATGGAACATAAAAATTATTCAAGCGAGTTCGCCTAATGCCAGGTAATTGAAGAGGAAGCTCAAGCATCATATTACATCCATCCTCACTATTTTGTTGTCAACTTTTCATGATATTCCTCCACAGATCCTGAAAGGAAGCAAGAGTTCTAAGGTACAAATTGTTCGTATGAGACATATCAAAATCATTGACCTTGAATACAAATCTCGGTTTAAATAAAAAAATATATGAAAGTTCATGCATTACTTACTTGCCATGATCATCATTCAGTAGGATACGGAGAGCTTGAATTCATTGAAATTCACTGTTTGATCTCCTTGTATCTTTAGTCTCTCCTCCAGGATTTTGTTTGCGGAAGCAACGGCAGCTTCAGCACGATACAAGTTCAAAATCTGAAATGATTCTATGTAAGCTAGCTGGATTGGAATTTCCTCCAGATAATCACAGTTCCTCAATTCAAGGCATCTGAGTTTAGGCAAGTGATCCTTTGAAGCCAGCTTCCAAGTTTTTAGGTCTGTGGAGTCTACGTACAAGACGTCAAGTTTCTCAAAACCATCAATAGCCACATTCCAGCACTCCCCCACGAATGCTTTATCTTTCAATTTGAGAATCAGGAGGTTTTCCAGCTGTCCTAGGACGGACATATGCTCCCAGGCCAAAAGGGTGCCGGACAAAGTGAGGCTTCTCAATTGTGGTGGGAATAGAATATGTGGAGGAAGGCCACTCAACTGAGATACATCATTCATCAATTTCAACTTTTCAAGTTTATTCAGTTTTCCTAAATGGTGGAATGATCCATTCATTGCATCCATAAACATGGCTAGTTGCCCACGAATTCCGAGTGACTTAATGTTGCAGGTCCTACTAAGAACCTCCTCGGTGCAACTTCGGGGTGATATTGTACCAAGTGTTTGAATTGGAAGTTCTTCAGCTTCTTTGCTATCTTTCCCAATCTTAGGTAGGGTAGTGGATGCATTGGTCTTTAAATGCCTCAAGTGAAGCATCTTCCATACATTTGCTTTAATATCTAGAGTGGGTGATGGCGTGTCTACTATAAGAGTTTGTATTTTCTCAAACTTGGAGAAGGCTGAAGGAATAATTGTTAAATTAATTGATAAAACAATGTACCTCAAGTGAATTAGTTGGTACATATCACTGGGAATTTTTGTGAATTTGATTGGTTTAGCCTCCAAAATTCTGAGTAGTTTGAAAGCTGATGGGATGGCTGCATTGTTTTCCTTTGGCATGATAATCTCCTCCTTGGAGCAACACACAAAAGATCGAACGCGGGGACCATGAGGTTTTAGAGAGACAAACTTCAAAACATTTGAATGAATACAAAGACGACGATGCTTTTCTATGTTAGCAACGGAAGGGTTAAAAGTTCCTTCACTAGATTTTTTCATTTGATGGAGGAAATTTTCTCGTTCACTTTCAGCCTCATTCTTGCAAAAGTCCCATAGCATGTCATGGATACGGCATGTTTTAACTTTACCATCTCGTTTCCTTTTTTCAATTCTCACTAAGTTTTTGTTAATAAGTTCACCCAAGTAGTTATCTGCAGTTTCTTCCAAACTGATTTCTGACGGCTGTATGAATCCTTCTGCGATCCACATGCGAGTCAATTTCCATGCTGAGATCTCAAAATCTTCTGGGAACATCCCAAAATACAGAAAACACGGTCTCAAATGAGTAGGCAATTTATTATAACTCAATCCCATAACTTTTTCGATTTGACGTGTTGGGTCCTCAGTACTAAGATATGTTCTCACACTTTTAGATACATTTCTCCATGCATCTTTCTTGGCACCTATATCTCCAGCTGCTGAAAACCGTTCAGCGAGTATTCCTCCAATGACCACTATGGCAAGTGGCAACCTGTCACATTGTTTCACAATAGGTTTTGCAAGTAATTCCAGGTCCGGAGGACACTCGAGCTTACCAAAAACCTCCGATTTCAAAAGTAACCAACTCTCTTCTGGAGTCAAGAAACGCAACTCGTGGGGAATTCTATCACGGTTAGCATGCCTAGCCACTGCCGGATGACGACTAGTAATCAAGACTTTCCCCATGTTATTGCTCTTCGGCAAAGCAATTTCAAGAAGATCCCAATCTGCAGTAGTCCATATATCATCCATGACAATCAAGAACTTCTTAGTTCCGAGACAATCTTCAACCATTCGGGCCAACTGCTGATCATTCTTGCGATAAATGTCCTTAGTGAGCTCTATGAGCTCACCGAGGATAGTAAGAAACACGTTCCTCTCCGTGAATTCAGAAGAAATAGTTACCCATATGAAGGTTTCGAATTCACGTCGAATTGCTGGATCCCAAAAGATCTTTGCTGCAAGTGTGGTCTTGCCAAGGCCAGGCATACCCACTATTGAAATGACCTCAAGTTGATCTGTTTTTTGATTAAGACATTCAATTAATTTGTCTGCCTCATCTTCAAATCCCACCACCTTTTTTGGTCTTACCTGGGGAGCCTGCCATGCAAATTTGAGTGCAAGATTCATAAGTTTATAAAAACCGACGAGCAAATTTTATTCTTGAAATGAAGAATCATTTTAAGGTATGACTTCAGCAGGAGGCTATATATAAAGCTCTCAAGGATTTACTAGTAAACAATGGAGATTGGTATCGAGGTAATTTCAGGTTTTATAGCATAAACTTATTTAATTTGGAAAAACTTTATTGACCGATAAGAGATACTTGATGATAAAAATCCCCAGCTTAACTAATAGGGATAATTACAGCTACACCCCCTGAGCTTTGGGGTAATTACAGACACCACCCCTGAGGTTTGGGAAATTACACTCACCTCCCATGTAACTAACTTATGCCATCTAAAAGACAATAATGCCCTTCATTAATTTTGTTGGAGAATCTAAATTAATTACAAAAGGCTAATTGGTTTTCCTTTTTTCTTTTTGGTTTAATGAGCTCTCATATTTTCTCCTTTCTTTTTTCTTTTAGTTTTGTAATAAATTTGATACTAAAATATTATTAAATTTGCAAATCAAGAAACCTATGTTTTCTTCATTCTTTTGTGCATTTTTTTTATTGAGATGAATGAGGAGTTCTAAGCATATTGTATTCTTTTAATTTATATTATTAGAAGGAACTATAATTAGTAAACATTAAAATAATATTATGATTTTTTAAACATTTATAATTCAATTTAAATAAATGAATTAATTAAATATATGTGTGTTTCTTTTTAAATAGATATACTTTTTTTTTGGTATTTTTTAACAATATAATTTTTATGTTGATATTTATAAAGGTATTTGTAGAATTTTAAAAAAATACTATTTACTTTATGTAATAAAACCTACTCAAACTTTGTATAATATCAATTGAAATGGAACAAGGGTAAAATTGGAAGTTTTCATCTATATATTCAATAGAGGAACTTTATTGTAAGGTTGATGCAAACCTCAGGGGTGGTCTCTGTAATTTCTCAAACCTCAGGGGTGGTATCTGTAATTACACCAAACCTCAGGGGGTGTAGCTGTAATTATCCCTAACTAATATATCGGCCTGAAGATTTATGTGAGATCGCTTATAAAATCTGGATGAAAATCTATGCGTGGGTTGGTATTTCTACGGCAATTCATAATTGTCCTAGAAGTCATTTTATCCAAAACAGAAAGTTAATTTCAAATGGTCATGATAAGGATGAATGGAGATGCTTATGGTTCACTGTTGTTTGGTCTATTTGGCAACTTAGAAATAGAGTTGTTTTTGGTGGGGAACAAGTAGACATCCAAAAAACTGTAGAGCTCATCAAAGCAAGGACATGGAGATGGATCAAGGCTACGAAACAAGAGTTTTGTTTTTCTTTTGTTGATTGGTTCAATTGTCCTCGAGAATGTATTAATTCCTGGTTGTACTCTTTCATGTGCGAGTATCCTTGTACTCTCACTTTTTTGCAATAATATATTTTGCTTTGCCTAAAAAAAAAAAACAAAAACAAAAACAAAAAAACTAGTGTTTTATTCTCCTCGCTTATTCATAAATTTCACACGTTCTATTGATATATATATATATATATATATATATATATATATATATATATATATATATATATTGGGCCTCTTAATAAATAAATATAAGTTCTAAGCTCTTATATTTATAAATAGTGTAAAAATAATAAAAACAAATTGATGGTTCAACCTTTTTCATCGTTATGTATTAGCTGTTGATGTCAAAGCGCTCATACAAAATTTTTATTCACCGATTATTATAATTTAAAATTAAGCTTTATAATCAACCTAAAAGAATTTTCAAAATGCTGTAAATATGTCCAATATGAGTTGTGGGAATCTTTTATTTATTTTCTGAGGGCATTAGTTTGGAAATTATAATTTGTTATTTCGGCAAAATTCACTTCAACATCTATCAAATAAAGTTACACATCTATCATTAAATAGTATCCATATATAGGATTAATCAAAAATGGTCCGCTAATGTATCCCATTATAGATCTTAGTCTGTTTTTTTCATTAGCATCAATTTCGGTCTTTTACTCACAAGTGGGTTGTTAACTGTCGCTTGGCTGTCACTCACAAGTGGGTGGGGAAAGTCCCTTTTTGCTTTTACCCACTAATGTATTTTGTGACAGGAATTCCGATTCCCTATTTTGATCTCTTTCATGATTAATGAAAGTCTACTTCCATAAAAAAAAAAAAAAAAAAAAAAATTGGTCTTCTACTTTTCTTTTCTTATCAATTTTAGTCTCGATAAATTGTATCTGATTCTCAAGTTCGCGAATCTTTAGATTTTCACTTCATCTTTTTCTAAATAGTTACACCCTAAAATTTTGAATATGTGTACAAATATGAGATCTTTTTACACTTCAAAACTAAATATAGAAACATTAAAATCGTGATCAATTGTAAAGTCGACATACAATCAACTTGAATACTACGGATTATTTGAAAAAAAAAATAATTTGATTTTACATCTAAAAATGTTAACCTAATTTGCCAAATGCGTGATTCAACTTATATCATCAATAACAAATAAGAAAAGAAGGTTGTAAATGTATACCTGATTCGCCGCAGGCCGTTCGACTTCAATAATAAGGTTGGAAAAATCCATATTAGTCTGTATATATAAAAACTTGGAGCTGACTGCCTCCACCTCTCTGGCGAAACCATGGAGGTTCACTGGCGTCTGACACAGATTAAGGATGTAATTTTTGGACTTGCTGGAGGTGGCCTCCGTGACGAATGTGTCAATGATGTCCTCCGCCTCGTACACGGCTTCTCGTATTTGTCTGACTAGTTCTGCAAAACCCTCGTCCTTCCGCCTCTTCTTCGTCGAGTCTTTAAGGAACGCTTTGAAACGGCGGAGGTCGTTTTCGAGTTTCATGACCTGGTTCTTCGCGTCTCCGATTAGGTGGATTTCGTGTAGTAGCAGCTGCTTGAGGTTTTCTAGCAGGAATCCCACGGCGACCTCCTCCATATCTCTCTCTCTCTCTGTCTCTATGTGATATGATCTGAACAATAATGGAGTTGACTTTAAATTGAGTTAATAAAGAAGATTACATCTAATTGCCTGGCCGGGGTTTGGTCTAGCTATAAAATTGTTTTGAATTATTTATTATAAATGCAAAGGTAGAATTGTACAAAGATAAGGGGCCTGACAAGTAAATATTAACCAAATTTTAGAGGGGTGCCTATGTGATATTTCAAACCTCATCTCTAAGAATATTGATAACATGAACACTCACTCAATTTGCTTTCGGACTATGACTTCCTTGAATCAATTCATGCTCATGTAAACCGTTATTCTTTATTTAATCGTAAACATACTTTATAATTTCCACAACTATATACTCTTATAATATTAGTAAGACAGCATATGATTTTCACGTATATGATTGAGGGAACAGATACTTCACATCGGCAAATGATCTATGACTTTTACTAAACATCGGCAAATGATCTATGACTTTAGCCAATGTAAGAGTTTTATTTTATTGAATGATCCCAATTACTCGTGTAAATTATTGCATGTCTACATAAGTATATTTGAAAAAATATCTAAAAATCCTTAATCACTATTTGTGAAGCTCAACACGCAGTGAATAAATCTATACGTGTTAGAAGATGATCGTTGAGTTTGGTGATTCATATTGAATGTCGGGAGGATTTCCTAGTTTTCGTCAATCCATGTTCATTAGTGTTGAGTTTCAGATTTCAATATACAAATCTCACACATAAACGCAGATTGAGTTGGAGAATTGAATGAAACGAACTAGATCTAAATATTTATTAATCAAATGATCAATGTACAAAAGTGTTCGTAGAACTAAATGATTGATTGCATTGAGAGTATTATATCATCTAAATTTAATCTGAAAACATAATGGAAAAATTGTGGTAAACCCTTTAATTTACTGGTGCTTTTGCATTGTGCCCCCTAACTTATGAAAATGTGCGATATGCCTTCAACTTATTGATTTTTGTGCGATTTGCCCTTGATGTTAAATCTAACGGACAAAAACTCAGACACGTGACCAAAATGAACGGCTGATCAACGACTAGGGGGAAAATCTCATATATTCATAAGTTAGTGGGCACAATGCAAAAGCACTAATAGAAAATTGAGATATTTGTTATTTATATATTTAATAATTAGCACTTGTCTTGATCTCCCTTGGATGTGACTTAGGAAAAAGTAGTGTTGTCATACAAAAAGCATTGCAAGGTAATTAAACCATGATATTCATGTTAGTAGAGAAATCTAGAGCATGTTTGTGTTGCTAACAAAAAGGTATTTCATAAAGCCTAATGTGCCTATTCCGGCAAATTCACAACAAAGATCCAACACGTACCGTGGGTTGTTGGAATCATTAAACTAGGGTAATTAAGAACTTAAGAATATGACCATCTTAATTAAGATCTTGTAAAGAACGCCATCATTAAATATTACAACTCAAGAATTCTGTTGAAAAGATAAAGAAAGATACAATACGAGATTCTAGTGAAACCAATACTCTAAGTTCTCATTTTTTACCATAATATTTCTCGCTAGCTAGTGTTTTGTGTAGCTATAATTAATAGGTAAACTGGGGTCAATAGGTTTCTGTGTAATTAGTTTTAGAGGGATCAATTACTTTTAACTTTTATAAAACCTTATATTACTTGATTCGTGCACTTGCGATATATATTGCATATACAAGAATAAACACATAACTAAGTTTCTTTTTAGTTGATTCTTCAATAAGTCGGCTGCAGTGTATTTATTGTATGAGAATTGTGTGAGGATCACGATCATGAATCTCATGTTCAAATGTTTCACCATATTATATATGTATACACACACGTAGACCTTATATAATGATATTTTTAATTATGGGTCAGTTGGATTAAATCCTCTAACCTATGACTCTAGTTGCAAAGTCTCCGACCTATCAAAATGGGCCATTTGCCCCTAATATATGTTGAAGTGTGCAAATTGTATTTGATGCCAAATCTAACGGATGAAAATATAGATACGTGTCAAAATGAACAGTTAATCAATGACTCGTGAGACAATTAGCACATTTTTCAATAAGTTAGGGCTAATTAGAGGGCAAGCTGCAGTTTTTAATAGTTTAGAGGGACGTTGAAATTGGAGGCACAGATTAGGGATTTAACGTAATTGACCATATTTTTATAATATAATTGAGACAGGTATGTACCAGGCAGGGAAGTAAGTTTCCAGTATATTAGTTCGTAATAATTGCTACGGTAACTATTTTCATATTGATTTAAAGTCAACTGTCTATAGTTCCATTGTTGTTGTTCACATCGTATCAGAGAGAGAGAAATGGCGGACGCCGCCGTGATATTCCTGCTGGAGAAGCTCCGACAGCTGCTTTTGTACAACGGCCATCTTATAAGAGACTCGAGAAGCGATGTTGAGAGACTGGAAACTGACCTCCGCCTGTTCAAATCGTTCCTGAAAGATACGATGACAAAGCGGCGGAATGACGAAAGGTTGAGAGAATTAGTCCGAGAAATACGAGACGCGGTGTATGAGGTAGACGACTACATCGACGCCTTCCTCGCCGCGCAGGCTGCCGAGACTACCAAGTCTAGGAGCTACTTATTCCCTAGACCCTTCCGTAGGAAAATTAAGCGGCTCAGCATCCCCAAAGATGTACGGCACGTTGCCTCTAAGGTCATGGATATATTTGGGGATCGAGGCATGTACGACTTTGCAAATCTCCATGATCAAGAGCCTGCAGAGAATAAGGTATTTGCGCCATCGTTAATAACTACTTTTCTTATCGTTTTAGTTGCATATATGGCACCCAAAACACTCTTGAGAGAAAACAATAATATATATACATAGTCGTCACTTTGATTTTTAACTTTATATATTAATCTTGCTCCCAAAATTTCACACTGCAGCCTTCGATTGTAAGACAATATAATGTGGTGGGTTTTGAAGATGTGGCAGCTGATCTACTCAGTATTCTCCGTGAAGAAACCGATCAACTTGATGTCATCTCCATCGTTGGCATGCCTGGTCTTGGAAAGACCACAGTGGCAGGGAAGGTCTTTCACGATCAAGAAATCCAGTACGAATTTCCCACCCGCATATGGGTTCATATTTCTCAAGATTTCAGGCGGAAAAATGTGTTTCTTGAAATTCTAAGGGAATTCACAAGTCTCACTAATGACTTAAAAGAAAAAACTGATCAAGAATTGGCCCGCATGGTTGAAGCTCATCTTGAAGTTGGGAGATTCTTGATTGTCATGGATGATGTATGGACTACCGAGGATTTGGATAAACTCCGAATTGCGCTACCAAGAAACACTAGGATGGGGAAAGTCTTGATTACTAGTCGTAACCAAGTAGTGGCTAGTCATGCGAATCGCAGCAGAGATCCCTACGAGTTGCGTTTCTTAACTCCATATGAGAGTTGGATGCTTCTGCAATACGAGGTCTTTGGTAAGTCTGAATGCCCTCCCGAGTTGGCAGACTATGGAAAAATTATTGCAAAACAATGTGATGGGCTACCACTTGCTATTGTGCTCATCGCAGAAATCCTCATGAAAAAGTCTTCAGCAAGAAACGATATGATTGCTCAGAAATATGCATTTCGGAAGGTATCTGAGAGTCTGAGTATGTATCTTACTCATGAGGACCCAAGGAAACGTATAGAAAACACTATAGCATTGAGTTATGATAACATGCCTTATCATTTGAGGGCGTGCTTTCTATACTTGGGGATGTTCCCTGAAGATATTGAGATCCCGGTCTGGAAATTGACCCGCATATGGATTGCAGAAGGATTCATACAAGAGGAATCTGGTCTGAGCATGGAGGAAACTGCAGAAAACTATTTGGATGATCTTATCAAAAGGAACTTGGTAAGAGCTAGTAAGATGAAACGAGATGGAAACGTTAAAACGTGTCGCATTAAGGGCGTGATACGTGACTTTTGCCAAAGTGAAGCAGGAAATGAAAGCGAAGGTTTCCTCCAAGAAATTATAAGATCTACAAATGGGGATTTTAACCCTCCAGTTCGTGACATACAAAATTGTCGTCGTCTTTGTATCCATTCCAATGTCTTGAGCTTTTTCTCTTTAAAACCTCATTGTCCCCGCGTCCGTTCTTTTGTTTGTTTCTCTGAGGAGGAGATTAACTTGCCTCCTGAAAGCATCTCAATCATCCCTGCAACTTTCAAATTGCTTAGAGTTTTAGAAGCCAACCCCGTCACTTTTACTAAAATTCCGAATAATATTTACCAACTCGTTCATTTGAGGTATATTACAATATCCTTTAATTTAGCGATTCTTCCTCAAGCCTTCTCTCAGTTGTGGAACTTACAAACTATTGTAGTCGACACTCCATCACGCACCCTAGAAATTAGAGTAGATATATGGAAGATGATCCATTTGAGGCATTTAAAGACAAATGCATCTAGTATTCTACCTGAGATTGGGGAGGGCGGTAAAGAAGGTGAAAAACTTCAAACCCTTGGTACAATAGCACCCCAAAGTTGCACCGAAAAGGTTTTTGGTAGTGCCCGCCATGTGAAGAAGCTTGGAATTCGTGGGCGATTAACTTCGCTTTTGGCTGGACGAAGTACTTCATTTGACAGTATGGGGAAATTGGATAATCTTGAAAACTTGAAGTTGTTGAATGACGTATTTCCTAGTCCACCTTCCGAAGGCAAATTGCATGGTCTTCCCTCACCTTATCAGTTCCCACCAAAATTGAGAAGTCTGACTTTGTCGGCTACTTTTCTGGATTGGCAACATATGTCTGTCCTCGGATTTTTGGAAAACCTCGAGATTCTCAAGTTAAAAGATAAAGCATTCATGGGAAAAATTTGGAACCCAGTTGATGGTGGTTTTCGCCGTCTTGAAATCTTGCACATTGGGCGCACAGATTTAGTGATTTGGACGGCTTCAGGGCATCAATTCCCGAGGCTTAGACGTCTTGAGTTAAGGAACTGTGAAGGACTCATGGAAGTTCCAATTGGGCTGGCTGATATACCAACATTCCGGATGTTAGACTTGCATTGTACTTCATTAGCAGTTGCCTCGGCAAAGACAATTCAAGAGGAAAAACAGAAGATGCAAGAAAAGCGAACTGCAAAGGTCGACAGATTCAAGCTCACTATTTTCCCTCCTGTTGAATGATATGATCACAACCTCATTGTTACCTTTGACGATCGAGTAAGTAAACTCTCATTTAGTAAATCTCTTAAATTGAACATATCTGTATTCTTTTACCATTTAATGGGCAAATTATCTTTGTCTATTAATCTCTTGTCATCATAGATCTATTGATTCCTTGGTTAATTGATCCTATGCAGGCATGTCATGCAATGCTGCCCACAAGATTAAGTCGATCGGATGCATGAGATCCATTTTCAATTAGTCGGCATCAGTCTAGCGTGCTTGAATAACATGCCGGCACTTCATTTCTTCCATGTGTGGATATTTCCATAAATTTACACGTTTTCTTGAATGTTTATGTATCTGTTGAATGTCGCAGAACCTGTAATTGTGACACAATTTGTCTTTCAAGTTCCCTGTTTGTTAAATCTGCTGTTATCAGATTGCAATAAAATTGTTTCTCTAATTTGTGAATAATATTTCAATGATTACCAGTACTTTCAAAGCGAAGGCCTAAGGTGACGTTTTGTATTTTTTCAGAGGCGAGGCACTCCGAATTTTGGTATTTAATACTAGTATATATATATAGTGTTAATAATGAAAAATTTAACGTGGGTGTATGCTTATTGAGCTTCTTCCATTAGGAACGGTGATACGATAACTACTCATGTGTCATATTAGTGCATCAAAAGCTTGGCTTTGATGAAAACAAAAGCTTCCAATAACAACTGCGCTATAAACTTTATCAATAGCAATGAAAAACGAGTCCATTAATTAATTCCTTCTTTCTACTCAATTTTCACTATGAAACTCACAAGGATCTAGTTGGCTAAATCATTTTTTTGGTACAGAATGACATGAAAAATGTTTTATTTCCTTCAATATTGGGGCCTTATTTGTTTTTTCCGTAGTCGACTTCTTTTTCTTGTTGTACATTTATAATGCGTATGCCTTTGATCCGAAGCACAAATAGCAAGCGTTTAGTACAACGAGTGTACGCCTTGACTATTAGGTACACGCCGCATGACACTAATTCATTTTTATATGCCCTCATAGGATTGTATGAGAGTTTTATCTCAAGGCGAATTTTGAAGCGAGTCTCAAAAGTGCCTTTATAATGGCTACTAATAAGGATTTGCAAACACTCCCTAAAACTTTGTTGTTACTGGTAATTAATTCATGTGTTAATAATACTACCTACTACAGATTCGTTGTACTCCACACATGATAGTAGGCCAATCCCAAAATATATATTATTATCGACTCCATAGCAGCATATAATATTGAAACGCAAAAGTCGCTAATTATTCACGAAATTGTCGACATCACTTCAACAATTCAGGAAGCAAGCGCATTTTCTTGCGTGCATGATCAACCAGCTCTGATAGGATTTAAATTTTTTAAACAAGTAATGGCTGGCCAATTAACAACTTTCTACAGTTGCTTTAGTGTTAGATGTGACACACAAGTCACAGCTGTTTTAATGATTGATTATTTGATATTCAACATTTTAAATTGTACGTACTTGAATATGGCAACTAGCTGGTGTTACCTCATGAAAGGTGCCATGACTTTTCCATCATCAGATCTTGTAAATGGTTGTATTAGTTTGCAGGTGATGAAGCATTTTAGAATATTAAATATTAATCAACACACACTTTTTCTAAGTTAAAATCTTTATGTACGGATAGTAGCAAGAACAAATTACATTATGAAGTTACTAGTATAAGATCGTTAACACTATTAATTTATTTGGGGACGCAAATTCACTTGATGCTTCATAACAGCTCTTCTACGATCTCGCTGACAGAGTTGTGATAAAGCTTGATCTACAATATTATTGAACTTAGGTAAAACAATTGAACGACTCGAAAGGTGCGTAGTGGCTATTTCTTTTTCCTTCTTTGAAAATTAGTGCTTTTGAAAGTTTGTTAATTATCTGCTGTGCATTATCATTCAACTTTGTTATTAGAGTACCCTTCCAGGTTTAATTAGGTCGAGTCTATCTATCATTCGGTTGCAAGTTTTATAAATAATATTACCGTGCTAGGTTTAATTAGTTTTGGAACCCTTATGAAAGCTAACCAACTCGAACGTTAATTACTAAATAATATCTAATAACATCCAACCCATGAAAAATACGCATCAAAAAGTTTTAGCTGGGCTGATTTTGTCTTCACAAATATTTTGCCGAGACCGCTTTATTATGTCTTAATATAATTCGAGTTCTTGAATTGCAATAATTGGGAATTTTATATTTTTGGTCCTCTAAGTTGGCTCATCTGCAATTTTGATCCTCTAACTATTTTATCAACAATTTTAGTCCTCTAAGTTGTGATGTGTTTCAATTTTGGTCCTCTGGCCATAATTTTGGCGATTTTGACCGGGAATTCCTATGGGATTGCGTGGAGGAGAACAAATTGGACATGAAAATTGATTGAATTTGATGGATTTTGGTTTGAACATGTTCAATTCTATAGGAATTTTCGGCCAAAATTGCCAAAATTATTGTCAGAGGACCAAAATTGAAACACATTGCAATTTAGAGGACTAAAATTGTTGATAAAATAGTTAGAGGACCAAAACTGCAGATGAGCCAACTTAGAGGACCAAAAATACAAAATTCCCGCAATAATTAGTAGCCATTCTACTAAATCACAAAATGTCATTCAAAAAATATTTATCTTTCTGCAAAATTAAACAAAATCGCTCATGGTAACTATTAGAATTCACTGCAACATTAAGGACCATTCTGTAAATAGTCAGTTTCAGTTAGTTAGAGTTCCGTTAGTTTGTTATTTCCCGCTCCAGTTAGTTAACTTTTACCGTTTGTATTTAAACCTTTTTAGCTCATTGTATTCAGTTGACGATTTGATCAATATACAATTCTACAATTCTCTTATGTTTTGCTCTGCAATTCTACATGGTATCTTTCGCCAAACTTCACGATTTTGATCGCCGTTTACTGATTCTCACCGGTGATTTACTGTAATCGTCGTTTTTCGATCATCTTCTCCAATTGCTTTTTTGAATTTCGATTTTGAATCATGGCGATTCCTAATTTGGCCACATCGAGCTGTGCTACTGGCTCTGTTAACGGTGTTTTGCAGCTACAGAGCTCCGATCATCCTGGATTAAGCCTCACTTCGATTCCTTTGTCCGGCATTAACAATTATTTGTCGTGGAGTCGTTCGATCAAGCTTGCGTTGGGCGCGAAGCGCAAGTTAGGGTTTATTAACGGTACGGTGTTGAAATCGGCGATTAATCATCAGGATCATGATGATTTGGTGAGAGTGGACTGTATGGTGATGTCGTGGATATTAAACTCCATTGCGAAGGAATTGGTGGATGCGTTTCTGTACGCAAATTCTGCTTGTGCGTTGTGGAGACAACTGGAGATGCATTATGGATTGAATAATGGACCTCTACTGTATCAACTTCAGCGTGAAGTTGCTTCCATATCTCAGGGTAATCTCTCTGTTTCAGCATATTATACTAGACTTAAGAGGCTTTGGGATGAATTGAGCTGTCTTATCCCTGTAATTAGTTGCCATTGTGATGCGGCAACTTTATGTATTTGTAACTTGTCACAACATGCGTTGGATGCATCTTCGTTGACAAAGTTAATGCAGTTTTTGATGGGATTGAGTTATGAATTTGATGTTGTGCGCAGTCAAATTCTAGGGATGAATCCTTTACCTCTTTTGGAGAAAGCGTATGCTATGATCCTTCGTGTTGAGAAACAGAAGAAGATCCAGTGTTCTATCACTGCACCTCTTGATAATTCTGCTTTGTTTGTTAAGACTTCTGCACGGTCTACATAGAATTATTCATCTAGAGATTATAAACAGAAGAATGCTGAGAGGTTCTGTGACTTTTGTAAGAAGAAAGGTCACTCTAAAGACACTTGTTTCAAGTTGGTTGGGGTGCCTGATTGGTATAAAGAGTTGCGTGAGAAGAAAGGACATTCACAACCTAAAAATTTGGCACATTCTGTTGTGACTTCTGTGGAGAATGGACAGGCCACTCCACAACACTCTCACTCCAGTGGTAATGACTCTTCTCTTTCTATGAAGTTTCAAACTCACTTTTATAATATGATGAAACAGATGATGAAGCAGGATAATGTCAAGAACTTGATCAACCAAGAAGGGGGTAGTGTGAACTTTGCACACTTTGGTGATTTTGCTGGTATGACTCTCAGTTTATTCTCTCTAAGTTCTACTTATAACAACAATTGGATTCTTGATTCTGGTGCATCGAATCATATGATAGTTGAGGCTTCTTCTTTAGTGAGTTCTAAGTCTACAAGTTGTCCTACACCTGTTTATCTGCCTGATGGTTCCATTAAATTGGTTAAAAACATTGGAAATGTTATTCTCACTTCTTCACTACATCTTAATTATGCCTTACATGTTCCTGGCTTCAAGTTTAATCTCATTTCAGTTTCCGAACTTGCTAAGTCTTCAAACATCAGCATTACATTTTTTCCTACTCATTGCATATTGCAGGACCTTCAGACTAAAGTCATCCTGGCTGTGGGTCATCTTAGAGGCAATCTCTATTTCTTAAATCGTAATAAATGTGCTCCTCAATGTAATGTTGATCTCTGTAACTTTGTTTCAGATATGAATAAAACTCCTCTTGCTTTGACTTGTCATGCTTTACCTTCTCTTTGGCATTTAAGATTTGGTCATGCTTCTCTACAAGCACTTAAACACTTAAATTGCTTTTCCATTCATTTGAATGATAATTCTTCAAAGTCTCCTTGTGATATATGCCACAAGGCCAAACAGTGCAGAAGTTCATTTCCATCAAGTACTTCATCTTCTCATGCTATATTTGCTCTGTTGCATATGGATATTTGGGGTCCATATAAGCTTCCTACAGCTGGTAATGCTCACTTTGTCCTCACTATAGTGGATGACTTCAGTAGGTCCACTTGGACATTTTTGTTGCAAAGCAAGTCTCAAGTTCATACCACACTTGTTCACTTCTTTGCTTACATTCAGAATCATTTCAAGGTGTCTATTCTCATTGTGCGCACTGATAATGGGACAGAATGTACCAATGGTGCTTGTGCATAACTTTTTTCTTCACTTGGTATTGTTCACCAGAAGTCCACACCCTACACTCCTCAACAGAATGGGGTGGTTGAAAGGAAGCATCGCCACCTTCTACAGGTTACTAGAGCCTTACTCTATCAGGCTAATATGCCTTCTGTATTCTGGGGTTATGCTTTGTTGATGGCTACCCACTTGATCAATCGAACTCCTTCTTATCAGCTGCATTGGTTGACTCCTTATGAGTTGTTATACTCTAGGAAACCAGATATATCTAATGTCAGGGTGTTTGGATGTTTATGCTACTTTGCAAATGTAGCTCAACATAAGGATAAGTTGGCTCCCAGGGCTTTCAAGGGATGTTTTTTGGGTTATGCTCCTGGTCAGAAAGCATACAAACTTTACAGTTTCCACCACCAGAAGGTTGTAGTCACAAGGGATGTGACTTTTCATGAGAATACTTATCCTTTTACAGATTACAATGTTGTAGATCACTTAACTCCATTACCTGTGGTTCAGTTTTCAGAAATGGTTGCTGCTGAATCTCCTCTGACTGTGCATATTCCAGATGAACCCTGTACTGAACAACCTACATTGTCTCCACCTCATGATGATCCACCACCTGATGATCCAGTGCCTCTTTCACCTGAATCATTAGTTCATACAGAAGTTTCTGATACCATACCAGACACATATATTCAACAATTGGTTGTTCTTGATCAACTCAGGAGAAGTACTAGATCACATTCCAGACCTGCTCATCTCAAGGATTTTATCCTTCAATGCTTCTCTGATCGATATCCACATGCACTCCAACTCAAATTACATCTTCAGATCATACACCACCTACTTTCCCATACACATATAATCCTCACATTTCGCCTTCATACCAATCTTTCTTGGCAAATGTTTCTGCCAACTCTTAACCTACATCTTACAAGCAAGCTTGTCAGGATAACAATTGGATCATGGCTATGAACTCTGAGCTTCAGGCTCTTGAGAGTAACAACACATGGACAGTAGTTCCTCTACCTAAGGATAAGCATCCTATTGGATCAAAATGGGTATATAAAATCAAATTGGAGGCAGATGGCTCTGTGGAGAGGTATAAAGCCCGGTTGGTAGCAAAGGGGTATAATCAAGTGTTTGGTCTTGATTACACTGAGAGTTATTCACCTGTGGTCAAGCTAGTTACTGTAAGGATATTGCTTGCCATAGCTACTATTCACAATTGGCATATTCACCAACTGGATGTGAATAATGCTTTCTTGCATGGTTTTCTGGATGAAGATATCTACCTCAAACCTCCTGAAGGGTATACTAAGGTACCAAAGGGGTTTGCTTGTAAACTCAACAAGTCTTTATATGGCCTGAAGCAGGCTTCTAGACATTGGAATTGTGAATTCACTAAGCACCTGATCAACTTTGGTTACAGTCAATCTACCTTTGATAATTGCTTGTTTACTCTGGGTTCAGGTGCTTCTTTCATTGCTCTTTTGGTGTATGTAGATGATGTCCTTATAGTGAGCCCCACTATGCAGCTAATTCAAGATGTGAAGGAGTCATTACATAGAGCTTTTACCATTAAAGACTTAGGTGCAGCTAAGTACTTTCTTGGTCTTGAACTACTCAGATCTTCTTCTGGTTTATATATCAACCAAAGAAAATATGTTTTAGATATTATACAGGATGCTGGTTTATCTGGTGCTAAACCTCAACAGGTTCCATGTCAAAAGGGGCTCAAGTTGATTGATGCAGGCCCCTCTTTTTCATCTCCAGAGCAGTATATTAGGCTCATTGGTAGATTACTCTACCTGAACATGACAAGACCTGATGTTTGTTTTATTGTGAATCAGTTAAGTCAGTTCATGCAAGCACCTAAACAACACCATTGGGATGCTACTGCATGTCCTACAATATCTCAAAGGCTGTCCTTCTCTAGGACTTTTCTACTCCAGTTCTTCTCCTATTAATGTGCAAGCCTATAGTGATGCAGATTGGGCTTCATGTTCAGATACTAGGCGTTCTATC